>OU611845.1:15000000-17500000 GCA_914767755.1 Agrochola circellaris | reverse complement strand
GAACCCAAGGCACGCACCTTTGATTTTTCGGATTCATGTGCATATTGTATAATTATCACTTGCTTCAAAAACGGTGAAGGAAAACATCTTGAGGAAACGAAGGCAAGACAGAGGCCCATGGGCGGCATAAAAACTCTGACAGCAATCGTGGTACCTATGCAGAATTATTATGGGTTTTTCATTCCGTATATATCCTACCTAGTAGCTACGACATAATAACTATGTGATCTAATAAAGCAAGCAACAAATATTTAATGTCCACAATTCGTAAAACTTACAAACGTCACTTAAAAGAGCGTGGAAGACCTTCGAAAGCGTTAATCGATGCTGTTGACATGGATACCTGACATTATATTTAAGTTAGCGCAAATATGAATATAATACGTGTAGCCATACTAATACCAGATCAATTTGGTTCAAGCCAAACAGAATTAGGATAGGATTGCGTAATTGTTAGGCTTGCTTACGCACCTAGTCCAAATTTACTGGCGTCTATATCGCTAGATTTTAAAACTGGAACTAATGTCTAACGAGCATTCAGGATTGTGGTTTCTGAAAATCTATATTGGTTTTCCATTAGCTTTTGTTTGTTGTTTTTATTCTGTTCTTCATAAAAATGTGGTGTTAGAATCATCAATATGCCAAAACGCAATACCAAGATCTCGGTGGGAAGTGAGTAATGGCCGATTCCTATAATTTACGATACGATTTCTTTACCAATAATGAGGCAAAGACGTAACTTTGCATAGTAGACCCTCCCATCTGGAAATAGCAATCACAGGTAAAATTAGCTTACGAATCTATTTATACCTATGCCCAGTTTAGAAACGATTCGTTTTTGTATATAGGAACAGAATCTAAGTGGTAACGCGTGGAATTCGAAATTAGTCTAGATATTATACAGGGTGTTTGGCAGAACGTTGAACATACGAAAATGGTGGATAGGTGGGGTCATCTGCTTACCCATTTTTAATAAAAAATTACACTGTAAAGTTAAGGAAGTGGTGAAACTAGAAGAAAACAAAAAATTTTTTTTACATATCCAGGGGGCCAGAGCCAAATAAATTAGGACTGAGTAAGTAGCAGATGACCCCACCTATCCACCATTTTCGTATGTTCAACGTTCTGCCAAACACCCTGTATACATTAAATGTTAGATAATACAAAATTAGGGAAGTGATTGGTTTCAAAACATAAACAATTGATAGCAGCACTCCACTTCACACCACTTCAAGATAAGCTTATAGCGCCGTGTGACGAGTTTCAAGATCATATTATTTATTATTTCATTATCCATGTTTGCACACGAAGATATGATTTTACGGCGTTATCCAGTTTCATCTAGAATTGGAATGTTTTAGGGTAAAAGCTATCTGAAGTAAATATTTTGGTATCAGGCGCTGGGCGCATGTTGGGAGTATTTGATTGGATGTCAAGTTTGTGGTGATAGCAAGAAATGGACGTGATCGATGGAGCTATCTGTTGTTATCTTTGAAATAATACGTTTTATTTATAATTGTATTATTCGATAAACTTAAAAGACTATCGGTATTCGGCGAAATGATCAGCAAGACACAAAGGAATTGATCAAATTACTCTCTTTTCGACCTTCAGTACGAACACAGATTAGTAGTATGAAGCCAAAGGTTTGGGGAAAAAATAAGATTCTTTTTTATTAAGAGAGGTGGTTTGAATTGAATACGAAGCTTATATTACATAATATGACCAGCAAAAGCCTTACAAAATGCTTCCAAAATATCAAAAAGGAATCGACGAACCCACTTTATCATCGATCAGTATAAAAAACCCAAATCGCTAACCAAAGACTGAAAGTAAAATACTCACCATCTCACTCCACGAAATCGCATGCGAGAATGGGAATATTTATGTCAACAGAAATACTTAATCATGTTCAAAAAGCGAAGCAGCCAACGTCATGAAATGAAATTCTTACATTTCCGGTCCCCAGCGAGACTTCGTTTTCCAACTGTCGACTGAGCTATCATAAAGAGACACGAGAGACAGTCCCACGGAAACACAGAGACAACTATGTCATAACTTAGAACTCGGAAAGCGTCCTTGAATTTGCGGTTCTATAAGAGATAAGAGCTGAATAGCTTCATAATGTGATGGTTGAACAGTCGGATAAATTTATGGCGTGTTACTCGTCAAATTATTGCCTCTTTTTCAACAGCCAGGGTCGAGTTATAAGGGTAAGTAATGTAATCGCGTGATTATATACCGTTGCAGAAAACAACTTAATGTACGCTACTAGTTGATGTTAGATTTTAGATGTTTCGTGCTGAAAATATCTTTGTAGGTCAGACTACCCTTTTGCAAATTTGTAATAATTAGGGTAGATTACCCGGATAATTTCCAAAACAAATATTTGGTTACGGAGGAGACTCATTTTTGCATTCATGATAATAACAAGTGTGGATATCATTCCATGGATGACATGTTCAGGTAAATTTTAGTATGTTTATTGTCTAAAATAATGAAGCATTAGCAAGTAATGAAGTAAGATACAAATTGGATAGATAGTAGAGGTACCTACGTTCGTCCCACGCCCTATCGCTTTCATAAATTAATATTTAGAAAGTATTTAGGAGGAAGGAAACAAATGTAATCATAATCAAGCTCTTTCCTGAGATAACACTCAAGGTCTTGCAACAAGGTTGTCCTATATTAGAACACAAACATTGATATCTAATGGTGAGGAGAAATGTCGACTTGGAACCGAGTTATTTGTTCAATAACACGATAAATTCAAATTAGCATATCCACGGAGCATATTATCAGTGCATGGAAGTTGAATGTCAAGATTGCTGCTAGCTTTAAACTGCACTTTAGCTTACATAATAATAAACAGTAATTCTTCCTGTTAGATTGCATTTTAGGTTCTGATTATCACCATAATGCTCCGTAATTTATTCTGCGAAGACAACTAAGCTATTGACTTGTCTTGACGATGGTTACGCCTGAAGTGTTTACTTTTTGATTAAGTAGCTGTGCAAACATTATTTAGAAGATACATGCATCTGAAACCACGCATAAGTATGGGCTATATATGGCGCAATATTGAAGTAGGTACAAGAAATTATGGAATACAAACGGATGAAAAAACAACTCACGACAACTTAAACCAAACGTCTAAAATTCATAGCTCAATTATTCATAGATCATAGTATTCATACCACTAAAGTGGTTCTACGCAATGGATTAGACGTTTACAATATGGCAGACAATCACAACAAAACAAATGCCTCAAGGTACGTTATCGATAAACTCCTGCTCAGCACTACTGCATAGATAAATCAACCAACTGCGCAGCTCTGCTTCAGAACGGCGGCCATTATCTATTTGTTGGCGAATAGGTGACTGGGTCAGACAAATTGAATGTTGATATTACGAGCACAAGATCGGGAGGGGTCTATTATACTTCGTGCGAATACTATTATGTAATTGACGTCTTTGAACTGCAGTGGTCGAGGGGCATTGGCAAATGGCGTACTAGATATTTTTTTAAATTGGTATCGGACGAAGTGGACTATTTTGGAGAGTTCGTTAAAAGCAGATAGATAGCCCGACTATGGTGTATTCACATTCCACACACATCAGGGCCGAGGGCAGTACCCGGGACGTGGAAGGATCGAGCTCCGTCAGGGGCTCAAAAAAAAAGTCGTATCACAAGTAAACACAAGTTTGTGTCCGGGCCGGCGAGGGAGCTTCAGTGTTTGCCTTGTGTGTGGCACGTCCCTGATATGTGTACATAGACCTTAGAAGACGAGAGTTAAAGCGACTGGAAAACATGGCTCTGATCCAGGACCATGAGGAATGCGACGCTGTTACATTACACTATTGCGCCATAAAATAGCAGAGGGGACAAGGTTGCTGTTGAAGGACTACTCCTATTTTCATACTGTTTTAATGTCACATCTGTATCTCATACGTTTTCTTCTCCCTCTTTCCTCTTTCATCGAGATTCATCAGTCACTGAAGTATAAAATGATTATTTCTTGCAGTCTTGCACGATGTTATCCAAAATTGTTCACCAGTTCTTGAGCTTCCCCGATACAAACCACAGATTTAAGCTCGGGTGTCTCATAAGTCTTGATTTTACATTATTTAAGTATCCATCTTTGACGGTAACTAGTCTTTGAATATTACTATATAGACCGATAGTCTGGTGCTCTCAGAGGTCTATGGGGTAGGACCTCTTTGAGCGTAAGTAATCGTGTTACTATACCGCAAACCACAAAGGGTACTGTCACATGGCAAGATCGTAGATGTAACGTTGTATATAATCGTGTTAACTTGTCCTTCGACTATAATCAATGAAGTCCTTCCTACCTTACAATTACTATGTTCAAAGAGCCCCTATATCATATTTTAGCGTTTGATAAGGACATCCAACTACGGTTTATTGTCTTGCGAATAGTTTTATTGTGTTATAGGTGAGAAATACGTATTATTAAAGAGTTTAAGCAAATTTAAGTGCGCAACACATTTTCGTAAATGATTACAGACTAATCTGTTGTACAGTTCAACAACATTCGTTGCGTTATTTACGTTGTTGAGTAGACTTTTTTTCGAACTAATGAAGCAATGGATTAGAAATATCTTTCAAAATAATTCAGATTGTGATTGACCGTGTATTACGCAATTTATCCTAAGTATTATTCAGCAGAAACGACTCTATATTTGACTATGAACCTCTTCGAGAAACGTACAGAGGCTTAGACAGGATCTCGTTGATTGATTATGTGATGGGTCTCTGTCGGGCATAACAAGGAGGGGCAATGGACTTGCTATGATTGAATGGTTGTTCCCCTATTATTTTTCACTATTAAATCAACGTTTCTTTTTTCAAATATTCCTTATTCAAATTCTAGTGTTTGTGCAGTTTCACAGCTCTTCTCAGTGTTTTGAATTATTTTACATGAGATTTACGTCTGACATCTATAAACAGTAAGAAATTAGCGTATAGTCAGCGTTGATGAATATAATTTTTAAAACAATTATTATAATTCTTAAATTCAATTCTGTATTCATAAAACAATTTAATTTACTATTTATCTAACTAATAATAAAATTTATCACATTAAGGGGACTACAGGACCTAAACGTGCCTAAACGCAAGTTTTATAATGCCAAAAAAAATATGATCCACTGCAGTAAACAAAATCAGAAAAATATATGATATTCTTCAGGATATATGCTAGTATGATAGTGTGTTGAAAACATAATACAACTAATTTGATACGATAGAAAAAAATCATGAAGATACCTCTAAAAATTTCTTTTAACGATTAAAAATCATATTAATTTACATACAATCATTCTGATTTTTGTCAGATTATTCTACAAGCTACATATTAGCATAATAGTGTTTTAATTTTCCAGTCCAATCAATAGATTTTTTGTAAATCGCTAACTGCTTCATATTTTGCAATAAATTACCTGCGTCGTGTCATCGCGCTTCTCTTTCATTTCTATGCAGTCCGACAGTGACCGCGCTTTAGCTGTTGTAAGCCTCTTAAACATCTACGCTGTGCCCGACAGGGTCCATAATTGTGACTAATATAATATTTCCCTACTTATATACATTATGGTACGCAATAAAGAATTGAGTGACCTCCATTATCAAAATTCAGACTGCCAAATAAAAATAGCGTGTATTTTTAAAACACTTAAGAACATGTAAAATGTGCTTACAATCTGAACGATAAATGTTTACTATATAAATGCAGTTTCACACACCGTTTTATATTTAATCTTGTTTCAGTCATGTGAATGACCGTGGCCTTCAAAACCGTTTGAAATATTGAACTTGAATGTACTACTGGTTCTATTCTATGCTTACATAATGTTACGTATTATTTATTAATAATCATTTTATTTCGGAAAACTAAAAAGATACTTACATAAATTGTTAGTAACAGGTTTTCACTTAAAACACTATTGTTCGTAAGTAAAACCAAAGACGAATTAATGAGGAGACAACCCATCACCACAACGAGAAATGGAAACTAGGGTTAAGTCTTCTCACAAATTGCCTTATTATGGCGGAGGAAGTGCCACAGCCTTACATCTTGTTTGACAAGCAATATCTAGTATCATGTCATTAGTTCGGAAAGCACATTTATTAAAAAATTTGATATCTAACTTATATCTTGATATTATTATTTTGCATTTATTAAAAAAAAAATTACAAGTGGGTACAAACAACTTATAACTAATTAATTAATAAAAATAGCAAAATTATATACTAATAGTGTTGCATTGGGTACTTTATTATTGGACGAAAAGATAAGATTAATGATTGATTAAATAAGACATCTTGTTTGACAAGCAATATCTAGTATCATGTCATTAGTTCGTAAAGTATAATTATTAAAAACATTGATATCTAGCTTATATCTTGATATTATAGATGCACTTATTTAAAAAAAAAATACAAGTGGGTATAAACAACTTATAAATAATTAATTAATAAAAATAGCAAAATTATATACTAATTTTGTTGCATTGGTTACTTTATTACTGGACGAAAAGAGGGCATTGGCGTAATAAGAAGAACGTAACGCTTTGTAAGTAGGTACTTTACATACCTACAATACTTTATGAAGTATGCTTAACTGAAGCAACATGATTAGCCTAGCACCTATCATTCATCACTATTGATTGGTGCTTGCAGTATTTTTACATATATTTTATCAGAAATTTGGAGATCACTGCTGATTTTTTACAGCTAAATCATTAAAGTCACCTTACGCTTGAAGGACTGTCGAATTATTTGCCAAGACCCACAAGTCACCTCCTAAGATTGCGTAAACAGAATCTTAAAGCATTTTCCCAGTACATTTCCCACGCTGGAGAGCGGTTGCTCCAGTTTGTCATGTCATATCGATTTTCCGACCAGCTGGCCAAATGCCAAGTGTAGGGCTGTAAGCACAATTGTTCTGATACTGACTGGCAACTTGCCAAATGCCACAAAGTTAGACTTTCAATCAATTAAAACTATGCTGAAGTAGCGTGTTGTTTTTATTTTGTTTCGTTGACGTTTTAGGAAACTATTTGTTTAGTAGTGAATAGTTTTTTTTTAGTTTAACACGCAAGAACCCCAATTCAAACTTAATGGCGGCTCGGAACATGAGGCGAGTCGCTGCGCAGTAACGAATTTATAGGTCAGCGAAGGTGAGGGGTGGGGTACTGCGCAGCGGGTAGCGCAATTCCGAGCCGCCAATCGAACTGTACGTTGTGATCTTTGCCCATTTGTACACACAGATTAAGTTGGGTTATTCTAGATTTCAATGAGGCTATCATGAATGCACTTGTATTATCTAGTAGTTTCGTTTCTAATAGTTGTTTCGGTGTAAAATTAAATGATGGCGCTTTATTTTCTTTGATCAACTACTACGTAAACACACCTCATTGTACAGAGAACATTACTCTGATTTCGGTAACGACCTATAATAATCATTCGTCTCAGTACTTACTAAACTAGTACATTAGTGACGCATGGTTTTGAACACGTGAAGATTTAGGTCTTCACGTGAAATAACAACAAACTCTTTGGTTGGCAGCACGTTTGTGTTTTGTTCTTCGTCCAACTTATTTAAAAAATTGTTCACATACCTCCTTATGCATTGGCTACGATATTCATAGATCGCAGCGGTAGATATACATATGCGCCGATACACCGTCAATGCAGAACGTAGGACCACAAAAGGTTGAATGAAAGGCAATTGCATGCAGCTGAGATGAGAACGGTAAGAGGGATGTGTTGTGGTTACACGAATGGATAGAATAAGGACGAAAGGTGACTGAAAAGTTGTGTGGAAATCGGTTGTCATGGTATGGGAGTGTGATGCGGAAGAATGAGGAAAATATCGTGAGGAAAGTTTTGAGTATGAATGTCGATGGCTAGAAGAGTAGGGGAAAGACCAAATAAACGATGGATGGACTGTGTGAAAGACATGGCTAGAAAGGGGGGCGACTACCGAGATGACGACTAATAGAGAAGTATGGAAGAAAGGGACATGTTGCGCCAAAACCAAATAAATTGGGATAAGGGGAGGAGAATGATGACACCGTAAATTGTGAAGTACCTGGCCAAGCCTGCGCAATACTATTCTGGGGCAATACCTCGAATATTCGCCATAGCTTGCAGTTCTAGCCACGGCAATAGAGATACTAAATGCATAACTCGTTATATCTACTTCTCTTACCTGAGCTGAGCGCAGTAGAACTGATGCGGGATAGCAGTTAGCACTCCCGCGCCGTCTCCGGTGTCGTTGTCGCAGGCGCACGCACCTCGGTGCTCCATGCGTTTTGCGAGCGTCTCTGCATCTCGGACGATCTGCGTAAACAGATTTTTATTTTCAGTATCGCACACCACAAATCACTAAATTATACGTTTAGAGTTAAACAATTAAATCATCATTCGACGGGTTCCGGGCTATTTGTATTAACCGACATTTTTGAAACTTTACACCAGAGCAGTTTAAAGTTTAGATTTTTAGAAAAAAATAATAACTTTAGCCAATCGCATTATTTCTTTAAAAAGAAGGATATCACTGTTTTAATAACATATTCCCCATATTTTTTTTTTTTTTTTTCTAATATTCCTATTTTTAACGAAGATAAATGTCGCTTAATACAAAATGACCCATATTTTACTTTTTTTTGTTCCAGGCTAAATGACTTAACCGCCTATGATTATTGTTTCTTATTCCAGGCTAAATGACTAAACCTCCTAGGTTTATTATTTCTTGTTCCAAGCTAAATGACTTAACTGCCTAGGCATGCAAATAATGGCTCTAAGCTAAGTGCTTTAATCAAAGAGTTGGTCATATTTCAAACCCAAGCTAATTGATTTAAATACCATAATTTATCTTAAACTTATAAATGTATGGCTAATTAGTTTATGCGACAGATTTTTTTAAAATAAATTGTTTGTAATCATACTTGAATAATGAAGTTTGCAGAAATTGGCGGTTAAAACATTGATAAATTAAAAGGTACATACATAGGGTGTACCTATCTTATTAATAATTATGAAATGAGAAACAAAACACATTATACATTGTTTAAAGATAAGTTTTTTATTTAAAATGACAATCACCTAGGAACAGCAGTAACTTCTTAGCTTACCAAGGTAACAACTAAAGTTTTTATCACAAATGTATGGATTGACACTGGGTATGAATTTGACAAAGAGGCTAAATGTATTAAACGACATTCTTGTATATTTACAAGGTAAAGCTAATTGTATTAAGCGACACTGGATAAGAATTTAACAAAGAGGCTAATTGTTTGAAGCGACATTTCTATATATTTATAAAGTCAGGCTAAATGCTTTAACGTACGTTGCCTGTAAATTGTTGCTCCAGGAAAAAATGTTTAAACGACTGCCTGGTATTTAGTAGTCAGCTTAAGTACACAGTTCCTAAATTTGTCAATATTTTATGTCGCTTCATTCATTGCAGTCCAAAATGGGCCCAAAAATGCGGTTGTATTAAGCGACAAAAAAGTGCTCCGATCGTCACCAAACCCAGCTCAAATGACGCAGAAAAATTCGCTGATTCCAAATATGTATAAAAGTCTATATCGCTCAGAGTGTCGCTTAATACAATTAGCCCGGAACCCGTCGAATTGTTTCTTTCAACTTCAAACGATGGACAGAAACAGAACGATGTTCTAAATTCGTTGACGTATGACGCAAGGACAATGTGAATTGTGGTGCAAGCGAACCTAAGAGTCTTCTGTGAAAAGTTGACCAGCTTATTCTTTTACCAAGGTCCGACCGTCACACGCGAGAAAAGAAAATTGATCGAACGCAGACTCATCATTGTCATCATCATCACCTGCCTAGCCTTTTCCCAGCTATGTTGGGGTCGGCTTCCAGTCTAACCGGATTACCGGTTGCAGCTGAATACCAGTATTTTACATGGTGCGACTGCCTATCTGATCTCCACAACCCAGTTACTGGGTAATACGATACCCCTATGGTAAGACTGGTTGTCAGATCGAACGCAGACAATGATGAAAAATAAAACACCATTTCTAAAGATGCTCGAGAGCTGCTGGGCGAAGTTTAAATGTGCCCGAAACGAGAATAATTTCTATCACTTGACTCACTTGAATTATAGCTACAAGAGATTTATCTAAAATAGCATGAATTTATGGGTCTAATTTATCACCGCCAAAAGAGTCAAGGTTCAAACTCATTTGTTTACTTGTTTGGTCTCACAGATGATAGCCGCGTACGTCATTATGTTCGGGAATACCTAAATGATTATTACATACATTTGTCAAACCTCTGATTGAATTCGTTCTTCTCTTGTGATCTGTTGTTAGTCGACTTCACAAAACGGTCAAAAAAGCAGCATTAATCTGCCATTCGAAGTCATTAGTAGCAATTAGACTTAAATTGCATTTAAATTCTCCAACGAGACAAATGCATGCAAATAAAAATTGGATCGAACCTGAACAGTCTAGACAACTAAATTAGGGAACTGCTTTGGTAATGGCTGCTTACATTTAGATTTGGACTGTTGTTGACGAATTATAATGAGTTTGCTTTAGTACGAACGAAGCCATGAGCTAATAAAAATGTACAAAAGCCGAAGAAAATTAAACCATAAAATATGATAATGGTAATTGACTATTTGATTTCATGCTCTCTAATTTGGAAATAAACGTTTTTCCTTTAGCATTTTTATTTGTAATGTGGAGCCCCAAATTGTTACGAATATTGTTAATTTTATGCTGTGCAACATGGAAGAATGGCTGCCTTGGCAGCCATTCTTCATTCTTCTTCAGTTTGTCTTGACAAACTCCACAAACCCGCAGTGTTCCTTTGAAAAGTTTCCAAATAATATGCATTTAAAATTGCCAGTTTCTCCATAAAACGATGGCGTAGCATTTTGACGTGGTTGGATGCTTACCAAATGCATTTCAGAAATGGGATTATGCTTCTGAAAAATTCTTCCTGGGGACCAGAACACATTATTCCTCTTTTTGTTAAGGCTTTAATCTAGATTATTCTCATAATGCCCTGATACTCATCATCGGTACTGCGGATAGAATCTTCTCACTGCTAATTTTGTTTCTGGATGCATTTCAAGTAAACATGAGCAAATTCCCAGTGACGCGACTATTGCTGTGTTATTCGACGATGATGTTCATTTCACAGAATATTTCCAACAATCTATGGCTTATTACCCCTAAAGCTGACCAATTAGCTTTGGGTAGCTTCAAAGGGTATCTGTGAATATTGATGATCTATAGATTCACTGGACAATGGCGAGCGCAGACAGCTCTCATCGCAAACTAATTAACGTTACTAGGCAACAAGAGTATGGGTGCTCCCTAGTCGAGATCAAATTTCGAGGGCGTTGCTAGGGCTTGCGGAGTCTCAGACGTGAGTAGTATTGACAATAAGGATACTGCTAACCATGCAAACATGGAACAATACGAGCATTATTGAGCTTTTATACAAAGTTTCAAAGGTCGATAACTTCAACGTGACTCCGCCGGGGATTGTAAAAATGATTTCCTATAAATTAGGAATTGAAAAGGAAAGCAAAACAGGAAAGGTCAAGTTTGTGGAAGAATGCCGGGTTACGCAAGTTAAGTATTCGCATTTGAGTGGGTTCTATGGTTTTGCAAAAAATCATTGTTTAAATAAAAAGTAGAACGGTGAAGTTATTTATTTTATTGTGCTTAACAATGGACTGGTCGTGCATGATATTTCTAGATTTCAAAAGAATTTAAGGGGTTTCAATTATCTTGCGAGAATATTTCTTGTTAATCAAAAGGGAACGAAGGAGTTCTGTGGTTTCCCTTAAAAATAACTAGTTGTGTAAAATATTTCGGGAGTTTAAGCATTCTAAAGCTTTCGATGGGTGTGTAAGTGGAATACTTACTTTATGGGTACGTTTTCCGTCGATAGCAACTACAAATCCAACTCCACAGGCCTCGTGCTCGTTTTGAGGGTCGTACAAGCCTTGCTTGGGCGGCCCTTCCCACTCCATACCTGGAACAAATTTTTGGACATAAGAGCTATGAAATTAGGTATTATAGTTTGAACGAGACCCCTATCCTGCACCTTAGGTGTGTGCGCGGCGAGATGGAGGGGGGGCGGGGGGGGCAGAGCCCTGTTTAATAAACGTTACAATCCTACAATTTTGTAAAAAAGTAACATATTTGTTAAGTACTACATGTGCTGTTTAATAAACCTTACAAATATGTAAGAAACTAACAAGTAAATAACTTATAATTTACATAAAATATAAGTTTTTGGTGCAGATTCTTAATTCTTACTCTTGAGTTTAGAATTTTAGTGTTTCACGGAGTACTTTGTTCTTAGTTTGGTACATCACTAAAGTCATGGAGAATAAGAAAATTACGATTTTTCGATGAACGTAAAATCTGTCACATTAATAGTAATTATGTATCCTTTTACGAAAAACTCGCCCTTGCCGTTCAATCACATATCCATCATCACTAACTCGTTGTAAGAACCATTTTTGCATTTTAAACTTAGAGCTTGTCAAGTTTAACCAATTTTTGTGGCGTATTGTATATTTTGACTGTATATTTTCTCTTGTCGTGTAAGTGTTGATATACATTCGTTTTATATGCTGGTTAATGTGTTATTAAATACTTCATATTTTTCATTTATGTTTTAATTATTTCTTTCCAATTTAATTCAGGTTTAAATAGTTTAGTTTTAGTCCCTAAAATAGGAATGGCTTAATTTAGATATCTTTATTTTATTATGTGCGTCATAATTGGGATGGTGCTTGGGTAAAAAAAATGAAATTCTAATAAGTCCGTCAGTCAGATAAAAAAAACTATTAGACACGTATTTTTTGCTTTATCATATTAATAAAAAAATAGTTAGATAAAATGCATCTTAAGTTGGGGAGTGGGGGTCGCTACGTCACTAGTATGTATAAAATTTACATACTCGTGACGTCATGGCCCTTTTTACCTCAATGTATCGCCGTAATCTTAAGATAACGTAAAAAAGAAAAAATACGTATCCAATATTTTTTTATATCTTAAAGACGGACAAAAAAAATTTTTTGTTCATCATCCCAATAGTGCAGAATAATCGTTTTGTAAATAAACCACTGTCTATCTCAAAATTTAATTTTTTAAAGTTTTAGTTATCATGCCTGTTCTTTTCGCATAGAAATGTACAACTTTAAATTGCATTGGCCTTAGTGCAATTCATTCTCAGAACTAACAAAGGGGTTTATTTATAATCGTTGCTTTTAAAGTTACGTAATGATCAGCGACTGTTTCAACCATACATTGTTGACGTTTTAACGTCAATTAACTTTAAGCAACGGTTATAAATAAACCCCTAAGTAATTAGGTATGGCGTGTAAGCACGTGCAATGGTCATGTTCAAAGGTTTACAAGGTTCAAACAAAAACCATTTCGCCTTGTCCTAGAAATAGCAGGTTCATTGACATTACTACTATAAACTATCCTTGTTTTTAGCGCATGATCCGTTTGACTAGCGTGTTTATGATCGTCGAGTTTTCTTTGCGATAAAACTAGATTATAGCATGTTTCAAGAAAAATTCTGGAATGCCAGCTTGTGATACGAATTCTTGTTAGTAGGTACTGTACATTCATTCGTCTAGAGGACTTTCGGGTGCTCTTCAACTCTGTCCTGTCGGTCGATTCTCTAAAAATATCAACGTGAAACTTAGGTGAAGTGAGCGTGAAGTGAGCTGTCACTGTCACAAATCGACCGGCAGGATGCTAGGGATTAGCACTATTGACAGCTCACTTCACGCTCACTTCACCTAAGTTTCACGGTGATATTTTTACAGAATCGACCGGCTGTTCTCTTCCCCGGAAGCGTGGCGAAGGAGTGTGGTCGTTCTCTTCTTTAAAAGGAGTGATAAGGAGGACTGCAATTTTCGATATTGCACCTACCACTGTTTATCTCTGCATCACCCAAAGGTAGAAAATGCCTATGGCATTAAGTCCACCTCTGTACATTGTGTGCTTAAAGTGTTAAATAAATAAATAAGACTTTTTTTAAGAATTACAGACCCATTTCGCTCCTAAGCCACTTATATAAGTTGTTTTCAAGAGTCGTCACGAATCGTCTAGCGCGAAGACTGACGACTTTCAGCCACCGGAGCAGTCCGGGTTTCGAGGACATTTGGCGCGCTGCGTGGATTTGGTCTATACATCCACACAGTGCGACAAAGTATGCAGAAGTCTGAAGAACATGAACATTCCGTAGTGTATAAATAACAATTTTTTGCCGGTGTCGGCGTCTGCGTCTCTTTACTTGTCACAGCGATGCCATAGGGTACCACAGATACTAAAGGCATAGACAAGTAACTGATGTTACATAGGATGCAGACACGCGGACAACATATATTTTACTTTTTATTGTATTTCACGCACATTTTATTTTTTTTATTTAATATTATATAATTCTGTATCTACGAGTAGGTATCTATCCGTGACACTGACATCACTGCGGGCCCCCCTATCAGAATACCAGCGCTGCGACATTATTATTTTTTAATGTCGCAGCGTCATGCTGCCTTTTGGCCCCGTACAGGACTTTAAATTTTACTTTGTTTTTTTATTTTTTATTTATGATTTTAGTTTCATTTGTGATTTCCTGTGCGGGTCTCCATAAATACTTTTTCTTTGTTTCTTTCTTGAAGAGTATAATCGGCCCGTATGCCTTACGTTTGTGGGCCATAAAAAGGCTTTTGACTCGAGACCTGGTCCGTTTTGGAGTTTCTGCAGCGATGCCAAGTCGACTGGCGATACATCCAAGTGCTGAGATGTCTTTATCAAAACGCGACAATGACCATCCAAACTCAGGGTTAGCGAATTGAACATATCCCCCTGTGTCAAGGGGTGAGACAAGGGGACGTAATTTTTCTTTGAAGCATTGAATCCGAGGATCGAGACCCTTTTCAACGAAGTGCCTGCACATAAATAATTCTTATTTTTATGGACAAATAAGAAATTCACCAAATTCTATTTCGACAAGGACAATACCATTGCATTGTAAGAAATATAGGTACTTACCTAATATTCATGGTATATAATGTACCTATATATATTCCTTGGTTTATTTAAATATGAATAAATAAATTAAATATTGCTTTATTGAACGAATGTTACAGTTATTTTAACTTTATGACTGTCTGTGAATGTTAGCGATCTTCATTTTGATTTATATTATAAACTGTTCGTATGACCTTCTGTTTTGAATTTATCTTCAACAAAACACGACTGCATTTATATCACTGCATTTTTATTTACAGAAACTGGGGAACGCAATTGGAACATTTACAAATTCTATTATAGGTAAGTTGCCAAACTCAAATAATTTATTTCAATTAAACCATTACAGGCACTTTTGAATTGTCAAGGAATCGGTCAGTCAAAAATATGAAGCTAGTTGCCCATTCCAAAGCGTAGTAGGTAACTATGGAGAAGAACGGGCAAGAAACTCCACGGACACTCTTTTAAATAAAATAAATTGTTACAAAGTAATGGTTACATAATTCATGTTGAAATTATACATTTGTGAGAACAATGTAGAAAGACGTGCACGTTAGAAGCGTCCGTAATACAAAGATAAAAACAAAGAACAATTCAAAAATTAAAAATCAACCATGGCCGCTAAGAGTTGACCAGTCCCAACTGACGGCGCCCGTTCACGAACATGACGTATGGATCTGCCATACCTATAAGTACTATACTTATAGGTATTTAGGTAGATACCTACGTTAGGTACTATAGCGGTCGAGCGCTGCAAGCAAGAATAGTCCTTACGATGATAGTGAGATGTACGTTCCCGTGACAGTACCTACATTCCCTTCAAACTTAGGTTTATGATACTTTATTTAGCGCCCTCATTAGCGGAGTGAAGTAAAGGCTCTTGCAGACCAGTGCGACGCGACTCGAACAATACAATTTCTAAGAAGATTTCATGGTATAACAGTAACCGGTGTCGCGTCGCGCTAGTCTGCACGAAGCTTTATGCGAATTTCGTTTTTTTTTTGTAAATCTGAAGTATCTACTGGTTGTAACTTTACTCCAGGGGCAATTTTTTGGGTTTTCAAACTAAAGCTTTGTGCAGACTAGCGCGACGCAACAACGGTTCTTGTTATAAGTGAAGTTTTCTTAGAAATTGTATTGTTCGAGTCACGTCGCGCCGTCGCGTCGCACTGGTCTGAACGAGCCTTAAGATAAAATAGGGAACATTAGTTCATCACACGTTAGAAAACGTGGAAAAATCCATTATACGTCATTGAGCAGCTCTATTACCGTATTAGGAAGATGTATAGGGAAAAATATTTCAATATTATTATAATTGCAATTGTATTCCTAATGAAAACATTATTATTGCACTGATGTGAATGCTTCATACTTAAATATAGGGAAGTTAAAGGTATTGGGAGGAAGTGCTTGTTTTTTATTATGTGTAACATCTTTTCCTCTTCCTATCCTGCAATCGAAATCTAAATAAAAAAAACTATATAATCAAATCTGTGGGTGTGATTTCGTGAAAAGGGACGGAAGTGTGTAACAAGAAGCCGTGAAAGCGCGCGCTATTTGATTTGACCAATGAGCGAGCGCGGTGCTAGAGTTAGCCGTCCGAAACGACCTTGACGAGGCCCCTTTAATTTTGCTTATTTCACACACATGACATCTTATACTCATCGACTACTGTAAGGATCGCTCGTTTTTTTGCGTTGCAGTCTTTTAGAAACAGTATATAGACTTTTTTGTACTTGTGTCCTGACCTGACGGAGTCATTCCGTATCGATTTAATTCGTCTCTAGCAAACCATAGCTCGTTGTAGCCCAGGAGTCAAGTCACCAAATGGCGAACCGCGGCCCGGATCCGGACCGCCACCCTTTTTTGTGCGGACCTTAAGTAAACAGTAAATAATGTCTTTCTAAAACTTAATTTTGAAATATTAAAATTAAAATTCTGAGTTTGCTGGCACCTTAATCGAGACCAGACGGATAGTTCAAAGTAAAAAATGCAATTTTTTACATTAATATTAATTACTTACTTTGAAAATTGTGGTAATTATTTGCACAATATAAAAATAATAATTCAGTTTATTTTTGTTTTATTCTTCGATAGAAAAAAAAAAACTTGTTTGCTAGTAGGTAATCGTCTATCAAACGAACCGCGACAGTTTTTTTTTTTAAATCTTACCCCAATGGAACTAATTGATGAACCCTGGTACACTACCCAATTAAGGCGAGCAGTTGACAAACAAAGTCAAGGTAGCACTCAAATCACAATGCTTACACAGACGACACTGACGGATTGAGCTATTGCTCGTATAGGTACAGTCACGACTATAACCTTACAATTACGCAAAATTCAAAAGCAATTTTCACCAAAAGTATTGTTAGGAATATTAATCTGTTACGAACGGTCTTTTCGAAACCACACCGTTATTAAAAATATGTTTTCTCAAGGTCACAATCGTTATTTCGCGAGATAATCGGATTTGAATTTTGCGTAAGGTAGGTAGGTATTTGTGCTCGTGACTGTACCTATCTAATAATAACACTATGATGGAATTTTTTTCACTTGCATTGATAACGTTTCGGTCATTTAAAAATAATTCCGTGCCTCGGAAAGTACGTTAAAGCTGGGAACAAATTATCGGCCGCGTCCGTAAGCCGATTTCTGTCAGCCGTCCGGACGCTCAAGGACGGCCCAAGGTCACGTCCGCAACTTACGACCGATAGTTTGCACAGGGTAGTGCTAAATGTACTATCCAGATACAAATAAGCCGCGACTGCCAGCCGTTTACGGACGCGTCCGATAATTTGTTCCCACCTTCAGCCGTTGATCCCGGCTGTCATTCGTCGATTGACAGTCGTTACGGGTTGTTAGAAGTACCTAGTATTACCCATACTGGGTTGTGGAGGTCAGATGGGAAGCCGACCCCAACATAGTTGGGAAAAGGCTAGATTGATGATGATAAATTTAAAACATTATTCTGTCTCTGACCTCTTCAGTGGGCGGTTTCGCAAATAGCTGTCAAATATTTCGCTGTTATGATTAATTTGGCATTATTGCTGTATGGAAATAAGAAATATGGCTAACTAGTGAACTAAAATATTGATTATGGAATGCAATAATTAATATCGTAACACCGAATACACTGAATTTGTTTTTGTGAATGTTATAATCGTTTTAGATGTAAAAAAAGGCAATTGAAAAGTTTACATTTGTAAACTAAATAGTTGTAGATGTAAAAAAAGTATTTGTAAACTTTCCAATTGCCTTTTGGTGTAACCTAAAACGATTACAACATTCACAAAAACAAGTTCAGTGTTATAATTTGCAATTAATTATTAATATTCTAGTTCACTAGTTAGCCATATTTCTTATTTCCATACAGTAATATTGCCAAATTAATCAAAACAGCGAAATATTTGACAGTTTTTTGCGACGTTGCCCACTTTCAGTATAAACGCTCTTAAGTTATTTGTGGTACAAGCAGGTATAAATACTGTTTAATTTTACGGTATCATTCAAGGGTCATTGAGCATCAATATTTATTTTTATTACAAAACTCATATCAACTCTTTGAACATGACCAAAGTCAATTGTCACATGATTTCATCTAATCAATGTGATTTGAATAGCAGACAATGTGAAATGTTTGGAAATTTCCATCAAATCCGCAAATGGACTTTGCATATCACCTGTTTACTTCAAAGACTTATCAACATAAAAATGAAAGAATGCTCTTTCAAATGTGTCACTGTGAATGTTTGACTAAAATAACAAATCAATCTGATATGCCTTCTCCCAACTATGTTGGAGTCGACTTCCAGTCTAACCAGCTGAATACCAGTACTTTACATGGAGTGACTGCCTATCTGACCTCCACAACCCAGTTACTGAGTAATACAAACACACACGTAAAAGAACCTGTTTATTATTATGATTTATATTGTTTAAGTAGGTATCCTTTGATGGAGATTCCAAATCCTAACTTAATATTATAAATGCAAAAGTGAGTATGTTTGTTTGTTTATTTATTTGGTACGCTTTCACATTAAAACGGCTGAACGGATTTGGATGAAATTTGGCACATGGGTAGACCATGATCTGGGTTAGGACATAGGACTTTTTATTCCGATATTCCCACAGGATCGAGATTTATGTGGGTAAAACCTTGGGGCGCAGCTAGTAAATAAAAAAAATCCAATACTCAAAATAACAATAGCTTATCAAATCACTTTCCATGAAATTTGATACCCACTTAATTTCAAAAGACTATCATAAAAAATGTGTGTCAAAATCTTAAATTATAATATTATATTCGTGCATTATTTATAATCTTTGATAATTAGTACCAAGGGTAATACATACAATTTAGGTAAAATTATGAACGCTTACACAAGTAAACAAGCAGTAATTTTATAATTATTGCCCAGTGTGATGTGCAAATGAAAGCCAGACAAATAGACTGACTTTAATAAAGATTAAACTATAATCTGTCTGTAAAGATGATGTGTCTGGATAATTGACATTTAATGATGTTAGACGAGTTAGTCTGGTAATTATCTTAATTACTTGGATTGTGTCATAAAAAGGCTTAGTTACTTTGGGTTAAGGACAAATGTTAGAGGTCAAATTTGGAATTTATTTTGTAATTTTCTTTGAGGTGTCTTTTTTTATTCATAACTTACAAAATACCTTAAGAAAAAATTACTATTGAAATCTTCAGAAAATTATGAAGGTAGATTATTAAAGATGATGTGGATAGTGGCAATCACCACATATTGCAAGCAATCAGAATGTGGATGCAAATATGTGTCATACATAGTTTCAATTAGCCTCGCTATACTCTTCACCAGGTACCAAAAACCTTTATAAATTATGGAGCAGGTATCGAATTTTGAAATCCCACTGACCCACTGGCCGAATTTTGGTTACTTAAGGTTACCAGTTTAATACCGGTTATACACACACAGGCGATTTGCGCCCTTTGACTAATGCCGACGGCACGTGTAAGATAGACGTAATTTTTATTTCCATAACCAGTATTAATACTGGTTGTATTCAATTTAAGGAAACTTTTCAAAACACCTGTAAAAAATATAAATTTTGTAACCGAAAAAATACCCGTATTGCTCATACCGGTTTTGGACCCTGCTCTATACACACAACTGCATTATGTAGACTGCAGAAATTATAATTATTGTATTCTCTTTGCATTACATGATAAATTATATGACTTAATAATATACTTAACCCTAGTCATTGAAGCAGGAAAAAACAGTGGTCAGGGCAAAGGGTTACTGAGATAATTATTTATAATCATGGACATGATACAAGTACTTAGGGTAATGTAAATAAATAAGAATATAACATAATACAAGAATAGAAAAAATTTAGTTCTGTATAATATAAATTAACCTTGCCAGCACCTACACTCAATGCGAGATTTTTTTGAATTTAAATTAGGAGTATTATACCTACAGCAGTGGACAGATCAATGACCGCCAAATCTCAGGTCATTGGTGGCGCTACAAAGACTGGTTGCTAAATAAAAAAAAAGAGGTTCGATGCGAATCAATTGAAAATCGAACATGTACGGATAATGATTACCGCAGAATCTCAGATGTTCAGATGTTATTTTTATTGTGTGTATCTCGACCAGTGAGTATACGATCGACGATTGAGGGCTATTTACGTACAGAGAATTATACAATTTTATCAGTAAATGTTGCATATTTATCTTACATACGTTATATAGGAACTACATAATGTGTAACAGGAAAATAGAAATATGAATTAGATACTGAAAACGCAAGCGTAAAAAAAAATGAAGAGTAGGTTGGAGTGGAGAAAATACTGACTGAGCTGTGATTTTAGACTGGTAGCACAGATTTTCACCACGTATGCATTGCATTACACGTGGAGCACCAAGTGCTTGCGAAAGACGTGCTAGACATAGCCTGTGAAAAAATCAAAAGAAAACTACAAAAATTCCCTTCCTTACCTCAAAGTACTTTCGGTAAATTGAATGAACTTTCGCCTCCAACACCACTTTAAGTTCTCACTTTCACACACAAATGTTATTAAATAACAACAGATGTGCTGGATGGAGAATTTGATCAATTATGACACTGAAAGATACCGGTAAGCGCGTAGTGACCGCTCTACAGACGACTACGATAACCGGCAGAACGCGAATAACTGAATGAGCGATGAACGTTGAGCGATTGAACGTGAACTATTTCTGGCCCTCGATTTGGATTGGCTGGCGCCCGAGATTGAATGAACATCATAAAATGAAGAAACGTCTTGATTGGTCCATGGGTAACATCAGTGTTGCTATAGAGATGTCTGCTTTTCGTACAATACAAATTGTTGTTTAAAATAATAGGTACGTTTTTATTATAACATGATGTGAATGACGTTAATCGATAATATATTCTTACAAGGTTTAATTTATTGACAAAACAAAGATATTTATTCGTAGGATAAGGTACAAGGTCGCTACAAGCGGCATACGAATATAAAAAATATATTAAAAATACATACACCTACTTTATTATATACATTATATAAAAACGGTGATTTATTTTTCCCGTTGATAGTGCATTACATAAATCGAAAATTACATGTTTTATTGTATAGTAACGTCACCTTTGCAAATGAAATCACTTTAATAAATTAGAATTTATTACAAAAATACTTCATACCTATTCGTCGACTTTAGTTTTCCGTAGTAAAAAAAAATATTGTGTTAGATTTCAATATACACAATGGTATCACTGATCTGTCACAATGTACTTTGATCGATTTCTAGCTCTGGAAGGCTGAAGTGGTAATCTCCTTCATGGAATCATGCACGGTTTCACACAGTGGCCGTTCTGGCTGTACATGGTTGATAGTGGAACTAAAAAAGGGGTTGGGTTTAGAAACGTGCCGCCTCGCTAGAGAGAATGTGAGGTTATATTTGTGGGTTCTAGAGGGTCTCCTGAACCCTCCATAACAACTTTTCCGCCATCCCCTTCGAACCTAATCTAAGTCGGGGTGCCCCAAGTCCCGACACATCTCGACTTAGTAAAAAGGTACTTAATGATAACTTAGGATGAAAGAGTTAGCGAAGCGATCTTGAGACTTGGGGCATCCCGATTCGGACAGGTTAGGTTCGAAGGGGATGACGGGGACTCAAGTGAGCGAGCAAAGCGAGCGAAAGAGCCCCCGTCATCTTCGTGTTAGGTTGCTTATAACCCTTCAGTCAGACAGAAATAGGAGCCGTTGGGCTCCGTCGACTAGGCCTTACTTCAAAATTTTATTTTTGCCCTTTAACATTGTCTTTTTTTAAATTGACGTTGAGCTTTGAGACGTTTGACATTGACCTTGAAAATGTCTCGCCTGTGAACTTGTGGGTGGGGGGATGACTTGCCCTCTTCCTCTATACTGCTCTCCATCTCCCTCTACATTTCATTTATCATACTTTTGATATACTTATTATGAGATTTATGTTATTAAAGAATCGTTTAAAAAAACTATGTATCTCCAGCAGGGGGAGATTTAGGGTGAGAGTAGTAGGGGTTTACAAACGCCCTCTTTCCCCCTCCCCTACCCCCTATTAAGGCGGCACGTTTATAAACTTTAACCCTGAAAAGGTCTAAACAAGACTGATGTAATGGGTGCTGTAGCAACAAACATAAAACTAGTCATTATGCTTGAGCCGGCTGACCGGCTCCAATTTATTTTTCATTAATAGCTATGGACTTCAGGTTCACGAACAGTGGAGGTAATAAAATGAGCGTTACCTAAATGTTTCATCTGTTCCAAAATAGTGCGAGTCGTGAAGTCATAAGAGAGGCATGACTGATTGTTGACTCCAATATAGGAATTTCAATTTAGTTACAACAATTTGGTTGAATGCATACTGATAATTACTTACGCCTAGATTAAGAAAATAGCAATGTTGTAAATGAGATTTTGTCCTTAGTATTTTTCTGTGAGTAGGTAGAAAATGACGCCTTACGATTTTCTTCCAGGGTTAGGTAATTACGTAAATAGATACCTAAGTAAATAGGTGATAGATATTTGGTAAACTGTAAGGCACCAAAGTATTTATGTTATCCTATTTGCAAGTTTATTTTTAAATTTTCAAGTTTTGCAACAAATAATTTCGCAGTGCAAGATAGGATTTTTAATTGAGTCATTGTTACATTGCATGTTTTGTTTCAATCTTGCTTGAAAAACATCATGGGTACTGTGTTGTTTGGTTACCTAGGTTGTTTTTCTACTTAGGCTTTATTATCCTACTAGAATATTCAATCGATGATTCGATGTTTCTTCATTCGAATTATCGTCACTATATCTAATTGTAGTTCTCTGTAAAGAGAGTTTCTCTAGCAAAATGACAAACGTTACCTACCGTGAAAAGATGCAATATTTTCTGAATGATTCTGTATCTGTATTCTGTATCATTCAGAAAATGAAACTCAATGAGAATTGAGAAAACATCATTCTTCAATCCCCGATTAGCGAATCCGACGCCAGTTCATAGACTTCATTCACCATTCGGTCAGTCAACCGATCACGCGCGAAAGTTGTGCACGTTCGTAATTCGTCTTTTAAATAATTTACGAAATATAATTTAATTTGTGCAACACTTGCATATAAGTTGAATTTAAATAAAAAGTATTACTCGAGCCTTCCTTATTGAATTTATTGGATTAGACATACGTTTTAATGCATAGATTGTGTGCAAATAACGTGATTTTGTGCTAGTCTAGTGTTTGTTGTACAAATAATTACTTTCGCGCTTTCGAAATTTGAATTGCGTAGTCTTTGGTATTCCTGGGTCGGTGCAGTTTGTAGTTCGTTAGGAAAATGAGTCTGAGCCGATTGTGTCGTGTCGTGAAGTGCGATTTAGTGAAAGTTCAGTCATCTAGTGCGTTGGTTTCGAAACTTTGGGGACCTTGTACTGCTAGGGAAGTGAACACATGCAGCACGCAACGAGCAAGTGTTGCACAACACAACTCGAAGCCAGACTGGAATCGAGCAGTGAGTGAGGCGGAGAAGATTGTGGGATATCCGACCTCCTTCCTGAGTCTTCGCTGGGTATTGAGCGACGAGATTGCGAACGTAGCACTCCACCTACGCAAGTTGGTCGGGAGCAATCATCCCTTGCTGAAAACTGCTAAGTATGTGGCTCACATCATTATTATTCCAACCTTAATAAATATTCAAATGAACCATAAACAAATCAATAACCTAACCAAACAGCATAATATAATAACTGCTTATTATAGGTACGTAAGGTTTTTGCTGTGCCACACTATTATTTTTCATCCGTATTGTGCGTGTTTACCAATAAAAATCTCTCTATTATTGGCACGCACAGCGCGGTAATCAAAACCGCGAGCCGAATCGCGGAAACCCAATGGTTTTACCACTATGCCAGGGAGCGCTTTTCAAGATGGTCAAAATAACTGTTATAACGACGTTTTATTGTTTCGAAGTAGCAGTTACATTCTACAATAACATTTGCATAGCAGTACTACTGCACTATTAAGTATAGCTTTTACTTTGTAAAGTGTTTAATTAAACGAAGCAAATTGGTAGTTACACGTTTTATGTCTGCATTACCAAAACACATAGGTAAAAAACAGGGCAGTGGTGGCCCAGTAGCAACGGCCGCGACTTACGAATTGTAGGTCGTAGGCTCGAACCCAGAAAGGCGCTTTACTTTGTTTAAATTATTTCATCACCACTGCTCTCAAAACGGTGAAAGAAAATATCGTGAAGAAACCGGCTTGTCCTAGAACCTAAAATTCTAAGTCATGTGACATCTACCAACCCGCACTGGACCCGCGTGTTGGATTTCGGCCCACTCCTTCTCACCGAGAGGAGGCCTGTGTTCAGCAGTGGGAACATTATAGGCTGATAATGCCAGGTAAGCAAACAACAAAGAGGTGCATACAATTCCAATAAAGTGGTCAGTTTGTCACCCACACAAAAAGAAAAATGACCGGCCGAGGGCGAGTCGGAATCGCGACCTAAGGATCCCGTGCTACCTCACAATAGTTAAGAAACTTAGAAAACGTTGGAAAATAAAATTGTTGAGGTTCTTTTTGTCATGATCAAAGTGAATAAACGGCTACTTATCAGCTCTTTGACACAACAGTTATACAGACAAACGAAAACGTAGGCTTAGCAACGGGTTCCGTTCTCGAGTAAGAAAAGAATCACAGATTCAAAAAAGAACTACTTAATTACAGAGCTACGATATTAAAACACTAAAAACAAATGGCTATCATAAAACTGATTGTAGTCATTTGTTTTTAGTGAACAGCCCGACTTTCAACTATACTGAAGCTAAATAGAAAGTTAGTACCTATATACCGAATTTTATTATTTACTCAATCATTTGTGTACATGCACGCACGCCTAACACATCCCCATTAATAACGTCTTGTGTAACTTAAATCATGTGTATGACTGTTACACTTTAATACTTTATACACATGAAAATGTGAAAGATAAGTGATAACTAATTATTATTTTTATTAAATTCATTAATTTACTGACAGATATCGCACAGCTTAAATCACTGGGTCTTAGATGCATGAAATATTGTACAAGGTTCCCTTTGTAACGAACAAGATCTATTATTCATATGCTCACCATATGAATAATAAATCTTGTTAAAATATAACACTCATCTTATTTTCACACTTTATTATGAATTATACTGAATTCGGTAAGAAAAACCTCCATTTAAAATGAGCCCTCCGCGAGGGCTCCCGGCTTCCCATATGCGACTTGAGTGAACCTATCTCTGAAAATCTGACGAAGAAACCTGACGACATAGAAAATTGGTTTAGACGTATTCAAAAGTTTTTAAGAAAGGATTTTGAAAATTCATCCCCTAAAGGGGTTAAATCATTCATCATTTTAGCCGAAACTCGTCCACTGCTGGACACAGTCCTCCCCCAAATGGGGGTTTGCCATAATCGCCACGCTTGGCAGGCGGGTTGACGATCGCAGTATGGTGTTAAAATACATAGAGAACGCTGCTGCCCATTCTCTAGTAAGTACCTTAGTCGCCTTTTACGACACCCACGGGAAGAAATGGGTTGGTAATATTCTTTACGTCCGGCACCGCACGGAAACTAGAAAGGGTTTAAATAAAAAAAAATAAAAAAATGAAAGTTCGACATTTTGTCATAATTACTTTATTCAAGGTTTTTATATAAAACTGTAGTGTTTTTTCACTTTCTGTCGTACTTACATACATACATAAACTCATGCCTTCTTCCAATGGGGGTAGGGAGAAACTACAGAACACCACCTGTTATGATCCTTACATACTTTCTGTCATTTGCGCTTAAAAGAACCCTTTTATCTTTCTGCGACAACACCCCGTTCATCGCCTCTACCATCCCGTTTCTATCTCATTTTTTGTATCCAGTAAACTTAACCTCTTCATTTTACTTACTTACCTATCTGGTGGTGTTTCCTGTAAAATCAAAAGTTATTTATTCAAATTAGGCTGAGATTCAGCACTTTTGACCGTCAAAATAACATAAGATAGTCCCCCAAAACGCCCGTCCGTTCCGCTGGGAAGAAGTAGTGGCGCAACAAACTCCCCGCATCTCATGTTCGTGATTACTTATAGTCTCCAAGGTGTTATAATCATCATCAAATTCCTGCTTTTATCCCTCTATTTATTCAACGCATTTTTTTCATTCATCTCAATCAGCCGCCATCTCTAGCATATCATCTTTCACACAATCAATTAATCGTTTCTGAGGTCTCACTACACTTCCCTCAAACTGCTTTGTAAATTCAGTATTCCGGATACATAATTCTGCTCTATAAGCATCTGTCTGTTTACAAAAACAAAGGCTTTCATATTCATAATCTCCTTCCAGCATCAGGTTTCTATATGACGTACATGATTGTATTGAAAGAGTCGGCCAGACTTTTTGTTCTTATTACACATACCATATTTATACATGTAGAGAGAGACTGGTTTACGAAACTTGCATGTAATTTGTAAATGTTAACGATCTCAATGTGCATTTACAGCACAAGAATGCCACTAATGTAAATTGCATTGTTCTCTTCAATTAGAATATTTACCCGTACTTAATTCAAGTTTTGTTTGTGAGTCTTAGTCCAAGTATTGTTATTATATAAATTCACATTTTTTTCGAAAATCTGCTTCTTAACCAAAAAATAGAATTTGGAAACTGCATGCAGCAATGCAACATCCGGATCTGAAGTAGTGCACTTAGGTCCTCGAAAGTTTTCGTCGAACATGCTTTGACAAGGGCGTGTACCTAATTTATCTTTAACACAGATCGCCACATCTTCATCAGAATCTTTCGTTGCTATTCTTTACTTTAAAAGAACATCAGCTGTTAACACAATTATGTAGTCTTCACTTACTTATTCGTTGCTCGCTGTATTACTATAGTATTATAATGGAAATAACGAGTTACCTTTGTCTATCGTACGTAACATATCGCGTGCAGAGGTTACTGCCGATCGACGATCAATGCACATGCATATTCCTCATTGCAACACTGCACATCATCACTCATTTAATCGCTTATGTTACATTGGTATTAGTATTCCTTCGTCATCTTTTCCGGTAACATCACGCACTGGTTGTAAGTTAACGCCATAGGCCCTTTTAGTTACCTACGTCTTAAACGTATCCTCTGGAGAAGGTTCTCCCTTACTTCTTTTATCTTTTCTTGCCTTTCCAAGGTATATCTCTGCCAGTCCATCAAAACGCCGTTTCTGATGGTCTTAAGTTCTGTATTTTTTGACAAAACAGTTGTGGTTTTGATCTCTCGCAAAGCGTTGCAAAATATTCTTATGAAATGTTAAAATGGTCGTGCGAGAATCTGTCAATACGCGCACAATCTTTAATTCGACCTAGATTTACTTAAGAGAACTTCTTTGTGTCGTAACTATACTTGAACCGTATTTTATTTGTGTCGTAAGGAATTATTTTAAGAAGGGCCGCACCATTATTAGGGCCCTTAGGTAATACAAAAAAAAAGGTACATAATATCCTTCTGAAAACTCTTGAAAAGCTATAAAAAACTACTATGATAATGGAGGTAAGAAATGGATTAAAACAATTAATAAGTATAAGTTTCATAGGTCACTACTGGTTCCTGGTAAATGCAGACGCTCTCAAAAGGTTGAGAATTTACGTGGACATGCGGTTGACCAAGAGAAGTAGGAGCAGAGCTAAGAAGATGCTCCTTACAAATAAGATAATCAATAAATCTTTGTCTAGGAACCTGATCTACAATGGCAAGAACAACATGCAAGCATGGGGGCTCATCGTGCTGCTTGTATCGAAAGCTGCCGGCCACAGCCCCGAGATACCGGACATGGAACAGGATAAGGCTGCTGGAGTTCTGCACAGGTGAGCAAAACATTCAATGAATCTACCAATGATTTTAAGACTTAATACTCGGATAGAAGTACATATATACGTAAGCACATATTTGGTAGTTCTAAATAATAACCCCAATAAGTGACCATCTGTGCATTGAAAAGTCAACCTCTGTTAGCTATAATGCTGATAGGCAATTGTTTTGGCCTGACGCGACAGGAGACAAGATTCTGATCAGTTCAATTTTAACCAGGCAATTTAATTACGTCAGAGTATCTATTTTATTTAAGGTAATAAAAATGTTAAATATTGGGGTTGGCAACTTGGCATTGGCAAACTTGGCACGTCTAGCTTGTAAGAATGGGTAGGTCAGCTCCAAGCACTTTTGAGGTTGGGACTGAACCAATACCATATACTATTTGTTTAACATTGTTAACAGCATTTTAATGTGATTTAATTTTAACACAGAATCTTTAATAAATTATTTCGTCAATTGTTCTAAATCAATTTCATCACTTGCAGATATCATTACTTTCGAAATATAACCTTTGAGTAGAGAACGTGGTTTATTTTCCATTCACAATTTTTTATCAATCTTACGATTGTAATTAATTATATGATACTAACTAAACGACCTCTATATTTTATAAGGCAGACATTAAGCGTGAAATTTTCTGCACAGTGCATCAAAAAATTATCGAAAGGGCATCGCCCGGTCGAAGGTGAAAATTCTACTTCCTTATTTATCACTTAACACAACTAACCATAAAACTTCCTGACGATACAACAGACATGAGTTGTGGATTCAGTGATTAATTGTAAAGAAATTTATAATGAAAAGTGATATTCATGCTCATGATGCTGATGTATGTGAGATTATCATCGTGTGTGGCTAACAGTGAAGAAGAGTAGTTGATAAGGTTCGAGTTCTGACTATGTTAATAATACTTCTCAATCCTTTTTTCCCATCTTAGGACTACTATCAAATGAGTAAACCTAAGTTTATTAAAGAGGATAAAAATATATATATACTGGATAAACTAAATTAACGAACTAATTATTAAATAAAATTATCGACGGCGGCGTCGAGAAATTCCTCCGCATCGCTGTCGACTGGTAACGTACCCAAGAGACTGGCGGCATTGCCACGTTTTATGGCAATGCTTAGCCTCTGGTCAAAGTAAAAGCGGCTGGCTTTTACTTGGGTCACGGGAAGTGTCAACCAGCCGTTTGGAGATTTCGTTGTTCAAACCATCAGTACTCGGACCCCACGGCCCGGAGGTTTTAACCCCAAACCGCTCGAAAATATAGTTACTATCAAATGGAACAGAGAGACTTTAGAAAACTATGAACGATAGATGCTTGCGATAACATACCTGGAAAAAATACCTACACCAAAAAGCAAATCAATGAGGACTGCGATGATCTTACGCTTTGGCCTACGTGCCTCGTGCCTCATCAGCATATGCGTAAAGTCGCGGGTTAGCGCCTTTTGGTCAGTTAAGTATTCGATTCGTATAAATTGTTTATCTATGCACATATGGACATGGAAACGGGACACGAATGCCGTTAACTTAACTTTCTATGTAACTAACAACGCACAACGTAGTTTAACGTTTGTCTTAAAAAAATACGGTAATACCAAAGTGCACCTTCTTAGAGCAAATATTTCAAAGCTGTTTGGAGAGGTGATAGAAACATATATTCAGCATTTAACACCAACAGACAAAGAAGACACCGAAATCACGTTATAGAAGTAAGCATAGATGCATTTTTGTTTACTTTGGCAACGTTTCTTCTGAATTGCTTTCCATTTTCATCCCGCCATCTTCTTAGCAGACTGCATCGACTATATCTTACTGACTGAGCTAGGGAACTTTATTCTCTGTAACACAACCTTCAATCATAATGATTGTTTGTCCTGAAGTATCTTCCAAAGCAACATAATCCTCTCTAACTTTTATCACTACGACAAACCATGTGCCTGATAGGAGATTTCCCATCGGCAAAAATGAATTTCCATACAAATCAAATCCAAATATCTTATTTCACATAAACCTACAAGGGCACTTATGAAACGTCAGAAGCACGGTTCCAATTGGTCGTTTCCTATGGAGAAGAGCCGGCAAGAAACTCCACGCTTACTCTTTTAAAAATAATTGGCCTTTACAATATTTTCAAATAACAGTTTTAATAGGAATGGGAGGAAAGTGTAGGCCTTTCAACAATTACCAGGTACTTAACAAAATAGAAAATGGTCAACAAATCTACAGTCCAATAAGCCTATAGCGTTCTCACATTCACAAAATAGAAAATAATCTATATAAAAGATAAATAAAATAATAAAAATAAAAACCTATTTAAACCAAACTAACATCCTCTATTTAAATCTCTAAATTTTTTTTGAAAATTCTTCTTTGTTACAATAAAAATGAACAAAAGTGAGCACCTATTTTTATAAGGATAGCGAACCCTCATGTTTCTAGACTCAACGGCTTAGGCTATTCGTTCGTGGCTAAGTAATAACAGCCGCACAGGTCGATCCATCAGGTTAAGCTACGGTTGCCGGGATTGGTCCGTGGATGGGTCACCATCTTTATATACCGAGACTCCTCCGTGCTTCGTAAGCACGTTAAGCCGTTGGTCCCGGCTGTCATTCGTGGATCTTTGACAGTCGTTAAAGGTCGTCAGAAGCCTCAAAGTCTGACTACGATACTCCTTGTTAAGACTGGTGTCTTAGCAAGGAGTATCGTATTACCCAGTTACTGGGTTGTGGAGGTCAGATAGGCAGTCGCTCCATGTAAAATGCTGGTATTCAGCTGCATCCGGTTAGACTTGAAGCCGACCCCAACATAGTTGGGAAAAGGCTAGGCAGATTGATTGTTGTCTGTCAGTGAATGAATTTGAAATTTTTATTAAGTAGATTTCCATATCTCATCTTCATATTTTCCTCCCACCAGTCAACGCGCTCTCGCCGAAGTGACAGAGATGATCCGCACCTCCCACTTGGTGCACAAAGGCCTGGTCAACATGAACTCCCGGCAGCCCATAGCTGCTGAGCCTGACGACATGATGTTCGGCAACAAGATAGCTCTGCTGAGTGGAGACTATTTGCTGGCTAACTCTTGTTCGGAGCTGGCTAATTTGAGGTGAGTGACCTGATTGTTTTTGGTAATGGAGTTTATTTATAAAAGTTGCTTAAAGTTAAGTTATTATTAACGCCTGCCTACATTTTTTGGCGTTTAAATAAACCCTTATGTGTTTTACCGGTCGATTCTGTAAAAATATCACCGTGAAACTTAGGTGAAGTGAGCGTGAAGTGAGCTGTCAATAGTGTGTAATCCCTAGCATCCTGCCGGTCGATTTGTGACAGTGACAGCTCACTTCATGCTCACTTCACCTAAGTTTCACGTTGATATTTTTACAGAATCGACCGACTGAATTTGTTACTGAATATGCGACGTGAATGTCACCTTTCTGTCCTTATTTCAAGTTGCGTTGTAGGTACGGCTTTTTCTTCCATGGATCTACTACTAGTACCTACTACTAACTATCTTGTCAGTCGTTAGTTGGAAGGAAGACCTGACTTTCGTGACTGCGACGAGTTTGAATGTGTAAATAAATCCACTAGGTATGTTATTACTTATCATTGCGTTTGCAGACTGACCTGCGTTCATACTTAGAGTAAAAGTAAAATCTTACGAGAGTGTGAAAATGGGAACAGCTTTGTTTATTTAGAAAAAAACTAAAGAAAAACTTAGATAACCAATTGATACGTTGTTTTGTTTGTTTATAATCAAAATGCATCCAAACGTGTTATTCACGATACGCAGGTATGTAAATGAGACAGATTATCTAGGTGAGAGGTCGCATAAATCTTTATTTCGAAAGATTACGAAGAGAGGAGGCTAGTCGTGTTGAAAATGTATGATAATTTAGTAGAGGAAAGAGGGGCGAAGACACCGCAACTCGAGCGAAGATATAATCAGATAGGTGTTGCATAATTATCAGAATAAAATAAGCGGCGATATCTGAGACTAAATATAAAAGTAGACTATCTTAATACTGTTTACCTTGAAGGAAAATTTCAAAAACATATGATCCCTAAGGCGAAAGCGTCAAGGTAGCCCGCGAAATTCAAATTTTCTTACGTTTTTTTGCAATTTGCAGGTCAGTATCATTTCATTCTATGTTGATCTAAATATGATTCGCGGCCGTATCAAATGTTTAATTATAGAATTATAATCATAAAAATGATCAATACAACTCTCTAAGTTCATGTAATCCCATTGAATGACTATTTCATGAAATCGTGACATTTGACAATTATGCTAACTTATGGAGTTGTATTGCTGATTGTAATGATTATAACTACGTAAAGCCATATTTGTTACGGTCGCGAATTATATTTTAATCAACATACAACCTGACACTGACCAGCAAAATGGAAAAAACTCAAGAAAATTTGAATCTCGCGGACTACCTTAGCGCATCCCCATTGATTTTTGCAGTAGTCATATAACAACATAAGTCTGTCTCCTTTGAAGCTGGAAAACATAAAAGGAACGTACGATGGAGTAATAAGGATGATGACTAATAGTTATTTGCCCGTCAGGTAGATTATAAAAAAATATTGGATAAGTATTTTTTCTATACAACATGTAAAAAAAACCCGGGCCGATCCGTGAGGGTGTTGTTAAGTATCGAACTGAGAGTCTTAAAAAATATTCGCCACTTTTTTTTCAATGGCGGATTTGACCGGGTGATTACATGGGGCGCGGGTGGCCGTTGTTTAGCGGGTCTACAAGTCATAACTTATGACTCCTATTGGATTTGGTAATTTTGGTACAAAAAATGTGAATTTTAAATAGCAATAACTTTTTTATTTTCTATAATAATAAGAATTTTTATTACTTTTTGGTAATGTTATTGCAGTACTTGTGTGCCTCTTTGGGATCGGACAGGTTTTTTTAACATTATTGTATAATATAGTTAAAAAGTGGCATGACGTCACGCCTATGCAGATTTTAAACTTAGTCGTGACGTACCGAGCCCCGAGAACTTTAATGCATTTTAAAATACGTGTCTAATATTTTTTTATTATCTGACTGACGGACTTAATAGAATTTCTTTTTTTTTACCCAGGCATCATCCGTATTGTCTTTTACTAGCCCACTTGCGCGTTCATGGGTTAGCCTTAGCTAAATAACTCGGTGTTAACAGCTAACTCAGGCCAACCAAAAATAATTATTGGATTAACCCTGAGTTAGCTGTTAATTCCGAGTTAACTGTTAACGCGCAAGTGGGCCTAAACAACAAACAAATCTAAATACTTAAAACAAAAGGACAACCTAAGTCATTCTTCGTGGTTTTATTTTCACTGAGATGCAAGTTTGAAGCTGTCCGAGATTCATTTTCTCAAGTTTAATAGGTAAGCATTACTCGAGAATTTACCATTCTCCAAGATGATTTCGGCCTCATAAAAATAATTGCCGTTTCTCTAAAATTAGCCATAGGCCTATTTTCCTCACGATTGTAACACATGCACACATTTCTTAAGATATGGAGAGAGTTTGAAAGCTTCTCTCGAAAGGTTACATTGTAAATGGAAATGATTGGATTGTTCCATTGTGAGTTGAAAGACATGACATGAAAGATATAATGATAAAGTGTGAAACGTATTATATGCTTTGCTTCAATGTCGTGCAGTACTTATTGAATACTGCATGAAGTTTTCACTTCTTAATAAAACCTTTCATAATACGATGAGAATTCATGGAGAATGAATTGAATTCATTCTATTTAAATATGATAATTTAAACTCTGGAAACTTTCCTATCAAACATCTTTATAAACTAGTGTTAAACTCTATACAGAATCCAGCCTGAGAGATAACGTAATATTAGGGTTCCGTAGTAAACAAGGAACCCTTATAGTTTCGCCATGTCTGTGTGTCTGTTTGTCCGCGGTTTAGCTCAGAGACGGTTAGTACTAGAAAGCTGTAATTTGGCATGGATATATTTACATATTAATCACGCCGACAAAGTGGTAAAATAAAATCAAGAAAAATATAAATAAATAAATATTTTTTAGGGTACCCGGGTACACGTAAAGTGGGGATGTTTTTTATTTCTCGTCTACCCCAGTGAGTGGGGTGTCGTTGGAAGGGTCTTTCAAAAATTTTGCTGGTATGCGAAAATCATTTTTCAATTCAGAGATCCGTTTGCGAAATATTAAGCTTTAAAGTGCTAATTTTTCTTAGAGTCCAATGTCCCCCTGCGAACTAAATGGTTGTACTTGGATTTGTGAAAAAGTTCACAGCAGTAGTATATATAACGAAATTAAAAGGAAAACTATCACAGCTAAGTAGGCTTTACAGGTTAACGAGTAATAATCGACCAACTTAAATTTGCAGTTTGAAAAACACGATCTCCCATACATTCCGTATGGGAGATGAAATGTTTATGAACTACAATGTTAAGTTTGTTCTTGGGATAAATTCATCCCAACTACGGACCCCTACGTTGTGCGTGGTCTGACACGCACTTGGCCTGTTTTTTTACGTTTATACTTCAACGTTATGCAACGTAAGGCGATGGTGAGTACCTTTGCCTGCTATAGCAGTGAAAGTTAACACGATGTGTTTATTAGTATCCATGTGCTAAATATGCTTTTAATGGGACAGTGACTTTCAAGTTTATGTTAAGCTACCTTCTGCCCGCGACTTCGTTCGTGTGGAAGTCGGAAAATACAAAATAAACTAAAATAACAGCCACATTTTTATAAAACTCCCTCACAACCCATTGCGTCGCATAGCATCGCCCGCCCGCGTCATTTCTTAGTTGTCGCGGACTTTTTTTCCTTTTGCTCGGCTTTTAGGATCCTGCATGCGTGCGGAGCGTGATGTTACATAGATAAGTATCATAGGATATGTAGCCTAATGTTAAAAGTAAGTTTTCAAATCGGACTGCTATTTTATCCAGAGATTAACCGTTCAAACAAACACAGACATGATTTTCAATTCAATTCAATTCAATTTATTCAGTAACAATCTACATTGTGTTCGAAATTAACCAACAGGAAACAAACCCCCCTAGATTCTGAACCCCCCTGCGTTGAAATTATTCGTTGGTTATAAATAAAAAAAATCTGCTGTTTCATAGAAAAGTGCAATACCTACGCGGTCAAAATGTATGGAGTAGCTGTTTTTTTTTTAAATAACCGACGAAAATTTTCAACTTCAGAATCATGTACTGAATCCATGGTAACCGGCTTCGCGTCGATGTCCCTGACACCCTGTATAGAAAACAGCTGTTGGCGAACCGCACTTATCAAAATTTTGTTTCAGTGTGGTTAGTGGAAGTCCTCAGGTGAACCACACCTCAGGACTTCCACTAACTGCACCGGGCAAGTGCTGTTGACAGTGCTCTGAGTGGAATACCTTGGTTATACTTGCTCTAGCTTCAGCATAGAATCTTGTCTCATTAACTTTCAAATTCTTGGGCATAGGTCTAACTACGTCCAAGGATTAACTAATTTATAAGAGCTAGATTCTATACGTTTTTTACAAATAACATAACTTGACCTAACAAAATCATGAATTATGCTAACTGAATAAAATAATATTCATTGAATGCATATCTTACTGTTACTTTATTACCTATTTATCATTTTAAATTCACTTAGACACGTCGACTTAGAATTTTATTTGATTTGATGAATAATATTCATGATATTACAAAAGTTTTATGTAGGTATCTTTTTAACATTTAACTGAGTACCATACATATAGTTTAAGTAAGTACTTATGTAATACAGTGTAAACAAACTTATTTTTGAGCTACGCAATTTTTTATTTTTTTTTAAGAATGCACTATGTACCTACTTTGTTGTATTATATAGTAATCTTTATGTAATCTTGTTCATAAGCACACGTTATAGTAATAATAAGTTGTAATAAACAGTGCAATTTTGGCCACGCTCTACATATTTTGCTTCTCTTGTTTAAGGGGACTACAGGACCCAAACGTCCCTAAACGCAAGTTTTATAATGCCTAAAAGAATATGATCCACTGCAGTAAACAAAATCAGAAAAATATATGATATTCTTCAGGATAATTATGCTAGTATGATAGTGTGTTGAAAACATAATACAACTAATTTGATACGATAGCAAAAAATCATGAAGATACCTCTAAAAATTTCTTTTAACGATTAAAAATCATATTAATTTACATGCAATCATTCTGATTTTTTGTCAGATTATTCTACAAGCTACATATTAGCATAATAGTGTTTTAATTTTCCAGTCCAATCAATAGATTTTCTGTAAATCGCTAACAGCTTCATATTTTGCAATAAATTACCTGCGTCGTGTCATCGCGCTTCTCTTTCATTTCTATGCAGTCCGACAGTGACCGCGCTTTAGCTGTTGTAAGCCTCTTAAAGTAATATTCTAATTATTGTGAGTTTTCCTACAGCACTTAGAAATTTACTATCTATATTTGAGTTAGTATCGTCCTTCATTAGGAACTTGGACCACAGAATCTTTGAAACTGCATCCTTCCCTATCGTCTTTCCCTTAAGGCTGATAAGGACTACATTACTCGATCATATCAACCAGCATACTTTTAATATAACGGACAATGCGACACATATATGTGTCACTCCATATGAAATAAACTTAAGTACACAATCTTCAGATTGTCGGATTGTGGCCTGTCAGTTTTATAAAAAGTAGCTATTGTCCGCGACTTCCTCTGCGATCCAGGATCTAAAGTAGCCTATGTCCTTCTCCAGGTCATGGTCTACCCATGTGCCAAATTTCATCAAACTCTGTTCAGCCGTCTTAGCGTGAAAGCGTAACAAACAAACAAACAAACTCACTTTCCCATTTGTAATATTAGTTAGGATGGTTAGCCGACCTCATCTAGTTTATTTTTAATATTTTTTAATATGACGTGTGAAAGTGATTCCGATATCCTATTTACAGAATAAACAATTTCATTTAATTAAAAAAATCCATCATACTAATCTGCAAACACACTCATCTTCTTTCTAAATTCATTTATTATTCATAATATGTTAATAACTATTGCGAAATAATTGTCTATGACTATAAACCGAGGTTGTATTATGGCAGATGACCATAGATTACGGTGACCCAATGACCCAGCTACGCAACATCTTTTCACTCGAGAGAACATGTCAATCCGCCCATTGTTAGATGTTCATGGTGTTAACACGCAATGCGTTCACTATGTGCTTGTAATGGCGATAATTTTGTATTTGAAGAGCTTGATGTTATTCGTTTATCATTTTAATTGTGGCTAAATTACTTATTAAGGTGGTTTTTTGAAGATTTAACTGCACGGGCTCGTCTTGGGATAAAGAGATCACTTTGTCGATATTTGGAATTTATCTGAGACCTAAAAACGATACCTAGTACAATTAAGAATAGTCAATATGATACGCGGATTGATCTGCAGATAATATTATATAATTCTTTTACTAACATAATAGGGATGTTGACAAACCATTTTTTGTTCGTCAGGTAGATTATATAAAAATATTGGACACGTATTTTTTCTTTCTTTACGTAGTCAAAAGTTTACGGCAATACATTGAGTAGGCAATGTGTTAAAATGTGGCATGACGTCACTGGCCGGTAGATTTCATACTGACTTGTGACGTAACGAGCCCCCACTCCCCAACTGTAATGCGTTTTATATAAACCATTTTTTATTAATAAAATAAAGCAAAAATACGTCTCTAATATTATATTATTTTATTATCTGACTGACGGACTAAACAGTTTTTTTTCCCAGTCAACGTCCCCCATCATGAAATTTTAGACAAACCCAGTCCACTTCTAATATCTTAGTGTCGAAGCCATAAGTTTACAAAACACTATTTAGTAAGATGATGAATTTTTTCAACCTACAGAAATCAAGAACTGGTGGAACTGATGTCGTCGGCTGTTCGTGATCTCGCTGAAGCTGAGTTCCTAGGTGAAAGGGATGAGCAGAATAACCCCCTGCCTTCAAGACCCCTGCCCAAGGAAGAGATACAGTCTGCATCAGGTAAATTCATTTTCTGGCAGAGCATTAACCAGACTTATCAAATGAAAACGCGGATCATGCCTACGTAAGGGAATCTGAAAGTTATTAGAAGAGGGTATACTCGTACAATAGAATAGATTATAGAATGTCGTTTAGATTTTTTACGTTTCTTACAATTAGACTTATTCAATCAATAAATAGATCTCCAATTCAACGAGCCTAAGTACATTGGTAATGAGTACGAGTAGAACTCGTTTCTGCCTCGAGGATGTGGGTTAACTAATTACCTCTACTTCAAATTTACTTAAGCGAGAACAAATTTAGGCGTAGCAACATTATTTGCATGCATACTAACTATGTAGATGATCACATTGAAGGTTGAGGCTGCGTGTTTAAAGAATCGTGAATCTGTATGTTTGGACTTATGCTTAATTAAATGGATAGATCGAGAATTTCAGTTTTAAAACTTTCAATGTTCAAAGTATCAGAGGATTTGGAGCGAAATTAGGTACCTACTTTAATAGTTATAATCAACAGACTATAGCAATTGATCATTCACCCTTTTGATTTGTTGTTGCAATCAACTCAAGTATTACTAAATTCTTTTTTGTTTTTTTTTACTGTGAACTGTCTTGTTGTGAACTGCTTAAAAATGTGTGATTTTCAAGATTGGAATGTATTCTAATTTCTGCTACTTGCAGGCAAGAAAACCTTTCGACAATTAAGTCTTCCTCTTTCATGCTTACCTCTTTTATTACCTTCTACAACGTTCTACTAACGTAATCAATCTTCATACTCTTCAAACAAAACATAGCCCAATAATATGATCCCACACACAAAATCAGGCTCACAATACATTGGAAATCAACGCATTCCGATCTACAAGTGGTACATTATAGTAGTACATGTAGGGTACATTAGTATTCTCGGCGCGGCGTGCCGCAAGGAACTATGCTGCGCCCTCCATTGGTACGTGACAGAGTCAAACAATGGGAACGAATGTGGCTCTTTGACCAATTTGTGTTTGTATAGTGCGACTTTCGGTTTTCTTGGGTTTGTTCCGTGTGACGTCATTTTATAGGTTGGGAAGACTGGGTCTTTTTATTTATTTACGTGTATGAATGATCTTATTGTTCTTTTATGGTTGTTATATGAATGAAAAATGAAAAAAATAACTTGTAAAAATAGAGCGTCGCGTCGCACTTAATGCCACCTATCTTTGTACTTAGGAGAAAAACGAACAACTTGCAGTGGCGAATTGTTAACTTGTAAAGTGCACATTTCTACACGGTATCGCGAGCATGTAAGAAATCGGTTTCACTGGACGTTTTCTGTGTCTCGAATGTCGCGCGGGTTCCGGTTACCTTGAAGGAAAGGTTAGGTTTCCGTACAGCAGTGAACTTTCATTTTTAGAACATTGCCAAAGTAGTGGTAGGTAAAAACTTTTCCATATCGTGCATGCGCGCTTTTGTGGCATCAAGAATATGCCTTTGTCTTCCACAAGAATTGTTGTATTCGTTTAGAGACACGACCTTCAAAGATAAGACCGTCTGTAAGTTGTCTTTGTCTTTGTGTCGCGTTCGTAAAGATGAAGAACATCCTGCATTCTTCCTTTACTTTTTGTCTCAAACATTGTATTGTAAGTAAATAGTAGCGCCCTGTGATTTCACCTGCATAGAGATTTCCTCGGGAGCCGTGCATTTTTCTGACATAAAAATATCCCTATGACACTCTGAAAAAAGTGTTTCATCAATAGAATTTTCATTATCGGATACTAATTCCAGATATAACCCTTTTCAAACATTGTATGTTCTAGCGAACATTATCAATCTGACGACTTAAAGGGATTTTTTGTAAGTTAGTAAGTAATATCTTATATCATGTGTGAGTGTGCTTGCCGGGGTTGATCCGTGGATGGGTGACCATCTTCACATACCAAGACTCTTCCGTGCCTCGGAAAGCACGTTAAACCGTTGGTCCCGGCTGTCATTCGTGGATCTTTGACAGTCGTTACGGGTCGTCAGAAGCCCGAAAGACTGACAACCAGTCTTACCAAGGGGTATCGTATTACCCAGTTACTGGGTTGTGGAGGTCAGATAGGCAGTCGTTCCATGTAATATACTGGTATTCAGCTGCATCCGGTTAAACTGGAAGCCGAACGCAACAGAGTTGGGAAAAGGCTAGGCAGATTGATTGATATGAAATACATATTTAAGTTTTTCTACTCCGTTTCAGAGTGGGAGATCCTCACGGACCCTCTACCAATGGGTGGCGTGATCGGCTGCGCGGGTCGAGAGTGGTCAGCCCGCCATGTGTTGGCTGCCGGAGCGTTGTTAGGCAAGAGCTGTTCCGCTGCCCTGAAGCTGGCAGGACATCAGCCGCAGCTGCAGTCACAGGTGACTCATTGTTTTATGACTCTGCTGGTACATTTGTGATGGAAATAGGTCATCAAAATCTTTTTGTGCTGTGCTATCAAGAAGGAGGTCATATGCTTAGGTATCTGACGACAAGCGATGGGTATCAAGATGGCACTTGCACACAGCAAATTTTGTAAATCTATTTTACAAAGGTGAGAAAACATTTAAATAGGCTTAAGGTTAGGCAAAAAGCGCGATGCGACGACGCAACGCGACTCTTATAAAACAATTTCATTAAAAACTACACGGTAATTTAAGCTATAACATAATCTTTCAATTTCCAGGGCTACCTCTTCGGCTGTCACCTGGCCCTAGCCTGGCAAGCGTTCCTGGACCTGGAAACCTTCACAGGTCCCGAACCTGCGAGCTTCTCCCTGGTGGGGGCGCCACTAGCCTTCACGTTAGAAGCTCGCCCTGAACTGTACGAGTATATCGAGGCTGGCAAGAAGAGCGTGCAGGACGTTGATTACCATGCCGTAAGTAAACTATAAGGTCATCCTATAATTTTGTCTGTTTGAATTCGTTCGTCTTTCTCTCGGCAGACGGCATCTGCATCTTAAAGGCCTACGCAGACCGGGACGGCATGGCAAGGGACTTTGCCGTGAGTCAGCGCACACTGGCCGCTTAGCACTTTGCTTTTTCCAGCACTTTGCCACGGCATGCGCAGTATATCACTACGAGCGCCGGAGTCCGTGGCATGCCGTTATGACGTATTTCTGTAACAGTACGGTTGAATGTCCATTTGTAAAAATTAAAATCCCTTGCCATGCCGTCCCGGTCTGCGTAGGCCTTAATTGAGTAACAGAACTAACATGACGCATTTAGGGGGTCGTTCTCGGCCTGTCGCACTGATGGACGTGAAGAAAGTATTTGGGAATTCTCTAAAACTTTCTTCACGATATTCGATATACGCGTATAGGCAAGCATAGTGTGGGTCGCCCTATTGCTAGATCGACGGACGACTGCGGAAGGCCGAGGTCAAGTTGTTGTGGCACACCCTCGGAGAGGCCTGTGTCCAGCAGTGGACTGCGATAGCCTAGGCTGAATTGATTGTTCACGGGGGCCAGGATTTAATTTCAGGGGGGGATTAGGGTTGGCAACTTTTTTTTGAAGAAATAATGTACATTCCGATTTCAGAGAGGGTAAATAAAGATTTATAAAAAAGACTATTATGCATTGTTATTTTAATATTAAAAGAAAAAGCATTTTGTACTTTTTGCGGAATATCATTAAAAAACAATGATTTTACGATCTTAGTCAGAATTCAAATTGATGAAGAGCTTATAGTTATTATCAATTTCAATATCTGTTCCCGCCACTTTGCAATCATGAATTCATGACCAGAAACAGGGACAACTTTAATTAAAGGTCATCTTTAGCTATGGAGAATATAGGATGCAAGAGCGAGCAGAGCGTGCTCGAAATTTGTAGCATCCCGCTTCAAATAAGTTATCGTTTCTGTCTCTTTGACCGTTCATACAGAAACAGAAGTAGGCTAAGTTCATCGACTTATGCAGAAAAGTTTGAGAATTAAAAGAATATAGGATTAATGAGTGAGCAAAGCGAGCTCGAAAATTTTAGCACCCCGCCTGGGATAGGTTAGACTCTCTCAGAGAATGCTGAAGTTGTAGGAATTCATTCAATTCGACTCTGACCAGAGTCGATAAAAATACAGTATTCAAGCGTACTCTTACTGTTTCTGTAGATTGTAAAGTACGCCTAGCGAAATAGATAATTATCTGTATTATAGTACGGAGGTACCTTAGGGGGTTGATCTTTGGATTAAATTCAGGTTTCTGACATTTCGGGGGGGCAAGCCCCCTCCCCCTGCCTACGACCCTGAGGTTTCCTAAAAGTCTGCCTGCTCTTGTCCCAAGTAATTTGAGGTCGGCGCAAAATCTTTTCCCTTACCGTTCGTGTCAGCTGTCACATGAAGAGGGTTTCTAAAAATATGCCATCGTTCACATTTAAGATCGTTTATTCTGAAAGTGGGCAACGACGCAAATAGATGTCTAATATTTCGTTGTTTCGATTAATTTAGCAATATTACTGTATGGAAATAAGAAATGTGGCTATCTAGCGAACTAGAATATTGATTATGAAATGCAATAATTCATATCGTAACACAGAATATTTAGTTTTAGATGTTATAAGGATTTGGAAACTTTCCAAATGCCTTTTTTCCACCTAAAACGGGTACAACAGCCAATTCAATGTTATTATTGCAATTCATTATTAATATTCTAGTTCCCTAGTTAGCCACATTTCTTATTTCCATACAGTAATATTGCAAAATTATTCGAAACAGGTAATTTTTTGACAGCAATTTTCGACGTTGCCAGCTTTCAGAATAAACGCTCTTAAGCCTTACAAACAGTCCATAATAAACAACTAAGCTTTCACTAATAGAATTACGTTTTTCTTTTAGCTATACAAAGCAGTGGTAGAAGGCGACGGCATAGAGCAGACGAAGCGTCTCCAGCGCTCGCACATCGCGCGCGCTGTGGACGTGCTGGAGAGCTTCCCCAACTGCGACGCGCGCACTGCACTCGCCAACATCATTGTAGCTATGCACCATGAACATCTTTGAAGAAGTCAAGTAGTATAGGTAACTGTGTATCCGTCCCAGTAAGATGGTTATAGCCGTAATATAGTTATATCCCTAGGGATATAGCTATACAAACTTAGTAAAAAAAAAATCTGCTGTTCCCTACATTTCGACGAGATATACAAACATAAATATAGGGAACAGCTGATTTTTTTTCGCGATTTCAGCGATGGTCCCATAGTGAAAGTTGTTCATAATAATGAGTATAATGACCCCTTAAGAGGTTTAGGGTAAACAAAAACTAAGGTTGTATACCGTAATATAGTTATATGGAAGCGGTTCATAACTGTCAGTGTCCTAATTTTGTTACTGCGACCAATTTCGACGTCACAGTTCTAACCTATTTAGTCGGAGTGGCCTAATAGTTATATTACTAGGTCGTGTTCGTTTCATAGTTATATTCCTACTAAGATAGTTATGAACAACTTTCATATAACTATATTACGATATATAGCTATATCCCGGCTATAAAAATCTTACTGCGACATATCCATATACAGGGTGGCAGGGACATCGACGCGAAAACTGTTACCATGGATTCAGTACATGATTCTGAACCCTCCTAAGTTGAAATTTTTCATCGGTAATTTTTTTTAAACAGCTGTTTCATAGAAAAGTGCAATAATAGGCGCTCAACCCGGCACTCACAACCACAATCACTTTTTCTTTCTTTCTTTTCGTTTCCTCAAAATGTATGGAACAGCAGATTTTTTTAAATAATCGATGATAAATTTCAACGCAGTTCAGAATCATATACTGAATCCATGGTATCAGTTTTCGCATCGATGTCCCTGCCAGCCTGTATGTACATATTTGTGACCACATCATTCATCATTATCTTCATCGGCAGCCATGTTCCACAAAATGCTGAGTATAGACCTCCCTTTTGTTTCAAACTTCCCTGCACCCTAATTACGAAACCCACTTTCAATCACAATCTGAACGATATTGACGGATGTCGCTAATACATTGCTTCATATGTTCGACAAATTTGTCTGCTCAGCAACGTAAATAACGCAATGAATGCGGTTGAGCAATCAGAGCATCTTTGAGGCTCTGGTTATGATATATTGTGACCATCTAGTTTGTTTGTGACCATGTATTATTGTATAATAATAAAATATTTGTGACCATGTCCCTACATGATATATGAATTTACCAGTAAAAAAATATAGTATTTTGTCGATTTTTAAGGGTACCTATTGAAAAACTTAGCAATTTCATACAAGTCCGTCCGTCCATTTTGTTGACTGTACTTGATTTTTGCGTCAATGAGTTTGAAAGTACTTTTTGTAATGGGTTTTGGGAACAACGCCATGAAATCATTACAATTCATGAAGTAGAACAGTTGATATGTTCTTATGGCCTGAATACTTTGGGAAGGCTTATTTACTAATTATCACCTTTCATTTATTGTTTCAAGATGCTATTTTAATATAAGTTTTATTGGATCTACATTTTCTAGTTATATCTAGGAACGCGAATCAATGTGAATTATACAGAGTTACCATTTTATAAATTCGACAACTCAGAGTATACAAATAAACTACAATTTAAATAATTAGAAAATAAATAGTTATTAAGGAAAATATTATGACATGTACTTAATGCTCAAAATATGTATTATTTAGTGAATAAGTAAGTAAGTTTGAATTTTTATATACCGTATATTATAATTATATTTTGATACATACTCTAACTAAAATCAATTTTCTGATGTGTGTAAGTTCGAATTTTTATGGTGAAATAATGAAATAGTTATAATAATTATGATATTATAGTATTTAGATGACTTGACAAACCATATTGTTCAATAAGAACCAGGGTATGTATTTGTAATTTTTTACCACAAATAAATATACAATTTCACAAATGAATTGAATTATTACAAAAACCTATAAAGCGTTTCCTTAAGAATTTCGCGCGCTACCTTAGTGTAATCCACTGTGGTGTGGCGGCCGTACCGCCATCTATGATATTTGAGAGGAGACTTCTGCCGACGGGCTCGCCGCGTTGTTGTAGTCGCGAGCCCAGAGATGGCGCTGCCTACCCACGACTAAGATTTAGAAATTGAACGCATAAAAAAAGAAGAGTCGTAACATTTTTTTTTATGCTTGTTACCACACAACTCCATAATTTTTTAATTTGAAAGGATTTACTTCCCGATTGGTCCCATTTTTATCAAAATTCAGTTCTGATGTTGGGATCCATGAGAAATTGAGGGAACTCCTCAAATATTATAGACATACACATAGCGATTTTGGTATTTTCAGCGACAAGTTAAGCATTTGCATTCAGAAAGGTCATTTGGTGAAGTGGAACTTATCGGATGGCGAGCTACCCATTAAGAAAAAGGAATTGGAAAGGAACGGAAACACCATACTGATGCAATTTCCTGATCAATGTATCATGAGAAACACAATCGAAAGCTGCGTAACGGACACGCGTGCGTGTGTGTCTAACGTCGCGCTGTCGTGTCGCGCTGTCGCGTTGCGCCTGTTCACGGTAGCCTTTAGAAGTTTAGATATTGTGTGCCGCCGCAGTCTGCCGCCCCGTGCCATGGCCCTTTCGGCCCTAGGGTAAAAACGCCGTGCCTATATAGATACATCAGTGCAACGTGTGACAGATAAGGGCACCCGGAGATCGGGGGAAAGCAGTCGAAGCAGGCATTGCGCATCTCATCGTCACGTGAATTGCGATTGGTGTTCAACAATTCGTGTTTTGTACCTATAGGTAACTTATAAATGTTTGTTGACGAGCAGCTCGTAAATAAGTTGTCTGTACAGGGGCGGCAGTCTCGACATAGATAGCGATCGCTATACGATCGAATTCGGTCGCAAACTCGTAATGGACGCCATTACGAGTTTGCGACCGAATTCGATCCTATTCGCGTGCGATGTGCTTGACAAGCACGTGATTTTTTCATGCTTGTCAATGAATTTTGACCGTGGAGGGACGCCATTATGACTTTGCGACCGAATTCGGTCGTATAGCGATCGCCATCTATGTCGAGACTGCCGCCCTCTGCCACCCCTGTATGAGTTACATTCTGTTTTTTGTTTCGAGCAGCCGCTAGATGGCGAGTGTAGCCCGTTTCTGAGTTGAGGTCATATTTTATGCGTAGGTAGGTATTCAGATACTGAAAAGGTAAAGGTGGTGCAACAAATAAAACATAAAAACTTTTTTAAATTAATTGTATTAATAAATAATGGTAGTTCTATTTACATGACACATTCGATTACTCTTTTGTTTTGGCAGAAGACAATAAAAATATTGTTACACAATAAGTTCGCCTAACTCAAACGAGGCGGGCGCGAGGCCCACAGCCTAACATCCTTATAACGACATTGGTAATAAACCCATTCCCACATTATAAGAATAACATTAAAAAAAACACATTTTTGGTTACAATCTGACAATACTGGTCGTTTTTGGTTTTGAAAAGTATTCACGTTTCGCTACAACTTTGCTCAAACTTCACGTCAATCACACTGAAGAAAGACACATGCTGCATCCACTCGAGAGTTAATGTATATCACAGGTTTCTAATGTGACCTAAATGATACAATTTACTTACAAATGAGGTTGCTTCCACAATTTACAATTTAACGTTTTTGGTGTCAAAAGTTCGCCACTGTAATGTATAAAGTTTTACAAATATTCCAACTGTACTGTTTTATTTTATATGTGTATATTATTATGATTTAAAAATACTGTGATTGCTTTTGATATGTCTTGTCACACAATGCATTGAAAGTTGAAGAGTTTCTACGATTGGCAACTATTTAATGGCAAGAATTACAGGGCATTTTACCAATGCTACACAATTAATATCCGAATACAATTTTAGGCATATTTCGGTATGTTACCAAACGTCAACCGTTACCATAAGACCGTCGACAATATCGCACCATTCGTTAATTTTAATATTTTCCACTCCTACGTTACAATGTACATAGACCCCGATGTCTATTATTGCTTAGTTTTTATAAGTTTTGTTATATCCAAAACTTGTTACCTATAAATAATTTTCACGTTCGTCCCAATAAATTTACCATTCAATAAATACGTACACGTAAAAAATATAAACTATATCAATAGTTTAATCTTTAAAACAAACTTTCCTTACTCTAATTATATATTAATAGCTATTCATCAGTATGGTTTCATTCATTTTCAATAATATGCCTACTTTATAATCTTTCCAAGCGCCTGAAAATTGATTTTTTAACCTTGCATACTCTATCTTATATAAATGTAATTTATTATTCATCTTTTTATTGTATGGTATCTAATTTTATAAAAATTTATCGTCACTAAGAAGAATGTTCGTATAATGCAATCGCAAATCTTAAACAATAAGTCACAATTCATAATATACTCGATAAATCAGATTCATTATAATATCAATCATATTTATAGCCAAACATACAGGCACTCGACTTGACAAATAAAGAAGGCGATCATGAAACATGCATAAAACAACCTGCAATAATTTAATGATCGAGCCGTAAAGCAAATATATTAAATATTAATGTCTACAGTAACACTAAAATTATTACAAAGAAAATGATACGATAATGGTTCACGTAATACAATATAAATAAGTTAAATATTCTAAAAAGTTAAAAATACACACGTCTTAACCTAATAGAAAAGCATTCGTATCTTTGTGGTCAAATACTAGCGGCGGGCCGCTTGATTTAATTCATTAAATCGATTTAAATCATAAGCCAAAACAAATGTTCAGAATGACAGGAATGGTAATAAACATTACAAATTAAATAAAACAACTAATTGACAGACAAAGGTACAAAATAATGAATAACACGACCGCCGAATGTGTCCGCAGCGCGGGTCCACGACCGCTCTCAATGTAGTGCTTTGTACTTTTGTTCTGATAAACGTTACATAAATGTAGGGTTAGTAGTTTATGAGATCATTGTGTCGCACAAAACTTTCGATTATGCGCTTAATTAGAAAAAAAAACATCGACAAAATATGCAGACAAAACATACATTACGACAATATTTTATACAGCAATAGTCTGTTAAATTAAACTAACCGCTCCGTGGCCGGCTCAACGATCGTTAACTTAAAATAAGACAAGAATATACAAAAAATTCTACACGATTACGGTCACTTTGACAAAATACACAATCGATACTAACGTAACGTAAGACTAGCTGAAATGCGATAAACACTATTTAAAATTAAAACTTAAAGTTACATCTTTGATTAAAACTCACTCGGTATACGTTTTAAAAAATATTTCAGTTACAAACGGTACTCAATTCCAATATTTAAATGCATAAAAGGAATCGCTGGATTTTCAACATGGCAGCACACCGGACCGGTGCCGCGCCTCACTAAACACTTATCATAAGTCGAGGAACTACAAAATATATCGGAAAGCACAACGGCTCTAATCGACGATTAGAAAGTTCTAAAATGGGAAGGCAACACAGAGCTTACATAGCTAGGGAAGGGACGTCCGGGCGTCGGGTCGGGTTCGCGCGGGAGGGCGCGAGCTTGCGTCAGGTGCTGGACTCCTGGTAGGGGCCCGTCACGGTGCACGGGTGCATGGGGAACAGCGTGGTCCACGACATGGTGGTGGCCGTGGCGGCGCGCAGGCGCACCTGCCCCGCGCGCCGCGCCGCCGCCGTGGCCTCCAGCAGCGCCGCCAGCGACGCGAAGCCGCCCGCGAACGGCTCCTCGCCCTTCCGCTGGTCCGGCCCCGGCGCCTGGCGCTCCGGCCCCGGAGTGGTCGCCGGCGACGCGGAGTTGGAGTTCGGTCCCGGCGTTCCGGGCGTCGGTGGATTCAGTCCCAGTTTCTTTAACCTCATCTTCTCCTCCCATTCTTCAAGACCATGTTTGGGACGATTCAGATTCCTGTGTTGGTAAAATACGAGAGATATCCGCGTGGGATTGACTCTGTTCGGGCTTTTGACTCCAGTTGTAGAGTGCATTTCATGCTTCGCGCATTCGAAGAGAACACTTCCGTGCCCAAGTGCAATGGCAACACCACCCATTTGACCATCTTTAAAACAATCCAGGTTTTCAGTAAATTCTGTAACTTCGCCAATAGGCTCAGCTTTGGGTGGTTCAGGTGGGTAAGGAATAGAAAATGGTGGCGGGTATATGCACCAGTTCGGAGATGACTGACACCAGTTTGGACTTGGATTTTGGTAGAAGTTTGGTGCGAAGTTTGGATTGTATTGGTACCCATACGAATTATAACAATGTGGGTTTCTAAGCAGCTCTTCCCTTTTGTATTTCTCAGCATTATAATATGCCAAACTGTTGTAATCGTTGTAAGTGTTCTCGTAGGGATTGAAGTGGCCGTAAGGGGTAGGCGGGAAGGAGTAGGCATTCGCGACTTGTGGGTAGTTGCTGTAACTTTGTATCTGAGCCTGATTCCCATAAGTATTCTGGTTAACTGGGTGGAAGTTGTTCCCAGCAAACTCGGAAACTGGCTTATTAGCCGCCGCCTGCATAGTCTGCTCATCGTGGTTGATCGTGAAGTTGTTTTGAGGAGTTGAATTCTGCTGAGGCGTAGTATTGTTCAGTCTACTGTCGTAAGGACTCCTGTGCTCGTAACCCTGGCTTAAATGAGGTCTGTCTGAAGGTGGGTACGGTTTTAGGAACGTGGAATTTTCAACAGCTTCAGGTGGATTCGTATGCTGCGACCGTGATGGTGGCCTCGCTTTCGGGACTCTAAACAACGAGTTTTCATTTTCAGGTGTCGACTGTTCTTTGAGTTTTGGGTCCCAGCTCTTTGATTCAGGCGACTTCCATACACTTTGTCGGGCATCCGATTTCATTATTTCATTATTTGGTGACTTTAGTTCTGGGATCTGTGAAGGTGCAGGAGACGCAGGTGTGCTCTGAGAGTTTTGTGATATCTCAGTCAACCGCGGTGAACTGGGCATGTCAAATTCAGGAATTTTGTTTGTGATGTCGGCGATCAAATTCTGTTTCTCAGGCTCTGGCGTTACTTTTGGTAGCAGTGGATCTGAATTTGTTTCACTCCTACTGGAATCTGGACTGTAGTTATTCGGAGGGACGTTCAAATGTGCTGTTGTGGAATCAGGATCCTCCTTAACGACATTATTAAACAGTTCCGTGTTAGCGAAGTCTGGCCATTGGTTCTGAGGCGCCATTTGGTTCGGGAACTGTTGCTCTCTCTTCTGCAACCCAGCTGCGAAACTTGGCAGTTGATTTGGGTTCGGATTTGGATTTGGATTTGGATTCTGATGATTCTGTATCTGAGTACCCTCTACTATCGGCGGCACATGGTTTTGATTGTAAAGAGCATTCTGATGATGCAAATTATAACTCTGGTCGTAAGGATTGTACGGAGAGTCTAGAACGGTGCTGGATATCTGATTGCTTTGTAACTGAGCATCCGTGAAGTTATCTATCATGGTCGCCATGTCTAATAGGGCTGGGTTGCCTAGGTTAGGGTTGATGAGTCCTGGATTCTGGTGTTGCATATTAGGGTTTACGAAGGCGGAGTTATAGTGGGCGTTGTTGGTAAATGCTGAAGGATTTGATTGGTTAAGAGCTGGAGTGATAGCCCTGGGTGATGCACTACTCTGGCTGCGAGGACTTGCATTATTCCTTGCATCTGCAGGCTGAGGAGTTCTTGGCGCTGGCGACTGTTGAGCCTTCTTCTGGTTGTTGCCAGGACTCTGTGAGTTATTGCTGTTTGCTGATGTGTTAGATTCGGAATTCTCGTCGTCTTTTCGTTTCTTTCCGTGACGACGGCATGGCTGCAGTGGGACTGATCTTACGCGCACCTCCATTGGGTATCTGGAAATAAAATATGATAATCAGTATATTTCAAGATTTAGTTTCTTATATGAAGTTATGTCCAGCTAATTATTAGAACTAACTGGCTTGCCAAAGTTATGCTAAAATTAAGAGATTTCCTAAAACTTTTCAATACTACTTTGAAGATACCTAGTAAGATATTTTTTTATTGATCAACTGAATCAATCATTTTTAAATTACTATTTGTTTGACAATAATAAAACTTGTACATCACCACTCACTTATCGAGTATCTCAAGCGCTCCGCTCTTGACCTTCTCATCCTGTCCATCCTTGGAGCCGAACTCATCAGTAGTGTCCAGGACATACAGCGGCAGTACATGGAGCTGTTCATCAGGCGGCCTGGTCAGAGATCTGTGCTTAGCCAGGGTCACTACGGCCGTGCAGCCGTTGTTCATGTTGTGGAGGTCACGGTGTGCGTGCGCGCAGAAGTCTATGCATGCAGTTACACCTGGAATTATAAAATGTATGATATGGATAATGTGCTTGGTAATCGAACGTGTGTTAAATTATAGAAATGAATTTAGTGTGTTGTAGTCTACAAATATTGAAATGAAAAAGCTAGGTAAACAAAGTCGTAATGATATAAATAATAAACACTTAAATGGGGATCTTGGATAAAAACTAGAAGTTGCCATCCTCAGTCCATCGTCTATTTTTGTTTTTTTTTAATCCAATTGATGTGCTAACCTAACCTAACAAGATCCATAATCTGTACCTAGCTATAAGCCTTTAAAAAAATATATATATACAATATGGAACGCAATATGTGAATATGAATATGGACATAAAGAAGCGATCTAAAATGGGATATACTACAGAAGTCCACATCAAGAGATCGACAGCTGCAAGATGATGAACGAAATCTCATCAACTTTGACCAAATACTAACCTGAAAACGGTCGTCCCGGCTTAAACCCGAGCCTGCAATCTGACGCTTCCTTCTCGAACTGGATCTGATTCTCAAAGGCCTTCGGAGCCAGGTTCATGTACAACGGGCTGAGCAGTGTTGCCAGCACATGGATGCGTTCTTCTATCTCGCTCTCCTCTGTCTTCACTGACAGGCGGAACTTGCGAACTGTTTTTGAACGGGCGTATTTGCATCCATTGTAGTACATCGACCATGAGCAACCGAAGCTGTAGGAGGCACCACAGGTCTCAGGGTCTAATCCTGGAAAATAAAGTTTTATTAAGATTTGGTCTTTAAGCGATTCGACGTAAACTAATGTTTTTTGCTGAGTGTATTTTGGTTCACATTCTATCTACAATCAAATAACAAACGTAAGGAGTTTTTTAATACAAATTGTGAAGATCTATTTCAATATGTGATAAATATATGTATCTGAAATTCCAAATATGTTGAATATATTCAACAATTCGGAGGTCATGTTTAGACATGGTTAACTTATCGACAGCCAAATTCAACTCCTTATATTTGTAATATGAATAGTTAAGTATATGTGACGAAAATACTTACCTTGACAAGCGCAGGTTCTATTCTCATTGGTCGCACACCGCCTAGTGGTTGGGAGGCCGTATCTATTGAGTTTGTGTGATAACAGTGTATAGTCTAGGTCTGCTTCGGACTGCGGGATTCCTTCCCAGGCGACCAGGCACACGACGATCCAGGACGTCGCACATTTGTGTCCGTTGCGGAACTTTACTACTACTAGCACCTTTTCTGTGTAGTTTGCGCGTCTTATAACCTGGAAATTAAGAATTGAGGATTTGCTAAATTGTTCTATAAAGGTATAAGTTCTGTTCAGTGCCAAATTCTATGAAAGTGTGGTTTAGTTTACCAATATTAAGATTTTTTTTCTGATTTTCGGTGTTAAATACTTGATAGGAGCTTTAATTGTTGGTGGGTTAGTAATAAGGAGTCTTGGGATCCATACACTCACCCACTTAGCCATCGGGCAGCCCTGTGCCGACTTCCCTTCCTTCCCCGTATAACAGATCTTTTCTATCCTCAACTCCTTCCCAGACAAACCAGTTCGAGCTTCCAATTCCTTTCTTAATTCTGCTAAAGTTGATGCTGCTCCTGAATGAAGAAAAGACAAAAATATGATATTGAAGACTCTCAGCTTTATAGGTAAGAAAGAAAATTGAGAGACTCTAACTTACCTAAATGAGTGTAATAACTGCCTGGCTCTGGAGGATTCTTGTCAGCCGGAAAACAATTGCAATCCGGTACTTCTGTTCTAGAATTATTTCGTAACCTCTCCAAATTATCGAGGTACTCTTTGGAGTAATTGAATTGGTTCTCTTTAGGTTTTGCTAAGTCTGGAACTGGAGTGCTAGGCTTAGATTGAGCTTTAGAGTCGCCTTTTTCAGCTGTTTCAGGATCATCCTCTAATACTTCATCTTTGGTCTGAAGGCCAGGGCATGCACCGTCTCTTAAATGCTCTGGTGGAGGTTTCTTAGTGGAACCTTGGCGACAGCACGAGTATCCAACCTCGTTTCTTATAACAGCCGGGCCGCCATCGCCGGGGAAAAGATATGGATCATTCCGCGGAGGTTGGTGGTAAGGCATGTTTTTGTAAATCTTGTGCCCCGGTGGAGAATGCTCAGACTTTATCTGTTCTATATAATAAGGCGGTTTTGGATCAACCGGGGTAATCCTATCAATAACCTTTTCTGGTTCTTTTTGCTTGGCATCGGTAAAGTTCCGGTGGTATTTCTGGAAGCCCATGTTCTCCTGCACTCGTGGTATTTGTGCGTAGGTCTCAGCCGGCTCTGGTCGCCTCATGGGCTCCCCGTAAGGAAAATTTTGGAAATTTTGATAAGGCTGTGGTTTTTGTCCAAAATTCTCCTGCTTTATAGTCGATATCGGTGGTAGAACTGTGTTTTGTTGCGGTCTTACTGCCCCGTTTGGAAACTCTCTGAATGCGTTATTGACAGGCATTTCAGTTGGTTTAAGATATGAAGTCTGATTCATTAGCCTCTGCGGCTCAGTTTTCAATAACCTATCGTCTTTGTGATATTGATAGGTATCAGGCGTCTCTAATTTAGGAATTAAAGGTGCCGATGGATGTCTAAATTTCGCGTCATATGCTTCCCTACTCTCATAAGCTCTTCTTTGTGCGTTCGTGTCTCTCGATGGGTTACAATTTGGTTGGTTCATCTCCGATACTGGTCCAATGAGCATTTTTGATTGAAAATCCTTACTATCTTGTTGAGTATAACTTAAACTATCGTTACTATAAACTTCTGCATACTTTTGCGCTTCGTAAGGTACGTTCGAGTACGTACCATATTGTCCTCTCATGTCCGCGTAAGACGGCAACTTTTGAGGAGGTTTAGTTACGTTCTTGGTCAAAGCGTTTTTATCAAAAGTTCTCGGGACCTCCGTCCCCCCCTCCCATACGTGGTGGCCACCACCTCCGAACTCGCCCGCGCCATAAGCTTGGGCATTTTGTGAATAATTACCAGCGACAGGGTACGCCTGTTCGCCTAAGCGGTAATTATCTCGGAGATGGTGGCTATACGATAAAAAATGACCGGTAGTATTTCTATCGTCATTGACGTTGACGGCTCCGGTCTTCCTATCGTCAATCACCCGAGGCGGCCCCTCTCCTGGGTCCCCTTTGTCTGGCGGCGTGTTGGTGCCATCCCGGGTGTGGTTTTGCTTGTTTAATATCATCGTTTTGAGTCTCGAGTTCAAGTTAACCCTGTCTGATTGCGAGAACATCTGATTCTGTTCCTCCTCCTGCCTCTGCATCTGTTGATTCTGCATTTGCTGGTTTTGTTGCAATTGATTCTGTAACTGCTGATTCTGCAATTGCTGCTGTTGATTTTGCATTTGCTGATTCTGTATCTGTTGTTGCTGATTTTGTATTTGCTGGTGTTGGCTTTGCATCTGGTGGTTCTGTAATCTTTGGTTGTGCTGCCACTGGTGTTGTTGCCATTCGTTCTGGTTTTGTGGCTGGCCATTCTCCCTATACTGCCCGCTATTATAGCCGCCCGAATACCCGCTACAATCGAGTGAAGCTCGCGGACCGTTGCTCCCCTGCAGGTATCCAGGCTCGGCGTTTCCCGAATGTTGGCCATTAGGCGTATTTTGTTCTTGTCTCTCGCCTTCGTTGCTGGTGTCTCCCGACCCATTTTCAGGGTTGGAATATTCCTCCTGATGATCTTGAGAGTATTCTGTGCGATCATAAGATTGTTGGCTGACATTATAGCCACCTGCCGCTGTTGTTGGTACGGAGGTTTGATATGATGCCGCTGACGCTGGTCGGGAATCGTTGCCTGATGTCGCACCGGGCGTTGCCGCCTGCGCGTATTGTTGTTGGTACTCTGTGGTGTAATGAGGCGCTCTAGGCGATGGTACCGAGGTGTAAGCTCCGCGATTAGAAGGCGGCCGCTGAGCCGGTACAGACTGGATACCAGCCTGATAGTAAGTGTTGTTACTGGCGTCAAATGCGGTGGCGACGTTCTGGACGGTGTACGTGGTATTGGCTTGGTAGTGGGGCGACGTAGCGTACGCTGTGTGGTTGCCCTGGTAGTCCAGCGTCGTCTGTCCAGTCTGTGTGGGGAGCTGTTGGATGAATTGGTTCTGCCAACCTGAAAAGACAAATAATTTATTTTAGGACATCCTTCTCAACTACATATTCTGGATTGTTATCCAGAATATGTGGTTGAAAGTCTTGGCGGTTAAAATGGTACCCGCGAAAGAGCCAATCTTCAAATACTCTATACATCGTCCCATATTTGAAAGCTCTACTTACGAGTAATAAGTATAACCACCTGATGTATCAGCTACTTTGCCAGACATTGCAGACCATGTTTCGATTTGTTTGTCATATTTATTTTATTCATCGTAGAGCGGTCTTCCTTCCTTTTTTCTTAAGTTTTGTTAATAGGTTTGAAGAGTATCTTACCTTGAGATGGATCAGTCTGCCACGCCGCCGGAAAGCGGTTCGGATCTCCGGCGTAGAACGGCATTGGTGCCTGCAACAATACAAAACACTGTTGAAATTATTATTCAAAACCAGTACAATTCTTTTAGTAATACAACTTTTCTCACGCAATTTAAACAAATGGAAAAGTGAATATGGACGCTTGGAACAGCGCTTGGACTCTGCAAATGCTGAATTGGTGAATGGTGACTGTTTCGTTGGGCATGCTGAGAGCATAGAATTATTATCAGTTTACATTTTAATTGTAATTGTTTCTTTTCTTGTTTGTTATTTTTTCCTCTTTTAGTCTTTCATTGTATTCATGTCTTGTCTTACACCGAATTATAATCCTATTCTATTCAGTGTCCTCGTAATTTTTCCTACAATAGTTGTACCGTTTTAGATAATTAGCAGCCACGTCATTTAATATTGTGTTATGTGTGTCGAGGCTGGCTCGGACACTGTTTACTACATTATGTATCGTGTGAACTGCCCCAACGTAATCATACGATGACCGAGGCCGCGATGATTCTGTTTATACAAGCGTCATGCTAAATTACAAGCGTTTGGCAGACATGTTTGATGGATTTATTGCTTAAGTGATGAGTGAAATAGTGTCTAAATGTGTGTGTCTTAAAATTTTGCCTTGGGTTAGGTCTTTACTAAGATTGTGTGCCTTTAATAATATTGAAATTAATATTGTTAAGCTTTTGCAAAGCATGTCTGCCTGAAAGTCAGTCTTTTATGAACTACTTTGTTCTAAATTAATAAAGAAACAACTTGACGTGTAATTAAAAATTTAAGTTTAAAAGCCCATTATTGTTCGTTTTTCTAATAAAGCCACGTACGTAACTGAAGGAAAATTATATGAAATTACAAAACTTAAGCATGTTAAGCGTTGGCAGGCCAAAGTAAATATGTTACGTAACAAATTATAATGTAATGCTCCTTCGAAACTCGTTCAAGTTTCTAAGATTTTAATTTCTGCGCGAAGGGGATGCCTTTTACCAAGTTAGGTAATATTTTATTAACATGCCGACGTACGTACGTCGTTCGTAATTAAAACTTTGTTATGTCGTCGTAATGAGATTCCATAACGAGATTATTCTTGTTTATTACTAGACGCGTGCTGTTTACTCGCTTTCTGACTAATTACTAATACCGTTATAACCGTTCCTTCTGGTACCTTTAGTTAAAAGACATTGTAGTTAAATTGTTTTTCTTCTTTACAAATTAATTGTTAGACTTTTTCAACAACTAGAAAAAAAAAACACGTAGAAAAACGTAAGCAATGGAACTTTTACTGTTCGAATTTCAAATGAAACAATGAAATGATGAATGATGGAATGCTGAACATTGAAAGAAGATGTTGCCAGCAACAAATACTGACAAAAGTAAATTTTCAGTATTTCCTTATTATTACAGTCAAATTAGTCATCTAGGGAAGCCACGAGGAGAGGCGACGTAGTACAGTGTACACCTCTATTTATTACCCAATTACATTGTAACCGTTAATTACAATTGTATGCGTAATTGCGTTCAGAACATAATTGAACACAATTATGGGCCATCCCTCCGCATACGATGGCGAATTTATGAGCAAGAAGATAGGACGTGAAATTAACGAATTATGAGACGAGAATTATCATTTGGGATTTTGAAAAATATTTCTGAGTTTTAAAAGCTATTTGAATTGAGGTATGCTGAGGTACAGAAAAGAAAACTTTTCACTTCTATCTTTTATTACTTAATGAAGTTATGAAAAGCTTCAATATTAAAAGCAATTACTGTGATATAACCCTTAACATCGTATTATTCCACGTGGAAAATGTAAAAATAACTTTTTCTATTTAAATTTTCCTTTTATTCCGAATTGTATTTTTATTAAACCCATAAAAGATAAATACTCCAGAAATAAATTATTGTCGCACAATAGCAACGACAGTAACAAACAATTTATCGGGTTTGTTATTATTAATTAATTATAACTGTGAACAATGCCAGTGTGATAACTATGGCGATTATTGTCAATTTCTACAGTGAATGGGCATTCCGATTCATTGTCACAATCAAATTGAATTTATTTATAGCATATCTAACATAGTTGGTATGAGTATTTAGGTATTTTATTCAACAAATGAAAACAGTCGAAAGGTGTCGTGTGACACCCGGGTGAAACAAATTTCGTTTCGCTTTTGCACACTTGGTGAATGAGAGCTAGACAAAAAGTGTAATATTTTGACCCGACACTTTTGTTACGTAACAAAAGTATCGTAACGAAACGTCCAAATCTATTTAGAAAATTGAAGTCATGTACCCTAAACCCATTGTGTTTTCTCATACAGCCAATCGGTATTCGCGATTGTGTAAGAAACATTGCAGAGAAGGAGGGCAGAAATTTCCAACTTTACCACAGGTATGATTTAAAGTTAAACAATATTGGGTTTAAGAAAAAGTCTTGCTGCAAGGAAGTTAAAACCTACTTCTTGCAAATACTTTAAAAAAGGTGTCGGAATTTAAATTGTTTCTTTTAAAATTAACAAACTTTTTGTTCATTACGTAAAGTCGACAGTCTTATTGCCACATAGCTGGCCAGTTTAAAATAAAATAGAAAAGCTTGGAACGGACATAAATTCGGGCGCACTGCATTGAAATTGCCAAAGTTTGGAGCCGCGGGCGCAAATTAAAAATTTCCTACTTTGACATCTTGTTATGGAAAACTAGTTATTTGAACTAGACGTCGTGTTGTTAGAGTTCAGTTGGAACTTGAACTTCAATATTAAAGTTTTGAAAATACTTATCTGAAGGCGTGAAATAACAACTAATTCTAAAAAAATACTTCCGCATAACTACTCTACAGTTATGCGGAAGTATTTTTTTAGAATTTGTGGTAAGCTTTTTTAGTTTTGAACCATAGGAATTTAAGTAAAACTTATATATCCTACTTTCTACTTTATTATTATAAAGTTTGTTTGTTTAGATGTTTGTTACTCAATCACGCAAAAACAGCTGAATGGATTTGGATGAAATTTGGCACACAGATAGGTATAAACATACCTGAATAAACTCATACGATACGTTTTATCCCGGTTGTACGTTCCCGTGGGATAATTTCCGCGGACAAAAGCTAGTTTCTAATATTATTGAGAACAATAACGAAAAATCGAATCATATAATTGTATTGCGAGTTCAGACTCAAGCCTGCAAATCTTAAATATTTATGTATAATTGCGCCCATTTTTAACCCTTCCATTTCAAAAAGCAATTGTGAAAAACAAACTAAATTAAAATTTTATCAAAACAGTCTCAAAGACGTTTTTGTCAAATGCAAACGAAAGATGAATAAACAAATTTAATAAGTTTGTCGAGCGCAGTTACCTACGAAAATTTTATAATTCAATTTGCTTTTTGAGACTTTTTCTGTCATATTTTTTTGGGACTACTGGCCACGGATATTCTCCGTTACTTTTTTGGGACAGCCGCGTTTTTTGTCCTTGAAGATTAGGTTGTTAGTCCTTTTTTTTGCTTTTGTCTAATTGCGGCTTAGGGCCAGTTTCTCGAACGACAATTATCGCAAAATTAATGTGACAAAGTGTCAAGCGCGCGTAACCTGCTGTGATTGGTTCTATAAAGGCATGAGGAATAGGGTGTACAGTTCACTCATCCTCTATAGAAAAGGGAGGATCCTCCGACCAGACGGGTGAAGTGTCTGATGGGCAACTGCCCGACATATATATATGTTGATAGCGCGGTAAACTCTATTTGCACGATGCAGGATTTTGTGTGACGTCAGGACTTTGATGCGTAGTTCGCATGAGCCGATATAGATGCCGCAACATCAGTAGTCAATCGGAATATTTGACTTGTGTTTAATTTTGATGCGTCCATAACTATATTATAATTAAAATCAACTAAAAAATTGCCTGAAATAAACTAGCTTTTATGCACAATACATTGGGAATTGCCATAATTTATTAAGACGCGTTGCAGTTTGCAGAAGAGATAGCGGTGCCAGAAATTATTGTTAAAAATAATTGAGTTGACTATAACCTAAATTAAAATATCAATCTGTCAAATTAAAAACAGGTCTACCCAATTAAAAAGTTTTGTTCGACGGAGAACGTAAATTAACTTTTGCATTTATTTTTTGCTTTGAATCAGGTTAATGAAGAATAAAAAAGCTTAATAAGCTTGAAAAGCATAAAATACTAATATTAACCGTCGTTGGTGTTCCTACCATCGTTAATAATAAACCAGGCATACGTTTATAAACACAATTACCATGTCCGGACCCCATAATTACTTATAAAGCAATCATGCAGCTTGTTAAAACCGACCATTAAATGACAACGATTATGGTAATGGCTCGTTATGATACACTTATGCAAATCCCTCACTTTACTGTTATAAAACCATAATCATGTGTTATTCCGCTTGTAATAAAGTTGCCTCTGTTCCACGGTCCCATTTCGCGGCTGATTTTATTTCCAAAATGTTAATTTCGTGGATAAAGGCGAGCAAATGTGTCATTTGTTTTAACGTCGACAAGTCAACTGGGTAGTAAACATTACTATTATCTTAATTATTATGTACTGCTGCGTTATTGTAGTACCTATTAATTATAACTTTTGGACTGAATAACTCAATGATGTTGGCCATTCACAATAATTGCAGTTGTATTCAAACAAACTACGAAAACAGATAAATTTTTATGACGCTGTTCGAGCTGTTAAATATGTTTTACGAGTGTAGCAAGGTTGTAATGCAAATAAAAATACCGATAAGTACATAGTAAACATTAAAGTTAATCTAACCAAAGAGTAATTGAAGTTCTGTCATAAAAAATTAAATTACTATTAAGAGAACTTTCTGTCTATATAGCGATCAAAGAGAAAACTAGCTATGTATTTTAAATTGCCTAATTCCGTTTGAGTGCAATGGAAACCACTAACGTATATCCTAGGTCTTAATTCAAACGCAGAACCTAATCAAGTCCTAGATGAAGATTGACTCGGATATGCTAAATTGGTTCTATCATTTCCTTTAAGTAAAATGGACAGGAGAATTGCAACGAATCTGCATAACGTTAGTTTGAACGAAGAAGGTTCTATTCATTATTGGATTAAGAGGCTTTTACTGTATCGTTCAGCTATTCCAAACAGCAAAGTGGTTTTAGCTTAGGTAGGCGATCAATCGATAAAGGGGTCTGGGATCTTTGTTTTTTTGATACATGTTTCCTCTTGCTTTCCTGCAATCAAAAACTAAATATAAAAAAAATCTAAATAATAAAATCGGTGGGAGTGATTTCGTGAAAAGGGACGGAAGTGTGTAACAGCCGGGGAAGCGCGCTATCTTGATTAATAAGCACGCGCGGTGCTAGAGTTGGCCGTCCGAAACGACCTTGACGAAGACACGCCCCTTACATGTTGCTTATTACCAAGGTAAGATGTCAGATGTTACACATGATATGCGACTACTGTAAGGCTCCCTCGTTTTTTTAAAGTTTATTAAAATCGTGATCGTTCATCATCTTTTACTTAGCAAGTTCAGTTCATGAATCTCATCACATCCTCGACTGGATTTTTGTAAGTAGGTTTGTAGAAACACTAACACGTCAATCATATTTTTAAAACTAGATGAGGCTTTCCGTTGTAAGCGGCGATTAGCGGGTTATGTCTTTGGAATAGAGACCAACATGTCACATCACGGGATACCACGAATTCGTTTGCTAAACGTAGGTGACGTGACGGTGACTAAGCGTAGATGACCATGAATGATGACGAAGACAATGTTTTTGGCACATTCGCTGAAGATATACTTAATAGGTCCTTACCATGGGCTGGCTGGGATGTTCCTGCTTCATAGCTGGCGTGGTGGCGGGGGCCGGGCTCGGCGCTGCCGGTGCCTGGGGAGCGGGACTGGGCGACGCTGCGGCTGCCACGCCGGGCACTCCTGCGCCAGCCACTCCCGCTGTGCCGCCGAGGGGCTTGCGACCGCGGTAGCTCTGGAAAGTGATGAGATATGAGCAAGGGAGAAGAGAGATTTTGGAGAATAAAGAGTTAAATGAAAAGAGAGTTTGAGGAGGAGTGTAAGCAAGCTTAGACTTGGGGAGTATGTGGTCTGAGGGCACAGCAAAGGTTGGACATGAAGATACTACAGAGCTGTTTAAGTGTTTTATTGAAGAGCAATGTTCGAAGTGATGCATTTTATGATGATGCAAGAGAAAAACAATCAAAAGTAGCATGAGTAAGGGAGTACTTGAAGAAGTGACAAGAAGATGTTATTGGCAATGCAGAAGGTAAATAGGGAAGAAGATCTACGTCTGCAGGAGTATTTTTGCTAAAAAGAGAATAATTTGACATTGGTGACTAATGATTTGTACACGAACGATTAGCGTTAGATAATAGATATGTCAACTGTTTTTGACTATAACAAAGAAAGCAGTATTAAAATAAAGAGCGCTTCTAGAATCACTTGCAAAAGTAAAATAACTAAGTTCTGTTTTCCAGTTTTCTGGTTCGCCCGGAATAAGATGGCAACTAAAAGGTACTTATATGGAATTGAATGAAATTGGATCTCCTACATTACCCGACATTCTTTTCCAGTAAAAGAAAAGTTAGGATTACAATCTCCAGATCTTGTTAAGTGGTTGTTTTGTCATTTGTAAGACGGTTAACCTCGTGTTTTGTAGAAACTACCAAAGTACCAACTTTATAGTAAGTGGATCCAATTGAACAAGTAATAAAAAGGATAGAATCTTTAAAATGCCTAGTCGAGATTACACTAGAATAGTATAATGGAAGATAAGAAAAATAATACGAAACGTTATTATAACAAGCGAGTAAGTAGGTGCTTCAATAGCCACCTTCACACAAACTAAACCTATAACCAATATTATTTCTTATACAGGTTTCTTTAATAAACCAGCGCCAACCGGCCAGTAATAACCGACGAACATTAACGGTAATGCGGCCCATCTATCTCAACAGCATCTTCCTTTTTCAAACCCAGCGCTACGATTGGTCAATTCAAACCGACGTTAACCGAACTGTACCCGATTGCGCTTCGTAATTTTAGGATTGGCAATAGAAAATTCAAAATTACACGTTAGGTGCTGTTATTAGTTATTACATGGGGTAATAAGGCTTATTTACAGTGATTCGATGTGTTTGTAATATAAATAGCGGTTTACCGGTTGAATTGCGCCGTTAATTCGTGCTCTACAAAGTTGCACGGATATACTTTGCTGGCTACGATTGAGTAAGATAGTTTTTGTAGCTGGCAATAACTATGAATTGAAATGTTACAATGTTATAGTTAATATTCTGTACCTATGTAAAGAATGGAAGGTTAATTCAAGAAAACGCGATTACACAGTTTCGTTTGAGTTGAAGTTATGAGAAATTAAATGACAAAGTAAGAAGCAAATCTAATCCAGCTTCTGATAACGATAGAACAAAAAACTTAAACAATTAAGTAGAAGAAAAAACCATCGATTTAGAACTAACGAAACGTGAAACTGTGTTACAAATATGTATGACTGAAATGATGCGAAGATGTATAGATCCGTGGTCACAGCGGCGTGCGATCGGCGGCAACACACGCTCGGATGCACCCTGGATATCGCACACAATATCGCTTAACATAACCTACTTTTACTATAAATGAATTGTGAAATTATGTAAATATTTTGCTTTGTCTACAAAAATGTGACGTTGGAGTTATATTTATTTTTAGCCTATGTTGTCCCACCCCACAGTAGGGCCTCGTTCTCGGAATTACAAGAACAAGATTTTGTTAAATGGGGTTATTTCTATCTACATTGGATTAAAGAAAGAAAGAAAGAAAAAGAAAAATTAAACTAAAAACGCAAAACATAAATAAAAAACAAAGTAACATTAAAATTTAAAGAATGAAGTCCCGTACGAGGCCAAAAGGCTCCTATCTGAGCATGATGCCGCGACATTATAAAAAATAAAAATGTCACAGCGCTGGTATTCTGATAGGGCCCGCAGTGAAGCCCGCCGCCATGCCGTTGCCGTGAGTGATTAGACAATAGAAAAATTATATCTATGATTGTAATCAGCCAATCATGCCTCTTAGGTACCTATTCCTGAAAGAACTTAGTAGGTCTAACAGTCGAAAAATACATAGGATTTTCCGTTTTAAAACGATGATACGCTGACAAAATGTACGGACCGTCTTATAATGTACCATCGAAGAAGTTCATATCTAACCACCGTAAGGACTATTCTTGCTTGCAGCGCTCGGCCGCTATAGAAACGCGCCGGTAACAGATGTGGCCATCGTGTTCAGGGGATTTTGTTTTGAAACTGGTTAGATATGAACTTCTTTGATGGTACATAAGAATAGCTATCAATCAAAGCAAGGCAAGATATACATTATCGTATCATAATGGATTAGCTATTTTTGAGGTTTAAGATTAATTACTTTTTACATTACAACATATTGGATGCCCTGTTACGGCAGATTTATAATAGGTACCGGGTATAGCACCCTAACTGCATAACACACTTCTAATCACAATTCGAGAGTTTTGAAGGATATTACTAATTCATTGCTTCATATTCGACTAGAATCAATTAATTTTTTTGTAAACATTGACGTTCAAAAGTGCCTTACAAGGGCCTATTTGAAATAAATGATTTGTCTTTGACTTTGATTCATAGGTTTGAAAAATTCGTCTGTCCGCAGATTGGTGAACTGACAACGTAACATGAAATGTAACATAGATTTTAAAAAATCGCTTAGCAGTGGTGTTACATTTCATGTTGTATTTCATACATTTGGACGGCTCATTTGTGTAACATTTCACCAATCTGTACCCGGAATAATATGCAATCTATCATCACAGATATCAGATAGACTTTAGTCTGAATAATAACCTGCGTAGACGACCTCTGCTGCAGGCACCATGCGCATCGACTAATTACAGGCGCAGCGCCTTCTCCATTGTTAGCCTTCAATAGTTTTCCATCGCACCTGGAGTCTGGAGATCTATCTATTTTGCACCAGCCAGTATTAGAAAGATCCTAAACGAGGAATATTTTGGGGATAGTCATGAATAACTGCTAAATGGTTAGGTTTGTGATATCTGATGTAATGTTATGTAGTCGCTAATATGACTTAACTGTTTTGATGTTGCACGACTTGACAAACTTTTTCCCTTATATGTATATGTCTTCGTTTTTATTAACAAACTAAAAATCGTTTGCTACGTTTCTACGTTTTTATTAACAAACTAAAAATCGTTTACTACGTTTCTACGTTTTTATTAACAAACTAAAAATCGTTTACTACGTTTCTACGTTTTTATTAACAAACTAAACATTTATTTTTCTTTGTTTGCAATTCGCTGTTAACGAACATTTAGTTAACGCAAAGTATTTGTTCCTAGATGTAGGTATACATGTGGAAGCTTGTAATTAGCAAATTTTCCTACCTATGAATGATTTTAATTGTGTTATTAGTCTGTAAGCTTTCTGTAAAATAATATATAAATAAATATATAATGCCTGATGGATTTTAGTCAAAATTGAAATGGTTGCATGGTTTATATCTAAGAAGTTTTTTCGGAAGATGGTATCTTCATCATAAGACTCACCTTTTTCTCTCTCTTGTGAGATGAGCGACTTGCACATTCAAACATGGATCCATAACAATTATGTTTTATAAATTGGATGATATACAATACTCTCGTTTTCGAAATGTTTAAAAATAAAATATAATATTCTTCGCTTCGGTAAACTTATTGAATGCATTATTTCATAGGCTTAGTAGACATTTCGGAGGCAGCTGGGGTTTTGAAGTGCATTGCTTATGGGTCTATGAGTTTTAAGAGTATGAAATATAATATTTTTGATGCTTAATAATGGATGTAATTGAATTCTATTATTATGTTGTTATACGCAATCTTTATTTGTTAAGGAGCCTCTAATGGGATTAGAATGATTGATCTTTTCTTAGAATTTGACGTTTGGAAGTAGATAGTAGATTTTTTTAATATGAAGAAATTACATGTACTTAGGTAATGTCGGTCGAAGTTTTTTTGTTTTTTTTCACACGATGTCCTTAATTAAATTCAGTCTCATATAAGAAATAATCTTAGTAATATCGACAAAATTGGAAGTCCACTATAATGATTTTGACTGCATTATGGGCTAAAAACTGGCCTTTCAAAATCTATTTTCTTAACAAAGTGTTCAAGCATGTGTACAAGCGTCGTAAGTGCCAATTTATAAAACGGTCAAGTAGGCGTTAAGTGCTATTCAAAATATTGACCGATAAAAAGGACAATGGGAAGAAAATACAGCTTATTAAGGGATTTATTGATTGTAATTCTTCATTTAAACCGCTGGAGAATTTCAATTTCCCTCAAAAAAATCGAGTTTGACCTGAAACAACGCGATGTGTGTCATTCATTTTCCGTCACTTTTTCTTCAGCCTTCTCTCATTAGCATATCGAGAGCGACATCGGAATGTGAACATTTGAGCAGTATACACACCGTGACGTTGCTCCGCGACAATAAGTCAAAATTTAGCCGCAGTGACAAAGCACGCCGTACATTAGCTGTAAACAAAAGACCTTTGTCCCGGCCGCAAGTTGCCCGGCCCGGGAACACCGCTTTTGTTCAACTTTGTGTAACTGGCTTTAGGCTTTATTTAATTGTCTTTGGGATCTAACACGGAGTGGGATCATAATCCTTTCGTAAAGCCCTAATGTCGGCGGCCACTTAAGTGGTATTTATTGTCTGCAATTGTTTAAATACCTAACACAGAGAAACTAAACTAAGGTTTCCTTGCAATTCCGGATTTTCAGTCGTGGCAAATAATTTTGACGCAGCGTCTGAGTTAGTGGCTGATGTGCTATGTCAAGTTCAATTCCCGCATGGAACAAATATTGGGTGGGCTTATCGCGTGGGGTGGGCTACAAATAGTTTTTCTGGATCGGGGTCCGTATACATTCGTGAGATTTTGATCCGTAAACTCACCCGCATACAGGTGAAATTCCTAGATGTAACATTTTTATAGCTCATAAAAATATGACGTCTTCAATATCCGTAATATAATATACAGGGTGCACAGTATGGCGTCTGGTTACCAGCGCATGCGTTCCCCAAGGTCGCCCCTTTGATCTTTTTGGCAAAACATCAAAATCCGTAACACATTTCTTGTGACCGCCATTAATATCGTACTGTATTTACATTTTCTACAATTCATTGTTTGTTTTCCGAGCAATGATTTACGTCGGTTGTAATTCTTGCGATACTATTTTACGTTGTTTAATTTCAAAATAAATATGGCGGCTGTTACAGGTGAATAAATTTTATTTACGACACGTCCGTCAGGAGATGTTTGAAATAAATATCGGGAATTGTATAATTTTGAATTTATATACTGACGGAAAATGAGGGGCTCGTGGCTGAATAATAACAGTCGCACGGGTCGATCTTCAATGTTAAGCGATGCTTGCCGAGGTTGGTCCGTGGATGGGTGACCATCCATTTCATACCGAGGCGCCTCCGTGCCTCAAAAAGCACGTTAAGCCGTTGGTCCCGGCTGTCATTTGTAGATCTTTGACAGTCGTTACGGGTAGTTAGAAGCCCGAAAGTCTAATAATCAAGGGGTATCGTGTTACCCAGTAACTGGGTTGTGGAGGTCCGATAGGCGGTCGTTCCTTGTAAAATATTGGTATTCAGCTCGATTCGGTTAGACTGGAAGCCGACCCCGACATAGTTGGGAATAAGGCTACGCAGATGATTATACTGCTGCGAAAAGTAGCGAAGTAGTTTATTAGTAGCTCTATATTTCTTTAGAAGTCTGTAAGCTGCGAACAAAATAAAATGACATTGACCTTTCTGCCATATTGTAGCTGTCAAACTAACTTTAGTTACTCGCGTTGGATATAGTTTATCTATACCAAGAAATACATTGAATTACAAAGAAATATTCTGTATTTCAATTCGCAACCCTTCGAATTACTAAGAAAGATATATAATAACAATTTACATTTCCTCTAAAAATAGGCTCTATAAAGGTCAATGTAGTCAAGAATATCCAATAGTTCATAAATCTCTCATCTATCTAATTTTGCAGTCTGTTATGAAGTAAGTTTGTTTATTACGTGTTTGAGAGAGAATTCGCAGGTGTGCACCATGTTTTATGTTCGCGTCAGCAGTGAAATGACGTTTATGACGAGTTGCTGTTTTTAAAAAAGGAACGAGAAAAATTAAAAGAAATTTTATTTTCCTGAAATTCTCTGTACATTTTAGTTTCTTTAGCAACTTTTTATTAAAAATTAACTTAATTTCGTTGTAAATAAAGTATGCATACAGAAAGGATGGATGAATGAAAATTCATTGTGCTGAAATATTATTGTTATTTTGAATATTTTACAGGCTTTACGAGGGAAACAAGAAATCGGACTTCTTTTTAGCAGACATTTTAAAATATGGAATCATTAAAACCATAATAAAACACCCAAGCGGAAGTGAACATTTTGAACCAAAGATATCATTATCAAAATAGGTTGTTTACCATGATCGATCAAACGGATTTCGGGTTGCCAGCTAAGGCGTAACCGCGACCTAAATAGATAACGTTATCACGCGGACAACAGTTCCACGTAATTAATGGTGCTAGGCTACCTTAACTAATAACTTATTATGTTTGTATTACTGCGGAAGGGTATTTAGAGCTGTTTTGGAAGCTCGTGGCTAAGTAATAACAGCCGCACGGGTCGATCGAGTAGGTTATGCTACGCTTGCCGGGGTTGTTCCGTGGATGGGTGACCATCTTTACATATCGAGATTCCTCCGTGCTTTGAAAAGCTCGTTAAGCCGTTGGTCCCGACTGTCATCTTGGATCTTTGACAGTCGTTACGGGTATTCAGAAGCCAGAAAGTCTGACAACCAGTCTTACCAAGAGGTATCGCATTACCCAGTCACTGGGTTGTGGAGGTCAGATAGGCTCCATGTAAAATACTGGTATTCAGCTGCATCCGGTTAGACTGGAAGCTGACCACAGCATAGTTGGGAAAAGGCTAGGCAGATGATGATTTGTAAGGACGGTAGAAAGAGAGTTGCCAGACCAATAGCCAGGTGGGTGGACGACCTACAGAAGATCCATTCTAAGGTTGCCTGGAAGAGATCGCAGAAAGCGATAAGGTCGCCCATTGTATATTTTGTAGTGCTTCATTATTATTTCTTGTTATGTATTTTTGTGGTGTACAATAAAGTATATATAAATAAATAAATAAATAAATAAGATCGCAGGGAAGACTCGCACAGACCAGGGAGGATGGTCCAAAAGTGAGGAGCCCTATACTCAGCTGTGGGTGGAACAAGGCATCCGATAATGATAATGATGATTTGTAAGAACACATAACATCTCGCTTTGTTTCCCCGAAAGGTTGGGCAGAGGTGTACCTGTAGCAGGTACACCCTCATTTCGCCAGTTATGTTTAAGTCTCATGTAATAGCGGGCGAGCCTATTGCCATCAACCGGGCACAAATCCAGATTCCGGGCTGCTACTGAGAAATTCAGATAGAAAAACCCTATAACACTTTGCCTGACCCAGGAATCGACACCAGGAGGTCTTGCTCAGCAGTAGCGCTAACGACAACTAGACCAACAGGTTAAGATTTTTTTTGAAAAAATCGTTCGACATGTTTACGTCATTAATACTTGTATTGAAACAGAAATAAATTGTTAGGTCAAGTTTTCATAGCCTCATTTTTTTTTCCCCGTTTAGGTATATTTCAGTGGCGAAAGGTAGAAGTTTTCATTACTGAAGCCGTTGAAGGTTTGAGTGTGTATCATCGAGGACACTGGCGGTGAACCAATTTTCAACCTTATTACTAAGGCTTATTACTACGGCATAAGAGTGAAAAGTGGTTCACCACTAATTCCCGCGGTTGTACAACAAATGGAAAATTGCGATGTTAATAAGAAAGGAAAAAAAAACAAAGGAATCAAATTATTTTAATAGAGACCCTTCGATATTGCTTAATTTAATAAGAAAAAGTTTTTAGTTGTAAGATTAAGTACTAGGCTGACAGAATAGCTCGGTACCTTGTTGACCGTGGACTGACGTGAATAGACGCTATCATTCCAGTCGTTAAATATCGAATCGTGATTGTATGTCCTACCACACATTAGAATACCACTACCTGCTATATTAATAACAGTAAAAGGAACTTATTATAACATCATCCAGAAAGACTAAGTGGGAAAAAATCGTATTATTGAAGGTAACTTAAAAACTATCGAAGCAAAGTAAATAAAATTTATATAGTACCACCTCTGAAGTATGACATACAAAAAAAAAAAAAAAAGTAATTGGCGGAGAAATCGCGTAACAAACATATTAAAAAAAACATACAGTCGAATTGAGAAACTTCTAGTTTTTTAAATCGGTTAAAATAAGGAACAGTTGCACAAAAGCTGTGCTACTTTGCATTGGACTCAAACAACAGAACTTAGCATCTAAATATCAACAAAAATTCACATTATCCAATTTATCATCACTATCAGCTTAGCCTTTTCCCAACTATGTACATGTATGTATGTGTGTGTTGTATTTAAATCTATTCTGTTTCATTTTCCTTATTATTTACTCGAGTTTATCATCTTTTTTAAGCTATTGCATAGCTTTTATCGGAGACTCTGAGCGCGGCGACCGAATGTAGAAATTCCGTAACGAAAAAAAAACCTGACGCGAAAGTTTGTGAGGATGGATGGATGGATGTTTGTTACTCTTTCACGCAAAAACTACCGAACGGATTTTAATGAAACTTTACAGTAATGTGGCTTATATATCAGAATAACACATAGGCTACAATTTATAAAGATTTTATGTGATTTAGCCATAATATAACGATAAGTATCCAGTAAGTCGGAAAAAATCCTGCCCTCTGAGATCTATCTTTGCGTGCGCTGCCTAAACCGCTGGAGTTACATGAAAAGAATGTATTGTGGGGTTGTTTGTCTTAAAGAGTTCTAAATAAAAGTCCGCGACAGCATATATCTACCTTTTATGTGGAAGCCATTATAGCCAAAATAGTGAGCTATAAATACATTTAAATTGAATACTTTTTTTAAGTTGCATATTTTAGAGTATTTAGTTAATTCGTATCAAAATAAATACCTTCATCGCTTTCGGTATTTAATGTAGATAAAATTTGTCTTTTACACTAAGTAATTTGGACTAATATTTTAAAACTTAGAACGATAAGAATGACCTGCGATGAGTCGACGGCGGGCGCGCAGAACGAGGGTGGAGGGGCGGGATAGGCAATGACGCGCGATCGCCGAGTGCGCGACCCGAACGCGGGCAGACGCGTGAGGGCAGACGTCATTGACGGTTGTGTAAATTCTGCGATTTAGGGGGGGGGTATAGGGGTATTTTTTTAAAAAAATATTTTAAATCAACAATATTATCTTCTTATTTTTGAATATATGCTATGCAATAGCTTTACCGCGGCAGTCCTCGAGTGCCACACGTATTTTTTTTATGCACGTGTTTCTGTGACAAATAAACTTATTTTTCTTTCTTTCTTTCTATGTTGGGGTCGGCTTCCAGTCTAACCGGATGCAATTGAATATTATTCACATTAGTCTAACATTTTCCACCCAAGTTTCCCTATTCGTCATCAAACAAAAACTGACAGACACCAGCCCCATAACCATACTACAATAATAATCCATAGCAAGTTCAGAACCCCATAAATACGCCACGAAGGTAAATGAATCACTGGCAGCGACAGAACGGTATTCTGCAGATACTAATCGTTTTACATAGAAAATTTTGTACTACGCTGGTAAAGTTAATAAATTATATTTGCAAGGCTTGCAACCCCCGATAGTGTTCCGTGCCAAAGATTTGTGAATTTCTGTACACATTAATATTAGTTAGTGTTTAATTTATTGTGTTTAGTTCTGGTATGTTGTTGTTTTTAGATAAGAGGCTTGTATTTCTATTGTAATGTTGGTCTTTATTGATTTAGATTTAGAATTGGATAGAACGAATGATGAAGGACTTACCGTTGTTAAGTGAAAAAGAGAGATATATTTAGTTATATGTTGGGTGTACATTGCAGAGGTATTTTTTTAGAAACTTTAGCCATAGTGACAATCATTGGTCACGATATACATACTTAATATTTTGGTATTAATAAAGAGCAAGTACTCTTTATTCTCCTTATGTTAACACTCTGGTGTAACTCTAAAAGAATTTCGAGAAACGGGCGGATTATGCGCTAATTCCCGGTTCACACTTGACCGAACATCCAAAAATAAACAAAGTGAAGACGTCAACTATTCAGACAATAATAATTGTAGAAAAGCTCGTAAATTATCGCTCAAAACATTATGTAGCTACACTCGAGAGCAATGAATCCGGGTCACTTAAAGAATCCTAAAAATCTCGGAAACTAAAAATGCTAGGTTAATGCAATAAATTGTATTTAATAGACAATGTAATACTCCTTAAATGAAGGTATTAAAACTTCTTAGTTATTGTAAAGTTATATCATAAAAAAATCAAATTTGAAAAAGGGCCACTTTCGAAGATGGAACTACGAAATTACAGCATTTGGTTTTGCTTTTGTTTGTAATCTGTCATTTATGTGGGTACATAAACCATGTTGATAGTGCTCTATATTCATTATTCAAGCTGAAATTATGTCGCTTACGCCTGAAGAATGCACCAGAATACTTACAATGCTGGAAACCGGCCGGAGTCAGCGCGATACAGCCAGGACTGTCGGTGTGTCGCTGTCAACAGTACAAAGAGTTCTCCGACGTTACGAAGAAACTGGTTCTAACCTACGCAGACCAGGAACGGGCAGAACCAGGTGTACCACAGCACGAGAAGACCGATACTTGGTGAACACCATGCTTCGAAATCGCTTTCTCACAGGAACTGAACTCACAAATCAGTTTCGACGCCTCGGAGGAAGTAACCCAAGTGCATGGACAGTAAGACGTCGGCTTGCTGAATCTAACTTAAAACCCCTTAGACCTGCAAACGGCCCTAAACTGGAGCGTGGGCATCGTATTTCAAGACTAAGATATGCCCAGAGCCACGTAAATTGGAGTATTGAAGATTGGTCAAAAGTTATGTTCTCCGACGAATCAAAATTTATGCTCTACAAGCACGATGGAAGACACAGAGTGTATCGAAGACCAGGGGAAAGATTCAAGCAAGCATGCATCGAAGAAAAAGTAGCCTACGGTGGTGGGTCTGTACTTGTGTGGGCCGGAATTTCTTCTGAAAGTGGCACAGAGCTGGTGATCATAGAAAACGGCTCTTTAACTAGCGTAAGATATGTGGAAGAAATCCTCAATGATCACGTTGGTCCATTTATGGTCAATTTAGGTGAGAATGCTATATTTATGCATGACAATGCCCGACCTCATACAGGTAGGATTGTGAATGACTACCTTCAAGAGATGAACATTACTCGTATGGAGTGGCCAGCGCGCAGCCCGGATATCAACCCGATCGAGCATGCTTGGGACGAGCTAGGCAGATGCGTAAAACAACGAAACCCTCCCCCAATCACGCTTCGTGAGCTCAAAATTGCTCTCACAGAGGAATGGGAGAATATTCCCCAAAATCGTATAAGGAACTTGGTGTACAGCATGCCAAACCGCGTAAACGCAGTAATGGAAGCACGAGGAGGCAATACGAAGTATTAAAATTCAAGAAAATCGTAATAAAGTTCAAAAATTTCATGTTTCCTATTTTTGTTTTAAGGAGAGATCAGCAGTTTTTTTCTTTATGTAATTTTGTGTTAATAAAATGTATGGTGACTCATATTTTTTTTACTTTCATTTAAGGAGTATTACATTGTCTATTAAATACAATTTATTGCATTAACCTATCATTTTTAGTTTCCGAGATTTTTAACATTCTTTAAGTGACCCGGATTCATTGCTCTCGAGTGTATTTTAACTATTTTACTTGGCACTCGCATTGTATCTTTATTTATTGAAACTGAATTTTATTAGCCTATGCAATATTTTATTTTAATGCTCACAAATTTTCTGGCTTTTTTATTTTCAGGAAGGTAATACAGTTCTTTAAGGATTCAAGATCAAAGTGCCGAATGGCCTTGTGTACAAATTATTTTTCTGTTGCTTGTACTTAACAACACATTCAACTTAAGCGCTAAGTTAAACCAACAATTTATTTTTATTTTTTACGTTTGTGCAAGTTGCATGTCAGTGTCAGGTTGTATGTTGATTAAAATATGGTTCGCGACCGTAACAAATATGGCTTGATTTACCATATTTTTTTTAATAGTTTTACTTTAAACTTTTAAGTTGTGTTCGTCTTACTTCTGTACTAGTTCAATTCCTTTTGTTTTTACTTATTCTTGTTCTAACTATCATCAACTTAAATCAGCTGCTCTTCAGTAAAGTGACATAAGTTATTTCCATTCTAAATCTCTTCTACTACATTTATATCATTTACTACTTACTACTACGGAACACATATTCCACTACCAGTCTACTAGCTATGTCATTGAAGCCCGGATACGGGTGGTTCTATTATTTCCTCTCTCAAATTAGACCGACAGGTCGAAGATACCTGATACTATGTGTTCCGGGTTGTTTTTGATATATTGTTTGGTAGTATATATGAAGAAGATATTTTAAGGTAGAATTGTGTGGGTTTCCGGTAAGAAATAGGATGTCTTCTGTGGATGTTGTAAGTAACATATAAATTATTTGGAGAGTAAGGTGGAATCTTTTCATTGCAGGAGGATCAGTGACGCTATTCGTCTATATTTAGAAACATTATAAACTTGATTCCGTAGAGTTGAATTCCGAAGCGTTGCGCAGGTCAAGAACATCAGTGATATAGCCAGCGTACAACTTGAACCTTACCAAATCTGATCTGAAGATATTAGGTATAGTAAGTTGAAAGTACGAAGTCAAGGCATATGATAATAATAATGGGAAACTTATGGGCTATGCAACGGGGCAACTTCGAGGCCAGAAAAAGGTTAAAGAAAACGTCAGTTTAAAAATCGTTAAGGGCTCTAGATAAAAAGGTGCTAACTACAGTTTATCTCCCATAGACATTATCTCATATTTATTCCCAAGTCAAGTAAACACATATATATCGTTGGAAAAGGTTAAAGAAAATGTCAGGTATAAAAATTGATAAAAGTTCAAGACCTGAAAAGGTGCTGTACTGCTATCTCCTATAGTCATAAGCCACATTAATTCCCAGGTCAAGTGAACACATGTAGCTGTAGTAGACATGGATAACACAAGTGGCAGTCATTGTGGAACACGTGTACCACCACGTTGGCCGACGGCTATTCTTGAGCGAGCCGGGTGTGAGGGCGAGCGCGGTGCAAGGCATGAGGGACGCGGGGGTGAGCTTGCAGTTCAGGGGCATATATCACGGAATTTGTAGAATATGATTTTTATTGGTGATTTTCTTCGGAAAGGTCAGTTGCGTAGTACTCGCAACTTACAGGCTTGCATGTATGACCAGCTATCTAATTGCGTAACATATTTTCGTAAATCAATAAGGCTAATCTGTTTTGTTCTGACATTTCAACAAAATTCATTGCGTTGTTTACGTTGTTGAGCAGATATTTTTTTCGAACTTATGAAGCAATGGATTGATCGTGTATTTACGTAATTAGGATGCTGATGTATTAACATAAACGAAGCAAAAAGAGGTAGGTATGTAATTAACGATCTTTATATACCTATTCCTTTTGATTCGATTACGTTAGAAACTAGAAACTACAGAACCGCCAGATTCTGCCTACGCCATTGTCAAAAAGGCGTGAGTTTAAGTATAGTTGTCTACGAATAATAAAAATAGTTAATAATTTCTACGTTGTACGGCCGTATGATGATAAGATGATGGAAATAAGAGCTAAAGCTGATAAAATAATAGTTTTGGATACGGACCAGAAAGAAAGAAATTCTAGCATGGCGTTGGTAATTGTAGTGCATTGAATATAAAGGCTAGTCTAAACTGAGAATATTCGAAAACATGAGATGTTATATGTACAACCTTCAATGGTGCATGACAAAAGAAAACCAACACCAATATAAGAAAAGTGTGAATATGCGAAAGAGACACTAAATATCGAGTTCAGATAGAAAAAGATATTGCTTTTCTAAGTCATACTACAACAGTAAACGATACTCTTGCATTGCATAAGTCTGAAATGGTTTCAAACAAAGGCACGGTACAGCAAAATTAAATTAGGAAAACGCTATCGCCTACATTTCGCTCCAAACTTAACCTAACAACTATATTTCAGTGGTGTTGTTCGTGAATGGCGTGTTTTCTCAGCATATTGCATAACATATTAATATTTGTTTCCTTTCCTTATTGCAAGGCATATGTTTGACTCCTTATTGTTTCAAGTGAAAAGCATTAATTATTACAATTGCGTAGTAATTACAATATTTGTGTGCTGTTACTATTTACTTGTTAATAATTAAAACGCCATCTGCAATTTGTTTGTTGTTTCAATTAACAAATATCTTATGAGTTAATTAATGTTAATAGGGAACAACAGTATGTCATAATACTTGTCCATTTGATTGTATTGTCTTTTAGTTTACTAAGCCTAATGACTTCGCTATTGATAATTTTTGAGGTAAAACCTTTGCGACCAAAATTTTTTGCGGCATGGCAAGCAATGTCACTAACCCCATTTTGATAGAAGCATGTTTCCAAAAGAATACTGTTGTCGTCAGAGAAGATATAATATAATTTAGGAAGATGAATTTGTAACTAGTTTGGAAGTGGGACTATTGAAAACCTACAGCTTTCAGAGGATTGCAACAGGCCTTAAAAACAATTGCAGCAGATACCCAGCACTTAATAGCCGATAGCCGCGAATTAACAGGTCCATTTTCCATCGTTATTTTCAACTAAACCGCCTATAGGTGGTCGTAGAATGGTCGTTCGATATGGTGGTGGATCGTCCACTGCGAACGACCAACAAAGCCGCCGCAGTTCGACGTAAACTGTGTTCAAGGTTTTGCGCATTTGCTCAGCGGCGGTTTGGCGGTCGGCCGCCTAAATGCGCGGCTTACCGATGCTCGCAACGATTCACCTCCAATAAAGCGCGAAATAGTTACAGTTTGGTTTTTGCCTGTAAGCTATTTATTATCATGTTCTTCTCTTAATTTTTTTGTTAGTGCTTTTGTTGTAAGGTCACCATTATCATTTTCAGAGCCATTTTCCATATGGCCTAGTTTGGAGTGGACATTGAGTATGCCAAGCCGAATTTTTGGTGTTAACTAATTCTAGATTTCTGTACTACTTAATATTCTGTGACCTTTAAAGAAAATTCTATTAGGCTCTGTGAATTTTAATTTAGTTACAAACTAGTAATTTTATTGCGCAAACATTATCTGCACGAGTAAAATGTTATTTTAAGACTTTAACACAAGGAAACAGGAAAAAAATTCAAGGCGATCAAGTTAAAAAAGTTTTTGGCCTGTCTGAACCGGTTTAGATTGTTTTTTTTTTAATGTGAATTTAGAATTGAGATTAGGCATTTTTTTGGGTACCTGTTCTTATGATCCCATCCTTTGTAAATATTTGAAAAACTTTTGAGGCAATTTCTACTCGATGGTTTTAAGCTTTTGATAAAAAATTGTGAATGGCAAGCCCTGTAGAAGCCTTCTGTTGCAGTGAATTATTCACACTTAATCCTCAAAAGACAATCTACAATTAAAGAACTCCTTGGCAGATTAAAGAAGACACTTCCATTTCATACAACGCACTAAGTCCGTGATCATTTTAACTGAACCCGAAGGTTAGCAGCATTGTACTCCGATTGATCCTTAACCTTCCTACATTGAGTCTATTGTGGCTGGAATTGATTGCTTCCGGTGTTGCGCGATGTCTTTTTATTGTGTATGTAACTAAGCTATTTGCTGGCCGACAAGTGGCAGAGCCCTGGGTTCGGGAATGTACGGGATTATCTGGAAGGATTTAGTAAGTTGAATTGATTTTATATTTAGATCGCGGAACATTTAAGCCTTCCATAACAGAAAGTGATGAAATTACATGTGAATTGGATTCTTCCAATTCACATGTAATTTGAAAAGACAAAATTGTTCGAAAAAAAATTGGTTAAGCAGTTAAAATAATGATGAAATTAAAAGGACCAACATGACTTGAACGATACTCCAACAGGAAAAATACAATAAAACAATATCGAATGGTTTAAAACACGTTTCCTTATTGGGAACCACTCGTTAGGAGAAATTCAAGAACCATTGGAGACAAAACAGAGAAACAAAAACAAAACACAATCTATACCAGCCAATTGAAAAAACAACGGAAGATTTGAAAGTATAAACAGGTAGAGCGGTCACAAAAATCATGCAATTTGACCAAGGTAACCGTGATGACAAACCCAAGGTTAAGTCCACAGCACATAGCATTGATGTGACTAATTGAATCCTCCTTGAAGATGCAATAGAGATGACACCGTTCCATTAAGTAGATTAAGGGCCAATTTGTCCAACACTCCAAGTGGCTATGGAATTTCTGTATGAAAAAGTCGTTTGTCATAACTGTGACAAGTTGACGGAAAAGTTTAGACTTGAAGTTCGTTTTGTAGATAATTCTAAAAAGACTTGAGATAGGTTCAGAGAAGTGTTGCCTTAAGGAATGGTTATAATTGTGATCTTGGAAGCAGCAAACGAAATTCTTTAAGATGCCTAAAATACTAGAACTATGAAACTAAAATCAATTGCTCTATGCAAAGATTATACGGCACTAACTTACTATTTAGGTCTCGGAATAGCTCCTATCGTGATTCCAATTCTAATTCCAATCAAATTACGATTTGCAAATTTGACCCATCAATTTTACGTTCCAATATTGTCTAAAACGTGCTCGAATACCCAATATTATTACGGTATCACGATGTTTGGATATCACGGGCGGATGTTATGAAAATAACGAGGCAAATTATTAGCAATTGTTGCCGTGATCATTTGTTATTTAATAAACATCACAGCTATTGTTATCACACAATAACATAACAATAGACTGTGGTAGAAAGTACTGTTATACAATACCATTTTGTCTAGCTGCTATAACATAATCAATTACATTTATTTAAGGTCTGCATATCTTGACTATTACGACTTCTGCCTTCGCTATGGCTTTTATCTTGTCAGCTTTTAGATATATAGATTTGGTTTCTTTTTCTACTTTTTAGAAAGATTCTTTGTCTCCACATTTGTAGGCTTTCTAAATTTCAAGAGAGATCGATCATACATATTGTCAGATGACATTTTGAGAGTTCGTTAACTTTGACTAAACTGTCTGTGATACTGTCTCTTTCAATTCTAAATACTCCAAAGCTATGTCACTGTCAAAAACAGTTCAAAGAACTCTCGAAAGGTAAAAACGAGACTAAAAATACCACACAAGGAAAACTTATTTTAGTACCTACTTCTTACCAGGAATGTTCCTAGTCAAAGCAATGTGTCATTATAACGTAACGTTCATGTACTCTACTGACATCATCAAAACACTAGATGTAGATGTACGTAACATTAATTATGAAAATAAAAGGAAAAATGTACCGAATGCAAATTCCAGACTTTAATGTATGTTTAGCCGTCACAGCCTCATTCAACAAATACTAGACATTGTGTTTTGACGCACAGAGCCTACTCGACTCGCTGAGATTTCATGCAAATAATTCTAACTGTAATAGGTACTTTTCAGTATTTCTGTTTTTTACATAAAAGGTGCAATTTTTTTTCTGGTTTTAGCCAAGACTGGCCATTTTTCTTTGTGACTGTTTAGTAATTTATTCAATTCCATTTTGTCTTATCTATTGTTTATTGCCCAATACGTTAAGGCATTTTGTATTTAAACAGAACTTGCGCAAGTTCTAAACGGAATACGGTCTGTTTAGAAAGAGAAACCAAGACAAGGACAGCGTTACTCCAGCTCGTGACGTCACCGGCGCAAGCGCACAGCAGGACGGCAACGTCGCGCACGCCGAATGTTTTGTAAATAGAATATTGGATAGCGATTGTTGTGTGAGCGAGAAAGAATCATTGGGCTGAAAGAGATGGGGGATCTGTCAAAATCTGTATGAAATAGGACTTTATGTGGTGGAATTATGGATTCTACAATACATTTTATGTGCGGGTGTGAATTTGTCCGATATACCGAGCGGGTAGTACCTACATTTCTGTAATGGGTGCATGTGTACCTACTGTGTGCTGCATACAGCAGTTATCAAGAAGGATAATAGGCATTTCGGCTGGGCCTGATAACGGTTATCAATGACCTGATTAATTAATTAACCGTTTTGAACAACCGTGAAATCATGGAGTTATACGAGTATACGACGTAATTCAATTTCTTGGAAATCTAATTTATTTTTACAAATAACCTTCTACTAATTAGTAGGTAGGCAAAGAGCAGTACCATGGAGTTTGGAGAGTTTTTCACTTTGCTCGTCGGGTTCAAAAGTGTATTTGCGTATATAGACGATATCATCATCTAAAATATTTAAAAAGAGGGTAGAAAACCAATCGACCTCCATGTTTACGTAACAAAGGAAAATAAACAACGTCAGAAGTTTATTTTTCTATTACCTCATTTAGGTAGGTACCTATAAGATGAAAATTAAATTCCCTCCCTTATTAAACACTCGCTGTAGAACAATGTAGGTAAATTTTAATAAATAAATAAGTGGAAGGAGGAAGGGTGGCATCGAAATCCTCCCGAGGTCGTTGACCCATCGACCGCCCCCCCCATGCCCCCTCCGCGCAACCCCTCCCTCACGACGTATCGAACCTTCGCGGATGTGATGTGTCTTAGCACCTATGTATTTTAAAATATTTTGGTACATAGGCATCAAGTTTTTGCTTGCAGACGAGAGACATTCTTAGCAGTCAATGCAGATGAAGTTATGCAGACATTTGAAGTTGAAAACGATTTTCATTTTGTGAAATGGAAAGGCAAAGAACTCTGTAGATTTTTCTTCCAATATCAAAATGTGAAAGGATACATGAATGGTTAATAGAAAAGTCAAGTCATATATGATGGATAGCTTCAATTGCCTGCTACGTAGAGCACATGCACAGATGAGAATTATTTACTTTACTCTTCAGGTTATTAAACTAACAAGCGCAGAGAGTATCTAACTAAACAAGATCAGAACTGTAAATTCTCCATATTGCAGTTTCACAGCAATTAATGAACGAATGGTAAATAATAATGTAACCAATACTACAACAACAAAATTTGCTAATGATGATGACGAAAAATCAATTACGAACTACAAAATTAGTTAAAAGAAAAAAGAAGCGTTATTAGAAAGACAAAAACAAACGACAAACGTGCAAATAGAAATCGCAACTAAAAGAGACGAGCTAAAGGTGCGAGCGAGACAGAATGCGGTAGACAAGGATAAAATATATTTACCTTGATGTCTTGTAAGACCTGTAAACAACAAACATACATTAGTGTTATTAAACATTATTACATAACAATATGTAAGGCTTCAAACAATAATTATGACTGTATGTTGTTACAATGTGTAAAACGTATTTGGGTTTAAAAATAAACAGTCGTATTTAGTTCTATAAAGGAATCAACGCATATTGAATTTTCTACCTTCAAACTCAAGTCGGTAATTTAGCAACAACACGCTTACTTGCTTATCTAACCCTTATCACATTTAAAGTTTACGTATTTATTAAAAACTCTTTTCATGATATAATTTATTTTTATGGCAACAACTTTAAAAAGCAAAATAACGCTCCAAATTCTAAATTCGTTTACCAACTTGCAGAAACGAAACGAAATTCTAAAGTCAGCCATATTGAATTGAATAATGAAGTTTACACTTTACAGAAAGCTCGTGCTATCATACTTAATTTGTAGTTAAGTTTAAATAAACAAAGTCCTGATTGATAAACTTTGACCGTATGCGGGCGGGTTATCGACCGGACATGTCTGTAAACCTGGGTAACTGATAAAAACCGGATGAACACTGTCTACGTTGTGCAAGGAGTTTTTATAACGTTGGTATTCACGGTGTTTGTGCTACCGTTATCATCATAAATGTCGAAGTTATTACATAAAAATGAGCTTTTTTGTGGTTAAAAAACCGAATTTGTTTTTGGAAAGTTAACTTAAAGGCCGCTCATCAAAAGGTCCCGAAAATTTAAGGGATTTTCAGTAGATTTCTCAATCGTTGATTGTTTATGGATTCAAGCATACTTTCATCTAGAAGTAGACTATGGTATCGGTTATGGTCTCTCAAGTGAATGCAACTCTGCAACCATACTTTTAAAGTTTAAAGTGGCTCAAGAAACATTAAGTGACGTCATTGATTAGGAATTAAGGATAACCTTATTGTTTAAGTGACGCATACAAATTATTCAACAGTGAAAAACATTCTTTTGACTCATCATAGACAATAGAGCCCGATAACTTTTAGCGAACTCTATGTATGATCCAATGGTGTACGGTTTTACATTTTAAAAGCATGATTCACAATTTTTCTTGTTTAGGTTTCTTGTAGTGACATTCTCCTCTCATAATGTTGTCATTTTTCAGACTAACATCAACTACTGTTTTGACCAGCCTGTATAACAGCGCGAGTTTTTCTAATCACAAAAAACACCCTGGATAAAATAGTACAAATTTATAATTTTCATAAACTGTCGAGGTTTGAACGAGAATTTCTATCGTTGTCTCATCTGCCATCTCTATATATAACCGAAGGTCTGCCAACTCAAGGTAGGCATAATAAACTGAAGGTTTTCAACCTCAAGGTGTGTCTGAAATGTCGCAATTTTGGTGCCGTTCGTGCCTTACCAACATTGTTTGAAAACAATCCACGAAATTCCACAAAATTGTTCTAATTTCAATATTCAAATGTTTTTTTTTTCTTTTTCAGCCTCTTGGCTTTTGAGCTCCAATACTTCTGAAATAAACCATAGTTAAAACCAGAAAAAACTAAGATTTTTCGATAAACTTTGCAACTTTTAAACACTTTAATATATTTTCCTCAAGTATCTTTAATTATAAGGTCGATATCCGGAGGCGGTCCGGGGTTATCGACCGGACGAAGTGACCCGGCTGAGACGTATTTGAACCGGGTAACCGTTTGTTGTTACCCTAGGTCCGGGACGTTTATTGTCTGCATTTGAAACGGATAGAAATCTAAAAAGGATTTCAGTAACATATCTTGAAATCGTGGAGAGATTTGTCCGAAAACGAAAAACCGGTCTTGAAAATTCTATCTCTGTTTGACGGATTCAGACTTTTTCTGTGGAAGGAGGCGTTGTCCTACCATTTACAACTTCTTACTTAGTTTAATTATGATGTATACCTAAAAGGAAATAAAAAAAAATGAACTGATCATTCTTCTTCTTCTTTTCGTGTGGTTTGTGACTAACCTGGTGTCAGAGTTTTAAAACCACCCATGGGCCTCTAATTTGGCTTCACATGCCGTCGAGAAATATCTCTCAGGCATGCCGGTTTCCTCACGATGTTTTCCTTCACCGTTTTTTAAGCAAGTGATAAATTATACAATACGCGCATGAATCCGAAAAGTCAGAGCTGCGTGCCTTTGGCTCGAACTCGAGACCAACGACTTAGCAGTCTGACGGTCACACCTCTATCTACTATCTATCACTGCTTCTTCACTTGCTTTCCGGCTATAACTGATCAATTATTTGCTACGACCGACATCTAAACATCAAGTTGACGAAGCAGCTACCTTTAACATTTTCTGGCCATCATAAAAACCAAACGTGTTTTACAAGTCATGTCTCAGGATTCATATTTATTGCTATTGCTTGTCCTATCTTTATATCCAAAGCCCTGCAACCATAACATCGATATCAGACCAAATATCATAAAATCCCTTGTCGCACAGGTACACGCGACACTAACACATAACTCTTGTTTTGTTGCATCGTAGTCGGATAAACACTACAGTCTCGATTTATTATAAAAGAGTGTCCGTGGAGTTTCTTGCCCGTTCTTCTCCATAGGTACCTACTACGCTTTGGAATGGGCAACTAGCTTCATATTTTTGACTGACCGATTCCTTGACAATTCAAAAGTGCCTGTAAATGGTTTAATTGAAATAAATGCTTTGAGTTTGAGTTTTGAGTTTGATAACTACCCGAAGTTGTCAGAATTGGAATAAAGACAAATAATGTTATGAACGATTTGCTGCTTTGGTTTATATAGAACGGATAGGAAATTCTGTTTGGACTGATTCTGTTTCTGCTTAAGAATCTGTAAAAGTTAGTAAGTCAGAAGCCCAAAAGTCTGTCAACCAGTCTCACCAAGGGGGATCGTGACCCAGTAACTGGATTGTGGAGGTCAGACAGGCAATCGCTTCATGTAAAATACTGTGATTCAGCTGCATTTGGTTAACAGAAAGCCGAACCCAACATTAAGAAAAGGGTAGGCAGATGAGTAGATCCTACAGTGCTCACTCTCCTCAAGAGTCATGTTTTATTAAGCGCATTAGCGGCAACATTTACAAAAGCCAGATTTTTCATAAAGTTGCAAGTCAAAGAAGCTGCTTAGCTTGCCTAGATAAGTTGCTCGATGCAGCTGTTGATGAAGGAACTGTTAAAGCTACTTCGCAAAACCAGTCACAATCATGATCTTCAACTACCTATATTTCAACTGCTAAGGTTGTTGCTAGTTCATCCACCATTTAACTTAAACTAAACTTCCACAACAATGCTAAAATTGAATTTCCCAATATTTTCACGCTTTTAACACGAAAAGGACATGAAAAGCCAACAAAGAACAGATAAGGTTAGGGTAGTCAATAGAACATTCTGTGGCAGCAGAGGTCATCGATAAGGTAACGAGACCTAACAGACTGTCATCCGGGTCTCGAACCGCGTCCGGTCATTTGTCACCGTGGTGTAAAGGAACACCCGGCTGGTAAGGAGGATAATCTAGAAATCGGTGACGGGAATTCTTGCTAGTGGTGTTGCTTTTCATTCACCAAGTATTTTGTAGACGTTATCCATTGTGCTGTGCCAGAATAGGATCTTTTTTGAGGTGGGCGTAGATTGTCTTCTATTCCATACGTATCTATTAGGCGTCATTTCAGAAGTTCAAAGAAGGAATAATGGATTGTGAGAAAAGGGTTTTCAAGTCATTATTATATATCCATCCAATCTTTCACACAATCCATTCATCCATCGCTTCGTTGGTCTTTCTCTTCTTTTATAACCCTCCATCTTAATTTATTTGCAGAGTTCTGGTCAATCGCAGGAACTATACCGAAATATGTTTTTCAGTAGTCCTCTACAAATCAGTAATTTGCATAACAATAGCGAATATTTGTCCTCACATTATAAATACAAAGGAATTGAATTAGTCCGCCATAACGACCAGCATTTCGGTGTCATTCAGAACTCCTTGAAATAAACCTAATGTGAATACTAATACATCATTGTGACGTAGAGCCGCAGAGCCCCGCGCATTAGTCGCCTCGCTCCGAAGATGGATTCTCGCGGGGAGTAAACTTGTAGCGGCGTGTGACGGCTGGCTCACGCATAGTTTCACGCACATCCGACCGCTCTATTACCGGGTAAGCCGACGGGTAGAGTTCAAGGGCCGTCTGCCGCACGTCTACGCGTATTCCCCGGCGACCGGATATATTTCACCCGGACTTGGCACCCGGCTTTACCAGTTCTTTGCACGAACACCCGAGGTGTAAACACGCCAGCGAAAGTTCACACGTTCGTGGTTTAACGACGGTTTTATTGCCACTAGACTGCAGCTAGACTATTGCTAGTTTAATTTTATATTTTTACTTCGCGGAATTGGCCATTCAAAAGGTTTTACACAATTTTCTCCGCCGTATTATGGGCGCAAGTTATTGTGAATGTTAGGGCGCTTATGTTCAACGTTTCCGTCGGCAACGCTAAGCTTATCTTATCTTGGAAGTTTGTGTGGAAAATTTTCCAAGCATTTTTAAATATTTTCCGTAAACGTAAATACTCGTAGAGCGGAAAAAATCTCTATTTGTATAAAAAGTAAAGAGGTAAACGTCCCTATTGTCGGCGCGTGACGACTTCAAAGTTCAAGGGCGGGATCCGCAGGAGTGCGAGATATCTTACGCTTGTCTACCCGATCCGATCCCGGGGGCTTGCTCGGGAAATATGAGGAGGGCGCCACGGGAGCCCGGGACTGTGAATGAAGTCATTTGGGTTCTGTTTGTAAACAACGTTCAGGATTGCTCTTTGATTGTTTGTACTGATAAACTTTGAGTTGCGCTATTAGACGGCTGAAGAAAATTTCGAAACAACTTTCGCTCGATTTAAAGGTTAATTGGATTTTAAATGTCATTTTATCCGGTCTATTAGCCTTCTAAAATATTATTTTAAGGTGCGATTAATCTTATTACTCTAACATTATCATCCTTGTCACTTGTCACGTTGTCATAGATTGATTACGCTTCTAGATAGGCCCCAAGGCCTTTACAAATCCTAGTGATAAAAGTGCAACATTTTAGCAAGCTCCGTATAAACATATATAAACAAGTGTTAGTTTTCTCCATCCACGTGGGCAGCATGAATGGAATAATGTGGATGTCACACGTAGCATGCGTGACTGGCCGCCACGCGGTCTGAGTGTTGCCACTTACTTGCGATTACATTGAATATAAAAACAACTTGTTACTATCGATTGGTTTTTGTTGTTGTTGATAGTGAATCAGCTGGTTGTTGAGCAAGTTCTGACTCAGGGACCTATTAAGTGACGAGCTACTGTGTTTTGTGAGCTTTAAAAGATGTTATCCTGACTAATATTATAATTGCGAAAGTGACTCTGTTTGTGTTACGCTTTCACGCTAAAACGGCTGAACAGATTTGGATGACTATTTGGCATATGGGTAGACCATAATCTGGGGTAGGACATAGAATACTTTTTATCCCGGTATTGCCACAAGATCAAGACTTATGCGGGTGAAACTGCGGGGCGCGGCTAGTTTTTAAATAAAAGGCTCCCCAGATATTCTTTCTGGCTTCCTTTGCCAGCATAAAAACCCTTCTTCTGAGTTTTCAGATCTAACAAATACAACACCCGAGCTATTCTGCAAAAATCTCACCGTGAAAACTAAGGTGAAGTGAGCTTGAAGTGAGCTGTCAATAGTGTCAATCTCTAGCATTACGTGGAATGACAGCTCACTTCACGCACACTTCACCTAAGTTTTCACGGTGAGATTTTTACAGAATAGACTAGCAGCTATCTAATGTCCTACAACACTATAGGTACCTACCTGGCCAAGTCATTCTATTTATGATGTGTAATACTGATACGGTCAGTGGTCACTATAAAATGTTGTAAGTTAACTAATATCGTTCTCTTTGCACCAGTAACCTTTCTATTTCTTAATGCCACGCTCGATACTTATCAATTTTTGAAGCCTTGTCTATGTATTAAACTGTTTCCGGTCTTGCACTAAGGTTATAAAGAATATTCTTTTAATAGAATCGTCAGCAAAGATGTAAAAGCAGTGAAACTGAAGCGTCGACGAAAATTAAAAGCCCATTAAGGTAGCCGGAACAGTTGTGCGACCCAAGTTATCACGGTTTTCACAAAAAAAATGCAAATATCACCCCATTTCTTTGTAAGTAGAAAGTTCATGGTGAAAGTATTTGACTTTGAAGTACATAGGAACTGTATGTTTTACCCTTAGGTACTGTTCCCGCAGTTTAGTGCTATTCGAATGATCGTAAAATCTATAAAAGGTGAACATAGCATTCGTTTTATGGGCATAGTATGATATATTGAGACAAGAAGTAGTAAGACATATTTTTAAAGAACTTTGCCACTAAATGTTTCGAGAAAATTGAATAAAAATGTTATAAGTCTCTCATAGTTTGGATGAAAACACCTTTTTTATTACAAATTAAGCCTCAGTGAAGCATCTTTTGTCAAAGTTTTAAATAATGCCACCTTTAGTGAAGCTCCCGACATCACACCCGCTTCATAATCTGCTTTTGTGTTAAAAGTGCCCCAGTTTTTGAGAAAACACTTCTTGTTTATAAAATTAAATCTCGCTGGGCGTTGTCGAACTGATCTTGCTAGGCTGTAAAACATTTTGTGTCAAACAGATATAACATTCTGGCATTAAGTTTTTTGATCAAGGAACTGTAGTTAGACAAGTAATACATCACTTCTAGCATCTCAGTTAATATATCAAAAGCTAAATAAACACATTAAAAAGTGGCAGGAGCCGCGAGACCGGCTAATTGCAGTTGATATGACTCGTAAAGTCAATTATGGCGCTCGTGAAAACGTCCAGAATTAAAATTTACGTCTACGGTTAAAAGCCCTATGTACACATAAACTGTTCTTTATATTATTTTTATGGGTTTATTCAATGCTTAATGTCAAATAGGTGAGACCACACGCAGGTAGAAGTTAAAAATAAACAGCCTAAAGGAGGAACGGGTTTTGTCTTTTTTTTCTGAAATGTAAGAACGAGGTGGAGCTAGAGTTGTACCGATATCGACGGAATCGACTCTGAAATGTAATTCTTAATGCTATAGCATCACTGCATCTGACGCACATAGGATATACCAAAAGTTTTAACTTATAAAATTCTACTCCCAGCAAAAACCATGTCATTAGCATTTTGTTTTAATTTATTATCCTTAATGCAACACGGAAAAGGTTCTGCGTGGACAAAAGTGAAAATTTATAGCTTTCAACGTGCACAGAATTTTCCAATTATCCAGACTCCTGGCCGTCGGGCTGCCGACATTATTGATTTTCACTTTTTATGCGACCGCTTGTCCGCAGACAGCTTTTATGGTTTGTTTAAAAAATACACCGGCTTATTAAAATAATGCTTCGTTCGTTAAATACGAACACGATCACTCATTCTGATAGCTTTCAAACAAAAACCCTCAACAAAGTACCTATACAAAGTAGAGACAACGTTTTTATTCACTTTTTAACCAAACCTTTTTAGTTTTTATGGATATTTATGGATACAATTTTCATTACTGATTCTTTCTACCTCAACGAATGCATGAATATTAAAGCGTTTTCTTAAGAAGTCACGGTTCGGAAATGTATTAACAAATATTAAATGTGTAGCGCAACATTTTGTTAATTAAAACGCGCCGACTATGAATACCGCCGTCAATGAGTGTTAATTCTATTTAGCGCTGTGAATGGGGAAATAATATATTGTGGTTTCAGCGTAGTCCGAACGATTTGTATTTCCTAGTAGCGTGTAGAGGTTATCTGTGCGCGGCCAGATGCGTGGGCCACGTGTTTTTATTTACAACACTATCAAACATCGACCCGGCATAACGCACGATCGGCACGAGCTCAATGAATCGAGGCCAGCCAACGCGAGAGTGACCTAAATTTTTATTCGCCACGCATAACACCAACGTGTCGTCACATGGCAACATTGGTCAGTAACACTAACAGGGCCGCATGCCCCACGCGAGACTTCTGTTTCAAATTTAGAACGCAATCAGCCGACATGTTTTTTTCTTTTTTAACCAAGCCTCGTTTATAACGGTCAGAGGTCACATGAAGAGCATCGTAATAATATTCTATAAAAAAAATGGGCGAATCAGAAACCGGGACATGAGATAAGCCGTATCTAGAATACACACACACAATCTAAATCGACTATGTTGTGTAAACTTTACATCACGATAAGAGATAACGGAGAACTATGAATGAGGCGACATATTTGTTGACAAGAACGAAATATTCTCATTTTAAATGATAAAAAAAAATCTTATCTCTATGCTGGAGTTACTAACTTAGCTCAGTGCTTTGGCCATTCTGTAATTGTTTTGCTGATTCATTTTCTAGTTAGCCACGGAAAAGTAAACAGACGTTATACCTATTTTAGAACGGAAATGCTTTGAACAAAGTTTCGAAGCGTTTTCAAATATGATGGAGTGCGTACGTGACGAATGGCAGGAAAAGTATAGACGGAAATACGTTAAAATGTACAGATAAGCGATGAATATTATTCTAAAATATCTCTGTGTGTCTGAATCATATAAGTTTTGAGAGTAGTGGATTGTTGTTCAGCTTTAAATGTCAACGAGTTATATACAATCTTAGTAGCCGTTAGACTTTTTTTTCAATCTGACTATCCCGTGAATCTTTCAGCGTGAATGACCGGTATGTAAGGGTCGTCTATAAAAGCTGCCGCCCTTTATTTAATTATGAGTTATGTAAAATTTCAGATTTCTAGTTTATCAAGGATTTGCGCCAAACTCTTCTAGAAATGTAAAACTCACAAGCTGACCTAACCTTAGACGTGCCTCAATCTTAAACCATCTACAGTTAACACTTTCGAGTCCACCCACTTTTCATAGAACTCATACAAATGCCGCCATACATATTGGAAGTGAACCCTCCGGGAGGGTTGCCGGCATTACGTTTGCGCTAAAGTTAACCATCGCGAACGGTCAGCGGCTTTAGGTTTAAAACCTTGTTATAAGATACTGTAAAACTAAGTAAAATTGTGTTTTCAGGGGGTCTTGTGGCTATACGTAGTCTCCAATCTTTAATTTTTTTTGTAAATATTTATAATCGTGAAACCAAAAAAAGTATAAAAAATGCTTGGATTTTAAAACCAACACATATAGTAGTAAATCTTGTTAAAATATAGGTACATCAGATTTTATTTTCACGGTTTATAAAGCTGTATTCGCTAAGAAAAACCTACATTTAAAATGAGCCCTCCACGTAGGCTCCCGGCATCCCATATGCGACTAGGCGAACCCTCCAGGACTCCCGGGCTCCCGGCACTGAACGTGTTAAGTAAGACTGTTTTTTTTTTACCTTAAAGAATAGGAAGCTGTGAAGGTCTTCTAAAAAATACACTTTTATTGCTCTGATACGCATTATTTGATTAATTTATAATGAACATAAATTCTCGTGACCTTCCTCAAGATTTTAATGAAGCATTTTATTGGCTGTAAATCAAAAAAAGCGTTACTTCGAGAATTCAAGATACGTTTCGTTGAAAATGAAAAATAAATGTGTGGAATCGTAAAAATTTACGTAAATGGAATAAGTTAAGTTTTTGTTGTAAAAAACTTTAATGTGTGTGTTGTTTTATGGACTTATGGTCTGAAATAAATTTATTATTATTATTATTATATTATTATAAAAGATGAATTGAATTTAAGATAACATGCGAAAAATCCTTGAAAGAGTATACAAAAGTTGGTAAAAATAAGTAGGTATTTAATTGATAAAGGATGATGTAATACGGATTGCAAAGTAATTATGAGCATTTATCGAAAACTTCTTATTTGATAGGATTGCATTTTAAACTGGAAAGAAATGGTTTTCTTTCTTTTCTTGTGAGTTTTTTTGCTGACATTGTCAAGTTACGACAAAGAGTACATGGGTTTTATTTAAAAAAAACATGCACAATTTACGGCAGAAATGTCTAAACATTATTTAATATCTCTATAAATTCTCTATAATCTTTATAAATTATAGAAGAAAATATGTAATACCTTAACATTTTACCTACAATTAAAACTACATTATGTATCACTTGGCTTGGTCATCTTTCGGTGTTTTCACCCTACATGTAAAATATTTTGTACTATCGAATAATTAAGTACCAAGTGAAAACACGTGAATAATTAAAACCCATTTTTTTTGTAAACTTCTCGAGTTAAATTAATCTACCAAGGTATCACTAAACAACATGTCGAACGTTAATTATATTAGTTATTTACTTCCATAATTGCAATTAGAAGTAATTGCTTAAATAACCATAACTTATTAAGACTAATTAAAACTTAACAAAGGTACATACTGAGTGAGTCAGTAACTCAATACCTAAAATTCAATGTAAATTCTGTCTACCGGACGAACAAAATGATACAAGTAATAGAATGGATATTTTAACTTATTTTTAAAGTTTTCCGCCTTGTGTGTGATCGGTGCACGTCTGTCCGTCTGTCCGTCATGCTGTGATCGACTCCAGCCGTCCACGCTGAGCACGGTGAAGCATCGCTCCACATTCATCGCTGCGTCTTGCTCGCGTGCCACCGGGTGTATTGACCTTTTAACTAAAGCGATTTAGCGCAATCGAACCGGTTCCATTTTCCCATCATAGATTTATTCATTACAAAACTAACCATAAAACAATACAGCAAACTTGAACCCACCTCGAAACTCTTCCGAGAGCGAAGCTCGGCAGAAAAATCCAAGGCCTCGTCACAAAAATAAAAAAATAAAAACACAACACACGCGACGCTGACGTAAAAATCCAAAATCAAATTTGCGCGGGAAACCGAGTTATAGTGATGTGCATCGGCCGATCAGCGATCGATAGCTGCAGCGGGAATCGATATGTTACGTAAAGCGCGTTGAGAGCCGGCGTCGTCGCACGTGACTGCTGCCCGTGTGACGGAACGAGCGGCAAGCGAGCCGCGCCCCCCGCGCCCCCACTCGCCCCCCGCCGCACATACACCTATACGTATACCAGACGTTTGATAAACAAATTACAAATTTTAGATATACGCCGAGATGAGCTGAGCTTTAATAGCTTGTTTTACAAGTCTTTTATAAAAAAGTGTGGAAAAGTGGCGCTTATGAAATTCTGTAACATCGTTATTAAACTTGTAATGAAGTTTTATAAGAAAAGTAAAAGTTTTGTAATAGTATTTTATGGCTAAAGGTTATGCGGCTACCAAACAGATTGAATTGAATAATTTGGTTATCATCCGACTAAGTAATGTGTTTACTTACTTATGAATCATTTCGACCACGATAATGGTTCTATCCTACATGGACTATTTCTTTTCCTCAATCTATAACCCACTTTTCGATAGATCCATCCTTGTCTAGCATACGAGTAGTAAGTAGTAATAACTGCTTAGTCTCGATATCTTCGGATATCTTAGTAAGAATGGCGTAACTGTAAGCTCAGTAAGCTGGCTAGTGAAAACTCAGTGAACACTAAAATTATCGCCTGATTGTAGCGGTTGGATGCATTTTAAATTCACATATTATAAAATTGCGATAATATGAACATATAAATATCAGTTAGCGTTGGTTCTGTTAACATCTTACAGTATTTAAGTAACTTTTTGTACCTTACTTACTATTTCTTGTCTCTTTTCACTATAAGCTGAAATTATTTTTGAAGTAAAATGTGACAAAACCAGTGTCTGGGTACGACCTATAATTTTGGAACAGGGTTCTCAAAGTGGCGTTATAATAAACCTACTCTACAAATTACTTGAACCGCAGAAAACATTACGAAACCAAAACAAACGAATAAAAGCATGAAGTCTGATACCTATCATGCATAATATTGTTGTGATGCGCGATGATCTAATTTACCTAATCTTCACAATATAACGTCACACAGGTAATTGTTACTATTCAATCGTCAAATATAAATCAGACCTACTAAAAAAACAGCACGATCACAGTGACAACAATATCGCTGAAAAATCTTTTAATTTAATCAGCGTACCGAATTTCATCAACACAACGCTGTCCTAATTTTCATTAAAATCGTAAATCCTGAACGAAATTTCCGAAATTGTCGTGTCACGTTTCCGTGCCGTTGTACGTCGGATTTAATACGGCATAGGTACATAGTATTACGGTGATTAATGAAGGAACCTATGTATATTCCGATATTGATGTCGATTCGCACTGCGGCCTCGATAATATTCCAGCGGTGTACTTACGTACGGACAGACTGCGAATATTGGTGGGTCAAGGTGAAATTTTAACGTGTATTTTTAGGAATACCTCAGGGTTGAAAGAAGAGCTTGAAAGGAGAAAGAATATTTAGTTTTTTAGTAAATAAACTAAAGCTATGCCGAATTCTGCCAGTAGCTACGACGCAAGTTTGATTTTATTCAAAATAAACGCTAAATTGAATCCGTAATAACAAATTGTTACGACATTAACTTAAATTGGAGTAAAATTTATTGTGTTCCAAAATTATATTTTACATTTATACGACAAATTTGTTTTCATAAGCGTCACAGTTAATGAGCAATTAGATCGCTACGGGTTCCGGCGTAGCGGCGGCGTAGCACATCGTAGAATCGTTTCACTCGAGTTTCGCGGCGGTGCTTATGCAAAAGAGGCCAATATTTCATCGCTCCTCCGTCTATTGCAGCCAGCATTATCATAACAATCGCTTACACTATGTACAAGTGTTCGTCATAATATAACAATAATGCTCACATTTACTTACTGCTACGCCGTAGCAATTCCATTGGATTAATTTTCTACAACCGATTGTGTCAACATCGAGTTGAAATTGATTTAACAAATGATATAATCGATTCTTTTTCGATTACTTGTCTAATGTAGATGTTATCGATACAGTCGAAGCGAGATACCGCAAAACGATCACCATCACTGACATCGCACGCTTGGACAAATTCCTTTTTTGAAAAATCTTCCTTCAAATGGCGTTCGGTTACAGCCAATGTTTGTTTTTATTTCAAGTTTGTATACAAAGGTGGTTAAAAACTGGTGAAAATTCAGCCTTATTAATTTGTGTGAAATAGCATTATGTATATTAAGTAAAGTTTGACGTAGACGTCGGTTATATCTATGTGATCGTCAGAATTATTCAGCTGAATATGCAATTAAACGAGGGCAGTTTGAGCGGTGCAAGGAGAGCGAGCGAGACGGCGCAACCCCCACTCGATATTATATTGAACAAGTTTATAACTACGTGTATTAGACGAACGAGTTCCTACAACGTTTTCTCATTTCCCGGGACGAACTTTTCTAATATTATAGTTTCATTCATATTGTCGGTAGTTTGGCGGAGTTTTCTTTCGTGGAAAATGAAAGACTATTTCCATAACTATTATTTCGCTTTTATAGCTTTGTTAGTTTCTTTCGCTTCAAATAGATTTGTTAAAGTTTTCTACTTTATCGCTCGGAAATAATGTTTGTTCTTCGGAAGTGTTAACGTTAAGCTATAGGCTGGAAGGAATATTGATTGATATCCTTATTACAATATTGGTGATACATTTATTTTGGTATGTACACTGTACAGGGCGGCGCACTACCTGTTCCATGAATTCAGTTCATGATTCTGGACCCCCCTGCGTTGAAATTTTTCGTCGGTATTAAAAATACCCTCCTCCTTTTTTGAAGTCGATAAAAATAAAGTTGTTAATATCTACGCAGCAATTTTTTTTAATAACGATGCAAAATTTCGACGCACGGGTGTCCAGATTCTATGGTAGCAGCTTGGTCGATATCCCTGCCACCCTTTTCAGATATTTATACGCTTTTCAGTTAAAAATACGTGATATTGGTTCGTATTTGACCTGTTTATTTAATTCAGAGCCGAATGCATAATGCAATGCACTTTTCTATTCATGATTAATATGTATTAGTAAAGTTTCAAGGGTCTCTCTCTGATAGGCCTCAAAGACTCAGATTGACAAAACAAAATATTGAGTGGGTACACAAACAAAACCTGATTATAATATATGAAGGTATATCTAAAATGTATCTACACACCCACGTAACTACCGGTTTGCAAACAAAAAGATTGGCAATGTTCGAATCGGCAGACGAAGATGGAATTCCATAAAGACTGTCGTTCTTTTTTTATCTTTTTGTTTTGAAAAACAAACTAAAATTGTCGCTGCATCTTTTATTGAGCGGTGCATTACTATTGATGCTTAATAATAGTGTTTTTTTTTGTTATTATTCACTATTCTTTTATTACTGCACCCCCCGGTCTACTCGTTGGTATGCAATGGTCTCTGTTACACCGTTAACTTTGAGGCTCTAGGGGCTATTTATTGCAAATATATGGGTCTTCATAATCGAGTCTGGTCAAACCACGCTGGGGTCGGTCCCAGCGTGGTTTGACCAGACTCGATTATGAAGACCCAAATATTTCATCCACTCATTCATTCGACATATCTCGGGACCCTAGGGTCCTGGTCCTTTGGAAGGCGTACGAGGGGTCTTATTTTATTATTATTAATTATAAAGTACGTGTATCACACCCTGGTCACATTCAACATATGAACTTGAAATCAAATAAGATTTCGTGAATATATGTACAAAAGCAACTATTGGTTAATGTAACCGCTCTACATAAGCTGGCGGTTCTTAGACAACAGCAAAATTTAACAGAAACAAAACTTCGTATCTGGTTTAGATATAACTAAAATTTAACAGATACAAAACTTCGTATCTGGTTTAGACACTTAACTAAAATTTAACAGAAACAAAACTTCGTATCTGGTTTAGATATAACTAAAATTTTACAGATACAAAACTTCGTATCTGGCTTAGATATAACTAAAATTTAACAGATACAAAACTTCGTATCTGGCTTAGATATAACTAAAATTTAACAGATACAAAACTTCGTATCTGGCTTAGATATAGCTAAGAATATATATAGATATTTTTGATTTATTATGCAAATGATCCTTAGTTTGTAACTTCCAAAAAGGAGGAGGTTCTATGGTCGTAGCGTGTTTGTTTTTTTTAAATGTATGTCCATCGATATTTTCGTCCGGATTTTGAAAATAATTTAATATAAATATATCAAACCTACATTACCCACATTTGTATTTACTACACATCTATTATCCGTTAGAATAAAATGTAGGAAATTTTCACCCCGTTATTGGCAAAATCGCTCAGTTCTGCTTACGCCATTACTTCAATTACATCCATTAAATAAATTGCTGGTATCGGCTCCCTAGTTTACAAAAGGCATTATTTGTACTCATTATCGGGTTCGTGTTCCAACTATACTTTTACTTTACTTGTAAGAATTAAGTTAAGCATAAGCATAATCAGCCTATAATGTTCCCACTGCTGGGACACAGGCCTCCTCTCAGTGAGAGGGAGTGGGCCGCAATCCACCACGCGGGCCCAGTGCGGGTTGGTAGATATCACATGTATTCGAATGAAGAATGAAGTTGGTTTCCTTTATTTCTTGTAAATCCTTCCAAGTCTTGCAACATAAGATTCATGTTTAATTTTGTTTTAGTAATAACTAGAGAATTTAATTTCGTCCATGTATTCGCGATTTAATCATTTCAATTTACTCTTATCTCTATTTTATATTTATAATTTATTAAACATTTCTTTTTCATGATTAAAATATCACGGTCATCAACACAATTAGACACGACCTTTTTATCGATTATTTATTTAAATTTAATAACACCCAAAACCGAACCAAATATATTATTTACGTCAAAATCATTTATGAAGAGCAAACAGTGACGTAAGAAAATAACATGGCGTCGTAACGTAACGTAGACGAAGCAACGAAGATCGAATTGAATGTAAATGTTGATTTTTAATTATGTGGAGCTCTGCAATTTATGCACGGCCGTGTCTCAGTTTTCTGTGTAAACAGACGAACAAGCTCAATTTATGTTCGGAAATGTGCAGCTAACGAACCAAATTCAGAGTTCCAATATTTTACCAGAACTTACTTACGTAATGTGATAACCGTTTTGTGTTTTTTCTTGTGAGTTTTTATGATGGATGTGTGTGTGTGAAAAATGGTGGTTCAGAAATGGAGTGGTTTTGTTTGGAAATTAAACTGTAATGGGTGATCGTAGCGATGACGCTGTGAGGGTTTTTTTTAATGTTATGATTGACATGTAAGAAGAATAAAACAACGAAGATTTTTTTTTCCAGGAAAAAGATAAATTGTCAGTAAGCAATAACTGCGCAGAAAAGAATAAAGTAAAACGAAAGATCCATGGCATAACGAAGGTATGCCATGATATGCCAAATAGGAAGGAAGAACGGAGTGCATCAATAGGATCTTTAGTATTGAAGGGGACAAAATGCAAAAAAGAGAACAGAACAGAAAATAATGGCATAAAACAGAAGAGTGGAGAAATTGAATATGTGGAGAAAAATGTAGCCAATGAAGGAAATTAAGGTCAAAATAGGAAAATACTCCGTGACTGCACCTCATTAAGAAACAAAAAGCCCATCCACCTAGATTTCTATTTAAACAAAAACGAACTAGACCAACAAGTATCTCAGTAATAACGACACCGCCGGCCAAAGTTTCATTAGAAAAAGTTCTTTTGTCGTCGACTTAAACTTAGTTCACAATGGTCGTAATTAAAAGTTGGCGGGAATGCGCTGGTGACAGCGGCAATCCGCCATAATCCCGCCACCAGAGGGCGCGCAAAAAGGGCGCCAAACTCGCACAGATAAACAAGTTCCCGCGTTTTGTTGCATTCACTTTGATGTGGTCTAATGCAGCGGCTTGTTTTAATGGAGTTTGTTGAATGCTGATATGTTAGCATTGTCTTTTGGTGAGCTTCTCGCTGGCTCACTTTTAAGACTTCGCGTTCTTTTTGTGTAATGTAAGCAACGGCTATTTATACGGGTTAGCTGTACGTTTTGGTTATCTTGTTAGAAAAATCTTATTTCACGTTTTACCATTCCAATTTCAAGTTTTATAATACGAGTTCAACCAAAAGCAAATTCTAATTACTACATAAACTGAACACGAGTACACATAAATTACCGATACGTATACATAAACCAAATATCACTTTACAAATTAATGACCATACGATACGGAAATTAAGCGCCGTACAGGCGGGCGTGTGGGGGTTGTCTGCCCCCCTCCCCCAGACGTAGAGGGGGTTAGAATAGCAATCTAGGGAGCCTGAATAGTCTGGGCGGTTGAATGAAATATCTAGCGTTGCGGACTGCCCATCAGGCCTACGAAAATGCATTAGGCTGGGTAGATGAGCCTTGCGTTTAACGCACGCCGAAATAGACCGTGCGGTGGGTAGTATTGATCGACGAATAACCGTCGTTAGGAAATATTATGTATACCCTGACATCTCTTTGTGATGTCTAGCCAGGACCATGTCTTGTGGGTAGGTGAATGATTGATTAGTTTTTGTGCTCAATCTCACTAATTTTATATTCGTGGGGAATAGTCTATTCTACCTACTATCTACATGATTCTGGCTAGAAAAATTCCTTTCCTTCTTTTTATGAAATCGATTGTTTTTTTTTTGGGTGTTAGGCAAATGTGAGTGCATTTAAGTTGCACTTAAAGCGACTTTATTGGTGATGTTCTTCAGAAAGGTCAGGTGCGTAGGGGTGCGTGTATGACCAGATGTATGACCGTAAACGAGGCAAAAGGAGTATGTAAGGTCCGTAGCAGGTCGCGATCTTTAGTTTCTGTTGACATAAAATTTACTAACTTATTTTTTAACGCATTTTTGAACCGGCTTCCCTCTTATTATTTTGTCCCTTTGCAAACAAAACTTTGGAAAATGTATGAAATTCTAACTTCGTAATAACTACGTCTTCATTGTTCCAAGATAGTCGTAATTGTAACGTCCTAACTAACATATCTCTCGCGAATCTAATAAGAATTCCAATGGATTGCAGAACAAACATTATTCCATTATTAGCGGACGACGTGATATATTATCAAGTTAAAATTAAATTAATTTCATCCCCTCTCCTTCTCTAGATTGACGCAGGGCTGCCAACTCTCGAAAATACTGGCTTTTACATTTTACTTGCTGTTGATTGTACTGTTAAATATCTTTATTTGAATTTAAGTAGCAACTTACTCTCATTTGAGAGCTGCAACTACAGTCCGACTGTCGAGAAAAAGCATTTTTGACACCTGTCAGTTTCATACTAACGAATATGTGTTTTGCGAATTTGTTTCTTTTAGTACTAGAAATTGTCCAACTGACAGGTGTCAGGAACGCATTCTTTCGACGGCCGGACTGTAAATAAAAGTGCCTTTTTGGATTTTCAACTTTCAGCGCTATGCCTGGCGTTGAAACTCCAACAGTGCTCTTTTATTTAGAGATTCATTTAAGTTTCACTTAGTGTTAGGGAAAACGGGCATTAGACTCTTATAAGAAAAACCTCTGTCCTGTATATAATTTTAACTATCCTACCAACCCACCATACTCAAATTATTGTGGTTTTCCATACACTCCTAATATTTCCACTTTTCTCTGAAATTCTATGAAAATCGCTATTTTGGGAAAAAAATATTTTCGCTTCCATTTATTTCATACTAGTTTCTGCCCGCGACTTCGTCTGCGTAGAATTTCTTGTTTAAACATAAAATATATCCTATGGCAATGTACGTCAATACTTCCAGCTTCTAGAAGCTTCCCATTAGTGAAAGAATTTTCGGAAACCGATCAGCAGTTCTGAGATTACACCCTACATACAAACTCACAAATTTTACCTCTTTATAATATTAGTATATATATAAACAGGTGAAGGTTTGACCAAATGCTGTTTCCCGCGAACCGTTGACAGTTGTAGTTAGCAACCCTACTCGTCCGCTATCTCCCTGATATATTGAGGATGTTTAATTAAAATATCTTTAAGTGATTTACGACAGTATCGATAATGTTAGGTTCAAGGCTGATTTATCGGAGCTAAGATTTATATGTGTCCGAGGAGATAGTCATTATGATTCATTTGTTTAGAGCACTTTGTTTAACAAAGTTTGTTGTCCCTGGCCCTGACATTATGCAATGGACAAAATTGTCAAACTTGAATACGAGGCTTTTAGCTACTTCGTATGTGTGTATTTTATGTTTTTTTTTGTCATGTGCGTTTTGTTTATGCAGTTTTATTATTTTTCTCTTTCATGTTTGATGTTACGTCTTTATTGAACCTTATCATAGAACAGCCTAATAACGATAGTGGTATTAGTAAACCACAAGAACTTTTTGAAAAGTAAATAGTAGTTATCACAATGGCGTCGCCATATAAATTTTTTGTATAGGATATACAGCGCCATGTGAGCATATTTGGAACTGGATGATAATCGACATCAATTTGACGTAAACTTCATGTTCAATTACCATTTTTTTTAAACATCTCTGCCTGTAATCACAGAAGGGTAAGGTGTAGTGTACCTACCCATAGTAATGTAATAAAAAATAATCTACCCATAATGTATAGTTTTACGAAAACTGGCTTCGAAATACTCGATGCTGTCTTTTTAACCAACTTCAAAAAAGAGGTTATCAATTCTATATGTAAGGCTACAGGTATACCTTAGTTTAAGAGGTAGAGTATTATTCTTGTACAGAATTTGCAACATTAACTATAAATATATTTTTAAACCAAACATAAAACAGTATTTCAAACTCTGTATGTTTTTGGATAAGTAGAGATTTTTTTATTTTTATTATTTATGTATGTACGTAGATATTGGAACTGCAATATATTCAAATATGATAATAATCTATTAGGGCTTCCATACGTATATATTTTTTCGTGAGGTGTCATGTCGAAGATCACGAAATACACGTTACGTTAGCCACAATGTTCATTCAAAAGTGTACGTCTGGGAAAAATCTCGTGGCTCATTCCCATATCTCTCTTGTAGATTGTAAACAGTTTGAAGTAAACTTACTGCGTTTTGTTAACATCTTTGTTTGCAGTTTTTCAGATTGTTATGACACAGATACAGTCGGTCATGTTATCGTTGTTTGGTAATTTCTGGACTAATAAGTAAGCGAAGATTGGTTTCAACTCTGTATTCTGTTAAAGAGGCATATTTTAAAGAGAAGGAAAGTAAAAACAGTCCGTAGGTAATGTTTTTTTCATTAAAAAGCATTTTTGTTGTCAAAGCAACATAGGACGTTACGAGTATTTATTGTTTTTTTTACATATTTACATTCAACTAGCTAACCCGACCGACGTTGTTCTGTCAAGATTTCAATATGGTCTTTAGTTCATTAAAAAACTCATAGAAAAAAGCGCTGTCAGTTTTTCCCGAATTTTCAAATTTTCCGGGAAAGTTTTCCATTTTTTTTTTTTTTTAAATTTAATTCCGACTATAGGGAACATTCTTAAATAAAAAATAGCCAAATCGGTCCTCCCGTTCTCAAGTGATGCGCTTATAACCAACGAATATAATTTAATTTTTATTTATAGGTATAGATTGTAAAACAGCACAGTACCCTCAAACAAAAGAATTTTCCCCAACTTCAATTACATTCTTAACTTCTAAATCAAAACGAAACGCCAAAACAAAAGACGCTAACGATATTTTTCATATAATATCACAGACTCATCATTTTTATTAGCCGCTACCAACAATGGGTATTTATAAGAGTTTTATCGGGAAAATTCGATTCATTGCAGTACCGCCGTGCCCCGGGATACCAATTTCCCGAGAAAATTAAATTTTCCGTTCACCCGGAAAAAGTTAAGGCCCTGAACGGTGACTTGTAGGTACGTTTTTATGTTTCTGTTCATCCGGTGTACCGGGTTTACAACTAGGGTAAAACGTGGTAATACGCCCTAAGTGACAAAACGCCCCACCACTCTAGCACTCACACCAACAAAGCTACGCCGCTCGTAACAAGACGCGCGGGGCACCACTAGTAGCCAAACAACATGGCCGACGTGTGCACGTAGTTCGTGATGTCCGCTTAAAAAATATTACGAAATCTGGTTTTATTGGCGAGAAACAATTTGTGGTGAGTGTCAACGAAATTCATATATATTGATACATTTAGATTTTGTGTTAAAATGACCCGCACTATCGTAAAATAGATAAAATTACCTTTTGCTTTTTATTTCATCGAACGTTATAACCTTGAATCTTGTGCTTTGACCTCGGTGGGGCATATTGAAAATCGAATTTGACAATATGCCCCTAAGCCAGTTATTTAAAACGCCCCAGTATTTGAAATGTGTTGAAGTACTTGATGCGTGTTATTATTACAGATAATGTCTCGGAAGTATCAAAGAACGACACTACGAGCATCATGGAGTGCAGACGACTTAGATAAAGCCATGCGTAGTGTACTAAGCAAAGTAATGGGTGTTAATGAGGCATCCAGAAGCTTTGGCATACCGTCTCGAACCCTAAGAAGACACATTTTATCAGGAAAATCAAAGGGCCCTCTAGGACGCAAACCAGTATTTTCAGGTGAATACGAAAAGAAACTGGTTGCCGATATAAAGAAATTGGAAAAAGTTGGATTTGCCCCTGACAGAAAGAGCGCATGGTAGGATGGATACTTCTGAAGAAGAAATGTCAGACGAACACGATGACCTTAACAGATGCGTTGAATGCACGGAAAATTATTATGACACAAAATCCACTGAAGACTGGATTCAATGCCCGTCTTGTTTATCATGGTTGCACGAGTTTTGCACCATGTATAACCCTATGTGTAATCGGTGTGGACGCAAAGCCAAAAAAGAAGCTGTTAACAAAAATAGACTATAAGTTGTTTTTATTGTTAATTTTAAGAAGATTGCAGAATTAAACCTTAAAGGACTGATTTAATTTTTCGTGTTGATTACTGATGGTAGTTTACTTATTATTTCGTTTTTCTTTACAATAATCTATGTAGTTGGTTTAAAGTTTTATTCAAATTTTGGTTTTTAAAAGTCTGATTTTATAAAGAGACTGATTAAGTGCCTCATATTATTTTAAGTTAGATTTAAGAGTTAGTTTTTGCCAACCCAATTATTAATAATAGTTTCAAATATGCAAAAATATATGATTAATACACTGGGGCATTTTATAATAAGAGTGAGTCGTATTAGCCAACGACCATATTACAAAATGCCCCACATAAGAATTTAAAAAAATATATATATTATTTTATCCCTAGTTCCTATTAAGATTACCACTTGTGATATGATTGCCAAAAGACGAAATATTATTCCAAAATAAAAAGTTTGATTATATCTAGTAAGTTTTCTTTTTTATAACAATTTTTAAAAAAGTAGGGCGTATTATCAAGTTTTACCCTATCGTAATGTAATATAAAATGTTCTATTTGAAGATAAATTTCTTTCACCATTTTGAGCACCGTAATAAAAATTGACAGATTCGAATTTTGAATTTTAGTTTCGAGTTATACAATAAATAGATAATTATATAGTTTGTTGTTTTTATTTTTTTTTATTTTTAATGGCTCTTGTAAACGTATCAGTCAACCATAACGTAGCTGTCATTGCTTTTTAACTAGTATATTTTTTGACAAATTCTCTTTCAAATTATATAAAAGGGCCAAGAGTGTTCATTTAAAGATGATTTAAAGCCACTTTATTCTCGTATTCACACGACTTATTTGATACTCCGACGTTTATACCCCACAACCCTTAATTCAAAAATAATTTTACGATCGCAGAACGTAGGCAAAGTTATGTCCTGAAATCCAAAGGATTACCAAAATAACCCAGGACAATTTGATAACATAAATATTGAAAACGGCAATAAATGCACGGTCGGGTTTTACGCTATACGAAAATATAAGCCGGTAATAAAACAGATTTTGGAGCGTACCCGGGTAATCCACGATATATTAAAAGTCGTCTGTTAAGCCTCTTACGATACACGTGCCTATGTGCTGGAGAATAAATACCGTGTAACAATTTGTCTATGAATTAGTTATAGGGATGTAGCTTGTGGAGGGAAGACCATAGAGCAAATTATAGGAAACCTCTTTATGGTTAAGACACTTAATTGGTAACTGTTATTTTTAATGTTTTGGGCATTCGTTTTTTAAATAAATAGAATATATTAAAAAAAATTACAAATTTACTACCGTACAACCAAAAATTTTATAATTACAATATTTTACTGAAACATTTTCAACAAAGCGTGGACTTTTCAACTTTTCATTTTTATGTTGTGTACTCATCGCAACAGATGCTACTGTATAAAGTACGTTGCAATATTGTACCTAACGTCCGTGGACAAAGTTTTTTCTGTCGCGGTAAATATTTAAATTAAACATAAGTTTTTTCACGCAGACCATAGATAACATGTAAATGTCGTAGAACTTTCTGGATATCGACATGTGTCATGAATTATTCACACACATACATTATGTATATTTTATTATGTAGAACAAAGGCCGATTTAACTATGTTATAATACGCTTTAATGATGTGTAAATGTGTTTTTTATTAAAATCTTCAAAGCAGTTCGTTTTTATTTAAACACTGCTATAATAAATGTGTACTTACATTTTCAGTCACCAGTTATATTTACGTTTAGAAAGAACACTGTGAACAAAAAAAAAATGGAAAACTTAATGTTCATTTTTTAAGTTTTTTCACAACTTAACGTTTGGAACATGTGCAATATAGACTCATATATGCTGCAAATGTTACTTTGCATTTGTTTTGGCCTGAAAGAAATTGAACCATGAAAAGTGTCGTTTAATAAATTCGCAAATTCATGGATGCTTGATTTATTTCTGCTCGGTTTGGTTGATGGTAGGGCTTGTTTTAAGTCCGCCTGTCTAGTTACTACCATCTTATCTAAGTCTGTCGCCATAACAACATAACAACAATGCTGTTGTATTTCTGCAGTTAGAGGTAAGACACCCAGTTCCTCTGTGGTTGGCACTTTCGGCCTGATTGACATTTACCATCAAGTGGAGATGCAGGCCACGAGCTTACCCGTAGCAGATAAACAAAAAACAAAATGCTGATAATTTTGTAGGATTTCCGGAATCTGAACTCTCCCTATTTACTTACTGAACTCTACAGATGATAGCCGATAGATCGTATAGCTTAAGCTACCGCGCTGCGTTTACCTAACTATTGAATAAGTCTCTCATATGTTCAGAATTCAAATCCTATGAACAGAATGAATGAGCCTTGAAAGTAAATAAAAACACATTTCCCAGATCACCATAATTTTCCCAATTCAAAGCCTAATAACTCCATAACGATGAAATTATTCCCTAAGCATTCACTCTGCGAATACAATTTTGATGGGACGAAATCGATTTGCATTAGAATACATTCCCGCGTACGTGACACGGGGCACATCACTAGCGCAACGTCATCGAATATGTCGTCCAATTTATGGTTCCACTTGTTGCTTAGATTCTTTCACGACAAATCGTACGTTGCGGTTTGGATGTCACACGTTGCACGAATGTAGTGTGAAGATAGCTTTTTATTTTTTCTACATTGCTCGATCAAGGCGCGTAAGTCTTGTAAAGACGTGGGATTGCTTGGTTGAACCTTTGTGACACCTTTGACAGTCTTTGGCCCTTTATGGTGTAATGAGAATGACTACGTTGCAGCCAGTTTGGCTTGTGCGTGCAACAGGCAAAGTCTAAACGGTGATTATCAATTTTAGAAGGTAGGAGTGTTAGCATGAATTAGGAACTTTTATCTTCGTGAAGCATCACTGTAACATCGTTCAACGTGGCGCCAACTTCGAAAATTCGGCAAAAGTTCGACTGATATCTCTCTCAAGCCACGAACAAGCTACAATTCACTTCCAATGCCACACGGTTCATTTGGCGCGTTCTTTAACCGTTAGCCGCAGCCCTAATCACCTCCCGAGGGTTGTCACCCGTGTCTTATTAGCAGCGGGCTCAAAAGTCACATCGATTCACTTGTTGCACACCTCTAGAGCTAACGTTTCACGGTGGCTTGCGTCCCGGGACGTGACAACCCGCGGGATTCGCGGGATCCCGGGGTAAGTGGTTGCGGGATTGCACTGTGGTAAGCACTATTTCAATACGGTTGGCGCGAAATGCTGTTTTATTTCGAGTTTACATGGGTATTTCGTTTGTTCACAGCTGTTGTTTAGAGGTAAATTTTTCAACAAACTTGGACAATCGCTGTTCACTTCTAGACAATAAGACAGGATATCGCAAAAGCTACTTCCAGAAGATCTAGATTTCAGCCAACATTCCCATTTCTATGAAAATTTGTTCGAAACTATTTATAAGGAAAATATTAATTTAAATAATTGCTAAGTTACTTACGAATTTAACAGAAATACGGTCTAGACCCAAGCAAAATATTATTTAAAGCTCCTCCATTCCAATATACTCATAATATAATCAAAACGAATAACTATTCACATTAAAATTCAAATTATTTTATGAATTTTGCTTAATTTATGCCTATAACTGGGGAGAACGTGGCCATTATTAAATTAAATTAACGTAGAGAGTGAAATTTCCATATTTCTCAAAGACTAGACATATGTTCGCAGTAATTTGACTGATTTTATTTGCGAACGAGGTTATTCGATTACGTAACGCAGTGGAACGATCTCGGAAATAGAGAATTTAATAAATACGGGTTCATTAAAATTTAACGTTTGATCCACATTACTATAAGGTCTTCTCTATCTTGTCTTTGTTTACTGATAATTCTATTTGGTAATTGGTATGAACTTCATAGTGTTGTCACACAATCTATTGTTGTAGCAGGAAAACTAACCGGAAAGAGATTATTTTACGTAAAATAAAAAGATGTCAACATAGGCCAAGATGCAAAAGAAAACAAATTGACGTACGAACTACGCACTGGTATTAAAAATGTAAGCCAAAAATAGCAGAAAAATGTACAAAAAAAGTGTTATTTGGGAAATATAATGAGCAACGTTAAAATTATGGCCGTGTGCCAATATTGTTTCAATATACGATGGCCGGCGCTGAAAGCGATCGCATGATGGCTGACAAGTGCCGCCATGAAGTGATCATTCTTTATTAATTATCTTAATTGGGACTCAAATATTTTGGGTTTTCCTGTTTCTTGCCAGATCACCTGTATTTTGTTATGAGGATAAATACGATGTATTTAATCACTGAAATAAATGAGAGTAAGGTTATTCTCAGTTCAGTGAGCAGTGGTGGTCCAGTGGTAACGGCCCCGACTTACGAATTGTAGGTCGTGGGTTCGAACCTAGGCAGGCGCTTTACTTTGTGTAAATAATTTCATCACCACTGCTCTCAAAACGGTGAAGGAAAATATTGTGAGGAAACCGGCATGTCCTGGAACCAAAAATTCGAAAACATGTGACATCTCCCAACCCGTACTGGGCTCGCGTGTTGGATTACAGCCCACTCTCTCTCACAGAGAAGAGGCCTGTGTCCCAGCAGTGGGAACATTATAGGCTGATATCAAGGTTATTCTCGTATTTGTTTAAAATTATTGACAATATATTGGGATCACTAATGTGCAGTATGCTAGAAATTAGAAGATAAAAGGTACGTCGAAGGATACAAGGGGTTTTAGGGGGTTTATAATTATTAAAATCTTTGTTCAACGACCATAGCAAGCCTTTGTAGCTTAGGAGCTCGTGGCTAAGTAATAACAGCCGCACGGGTCGATCCATCTGGTAATGCTACGCTTGCCGGGGTTGTCCGTTGATGGATGACCATCTTTACATACCGAGACTCCTCCATTCCTCGGAAAGCACGTTAAGCCGCTGATCCCGGCTGTCATTCGAGGATCTTTGGCAGTCGTCAGAAGCCCGAAAGTTTGACAACCAGTCTTACGAAAGGGGTATCGTATTAAACAGTTACTGGGTTGTGGAGGTCAGAGAGGCAGTCGCTCCATGTAAACTACTGGTATTCAGTTGCATCCGGTTCGACTGAAAGGTGACCCCAACATGGTTGGGAAGAGGCTAGGCAGACTGTAGTCAATCCTAAGATTTTTTTAAGCACACAGCGTCATCGCTACGATACCCCTTTCACTTAGTTTCCTAACGACTTTTCACAATCACCATTTTTATATATACATCCATAACATAGGAAGGCAGATTGATTGTTCAACAAACAGCTTAGTCAAGTCTCCATAACCAATACTACCAACAGAACACAACTCACATATTAATTGAAGAAATGTGCCTTTCCATTCGAATAACATCCAAAATTGGCCGATTCAACGGAAGCAGATTGCGGGGCGAAATACCTTTTCTTGAAAACGGCGCAATAAAAATGTAATAGCGTGCTCTATCGGATTTTTCCAATTCAAAGGCACTTTAAAATATATCCAACGCTAGCCTTTGACCGTGGCAACGTTTTGTGGGGCAAAGGCCAGTAGTGTTGGTCCTTTTATTGAAATAAACTTTTTGAACTCGAGAAAATTGACAGTATCAAATTAAATCTAAAATTATTATATTTTTGACGCAACTGACACTCAGTGCGGAAGTGGTGCTCGTGACCACACTATGTCCCATATTTTGGAGTCTCCAGAGAATCCACATACCTGCACTTCGGAGGACCAAAAAAACGCTACTGATGCCGCGATTGGCTTGGCCAGTTACTGGGCCCAACTCCTCTACTTACACTAATATTATAAAGCGAAAAGATTTTTATTTTTGTGTGTTTGTATTTTTGTTTTAAATGAATAAACTCAAAAACTACTGGACCGACTTTAGAAATTCTTTTACCATTGGAATGCTATATTATCACTAAGTAAAATATGCTATAATTTAAAAACGATAAAACACGGGCGAAGCTCTTGGCGGAAGTTAGTTTAATATAATAAAATATTTTACTTTTGCCATCGTGCTACGATTCGAATAGAAGAAAAATACCTAAAATTAGGCTCCAATCATCAAGAAAATTAATTTACTCTTCAATTTTAATACAAATTCTCAGTTTCACTTTAGTTTCTAAAGATACGTTAGTTTGAAAGGCGTCTGCAGACGAAAGCATCAGCATATTGGCTCGTTAGTTAGACAGACGAGAATGCGCGCCATCCAGCCAGTAGCATAGCTCAAGCTTTTGTGATCGTTTCGTACTTGCATCCGTGTGTGAGTGCAGACACAGCGTTACAATAGACCATTGTTGGCTGCTGTAGTTTTTTTTTAGCTCCCGTAAGTTGGCAGCCTTGACTTAATTGACGGCGGAAAATTGGTAGACAGGAGCGGTAGTTTTTCTTATGTTTTAGGGGAAATCAAATTAAAGCTTTTCAACAATATGCACCTAAAGCATATTCTAACTACACACACATGAATAACAGATATAAATCCTAACTAATATTATAAATGCAAAAGTGAGTTTGGTTTGTTTTTGTTACGCATTCACGCCAAAACGGCTAAGCAGATTTGGATGAAATTTCGCCCAAGGGTAGACCATGACTTGGACTAGGACGTAGGATACTTTCTATCCCAATATTCCCACGGGATCGAAACTTATGCGGGTGAAACCGCGGGGTGCAGCTAGTCTTATATAAAGTAATTCCTGAAATAATTAATTTTGCGACAGTGTTGTGAATGTTTTGCTATAATTTAGGAAGTAAATGTAAACACACACATAATTAAAAGGCCGTGTGTTTTTGACGTAACTAACTAATTATCACGTAGTACCATTTTCATTACATTACAGAAAAACCATAAAGTACAAGATTTTCGTTACAAAGTTTAAAAATCGCCTTATCTGTTTTGAAAATCTCATCTCTGTAACGTTGTAAACAAAATGGAAAAAGTTTTTCATTGAAAATAAAAACAAGCTCTTGTTAATGTATTGTGATTTGATGCTGTTTATTATTAAATTCGTTCAAGTAATTGAGTGTACGTAACATAACTGACGTGACGCAGTCGACGTCACATAAGTAGACATTGTAAGTATAATTAACGAAATCAATTGTAAAGGTACTCGCTGTATCCCGGAGGTTGTAATCAAAAGGAGCAATTTCGCAACAACTGCGGCCCAAATAAAATATTTAACGACTCTTTACAACATTGAAACGGCATGAAAAGTTATGAAATTTTCAAATATCTGCCGGATATTACGCGCGTATACGCTAAATATTATATAAGCGCGTAGCACATTTCACGCCCGAATTACAACGAGAAATCATTTATTTTACAAGTCTTTTAAATCCTCTTTTGTACTTGAATTATTCATATTTTTTCGGGAATGATTACAGCTTTAATTATTCCACAAATTGCATTTTAAAACGCCGACCATATTCATATTTTCAACATTTAAAATAAAAATGCTAACGTAACTGTAACATAAAATTACGAATTCCGCCAAGCAATAGAATACCGAATATTGCATAAACGAGGTAATAGAATGCATTAATGAAAGTTTCAGGCAATAGTTTAGAGTAACTATCCAATAGGAGCGGGCGGTCCCACCCCTAGCCACCTCCCCGTCTTACCCACACAATTCATAATAAAAAATATATTTGCTACCATTTCCAACGAAACTCTGAAATTCGGAAATGGTGTTTTCAAAAATGTAACCTCACTTTTGGAGTTTTGGCGCGCGAACTGTTATTGTATTAAGAAAAAACAATAATAAAGTCTTGGCGTATTGATCGCCTTATGGCGCATGCGCTCAGTTAGGAAATTTGCAATTACAAAGTGCTCTGTGCAAATTTCGCCCGAGTTTATAATTCGAAGGCGGACTCTAGCGTCGATATTCGTGCTCGCGGACTCTCCGACGGAAAAAGAAGGAGATAGTTCGAAATAAATTTAAGTTGGGAACGGAATTTTTTAAATAGGGAACAATGTTTTTGTTAAAAATAAAAAGAAGTTTGGTTGTCAATCGACAGGCTGGAGACAAAACATCAAAATGAATTTTAAATTTTCTTTTTTTAAGTGTAGACGTAAAAATACATTGCGTAATTTAGTTACTCTACAGTTTGGTGCAAAGAAAACCGAACCTAATTTTACGGATTATTTAGCTTTTATTGTTTCAATTTATTTTTCCAGACGTTTTATGTTTACAGCGCTCTTGGTCACGGGCAGACTCGGCACTCGCAACTTTCCGTAACTATAAGTTTTATTACAGACTTGAAATATCGGAAAACGTGGTTATAAACTTTGATTTGCGAACTTTATGCAATTATTAATTGTTTATGGTTCGAAAAGTTTATGCTTTGCCAAAAGATAGTGAAGGTTTCGAGGTTTTTGCTTGCGTTTGCATAACTGAATTTTCCGACGTAGGAATTCTCGTTCGTTGATTTTTACGACTAGTCGTATAACCAGCTGGTGTTATACTTGAGGCTTTACTCCCATATTTAAATGAAAAAGAAACGTTAAGCGTTTCAGTTACCTATCTAGATTTTTTGTTTTTTGGGTTCTTGCATTGTTTCTTATTTTATTTAGATTTTAAAATAAAGTTATTCTCATGTGGCCCTGTGTACAAAATAATTTAAAAAGAACTAATAAACCTTATAGTTTACAAAGGTCACTTCCAAATAAATTCCAGGAAAAATTCGTCTTTCAAAAAAAATCCTAAGTAAAATTCCCAGCAGCATTTCCTAGACACTACACCTTTTACAGTTTGCATTGACGCCAACATTTTAGAGCCCACAGACGCACCGTCACCGCGTTCCCATACCTATAGTTGTTGTAGTAGGGTTGTTAATAGACAACAACGAACGCATCGAGACATTCGACCACCATCCTTCCGTTTAGTCTGGCTTTTCAATCATAGCTGAATTATTTGCCAGATAGATTGAAATCGAATGTTAGAATACCTGTATTTTGTACCTGGGTTGTGTTTAGAACAGACGATGTAATTTGTTTCAAAATAAGGCGAAGCAAAATATGTGTGGATATGGTGTAGATTTTTGCCATTGGAAAAAGGCGTCAGTTTCTATAGCAAAAAATATTTTGATTACACCTAACACAACGCCTTGTGTCCCCGTAGAGTTCGGCAGAGGTGTACCATCAAAGAAGTTCATATCTAACCAGTTTCAAAACAAAATCCTGTGAACACGATGACCACATCAGTTACCGGCCCGGTTCTATAGTCGCCGAGTGCTGCAAGCAAGAATAGTCCTTACGCTGGTTAGATATGAACTTCTTCGATGGTACCTACAGGACACCCACATTTCGCCAGTTATGTTTAAGTCCCATGTAATACGGGACGAGCCTATTGCCATCAACCGGGCACATCTCCAGACTCCGGGTTACTACTGAGAAATTCTAGATAGAAAAACCAAATATCACTTAGCCCGACCCGGGAATCGAACCCACGACCTCATGCTCAGCAGTAACGCTTGCGACTACATGACCAACGAGACAGTATTTTGATAAGAGAAGGGTATAATATACCCCAGCTTTTAGTTCGGAAAATGAAAGAATGTAGGTACACGCTGTCCGTGTGTCTTCGGCTCAACTTGTAGTGATTTATGCCTTCGAATTTGATGGACTGCTCTAGGAAATTACCCTATATGGTTGGAAGCTGAACATTATTTATATTCTGCCTAGCCTGTTCCCAAATAACCTGATGCAGCTGTACATAGGTATTATACACGGTGATTTTTAATTCACTGTTAACAGTGTCAGGGCCTGAAGGCACTCAAGATTATGAGCAACTTTCACCATGAGACCAACTCTGAAATACCGAAAAAAAATATCTGCTTTGCTGCTTGTTAAAAATAAAAATATCTTCTTTGTGCTGTGTCATACAAAAATGCATAACCCGATGAAAATGTATGCAACATATGTATTTTTTTTTACTATTTCGTAGTTGGTCCCAAAGGTTAACAGTGAATAAAAAATCACCGTGTGGTCTGCTAAATAAGATATCTGTCAAGTAGAATACCTATTTGGAAAGCCTTTGTAAAATGCCAAATAATGAGCTTGAATTTTCCAATAGTCTGCTTAAGAAAACGCCCAGGTCGGGCGGGTATTGCCACAGACTACTTTGAAATTTAGAACTAAATGAAAATCTGGGCGAAGGAAGCGCTTCTAGAAACGCTGTTGACTTTCCTCGTATTCTTTTCAGGGCTTTAAATTTTTCCATTGACGTTGGCTATCTGAAAATATGCAGAAAACTGAACTTTTGCGCCGACATGAAAATAAAAACAATTAAAAATATAATTGAAATAAGTTTATAACTATTTTCATGGCGTTTTATTCTGTCTGATAAATACTTTTCTAGTAAATGTTATTACGGGAATAGTTAAGTATTTTGGCAGTCGGAGACACCAACTGCTATAAGAAATCCTTTGATCTACATAAAGCAGTATCGAAAAAAGCTTAAAACAAAGTTTTTGAAAACTTATATCGACTGATATAACTCGCGCGGGAAAACATGCAGCTGTCGCTGAATTTCTTTCCTTCTAAATGTCGCGAAAGTAATAAATAAACAATGCATGACAATGGCGGACTATTTTTAGATTAAAAATAAAGTGCAAGGTCGCTCCAATATGTTGTCTATCCGATACACAATATGGAACGCAGAAAAGAAAATAACCTTAAAGATTTTTCAGATTCTGTTCAGATTAAGTATAACGAAATAAGTTGCCCAGTCTCACCATGCCATGCCATATTGCGTACATAGCCAACCGTTAAAAAAAAAAAACTTAATTCGTCTAAGTACTTGTAATTTTTCCAAGAGCAATGCATTCCTTGATCCGATCTAAGATAAATCAAGTACCAAAACAATATCCATATCTCCAAAATTGAATACCTAATCCATATCAAACAATGGCCACGCAGAAACATCTAAAACGTCTATTCACCAAACTATAGACCATAGACTATAACAACTAACTCCTACACATAGCCTAGTCTAGCCTTTAGGAAGTGCAACGCAAGTGCAGGGGGAGAAGGGGGGCGAAGGGGGCACCAGTCTCGTTGCCATGGCAACGCCAAGATGGCGGCCGCGAAATTAGTCCGTCTGCAGCCTTTATGCGCCCGTCTTCATTATGTAGGATTTCAATTTATTTCCGAAATGAACGGTAGGATTAGATTTTGCGTTTAGTAGTGTGAGTAGTTTTGTGGGAGTTATGATTGATTTGATAAAGTAGGTATTAGTAAAGTTATCAGTTTCGGAAAATATAGGTACAAACTATTAACGTGCGTACGTACGTCTCATTCCCGTTCAATCTTTGTTGATTTTTCTTTTGCTTTGTGTATCGAGTTTGCAAAGCGCACCGTTAAAGAATGGAATTCCTAGCCTGTATGTCCGAGCCACTACAACTACGGGATATTCAAATGCAGTGTGAAAAGAATTCCATTCCTATTTTTTACCAAATGTTACCTCTAAAAGGTGTCAAACGCGGTGTTGAAGCTTGGATCTGAACGCAATTGTGGGCTAGACTTTAGTATTGTGCAAAACCTCTTGTTTTTATGGTATTTTCCATATTCCCTATAATAAACGAACAACGTAAGATCAATATCAATAATATCTTATTTGCAAGCGGCTTATGTTTTGATACTTGTGCAATTGTAAACAATCTTTAATTCTGTCTACTCAAAGTACTCAAGTTTACTGGCTTTAAGATTTGTTGAGTTCTTGCTCTTTGTAGTTAAAACATGAATGCTGTATGTTTTCAAAGAAATGTGAGCTTATTGAAGTAGTTTTTCTGTTAACTAACAACAATTCTATGATTTTTCATGAACCCGACTAACTTTCTGTAACGTCTTCGGTTTCTTAAAAGACTGATGTGTGATGTGTACGGGAAAATGTTGATGTCCGGGACAACTAATCATTTTATAAGATGCTTGTATTCATTTATAGCTTGATGCGGGATCGATTCCCAAATATTGACGTAAATTGATACTGGGCATTTCTTTTCAGAAAATGGGTATCTTTATTTTAGAAGATTCTCACAAGCACATAATGCATATACATACTACCTCTATTTCACCACCCCAGGTAGTTTTACAACCTAACAAAACCTTAACATCACTTAATGGTAAAACTTCTTACCTAATTAGATTTTCAATTTAAAAAAACGACGTCTAACATTTTGCTGAAAGTTTCAGCTCGAATCGCTCGCTTTGAGGAAGTTCGCGCGGGTGAAGACTGCAATCTTTTTGTTTGTCACGGAAAATCCTTTATGTGTACCGACTCCTGAGTCTTAGAAGGAGATGTACCGGCAGGAGATTGAGATTAGTCCAGGTTTAGAATTTTATTGTTGGTAGAATTTAAGGTTACGATTCTGCTGGGGAGTTTGTTGCGCCACTTCTTCTTCCCAGCTAAAGCACTAGGAAGTAGTCAATGAAGGGCGGGCGTTTTTGGGGGACCGTCTTATGTAATTTTGGCGTTCAAAAAGTGCTAATTCGCTAATGACTTTTGAATTTTGGAAAGTTAGGTCGGTCCGTAAGGGTTTTGTTAAAAAAAAAAAACAAATATGTTTTATTTCAATCCATTTAAGATCATATTATTATGTTGTACATTTTAAATAAAATTCAAATCATTATAAAGATATATAAAAATAATTAATTAAGTAAATAATATAAATAAAATAAAATAAAATTAAAATTAATTATGAATTATAAATTAAATTAAAATTATTTTGACATATTGTATATTTTAGAGCATCTATACTATACATAGTATCAAAATTTAAAAAACGCTTTTCGTGTCTATCTGTGTGATTGCTTAGTTCTTCTAAACTGCACAATACATTTTGATGCGGTTTTCACCATCATTTGGAGCAATTATCCTGGAAGGTTTGTGTGTATTATACGAGGATAATTAACTTGGATATAGCACAGATACGTCGATGTTTTGCATGTAGTCATTGCACCCGTGGGAAGCAGGGGTAGATCGCTAATTCTAGCTAATATTAGTCTTAACTAATATTAAAAATGTGTAAATGAGTTTGTTCGTTTGTTACGCTTTCGCGCTAAAACAGGTAAACGGATTTGAATGAAATTTGGCACATGGGTAGACCATAATCTGGGTTAGGACACAGGATACTTTTTATCCCGATATTCCCACGGGATCGTGACTTATGTGGGTGAAACCGCCGGGACGCAGCTAGTAAATGGTAATAAAATGTTATACGCAGAGATAAGTAGGTAGGTACTAGGTACTAACGGGAAAAAGAGTACGTTTTTTTCAATGTTGCCTGTGTTTTATTCATTTGCGGGAATGCAACGCGCGAACCGCGAGTGCGAAGCTCTTGATGCAAGAAGACATTTTTTATCTAAGTTCAGAAATAGAGATCAGCCGTGCTATTCTGAAAACATCTCACCGTGATAACTTGGGTGAAGTGAGCTTGATGAGAGCTGTCATTGCACCTAAAGCTAGGGATTGACACTATGGACAGCTCACTTCATGCTCACTTCACCTCACTCTTCACGGTGAGATGTTTACAGAATGGATCGACTGAACCGGATCGAACTCACATAGAACTCATTCTATTATTTTTCTTTTCTCTCCAAACATTTACCATTCTCCTACTAATAATATAATATAATACACATAAATATAAATAATGAGTCTATTACCGTTACCCCACAACCCAACCCCCCCTGACTGACCACTCACCCCCCAAATGTCTTGCATTGTTTAGACGGAGGTAGCGGACTAATAGATGACTTCAAATTGACGGGAACTGACGTCAGGGCGACGTCAGGGCGACGTCAGGCTTATGATTAATGAGGGGTGACCATTACAATGATATTAGCTTTTTATATTGTTGCGCCAGCTTTTGTCCGCATGGAGTTCGGGAGTTTAGGGAAAGTAGGGAGAATATTGATTCATAAGACCTACCTATATTTATACTGTATAAGTATATGCAAACCTTGAAAATTGTTGTTTCAGGTAAAAAAGGTCAGTAAAAGAACATGAAAACTAAACGTCAGTGGCGCAGTACTCGCTGTACTCGCAAGCGTCGCGTATGGATCAAGAGATGTGTGAACGGAAGAAGCCACAGGATTTGTAAGGATCGTAGTACGCGACAGTGTGTATTTTTTATGTTTTGTTATTATGGAGGAAAGCGTGAATCTATGTACGGATATTAGAACTAGATTTCATAAATATGTGTGTCTTTTTTTGTATGCTTAGTCTGGTTAACCTGGTTACAGAGTTTTAAGAGACACGATAATAATACTTAGGTTATGAAAAATTAAGAAAATTACGGGTGAGTCATCATTATTTCAGCCTCAAAGACGTCCATTGCTGGACATAGGCCTCCCCCAAATATCACCGTCGTACTGGTGAGTATTTCGTCGATATTGAAGGTATGAAAGGCAGTAAAGGTACTTCTGCGCTCAATGTTGATGCCCAACCACTGTTATTAAAAACAAGGGATGATGACTAAAAATTTTTTTTTAGTCCTTCAGTCAGATTGTAATAAAAATATTAGCCACATATTTTTTGCTTTATCATAATAATAAAAAATGGTTTAGTTATAACGCATTAAAGTTGCGGAGTGAGTGCTCGCTACGTCACAAGTCAGTATAAAATCTACCGGCCAGTGACGTCATAGGTACCACATTTTAACGCATTGCCTACTCAATGTATTGCCGTAATCTTTTCATTACGTAAAAAAAGAAAAAATACGTGTTCAATATTTTTTATACCATTCCCCCTCTAAAAAGCTCATTTTATTCACTGAAAACAGTGAATAAAAAGCTCTTTTAATCACTATTTTGGTGTTTGAATTTAGAACACACCAACATATTCGACCTCCATCTAAATGCTATACAACCTCCTTGCGAAAAAATACTCGATACACAGGAAATATATAGCGCTTCACAAGTTGACCATCCTAATAACAATAATAAGAAAATTACTCTTAATTTTAGTAATTGTTTCAATTGTAATGTACATTTTAATTAATTTAACCTTCCTTTTTAGGGTTCCGCAGTAAACAAGGAACCCTTATAGTTTCGCCATGTCCGTCTGTCTGTCCGCGGCTTAGCTCGGAGACGGTTAGTACTAGAAAGCTGTAATTTGGCATATGTATACATATTAATCACGCCGACAAAGTGGTAAAATAAAACCAAGAAAAAAAAAGGTTTTTAAGGTACCTCCCCTACACTTAAAGTGGGGGTATTTTTTTTTCTCATCTACCCCGTGGTATGGGGTATTGTTGGAAAGGTCTTTCAAAAATATTGGGAGTTTGTGAAAACCATTTTTGGATTAAGGGATTCGTTTGCGAAATATTAAGCTTTTAACTGAAATTTTTTGTTAGAGTCAAGTGTCCCCCCCCCTGCCAGCTAAATGGTTGTACTTGGATTTGTGAAAAAAATCACAGCAGTAGTATATATAACGAAATTAAAAGGAAAACTATCACAGCTAAGTAGGCTTTATAGGTTAACGAGTAATAATCGACCAACTTAAATTTGCAGTTTGATAAATATGATCTCCCCATACATTCCGTATGGGAGAAAATGTTTTTCAACTACAATGTTAAGTTTGTTCTTGGGATAAATTTATCCCAACTATGGAACCCTTCAATGTGCGTGGTCCGACACGCACTTGGCCGGTTTTTTTTCTTAATTAAATGTCTATTTTCGCTTAAATCTTTCTTTTTCTCGTAGTCATGGTATAAAGTATAGTATGCAACTCATGAATAAAACGGATTTATATCGAGGGCCATGAATCACTCGCGTCGTTCAGGATTCTAACACTTGAATCACTCGCTACGCTCGTGATTCAATCATCATGAATCACTCCCTTCGGTCGTGATTCAGTCTTTAGAATCCTTCACTTGCTCGTGATTCATCAATGGCCCTCGCTTTAAATCCGTCTTTTATTCACTAATTGCATAATATACTATTATACCATTCCCCCTCTAAAAAGCTTATTTTATTCACTGTTTTCAGTGAATAAAAAGCACTTTTAATCACTGTTTTGGTGTTTGAATTTAGAACACATCTATATATGCGATCTCCATCTCAATGCTATACAACCTCCTTGCGAAAACATACTCGTTACACAGGAAATAAATATCGCTTCACGAGTTGATTAGGTATTATTAGTATAAGAAAATTACTTTTATTTTTAGTAATTGTTCCAATTTTAATGTGCATTTTAATTAATTCAACCTTCGTTTTTTCTTCATTAAATGTCTATTTTCGCTTAAAACTTTCTTTTTCTCGTAGTCATGGTATAAAGTATAGTATGCAACTCTTGAATAAAACGGATTTATATCGAGGGCCATGAATTACTCTCGTCGCTCAGGATTCTAACACTTGAATCACTCGCTACGCTCGTGATTCAATCGTCATGAATCACTCCCTACGGTCGTGATTCAGTCGTTAGAATCCTTCACTTGCTCGTGATTCATCTATGGCCCTCGCTTTAAATCCGTCTTTTATTCACTAATTGCATAATATACTATTAATAATCTACCTGACGGAAAAAAATATATTCAACATCCCTATTATTGCAGACCTCTTCGTTATTTCATGACGTCCTTTGTTTAACTCTGAACGTAGAACGTATTTATAGTAATTACTTTTTAAAACTGGGAAACATTTTTTTCTAGGTAGGTTATACGGTATTATCTTGACTATAAAATTCAATGAGAGTTTTCTGAAATGACGTCCACTAGGTGGCAGCACTGAGACGTCGGTCCGGGCACCTGTCAAAAGTGTCAAACGCCTATATTTTGTTTAGTCGTGACTGAATGATGAACGAATGATGACCGACATCATCTAAACTTATATAATATAAAGAGAACAGATTTTTTTTTTGTATGTTTGTTTGTAATGAATAAACACAAAAACTACGGGACCGATTAAAAAAAAAATTTCACCATGAAATTTTATATTATCATTGAGTAACATAGGCTATAATTTATAAAAATATCACGCGGGCGAAGCCGCTAGCGGTAGTTAGTATATTATATATTCACTGTCGAAATGGAAGACCTCTTGTTAAAGTGGCGCCAACTGGTGGCGTGAATTTTCGTGAAAACCCTCATAGTACAGATAAATCTCTGTAAAATCCTATATACTTAGTATAAAAGTGTCTAACTTTAAATTCCTTTTCGTACTTGACTCAAACGGACGGCAAACAGAGAGATCTTAAAATGAAGATACGTACTGGATTTGTGAAGTTCATTGTAGTTTCTTAAAGAGTGCATTAGCTAATCAAATGTAGTGTCGCTTGCTTTAAAATGTACTTTAATGTAGAAACTAGTGACGTTAGTGACGGTCAGTACATTAGGGAATGAGATGACATTACTGCTTCGTTGGACTAGTGGTCGCAAGCGCTACTTCTCAGCATGAGATCCTGGCTTCGATTCCCGAGCCGGCCAAAGTGTTATTGGGTTTTTCCATCTGGAATTTCTCAGGAGCAGCTTGGAGTTTGGATTTGTGCCCGGTTGATGGCAATAGGCTCGCCCCCTATTACATGGGACTTAAACATAACAGGCGAAATGTGCGTGTACTATAGGTACACCTCTGCCTAGTCCTTTAGAGATTACAGGCGTGATGTTATAGCGATCCTAGTTTTTTTTTGGCATTGCAAATTCTATGTAATAAATAATGAATGAAAATTATATTGATTTTTAAGGCAATGCTGTCAGTAATTTCAGACATGAAAGGTTTATTTATGGTGATCACATTTAAATCACCAGTTACTTTGCTAAGCTACGCATAAGCTAGGTTATGGGTTTTGCGTAGCGTTTTTCGTAGCAGTGGCGTAGCGGCTCTACGAAAAAGCTGTTTCTAGTAGTTCAAAATATATACTGAGTTATAAATAAATATTCAGAAAATTTGATCTTACGAATAAGATTTGGAAATAAGCCATCATATCAGTTCTTAAACATCCACTAGGTAAGTATTGATCAATGGCTTCCATCCAATTATCTAAACAAAGTACGATCAAAAGCTCTACCTATCCCTTCACAGATAACAGTCGTAACGTTTACTCCGAAGCGTTCGTGTTTAACAGCAAAAGGCCAATGGCATCCCGATCAAAACAGGGTCAACGAAAGCACACCTACATTAAATAAAAGTATAGTATCGCATGAAACAGTGTCACCAAACAAACAAATAAATAAAATAGGGGAACGACACCAAAGGACTTCGTCGAATAATCTTTCAATTAATTTACAATTCGCAGCCCACTCGATTCGCTGAATGAACAGGTGGTAGCCGCGGGCATGCGGAAAAATATCCTACAAAACCCAACACTATAACACTATAAAATCTCCGAGACCGCAATACATTACTCGCTGGACTTGAGCAACAAAATTAGGCGCTCATACAAAACGGGTAATGTATTCGAAACAGTAACAAAATTCTCGTGTTTCGTCCGTGTTAATCTCCCTGAATGGGGTTTGTTTACGAATGCTGAGTGGCCATGAACCGGCGGGTTACACTTTATTCCTCTATATTCGGATATTTCGCTTCGAAAGCGAGAGTGGCCTGGTTTTTGTTTCATGTTTGATTTATTGTCGTTGTGTAAGCGTGGCGCGGTCACGCTGGCATTGACGGGTCGAGGGCTCGTGTCAATGATCGACCTTTTGTCGCACGGGGATGTTGTTCGTGGATTGTTGGAAAATTTCAAATGCCTTGCCTTTACATACATAATGTAAACAGAGTGAGTTCGCATTTCCTGTTCGCTAACCTCTGTCTTTTTGTGATGTTAACTTCCATCTTCTTCCTTTCGTGTGTTTAGTGACTAACCTGGTGTCAGAATTTTAAAGCCGCCCATGGGCCTCTGACTTGGCTTCACCTGCCGTCGAGAAATATCTCTCAGGCATGCCGGTTTCCTCACGATGTTTTCCTTCACCGTATTTGAAGTAAGTGATAATAAGAGAATACGCACATGGGTCCGAAAAGTTAGAGGTGCGTGCCTTGGGTTCGAACTCGAGACATATATCACTTGGCAGTCCGACGTTCACACCACTAGGCTATCACTGCTTAACTTCCATATAAAGCTTTGTGAAGACTAGCGCGACGCGACAACGGTTCTTGTTATACCGTGAAGTTTTCTTAGAAACTGTATTGTTCGAGTCGCGTCGCGCCGTCGCGTCGCGCTGGTCTGAACGAGCCTTATATCAACGATAAAAGGAGAGAAAGTAAGGTTCATTTGAAATTTAGGTATTTAATCATTTCCTAGCCTGTAACATTTTATTCTTTGAAGTTTTCCGACGACCCGTTGATGTCTTCTTTAGTATCATTATTTTGATTGTATCGAATATTAATTTTATTGAATTGAGTTTTAATTTATGGAAATTACTTAAGTCTTCCATAAAAAGGAAGGACGCTTCTTAAGTACTTTTAATTTAAATTGTTAATCATGATATTGTTAATCATTAGTCACCAAAGTAAAGGGTATACACATGACATGAAAGAATAAGAAAATAAAATTAAAAAACATAAAAGAAAAGGTAAGATAGTTTATGGTACTCACTGGTGTAGTACCCGAGCGCCCTCTGCCGCGTCCTCTCCGTGACTCGCTCTTCACTGTCTGCAAGGTCCCGTCCGGAGCCAAAATAAGCTATAACAACACAGACACACCACGGACTTAACATAAAGCAAAAATAAAGTAAGTAAAAACAAAGGAGAAACGTTAACACAAAAAAGGGAAAAATGAATAGACAAACATGCAATGGAGGTAAGGTTAGATGGCGACAGATTAGTGTTTTAGTATGAAAACTTTTTTAATGTTCGTTTTGACGGTACTGCTAGTAATAGTAAAATATTGTTTTGTTTGTACTTTATGTAACTGTAGTCTTTTCGATTAAGACTTCCTAACATAATGTTCTCAAATATAATTTCAAAACAATGTCTGAACTAACCGAGTAAGCGCCATCTATCTTCGCATGTTGGACACAACATCAATGCAAAGCATCGCGTTACTTGTGCTTGCACTAGTTCTGCCACTCCCCGCTAGATGGCGCGTTCTCAACTAGCACAACGAGTGAGTTTTCATGAAACTGAATATCGGTAAAATTTATCATTTAATACGTTTATTAAAAATGCTAATGTATTTTTAACAGTTATTCGTTATTATTATATTATATTTGCTTAGCCAGATTTTTTTTCGTCTAAGCTTACGTATAACTTAATTGTGAGATGAAAAAAATTAATATTCTTATTTTTTGTTCTTCTAGAATAATTTACACATCATAGGAGTTTTACTTTCTGAAGAACTACTTTCATCTAGCCCTAAAAGACGCTTACCTTGTAAGGCAAGCGGCTTTTCAACGGGAATCTAAAATTCTAATCGGAAAAAATCCGCGGCACGTCTTCTAAAAATTATTGACGACACGCTCAACTGTCAAGCTAATGACAGCCGTCATTGTCAAACCTAACGAGCTTTTTCATTTTCTAGCCACACACTAATTAAATAGGTTACTTCAACTGAGGCCACGAATAAATAAATAGTTTCTGTTACTGAGCACATGGCATCGCGTCACACCTGGCGTTTTAGTTCGTTACTCCTGTTTTTGTGTTAGACGCGAACGACATTTGTTCTATCGCCGTCTCTCTCTGATTGTCTATCTCTTTCTACCGCTATCTATTCTTATTCAAATCGCGGGATTTGTAATTATCCTTGTGAACAGGTCCGGGACTCACTTTTCGTTCGGTAGAAAGATTTTTATAAGATGAATAAACATTAGGAAGGTCTTTATGGGGAAACAGCTGCATTATTGTAGTAGTACGTTTGTCACGGATTTGAGATTGTAGAATAGTATGTGACCGTTTTTATGCGTAGTTCTAGTTATCCTGGAACTGGTATTTGCTATCTTGGTTCAAATGTCAATCCTACTAATGTATATTTGAATAATTTCATTATATTATGAGTCTTAGAAGGCAAGGCAATAATAATATCCTCAAATTTGTTCTAGAGCAACATCTGGAAAGCCATAATTTAGTAAAAAACACAAATATTCAATAAATTCTCTACTAATTTACTCTACTACACATTAGAACAGAAAAACAGGGACTTCCTTCAATTTATGACTCGCAACATTGTGACATACTTTCAAAAATATTAGGGGAATATTACAAACATGACTACCGTTATTTAAATATTAATTATCAGGAAGCATCATCGTCATACATTGAATTAATAAACCGGTTTGTAAATTAGAATTAGTACACCTTTGTACAACCATCTGTCTATACTTATTAAATTATTAATACTCCTAATTAATATTTTCATATTTAAGTAACACCTTTGAAAGCTTATTAATTATTGCGTGTGATTGTTCTTGTTTTTAAACGTGATGTTTCATAATTTTATGTGGATAAACTCACAGTTTCGATTTAATTATTCAGTTGATTATGTATGTATATATTTTTATGTTCAAATTGTATCACATTATCATGTATAACTTTTTTGAGAGTGATCAAGTTTTCTGTATGATTTGCATTATTATTTTCCTGAAGTTCAGGTTAGAAACTAAGAAGTTTACTTTTATTAAACCTACCAACGTGTACTATTTTAATCCACCTACAAGTTACAAATCCTAAACGATCTGTCACCCCATAAACCGCAGTAGAACTTGGTCCTTCGCTCCGCGACACGCCTGCGCCTCACCTCGCGTGTATTCGTAAACAAATTACTTACTCTCGGGAGATCATACAGTAGTAATACTTGTAATACGGCTCGTATTCTCGTATCGTGGGTGCGTGTTGCGTGGGTTTGTTGAGGCAGGTCGTGTCCGTCACGCGAAGCATTTGATTACCTCATTGACGAGTGCTGAGACATGTGGATGTTTCGGACCTTCATTTTGAAGGTATTTGACGCGGCTGTTATTGGTTGAAGAAGTTTTGTGGTCAAGAAATAGGTCCTTTTGAGGAAGTTACAATATAATCTTTGCGTTGGTTCGATTGTTTTGTAAAAAGACAGGGTATATTATATACAAAGCTTTAGAAGCGTAATTAAGGTTGACTGCTTAGAGCTTTTTAGTCTTTTTCTGATTTTGTTACAATATTGACAATAGGACGGGCTACAGGTAAACTATAATTAAGTTGTCATGAATAACATGAGTTAAGATTATGAACGCGTGAACTTACTAAGAATGAAAGTGTATAATATTTAAGTCTTGTACTTAATAACAGTTGTTGCATGGCAGAATCATGGGTTGAGTGAATTTTAAAGCGTAGCCGTTAAGGTTCAAAATGGAATAGCTCACGTGCTTTCGTACAATGCAATAGAAATAAGTGCTTCGGTGAAAAGTTACCATTGTTGTAAATGTATAAATCCATGAAATAAATTATTTCACTAGTCCTGCAGACAACTTTAATAGTCTAACTTAAAATGTTAGGTTCCACAAAATCGTTTCTTTCTATCGCCTATAATTCATATTAAGTGGGACAGTTGCCATAAAAATAAAGTAACATGTAACCTAATTATATTTAATGTTAAGTATAATTCATCAAGACAACCGTCCATTGAAATTGTACCGCCATGATGGATTGAAATGGCAGTTATTTAAAATCGGTTAAAAAGGCAGGTGCAACGCATCGCCGAAGATAATAAAGGCAGAAGATAATCTCGAACGTTAATCTGTACAGTAAAAATAACGAGGTTAATTGGAATATGTTTTGTTTCGTTTTGGTATGTCCGTTTTTGCGGACCGTTAGTAAATTACAATGGATCCGTGTTTAGTGCCGCTACTCGACGACAGATGGCATGCAAACTAATTTGCGGAACTGCGCTCCCATAAATTTTGTTTCGACAATTTATTTAAAGACTTTATGATGCATTATGTAGTATTTTGGTTTACAATAAACGTAAAGAACAAGGTAGTTAATACTCTTAATATTTTGTAAACTCAACAAAATTGCGTGTTTAAAAATATATATAATGCCGAAGCACTTTATACTAAACTGAAAACTCAAATATTCAAGGTACTTAATATAAAGCAAGTCGACGGCAAACGAGCCTAAGTGAATCTCAAATTGGCGATATTCGTCCCAAAGTGCCGATTCAACGTGTCTGTTGCGATTCAGCGGTTTTATTTGAATGAGAACGGGATTCAAGCGACAATATCGAGTGCGTACAGTTGGCAGTCGCTGTCTTGCTGGTAAATAGTTTCAGAATACAGATTGTTTTTTGAATTGGCTTTTAAGGTTTTATATTGGAAAACGATTACATTACTTGTGCTGTTGGACGATTTTAAGGATTACATGACGCGTGAAACCAGAATTTGTTGGGTCTTTAGGATCCATCGTTTTATACCTAATTTTAATTTTGGATATACCGTTTTGTTAACGCAAAGGCAAAGACTGAGTTTGAGCTTTATATTTTAGTACTTATCGCAAATAGTAACACAACACCAAATCTTTTGATTATCGCATGATTCGACTAAGCACACCAAGAATATTACTTGCTACCAGAAGGGTACAAATAGACGCATCTATCTACAATATACCCTTTCCTTTCAAAACTTCAACAAACTTAAATTACAAACACAAATCACAAAGTTTATTAGCATTTAACTCTAAAACTATTATCTCGAGAATGGCAACTTTAGCTTTTCCTTTCAGCGTATTCTTTCGAGAATGTTCTTGAACAATAGAAGAAGTTTATCTCACAAACAATTACATTGTATAAGAAACTTCACCTATAAATTATTGTGTGAATGTCGGGACGTCTACGGACTAATTTTACACCCGAGTACGTTTAATCAACTTGAATATGAAAACTAGAAGTATTCTAGAAATGTAGGGTCAGTGTTAATGTCTAAAAAGATAATTAATTAGGACTTTGTACGACGATATTTCTTGTAGAGAGATATTGTGACATTTATTCAAAGGAATTTTTGAAATGAAGAAATGTAGATGGATAGTGTATTTCTTTAAAAAAAGTACGATTGTGTTACTATACCACAAGATAACCCGCATATTTACCTCAATAAAACGTATAAATAGCATATAAATAGTTAACCATTTCACAATTTAAAACAAAATCTCTATCTGAATTTATAGATACTATAAAACAGTTGCTTTTCGTGTCTGTAATGTGACGGCTTAATTATTGTAAATTAAATAATGAATGTAACAGGGCGGGTCGTTAGTATACTATAAGATATTCTTAGATTGAAAATACAAATGACGTTCTAAGTCCATAACCAAAATTGGGCAGTCAATCCACACATGAGGTACATCCTTTTCACTCTTTCACTCTACATTTTCGTCGCTGTGGTAAATTATGCCTGCAATCAATCTCAAAATGAGAGCTAACAGGTTTTAGTCACATACGAGTATACCTGGGGTCGCCAGTAGCGTTGTCGCTAGAGGCGTCGGCTGGGGTTGGTCGGGGTCGGATAGGGTCGCAAATTGGTCAGAAACACCCTCCCCCAGTGTTTAAACAGATATCTGCACATCAATGCGCGTTAGCCACTAAATGTATTAGGAGATTATTGTGCCTTCGTACGGCTAAAAGCGCGTGAGTGTGTATTAGGTTTAAAAGGATTAAAAAATGTACTGGACAAAGCTATAAAATTTTCTAATTTGAGTAATTGGAAATAGTGTCTTCTTTATTGTTCCTGTGTTGATGGGTTCGTCAGGTCAAGTACTATCTCGTGCCTGATTCTAGGACTAAACAATAAATTGTTTTAAATTTGTGTGACACAAATAGTTTTTGTATCGCCGAGCTGGGCTTTTAAATTAAAGGTACTATCGTATGCAAGACACTTTATACAAAGCTACACCATTTTTTTACCAAAAATTATTTATACGGACAATTGACATAGTCAAGTGAGTAATACGCCAATGAAAAATAACCCAATTACCAATCAGTGACGATTATTTTTATAAAATGCTCTTTTTCTCAAAATTTGTCTACACAAATCGACTATCATGGTGTTATCGAGCGACCGTGGTAAGTCGACAAAGACAGCAGTCCGACAATTCAATCAGACTACAATCAAATTGACTTGACTGCCGCGACACGACACCGCACTCGCGCCGCGCCGTAAGCAGCTTCACACACTGAAAGTCGAGCGCCATGACAGACAAATGACGTTGAACTTGATTTTTTGGTCCTTTGCTACTGTTTTATGGGGCTTTAGGAACGAAGTTAGGTTAAAAGACCTTTAGAAATTTGACTAGGTAGTACGTATAAACTCTGTTGTCTACATTAGTTATCTAGGTTTTTCAAGAGTAGGTGTAAAGATATACAGGGTGTCAGGGACGTCGAGGCGCATACGTAAATTCAGTACATAATTCGAAATTTTTCGTCGGTTATTTAAAAAAATACATTTTGATCATGTAGATCTTGCACTTTTGTATGAAATTGCAGATTTAAAAAAAAACTGATTATAATTTTCTACGCTGGGGTCTAGCATCAAATTGTGGTGAATTCATGGTAACAGTTTGCGCGTCAATGTCCCTTTTACCGTGTTTTTGTGTGTATTCAAAATGTACAGACAAACTATAAAACCTTTCTTTAAAGAATGCTAGACGGCAGACGCTACTAAAAATGTCAAACAGTCTTCCTGAGGACCAATTAAATCGTACACAAAAAGACGTTTAAGTTCACATGCAACAACGGTCAGCCAGACGGTTCTAAATTCGATCGATGCGACCAAATCTCTTTAATATTTAAGTTGGTCGCGTCTTGTCGGATGACGCGACAAAGTGTTAGGAATAATCGTCTACTGTTGCAATATTTGTAAATATGTGAGCACCATTTGTGTGTGCAATTAATTTATCTGTCATTGCTTAATTTTGAATACTATGTACCTTTTGCAGTACAGTCATTTTCATCAAGGTACATCGTCTTCACACATAATTATTTATTAATGTATACCTATAAAATATTGTAAAACATTTTAAAAGAGTAACTATGGAGTTTCTTCTCTATTTTTCTCCATACGAATGCCCATTCTTCTCCATGCGAAACTACCTATTGGAAGGGGCAACTAGAATCTATTCAATTTTCTTGTGATTATTTGTAAATAATGACTTTGTACGCTCAGTGTGTGCGCCTCCTAAAGCTCCACACAACGCGATTGGCTATTGTTTAATGTCGCCGAGGACACGGCCGGGTTTTTTTATCCTGTCGACGACGGAAGCTCAATTCAGTGCAATCACGGCGCGGTGACGCGGGACGCGATATCGTTGCGCTCGTGGAGACGGTGGCGCCGTTTGCGGCGAGTAGCGGAACTAAAAAAACTTAATAAGTACTCAAGATTTTTTAATGTGTTGCGATGTTTTGTTTTTAAAGCTAAAAATGCAAATGCAATGCTGTATAATAAATGTTCTGTTCTATTAAATAAATATTAGAATGCAATTCAACAGAATAAATTGTCCTAGTTATTTGTTTATAAATACTTCTTAATTATAATCGGAGGGGTAATTTATAGAGCGTGTGAAGCAAACCACGAAAATTCCCGTCCTATATCGAACGAGTGAATCTGTGCATAGCGTGGAGTTTAATTTAACAAATTGAACCGCCATCCGGCGGCCAAGTGGCGGATATGTCATGATGCCGCTCTCATGACGCACGTCAACGGCAAACGTGTCGAAACACAGAAATTACCCAAAGATCTATTTGGATGATTTTTCTCTTATATGTTACTTTGTCATAGATTAAGTTATAATGAAGAATAAAATGTAACTATACCTACTTTGCTATTGAATTTTATCATCACGAGTTTCTCCACAAGCCGAGAAGTTTTTGAATGTTCACGGAACGTAGGTTTAGATTTCGGAAATGCGGATTTGAGGTCAGTAGATTTTTTTTTTGTCGTTATCTTCTTTGTACCTATGTGAAGGTAATGAGCAAGGACAAATTTCCTTAATAAGACAAGAAATTATCTTATTCATTTTGCAAAATCAAATTAGAGTTTGTGTTTATCAATAAAACAATAAATCCCGGCCGTTATTTTGCAAAACCATCACAAGACGAACACAAAGAACGCGGGAACACATTCGAATGATTTAAATTTGGAATTGGTGTAAAGCTCGCATTGATTGGCGGGTGAGTCAGTATGATGCATTGTCCCATGCTTATGCTGAGTCACGGCTCACAATGTAATACTTTTGCCTCAACGTTTGAACAATAAAATTATCGACATTATGCTAATTTATGAAAACAAAAACTAAAAGGCAGGGGTAGAAGGTTATTGAGATGCCTACCTAGATATTAGATACTATATTATATTAGTCTGATTCAACTATCAGTGGGCGATCAGTGATCACTAAATATGAAATTCTGTTTAAAACGATAACGATCATTTAAATTTAGAAGCTTAGAGGAATATCAATAGATCATCAATGTCAACTCAGACTATCGCCACAGCTGAATGTAAGCCTCTTCTAGATCCAGTCACTATTGCGAGAAACTGTGTGCGGATACCTATTTAAGGCTTGGCCTAATTAGATAAAATAGGTCTCAAAGTGCAACTTATATTTGACATGCAAGTGAGTCAAATAACGAAATGGGATCTTAAAAAAAAACATACATTCAAACGTGGAACACAACGCAGCCAGACAGTCACGCCACGCAGCACAAAAAGAGGTTACAAATAGAATAATGTCACCAGTTTTCTCTTTCAATGAAAATCCTTTTTTCACGTAATACTAAAATGGTATGTTTGTAAACAAACCATATCTGTTTCTGTGAAGTTCAAGGTCCCAGGTCCGACCTCGGTCAGGGGTATACCCGGGTACTTTGTGACCGTTACACCCGGGACGAGGGTCCAAGGGTTTTCCTTGTACGACCTCTTTATTTTACGATAGGTCTGGCTTTAAATATATTGTCTATGGTTGTTGTTGTTTACGAATTGGGAATATCGTTTGTAAACGTTTTTAATACCTACTTGCCGCAAAAGAGGTGATTGAAGATTATGTCTGTTTGTGGAATCGTAACTTCGAAACGGATGAATCGATTTCTTAGTGTTTCTTTTTGTTTGTTTTGGGTTTAAAATCATGCGTATAAGTATAATATTTTAATAACTTGTCTCTTTGTAAATACATCACAATAAAACAATGATAATGAGGTATAAGTAGTTATCTCATTCATTTGGAAATTAATAAAAAACTAGGTATTATTTCAGACTTAGTAAGAGTTCGGTGTGCGTAGGAGGTTTTTTTATTGTTTCTCGTTCAAGGGTATTGCAAAGGAAGTTGAGTTACTTTCAAGAGTAGGAAGTAAGCAGCTGTTGTATTAACTTTTTATTTAAATACGTTTAGTAACTCTTTTTCCGGTTTCGCGGTCACGCGTTTGAAAACTCTCGAAACGTGAGTTTGAGCGATACTCCAAAGAGTTACTTAACAATGCTTTTTTTTTAAAGAAGGAAATGTTAAAATTTCGTTTTTATTTCATTGAAATTAATTGCGTAAGTGTAAGAAACCATTGCGAAATTCCCATTGATATGGAAAATTATTTGTTTTGATGAAAATATTAGGAAAATTAATAGCTTGATAATATTATGTAGTCGTGTGTAAAGCTTTGAATTTCCAGTTTATACTGATCTCGCATTGTATAGGATTTCCGTACAATGCGAGGTCAACTTGTACTGGAAATTTATAGCTGGATTTGTAGCCGTGTGTACCTAATATTTTCATCAAAACAAATAATTTTCCATATCAATGGGAATTACGTCGATCCAAATTGAAATGGTTGACTGAAAGAAAATGCATTTTGTAAGTTGAATTCTTCATCATCATTCTCCAGCCTTTTTCTTAATTTATTCGTGGTCGGCGCAACATGTCCCTTTCTTCCATACTTCTCTATTAGTCGTCATCTCGGTAGTGACACCCTTTCTAGCCATATCATCTTTGACACAGTCCATCCATCGTTTCTTTGCTCTTCCCCTACTCTTATATCCTATCACTAATGAAAATAAAATTTCATAGTAATAAGCTTTGTTTTTCATTTTCAAACAGTAAATATATATATTTTTCCCATTTACGAATTCCCTTTCTTTACTTCTTTACGCGTAGAGTTCGGAAATTATCCCACGGAAATGTACTACCGGGATAAAAAGTATCCTATGTGTTAATCCAGGTTATAAAAATCAGCGCTGTTGACAATAGGTTCGTCCGAAGTCACTGCATTCAGCTGAGCAATGACCTATTCTTGCACAGATACGACGCACAGTTTAATTGTTCTTGTTATTGTTGTTACTTGTTACACGAACTTTTATTTTTCCACTTTGCAATCAGCATTTTGTAGGTTTGATTGTTTGTTTTCATTTTGTAAATGTCGCAACACATTATGTAATTATCTTTGGCCTCTGACCCTGACAGCAAGCAATAGATAAAATTTGTCAAACTTTTCTGTGTCAATAATGGATACGAGGCTTTTGGCTAATCTGTAAAGTGGTATTGTTATGCTTTTTTTTTTGTAATGTGCGTTTAGTTTGTGCAGAATAAACACTTTTTCTTTCTTTTCTTTCTATAAACTGAGTGCCAAATTTCATCCAAATCTATTTAGCTGTATTTGCGTGATTGAGTAACAAACATCGAAACATACAAACTTTCACATCTTAACTTATATTATAAATGCGAAAGTGAGTTTGTTTGTTACGCTTTCACGCTAAAACAGCTGAATGGATTTGGATGAAATTTGGCACATGGGTAGACCATGCCCTGGAGAAGGACAAAGGCTACTTTTCATCTTGGATCGCAGACAAAGTCGGGCAAGCTTGTGTATAATATTAGTAGGATATAGTAGTAGGCTTAGTGTTATAGGTAGTTTTTTAAATGATCAAAACTAATTTCAACAATACATTCATCCTCTTGATAATTTGATTCATTAAACATAAGTTTGACTTTTCAAAGATTTTTAGAGCAATGGGTAATTTTTCCTTAGTTCAAATCAGTTCTACCTTTTGACGACTGCGTAGGGTTTCAGTTCGATAAATACTACTTTTGGTTACATAACATATCATTACGCTTGTATTCCCTGAAGGATTAGATAGAGGTGCACCTATAGTCACCTTATTTGACTGTAAGTCAATTTATTTTAATTTTTGTTTTCATTTATTGTTGACATAATCTACTCATTAAAATGTTTTTATTGTATGAATTGATTGCGATTTGTGGTAATGTAAATTATTTTTGCATTTAAAGCACTATTATATAGAATCAAGTTTTTCCAACTGAACAGACAGCTGTGCTGCTGGGGAGTTTGTTGCGCCACTTCTTCTTCCCAGCTTAAGCACTAGGAAATGGTGAAGGGTGGGCGTTTTAGGGGGACTGTCTTATGTAATTTTGACGTTCGAAAAGTGTTGATTCTCAGCCTAGTTTGAATAAATGACTTTTGAATTTTGAATTTAGTACACCCACATTTCGCCAGTTATGTAATATGCACTTTTGGAAGTCAACATTTACAAGAAAATAGAACTGACTGATTCTAGTCACCCCTTCTAAAAGGTAGAGAAGAAATTCCACACTAACTTTAAGACCCATATAACAGGGGGCGAGGCTATTACTTTTGTTTTATTAAGAAATATTCTTCCATTAAAATGTAGTAGAAAAAAACTCTTGTATCAATATCAACATGAATTTAACACAAAGCCGCGGCGTATCGCTAGTTAACAACAGCTACTAAACAGAGATTTAAGTTAAAATTTAATATTAAACTTTGACAATGGATACTGTGCTGTTATTACGTAAGCACCAACAATAGGAGTTCGCTAACTTTCGGATTAGTAACGTAAATTAACAGTTATCCTCTAACTTTGTTAGTTAATTGTTTAACTTTTTTGTTTCTATTTTTATTAATTTTATGTTTATTATTGGCAGTCTGTGTAAATCATTTCAGAATCTACTTTATCGTCTCATTATTCACCATTCGAAATACGTTAACTGTTGGACATAGGCCTCCCCCAAGCACCGCCACTTCAACCGGTTCTGTGCTTGTCGCATGTAGCGGATTCCTGCGGCCTTCACAAGGTCAGCGGTCCACCTTCTGGGAGAGCTTCCAACGCTACGTCTTTCGGTAAGAGGTCGCCACTTCAGAACCTTTCCGCCCTATCGGCCATCTGTTCTACGAGTCATGTGCCCTGCCCACTGCCACTTAAGTTTGGCAATTCTTCGAGCTATGCCGGTCACCTGGCTTCTTCTACAGATCTCTTAATTTTTCATTCGATCACGTAATGTAACTGCAAGCATAGCCCACTCCATTGCCCTTTGGGTGACTTTCAGCCTTCTAATGAAGGCCATTTTATCGTCTAGGTATACTTATAGCCTTTTTGGGTACATGACCTGGATTAGGACACAGGATACTTTTTATCCCGATATTTCCACGGGAACGAGACTAATGCGGGTGAAACCGCGGGGCGCAGCTAGTTATATTATAAATGCGAAAGTGAGTTTGTTTGTTTGTACGCTATCACGCTAAAACGGCTGGACTGATTTGAATGAAATTTGGCACTTGGGTAGACCATGACCTGGAGAAGGACATATGATACCATTTATCCCGATATTCCTACGGGATCGAGACTTTTGCGGGTGAAACCGCGAGGCGCAACTAGTTTTATATAATTTTGATTATATTCACTGGAAAAAGTCAATACGTTTACCAAAGCTTATCATACGTAAATAAATATATAATCTAAAGTATAAATCTACATGTACATGTGCAGGTATACAAGTTCGTCAGCACAACAATGTGGGTACACATTGTGGTTTCAAGGGAATGCGTGATATACGTACGTACCAACCTCTGCATATAACGTAGGTAGGTATAACATTCTTCAATGACATGTAGAATATGCCAGGGCTGAAATCACCAATGAGCGGGCGGGGTCAAGAGATATGCGAAATTAATAAAATAGCTTTTATTATTGTTGTTTATGTCACTTGTGGTCCGGTGTGTGTACTTAGTATAAGATCATTTTTATATGTTTTGCTTTAATTTAGAATGCATCACTTACAAAGGATCTTATGAATCTTGGTTATGTAAATGAGCTTTGTTAAATTTTGGTGTACAATAAGAGATATGTCTTGTAATCATTTTTATAGGTCCAAAAACGTTGCAAATATGCGGCAAATTCTACGGCGGCCAACATCTGCCACAGCACTTTAAAACTATCAAAAATAACGTATAATACAACCATAACTCAAAGGGTTGCGACACACTCCAATATCGCCACTCCATTACGTCATCGCAATGCACCACAAGCAGCACAACAATAAAGCGAGAATGCGCCATTACACTAAACCTTTATGATATACCGCGAATATCCCAAATGATATACCGTGCCGTATCCCAAATGCACACAGAAACCCTCCCTTGATTAAAAATGCCGAATATTTACACAAGTCTCGCTTTTTTCTATTAAAAGCGAAGTGTGATAGTTAAAAGCACTCTGTGGGAGATGAAAACTGAAGTGAAAGGCTGTAGTTAACAGTATACAGTAGATATAGGCTGGGTTTCGAAGATTTGTGCGCTGTGGGATTTGACATTTGGAAAAAAAGGGAGAGCCGAGTCCTCGGTTCTGCCTTGTGTGGAGGGAATAGTGTAAGATAGTAATGGGAACGACTGAAATCAAATTTTTACGCGGATTTGAGGTTTTAGAATAAAACATTGTTCGCAACACCAATAAATTTATTGGTTGCCTGTACGTTAAATGGTAGTTCGTTTTGTGGTGTTGTTATGTCTGCTCTGATAACTTCAAATAATTTCAATGAAATTGTCTGGTAAAATGAAATTGAATTAACTTTTCACACCTCTTACTAAAACATCAACCTTATTTCACGAAAAAAAAAAGAACATTAGCCCAATAGCTCTCAAGAATTACGTGTCACATAAAAAATAGAGTAGCGTAGTCTCTTCAAATTTCTATTTTCTCGCGCGAATAAAATCCTAGCATCCAAGTGATTTCCCGCATCGTAGATTGACACCGGGGGTTGCTTCGTCGTCAGTGAAGCGGGGACACGTTGCTGACAATTTGTACTTTCACCCTATCTATTACGTAGAATATGTTTCGATCAGGTTACAAATACTTTTCGGGAAAAGATAAGTTTTTGGTTATTAATTTTTGGATTGTGATTACTGCGTGTGTGTGTTAATACTTATGTTACTGTGCCCTAACAGGGTCCATTACTTTAGCTTTAAGCCGCATGTAACATCTTTTATACACAATTATGGTATGCAAATAAATCAAATGAAATGAATGAATGAGTGTCTTTGTGTGAGATAGAAATTGAGTGTTTGGATGTGTAACCTCTTAACAATATTTTATAAGTCTCTCACATTACCTAATGATAGAAACTCTTCGGATGTTGAGCATACTTTAACCGTTAAAGGCCTGATAAACAACTAATTAACGTGCTAATTGACGTGCTTGAGGGTCACCCAGGGCTTTACCGGTTAAAGTAAAAATTAAGCAACCAAAATATGTACCGTCGCGTTTACAAATTGTGCGTAGAATGTATACATCGAAAATGTATTCCCCAATTTCAAGCTCAATGACACTCAGTCTGTCAACTCAAAAGATTTGCATGCCCCTTGTTTCAATCTTGAACCTGACCTCCAAAAGTTAAGGATTAAATTACGAGGCACCCCATAGCTCTCGCTAACGGTAATCCTTAATCACAACACACGACAAAGTACAGCAAGTTAAATTAAGATTTTCGATTGAAGATTAAATTGAGCTACGATAAATTTAAAGGTGAATATAAGATATGAAAGAAAATTGTACTAATGAAGAAAATTTTAAAAGTAAATCAGAAGTAGATGATGATTGTAACCTAGTAGCAGAAGTAGTTGGACAATAAGATGATCTCTTTGAAGAAGCTTTGACAAAAAAAACAGTCGATAACATGAATGATAAACTAAATTATGAAACACAACTAAAATTAAAAGAGACATCCAAACACATAGCAAGAGAAGAGAATGACGTGTTAAAAAAGGAAATATCAAAAACAAAACAATGTCGCATGTATCATGGTTTAGTAATCTTGATCATGACCCCGGGGATGCCGCCGTCCCCGAGTTTACTGTAATCTGTACTGCCAGACGCGAGACGCTTGCACAGACGGCCGAACACCCCAATGCGTTTGAGAAATTTGATTTTTTAACGATATTGACAGTTGCTTTGGATGCATTATCTGTATCTTTGGTACGGTGACACTTGAATTGCGGACGCTGTTGCATCTCCAGTTCTATTTTGCTGCAGTTGATGGCTTTTATGCTTTTCAACCGTGTCATTTTGAAATCAAAATAATTATTGTGTTTCCTTATTTTCCTAATTGATTTATTCCAAGGCCACAAGACAAGGAACAAGTTAATACGTTTAGCGTTAAGGCTCGTACAGACCAGCGCGATGCGACGGCGCGACGCGACTCGAACAATAGAATTTCTAAGAAAACTTGACGGTATAACAATAACCGGTGTCGCGTCGCGCTAGTCTGCACAAAGCTTTATCCTAATTCTAACTAATATTATAAATGCGAAGGTGAGTATGTTCGTTTATTTGTTTGCTTGTTACGCTTTCACGTCAAAACGGCTGAACGAATTTGGGCGATGTATTTTTTTTTTTTGTTTTTTTTTGTGGGAAAGACCATTACTTGGCTTTGGACATAGGACTTTTTGTCCCCGTAGTACGTTCCCGTGGTATAATTTCCAGCCTCCACGCGGGCGAAGCCGCGGGCAAAAGCTAGTACATAATGTGTAAAACATTGTTCTGTTTCTGTCAATTGTTTGAACATGACAGAGACAGAATGATATTTGGCAAGCGGGCCTATATATGTCTTTTCCCTAGTTTCAGTTAGCACTAGTTTCCGCCAGCGGCTTCGCCCGCGTGCTATCCTTTCAAATTATAGCCTATGTTACTCAGCGATAATATAGCATTCTTCTGGTGATTTTTTTTTAAATCGATCTTGTAGTTTTTGAGTTCATTCAGAGAAAAGATTTTATTTGCAAACAAAAATAAAATCTTTTCTCTTTATAATTTTAGAATAGAATAGGTCTTTATTTGCTTAGAATGTAGGTACATAAAAATAAGTTGTTAAATTGTTTAATAGGACCCGTGTACATTCTGCCTTATAGCATGCAAATGTAATACAAAGTAAAGATATTACAAAAAAATATGATTTAAAAAATCCTGCACAGAATAATAACATTTAACTACAAATAATTATGTGAAGTAATTAGTGTAGATTATTCTAGAAACGGATATACAATTACCCCCTTATCTAATTTCTGATCAAATTAAACCCCCAATTATAGTACCCAGTTACAATATTAATTTTCCTAAAGAGCTCTTTGCAAATCAAGAGGTAACATAACATTAGGATCACGTGTGTGGTCTCAAATGTCTTGAACCTGACCTCCGAGAGGACCGGGGGTGCCCGAGGGTCCGAATATAATCTGCACAAAGAGGGAATCGTGACATGATTGTTTATTTCAATATTGCATGGAGAATTGTATTTCTGTGGATAGAGGAGACTGTTTTTAGTAAAATTTTTTATTTTCTTGATTTCTGGGTTTAGATAGCAATGAGAGCCTGTCGTTCGATAGCCGCAGGATTCCGCTGGATGCGGGAAGCACAGAGCCCTTCATAATGGCGGTGCTTTGGGGAGACCAGTCGACGTCTTTCGGCTGAAATGATAATGAGAACCTGTCTGATAGCAGGAAGGATCCAAGGTCGTGATTGAGTTTACATTGCTCAAAGTCTGCGATTCGTTTTAGATAATTCATGGAGTTAAAACTGAAGACATCCAGACTTCCCGATTTTGACCTAACGTCGTTTGTGTTTCTTGCCCGTTCTTCTCCATAGAACCCCGCTACGCTTTGGAATGGACAACTAGCTTCATATTTCTGACTGACCGACCCCTTGACAATTTAAAAATACCTGTAATTGGTTTATTTGAAATAATTGCTTTGAGTTGTCAATAAAATTTATCCTGCGCACAGAAAGCACAGACATTTCACGAATCTGATCATCAAGCAACCACCAATATCACCAACAATTCAAGTTTCAAAAGGAGTATCTTCAAAAAACATGTCCCTATTTACTCCCAATCGAGAGCCATCAATGCCTTCCTCAGAGTCTCATAAAACGTACCCCTAAAAATAAATGGTCATTATTCTGCTACACTTGTTGCCCTGAATTGTGTCGTCAACGTCCCATCCTTGGGTAGGGTTGTCAGAGGTCCGGGTGGATAAGCCTTTTTAGTATGTGTGTGTCTTTGGGTCGGGTTCTGTGAGGATTCGCTGTTAGCTATTTGGGTGAGCCTTGTTGTAAGGATGTGCTGAGTTTGGGAATTTGCATGTTGAATGGTCTTGTGAAGTTGTGAAATAGACTAGATTGGTGTACCAATGTTAGGAGATTTTTCTATATCTGTAGTGTTGTGCAGAAATACTTAATTGTAGCTTCTTCGGTATCTGGTCTCCGTCTCTAAAGACCAGCAAATCAAATGTATTTTTGCATTATATTTATTGCCAGGTCAACACCGTATGCATATAAATTTGATTACAATAGTATCTTGACCATCAGAATCATCCTTGAAGATCAGTATTGTAACTGGTTAACCCAAAATCCTGTATCCTGCTTCATATTTCGCCAAAATCATGCAAATTCCCGAACCAGGAGACCCCGCGTGCCTCCGAAGTTTTTAAAGTATGTATCTTATGGATCCTGGGGTAACCCTACGGGTATGAATATGGCGATATCAGTGACCGGTCCGGGAGGCCGTCTGGCGCGCGTCTGCCCCGGGGTATATCGAGATTAATGCCTCCTGTGGTTACACGCCCAAGGTCACGTTTACGTACGTTTGTTTTTGTCGTGGCTGGTCCTTTTTTGGTCCTTTTGGGGTATTGGCACTGTTTTGAGGGTTAAGGGGGCGGTTGTTGCGAAGCTTTTAGGTGTTGCTTGTTCGAAATGGGAAGGAGGGATGAATTATTCGGTTTTAAGCTTGGTGCGAGGTTTTATAGATTTAAGAACAGCAATAATAGCAAGTCAGGTTTTACCGGTTTAAGGCTATACAGTTCATTTGACATAATTTCAAATTAGGGATTGCTTTTAAAAGTTCTTTCTACTGAACAATACGTCCGTACTAAACATTATATGAAGAACACAAGTCACAACAAAATAGAGATATCGAATAGGATAACGAATATAATTTTTCCTACTACCTTACTTCATAGAATCAGATATAAAATCGAGTACCAGTCCAACGTGTGTGTGTGTGTGTGAACCCAGCAATGGTATAGAATATTTTTCTCATAAAGGAAAATAAAGAAAAAGATAAAGCGTATACGGTCGGAAGTATTTAATAGAGGCGGTGTTTCGTAGCTCGAGGCGCTACGCCGCTACGCTTCGTAGACGCTTCTACGACAAGTCTACGCAATGGAGTCTGTGATAGCTGTAATTGTATTTTCTTATGAGGTTGTATGGGATTTTTATACTAGAGATCTTTATCTGTAGTAAGGAATAAAATAAAATTATCCTTGAAGAAGTTGGATATTGTTTCGGGAATAATCTGGAATGCGGATTCAAGGACTGGGAGCGTATTTGCTAATGAGGAGGCTATGTTCACTTCAAAGTACATATATAACGTCATGAGGAAAAACATGATAAAATACGTATTTATTCAAAGTTTTAAATGTGTAGTATATATACATTCTAGCTTTAAATAAACATTTCACAAATGAATTTCATCTAACTAAATTCAAACAAAAACCATGTTTTAAAACTGAAAACGCATTTATTCACAACTATCGGAGTGCCTAAGATAACCTGTCACTCTCAAACTTCGGAGGCTTTGTCAGCTCAGATCTAAATCAATTAAGCACGCTTCCCGAATAATTTCTAAGCAGATTTTCATGAGCACTAGTTTTTATTCAAAGACACAAAAAACAGATCATGTTTTGAAAGTTTTATTCCTCCCAAAATATGTATCGCACAGAGTTTATCTTTCGACAGTAAAACAGAGCCTTAATTTTATGTATTTCCAATCGATTTTATTTTTTATGTCAATGGTTTTATAGTATGATATATGCTTTCATAAAATTTATGACCATATAAACTTGTAGGTCTATAACAGTAAAAATGTATCATTAGTTATGTTTTCCTGCAACTCCAGGAATTACAGGCCTGATTCATGTCCGTAGATAAAATTTATTTTAAAAGTTTTTTACTGTTTGTAATACTATTTTGTTATTGAACATAAAATAGGAGTTGTATGAAAATAAGGATATTTAACGGCCTTTCAAATCATGGCGAAGAGAAATCTAATAAGAACTAAGTAGTCGTTAATATTATCTAGATTAACAACTCAAAAACAAGTAATTAAAATGAAAAGTGACACCGCTCATTGCCGCCAAAATGAATGTCAAATACCATAGATTAACAAAACTCGAACTGTCAATTGAAATACCATACTCAATCAGACACAAATGAACGTTCGAAAATTCGAAATCACCAAATAGATCGCGGAAGGTACGGGGTGCGAGGAGGGACACTTTCACCCTCGCGTCAAGGTCACACGGACATTGCAGCGGGACACATGACACGCGTCTGTGTGGGTGCATGTATTCCGAATTCGGGTGTGTTTACGTTTTAACATAGGGCCGTTAGTTGTGGTAATGGAACGGGAATTATATTCTTCCGTGTGTGCGTAAGTCTTTATGGCGTCTGTGGCCAGTAAAAGCTTCCAGACCTTATCTTTAACAGTTAAGGAGCATTTTATTTATTGTATATTTTAGAATAGTCTGCTATTGTATCGTTGTAGTCTCTAAAGTTTTCAATTTACTTCTTTACTATCTATAGGCTGAATAAATTCTCTAGCGTAATTTCATCATTCAGTTTCTGTTATTATTTTGTTCCTAAATTAACTGTTGACAACGCAACTCTTCCAGTCTTTGAACTTAGAAATACATTTATCATTTTGAAGCTAGATTTATAATATATTAATTTGTTTGAGTTAATTAGGTATCGCACCAACGTAGTTGATTCCATTATACAAAGATACTTGTGTGATGAAGACCTCAAGTTTAATTCATGTTTTTAGATTTATCAACACAGCAAAATGAAGCTAATTTATCCGATAACCGCGTTTATCGCAATAAATCTAATTCGCAGTAATGCTCCTTAAAAACTAATAGAATTTACCTATTGTACCAGAGGTCGTGAACAGTAGACCGAAAAACACTCGATTATTGACTAGACGCGTTCGCAATTTGTCGACTCTGCGTAATTTGGGCGGGAAATTGATTTTTTATGCCATTAAAGGCGGGTGAGGGCTGAAGTGAGGCCCGCAGGGGGGCACGAAAGTTATCGGATTTTCGCGCCTCGAGCCGTAAGCCCCCGCACAATCGTCGGCATGAAGGTTAACAGCTTTATTCAATGTTGCCAGTATTATAAATACAATAACTACGCTGTAACGTTTGAGTGTACTTGTGTAAAGTTCGGTTGTAAAGATCTGAAGTCGGTTGAGTGCGGACGTCGGATTGTAGACATGATTGTTGTCTGTGTTAGTACTTTGATTAGATTTGAGATTCTGAGAACATGAGATTGGTACTTACCTCGTTGGTAATGAAATTTTACTGGTCAATCGTTGAAGTTTCGATATAAATTAGAAAGAACTTTGTCATGTAAGATTTTTGTGCGGATATTTTGTTGATATTGGTAGGTGAATTATACTTCATCAATGGAATGGGAAACTATGTCTTCTTTTACCTAATATTAAACTGTGATCACCAATAAATTATCCAAGCATGGTGACCTATAGAAATGTTTCCTAGAATACGGTGACGAGTCAATCAATCTGCCTAGCCTTTTCTCAACTGTGTTGGGGTCAGCTTTTTTTTATTGACTTGAATGTGCCCTGGCGGCTGTGAGTATGTCATGCTCACTCAAATGTCTCGCTGATGGTGGCGCGTGTGTTGGATCATTTAGCTCCCTTCAAAATGGTTGAGCTGAATGGTGCTGATCCATACGTCATGTTCGTGAACGGGCGCCGTCAGTTGGGACTGGTCAACTCTTAGCGGCCATGGCTGATTTTTAATTTTTTAATTGTTCTTTGTATTACGGACGCTTCTAACGTGCACGTCTTTCTACATTGTTCTCACATGTATAATTTCAACATGAATGATGTAACCAATACTTTGTAACAATTTATTTTATTTAAAAGAGTGTCCGTGGAGTTTCTTGCCCGTTCTTCTCCATAGGTACCTACTACGCTTTGGAATGGGCAACTAGCTTCATATTTTTGACTGACCGATTCTTTGACAATTCAAAAGTGCCTGTAATGGTTTAATTGAAATAAATGATTTGAGTTTGAGTTTGAGTTTGACTTCCAGTCTAACCGGATGCAGGTGGATACCAGTATTTTACATGGAGCGACTGCCTATTTGATCTCCACAACCCAGTAACTGGGTAAGACTGGTTGTCAGACTTTCGGGCTTCTGACGACCCGTAACGACTGTCAAAGATCCACGAATGACAGCCGGGACCAACGGCTTAACGTGGTATCCGAGACACGGAGGAGTCTCAGTATGTAAAGATGGTCACCCATCCTCAGACCAACCCCGGCAAGCGTAGCTTAACCTGTTAGATCGACACGTGCGGCAGTTATTACAAATATGTCATACGTAATTGTTAATTTTGGAATTGAATTGTTAAAGAGCTGATTCCCTTTAACAATTCAATTCCAAAATTAACGATACCTAAAGAATTAGCATAAAATGCGTCCCTGCGAATATTCTCCAGTCTAGGAATTTTAAATAACTAGGTTATTTCTAAGGAATAACTTGGTAGAGAGGAATATCATCGCGATTATGTTCGACTTAATTAAAAAGGTCAAGAGTCTTGGAGCGAAAACTTTTTGGTCGTTGAATTTCGTTAGGTTTTCCATGATTTCATTGGAAATTTCTTTTTTTTAATTTAATGTTGGTAGATCTTCTTCTTCTTCTTTTCGTGTGGTAAGTGACTAACCAGGTGTCAGTATTTTAAAGCCGCCCATGGGTCTCTGACTTCGCTTCACATGCCGTTGAGAAAATCTCTCAGGTAGGCCGGTTTCTTCACGATGTTTTCCTTCACCGTTTTTGAGCAAGTGATAATTATATAATACGCACAAGAATCCGAAAAGTCAGAGGTGTGTGCCTTTTTTTTTTTTTTTTTTGAGGGTTGGAAATTATCAAATAACTTCTCCCGCTCTGGGCGGAGCGGGAGGGCGTGTCAAACCCACCCGTGTTCCTTCCGTTGCCTGTGTGCCGGGGTCGCGATATCCCTTTCGGACAAGAGGTGCGTGCCTTGGGTTCGAACTCGAGACCTATAACTTGGCAGTCGACTGTCATACCACTAGGCTATCACTGCCATCATAGGTACTTATCGTATTCTCTAATTTACTTGTTTTTATCTTGTTACTTTTAATGGATTTTGATAGGTTTAAATGCTTTCTTTAATTAATAGGTTTGATACAAAAAGTGATATAGCAGTAAAAACCAATACTTAGTAATACAGTTTAACATACATTAAACTGTGAGTAGCTACCTACTTAACAAAATATCTCATAGTTTTAAATTCTACAAAACACGCTAAATAAATATCTACATCACATTTTAATCAACTTTAGATTAACTAAGTAAGTACACTGTGTTACAAAATTCAATACCTTATTTAAACACTTAACTATATACCGTTCTACGATCTAACAGTTATATTCTAACCCTACCCCAGTGAAGTTACGATGTCTATAGCGGCATGGTGTAGGCACATATTGTGGTAATGGAGAGTGACGTCATCCCCTCCCCCCTGGTGTAACGGTGTTCTGACCACACTCCCATTGTATAGGAAGATGGTCAATTAGTATTGATTCAGTGGAGAATTTCTCTTAATTGGGCTTTAGAATAAGATCAACGAGGAGCTCGTGGCTGAGTAATAACAGCTGCACGGGTCGATCGATCAGGTTAAGCTACGCTTGCCAGGGTTGGTCCGTGGATGGGTGACTACCTTTACAAATCGAGATTCCTCCGTGCATCGGAAATCACGTTAAGCCGTTGGTTCCGGCTGTCATTCTTGGATCTTTGACAGTCGTCAGAAGTCCGTAAATCTGACAACCAGTCTTATCAAGGGGTTTCGTATTACCCAGTTACTGGGTTGTGGACGTCAGATAGGTAGTCGCTCCAAGTTAAATACTGATATTCAGCTGCATCCGATTAGACTGGAGGCCGACCCCAACATAGGAAAAGGCTAGGCAGATTGATTTGAGCTTTAGAATAAGATTGCAGTGTGTAAGTGTACAGATTTTGTTTTTAAAATATTTAATGGTAACGACGATATTAATACGGAAATTAGAATGGTATTCAAAAGCTTTCCATTCAGAGACATAAGAAGAAAAATAAATCCTCTTAATGTTGACTGCACGAAACGAAGAGGGAACAAAATAAAACTCTGAAGATATTTTTCTAAGAACATATCTTCAAATCTTGTAAAGAATTTTCCTCTCTATTCTTTTAATAACTTTAATTGTTCAGAATCACAACTCGAAGTCGGCGTCTACGAAAGTCGATCGAACACGGAAACGTAGTTCGTAGCGTAGCGTAGGTATACTGCAACGTTCATACAAATTCGTCTGACGCACACATTCACAGACCCAGTGTATAATATTCATCAAAACAAACGCACACACGCGAACAGCGTCTGCCGAATTAAACCCACACAGACATAAGTTACGAGGAGTGAACTATCCTGTAAGTGCGATCGGTGTGTGTGTGGATGAGAGAGAGAGTGTGACGAAATTTCACTTTCCGTTTTGGCAACGTCGCGCGACGCGCCTCCCCGTTCGTCGACATTTGAACAGGGGTGGGTGCACGGCTAGTTCGCTCCGAAAGCCGACATTTTCATTTTTAATTTTGGCATCGCGGTCGTAATTGAGAACGAGGCAGTCCAATTTCAAAGAAAAACTCTATCGAACTTGGAACCATATTTTTGGAAATGGTAGATTTTGATTTATAAACCTTTGTTTGAAAGTCCGTTAGCAATAGAATAATAATGCTGTCTATTCAAAGACATTACGGTTGAACGAACAGTTCAAAAGTTTATGCTGCAAATTCGCATAGACAATAAAAGGGGAGTGGTTTTGACAAAAGACTGAGACGCAGAAAAAAAAATGCAAAGTGAGTTGTAGTAAAGTAACGGTACTGTGTGTGGGGCATTTCAAATACTTCAAAAGCTCAGACGGTTCTCGGAAGTGTCATCCTCTAATGTGTGAGTGAGACAGCACGATATTGCTGTTTCTTTCTCACGACTATCGACTCACAAAGGGACGCGAGTTGAATATTTTTCGTGCATTTTACACTTTATAATTCACTTGGCGTAATGTTTAAATTGAAACTGTATTAGATGTCTCGTATTGCATATATTTTTATTTAATTAAATAAAGGACAATACAGAAAAAGTTTTTATAGCTACATATAAAATAATTATGGAAATATAAGTAGCTAGTGATTTTTTGGGATTTCTTATCTTTATTTTACAGATTCAACAAAAATTCACGACAGTTTATTTTTAGAATCGAATAGGTAACAAGACAAAATATTTGGATACCAAATTAACGAATAGAGAAGAACCAATCACAACAGAACAAAGGGTCAATAACACCGACAACTTAAATGATCCCTATGATTGAGTGGAAATAAAAACGTCCCTGAAAACAAAAAAAATACGGTCGCTGAAAACAAAACAACATCGGATTTTGAATTCGGAAAAGCAAAAACGTTCGAAATAAATATTTAAACGACCGTTCCATGCTTTATTTAATTCATCATTTGATTTCCATGTGAATATTTTACCTACTATTGCCTAGTAAAATCTAAAGTAGCACATTCACGAAAATTAGAATACATTCCGAGAGTTTGATCAGATTCTTTGCATTCATTTTAATTTATACCTTATTACAATGAGATAAGAGTTACATTGTTGGTGGGTTTTACGTCAAAATTGGTCGATCGTGAATGTGCTACCATAAGCACATTGTTGTGTTGAATTCATTACTGTAATGCCAAGGTCTCCGACTATTTTATTTGGTATATCGCGTCCCGTTTTCCATACGTTTGATAAAAATACTTTGGGTGGATTTGCTTTGGACGTTAGAGTGGCTTTCGATAGGGTTCTGGTTTCAGGTCAAGTTTAGTGAAGGGTACTTCGGAGGTCAGTTGGCGCTAACTGGGACTTGGGACACATTTACTGTCCCTGTTTGGGCGGCAATAAGGTTGTAAATCAGTTTGAATGTTTTTTTAAAGGAATTTTCGTTTTACGGGAAATCCATGACATTTTCTGCTTTTCAGTATTTACAGTTCAGTGCCAAAACATTAATTTGGTTAAAAATGGAGTACTTAATATTTCTATATTACTAGGAGTCAATCAACGGCGTTAGGCCGAAAATATTGACAGAGTTACCTGCACGCGTAGCATGACAACCATAGAAACGGGTTTTCTACGGGTTTTGTCGACGGAAGAATAGACAAAAGTCTATTCTTCCGTCGACAAAACCCATTTCTATTGTGATCATGCTAAGCGTGCTGGTATAACATTTTCTAGGCTAGCGTTAAGACTGAATAGCTATTATTCAAATTATCACAGTTTGACTATCATTTGCTTGTAAATAGTAAACGACGAAATAATCTACAAAATGAATAATTCTAATGGGCCATCGTTTTTTCCTACAAATCTCAATGTTTTTCACGAAAATGTTTCTTTGTGAGCATCGGATACTTTATTTCGAAAAGAAGTCTGAAACGTTAGCATTAATTTACATAAATACGATACGATTTTCCAAGTACCTAGAGGCTACAAGATTTAGAGCGCTGATTAGTTTATTTCCCTAGCGCTAATTAGTTATAGTTTAAAAGTCTTATTAAAAAAATTAAATGGTGGCGGCATCTTTTTTTAAATCTCGATCGTACCGAAATTAATTGCGTTAAAAGTTTTTGGGCTATATAAGGTTTACCTTTGTAAGTTCACGCTCGTCTTGCAAATCGATTGGCTATGGGCTATGGCTGCGCCGCAGGCTGCGCAGGAGTCGAATTACGGCCGGATGCGGCCGCGGAAGTGGCATGGCCGGCGGACGCACGCCATCTTGCTTTAGCTCTTTGAGCTTGCGCACCTCACAAGGATGTCTTTTTATTGTTTTTTCTTTTGTTTTTCAAGTGCACGAGCCAGTTTTATTTTAGATAGTTGTAATGGGCAAACGTGTTTACTTCGACATGCTTCTTTAAATTCAATCAATTTAAAAGTTTTTATACAGCCTGCCTACTTTTTAGTGCACTTTTTGTTGTTATGCCTTGTTAATTTTATAATATAGTTTGTTTAATAAGAATTCTACCATGCGTTATTTTATTGGATTTATGAATCGCACAAAGAACAAAATGTGGGACAATCGTTTAAAATCCTGTCACAAGTGAGAAAATTTTCTTTAGCGACGATAAATTCTCAGCTGATCTGTTGCGTCTAATATTGACGAAATATGAACTCTACTAGGTTAGGAATAAAGTAGATAAACTGACTTTATTGTTGCGTTTGACAGTTCTGATAGGTGAATAAAATCACATTGTTGCTGGGTTCGAAAAAAAAAAAACACAAAAGCAGGTAAAAGAGCTTTTGTTGTGTGCAGCGTTTGCGCAAGTTTCGTAACAAAAGCTTGTGATTTCGATGCGCGGACGCACAATAGCTGATAAATTATTTGCTAATTTAGTGTGCGAAGATTGCACCTGGTGATAGTCTGTTCGAAAACGTTTTATCTTTGTGTTGATTTTTAAAATACGATTGCTAACTACAGATTTGTTTTTTGAAAGCATGTAAATGCTTTTTCGAATATAACTACATCTTATATAGGGGAAAAAAATCAGATTATTATTTTATTTAATGATATTATTTTAACAGGAATAATCCAATGACTCAGATTCGGACTGGCAAGTTCCAGGTTATAATTTAGATCCCCAATTCCCCTGGCATAGCCCTTTTGACCTCTTTTTGTTATTTTATTTTTATTGATTATTTATGTTAAAGACTACTAACGTAAATAAACAGATACCTAATAATGTAACCAAATTCATGTTTATTTTCCTCTCTAAAGATCAGTTATCTAGTAGCAACTTCATTGGTACGTGGTCTACATGAATATTAGATTCTAATTTTAGAAATATAATTAAAGAACGAACAAGAAAGAAGTAATCATTCGTATTTTACTAACTTTTTATTAAGTCTGATACGAATTGACTAGACTTTGCCGTTAGGACGTGACTTGCCCTGATAAGCAGTAATAAAATTAGTCCCAATAAAAAGGACAATACTAATTAATGAATTAGGTACTTTGAGGACCATTTTCTTCATTTTATACCTGACTAAAGAGTTTATATAACGGTCGTGTCTGGAAATTGTCTTTCGAAATAATTATTAAATTTTTGACAATTAATTTAAGTCCAACGTGACGGTTTTAAGTTCTTAAAATGCTGATTACTTTTAAGCTTTTCAAATGTTATTTTATCAAGACATTCACGTAAAAACAGAGTAGGTACCTTTGACATCGACGTGTAAAAGAATCCATAGTGTAGATTAACTTCGAATCACAAAAAGAACTAATTATACGTTGAAAAAAGAGAAAATCGTTGGCGCGGTGGCGTAATTAAAGAAACGGCAACAGAGCATTTCGCGTAGAAACGGGACCGAGAAAAATGCAACGTCGCATTTTCACCCTCGATCGTTTTCCCGCTCGCCCTTCGTCCCGCACCCCCGCGGTGACTCATTCAACCTTTTCGAGTTATGGAACGTGTGTACTGGCCGAAGTTTTCTTTACTTCCTCTTTTATTTTATGGCGAGACAATTTTTTTTGTTGTTTATGATTTTGTATTTAAATTTAGAAGGCTTGACGTTTTGTGTTACCGACCGATACTGACTTTTATTTGGAACGTTATTTTAAATCTTTTAATTAGTACCGCGAAAGGTTTTGATTCTAAGGTAATGTTCAAGGTTCTTTGCTACGGCGTAGCCGCGTAGCAAACAAAATTATAATTATGAGTTTTTAATCGAAATGGGCAATTCTTTACGTGATAAACACTTAGGTTCCCTTATAGGTAGAGATATACTGAATATTTAATTTCGATAAAACATTAATTTATCTAAGTGTTGATAAAATTTTCCAAAAGTTACAATAACAAAATACTACATACACTACGTTCCTTTTAAAAGTTTTACCTCATAGTTGGTCGCCAACCTGCCCCTGCATGTCTGATGTTTCTGAAATTGACTGAGCACCACTTACCTGAAACAATGTCAAAAAAACTTTATTAACATAGGTAGGCTGCTTATGTACATCATTTTAATTATAAACACAGGTAAATGAAATACATCTAAAATTATACATATGGTACTAAAATATATAGAATTTGAGCTCTATTTTGTCTCCTTTTCTGGTATTGATTAAATTCTTTAACACGTCTTAAGGTTACAAAAGACTATTTACTTAAAACAATCTATCAAGTCTCATATTACTTCCACCTTACAAATGCTTAAAGCTTCAATATCGCTTTAGCTAGAGCATCATTGGTGTGTTAAAATCTTTCTGAATTAGCTATGGAAATCGCGGGATTTACCTAACATAACAACATAACCTGGGTTCCCCAAAGAGTTTGGCAGAGGTGCACCTATAGTACATCTAAATTTCGCCAGTTATTGTGCGAGCCTACAGAAATCAATCGAGCATAAATTCAAACGGGCTGCTTCTAATATTCCTTATTAGGTAAATCCCGCGATTTCCGTAATTCTATTGATATTGCTCAATTTTATCCCTTTAAATCTTTTCCAGGTTTGAGTACAAATCAATGTTTAATTGAAGATGGCGTTGATTTGAAACTGTAGTTAAAAGCTGAAGCCTTTGATTATTGATAGGTGTCACGCTGCAAAAGAACTGAAACAAACAAGCCAAGTTTTTTTATGCTGGTGTGCGTGACAGACGTTACTATCACGCACACCAGCATAACAAACTTGGCTTATTACACAGGCTCCACGTCATTGGGCTTTTCTAGTGTGCGTGCATTTAGCGGCTAACATTTTGACGCTATTTTTTTCGACGAGTTCACAGCTTAGTCTGTGTATCTAGACATATTTATATCTTTGGCTAAAGGTTTCAGGCAGAGATTCTAACGTTATTGTAATGTACTGTTAATGTTTTTGTAATGAAACAAAGATTCTTAATGATCTGCAAGTCATAGGTTTTGTTACGTTTTTCATGATACGAAAAATGTCAAGCATGATAATTGTTTTTTTTTTTGTCAAAAAACGCGACATTTTCGTACATCTTATCATGATTAATCGCTTATAATGGAACAATGCGATAAATCCATCGTCGGTATGTCGTGCAGCTGACGAACGAACCTAGCCGGCATATGGTTCAATGCAGAGCACATACATCTGTCAAAAATCTGCACTCGATTATCCACCTTGGTTACATAAAAATACAGACGATATTTCTATCAATGTTTCCGGGATAGTGCTGTGGAAGTGTTGTACTTCCTGATAGGTCGTTACCTGCGCGCGCAGCTGCTTCACCGGCGCGTGCGCAGCCAGTGATAAAAGGTTACGTTGAAAGACACGAATAGGTCAGTCAATAAACTGTGTTGTTAGATGGCGGTCTTCTCGAAAAAAATATCTTATAAAGAACTTTTTTTAGCAAGAAAAGATAAAAGTAATGTCGGTAATGTGGCTATTGTTTGAAATATGACAGATTCAATGTCAGAAAAGTTCAGTTGCTTGACAGTTTTTAAATGGACATTTTCTGACAATTCATAATTATGCTGTTAAACTTACAATAAAATTAAATAAATTGCCCTCGGTTGGACAATAAAATCATGTTTTGATGGTTTAAACATCTGGTCAATGAAGTCACGCTTACTTAAATTTTTGCTAAATGTTTAAAAGGCACGCGCAGCGCAGGAGTTTGTTTCTGATCGAACATATGGCGAATTTTATACGCAGTATTTTTGAACACAATGAACAGATAGGGGCTTATTAAAGTTGCCTCGAAATTCGTGATCCAGCTGAAATAATCCTAGATTATCCGGTTTATGATTATGACAGACAGTGAATTTAAAAAAGCTGATAATAGATATTTTAATAATATTTTATTTTATTAAGATACACTGCCCAACTGTCCTTAGAACGCAACGTCTCTTGCCAAAGCTTGTAAAGGATAAAACAGGCAAAGAATATAAGAAAAGAAGTGTGCTTTCGCTTATAAATCAATCAGTCTGCCTAGCCTTTACCTAACTAAGTTGGGGTCGGCTTCCAGTCTAACAGGATGCAGCTGAATACCTGTATTTTACATGGAGCGACTGCCTATCTGACCTCCACAACCCAGTAACTGGTTAATACGATACCCCTTGATAAGACTGGTTGTCAGACTTCCGAGCTACTGACTACCCGTAACGACTGTCAACAATCCACGAATGACAGCCGGGACCAACGGCTTAACATGGTTTCCGATTCACGAAGGAGTCTCTGTATGTAAAGATGGTCACCCATCCACGGACCATCCCCGGCAAGCGTAGCTTAACCTGATGGATCGAACCGTGCGGCTGTGCGACTAAGCCATGTGCTCCTCTCGCTTATAAACCAATAACGTTTAATAAAAAAAGGCAATAGGCAGTAGGCTCGCCCCCTATGGGACATAAACATAACTGGCGAAATGCGGGTGTACCATAGGTACACCTCTGCCTATCCCTTTCGGGATTACAGGCGTGATGTTATGTTAGATAACTATAAATAAAAATAAATAAAATTTAAGTGTCTGTTTGTATGTCAAAATAACAGCTTTTTACTAAATAAATATGAAAGTAATTATAACAAAAACCATTTTTTTTTTTAATTATCTGTCTGTTTGTTCCGAATAATCTCCTAAACGGCTGGACTAATATTTACGGGACTTTCACTGGCAGATAGCTGATGTTATAAGGAATAACATGGGCTACTTATATTTTAGAAAAAGAAAAATAATGACAAACGGTTTAATAAAACTCAGGATTTGACCAAAATAAACATTGAAGACTCAAGTCCAACATAAAATTACCGAGAGGAAATGCCACTGTCTTCAACACGAAATTATGAATGAAACGTGAATTCACCTGGGGACATATAAGGATACGTGTCGTCTTACACACTCGAATTACATTGCTTGTTTTGAAGGAAATTTTCTGTTCATGTTTGATAGAAAGCCCGCAATGGATTACTTGTACTGAGAAAGTTTCTTGTCGTATTTTAAGGTGATGTTTAACCAGTTACTATGATAGTAATAAAGGGTAATTAAGTCATCAGTTTAACGAGGATGAGCTAAAGACGTTGTACACTCGCTGGGGATATTTTATTTGTGACATTTGGAAATATCAAGGAGTTAAATTGTATGTACGACCTTATCTGTTTATCGTCGCAAATAGATGTCAAATATTTCGCTGTTTTGATTAATTTGGCAATATTACTGTATGGAAATATGAAATGTGGCCAACAAGCGAACTAGAATATTAGTAATGAATTGCAATTATAACACTGAATTTGATGTTGTAACCGTTTTAGGTGTAAATAAAGCATTTGGAAAGTTTTCAAATACTTTTTTTTCATCTCAAACTAAATATTCGGTGTTACGATATTAATTATTGCATTTCATAAACAATATTTTAGTTCACTAGTTAGCCACACTACATCATACAGAAATAATTCCAAATTAATCAAAACAGGGTAAATATTTGACAGCTATTTGCGACGTTGCCAATTTTTAGGACAAACGGTCTTAAGGTACATTTCTGTTTTTTTTAAATTATCGTAGTTTGAGATGAAATTACTGGTTTTATTTAGTATAAAATGTTCATAGAGTAGATGAAACTTTTGAAGTTTTCAGCGCATAGCTTTTGCCTCCTTTACCCTCCTCCTTTTTTTTTTAGCTTTATATTGTCTTCATAATCTGAATAAATTCCTATTCTGAATTTCAGCGTAGGACCAATGGCAAACAATTTGCTACAGGCGATGGCACGGAAAATGCAAAATAAGCTTTCGAGAACATACTATGCCAAATGATGTAAATGTAGAATTGAAAAATTGTATCATCAATCTCATCTCATACCTACACCTAATGCTGCGTTCACATTGAAACTCAAAACCGTTGTAAAGGCAATTTTAATATTAAAATCCCTAAGTAATACAGATCAAGAGCTTTATTCCCACGAAGTTCAAACGTAAAACATTATAATATTAACATTATACGCCATGAGATCAACAATGTTTTGGCCCAAAACATTTCTATGGTTCTACCTGGAATCGTAAAAAAGGGGTCAACGAACTACCGACAACAGCTGCTCCAATTCAAGATGGCGGCATTTTATGTCAAAAATTAATAAATGCAAGCCTGTTTTCGTATGATGGATTGAGTAGAACGATTTACTTGGGCCGTCCGTTTTATATGCACTCAATATCTTGTCGTTAAAATAATGAAATATCGTTTTTTATGTGGTTATAATTTGAATTGAAGTTTTCGTAACAAGGATAAAGGACTTGCCTTAAGTACCTAATGTAATTTTAGGGTTATTCTGCTTTTTTTCGTCAAGTAGGTACTAGGTACAAAATATTGCAACGTTATAAACAACATTTTATCAATATTTGTATTTTTGTTTGTAATGAATAAACTCAAAAACTACTGGACCGATTTTTTCAATTCTTTCTCCAGTAGAATGCTATGTTATCACTGAGTAACATAGGCTATAGTTTATAAAGATATCACGCGGGCGAAGCCGCTGTCGGAAGCTAGTAATGAATAAAATACCAGTAGTTTTGAACACGTACCTATTTATGTATCTCATAGAAAAAATGTCACCTGCTTCCTGTGTTAGTAAGTATGGAAGTTTTAGCATAGAAATAGGACGCGAAGTTGGATTTGAAACTTTTAATTTTATAACATCTGCATTTTGTAAGTTTAGAGTAGGTTTATATTTTTGTATACTTAGTGGAGGATGACGTTTCAAACCTCCAAATTAAAATATTATTCTGTTGTCTTTCTTTTTTTATTCATTTTACCCTACCATTATGAAGTAGTCATTTCTAATAAATTCACAATTTTAAATGAATAAGCTTTCATTATTTATATTTCGACACGGCTATACAATATTTATAAACAAAAAATAATAAAACCATAGACAATAGACGACAGATGCGTGTCAAATGTCTCTGGTCGGTTCACTGTAATTACTCGTTATGCTTCCGATGTGAAAATAGGCAGGTACTACAATGGTTAAACGCCATATGTTTTTGACGCTATTACAGCAAAGGTTATGGTGTACCTAACTATGGCCACATGTATTACAACCATTTATAAGAATAATTTTTGTGATTCTGAAGGAAGAATAAGCAAGCAAACCAATAAGCAAAGCAACTGTGTGTGTGTGTGTGCTGTGTGTTGTGTTTTGTAATAAGCATCACCTTTGTACGTATTTTTCTGTTCCTTTTTTTCTTGTCTGTTTATATGTGTGTACATAAACCGTTAAATAAATAAATAAATAAGAATAAAGTTGTACATTTTTTAAGAGCGTTTGTCCTAAAAATGGGCAACGTCGCAAATAGCTGTCAATTACCTGTTTTGATTAATTAGGCAAAATTACTGTATGGAAATATGAAATGTGGCTTAGAGAACAAAAATATTGATTATGAAATGCAATAATTAATATCGTAACACCGAATATATAGTGTTAGATGTAAAAAAAAGTATTTGGAAACTTTCCAAAAGCCTGTTTTACTCCTAAAACGGGTACAACATCAAATTAAATGTTAAAATTGCAATTCATTATTAATATTCTACTTCGCTAGTTAGCCACATTTCTTATTTCCATACAGTAATATTGCCAAATTAATCAATACAGTTAAATATTTGACATCTATTTGCGATGTTTTATTTTATTTTAATTCAAACGGAACAACAAACAGCTACAATATAAAACATAGTAACAAGAAATTCATAAAAAAATATAGACCATATTGCAGCCCACTGTTCACAGATTAGCTACAGGATACAAACAGTGAATATAATAGTTAGGGTTACATATACATTTTTTTTAATTTTTTCTTAACTAACGTGTTTAATATATCTAGTATACATCCATATAAATCTTAAGAAATTGTGCACAAAAAAGGAAGAAAATATTATGTTCAAGAAAGCACCTTAAGTATAAGACTTTTGAACGTATATGTGTTGTCCACTTTCCGAATAAACGCTCTTAAATCAGTGATAATTTTCAAGGGGTCTTCTCTACCATTAATTCTAAAGAGTATCATTGGCTTTTACCTACAATAATATAATTATCGTTTCTTATTTTGATTTCTGGGGACCTACCACAACCTCTAAAGCAGTATTATTTTTATATTACTTTAGTGTGGGAAAGAAATGAAGCTCTACAGGACGTATAGCTCCATCTCTTTCCTTCACTGAAGTAAGATTAAATATACTGCTTTAGAGGTGATGGTAGACCCCCAGGTTATTCAAGTATTACGTGCTGACACAAGGTAGTTACGTGAATAGCTCAAGCCTTGGCAAGAGAGAGATTAAAAGTAGTTCTCAAGTTTACGAGGAGAATAGCCCAGGTTACAAAGGACCTGCTTTTGTTTTGGGTACCATTTTGTTGTACTCAACATCTAAATCAAAAGTCATTTATTCAAATTGGGCGGAGAATCAGCACTTTTTGAACGTCAAAATTACATAGTATGAGTACAGTCCCCAAAACGCCCACCCTTCACCACTTTTTAGTGATTTAACTGGGAAGAAGAAGTGGCGCAACAAACTCTCGAGCAGCACAGCTGTCTGTTAAATTAAAAGAACTTGATTCTATACTAATCTGATTCTGTTTAGTACTATCTACTATAGAGCTACCATTTACCGGGTAGTATGTCTTTCATTGACTTGAATGTGCCCTGGCGGCTGTGAGTATGTCATGCTCACTCAGATGTCTCGCTGATGGTGGCGCGTGTGTTGGATCATTTAGCTCCCTTCAAAATGGTTGAGCTGAATGGTGCTGATCCATGTGTCATGTTCAACTCGTGAACGGGCGCCGTCAGTTGGGACTGGTCATCTCTTAGCTGCCATGGCTTATTTTAATTTTTAAATTGTTTTTATTGACTTTTTATTACGGACGCTTTTAACGTGCTCGTCTTTCTAAATTGTTCTCATATGTATTATTTCAACATGAATGATAGTAACCAATATTTTGTAACAATTTTTGATTTGAAAGTCCGTGGAGTTTCTTGCCCGTTCTTCTCCATAGGAACCTACTACGCTTTGGAATGGGCAACTAGCTTCATATTTCTGACAATTCAAAAGTAAATGTACATGTTAATGTTAACTGTAAATAGTTTAATTTAAATAAATGATTTGAGTTTGAGTTTTTTTTTTAATTTACTATATTTTCCGCATTTTATTTCATAACCTAATTTGTCAAAATATTTCGATTCGCGCACATGTCCGAACAAACGTTAGCTTCCTTGAACCGCCTCAAAACATCAACACTATAATTTTAGTTACGGTGTCCCCTTTCCATGGTGTTATTATGTTTATTTATTACTTAAAAATACGGTTGATTGATCCAATCATATTAATATGCAGTGGACAGATATCATCAACGCTCACTTATTAAAAAAGTATTCAAATAAGTTTGTTAATAACTGATGATGGTCATGGATTACCAATTTGAGGGAAAACAATGCCTGAGGGATTTTGATACACCTTTTAAATAAACAGTGGAAAAATGTGTTGAAATTCTTCTTGCATTTTTTTTTATTGCATTATCAGAGTAATTACTGTGAGTATATTAAATCAGTTGAATTCTTGTGTCAGCGTATATATCTTAGTATTATTGAACACATTCTGGATAGCAAAAGAATTTCTATAGCCTGGGAGCTTTCAAATGTGCTGATACTTTAGATTTTTTAAATATTAGGTATAGTCCTAGAGCCAGTTGCAGAAGCGAACTTTAACATTTAAAGCTGTCATTAAATACTAATCTTCCATTAACTTGTTCTTTGATGAATTAATGAAATCATTAGCGTTGATGATCCATTACGTAATGGAGCATTAATGTTTGTCTTTGTGAAACTGGGTGGTAGTTATTTTAATGTTGAATGGTTAATTGATACCTCTGCTATTTTATGATCGATAGAGTCTATAGCCAATGACATCATATTTATTCAAATGCATGCATAATTATAAAACCCAGCAGCTGTACATAACAAGCACTACTTTTTTATTTATTTATTATCAAGTAAAGAAGCGACGAAGACGTCTTATAAATCATCGGTTCAGACATTTTCAATGAAACGATAAGTAACTCATGTTACGAACATGTTGCCGCCAAGTGTTTCCCAAGCCTTCCTGATGAAAAAAATAAAATAAAAGCATAAATCAAATAAAGGTGCGTTCGTGTTGCGTTACAATGTTTGAGCGCGGCGCGGCGGAAGCGAACGCGACGATCGAAAACCGGAGCTAAATCATAAATTACACTTTACAGTTCCCGCCGGGATCCAGTTACGTGTTGTCACGTAATTACGATCACTCGAGATGTTTCGATTCTAATCGATAATCAGTGTTAACTCGATGAAATCGATTACTAAAACTTTGCATTCATTAAAAGTACCTAATAAATATATAGGTATTTTGAAGGTAATCAAACGCCCTTGCGGCTTAAAAAATATCGTCAAAGAACCATACATTAAAGTAATTAGCTCAGACGTGTATACTTAAAACTGGCACTTGCCAAATCCGGTAGCCTAATGACGTGGTAATTACATATTGAACGATGCAAATTTTGCTTTTCACACCAAAAAACACGTTCAAAACCTTTATCGCGATAATAATGACAATAATTATCGTCATTCATCAACACGTATCTGTGAGCCATCTTTAAAAGCACACTATTTACCTCAATTACACATACACCCTATCTCTCTTACCCTAGTGATGCATAAAAAACTGCAATTTGCCTATCAGTGCTTGGGTCACACAATAAACTTGGCTTAGACCCTCGCCAGCATACCTAGACCCCTCCCGCGTCCCTTCCACCTCAGGTATCTAAGTCAGGAAGGGGGAGAAGTGCGATTTCTGAGGGTTCATCCGATCCTGGTTGGATCTGAAAGGGCATGGAAGGCTTGAAGCTGCGAGGTCGTTAGCCTGGCGTTGATTGTTCGATGAGTGGTGCAATGACTCACTTGTGTATGTAAATATACGGGAAAAATATGTAGGGAAGATGAAGAGGTCATGATGGAGCTTATTAAATTTATGGAGGCTGTTCGAAAGGAATCGGTGCGCCCTCGCTTGTGCGATTAAAAAAGTAAAACGTCTCGCAATAATTTTTGAAAATAGAAGTTATATAGTTAAGATTACAGCCCGCTTTTTAAAATGAGCAGCGTTCTCTATTCAAATCTGACAGATTACATGGATACAAATCTACATTTAAATCGACGTTAACGCTTTAAAACATCGTTCTAGAATACAGACCAAGAAAATGGCGCTGCACAGTCTGTCAATGTCATGTTACAAGTTCTCGCTTCTAACAAGAAAAATACTTTCCTATTTTCCTTTCAAAGAAATATTACGCAAGCTTTGTTCTTTGAACCATCTCGTAACTTATTAAGCCTGTTATTGCAACAGCTTTCACAGTTTCAAATCAATCTAACGTGCATAGGCCTAACTAATATTATAAATGCGAAAGTGAGTTCGTTTGTTTATTACGCTTTCACGCTAAAACGGCTGAACAGATTTCGATGAAATTTGGCACATGGGTAGACCATGACCTGGATTAGGATAAAGGATACTTTTTATACCGATATTCTCACGGGATCGAGACTTATGTGGATGAAACCGCGGAGCGCAGCTAGTTATATTATAAATTAAAGTCGCTTTTCGTCAGACAGACGTCTGTGTGACCGCGAAGTTCTTCTAAACTGTGAAACGGATTTTGATGCGATTTTCACCATTATTTGGAGAATTAACTTCGGAAGGTTTATGTGTACAACATCTTCTTATTAAATTAAAATAATATAAAGAAATCTCGATATTTGTCAAGACGTAAAAGTCGTGGGAAGCAGGTGCGGGTCACTAGTCATAATATTACAACTGCTACGCCATAGCACGTCTATTTAGTAGTGTATTCAAGTTTAGCCAATGTCTTATTACAAGTAAGTAATATCAAGCTCAAAAACAGCCGCCACGAGTGCAGGCGTACTCAAAAGTACCTACTTTCGGCGCTTCCTGAGAACTGGTCAGTTAGCTCCTGACTGCTGACAGGCACTAAAAACTTTGACATCAAAACTCATTTCTCCAAAAAAAAAAACGCTTAATACTACCCACTCCACTGTCAAAGATTCAAACGTCGAATTAGTTCAACATAGCGGTATCTGTATTTCATTGCAATTACCTTACAATAGTTCTTTTCCCGATAGCTAAGTGGGGAGTGCGTTCACTAGGTTACGCGTCCTCCCCCCTTCCCCTAGGTGGGCTCAACCCTTCTATGTGATACATACTAGGTTATGTATAAAGATTTATATAGAACGCGGTAAAGTCAAATGTTGTTTCTGTAGTGATGGGACTGAGGTAGGAAATGCGTCAGAATATTTTTAAGAAAGCAAAGTTTGTTACGATTAAACGTGTGTTGGTACCTTTGTAAACGCCTATTTTATTACTTTTCAGTCATTTTAATTAAAAATCTCACAGTAAAAAATTTAATCCTAACTAATTACTTTCAATAAAAAGCAAAAACATATTGCAATATGTAAAGCTGATCAATAAACCTGATGATGGGTCCTATACAATATCCTACTTTGGCAACACTTCAAAATCGCTCTATCCTTACACAAAGGGTCCATCAAAGTACGCAGTAATCCATCAAAGGACATTGAATTGTGAGAGATATCGGCCATTGTGATAGTCCCTCAATAAAATTAAGTTCAGAATGGAGTCCCTAAATAAAGTTACTAATTCAAATCTATCAAACATTTTAAAAATAGAACGCATCGAACGTGTGGCTTTAAAATAAAAGAATAAAAGAAAAAAGCGACCATAAGTTCGATAAATTCAAATGTAGAACGCAAGAGGAACGGCCTTACCACATTGAAAAAAATACATCAAAGAGGTTTCATATTAAATAATTAATGGATGTTTATATTAAATAGGTTGTTTTCACATTACATGCAACATGGGCACCCGTTAGGAGTGCAGATTTTGTAGGTTACGCGTGCAGGTGGCTTGCCCCACAGCGGGGCGGAGCGCCACTTATCATATAAACCTATGTGCCTCACACACGCACAAATGAAAATCTCGACCTCCTCCTCTTTGCTGGAAAATGTAGAAATTACGGAAAGTGCGTAACTACAATAATTCTTAAAGAATTTGTCTTTTTATTTTAGTTTTGTTAACTGTCTTAACTTAGGAACTATCAGCTGAATAGTGTGTCGTGCGTTAGTGTGTATTTTTTCCAATTTTGGTAAATGAGAACATGAGGAGCTCGTGGCTAAGTAATAACTGCCGCTCGGGTCGATTCATCAGGTTAAGCTACGCTTGCCTGGGTTGGTCTGTGGATGAGTGACCATCTTTACATACCGAGACTCCTCCGTGCTTCGGAAAGCTCGTTAAGCCGTTGGTCCTGGCTGTCATTCGTGGGTGTTTGACAGTCGTTACGAGTCGTCGGAAGCCCGAAAGTCTGACAACCGTCTTAGCAAGGGGTATCGTACCCAGTTACTGGGTTGTGGAGGTCAGATAGGCAGTCGCTCCATTTAAAATACTGGTATTCTGCTGCATCCGGTTAGACTGGAAGCCGACCCCAACATAGTTGGGAAAAGGCAAGGCAGATTGATTGGTAAATGATAACATATTCTTGATTATTATAAAAATAGTAGTTTCAGGCTTATTCTGAGGATAGTGTTTACATGACAGGTTGTCTCAAAAGCTAGTCTTCATAACTCGTGATGTTCCAAATCGTATTATAGGACAACGGCAGCTTTTTATTTACCAACCTTTTAGAAAAAAAAGCACTTTATCTTTTAACGCTACCTATTATGTAACGGAGTTAAGAAGTTGTTTTTTTTTTTCAAAGAATAGTGTTCTGAAAGAAGTCTCTAAGCTGTGGCCTAAGTTTTTATAAACCGCCTAAAATCAAGAAACAATAAAAATTCGGTTTTAATTGCAAGAAAAATAAAACCTTTGTCTAAATAAAAACCAAATTCAAACCAGAATATTCGAAGTTAGAACGTTGCGTTGCGTATTTACATATTCGAGCGCGTGCAGAATTAGATCTCTCTGGTCATAGGGATGGGGGAGGGGTCTAAGGGTGGTTTCACGCTGCACGGCACGCCGCGTGTCAGTGGGGAAGTCTCTAATGAACTGTATGAACTAGTGTACCTAGATGATGCGTAGCTAAAACTATATAGGTTAGGGTATGTAGGTATTGGAAGGCGATGGAGTTGGTATTATGGGGTAAGGTAGAGATGGCAAGGGATGTTGTTAGTAGAAATATTGAGTCAAAATTACTGAAGAAAACCAGTGTAATTTAGAAGACAAGAATTCAAGGCTGTAACTCGAAAACTGCTTGTTTATGATAATAAACAAGCGGTTTCATTACTGCAGTTTGCACTTGCATTACTTGTGTTTCATGAAACTGCAAATTTTTTAGTTTCTTCGGTAGAAAACCACGAGTCACGTAAAACTCCTGAATCACCTTTATTTCAATAGCAGACGCCATACAATAAATAACGATGGCATCTCTTGCCTGCATCAAACAAACCGTTATTTACTTCGCGATACGAATCTCAGGAACACCAACATTATTTCTACTCCACATATATTTTCCCCGACCTCATTACAAGTCCAAGAAAAACATTTGCAATCTTATGTTTTATATATTTTTTAAATATGTGTTAAAAGCTCTTCAAGTCACCGCACGGGGATGTGTTAAAGCACTGGGTATGCGTGAGCACGCACGAATTAACCGCCACATTGCTTCTGAACGCACCCTTACTTGCGTTAGCATACGTCATTATAGTGCCAGAGCGAATGTTGTTGCCTTTTTTAAAAGTAAAATATTTTTTTTTTTCGAATTTTGAATTCTTTTGCTTTTCTTTTCTTGTGACCAAAAATAAAAATAAAAAATGTAACGTGTTTACTCGTGTTTATTGTATTTATGGTATTTTTATTGTTTTGATGAATTGCCATAATTCTGTTAATTTTAAAAGCAGTTCAAGTCAAATTTACAAGTTTATTGTGTTTATTCTACTGCAACTACCAGACTAAACAGAGATCGTTATTCGTGCTTTTTGTTTTCAAAATGACTGAGAACCACTACAGGTATTATTTTTTAACATTGACTAGACAATTCCACCTCCTATATTATTGACTGTTAAACTATAAGTTATGATACCATTTACAAAATTAGAAGTTATCGTCGTCCAGATAGCTATCTCTTAGCGAGAAATATTAACTACTAAATGCATAAATTGTACATAAAAATATTCTGAAAGAAAAAGGCAATCAAATTCTACAATGGCAATAATTTCACTTTCATTCCAGATAATATAGTGCTGAGTGCGCCCATGAAATAACGAAATATCAATAAATAACTGGATCCGTCGGTCATAACTACAAAAACCCGATTTAATAATAATAAAACTGCATCGAGTTTGTGTATGCGTGGTAAGGGTGCAACGACGCACCCCTCACGCACACACGCGTGCGCAACACTTATGGTGGTACGAATCTGGGCCGCGATTGGTCGGTACAGTTGCGCATGTGTGCGTGCCTGTTTGGTTGTAGAAAAGAGGTCGTATACATGTAGTTATTTATACCGTGGTGTTCTAGGCTGTATGAATTAGTTGCGTGCATTGGGGTAGTCTTTGCTAGGAAAAAGTATTGATTTGTTGCACAGTAGCTGGGTTTAATGCGGACTTTCGCAAGTAGACGATGATTTTTGAAAAATATATTGTATTGTCGGGGTTCGTGTCGGATATTTATTTAGTTTAGACCGAACAAGTGCACATTGTTTGCGTTTGTTATACCTCTTTTATTTTATATGAATTATATTGGCAGTTGTTTGTAATTGGTAGGTATTGTAATAATTGTAAACACTGTCTTTAAAATGGTGGTAGCCTGTATGTACCAACCTACATCCTATTTTATATAATCCTACCTACTATAATAATATTATTATAAACACGAAAGTTTGTGAGAATGGATGGATGGATGTTTGTTACTCTTTCACGCCAAAAACTACTGAACGGATTTGGATGAAATTTGGGAAACAGATAGTTTATAACCTGGATTAATACAAAGGATAATTTTTATCCCGATATTCCCACGGGATCGAGACTTATGCGGGTGAAACCGCGGGTGCTTCTAATATTATATAATTAATAATTATATTATAAATGTGAAAGTTTGTATGTTTGTTACTCAATCAGACAAAAACGGCTGGATGAAACCGATTCGGATTTCGGATTTGGATGAAATTTGGCACACAGATAGTTTATAACCTGGATTAACACAAAGTGTACTTTTTATCCCGGTTGTACGTTCCCGTGGGATAATTTTCGACCTCCACGCGGACGAAACCGCGGGCAGAAACTAGTTAATTATAAAATCAACATTATAGAATTAATAGAATATAATTAATTATAAAATCAACATTAAGTAATTATTTAATACTTATTACGTAAAACAAGTTCTGACACCCATACAAAATGAAATGAACCAAAAAAGGCGCTAAAAATGTTCTCTTCTTTACAGTGTTATTTTAATAGATTATAATGCAGATGGGAAACCGGTCTATGGCAAGCAACGGTCCTTTGTAAATATTTCATTGAGCACAGCTTTAATGTTTAAAGTTTTTATTATAACCGACAATAAAGGATTTATTCTTGACGCTAGTTTACAGCCGCCATTTTGGATCGTTTTAATTTGTGTGAAAAGATTTTTTTATTGAATCTTCCTTTATAATTAGGATTTGAGTTAATTTTTAAACTTTCTTGCTTATGTTATTATTTTTATGGGTATATTATTTTTGGGTTAATAAAGATTTTTTCAGAGTAAATTAATATTTTTTAAGCGTTTCTAAATACAAAAAGGACGGTTTAAAAATAAATAACTTATGTACACCTAAAAAAATCTACATAGTTATATTTTTACATTACAAACACAGCCTCAAACACAAAACAAAGCTGAACTAATGCACTGTGTGTAAATGTAACATCCAACATGGAAAAAACAAAATAGTAAATATTTGCTTTGACGTTTGTCGAGTGTTAGAATATTAACATGAAATGTCTCGTTATTTTAGTTGTAGCCATAACGATGACAAAGGGCTCATTATTATCAGCATTCAAGGCTTTAGAGACAATATATTTTAAACTTTTTAGCTTTATTTTTCATGTTTTTATTATTTGTCTAACTCATAGATTACTTATGTATTTTAGAACGATGCTCAACCATAAATTTATCTCAATTCAAATGTGTTATTTTTTTATTATTCCTAGACGAACTAATTTCGCGCCAAAGCTCCTATTTTGGCAGTTATACGAAAAAGGCTGATTTTCCACAAGTTCAAACCTCAATACAGTTATGTTTATAAACATAACTTTGACATAAACATGCGTCTGAGACGCATCCTGTTTGTTTTTGTAAACAACGTAATTTTGCTGTTAACGGAAAATCAAGTAATATTTGATAAGCAACTTTGAACTTTAACACTTTACAATACGATGTTTGAATATTGATAGAGGCTGGAGTTTAACAAATAGGACCGTTTAAATATTTTTGCCTTTTTCACTAGTATTAAGTAAAATCCATAAGTTTGAAACATTTTACTCAACATAACATCTTTTAATCCAGATAAACAACTCACATCGACAAGAAAAACGCGCAAAGAAACTCGTTTACAAAAATTCAAAAAAAGAAGAGAAAAAAACAATTACGCAACACCGACTCCTGTTACACGTAATAGTTCGGAGCATGCAAGATGCATCATTAACAAGTCGATTCGTCCTGCCCGTTACATCAGCTGATAGCACAAAAAGCTCGACCTAACATCTGCCGGCCGAGAGGCCGTGAATCACCGGCCCTTGGCGCGTGCCGACTCGAAAAAAAAAGAGAAAAAAAATCAAAAGTGTAAACTCCCGCCGACCGTTATAATCGCCTCGCCTGTGGGTGGGTGGACCGTGTTCAACCGAGTTTAAAAATCGAACATTTAATTTTTTTATGAAGATTTTATCCGTGATTATGGATAATGGTACTGTTATGCCATCTAAGTATGCTTCAATTATTTATTTTTATTTCTTCAGCTTTTAATGCATCATACCATGAATTAAACATAAAATGTTGTTGTTCTGGATATTGAAATTATAACAGCGTTATGAATCCATAAATATTCATTGTTTGTCAACCAATATTAGTTTTATATGAAACTAAATTACTAGGAGACAAAGTTTCGCCGTAAATCCTAAGCTTAATAAACTCAAGTTTTTCGATATTCTTATGATAAAACAGAAATTGCTTTCGCAGTAATAAATTTTCTTTAATTTCAAGATGGCGACGGGGACTTATTCCCGCGTTATTTAGTCTGCAAAAAAGCTAGAGAAATAGGTAAAATTCGAAAACAAAAGAGGCCATTTAAATGTGCGATAAAAATGGCAGTGATTTATTCGTAAGTTTCTTCGTAATGTTTATTGTACCTATGTTTGTTTGCGAAAATTCGGAGGAAAACATTGTTATTCGATTAGCGAGACCATTTTGGCGACGATTTTACTGTTCCCACCTACTATGGTGTCTATCATAAATTTTCATGCCAACCATGAGAATAGTGATCACTTACTTCAAAAACGGTGAAGGAAAACATCGTGAGGAAACCGACATGTCTGAGAGATATTTCTCGACGGCATTTTAAGCCAAGTCAGAGGCTCATGGGCGGATTTAAAACTCTGACACCAGGTTAGTCACTATCCACACGAAAAGAAGCAGTGAGAATTGTTCAATCAAACGCTGTATCGAAAGATAAACTTGAAATTCAACAAACAATAATTATAATAACATTAGGTATTGAATCACGCAAACAATCATCTAAACTCTAACGGCCGAACCCAATAACCTTTCTATCACCAGTTTTGGTATATTGGAGATAGAAAAATCTATCTATTTATGGTTTTAACTTCCCAATAATCAGTCAGAGAATAAGTAATCTTACGGTATTCTGGGACGACATTCAATGACAAATAGAATTATACTATGTATCATCAATAGCGATCTGTCTTTTACTGAAAATAGGTTATTGGGTTCGGCCGTAAGTACTCCCGCGCACCAGGCAGCCAAGTAACAACAGCCAGGCCGAGTCAGCCGGAATATTAAGAAAGTTCTTGGTTGCCTATTGCGTGGGCTCCATAGAGATGATGACTAAAATTAGTTTTGTCCGTCAGGTGGATTATTAAAAAATATTGGACACGTTTTTTTTTTTTTTTCTACCTAAACCATAAGATTACGGCGATAAATTGGGTTAAAATGTGCCATGACGTCACAAGCATGTCGATTTTATTTGTGACGTAGCGCCCCCACTCCCCAACTTTAATGCGATTTCTAAGTATTTTTTTATTAATATGATAAAGCAAAAAATACGTGTCTAATATTCTTTTATTATCTGATTGTCGGACAAAATAGTTTTTTTTTTAACCCATGTACCATCCCAATTAGACAAAAATGTTGGATTGGCTGCCGTAGCCTGGCTGCCACAGCCAGGCTACCTAGTGCTGCCTGCCCTAAAGCCTAAAAGACTTACAAATGTTTCAAATACAACCTTATTTCGTGCCTACAAAACCTAAGTAGTCTACTATGATAATAAGGAGACAATTCTCATAAACAAAAGAATAACTACTAAATAAAACGAAATAGTCTCAACGTCGGCTATTTATCTTAGCTAATTCGCTTGTCTAGGTACCGTATAACAGAATTGTAGGTAAGGTAAGCAGTCAAATATTTAATGTAGGTAAGTAGTCAGATATTTTTGTCATAAAGAGTCAGACGAGCTTAGTAGGTATGTATAAAGATTGTGAGCATAATCGTATCAACTCTGTTTTGAAGTTTTTCTTTTCAATTCTTGTTTTCTTGCATTTCAAGGCATGTATATACCTATTTACTTTTTCAGGGCAGTTGTATGTTGCTACTGCTTGCTACATGGATTGTATTTTTGTCATCATTTAGATGTTTATTCTGGGAGCAAGTGTAAAGTAGGCCAAATATTGGGTTCCCATCTATGAAATTGGCGTTTTTTTTTCTCACAAATAGAGAACCTTGTCACTTCTATGATTTAAAATATTCATCAATTGATTGGTATTATATCGAATCGACAACTACCAATAGTAAAAAAACCTTATTATTTATAGTTTTTTAAACATAAAAAATACCTAAAAAATTACTCCTCATTTTGTTAGTAGAAATGATCTCTATTATTTTGTCCAAAAGTTATTTTTGTCGCTTAATCTAAGTGGCATATTACGTTATCTTAGTTTTTAAACATTAGTGCATAAAAGTTTTAAAACATTAGTGTTCATGGTTGTTATATAAATTAAGAAAAATGTTAGTATGAAAAATGCAACTTCTTTAAAATTCTCCATACAAAACGCTGATTTCATAGGTGGGGACCTAATATGTGTTGAATCAAGACATTATCAATTCGGATTAGCTGGTAAATATCCACTGCCGATAGAAGGAATCCCGTTTAGTGAAAACTTGGATAAGAAGGATGCTGTTGCCGTTCTTCCTGCTAAAATTCAAGAAAGAGAAGAGGTTTCCTGTTCTTTAGTTTACTACTACAACATTCTGTTGTCAAAAAAGACTTGGATTAATGTATGCTTTTAAACTCACTTCACCCCTCGATCATCAGTCTCCTGCCATTATCCCAATTTATTTGAGGTCGGTGCAACACCTCTTTTTCTTCCGTACCCACTTCTCTTTAGTCGTCATCTCGGTAGTCACCCCCTTTCTAGCCACATCATCTTCACAGTCCATCCGTCACTTCTTACTACACAAATGACCAATCAAAATGCATTTATGACGAAAATGCAGCTGAAATTTTCACCCCCTTTCCGACGGTGCCATAAGAGGCGTCCGGGGCGATTATATCAGGTGCGATCACCAATCACCCGGATAAGCGGGCGATTATAACAATATCCCGTTGCACCCTTCCCAATATTATCTGTTGCAGTCTGTGGGGTGGTCAGTATTCGGTCGCGGGCGTGTATGAGGTGGGATTAAACGAGGATTTAACAGAATCCTGGACACGTATCTCCCATAGCTACATGATTAAATAGTTTTGTGACTGCTTAATAGACAAAGTAGGGCTTCAACCAGTTTTGGAAGGAATGTGCTTTAAAGTCTACAGCGGGGTAAAATTCACAAAAATATTTTATAATTCACTAACAATTTTTGGTAACTTTACCCCATACTGCGTTATTGTGGGGTTGAAGTTTGTATGCCAACGGAGTAGCTAGAAACTGCTGGCTCATCATCTGCCAAGCCTTTTCCGAACTACGTTGGGGTCTGCTTCTAGTCTAAACGGATGCAGCTGAATACCAGTATTTTACATGGAGCGACTACCTATCTGACCTCCACAACCCAGTTACTGGGTAATACGATACAAAACGCGCTTCTGACGTCCCGTAACAACTGTCAAATATTCGCCCCCAAATGAAATAGTAATGCCTATGGACTATATTTTGTGTTCTTAAAAATAATTTAAAATACTTCTTGCTATACAATTCAAGCTGATAACAAATCCGTCACACGGGGCAACACCTTGTACCCAACAATAGGTACAATCAGATAAAGGCAGAGGCGTTCCTTGCGCAGGCGGCGCTCTGCGATTGGAGCGCACTGCGCATGCGCGCATCTGCCGCGCACGTTAACGCGTGCCCAGATAATGTGCGCGACATATGAACCGCACTATATAAATAATACCTTTAAGTTTTTCAGAAAAAAAAAAGAAAAGCGACCGGTGACCAAATAAATGTTTCGAACAGCTGAATTGATTTTTTTTAAAGTTTGCTTACTTCTGTCACCTTCTGTGTGATTAAGAAATAGATAGGGCATCGAAATTTTGGCGTAGCTACATAAGAAGCAGTATTTTGTACCCCTATTGCATTGGGTAGATAGTGGGGATAGATATAGTTTTATGGGGGAACCACCTTTGCTGTACATTTTGAGCATCACTAGAGCGTTTGCACAACATATCATAACATCACGCCTTGTTTCCTCTAAGGGTTAGGCAGAGATGTACCTATAGTACACCCACATTTTGCCAGTTATGTTTAAGTCCCACGTAATAGGGAGCGAGCCTATTGCCATCAACCGGGCACAAATTCATATAGAAAAACCCAATGACACTTTGCCCAACCTGGGAATCGAATCGAACCCAGGACCTCATGTCCAGCATTAGCGCTTGCGACCACTAGACCAACGAGGCAGTCGAGGTAGAGTGTTTGCTTGTGCTAAAATTTAGTTATATTTGAATTTTTAATCGAAAATGATTATTGTCTCGAGAAAAACGCAGTTCAGTAGTTGGATCATGATGACACGTATTTTTAGTCACTAGTAGAAAAATCTACGTATTTTGAGTCACCAGTAGAAAAATCTACATAATTTAAATTCGATGTCGCTGTTCATCCAGGTGTCCTATTAAACTTAGCAATTAACTTCCAGTAGCTGAATGGCCTCTACATTTATTATTAATTTTCCATTAAAATGTTCCAAAGTATAATTTTGTGCTATTAACTATCGTAATCAGGTGTTTATTGATGTTGTTAATATGATATAAAGCATATTACGGACCAATTGCTGTTTATTTTGAGAATAAGATATAATTTTATGCAATTTTAATTACTTAAGTAAGTTATTTTTATACCTAGATACTGTAAAACAACAGGATATAATTTGTATTGAAGCTTAAATTCGATTAAGAGTTTTTGTAGAAAAAAAAAGCATTTTTTTGTTAAAGAGATTAAATATTAAGGTTTTTTTAAATCATTGTAGGTTTTAAAACCTATATTTATAAAGGACAGTGCACACAATAAAAGGAAAAAAAAAATGACGACAAAATCATTCATAACTCTAACCCCTTTCCCAAAAGGGGTTCGAACTGTGGGTGTAATATAATTGTACACCCACACTGACACCTCACCAATAAAGATATTAACACCTCTACTAAGTCACCTTTTTCAAAAACAAAAGGCTTTTGTCTCCACCAAATTTTTATCCAGCCAGGTCGCATCTCAGTCATTAAGGACCTCTAAAAAGGTTTTCTTCAAAGTAACCCTAGTACTTATTCAAAGTAGGCTTTAAATAAACGTAATTCCTGGACTCGAACAAAGGTGGGACCACCCATATCCCCCCCAAAAAAGCTTTACGGTGCTTGTTTTAAAACTAATTTGCTAAAGTTACTTCGCAGCCGGTAACTTATACTCGTAAATTAACTCAAGTACGTTTCTCGCTTCGCACTTTCTTTGGAAAGAACTTTTTTCGGTTACCGTTGTTCGAAAAAAGTATTCGAGCGATTTTAGTACCTACTTTCTGTTAGTATAGCTTTTTAATAAGAAGATAAGATTGTGATTATGTTGACTTCTTTATTTATTTTCGAGGAGGTAACTTATTTGCGGTTACTGGGTTGTGGAGGTCAGATAGGCTGTCGCTCCATGTAAAATACTGGTATTCAGCTGCATCCGGTTAGACTGGAAGCCGACCCTAACATAGTTGGGAGGCTAGGCAGATGATAAGGTAACAATTTTTTAGGGCTTTGAAGTTGGATTAAGAGCTAGAGCAATTAAAGGGTTTTTCATAAACCTAAAAGTAGGTACATATTATAGAAGAAATTGGGTAAACGTGTCAATTTGGAAAAACAATCGACATGCAAAACAATTTGGCATTGCATTCGATATCTCTGTTATTTTCTGCGTTACGAAACCCGATATTCGCATCGAATCGAACTTTGCACACTTATGTTTTAAAAACTGAGAAGCATCCATATCGATTTTTGTAGGAGCATTTATTTCCGTAAGCTTTTGACAATTCTATAGTGCACACACATATTTAGTTAGTGCCTCTGTCTGGAGTTCTGCAGGCCGTTTGAAGCTCAGGTCATCTCGTTTTTCGAACTGTCTGGCACCGTACTGGCGATGAACTAAGCGGCACAACTTACGCATGGGTTTAGTTTAGATTTATTATGCCATTAGTATGTGTATCATTTGTAATGTCTTTTTCAGTAATGTCCCTGTTGGCAAGCAAAATAAATGGGCACTCACACTGCTGTGTAAAATTTTTAAAGCCTTTTTTTGTTCTACCGCGAGATTTTTTTTAAATAAATGGATTTAAATGATTATTTTAATACCCATATAATATGACCACAATCAATCAATCTGCCTAGCCTATTCCCAACTATATTGGGGTCGGCTTCCAGTCTAACCGGATGCAGCTGAATACCATATTTTACATGAAGCGTCTGCCTATCTGACCTCCACAACCCAGTAAGTGGGTAATACGATATCCCTTGGTAAGACTGGTTGTCAGACTTTCGGGTTTCTGACGACCCGTGGATTTTTTGACAACTGTCAAAGATCCACGAAAGACATCCGGGACCAACGGCTTAACGTGCTTTCCGAGGCACGGAGGAGTCTCGGTATGTTAAGATGGTCACGCATCTACATACCAATCCCGGCAAGCGTAGCTTAACCTGATGGATCGAACCGTGCGGCTGTTATTACTCAGCCATAGTAGTATTACCACGTTCTACATAATCATTAATAAGGTTGATTTCCTGGCAATAGATTGCAAAATCAAACTCTAATACAAGCGTGGAAAAAACTTTTACCTTCACGGGATGTACTAAATCAAAGATCTTCAGGAATCTGAATTTTCCTCCTTAAGTATTCCTTTACGAGACTCTTTTTATGTACGAGTGCATAATCCTAAATAAATGTAACTGCTTCCGAAGGGTCGGAGACCTGGTGTCCTGAAATACAGGCCTTACAAACTTAGGCACTAGTCTGCCACAATAATTATAAGTAATTAAAACTAATAAGTACTGTTCTTGATTATTTGTATATTGTAGTGAGAAATAAATCTTTATTTAGGTTTTAATACAGATAGGTACTATTAGGTAATATTTGCCATGGCGGGCAAAACCTGGATATGCAATGGGCTCTGTACCACCATAAAACATGGGGCTCCAGGGGCTAGTGCAAATCTTGGGGTTCATTTGATTTATTGAGTCTGACTAAACTACGCTGGCATTAATTAATTCACGGGCAAAACCTCGATGAGGCTAACACAGGAGCGTGGGAATTGGCACAAGAAAAGAGAGGCCTATGCCCAGCTGTGGGTTAAGTCGGGCTGTGGATGATGATGATGATGGTACTATTAGTACCTATCTGTATTTAGTTCCGTACTAAGGTTACATCATTTGGTCCTGGTCATTAAAATAAAGCTCTTGAATATGCGACCTAATTAAAGAGACAACTCGTAGTCGTTGCGTAGACCGAAGTGTGCGAATGCTCTTTCACGGCCTATTAATTTTGCTGTTATATTTTTATTGGTATTTTATGCTAATAAGCTTATCTCTGTGTTTTGTTTTTAATTGTTTCTTTTTTGTTTTGATAAATAGGTATTTGATGATGATCATTATCATTACATTTCGGCGTTATTTTTGTTTTGGATATTTTATGAAAAAATACAAAGGTTATTGAAAAGTTTTCAAAATCGCACCAAAGAATAACATAACATTTTAAATGAAAATTCTGTGAGTTTATCTTTACCTAATTAGTTATTAATCACCTATTTGTCTTCACCGACACACCATTTACGTGTCGCATCACTTATCAAAGCGTCCGCCATCTTGTCAAGACCGCGTCACACAAGATGTCGACCAACACGCTCGATCGTATAAATTAATGCAAATGACACGACAAGGCGACAACGAGGTATTTGCGTCATTCGGAAATCGATTCAACACATTTTTTCATGAAATTTATCAGAATCGATTCGAATGTATAAAATATTGTATTGAAATCGAGAAGCGACGAACAAGAATCATATTAAGTTTAATTTTGGCAACCGTGGTCATGATCGTAAGTTAAGTATTTTTAATAGGGTGATAGATTATATCGAAATTAAGTGCTTGTTTAAAAGTCGATGTCGGTCGGTATCTTTATGAAGTTTTATGCCGAAACTATACTGTCGCCATATTATGCTTTATCTTCACCATTACTCGAAATTTATGTCTTTTTAAATACATTTCTTATTGAAGTAATGAGCCATATTTGCCATGTTAGGGTTCAAAATAAACATATATATTAAGTACTGTAGATATAAAATACTGGCAAGTTGTTGTGTAAAGTATTTTCATTTTGTCACTGTCAAAACTTGTAGCAACTGCATTATTAATTTGAATCCAATGTTTTTGTAAGCAGAGACTCGCAAATTATAAATTAAAGTCAGAGCATCTTAGCAGTTCTATGATTCACATTTACATCGATAAAAATCACGAGGAAATTCGAATTTCAGGGGTGTAATTACTAACAATACAGACATACGTGGGTCGTCGTCATCAATATCCGTACGTTCTATGAGAAAAAGCTTAATTCCTGTTTTATGCTGTTATATTATGACTCCATATACAATAATGTAAAGTTCTGAAGCTGCATTTTCACATGCAAGAAAACTTAGATATGCTTAAACTTGACAATAGCCATAAAGACAAATCTGCCGGACGTTTCCTACAAAAGTTTTCCTGCATTTCAAAACGTGACGTTCTTGAAATAAAATGAAGCTAGGAACTTACCTTCTTTTCGGTCAACTTCTCGCATCGCCGCTGCTTGCATATCTGATGCGATTTGTCGTTGCGACACGGCGCGCAGTCGCCGCAGTTGTCTTTGCGTTGGCAACCGATGCATTCGCCGCATCTTTTCCGCTTCTTCTTCGTCTGCGATCGGAAATACTGATTTATTATTAAAATTAGTGTCATTGAGGATAGTTGTTTTAAATAACATGAACTACCTTATCTTAAATGTTACAGTTTCTGTTAGATATAAGACTTGTTTCGACTTCGCCATTTGGGTCAATTGCTTGCTACAGGTATTCCACTTAGCATTTTAATTATTTTTTAAAAAGGTTACGGCCCAAAATACGAAAATTGTAATTTTCAATTTATTCGACGATGAAATAACACCGTTTTAAATTTTTAATTCGCGAAAATTGCTTCAAACTCTTCATTAAGTCATATTTTACTGTTACAACTCTCGTATCTGATCGCATTCCCGTTGGTTGCGTGTGCGATTCATTCACGAACCCGAGCAAAACGTTGGCCAAACCCTGCCACATATTTGGCCAACTTTGAACCTTGCTAAGCTACAAACGTTTTGTGTGAGACAGAAAGGGAGAAAGATATGGCAAATGTTTGACGTATTGTGACCAATATAAAGGGACGTTGCAATTACTGGCCAGACAACAATTTCGGAGTATTCCGCGCTCATTATTATGACTCGTCTCGGTCCTGCGCCGGCGCATTGAATCGGAGCGATCTCATTTACTCTCATTAGGACTTCGCAATTCGACAGCCTTATTAGTTATTGATGAAATTAATGTTTCCACAAACTATATAAAATTATTTTTATCGGCTTTATTTAATTGTTTGGCTTTACCACAACTTTATATAGAACAAATTTACTTAGCTCCAATTTATTTGTTCCATACTTATATTACAGGCAATCCGATTTTGCATATAGGTAAGCAATTTAAATACCTTCAATGTTGCAAAGCAAATTAATTCCCTACAATAAAAACACGCAACAGCTGTGATACGGTAAGAAGAAGTCGGCCATATTTGGTGCAATTTCATTCGTGCAACGTTCGTACTTATCTCGGCCGTAATCGGAACCAACCGATTGTGGCACCGACAAACAGCTGACGATTATTTAAATACGGAATTCTATTCAAATTCGTATTTCGAACGCTTGTTTTAGTTAGACGGCGAATAAAATTAAGCTTCCGATAAAAAGGTAAGTAGTTATTTGAAAGCAATAAAAAAAAAACATTTAAAGCCTGACCATGAAAACATAAACAAAGTATTGATGTTTTTTTCAAAGACGTTAATTTTTTGTATCTAACTACTCATAATTGATATTCCTATTCCTATTAGCACGTTAGAAATATTCTAATCACCAGTTCATCCTGCAGATGCTAGTTTTTTTCTTCATTTTTATTAAACCGTCTGACATTACGGAGCCTGCATGCCTTTGCTTTGTAAGAACTAAGCATAGGAACTAACCTTTAGTCTATTACATGCAATACAACAACAGATGTGACACGAAACTTATTTCGCGGTAAGTAATGTAGGTAGTTTTTTAAATTATTTATAAAAGTGTGTTATGTTTTTGTGGAATCCTGGTACATAACATCACGCCTGTATGCCCGGAAGGCTTAGGCAGAGGTGTACCTATAATACACCCATATTTCGCCAGTTATGTTTAAGTCCCATGTAATAGGGGGCGAGCCTATTGCCATCAACCGGGCACAAATCCAGACTCCGGGGTGCTACTGAGATATTCCAGATGGAAAAGCACAATAACACTTGGCCTGACACGGGTATCGATACCCAGGACCTCATGCTCAACAGTAGCGCTTGCGACCACTATGGCCAATGAGACAGTTCTGTTAAAAAAATATGTGTTTTTATTAATAGTAAGTCAAATAAAGGACTATCAAGAGAGTGCTTCAACCTTCGTTAACAACAGACCCTAATCTACCAGCATAAAAACAAAGACACATAATTATCTATACCCAAGTGCTACGTCACTAAAATATAGCTCACTTCCGCTTTTCCTAATGTTTTGTCCACATTTCTAGGAAGCTTTGGATTTTCCCCGTTTGACTCATTCCATTCGCATCATGAGTAATAGCTTCGGCTAGACAATGGAAAATGTAATCTATCATAGGGTAATAGAGAATAAATCTGAATGCTGCTAGTTTAGGATTTTTATTTCAGCTTTGTAGTAATGGCGGAAAACTTTTTTTCGATTCAAAATTAATGTTCTGGAATGCCTAATTTGAATTTTTGTACCTACGCACATTTTAGGTAGTTGAGCATTTTCATAATAAACTTTCAGATGTTCCTTTTTCGAAGAAAACCTATATGAAACAGTGTAAAATAATTACAGGGAATTTTATTTATTTATTTGCGCTAAATGCAAGTAACCTGTAATTAAGTTAAGTGCAGTAGTGAGTTAACTATAATACAGCTTTATGATCGACGTTGTTAAAGAAAAAATTGCTATAAAGCATAATTCTATGAAGTATTCGATTACAATCAGTATAGACTCAAAGCAGCTGAACTTCGATAAATTAAATCGTCAAATACTTTAGTCGAGTCATCGCATCAATTATAGTCGTTTTTAAATCGATCACTCTAATATTTATCATAACGAGTACTGATAAAATTACATAATGAATTTCGAAAAAAAATACCGTCAATATGTTGATAAAAAGGTGTAATTTAGTCGATATTTGAAAAAAAACATGTGTAAAATTCACTCGCGTGGAATTCGTTGCATTTATTTGAATTTGCTGTATATCCGTCCAATTAGGACATGCCATTGTGACTAATGATCATTGGAGCTTCTATCTAAAGCAAAAAAAAAAAAAACAATAATCGCTAACCGCGGTAATCGGTATAAAATAACATAACAAGAAACGATTATTTATAACGTACCTACGTAAATTGCAAAAATATCATTTGAATCGATTATTTAGATACTTTGAAGTGTCAAAGTATCAACATTTTTATTATTGGGCTCTATCAGAATACGCTGCGACACTTATTTTTAAATGTCGCAGCATCATGCTTAGATAGGAGCCTTTTGGCCTCGTATAGGACTTCCCGTTTTTTTTTTGTTTCTATGAATTTTGTTTAATTTGTGATCTCCTGTGCGAGTCCCATTAAATACTTTTTCTTTTCTTTCTTTTTAAATAATCGATTCAAACGATTTTTTTTAATACCTATATATTCTTGCAGCTAGCTTTTGATTAGAGTAGAGACTACTTTGATATCTCATTCAAGTACACACTAAACCTTTACTGTTCGTCCTCATAATGCACTTAAACAACACTCAATTATACTGATTATCGATTAACGATCACTAAAGACGTACATAGTATCGACTAATCGAGGTGCATCTCTAATAATTACTGTCTATTGTAGAGGCAGCTGCGCGCCAAGGTGTTCGTTATTAGACTAGGAAATGCTGACATTTATTGTGCAAAGAATGTCGTCAAGTCTGGACCTTTCCTAGCAGGTTCTGCACTTAGATAAGTTTTTTTGATCTGACAACTTCAATTATAACAAATTGCTGAAGAATATTCTCATCCGTTCGACTCTTAACTAGTAACTAGCATTAGAATAGTTTCATATATTTTTTAATTGATTAAGAGCAGTCGTGCATGTTGTAAATGTTTAGTTAATAATTACTGTGTAGCAAAGGTTTTTTTGTTTTAATTGAAATACACTAATGTGATTTTTTATTTTCATTTCGCGATTCTTTGTAGATCTTCAGGTTTGCTGAAACAGTCGTTTTATAGCGATCGATGACTTCATAAGCAAATGTCAGAGTAGTTTGTCACGCCTAAAAGATGACCAAAAATAGACGTCTATCTAAAATCTACGTACTCCTACTTTAAAACGCCGTACCTCGAGCCACAATTAAAACATACTAACTCCGTTAATATCGAAAGCTTTTCAAAACTGCCGACTAATTGCATTCGCTGTTAAATTTCAAAGTCATAAAATTTTCTAAGCAGGACACGCATAAATCGCCCGACTTTAATTTGTGTTTTAAACGAGAGAGGAAGTTAATTTATTGGTGGAGCGAGAGAATCGGCTAACTATTAAATTTATAGCCGCGAAGACAAGGAGTTCGGCCATTTCGAAACTCAAGTCCGGGAATAAAAACTGCTCGGAGAATAATAAAAGGTGGAATTACGGTGGAAGTTTCTCTTTTTCGGGCTCTCTCGAATATCCACTTTCGGCGGGCGAGTAGCTGAATGAAAATTCTGAGAATTCTTATATCTTGCGTCGAATATATAGTCGGCTTTTCGCGATTCCCCGGCGTCTTGTTTACGCAATTCGCCAATTCGTGGGAAGGGAGATTAGTTGTCGTTCCCGATTTTATTGTGTTGCTTTTCGACTTGCCTACGTTTTGTGTATGTATCATTTTGTTTACAATGTTCTGTCATATATCAGCGACTAATGATTATAGGTTATGGTACAATAAACGGTAAAATTATATGGCGAAGTCGAAACTTCCAATTTTCAGATTAGTAGTGGGATGTAAACAAATAGGTATTATTGTAAACACTATATCAGTGTAAACTCTGAAGTTATTTAAACTAAGAATACTGAAACCTTAACGATATTTACACCCATTTCGATTGATCTTTACATTTCATTTACTAAGAAATTGTGTCAAAATATTTACTGTAAACAGGGTCATGATTACCAGTTAAGATTACAGAAGCTTCTTTTGAAATATGAAAATTCTCACCTGTTTTTCACTGGTTATGTCGTCCATTTCCATAGGTCCCGTCGCCATGGGAGGTGCCCCATGCATCGGTGACTTGAACCCTGCAGTGGAAGACACAGCCGCGACCTGACCACTGCTCTCAGACCCGACCTCCATGTTAGACCCATCAGACTCAGTGCTGTTCGCGCGCATTTTCCGTCGCTCCTTCTTTCTAAAGTCCGATCTTGTTGGTGAAGAACCTGTGCCGAACCCATTCGTCTTTTTCTCATAACCGTTATCAATCATCATTGGATTCTGGAAATTACTGTGGTGTAGTCCATTCGGCGTATATTTCTCCTGTAGCGCTTTCACATCAAACGGCTCGTTTTTCAACACATGAACTACGGTTGGACTTTGTATGTTCTGTATTAAGCTCCCGTTTTGATGCAGGAGCGTTCCGTTTTGGTGTAGAAGGCCATTTTGTGTCGGATAAGCATTGATTGTGGCTATGTTTGGTTGGTACAGTTGTATGTGTCTGTCATCGATGTACGCTTGTCCGGCCGGTGCCAGTTCCCTCGCCTGCAAGGGCGCTGGCACGATGGGGAAGCTTCGCGCGTTCACAGCTGTTAGTGTATGGAATGTTGTGGCGTTGACAGGTGAAAGTGTCGTCAGGGTGGTCGATAAAGGCGCCATCTGCGCTAGCGTAGTGAGATGCGCAGGCGACGACGGCGTGGTGAGTTGCGTGAGCTGGGTTAACTGACTAGGGCTCGCGCTCGGTGTCGGGCTCGCCGTGACCGGCACCGGGGTCACGCTAGGCAGACCCGTTTCCGGTATCACCGACGTTTCTGGAAACGTTTGGAACTGGCTTTGGAAGGACGGCAGCTTGTTCGTGATGGGCTGCAGTGTCACGGGCTGGTAGTCCAGTGCTGCTGAGAAGCCAGCCCGTAGGAATGAATCTTTGGAGTGCACCGTGATGGGCATTGATTCCCACGGTCGGTATTGCGGCTGGCTGGCGATAACGGAGACCGTGTCTCCGGTTCTTTCGTAGTACTCCCAGGCGGGGTCGAGGAGCCGTGTATCGGCTGTGAGGATCCGCTGCTCGTTCTCCATGTCGCCAAAGGAGGAGAACGGCGGAAGAGCGCTGTCTGCGCTGGCGTCGCTGTTGAGCGCCTCGCTCATGACGCCTTGCCTCGACGCTGCCTCATCGCGTCGGGGACCATAAACCCTTACAAAAATAAGCTCTAAGTCTATTGTAGTACTGAACACTCGGAACTGCACTGGAACTTACAATTTGTACTCTTGACGTGGCTCCGCTAATTTGTTTAAAGTTCGGTATCTAAGTAGCACTTAATGTTACGGGTATACGGCACACTGGTTTACACTAAAACTAATCACAATATCTTCGTTATCCAACTAAGGAATAAATATAAAAGTCCTTAATAAGAGGCAGTTGAACTTACACGAACTTTACGGTCTAAGGGTTTATAAAAATCTTTGGCTGACTTTTTTTTACAAAACGCTCGAGAATACGGTTCTTATTAATTGTTAACGATCGATAAAATATTTTGTGCACTCGTTTAACGATTTCTATTATTTTGGAACGTTTAAATACTGGTCGTTGGCTGATTAAATTTGCTCGTTCAAGGCTTTTTTTTATTGTAAATACCGATCAGACTTAAATTAATTTGTACTGTTTGGGAGTTAGCGTATACTATTTACGATTTAGATTTATCGTTAAAAGGTAAAAAAAATAGTGCTTATATTTAAATTTTCGAAACGAAAGATATGACTGGAGGCTTTGGTTTGAGGATTTCGTGGCTTTTGGTTGAACGTGTATCAGTTTCGGCGCATGAGGCGTCGTCTGGGCCGGTTATCCGTACGGCCGGCACCAATCTGTGAACAAAAATATTATATTAGGGCAACTATTCAAGGAAAATTGTTACAAAATTGAAAAACAAAATTGGGATCGTTTTTTATTAAGGAACGATGTAAATTGTGAAGAAGGAAGAATACAGGAGGTAAGAAAATTCACAAGTTATGGGCAGGCCCCGACATGTTTACTGCGATGGCGGGGCACGCATGCGCGGGGCTGTGTTTTGAATAGAGCGCGAATCGATGCAATGGCGCGAATAACCTATACTTGCGAACTTTCGAAGGAAATTGCTAACAATCAGCTGTTGTTTATTGTGTTGACTGTAATAGCTTTATGATATCCGAAATAAGATTATTATTTTGAATATCTTGAGTTTGAATTATTGGTTTGTAGTTGAAGGAAACAGAAACCCGAGGTACTTAATTGTAATATTATAGAATTTTTCGACTTTCAAATATAGAATACAAAGGAACTTTGGACTTAAATATACAAAACAAAGAATACTAGACGAAAGGAAAGTTGCAAAGCACAAAATAATTAACCCTTCTCCCATAGAACGGAAAATATGACCCTATGGATTACAAATGCACTTTATTACTTCAAATATATGGCAAAGGTGACTTTACCCGACCAATTAACCTGCAAAGCTTAAAAAAACCTCGACGAAAAAAAGTATTTAAAACGGTTAGTTCTACCCTTATTCACGTTTTAACAAAGTGCAAGCCAACTCAAGTACCAAAATCATCTCAAAAGATAAACAGCATCACCGTATCAAACTAACATTAGCAAATCGTTTTGCGTTAATGTGCGTTGATAAAACCGGCGGTGCGCGATAATCACGTTGTCATATGCCGGTAACATTTCGCAGAGTGACGTCATAGCCCCCACACCCCGTTAACCTGACCCCAATAGCGTGCGTGCAAGCTCGTGCAAGAAAAGCGAAGAAAATTAGTAGGTACTGTCCATCTAGTTTATCTTAATTTGTAGTTTTTTTTTAGAATGGTAGGTTCGTTTTGTGTATGGCAACATTGATGTGGATTCGGAATAGGATTTTGAATTCGGAAATGGAAGTTTTTTTTTTTCAGTATGTACCAATTATAATTTTCTTTTTGTGAGTGTGCAGCGGATGCAAAAAATCAAGCTGGCTGGTGAGAAGTGTGTAATAATAATAAACGAACTACAGTCAAATGCATCTACATAATCATTTTAAAAAATTGGGTAGGTAGGTAGGTACTAAAAATTACCATACTAATGTGGTTTTATTGCTAAAGAATACTGAAAAAGATTGCACTTTTAAAAAGAACTTAGGTGAAACCAGAAATTGTTTAGCATACTTACACGAAAAAAACAGAAGAAAATGCGCGGGAAATCGCTAAAATAAGTTTCTATTTGTATCCGTTTCCCGGTTGTTTACAAAGTAACTATTCTTTGTACTTCGGACAACATAATATGAGCACTACCAAATGTCTATGAAACAACAATAAAAATGCGAGCTTTTTGTCACACGACCAATTTGAGGATACGCTCCAACGAATTATGTCTTAGAACTTCTTAGGTGCCATCTTATTTGGTAGCATTATCACGCGGAGTAAACAATTTCTATAAATAGAAGGGTACGGCAATAATGCCTAATGCTACGCTCTATTTCTGTCTCACTATTTTAAGGGCGTACTATTTTTGAAATGTTTCATTTTAAAACTGTCTATTTCCACTGATCAAGATTCGATGCGACATTTTTAGAAAATTTATTTATGGCTTGATATTTTTAAGATGTATTGGAATTGTTTTCCATATTTAGATTTGACTGACATACTTTTAATAGCATGATCTGTTTGTGTTTTATATATTCAGTTTTGTTCAAGACATTTCCAGAAAGTTTTCTTTTTCCATATTATTTCCATCTATCATAAAATCGTGGAATCTGAATTTTAATATAATTCCGAACATGTACATTCTACATTTAAAATTTCAAAATTATCGTTCGAATTGACTCATCTACAAAAGGGTAGACACGTGTATATTTAAATATGGAACAAGAACTTTCATCGCGCGAAGAGGCATCGAGATCGATTAGCACTTCATTTGCAGTATTGATGACGTCAGAGCTTTATTATTATTAAACCTGGGATTATTTATGTCGATTAATTGTATTATAAGAGACAATGACACGTGATGGGTTAGATTCGAATTCTATTTGTGAATTGGGATGCTGGTTTTGACATTCGACATTATATAATTTGCTTTGATAAAGGTTGCCCCGATTCCAAAAATATGTTAAGTAACAAAGTACATAAAGTATAATAAATCTACAATAAAAAATCCCAGTATCATTATATTTGAATATAGACTCTGCATCGTCTTAAACATTGACTCGACTAATTCCTTATTGATGAAATACTCTCATTATAAAAGTTTCGCGAATCGGAGCCATAACTAAGGCTTCCAAAGGATACGCATCAAAAGAAATGTCTTTTGTTTCCATCACAAAGAGGGAGTAAATTGCAACTTGCTTGTTTCGACTTTTTCGCTTTTCTCAAGTACTGTGCCGTATTTTCCTGAGGGACTTAGAAGATTTTTCTGTTCCGTTACCCTATCTACATGAAATTAATTTAGCTTTGTGGCTCCTCGCATAATGTTGTGTGTTGGACGAACTTAACTGTCTAATGATGGATGAGTGGTTTGATGGATCTCTTTGAGTGCTGTGGGTTCTATAGTAGGGTCGACGTTGTATTTGTATGACATTGATAATGTTGATGGTGAGTTATTTTACACTTTGAAGGAGTTCTGTGTTACGTAAGGAGTCATGACGTCATGTCACACTATTTGAATATTGAACAAATTCAAACCATCCTTTGTGATTCCACATTCAAATCTCGCGTCAACGTTCAAAAATCATTCCGCATTACATCACCATCACTCCAAAACGTTCCGACTAGTAATCACAGGGCAAAACTCTTTGTAGAAGCGCACAAAGAGCGTTCCTCGAAAAAAAATTAAAAAGCTCACTTCAGAACGCAACCGCCTCGCATGTGTGCTGTATGTGTTCGAGCGTGTGTGTTGCAAGGATTCAGAGGGTGTCGAAGTGTGGGTGTGTGTGGCCGTGTGGGTAGAACGCGATAGTATCTGGGTCTGGGTTGTCAAGGGCAACCGTACAACCGCTGCAGCGAAAGCATTGCGCTTTCAGCGTTGAGCTGCAATTATACGGAATATTTTTAGCGTCGGATGTTGTCGCTTTTTTGTAGCGACGCGCAAACTGCACCGAACTGCGTTTGGATGTTCGGAAATCATTGGTCTTGTTATGAAGAATGTGGGTAGTGTGTTCATGGTTGTTTTACTAGTTTGTGATAACATGTGGGTAGATTCTTATTACCTTGAACTAAACACAGATTGTAGAGACTGTTATACAGAGAAGTAGAGCTTTATGAAGATATAGCCGTGGTAACTGATAATTTTCTATTTGAAAATGTTGATAAAGGCTGTAAATCTATTGATGCATCTTTATACTAAAGTAAAACAAAAAGTTTGAAGGTTGTTCTCATATACAGCAATGAAACATTAAGTACCTACACAGGATAAGGCAATTTATTGCAAAGCCATTTCAACGCCCAATAAATACTCTTTCAACTACTACAAAATATTAAATATCAGAACATAAAAACGTATTTGAACATTTTTTCTTTACCAGCTGTGTACTATAACATCCGTTTAAGCATAATACCTGCACAGGAAACCGATATCTTAGTATAAGTGATCATTCGTTGATGATAATCTACTGATAACACATCGATGGTTACTGTAAGTAGTTCGTATATTCTTATCGATGGATCAGCACCTTCGTTTTGTTAAAAAGATGTTATAAAACCATTAAGAAGGTGCGAGTTTAATTTTTTTATAATCTATGGTCAAGATGTTATACCTTATTGGCTTTTTTGCTTTATCATTCTCTTTTTAAATATCTGCGCGCAGTTTCTTTTTTATTTAAATTCATAGTTTGTCTTATCAGCCAGTATTATTAGACTTTTTCTTTTTAATTGTTGTTCAAATAAATTGGTTTGATAAACCCCATATGATCAACCGGTGGGTGTGCAAGCAGTAGTAATCCTTTTGCAACGGGTTTCATAACCAACTGTTGATGTTACGTCATTGGACCCCAATTAATCAGATCGACCAATCGGAAAAATGTAGGTGAGGATCATACAATAACTGCTTTATTTGCCTGTATATCTGTATGCTATTGTTCTTTACTAGAGCATGTTTATTTGACGGGATTTCCGAACTATTCTCTGTGTTTATGGTATTTTTGTCTACAGCCTGCGTGATTAATTTCATGTTCTCTCTTGGTACAGATTTCATTCTCTGCTTCTAGAAACCCATAGGTAAGCTTGTTGTGTTGATGTTTAATGACTTAAAATATGAGTTCGCAATGCATGACTGCTATTTAAGGGCTTCTAGCATTCAAAAGGACAATTTTATAATTGGCTGCGCATCTTTTTTGTGTCCTGTAATTTCCAGTGTATTTTGTATTACTCATCTGCCGAATGCTCATGATAACATCAACACCTTTTGTCAATTTATTGATCCTGATTCTATTGCTATTAAAATTACATCATGATATACAATACTTAGTCATCGCAAGTCTACCTATAGCAATCATTTTTAGCTGAGCCATTATAGCAGTTGGTATATTCTTGTTCCAACAAGAAGCAACTGGCTGTATGCCTTCATTGCCAACAAGAACCGATTCCAAAACGTAATTTTCTTCGAAATTCGAAGTTGGAGTACCGAAAGGACTATACAGAACAGTTATGATTTTTTCATTCGTAGTTTCTCACACAAATATATCTATAAATCTGTATGTAATGACACAGTCGGCAGGATACGTACATCAGTCTGATTGCCGCCGAGCGATGCGGATTCAATTCTCGCTCTATTATTTTATACGAGCAACATTCAACGACGAGAAGTCGTTATTAAGTATTATTTCGTTTATTGTTTCGGTTATGGTGGCAGGGTTTTCTTTATTTTCAATTTTTTCTGGTTTAGCAGCAGTATCTACCGATCCTTGATTTTGACTTTGACTTTACAGTCTTCTGTTTTCTGCCTTTCTAAGTCATTAATAGAAACACTTTCAGTGTGTATGAGAACTTTTTGGCCGGCCACATACATACGGAATTCCGTTTCGAAATATCGATTTGGAATTTCGAAGGCAGCAAATCCATACAAAATCAAGGATGTATCACACACGTACAACAGTAGTTCTACGTTCAAAATTTTCTCCGATTCAAAATTCCGAAATGGAATTCCGTCTGTATGTGGCCGGTCGTTTGTATGGATTTGCTGCATTCGAAATTCCGGATCGATATTTTGCCTTATTTGTCGATTTTTATTCTGTTGGTGGTAAACAGAAATCAACTTAGCGTCCAGAAGTTGAAGCAGATGCTTTACGTTTCATAAAACACGGTAGTCTAGACGAGAGAGTAAATCCGTATTATTTTTGTAGTAAAACAGTCGGAACCGAAAAATAACAAAGTTTTACAGGGTTATTGATTTCTCTACTTTCAATAAAAATACCTCTAGATGATAATAGTAAAACTATATGATATAGTCGAACTAAGTAGCCGTTTATGCAATTCCAAAATATCTGAATTTCATACTTCACTTTTCAACGATAACCTAAAAAATGCATTAAAAACCCAATAAAATCCATAAACATGCCAACATGATATCAGAACTCCATCAAATTTAAAACGCATTAGAATGATAAGGCCTCGGCGATATAGAGTTACCGTCCCATCCCATTCAGCCACTCGAATCCAGTTGAATAGAAACGCAGATGTTTCGTTTTTTACGACAATCTTTCCCACACTACCACTTTTTCTGATGCCTTAATACTCCAGCAAACTTATTGTTGCACTTTCTCGGCATCTAACACATTCAATTTTAATCTCTAATAGCAAAGATATAGGGTGATTTTTGGATTTTCGTAAAAGCTGTTTAAGGTTGGTCGATACAGTTTTGTAAGGAATTTTTTGTGAGCACGTCTGTCTTTGCTATCGGATGCGACATCGGAAATTGAGCTTTTTTTGTACTTACACCTATGAGATGGAATTGTTTGAAGGAAGTCACATGTGTATGACGATGATTGTATGATTTAGTATTGTTTCCTTTACATATTGTCGCGTCGGGTACTTTAAGTTACTATTTGAAATCATTTGAAAAGTTGACAAAATTGTTGCATCCGTAATATGATAGTAGGTACCGTTTGCATTGGAGTTTGTGTTCTAAATAGTTTTTTGACTAACTTTAATTTTAATATTCCATATCCATGGATCGAGTATCAATATAACAACTTACGAAAAGCATTATGATAAATGATTTTGTATGCCTCAATGGCGGCGGGACATAGCAGACTTACCTGGAACTAACACAACATCTTATAAACCTATGATGATCAACAATAAATGATTTGAATTTGAAAAAAACGAAAAACTAAAATACTTTTCAATACAAAACGAACAATGTCTACGATCATTATTTGCTCGACTGCAAATAATTCAGTAGCAACTTCAAGCACTTCCAATAAATAAAGACTGAAACTATAAAAAATTAATATTAACTTCAAATGTAAGCGGTTCGCTCAACTTAAAACTGAATTTTCATTGAAAAGCGAGCGTTCACCGTCGCGACTCCCACCCTTACCCAAATAAAATATCCACCACAATTACATTTCCAAGAAAGTTTTCACTACATCGATGTTTAAACTTTTACCTAGACGGCTTGTACACATACTGAAGCAGTTATGTATACTTTCAAAAGCGTAAGCGTCGCTTTGCTCGGGAGCAATAAGAAGAGGATTATCCCACAGAGAAAGTATGAATCAACTTATGATATTACTTGTGGCAATAATCGGGATACTTGAGACTACAGACGGATGAGGACGCTCCATTTGAACCTTTAGAGGTGATATTAATATTTCAGATTTTAGAATGCAAACTGTTGACTTGGAAAGCTTAATTTGGGAGACATCGATTTATGATGGTGCTCCAACTATACAATCATCAATATACACGAAATGAATTTTGTTATTTCTACCAATTGGTAGATACTACTGGTAGAAACCAGTGGGGTAGTCATAACTACAAAATTACTTTAACAATCAGTCAAAAACAATAAAATTTCTGATGCTAGCTTTGGAATGAAGTATCGGGAACACTAGATGGATAGAAAACCAGCACATTGCTACTTTTGTAGGCAGTGGTGGTCCAGTGGTAACGCCGTGACTTACGAGTTGTAGGTCGTAGGTTCGAACTCTGACAGGCGCTTTACTTTGCGTAAATCATTTCATCACCATTGCTCTCAAAACGGTGAAGGAAAACATCGTGAGCAAACCGCCATGTCCTAGAACAAAAAATTCGAAAATATGTGACATTCACCAATCCGTACTGGGCTCGCTGGTGGATTAGGGCCACTCTCTCACAGAGAGGATGCCTGTGTCCTAGCAGTGGGAACATTATAGGCCGATTATGCTCCTCTAATGAAAAGCACCAGTCTTAAATCATACAAACTATTACAAGAATAAGGAGAAACGTAGTCAAATCCAAGAGGTCTATTAATTGATTTAAGCAACGTTGGATATAACATCTCAGTCGAAACAAGCTCGAAACTACAAGCGTTACAATCGACAATGTCAACTACTACAAACACAAAATTTCCATGCTTAAAACAATTCAAAACTAGATTCAGAGGAAACATAACTCGCTTGTTCAACTAAAAAGGAAGCACATAGCATTGCACAATCCGTTGCGTTGCTCTCAACTCTGTACCAACAGTAACTACCAACTGTTAGCTCCGGCGAAATTGGCCAATTTGTTTATTTGTTTTCATTGGCTTCACTGAACTTGACTCCCTATTATCGCATTCGCGGGAGGAAGACGTATTATTTATTCGATTATTCCGTGGGACCGGAATCTTCGACGAAGTTCAGTGCTTAAAAGTATTAATCTTCGATATTCCGATATCCGATTGCGGAGTTTTGGAGTTTTTGGTGAGTAGACGAGATGTTAAGAGAATATTTGGCGTAGCCATTTGAGGTACTATTCATTTTGGGGCTGTATTGCAATTTGCACGGGTAGACACCAAGGGTTTGCACGGGGTTGGGACTGTTAGACACTTTTTACTGCTCTTCCAGCATTTTGTCTTGCATTGACATCATCCCTCTGTAACCAAATTTGTCCCAATCTTTGCCAATGCATAGGTAAACGTCTAATGTTCAAATAGTACCTAGTCTATTGAAGGGTTTAAATTTTTTTACTTTCCTTGGTTAAACAAAAATATAGACACTTGAACTATTGAAATCACAAATTGTAAGTTAAAAAGTCGAGTAGTTTTTTTAACTTTCTTGAAACATTTTAAGGAAAGCTAGACGTAGAAAGGTTTAGGAACATGAAATCTTAATAATGTCTGAAAGTCTAAGAGCAAGTCTCAATTCATGAGCCATTACAAAGATGACTAGAAGTAAGTAGGTAGGTAGTATATCTTTTCTTAAATACCAAAGAAATGAATGAAGCTTTTGTGGAAATGTGAAAGCTTTCTTGAATTAATTAGGATAGAGCAGAACCATAAGTTAGTTTGTATTGAATGATTACTCCAGCTTTTGGTTAAAACGATTCTCAGAAAGATAAATTATGTCTATCAGGGATTTGAGGAACTGTTCAGACTCTTGTTGATAAAATAATCGACATAAGGGGGAAGTTCAAGGAAACGTGGTTATGAAAGTTATCGGTAACGGCCTGGAAGTGTCCAATTTATAGGTCAGGTTTTGATTTCTTTTGGGTAGTAGTTATAATTCGTTTTATGCATTTAACATAGAAGTAAGCGAAACAACCTTCTCAATGAAATTTGAAGAAAGAAAGTAACTTAAAGATTAGTTAAGTCCAATAGGTACCCAATCATTGGAAAAAGTAGATAAGTCAATTCAGGAAAGTTAAGAAGATTCGTTAGTTAAACTTTTAGACGAGTCAATCAACATTGTTCAGCTTGAAATGAGATCTATTTCAAGTTTTTGATTGGTTTGACCTCGCTTTTTTGAACATCGGCCAGTTTGTGATTGGCTTCCTTCAAAAGCCAGTTTCACGTGGTCCTCGACTACAAAAATGTCAAATAAGACCAACTCTGACCAACATAGCTTTTAATTTCACTTGAAAGACCTTAGGAATTCCATTCTTTGAACTTACAAACTGCAATAAAGTAGATAAAAATCGTTCCCGCTCCAATTTCGCTCGTTGCAATTAAGCTCTAAATTATGTGACATCATGCACATCAGACAGTGACAGCCGATGCGTCACCACAACGTGTCTCCGGATGCTATCACCGTGTCCCTGACGCGCAACTTTGCAACTATCACACACTTTGTTAGAAACTGTCGTCTTTTGAGAACTACCAACAAGATCACATCCAATTAGCTTCAGGTAAGCGTGAGACAATGCAGCCTTGATGTGTTCCGTAGTTTCTTAGAGATATAGTTTACCAATTGTCTGCTACAACAACAAACGCCAAGCAGGAAAACAGGGATCGATTCGCGAAAGCACACAACGAAAGCTCTGGCGGAAGCACGCAAACGCGCACCGGACTCGCTTCACGCTCTGCTGGCACCGCTGTCTATATACGAGTACCTCTAACTAAACAATCCACAAAAACCAAAAGCTTCTATTCCACTACTTGGAAACACTTGCACATTTTGCCACAAAACTTTTGTGTAAGACGCGAACTCTGTACCTTCTCTCGCTCGATCCATCCGCGCCTCCTTTTTTTCTTCGTCTCGCTGCCTCGGAAACAAAACGGTCCGAAGGACGCAAGCGAAAAATAAACAAAAAGGGAATCGGAGTTCGCGATCGCGTCAGTTGTGCGCGTGTCGCGTCGCGCGGGGGCGATCTGCGTGCATGTGTACGCGGCGAGGTTCGGCGGCGGACTGGCGCGCGCGGCGGCGACGCAGCTGCTGCGGCGGCCAATGGCGCGCGGTCACGTGACGCGCCCCGCGCCCGCACACGCTTGTTCGCTTGTTTACAAATAATAATAATACGGCCGCCCGGTGGCGCCGCCTCTACGCCGCGGCCGGCTACGCGCGCTACGGGCTACGCACAGCTGTCGTTGCATTTGGCGGGATTCGATTCGGAGTCCGCTCAAAGCTTCGATCTGTTTACTTGGAGCTTTCGCGTTGGCGTGCTATCGATCGGTACAACTTCGGTGCCGCGTTGTAGATGCGTTACACCAACTTACAACAATTCATGTTGTATTATTTAATGGATATTATGTTTGCTGTTATATTTTTCCTGTTTTCGTAGCGCAGGAAGACGAGAGTAACACCAAATTGGAGGTTAAAATTTCGGAAAAGGGTTAATCAAATTATTACGCAATTTGGCTAAGAGGGTGCGACATTCGTCCCCATTTCGCGACAGGTTGATGTTTCCGATTGTTTTGCGTTCAGGACGTAAGGTGCGTGAGGGCTGAACCCCAGTGCATGTGCTATACGTGGTGGCTGGTGGCACTGTGGCACTAAACTCCCCTCGGTCTAAATCTGAGCTGAGGTGCCCCGTGGTCTCGTGCTAAGGGATGAGACACTTGTCGAACTCATTCTAATTGATCCCCTCATCTTTTACGCATTACAAAAAGTGAAAGTTCGTCCCCAATATTTTGGTCAATTGACACAGTATTAGATTTCAGAGCAGTTCTCAAATTGGGGCTGCGAAAGTTCAGTTCTTAAATCGGGGAATCTTTAACGTCATAGGTACTAATTGAGTCTCTATCATTGAGTCCTTGAAAGACGACATGTTAGTCATAGTCCTACAAAATGTTCGGGTGATTGGACATTTCATTATGAGCACCCTGTGTACGTCACCATTCCTAGGAACCATTTAAAAAGTAGCATTAAAAAAAATTACATGTATAATTAATTAATTTAAGGTACGCAACATTCAACAGTATTTTGCAGAAGATATAATTCACCCTTAAGTATTAATAAAACGAATAATTATATCATGACTGTAATTATAAAATAAAATACTGGTAGCTCTATCAAGAATTCATGACAACAGTTCGTAACGACAACTGCCTTCTAAATCAATTAATGAAGCATTCATGAATTCATTTGGATTTGAATTCTTGCCTTCATGGTTGTGTTAAGTGACTAGGATATTCAAGAACCCCCCTAGAAGCTTACAGGTAGACAAACAAGAAATGCAGGATGCTCTATCATTTTCTTAATAAAAACTTTATTTGTGCTTGAAGGAGCTATACAAGGTGATTTGTAATTTATAAAATGTATTCTTCCAGGACGTGGTAGTGTGACCCATTTGCAACAATTATGCACCCCATGAAGCCTAGGCGAGAATTCATGGGATTCGAGAAAACCCAAATATTTATGTATTTAAAAAAAAATCCCGCAATTCGTTACTAAATATCACTTTTCTCCAAATTCTCAAATTCAATGGCCTTCATTGTTATTTCATTGGACACCTAATTCTTTAACAGACCTTTCTAATTTTCTAAAACCTCAAACAGTTGAAAGTTAAAGGAAGTAGTTTATTAATCATTTTCAAAAATCATCTACATACCAGTTTTCTCAAAATTTTACTATGGCTTTTGTACAATAGATGAGATTAGACAATTGAATACGTATTTCATATCGTCTGAACTCTTCATATTTTCCAAAAAACAACCTACCCACTGCCTCGTTGGCGTAGGTCCTGGGTACGATTCTTAGGTCTGATGCAGTTCTATTGGGTTTTTCTATCAGGAATATCTCAGCAGCAGCCCGGACAGTAGATTTGTGCCCGGTTGATGGCGATAGGCTTGCTCCCTATTACATGGGATTTAAATATAACTGGCGAAATGTGAGTCTACACCTCTGCCCAACCCTTCGAGGATTAGAGGCGTGATGTTATTTTAATAAATTATCTAAGAGCAATAAGAAGGTGTGAAAACCAGAAATGTGTGAGGTATGCGTCCCCGCGTTGCGAGTGCATTGTGAGTGGGGAATGAGTGTGAAACTAACCAAGAACATCGATTCATTTCCATTGCAAGCTAACGTAGCGCCTTGTAGACATACCTAAATAATATTTATTTTCATAAACATCTAGTCCCTTAATAATTTTCATGAATGCACGCCTACTTTTTATTATGTTTTTTCATCATACAGTTATCTTAAAAGGCTACCACAGACAGGCGCGACGCGACGATGCGACGCGATTCTCCAGATCACTAGACGCTAGACTTGAGATTCTAGTCTAGTTGATCTAGTTGAGTCGCGTCGCGCCTGTTTGCGGGACCCTACATTTTCCCCTACCTTTTTGCTAAATATCGTAACGACACATTATTCTTATTTTTTTTGCGAATTTAAAAATTATTTAGTTTTTGGAAAAAAATGCACAACATTGTAAACATGAATCCAAATTATTGCACAGGTCTTCTTCGTTTCGTGTGGTTAGCGACTAACCTGGTGTCAGAGTTTTAAAGCCGCCCATGGGCCTCAGACTTGGCTTCACATGCCGTCGAGAAATATCACTCAGGCATGCCAGTTTCCTCACGATGTTTTCCTTCACCGTTTTTGAAGCAAGTGATAATTATACAATACGCACATGAATCTGAAAAGTCAGAGGTGCGTGCTATGGGTTTGAACTCGAGACCTATGACTATAAATATTATTATTATTGTTGCACAGCCTAATTTAAATAAAAAAGACATAAAAATTAACCAACAAATCGAGCAAACTTTACAAGTATAAGTCATCAAATAATATTGGCACAAAAAAAATCATCATCGTAGGAAGAGACCGATATGATACCTGTAGAAAAAATGGCCACAAAATAAGTACAGTCGGTCGAGTCTGTAAAAATATCAAAGTGAAACTTAGGTGAAGTGAGCTGTCATTGTCACATATCGATCCGGAGGATGCTAGGGATTAGCACTATTGACAGCTCACTTCACCTAAGTTTCACGGTGATATTTTTACAGAATCGACCGGCTGTATCTACGTACAGAGCAGTGTTGGTCCAATGCATGCCCTGCCAGGAAAATAGCAGAATACAGATATATTAACTCCATCGATTATGAGGGCACCTAGTGCGTCATCGCTTGTTGCTGACTCAAAAATATCCCTGGCCACTGCACTGTCCTACTTAGCTTCGATTTGTCGCTGTCTAAGCACATTAGTCGACCGCTTGCCGCCTGTGATACAGGTTTATCCTAGTACAGGCATCATACTTTGTAATACCTACATTATTTCTAAGATTTATACTGTATTTTACCAATTTTTATTTTTGAATAAATGTTTATGTTATGTTTATGTTATTTATTTATTTATTTATATATACTTTATTGTACACCAGATTATACATTACATAAAGAAAAAGTAATACTATAAAATATACAATGGGCGGCCTTATCGCTTACTGCGATCTCTTCCAGGCAACCTTTATGTTATGTTAATGGTAACGGCCGCGACTTACGAGTGGTCGTGGGTTTGAAGTTCGGACCCAGACAAGCGCTTTACTTTGTGTAAATGATTTCATCACCACTGCTCTCAAAACGGTGAAGGAAAACATCGTGAGGAAACCGGGATGTCAAAGAATCAAAAATTCGAAGACATGTGACATCTACCAATCCGCACTGGGCTCAAGTGATAGATTACGGCCCACTCCCTCTCACCAAGAGGAGGCCTGTGTCCCAGCAGTGGGAACATTATAGGCAGATTATGCTATGTACCTAACTACTTATATTCCTGTGTTGTTTTATCATCCATGTATCTTCCGAAGTAAGCCTTTAAATAACAAAGTTTCAAGGAGTGAAAATTTAAGACAGTTTTTAATGCTCTAAGTTTCGAAAGCTTCATTATATTCCAAACTTGTGTTTTAGTGAAAATATTAAGAGCAGACTTTAGTTTCGCAGTCGCTTTTCGTTTTTATAAATCACTCGGAAGTTTGTACTGTAGACATTTTAATAATAAAGCTTGAATAATTTTCGTAGTGGAATTTATTTATTTATTTAAACTATATAAAACCAATTACGCTGATTACATACTTTACAAATTATGTATTACACATTAGGTACGCACATGTCACAAAATTTTTGACGTAAGTACCTGATATGGGTAGGTATACGCAATATTATACTAGCTTTTGCCTGCGGTTTCGTCCGCGTGGAGGTCGGAAATTATCTCACGGGAACGCACTACCGGGATAAAAAGTATCTACACATGTGCCAAATTTCATCCAAATCCGTTCAGCCGTGTTAGCGTGAAAGCGTAACAACTTACTTTCGCATTTATTATATTAGTTAGGATTATTAACTCTTTCACTCAGTCTTCTCGCAAATCTGAGAATAGAATAGAATGAAATGAATTGGGGATGTCTGGCACATTCTAACAACCTAACTTCAATTCATCACGCTAAAATGGCTGAACGGATTTGGATGACATTTGGCACATGAGTAGACCTTGACCTGGAGAAGGACAAAGGCTATTTATCCTGGACCGCAGACCAAGTCGCGGGCAAACGCAAGTTCATTATAAATCTCAGCGTGAAAAATTAATTCGACCTGGGACTAGATTCTTCTTGATCTAGGGAAAATGTTGGCTTCTGATTTGAGTAATATTTATGAACAATCGAGCCCACTCGTTGATTCACTAAATTACACCTTATATCCCCAGTTTCAATCGTTCTTCTTGTAAGCGACCATGTGAATGGCAAACTAAATTGTGAGAGCCCAGAACTTGACTACGAGTTTTGCATTGTCTATGGCGTCCATAAGTTCCTGCAGCATGAAGGTATTATGGCACGTACCACACAGGACATAATGTTTTACCCCATATTAATATAAACGTGAAGTAAAGTTATGAGAAACATAAACCTCGAAAATGTATAGGTAAATCTGAAGTTTAGACTGATTGTACCTTTACGTTTATTAATAAGGGGGTTTAAGTCGTGTCGGTTACCAAATTATAGTTATTAGTTAACCCTAGAAAGATAATCATATTGAGATGAATGTTAACGATGCGTTCAAATGTACATAAATTCTTGTATCTTCTATTCGTGCTTAATTTTCGTAGCTACGCATCAGCCTTTTAAACTTTTCAGATTATTTTTAAAGAACCAGTTATCAACTCCCAAAAGCAACAAACAGTAATTAAAACTGTTTTTCATAGGAATTGGTAACTAAATAAGGTGTTTAAATTCTAAGGAAAAACCTTTATTTTACGTTTCAGAGTAATTGCTTTTAGTAAATAAATAAGTTCCGAAAATATGTAATTTCCCGATGACTCGATAACGTGAATGACGTTTCTCATTATTACGTTTCAGAGAACCGAAAACGTTTCGTTTCCGAGAACCGTATGAATTGGCGAGTGACTACCATTGCGGCCCGTACCGAAATGACTCATCAGAATTTCACCCCCCACCCTCGTGTTACTCAGTTTCTGTGAAAACGTCATTATTTTCTATAACTCACATCATAATCCTAACATCTGGCAAACGTAGAATGAATTCGAGTGTTTTTTTTATTATTTTATAGCTAAGGTCGGCTTATGGTTTTCATTAAACTCATTAAATGTTCGTAATTAATTTTGTTGTTAATCGTTTTTGTTTGCTACTACAATTAAGACGCTTTCATTTATTAAAACTGTAGGAAAAATGCTCATGTAAATGAGGTTAAAAATTATACGTAACAGAAACAAAAAGTGCGTATAGTTGGTACGAGATCAAAAATTCAAAAGTAGTTGCAACGCGTGCAAACGTTTCTTGCATCGTGCCGCGCCAATTCCATTGCTACAAAAGTGCGTAATATCGATTACCGGATCCCTTACCCCATCTTCCGTCTCTTTCACACGACGCACACTCCACTTCCGAAAACAATAAAAGCTTAAACGTGAACGCAGCGTTCCCAGCGCGACTTTGCGCGGGAAACATAGCTGCCATTTTGTTATTTTCGCGCTTGATATACGACCTTTTTTCCCGCTGCGCTCGGCCCCCGTCACGGTTGCCATGACAACGGATCTGTCACACGCATAGAACATAAAACGCAGGCATTGATTTTTTCCTCGCTTCCTCTTTTACTTTTACGCGTGTCGAGCGACTTTTTGCTTGAATATTTTTTTTTTTCGAAAGCGACATCGCGTCAGTCTTAGCGCTCGCTAAGTGCTTTTAGATTTATAGTGGCGAATGCTTGATATTGGGATGATTTTTAGGGTTGATTTACCTATTTGTATTAGGCACTATCATTTCGTTTTTAGCGACAGTTAGGTTGTATAGTTAAGAAATGGCTAGTTTGAGATAAGGTACCTATCTAGTTTTCGTCCTAAACAAAGTGAGAACTGGAAAAAGCTTGGAAACAATATGCAATTGAATAGATTTTTGCATTATTTATTAATAAAATTGGAATTTAAAAAAATTGCAAATCATAAGTTAATAACTGAAATATTATCGCTGGAGAACGTGTGCATAAATGCCTTATTATTAAGAAACTTATCTTTATATCTTATTACAATAATTTTTTAAGCTTTTTTTAGAAGTAAATATAACATCAACCATATACAGTTACATAGTCATCTAAGCTACGATAATTACAAAAATTGGGACAAAATATATTTTTCCTTAAAGTTTCCTTTAATCAAGTTAAAAGAGTCACTTCAAAGGATTTCCTCTCCTTGATAAACAGTACATCGAGTTAAGCTTAAGGGAAAATTTGTTAAGGTAGGCTCAGCTAACCCGGGGGTGAGGTCCAGGGGTTGAATTTTCCATCCCTTGCAGATGTGGCGATTTCACCCCTCGAATGTCTCGTTAACTCAATAGAAAGAAAAAATATGTCAGCCCGTCCGGTTAGCGAAAATGTGTCTTAATCTTTATATGGACGAAAATATCGGAAACTGCGGTTACCTTTTTCTATTCATCTTTATTTTTTTATGTAGCTCCACTTGTGTGTTTTGTAAGGCGCTAAGCAGACCATAGACAATTTGTCCGCGACGATAGAACGTATGGAAATCAATGCAATAGGCAATCTATGCGTAGGACGTAATATGCTTATCTATGCGCATATTTGTATGCCTCTGGGCAAAACATAGAGGATCAAAATTTAATTTGATTTTGTGAGCTTTTCATGTTATCCTATCTTTTACTAGTTACGTTTAATTTATTAAAACGGACACACACTTCCCTATCTGTATTATTCTAGCGTATGGCACTGGTGGGTTGCAGCTGAAAATCAGCGTCAGGTGGTATACTTTGTGTTGTCATCTGACATGCTGAACATTACCACCATATTACCATTACATTGCCTTTTGGCATTATAATCATTGTTTTCTGTTTTTTTTTCGTTGTAAGGTGTATTTTCTGCTTTATTATTTATTTCCTTCTTTATACCAATCTGTAACACTCGCACAGTGAATGTTTTATTTGTAAACATTCTGATTGTAACCAATAGACTGCCGGGATTTTCATATAAGTTCTATCATTGCGGACAAATTGTCTACCGTCTGCTCAGGGCTTAAGGGTCATCTTGTGATCCTGAGATATTGGTTGTAGTAGAAATTTGCTAGATAAAGTGAATGCCCGAATCAAGAGCCAGAAATAGTTAGTTTTAGTATTGCTTGCATCCAACTCTTGCCTGCATATAATTTGGAGGAAATTATCGATCACGTCATCAATCACCATGAGGTTATCTAGTAGTCAAAAAAACCTACTAAGTATATAGCCCCGCCATAAATAGAGCCTCATAATAGAAAAGAAACAAGCATTAAATACCACGCTTTTGCACTTGGCCCTTTCACTTATCGATTTGTGACCATTCAGTCCCTGTTCCCCCAAATTTACTTTAAAAATTCATGTGACATTGAAATGTGGAATTGGTCAAGACAGAATTGAACCCCCCACATAGATGGTGCTTGGTCACGTTTATGACATTTATTTATTATAAGACTCTTATTTATATACCTACAATCCAATCCAATATAAATACATAATAAGGATGATGCCTGGGTAAAAAAAATCTAATTAGTCCGTTAGTCAGATAATAAAAAAATATTAGAGACGTATTTTTTTCTTTATCTTATTAATAAAAAAATACTTAGATAAAACGCATTTTAAGTTGGGGAGTGGGGGTCGCTACGCCACTAGTATGTATAAAATTTACATACTCGTGACGTCATGGCACATTTTGTCTCAATGTATCGGCGTAATCTTTAGATTACGTAAAAAAATAAAAAATACGTGTCCAATATTTTTTTATAATCAGTACTTAATATGGACAAAAAAAAAAATTGTTATCATCCCTATTGAAGTTTGTCTGTACCTACAGCTATACCTCCTTTATCACTGAATAAAACTCTTGTATCCAGATGAACCAATCTGTCTAATAGACTGATCCAAAGATATTTTTCGGTGCAATAGCAGTGGTGGCCCTGACTTACGAGGTTCGAACCCGGGCAGGTGCTTTACTTTGTGTAAATAATTTCATCACCACTGCTCACAAAACGGTGAAGGAAAACAACGTGAGGAAACAGGCATATCCTAGAACTCAAAATTCAAAAACTTGTGACATCTACCAACCCGCACTGGGCCCGCGTGGTGGATTACAGCCCACTCCCTCTCGAAGAGAGGAGGCCTGTGTCCCTGCAGTGGGAACATTATAGGCTGATAATGCTGCTACCGTTGAAGGCCCTAGCAGGAACGTGCGGAGTAAACATAACATAAATTCAAACGATTTTAGAATTGAAAGTACTCGTTTCGCACATAACATTTACGTAGTTTAAAGACTATTATTTGGGTGATACAAATTATGTTTGCCGTTTGATCTGAAATACTAAATCGGCCCTCTTACAAACGTTTGGCAGCCTTCAAACCTGTTGCATTTGCCACGAGCTATTGTAAATCGAGCATTTGGACGTCCGACCGTTTTGTTATGCTTTCCTAGGGGACTATTGGTAACAGGGATCTCGGGTGAGGTAGAGCTATTATCAGCATCAGCATTACCTATATCCCGGAGACGTATATTGCTGTTAATTGTTCACCAAATGTCCGACTCAATGAAAGGCCAACGATGTTGATATATTGTTGGTATATTGGCGTGTGCTAGCTGTCAGTATGGCAAATAATTTTATTTACTGTTTTGTGTTGAGAAATGTAAATTATTTTGCATACTATTGTATAGAATCAATTTTTTTTTCTAACTGAACAGACAGCACTGCTGCTGGGGAGTTTGTTGCGCCACTTCTACTTCCCAGTTAAAGCACTAGGAAGTGGTGAAGAGTGGGCGTTTTGGAGGACTTGCTTCATGTAATTTTGACGTTCGAAAAGTGCTGATTCTCAGCCTAGTTTGAATAAATGACTTTTGAATTTGATGATAAAGGGATTACCACCACGCACAATGATCCACTGTAGGACTAAGTGCGGAAACCAAACCCCACAACATAGAACATAGGGATTACCACCTTTTTTCAGATGGACTGATATCTGTTTACCTACTTATTTAATGCTTTAAAAATAAAATATTGCCTTTATGTAGTACTTACGTGGTCGCCTTTTACATCATCCAACCAAGGGCAGTTGTGGTCGGGTGTTGGTATCGGATCTGTGTTTTGCCGATAACGGCACGTAGGTAATATAATATAACAAAACATCACGGCTTGCTTCCCCTGAAGAGTTAGGCAGTACCCATTTCGCTAGTTATGTTTAAGTCCCATATATAGGGGGCGAGTCTATTGCCATCAATCTGGCAAAAATCTAGAGTCCGGGCTGCTACTGAGAAATCCCTAACAGAAAAACCCAATCACTTTGTCCAACCTGGGAACCGAACCCATGACCTGCTCAGAAGTAGCGCTTGCGCTGGACCAACAAGGCATTCCTAGTAAGTAATAATTTTAAATGTTTTATATTGTGCCTTCTTTAGACCAGCAGTGCTATTCTGTAACCATCTCACCGTGAAAACTTAGGTGAAGTTAGCGTGGAGTGAGCTGTCAATAGTGTCAATCTTTAGCATTAGGTGGAATGACAGCTCATTCCACGCTCACTTCACCTAACATGATGGTTACAGAATAGCACTGCAGGTATAACTGTGGCTTAGTTGACTTGTCTGTTCACGAGACGCTAACATTACCTTACCTAATATTTCAAGCAAACCTTATAAGAAAACACGCCAATATTGTTATATTCATATTTATTACAAACTAGAATAAAAGTGGAATGTACAAAAGAGAGTGAATAATTTAATCTAGGCATCGATTTCATACATACTAGGATTTAAAATTAAGTTTTTATTTACCTATGACAAATCGCAAAATAATACAAAATAATCCCATGGAACATGGCATATATGTAGGTAGGTATAGCAAGTAGGAGGTATTGGGGTAGTAATTCTCCTACTTCGATATCAGGATATCTCAAAAGCAAGTATTTTATAGTCTGTTCTAAAAGTATCAGAAGAAAATTTAAACAAATGGATCACAAAATGTATCTGGATACTAATTTGTAGAACAACTCACGAATTGAGTGATTTAATTTGATAATTTGAATACTAACCCAAAAATTATTATTTGATCATTGCTAAAGATTTTTCATTTGACTATTGAGGTTAATATTATAACCTCAATTTTCGCTGATGATTTAATAAAGTTATTCAAACAATGTTTTTTGGAAAAATCTAAATACAAGATGAAAGTGTTACTAGTGTTACCCTTTAGTGAATGATTGCGGAAGAATTTAACCTGAACAGGGCTTGATACACTTTCAGCAGATACTTTTGGAATAGATCATCATAATATAATCTAGTTTACCCTTAGGTTTTATTATTTGCTCAGATGGGGTCTGAGAGATCATATCATCACCTTAAATCTAATTACATTTTTGAGTTTAGTTAGAAATAAAATCAGAAATAAAAACTACCTTTAGAAAATAATCATATTGGAAAATATGTATCTTTTAAATAAAATATAGGGGTAGCACTGGCATAGGTATATTTACTTAGCAATAATATGGGCAAAATTGTCATCTACAAAATGTGAATTGTTTAAATTACATACAAGTAATATCTTAACAGCTTAATACATTCATCTATTATTTACAAACCATCCATTTTATACTTTTAATAATAATTAATACTTTGTTAAATGTCATTTAATTACAATTATAATACTCTGCCTTCAGGATAAAAGCGATGTTATAAAATGCTTTACTCATATTTATTAATACATAGAATATATGTCATGATTAAAGAAATATAAAGGTTCACTGCCTTTGAACCTTAAAAACTCGCAAAACTTAGTACAATAGCAATAGTAGTGCCATCTAGTATCAAATAGTAAAACTTCTAATAAAGTAAGAACGTTTTAGCTATTAAAATAAATCACAATGGTGAATTTCAAGTAAATTCAATTGGCTGTAAATGTGCATTGGCAACAACTTGGTATCCAGAATAAATCCGTGTAGAGGTTTTGTCCGCTGGATTGAAGGGCCACCAAACGTTTCTGGATGTACTTTTGTTCACAGCGGGAAGTATATCCAGGTGGTACTGTACATAATCCACTGCATGTTGTAGATCTGTAATGCAATTCAACTAATTCTTAATGTCAGTTAAAAGAAATGCCTTAACAAATTACTTTATAAAGTTTTAAGTATATTGTTGCTACTCGATAATAGATGGCGCTGTTTCAAAAGTTCTGAATCAAGTGTTTCTAAGTTATGAGGATAGATGGCGCTAGTAAAAGAAAGCTTGCTAATCGTTGGAAAATATTATTATGAAATATTTGGACATACGTGCAAATCTCAGCTCGCACCAGTTGCGACATGTTATCGGGCATGTTGACGACGTATTTCCAGTTGCCTTTGTTGTTGAGGGCCGCTCGGGGAGTTATGAACTCGGTTCGGACGGAGCATAGAGTTTGTGCATTCGAAGCTGCTGCCTGCCGGCGATGACGCTCTACTGATGTATCTTCGCTGAGGAATATAAAAACATTAGGTAAATAGAAGATTCAGTTAATAAAATTTCTACTTTTTGTGGATTTGAGTAAAAATCTATAGAGTCAGTCAAGTACGTTCCTCCCAACCGGAACTTAAGTACCAACCTAAGTAACCAGGGTTTAAAAGATTTTTCTATACTTCCCGTTTGTTATACAAGAGGGCGCCACAAAAGAACTCACCAATCTTGCTCCACTAGTTAACTTCGTATCAGAGCAAAGCAAACTTTGAGCCTGTAATATGTCTTACAGCTAGTCGACGACCTCTCTATTGTCCTTAATCGAGACCACTGATTTTCTAAAATTCACAAATGGGCTGATAATTAATTACTAATTCGTCATCGCCCTACCCTTATTCCTGTCAAACAAAATTTGTGACTCGTCATCTCTGCACTCTCTTTTTAATTTAGGTAATAAAATATAATTCTTATTTCATACTTACTTGGCAAGACCGAGTGCTATCCTCAGTGCTTCGGCCCCGGTCAGCGTCCTCTTCTCAGCTGCTTGCACCAACGCTGCGTTTCTCTTGCGTCGTCGTGCGGTTGACGAGCGTGTCGGAAACGAGACGGAGCGCTCTATCGTCACATCGGAGCGGGATGGTGATATGTATCTGTAATGTGAAGTGGGAAGATGTTAGGAATTAAAGTCGGATTGTACCTACGAGTAAGTAGGTATTAAATTAGTAAAGAAGAAGCTAAACAAATATAATTAGGAGATAAAATTCCCGTTGCATTGTTATCGGGTAATTCAAACATAGAAGTCTCGCCTACGTAATAGTTTTTCGATGATGTTAATATGTTTAGTTTTGCCGTGAATAAGTTTTAAAATGGCAGTAAGACTTACTAGACAACAACTTAAAGACCAGTCAACAACATTAATTATTCATTGAATATAAGAACTCTCTCTCTAACGGTGACGCCGGCGCAGACCAAAGCTGCGGCACTGACTGATGAAAAGTATAATTAATTGAACATGTTAACGAATCAAGAAGTTTCTCCTAAACACATCGAAGATAGAAAAAGGTATATAACTATAAGTAAGAAAATGTTTGAACAGCTGCTATATATCGTTCATCTCTCGATGTTTGTTTTTTCCCACAATGATTTTTCTCTTTGAATAAGGAACTTCGTGAAAGATATCATAGATCATTTTTAATGAGACATTGATCGAATCTTAGAAAGGTGTGAATGCGTTCGGTTGGGTTTCCCTCATAAGGTCAAAAGTCATTGGAAAATCGGGAAGTACGGATAAGGAAAGAAAACCAAGATGATATCCGCTAATGCCGAGAAACTACGATCGGTGACACTGTTAAATGGACATCCCAAAACAATTAACGTTTGTAGGGGTCATAGGAAGGCTTCACAAGAACTACAATTTTTTATCTACGCCCATGAAAACATAAAAATTGTACATTGTAAATTATACTTACTTCCACCACTCATTAGGATTATACTGCGACACTCCACCAGACGGTCGAAACCACTCATTTTGGCTCTCATAATTAGGATAAAAATTCGAACTATCAAAGAAATTCTGATTAAAAGGTGTCTGTCTTAGAACCTTCTTGTCATAATCTCCGAAGTTTCTGGTCGGGTTCCAACCACCGTAGTCATTGGGAGAGTAACCATGGAAACCGAATTTTGAGAAGTTGGTTGCTTGGTATGCGTTGATGTTGTATGGGGTTGGGTCGCTCGCTGTAGGCGGTTGAAGCGGCGTTTTCTGGGCAAATATGTCTGAGGACAGATTGAAGAATGAAGATTAGTATGGAAATAATGGTGGTAATTCGGTTTAGCAGAGAACTGTAAATTAATTATGTTGGTAATCCATTCGAACAGCAGATTTTTGGAGTTCACTCCTTAAGAATCGATTTTCATAAATGGCCCCCGATATGGAAATTTTATTATTATTATTATTCATTTATTCTCTCCGAGCTACATGACTCATATTATACCATATCATTTGACTCATATTATTTTACATTTATGAGGAGTGAAATTTATACAAGCGTAACACTTGTTTTATTCGTAAATAGCATGATTATAAGTTTGAAGAAAACATATTACATATTTCACACTTCGAGCTAGATAATACGGCCGTATATTTTTTTTTTTTCAATATATGTGTTTATTTACCTTCTTTTCCTACTGCATCAAAGAATCGTATTAAGGAGTAAACTCTAGTTGTGCGTCGCAGATGACACGCAAAAACACGTTTTTTTCACGATTTCGGTTTGGTCCAACAGTAAAGTTGTTCATAATGATGAGTACTCATATTTAGCAAGAAGTTTGTTTCAGTTATTTTAATTACGATTATTTCAGCTGTATTTTTTAAATGGTATAGGTAGGTAATGGGCGATTGCTTAGTTGCTTATGGTTTCCCCTCCTAATAATCTTTCTAACAGTCCATGCTATTTATATGCCCTTGCGAATATTTATTTTTGCAAATATGGGTACAAACACGGTGACATAAAAAAATATAATTAGCAACAGCCATATATAACCGGCATGCAAAAATACAAAATACACTAAACAGTAATAAACATAAACAATGACAATATAAATATTGACTAACTAAAATTACAATTGAATTATGAAGTACTTCTATTGTTAATAGTTGTATTGGAATTAAATTAAAATTTGATAAAATAAAAACTAAATGTGATATTTTTTTAATTAAAAAAAATATCAAGACATTCCTTTCTCCATTAAAAATGGTGCAGTATCGAACTACACAAATTTTCAAAATTAGTCTGTAACTACTTAGGGGTTTATTTATAAACGAAGCTTAAAGTTAAGAGTCATTTAATCGTTAAAAAATGGATGGGTAAGCAGACGTTAATCATTACTTAACTGTAAGCAATGTTTGTAAACAGACTTCTTAGGTACTAATCTGGACAGCGGATAACGTCGATAGTTCAAAGATGCAATCTCAAAAGGGGCTCTTAAAGACCTGTTTACTTAGATAATCTTTACAACTTTCATGTATGAAGCCACTGACTTCCTACAAAAGCCTGTAATAGTTTCTCAAACCTACATGTAAATGGTACGATGCAATAAATATTCGATTGCGTACGGACTACGGCAGCGTACGATTCATATCGTGTAGACATCAAATCAGTCAGTACAATTCATTTATTAGAGAAATCATTCTCACGAAAGTACATATGTAGTGAAGACATCGAATGTCATCTGTAAGTGATATTGTGGGTCTAATTGCTACCTACTTCCCACGAGCACTACGAAACACTTGAACGCTTAAATAATTTTCAACCCTCGACGCTGAGCAGAGCATTGAAAATTCAACAGTGCCCTTTAATTTAGGTATTCATTTAGGTGTAACATATTTATTGTAAAACGGGCATAAACTGCAATGTGAAAGTGTACCAAGTTTGACCTATGATAATTTTCTCGATAACTTAAATACTATTTTATTACTGTAGAAGTGCTCCTACTTGTTATGGGTTCTATCTATGCGCTTTTTATAAGTGCGTGCTATTTTTCAAATAAGTAACTTCACATTACAATATTCAGATAAATTCAAGTGCTTACAAAAAAAAAAAAAAAAATTGTAATAACGTGCATTGTTTTTTTGAACTTCCTCTTCGGTTGCGTCCTTTCAAATATTACACGTACATTTTGACCCTGGCATATGAAATCCCATCGGGCTCTAGGCTAGTCTTCACATAAATGTTTACTCACCGTGATTATACCTCGTATGGAACTTAGTATTATAGTTCTTCTGGTAGTGAGGGTTATTGACCAGCGAGATCTGGTCCACGTGGGGCAGCGAGTTGGGCCCGTAGTCGTAAGGGTAGTCGTTTTTTTTCAGCGAGAATTCGTCGCGAGTCTCGTCAGATAGAAGAGTGCTGATGTCGTACTGTCCTGCTTCAATCAGCTGGCGGATTATCTTCCTGGAAAATACAGGAAATTCATATGAAAGAGGTTTGGAAGGCACGCTATCTTTAAATGCAAAGTCGCTCGGCGAGCTATGGAAAGGGCTATGCTTAAAGTCGCTAAAGAATCGAAAAATAAGATGGTCCACAGAATAAGCTGCATAGCTAAATTGGGAATGGGACGGTGATTTCAGTTGTTTAAAGTCAAAGCATCTATTTTAAATAGACACATGCACTTTTGAATGTTCAAAACAAGAAAATAGAATTGATTCTAATTGCCCGATCTTCCGATCTTCGCAGGGTTACCTTCCTGCGAAGACCCATCCATTTTTTTACGATTCAATGTATCTGAACTTTAAGCTTCGTGCAGACAAGTGTGACGCGACAGCGCGACGCGACACCGGCTATTGTTATACCGTGAAGTTTTCTTAGAAATTGTATTGTTCGTGTCGCGTCGCGCCGTCGCGTCGCGCTGGTCTGCACGAGCCTTTAAGCTTCGTTTATAAATGAACCCCTAAGTAGTTACAGACTAATGTTGAAAATTAGTGTAGTTCGATACTGCATCATTTACATTGGGAATGACTTGATATATTTTTAATTTAAAAAATATCACATTTAATTTTTATTTTCGCAGACTGCTCGATAAGATTAGCCTAGCGTCGAGATAAATAGCGTACAGCTGACGCATACAACTGGCAGTGGACTTCTGTGAGTTGATTATGATAAACTTACTCTGGATAAGGGTCCGGGTGCACACAGTACGTGAGCCCAGGCTGTGCACAGGGAGGTGTCCTGCCAGGGGGCGCCGGTTCCAGCACACAGTTATGTCCGTAGGGGCAGCTGTATCCATCTCCGCTGTGTACTGATAACCAGAGTAACTGCAACAACGGAAACAGAAGAATGAATCCTATTTTTTATTCGATTTTTAGTGGCAAGTGTTTGTACTTGCTTTGCAAGAATTACTCAGCAGAGGGTTTTTTCATAGTCGACAAATTTTAACAAAAAATGTTAGTTAATCCGATAAAATAACTCATAAGCTTTTAGAAAATAATAAACAGAATCCAAATCGAGCCAATAACATCGGAGATATGGCCAACGTTACTAAAAAAAAAAAAAAAATATGAAGAATATTAAAGATGGACCCCCCTTTGCCATGACTTCTGTCTTCTTTGACTGTCGATGGCAATCTAAATGGACTCGGCCCAGAATTCGGCTATATAGAAAAATCATAGTCGACCCCGCCTTGGACTGCAAATGTGGTGCTGTTGCACAAGCGATGTGACACTTAATATGATGTCATACGTGTCCTGTCAGCTGCACGTTACAGGAACTAATGGACACTAGTGATGGCGCCAAACACGTCACCGATGTGCATCCCGTAGTTATCTTTTATATTTTTACAGAAAAAGAGAAGGCTGCCCAGTTCTTTTCCAAAAACGGTTACTATTGTCTACTCTTCTTTCGTTCCATGTTGAAATTTTAGATCTGCACAAATCAGATTACGTAAAAGGGAAACGATTCTAAATTATCATATCATCATCGAGTCATCATCATTATTGCTACGTCAATTGCAGACATCAAAAGTTTCGGTTGGGCGTAGGACACGCCCATCTGGGTGGATCTTACCATCATCGGCATCTTGTCTTTGTTGGAAAATTGACAGTACTCGTATATGATAAGGAGTTGCTGTAAATAGTATCTGTTACATCATTGCTACTGTTTTCCAACGCACTTTAGACATTGGCAGAATAGTCGACATCGGCATTGCTTACCATTTATAAAAAAAAAAAAAAGAATTGATTTGCTTCTGTTGAAAGTAAGTAGATTTAGATTAGATAAGAAATCGATCAATGTTATCATAAGGCAGTTCCTGTTAAAACTCTGGTGCGAGCGTGTTACCGATGTGTATAACTGGAAGTTTTAATGCTTCGCCAAATAGAACGCGTACTTAGCGCGCGACAGAGCGATATCCTGACGCCGCGCTATAGCGCCGAATTGTGTAGTATTATGACGTACTTTTACTGTCAAACAGAGCGCCAGCGCTAGTAGTGCGATAGCACGTTACGTTAGCGTAGCGTCCGGCTAGCGCTCTAACGCGAAGACTGAAATGATGTAGGTGAGTCAGTAAATGGGTTAGTTGTAAGTTGGTTAAGGGGCTTGTAGCTAAGTAAGAACAGCAGCACGGGTCGATCGCCTATGCTAAGCTACGCTTGCCGCGGTTGGTCCGTGGATGTGTAACTATCTTTGCATACCAAGACTCCTCTGTGCCTCGGAAAGCACGTTAAGCCGTTGGTCTCGGCTGTCATTAGTGTATCTTTGACAGTCGCCCGAAAATCTGATAATCAGTCTTACCAAGGGGTATCGCATTACCCAGTAACTGGATTGTGGAGGTCAGATAGGCAGTCGCTACATGTAAAATACTGGTATTCAGCTGCATCCGGTTAGACTGGTTCCGGCTCCAGTTAGAGTGTAGAACAGTATATTATCGGGAAAACGTGCGTAAGCTCTTTCCTTAAGCGTCACCCGATCGAAATGCGATGGCGAAGGCCTTCACATTTTGACATTAGGCTCAATAACAGCATTCGGTTTAACTTGTGAAAGTTCTGTGTAATAGTTCACTTCCTTAGTAGGTATAACTAAATGATGTACGCAGAATTAAATGAGATATAAATAAGTGAGTGTAATTCTCTTCTCTTCTCCATATAAAATGAAATATTTAATATATCATCATCATCATTTCAGCCGAAAGATGTCCACTGCTGGACATAGGCCTCCCCAAGCACCGCCACTTCGACCAGTTCTCGGCTTTTTGCATCCAGCAAATTCCTGCGGCCTTCACCAGGTCATCGGTCCACCTTGTGGGAGCCCTTCCAACGCTACGTCCTCAGGTACGCGGTCACCACTCCAGAATATAAAATTACATAGCAAAAGAAAATATTATTTTTATTTCGATTTGGAATACATTGTTGATCGCGTTGTCAGTTAAATTAAAACTGGGTGAGACGAAGTCAAAACCAAATCTATCTAAACATACCCGTATTTTGTATGGAAAAAAAACGTTATAGCATTGCGTAAGCAATTTTGATTTTGTGGCTTATTCATATATCAGGTTGATTATATATAATATTCTGTAATGAATATAATTCAAAAGGCCTCATTTGAACGACAAACCTATAATTTTTACAATTATGTGTGCTGATCATTATATTAGGTCCCCCACCTATGAAATCAGCGTTTTGTATGGAGAATTTGAAAGAAGTTGCATTTTTCATACTAACATTTTCTTAATTTATATAACAACCATGAACACTAATGTTTTAAAACTTTTATGCACTAATGTTTAAAAACTAAGATAACGTAATATGCCACTTAGATTAAGCGACAAAAATAAGCATTATTAAAATAATGCATTTTGTACCTTTTGATAAGAAGTACATACTATGACTATTTATTAATTTTATTGTATTTGATTATTTATTTTTTACTTTTTTTAATGACATAGTGTAATGACACCTAATGGGTCACTTATAAATTTGTATGTCTTAATTATGACAAAACATAGCGCACCACCTATTTATGTAACACCTATGTAATACCTATGTTTCACAAATAAACTGATTGATTGATTGATTGATTGATAAGTTTTGGCTAAGTTAAAACAAATAGTGGTCATTTCTGCTAATAAAATGAGGAGTCATTTTCTCAAGGTATTTTTTATGTTTAGAAAACTATAAGTAATAAGGTTATTTTACTATTGGTAGTTGTCTATGATGGTCATTATTCAATATAATAGCAAGCAATTGATGAATATTTTAACTCATAGAAGTGACGAGGTTCTCTATTTGTGAGAAAAAAAACGCCAATTTCATAGGTGGGAACCCAATAGTAATTTGACACTGATAATTAGAACAGCAGTGCTATTCTGTAACCATCTCACCGTGAAAATTTAGGTGAAGTGAGCGTGGAGTGAGCTGTCATTATACAGGGATTGACACTATTGACAGCTCACTTCACCCAAGTTTTCTCGGTGAGATGTTAACAGAATAGCATGTCTGGTGACAGGTTTGCGGTTGGCACTAAGAAAGGCAGTATTACAAGTTCAGGTTAAGGTGTGTCTTCTAATATTTAGGTTATTAGAACTACATAATTTGAAGTTACGTAAAATTGAGAACAGCAGTCATTAGAAGCTAAGAACCATCAAGGAGTTAAGGACCGGCATTATGTAAGACACGAAGCAGCATCATTAATGAATGCAAGTGAGTTGATATGCGAATGAAAGTTGATATTTTGTCATAAGTGCCTCCTGTCGGTCGAATCTGTAAAAATATCCACGTGAAACTTAGGTGAAGTGAGCGTAAAGTGAGCTGTCACTGTCACAAATTGACCGGCAGGATGATAGGGATTAACACTATTGACAGCTCACTTCACGCTCACTTCACCTAAGTTTCACGGTGATATTTTTACAGAATCGACCGGCTGATATCAGCAATACCTTTGGTGGCAGAAATTGATAGACTTTTAACCCGACTTCAAACGAAAAAAGGAGGAGTTTGTTATCTCAGAACACCGACATTTATAAACCGATTTTAATAATTCCTTTTTTTGTTTAAATGGACATACTTCCGAGGTGGTTCCATATAAATTTGGTCAAGTTCTGATGCGTGTTTTTTGAGTTAGATAATGTTATAATAACTTCCTCTCACTTTTTTACATATCAAGTAGTGGTATACGAATTTGTATGGGGTAGGTAAGTACCACAACTAAAAAGTTTTTGTATGGATGAGCCTTTCATAAGAAGCTCTTCTACTATTGAAGTTCATATAACAAATGTTGGTAAAGATAGGAAATAGGGAATGTCAGTGACTATTCATCGAGATACTAAATATTTATCATGTTTGCTGACACTACCTTTCACTCAGGATTTTACAGATCTACAGGGAAAACCCTACGCCAATTGATTCTGTGTCTTCCTATATTCGTGCCAACTTGTAGTCTCACTTAGCTTGGGCATTTCCTTATCTAGGTATTACTTCTAAATGATTGTCCACTGAGAATATTTACACATTCAGGTGATTTAGAGTCCTAGTGACAAGTAGTGTTGTATTTGATTATTTTCTAAATAAGCACATAAGTATTCTGTGCTTAGTTGAAAGCGAATTCTCGTGTTTTAACTCCGTATTGCAAATTCGCGCGCAATGCTCTAAGGCAATCGCCGACAGTCTCATAAAATGTAAGTACGTAAGTGTTAATACATCATTCTCAATAGTAAACCTCAGAAGTTGACAAATTATTAATTTTCACATAAATTACTTTACAACTTACAATTAACAGTTCAACCCGAGACGAGAATATAATATCACTATGATCAAATTCCATATATATGGAAAAATACTTGCAAAAAGAACAGTAATTAATTTGATTTCCTTTGTCCTTCTTATAAATATGTTGTATTTACGCTGGATAAACGTCTTATTCTAAATTCACGAATAAATTATTTAAATAATATAAAGCACTAACTGCGGCCCGCGGTTTCACCCGCATAAATCTCGATCCCATGGGAATATCGGGATAAAAGTATTCTATTTCCTAACCCAAGTCGTGGTCTACCCATGTGCCAAATTTCATCCAAATCCGTTCAGCCGTTATAGCGTGAAAGCGTAACAAACAAACTCACTTTCGCATTTATAATATTAAGTTAAGATTAAGTACCAAAAATGTCGATGCTCCAATTAAAAGTGCTATCGAATCACTTACATAATGATTCAGACTTCTCAAAAATAATGATGTAAGTGCGTTCGGCTGCGCCAGCGACGCTTGTCGGACCGCCCACCTTTTTGTATAAATGTCAATGTCGCTGTTAGTCACGGGGATTAGGCTGCAGTAGTTCTGCCTAGTATCAAAGGGTAAATAGAATTTTTAGTTTAATTTGTAGGTTTTGTTTGTACGGCTTTTCTTATACAAAGGAACATATTGACCGCCTGGGAAAAATGTACAGTAATGCAAGATTACTATCGACAAAACCACAAGATGTCCGTTAAATCATTTTGATTCGCTCGTGCACTGAACGCAGCTATTCTGTATGTGGCTTTCTTGTAGTTTAACTAAGACATCATACTTGGAACTGTTGATACTGTGAGCATATTACAAAATCTTCAACACTCTAAGAGCATGTACTCAATGCTCGTTATTACTAAGTTAGAAAAGACATCTTTAATTATCTGTGGGATTGTTACAAACAGGTTGACATGAATGCTAGACTTATGAGCATGCATTCTGTAAGTGGGCAATGTCGCAAATAAATGTCAAATATTTCGCTGTTTTGATAAATGTGAAATATGGCTAACAAGTGAACTAAAATATTGATTATGAAATGCAATAAATAAAATCGTAACCTCGAATATTTAGTTTTAGATGTAAAAAAAGTGTTTGGAAACTTTCCAAATGCTTTTTTTGCACCTACAACGGTTACAACATTAAATTCAGTGTTATAATTACAATTAATTATTAATATTCTAGTTCACTAGTTAGCCATATTTCTTAATTCCATACAGTAATATAGCCAAATTAATCAAAACAGGTAAACAAATGTCAGCTATTTGTGACGATGCCAACTTTTAGATTAAACGCTCTAGGGCATTGAACGGGGCTCAATAGAAGTTTTATTGTTATAACGGCGATGAGCGTTTAGTGTCCCTCAAAGTGTTAACCAACGCAACAGTTAAAAATACATTCTCAGTCCTGCCACTACAAAAACACCGCGTTACTAATCTGACTACACGCCTCTCGTATGCGCGTCGCGTAAACGAAAGCGTTTGAGTTAATCTGATGCGCTTCTTGAATAAACCATTGACTTCTCACGGCATCGAAAGCTGGGACTTGACTGTTGATGTCCTATTCTAATGTTAAGGAAGTCGTCTATTTGAAGTGGTTTTCCTAGGTGGTGGTGAATTTGATGAGGTTATATCATCTGTGGTGATGTCAGGAGAGAATAAAATAGAATTCTGCGATGGGATTTGTTGTGGAGTTCCACTTGGGTTAATACTTGGCCTTTTGTTGTGGAACCTATTGTTGACATCATGATGTCGAGACATTCACACTCCAACAGTCATTACTTCTGGGTTCCACCGGGGCTGATACTTAGTCCTCTCCTGTTACATATATCTCACGATAAGAATAAATGAAGTCATTGCCCAAAAGTGTCGTCTACAAACGAATCATAACGGAGAAATCATATCACTAGTTTAAAATTTTATCATTCTCCTCTCTATATAGGTAAAATAATGTTTACTGTGTAGGCATTATAGTATAAAATTGGTTTCACTTGAATAATTCATCGCCTAATAGTAAATACACGTTACTTCCAATTGACACCACATTTGAATAGGTTTTAACGCGTAACATATTCAATAGATGTAAGATTTGCCTTCAGTTTGCAACTTCGTGTCGTAATTCGGTGATTCCGTTTGATGATACGTGAAGATTTGGCGTTCGATGAATAGCAAAGTAAACACTGTTCTATTGGTGCTAAAGCTTCGTGTAGACTAGCTCGACGCAACAGCACGACGAGACACCGGTTATTGTTATACCGTACAGTTTTCTTATAAATTGCATTGTTCGAGTCGCGTCGCGCTGGTCTGCACGAGCCTTAATACGAAACATGCACTTTTGTGGTAACTTTAAAATAGGTGACATTACTCTATAGTAGGTACCTATAGACAATGCTTCTGATGAAAACTTGCTTGAAACTTACGTCACTCTTGTGTTTACGGATATGGTTCCATGGGCGTACCTAACTTTTGGCCCAGGGGGAGGCAAATCAGAGATTTCTTAAGCCAGACCCGGCTTAATGAATAAGACATTGAATTCATATTTTTCGTCGCCTATGTTTGGCTCCCTCAAAACAATAATGTGTCGAATTAATGCAATTAATGCAATCCGCTCGGGATCGCTTATCAGCCGAATATACGAACGCTCGGTCATGCGGTAATCTTCGTCCGTCGTCCATCGCGGCTGTCAAGTGAGCCTAGTGCTTGCTTGCTGCGTTCGCGTATTTTGTATGATACAACATGACCGGCCGGGCAGCGCGGTTTTTTCTAAAATTAATGCATAATATATTGTAACTGTAAAGTAAATCTGAACGTGACTCTAGCATAACTTTTATTGATAACAGTAGGTACGTAGGCATTCAAAATCCAGGGGGGACGCCCATATATGGTTCCTGTAATTAAATCCAGGGGGGACGCCCATATATGGTTCCTGTAATTAAATCCAGCGGGGACGCCCATATATGGTTCCTGTAATTAAATACATTACTCAGACAATAATGTTAGACACGGAGCTGGTTTCCCAGTACGAGCCGAATGGTCGACTCTAATTAAAATTTGATCCCACGTTTAACAGCGTTTATCCTAAAAGTTGGCAACTTCGCAAATAGCTGTCAAATATTTACCTGTTTTGATTAATTTGGCAATATTACTGATGGAAATATGAAATGTGGCTAACTAGTGAACCAAAATATTGATTATGAAATGCAATAATTAATATCGTAACAACGAATATTTAGTTTTAGATGTAAAAAAAGATTGATTGATTTCTATTGCATTTGGTGCAGAACGGACACTCTCAATCGACTTGGAAGTATATAGACTCAAACTCAAAGCATTTATTTATTTACCAATTACAGGCACTTTTGAATTTTCAAGGGGTCAATCAGTCAGAAAGATGAAGCTAGATGCCCATTCCAAATCGTAGTAGGTACCTATGGAGAAGAACGGACAGGAAACTCCACGGACATTCTTTTAAATATGGTTACAAAATATTGTTTACATCATTCATGTTGAAGTTATACATGTGAGAATAATGTAAAACTTTAAAAGCGTCCGTACAAAAATAAAAATAAAAGACAATCCAAAAATTAAATTAAATTAAAATAAGCTGTGGCAGCTAAAGCTTCGTGCAGACAAGCGCGACGCGACGCCGCGACGCGACTCGAACAATACAATTTCTAAGAAAACTTGACGGTATAACAATAACCGATGTCGCGTCGCGCGACAAGTCGCGCTGGTCTGCACAAAGCTTAAGAGATGACCAGTCCCTACTGACGTCGCCCGTTCACAAACATAGGGCATGGATTAGCACCATTCAGCTCAACCATTTTGAAGGGAGCTAAATGATCCAACGAGACATAGAGTTGTTAATACCCTCTTAACTTAATGTAAGTTATTTTTAAAATGGGAGGAAAGCTGCTAGAATGACGAAACACGAACTTTGCAGATGGACATTAAGAAAACAGTTGTAATGACTATTTATTTCGCAATAGCACTTACAACAATGATTATTTAAAGTAGAGCATTGTCATCTCTTTATTAGCCTTTCATATCAATCAGTCTCGAAGGTCTCATTAACCTTCGAGGTGTCTCAACCTAATGTGTCAGATTAGTCATCATTGTCACACAATTGTGACAGTTCTCATTGAGTATTGTTAAGTATTGTCTTCAAATAACCTCGTTATTTGGTTATAAATGAGACATATTAGGTGTTGCAACAGTTTTGGCGTCGATCCTTACTCTTATAGGTAGTAAGGTACCTATTGTTAAGGTAAATATCATCAACATCGTAATATGGTCTAGTTGCATGTAGTTGCTGAACCACTTTTTTCAACTTCGATACAAAATATAGCAGAAAAATAATGTTGAAAACACCTTTATTTTTTTTAAACCCTGTCAGTAATGTATTTTTTCCTATTATTTAGCAAACCATATCAAGAAATGCTAGCTGCATCTCCAACCTACACCCCTCCGGCCAGCCCGGAACATGTGATCGAGTCCATATAAGACCGTGCGCACCGTGACCACGGATTCATTCCCAAACCCGGCAGCGCGCTCTTTGCTATTCCCTATCGGTTCTTGTTGTAACTTAATTGTTTGATTAAAAAGTCTTTCTTTGTTAACTTTAAATTAGTGTTTAATTAAATTCCTAAAATAAAAATCACACATTAGTTTTCATCTATCATTAAATTAAAATCAAAATTTTGTTTCATGATTATATAATATCAAAGGCGAAATAAACCATATTTTCAAGAGCGCAAAAGCCAGCAAGATGCCACTATTAACAGGTGCTCTGATTGACACGAATGGTTTAGCAACACCAAAACTGTACTTTTATACAATATCTACACAGACTTAATGTTTCAATTAATTCAAGCTTTCTTACAATTGGATAAGTTAGTGACGAAAAAGGGTGTTTTTTTGTGCACAGAGTCTTAACATCGGAAGAAAAAACACCCGAACGTTTCCTTTCAGTCTTTCGACAGGTCTACCTCGTGATTGGAGAGAATGTTCAAAAAATTTAACCTACAGTCAGCTACTGTAATGATTGAAAATTTGTTCTGATTTGTTTCTTGCCCGTTGTTTCCCATAGGTACCTACTTACTATACTTTGGAATGGGTTACACTAGCTTCATCTTTGTGACTGACCGACTAGCGACAATCCTTGACAATTCGAAAGTGCCTGTAATTGGTTTAATTGAAATAAATGCATTGAGTTTGAGTTTGATTAATGTTCCTTCCTTGTCTATATGCGAAGAGGCTTTTGCTCTACTGTAGCCCAAATAGATATAATAAGAATTAGCAGTTTTTTTTAAATACTCGCATGCTATCAAAGGCTGGTCTCCTATAGACGCCGTCGGCTGCTTACAACGTCACGCTGTACGCCGCGTCACGATGCTTACTATAGTAATGTACTATTGTAATGGATACGAGGCTTTTGGCTAATTTGTAAAGTGGTATTGTTTTGTCTTTTTTTTGTAATGTGAGTTTAGTTTGTGCAGAATAAACACTTTTTCTTTCTTTCTTTTCTTTGTGGTTGTGTTATACTTTCACACGTCGACGTCAGCGTCTTGTTGCGTTCAGACGTCGATCAGAACGTTGACGCTGACGTCATCCGTCGCATATAGCATAAAATAGGAGACCAAAGCCTAAACCATTCATTCAACGTAAATATGCACTCAAGTAAAAAAGACTTGCTATCTTCAATCACAGTAATTAAACTACAACAGTGCTACGGTACAATACAAGATAATAATCGTGTATTGCGTTAAACTGTCGCAATAGCAACGTAACAAACAAAGGGATCTCAAATCTTCCGATTTTTTACCATAATATTATAAATCGCGGTTGGATTGTTTGCGAAACTTCCTATAACACGGCCATGTTTCAATGTATACGTTTAGAGCACTTTTGTTTTTAGAGATCCTTAGGAAGGACCAATCATTGTCCGTTATGTTCAGGCCATACTGGCATCTGTTATGGAAAGTGTCGAAAGTAGACGACACTCTTCATAACATATGTCTCCATTATCATTTTTCAACTTTTTACATACCAAAGAACCTATAAAAACTATTTTGCAAATCGATCATCAAATAAAGAATTTTCGTCTGTTTCTTTGTTTGTCTGGATGTATGGTCCGGATTGGCGCAAAAACGGCTAAACGGATTCGGATGAAATTTGGCACACAGATAGTTTATATAACTTGAATCGGGTAGGGTACTTTTAATCCCGGTAGTACGTTCCCGTGATATATTTTCCGACATCCATGCGGGTGAAGCCGCGGGGAAACCAATTTGTTAATACATAATAAGTAAATAATGTATTTTCAAATCAAAAAATCATTCCAGATTTATTATGTAAGGATATAATATATACGGAACTATTCTGTGGTTCACACACTTGGCAGTTTTGATGCGTCTCTTAATTTAGCGGGGTAGCATCATATTCTACGATTGTTAGTTACATAATGCGCATTGAATAACAAATTACATAGCTGTAATTATCCTCAGAACATACGAGTATGTAACCCATAATTGTATGTAAACGTATGTACAAGCAAGAGAATGTTTCTCAAATTGTTCACGCTTTTGTGGTTAAGAAAGTAATAATAATAATAATAATAAAGTTTATTAATCAAAAAGTAACAATACAATTTAGTAAAATTCGGTGAGCCACAAACTAAGCATCGCTTGTATCTTGTGGCTCAAAAGTGTTTAATTCTTTTTTACAATTTTTATCTTGACTGATTTAATTAATAGATAACAACATTATATAGTTTTTAACTTTTGGATATGAAACCAGAACATCTAAGGAACATTTTAACTTCGTTACATTTTGTATGGTACTTAAAATAAGGAAGGTACCATAGAAGAAGTTCATATCTAACTACCGTAAGGACTATATTTCCTTGCAGCGCTCGGCGGCTATAGCACCGGGGTGGTAACAGATACGGTCATCGTGTTTACGGGATTTTGTTTTCAAACTGCTTAGATATGAAGTTCTTCGATGGTACATTAATTGTTTTTAGTCATGAATTAATATTGGAACTTAAACTCCACTGAATGCTGCGCGATACGACTCAAAGTTCGCTATATTTCCGGCTATTTTATTTTAATTTTCCACCAAAATTACTATCAATCCACACACGGCGGTCAACCCCAATTAGCTCACTTATCTTGTATCTACGAACAACTATAATACTTGATATCGTCGCCGTGCAGTGAAAACCTCGTGAAGGAAAATTAATTGCTTTTTTTAAATTATTTGTTGTGTAGAAATCCTCGTTATGCATGCTTATTAGAACAAAATACAGACAGTGAGATGAGAGATCGTTGATAACGAGAACACCAGAGAACGTCAATGACGGCTAGTCTTCAGACAGTTATTATCTTCCCTGTAAAATAACGTTTATTGCAATCACGAGGTTTTCACTGCACGGCGACGATATGTAGCTCAGTCCGATACAAGATTAGTCGCAGAAATTAAGCTTTAAAATCGCTTCGCTTTGGCGTCCATCTTAAACTTACACTATAATGAAATGCAGCAAATTGTACACCGCTCGACGCAGTGTGTGTGGCATTGTCTACGAAACTCAACCACAATCTAGTTCAAGGGTGAGGCGAACTGTACATCCGCCATTACATAACTGTTGGCCGCTTCGACTTGCTTTTGGTCCAGTTTTGGGTATGAGTTTTAGAGGTGACGAAGAGTCGGGGAATTTCCCGAGCTTGCACGATGTTGGCTTGATGCAGTTTGCGTGTAAGTGTTGCAAAGTTAGTCAGAATGCCTATTACAACATTTATGACACAGACTAGGTATGTAATTTTGTATCAACAAAGATAAGGACATTCCGAAGTATGATGACGAAAAGAGGATAAGCAGCAGTGTCTTCCTGGCGAGTTATAATAACAAACTGTACGTAATGACCAATCAATCAATCTGCCTAGCCTTTTCCTAACTATGTTGGAGTCGGCTTCCAGTCTAACCGGATGCAGCTGAATACCAGTATTTTGTATTAACTGGGTAATACGATAACCCTCTTGGTAAGACAGGTTGTCAGACTTTTTCGACTATCAAACATCCACGAATGACGGCCGGGACCAACGGCTTAACGTACTTTCCGAGGCATGGAGGAGTCTCGGTATGTAAACGTGGTCACCCATCCACAGACCACTCCCGGAAAGTTTAGCTTAACCTGATGGATCGACCCGTGCGGCTGTTATTGCTTAGTCACGAGCTCCTCTATGTACCTAAGAATCAATGTGGTAACTAAAATAGTCACAGTGGGGATTTTTCTTTTGGTCCTTTAACTGCCTGCTCTGGTCACAATTAATCTATTTTTTGTTTGGTCTGCTTATCCCCCTTCATTAGGTACGATTAGAACTTTAGAGGTATAAGGAACAGGGTCTAAAGTTCACTCATCCTCTATACAAAAGGGAGGATCCTCCGACCAGACGGGTTTCGTATCTGGTGGGCAACTGCCTTACGATTGATGTCGGGAAATTATATATATGTTGATAGCGCGGTAAACACTGTTTGCGCGATGCAGGATTTTGTGTGACGTCAGGTCTTTGATGCGTAGTTCGCTTGTGGTGGTGTAGAACTGAGTCCTAATTAAAATGATAACAGAGTAATAAAATGAACGTAATATAACTTTTGTTTTGACACAATCAACTTAAAACAAAGCAAACAGGCTAATCCACTGTTCTAACTTTAGGAGCGTTTCTTCTCAAAAACACGCTTCGTTAGAAAGTGGTCATAACTCACTTTATAACAAAAACAAACTGCAAATAAACACAAATCTGAGTGAAATCCGCAACAGATAACATCTGCAACAAGTTTGAATACCAAGTTACGTCCTTGTTACTCTTTCTTATAGGCCTGTGAAAACACACGGTGTGGATTTATTAGCGTGCACGTAAGGTTTGGTAGTCCGAAATCACGGGAAAGTCTGAAAGGGATACCGTGGCCCCTGGCAAACGAAAAGGCAACTGAAGGAACACGGGAGGGTTTAGTTAGTAAGAGTCTGACAGGACATGTCACCTGCCGCCTGCTCCGCCCAGAGCGGGAGAAGTTATTTGACAATTTCTCACCCAAAAAATAGGTTTGGTAGTTTTAGTTAACTTAAATAATTGCTTTAGAACGTGTACAGTCACGAGCGCTAATATGTATCCACTTAGCAAAATTCAAAAGCGATTTTCTCGTGGAATATTGACTGCAACTTTGAGATAAGGCCCATTTCATATTAATATGGGTTCCAAAATACTATTTTCGTAACAACATAAAATTACAATCACCACAGTAGGAGAAATTAATTAAAAGTTGAAAATAAATAAAGAATCCTACAACTACAACGTCTACAACTCGTACAATTGTTCATGAATAAATGACTATGACTATGACTACTGAACCCATCATTTTAGGCTGTTATTAGACCCGACATCCGACGCAAGACGTTGCATCAACGCAAGTTGTATATTTTTGAACAAATAACTTATACACAAATTGATACGATCGTCAAAAAAGATGTGAAAACAGGATGATTAGTAAATTAAGGGAAAGTTCGGTAAAGTATATGTTTGTGTGAATGTTCAAACAGCTCATCCCTTCAAATTAGGCATAGTGGTTAGAAAAATACTGAACAAAAGGTACTTTTATCTTCTGTAAAACGAAATCAGTTAAAAACGCAGCGTAACTGCACGTAGTCCCCGGTCTGTATGTTTCCATACCACTATCTCTTTGAAGTAGGATCACATTTGGGTTCGCTTTATAACTACCGCCATTTCCGGAAAACTGACACTTGTCACACATCCTATGTGTCAACATGTGAGTCGGACTCGGTAAGATATTATCATAATGTATCATCTCGTGAGTTTGTGTCTCAGGTCGAAGCAGACAGGTTTACAGGTCATAGCGAGTAGTTTGTGGTTTTGTTTTGCAAACAAAGCAAGTTTTAGAGAGTATACTTAATGGGTATTTTCTAAATGGCATTTGGCATTCTTACAGCCTTCTGAATTGTCTGAGGAATACCGATAATAGGATACAATCAATCTGCCTAGCCTTTTCCCAACTACATTATGTTAGGGTTGGCTTCCAGTCTAACCAGTAATTTACATAGAGCGACTATCTCTCCATATTATACGAGTACTCCACAACCTAGCAACTGGATAATACGATACCCCCTGTTAAGACTGGTTGACAGACTTTCGGGCTTCTGACGACCCGTAACGACTGTCATTCGTGGACCTTTAGCTTAACGTATATTCTGTGGCACGGAGGAGTCTCGTTCAGTAAAAATGGTCACCCATCCACGGACTAACTCCGGCTAGCGTAGCGGCTAACCTAACCTAATGGATCGACCCGTTCGGCTGTTATTACTAAGCCACGAGCTCCTCCACCGTTATAGGATACAAAGGGTCTAAATAAATACATTAAAAAACTTCACTTGAGAATCTCCTCCTATTCATTGTCGGTTAAAAATATTGACCATCGTAACCGTATAGTAGTTACTCTGTCAGAAAAGAGATAAGCTTTACACATCCTAACTAATCTAATTAATATTATAAATGCGAAAGTGAGTTTGTTTGTTACGCTTTCACGCTAAAACGGCTGAATCGATTTGGATGATATTTGGCTCACGAGTGAAACCATGACAGGATACTTTTTATCCCGATAGTACGCTCCCATGGGATAAATTTCAGACCTTCAAACGGGCGAAGACGCGGGCAAAAGCTAGTAGTTATCATAAGCCAAGCAAAGGAAATTAGATTACCATCAAAATTATAATATCTTATCGGTGACTAAATTTGAAGGTTCGTAGGTACTCTACCTTAGTAGGTAAACCGATATAAAAAACATCGCGGGCCTGTTTCCTGTATCTCATACATATTTCGAGAAGTAAATTTAAAAAGTTGTCGTCAAGCGGCTGTTGCTAACCGACAGTCCTACGGCGGAACTAAAACATTCTAAAATTCGGTAACGTCATCCCTTTTCTTACGGTTCAAGGTTATGCGACAGAAATAGGTCTACAGAACCTTGGATTTCAAGTGACTACGTTCTTGAGGGTGCACTAGTCGACGGCTCGAACTCGTTGGTGGGCGTGAATAATATGCATGCTAATTGGTCTAATTATTTAGTATTTATTTATGTAATTTTTATTTATTTATTTATTTATATTTATTTATTTAGAGAAATAGGAGATGATTTATAACGAAAAAAAGCGCGTAAAATTTCATGAACAGAACCTTTGGGCGTATAGATATTATAGAAAAACTACTGGATGTATTTACTCAGAACAAAATTATTTGAACTTTTGAATAAATTATCTATCCCTGCACGGTTTCTATTTTGCAATTTTTTTACTACATAAGTTATTTATTTACGTCCAAAGACGAGTTAAAATTAGTGTTGAATTATGGAAGTTTCGACGCTCAGAACTTCCAAACCAATATTTTTTTACCAATTCTGCTTCGATACATACAGGGCTAGATAACGACAAGAAAAATTTATATAATTTTTAGTTTTGAATGTACACCGTCAAACAGATGAGTAATCACCATAGGTACTACGTTTGTTTGGAAGAATGACCGACTAGCGTAGAGGTAAACATAATTGGCGAAATGTGTATGGGTACTGTAAGTACACCTCTGCCTAACCTTTCCAGGAATACAGCGTGATGAAAGAAAGAAAGAAAGAAAGATAATTATTTTATTTGGGACACGCACAGGAAATACAAACAGTAAGTAAAAATAAAAATAAAAAATAAATTATAAAATAAAAAACAAAAAAAGGAGAATTTCAAAACAGAATAATAACGACCTGTGCGAGGTCGAAAAGGCTCCTATCTCAGCATAATGCGGCGATATTTAAAAAATAAATAAATACCGCAGCGCTGGTATTCTGATAGGGCCCAAAATTCTGATGCTATGTATGTATGTAATTAGAGGGAAATCTATGAACTAATAGGATATCAGCCTGGATTTTTTGTATTACAGGCCAAACACCTTTCTACGGTGTCCGTGGAGTTTCTTATCCGTTGTTCTTCATAGGTACCTACTACGCTTTGGAATAGGCAACTAGCTTAATCTTTCTGACTGACTGACTCCTTGACAATTCAAAAGTGCTTGTAAATGGTTTGAGTATGAGTTTGACAGAGAATTTAAAGAACAAGCATCGATTGCTTGCTCACGCGTATTGGCGATTTCAGTGCATTAACATTTAGTCCCTTCACCGTAAGTAAGTGGTGACCAAGATTATCTTAGAAAGTACATATTTGGGAATTGAATAGGTCAGGTCGATTGAACTATTAAGATGTTGTCAGTTTTGGCTTAGTTTGTCAGGCAAAATCAGTCACACGGCAGATTTATGTAGCTCTTAGCACTAACGACTGAATTCTCAGAAAGGGTTGTGGCGGCATCTACATCGCCACATGCGAACTACGCATCAAAGACCTGACGTCACACAACATCCTGACGTCACTCAAATCCTGCATCGCGCAATTAGAGTTTACCGCGCGGTGGACATATATACAAGCTCCCGACTTCAACCTCTGGGCAATTGCCCGCCAGACATGACACCCGTCTGGTCGGTGGATCCTCCCTTTTCTATGGTGGATGAGTGAACTTTACACCCTGTTCCTCATGCCCCTTAAGGGTGAACAGAGGTCTTATTTAGCCCAACATTTATACAGCCCAGTTAAATTACAATTATAAACCCCATAAAGAAAGAAAGAAAGAAAGAAAGAAAAAGTATTTATTGAGACTCGCACAGGAAATCACACATTAAACTAAAAACACACTAAACATAAATAAAAAACAATAAAAATGTAAGTAACATTAAAATTTAAAGAAGGAAGTCCTGTACGCGGCCAAAAGGCTCCTCTATCTCAGCATGATGCCGCGACATTTAAAAAAAATAAAGATGTCGCAGCGCTGGTATTCTGATAGGGCCCGCAATGATGTCACGGAAAAGGTAAAGTAATAAGCTTCAATCCCCATAAGGCTTATATATACTATACTAGCTGCTGCCGCGGCACGCAGGCAACTGCGTAGACCATAATTATGTTTCTAAAAAAAAAACACTACAAAGTCAAAAATAACTTTAATTTCGGAAGTCGGTGTCTTTGGTTATGAATTTTCGTTTTTTGCCACCGACTTTTAATATATATTTTTATTTTTCGATTTTTACATATTCGAATACCATTACCTGCTATGTAAATAATATCATCTACATACACTAAGTGGTAAAAATACGTATTATTGAAGCTTACTCAAAAACTATCCAAGCAAAGTTAATAAAATGTATATGGGACCAACTTGGGAGTATTTCCTTTCATACAAAAAAAAGAACTTTCAAAATCGGTCCACAATTGACGGAGAAATCGGCGGACATACATACGAATAGCGAACATATAACCTCCTCCTTTTTGGAAGTCGGTTCATAAAAGTAGCCCAAGGTACTTCTTATAAAATCGATCCAGTGGTTTCGGAGATTAGCCGGAACAAACAGGCAGACAGAAAGAAAGACAAATATAAAAAAAAAAAATGGTTGTAATTACCGTATTATTACTTTCAGATGCATTTAGTAAAAAGATGTTATTTTGACATTACAAACAGTCACTTCAATTTTATTTATTTGTGTCTATATGTATGTATAGCTTAAATAAATCCAGACCTGCTACTAAGAACTTTTCTTATGAAAAAACTCAATGACACTTTCCCGTCTCAGCGGTAGAACCTTGGCGGTAAGCAGTCGCATTTGAGACTACGAGACAAGGTTTGAGGTTGTTTAAGTTAGTCTCAAAGGTATTCTGATTGGTCTAAGACTTTCGTAGCATTAAACTATTTTTTAATTTTTAATTTAAGTTGCACGTGGGTTAAGTCTGTCATCAAAGTACTATTTTTCTATCTATGTTCTATGTTGTGGGGTTCGGTTTCCGCACTTAGTCCTACAGTGGACCATTGTGCGTGTACTATTAGGTACTAGGTACTATTTTTAACCGGCTTATAAAAAGGAAGAGGTTTTCAATTCGGTTTTTTTTTTTTTTGTTATATCAGAACGTCGTCATTTATGAACCGATTTTGAACGATGGTGAAAACCTCATCAAAATCTGTTGCGTGGTTTAGAAGAACAACGCATACGGACTAACACGAAAAGCGAAATTCAAAATTCATAAGTCATTTATTCAAACTAGGCTGAGAATCAGCACTATTCGAACGTCAAAATTACATAAGACAGTCCCCCAAAAACGCCCACCCTTCACCACTTTATATTCTTAGGCCCATTTTTGTATAATAAAGTAAACGCAATTTTGTCTATGTTTGCATTAAAAACGGTACAATGCAAAAATGTTATTTCAACTTGGTTACAAAATTTGTCTTATGATGACACAGAAAAGTTACTGGTTGTTTTAAGTTAAATATTATTTTTAATTAAGTACTGTCCTATCATTAGTCTGTTAAGTTACTCACTATTTATGTCTACCATCAATTTTAGAAAAAATTAATGTAATTTTGCACTTATGACACCTGAGATACAGGTTTATCCTAGTTCAGGTCGAACCATTATTATATACCTACCATTTTACTATAAGGCTTAATATTGTAAATATGCATTATTTAATTAAATAAATAAACATTCATTCATTCACTTCCTAGTGCTTAAGCTGGGAAGAAGAAGTGGCACAACAAACTCCCCAGTAGCACAGCTGTCTGTTCAGTTGACGTGACTTTCATAATATTTATAGATAATGACTGTAGTTTCCTGAAAATCATAAAATAATAACATTATTACAGCTTGATTGATTAGTTTAATATTTTCGCATTGCTGCAGTTAAACCATTCAATAACTATTGAAATAATGGTAAGTTATCAATAGTTTAAGTAAACGAAACAAATACAGAGTATTTTATTATGTAAATATATGGATATGTATCATAAACTTGGATATTTTATTACGTCAGTTTTCGAATCGTAAGTTAATGTTTCATTAATTTATTATGATACTTAGACATAACTTATCGTCACTACATTGTACACTCGAGTACAGTGCGACACAACTTAGATGTAGCATCGGCAAAATTCGTAAAACCGATCACCATCTGAACTGAGTGCGCCTTCAAAATCACCAATATTTATTACTGCTTTAGGTGAAAATGATCTTTATGCAAACGTAATAACTTGTTAAGTCATATAACCAGATACGTAAAATTGAAATGAATGTATGCAAATTTTCAAATTTATGCTACATCTAAGTTGTGTCGTACTGTACAGAATTTATAAAAATGAAGTTATATTTAAATAATGAGAATGCTTGAATGGTTGTCATTTTTCATGTTTTATATTTTTTTGTTATGAATGGAAGTGTTTTTTCTTGTATTTTATAACCAGTAAAACCTCCTTAGATTTTCAAAAGAATTTTATTTATTCTTCTTCGTGTCGATGGCACGACAGTTTATTATATTCAGTTCGCCAAAAATTTCGCCATTTCCATTTTTACTAACAAATTATGTTTGCTTGCATGCTTGTTAATTTCTAATGAACTTCTCAGTTAAAAATAATTACACCATAATTACTACGTTTAGGAAATAATTCAAAATATCAACATAATTTTCTGGGTAACTCTTACAAAAGAAATTCTCAAAACAGCTTTTATGTAAGCCAGGAACAAATCGTTAAGCAACATGTACACTTGCGCACCGGAATATCCGGCCTCGCTCCACTTGCATACACTTAGAACGACAATAGATTCCGCCTGTTTGCGCAGCCAGCCTACGGACAGACAGACAGACAAACACTGCCTACTCACGCGTTTGTTCTTAACCGATTTCAAAAAAGTGAAATTTTGTGTTATGCGACATAGATTACTAAACGTGCGGTGTAGCTGTTGTTCTTTTTAGTAACTGTGTGGCGCTTGAACGATGTTTGTAAACAGTTGTCAATTATTTTTATCAACTAGAATTTGGTTGACCTTTTTTAGATTACTTATTTGCTTTCTTATTTAGGCGAAAGCGTCAGGGTAGCCGGCGAAATTCAAATTTTTATATTTTTACGGTCGCAAACCATATTTTAATCAACATAAAATCTGACACTGACTTGGAAATTGCGTATCGTAATTAATATTTTTTTGATTAGGTAGGTAAAGATTGCTTTTAGCGATAAGACCACCCATTGTATCACCCATCTTACCTTATGTAAAATACATATCATCACGCCTGTAATCCCTGAAGGGTTAGGCAGAGGTGTACCTACAGTACACCCACATTTCGCCAGTTATGTTTAAGTCCTATGGAATAGGGGGCGAGTCCAAAAAAAAAAATTGAAAAAAATAATGTAACATTTCTACGTACTTCTATATCAATCTGCCTAGCCTTTTCCCAACTTTATTGGAGTCGGCTTCCAGTCCAACCGGATTCAGCTGAGTACCAGTATTTTACATGGAGCGACTGCTTATCTGACCTCCACAACCCAGTAACTGGGTAATACGCCACCCCTTGGTAAGACGGGTTGTCAGACTTTCGGGCTTCTGACGACCCGTAACGACTGTCAAAGATCCATAAATGTCAGCCGGGACCAACGGTTTAACGTGCTTTCCGAGGCACGGAAGAGTCCCGGTATGTAAAGATGGTCACCCATTCAACGACCAACCTTGGCAAGCGTAGCTTAACCTGACGGATCGACCCGTGCAGCAGTTATTACTTAGCCACGAACTCCTCCTATATCTGAAGTAATGTAAAATTTCTACTTCTATATCTGTAAGTAATTAACACACAAAAAACACAAAAAAGACAACACAACAAAGAGAACACAATAAAGAGTAGGTATTCTATCTATCTAGGTATTTTTAAGTTATAGAAATAAGATGTCATCACCTGTATTCTCAATTTATAAAAGAAAACTAACAAACATATTTAACATATGAAAATAAACTATTTTGAAAGAGAAGCGACATGTAGAGCTGTAATATTTTGCGTAAGAAATTCTGAAACATTTTCACACTACGATCATGTAAATTTGTACTTTTCATAAACATATTTATCATTAATAAAACACATTTTTTTACGCCAATAGGCAAGTACTTACCAATGACAGTTGACAAAGGACATTAGTAAGTCGTAATTAAAAATAATTATGCCATAAACCCAGATTTATGCCTTAAACGCATTCTTCGTTTACATGAATAATAAATATGTTAAAATGAAGGTAGAATGATTAATTAATTGTTTCATAATTATTCATAAAATAACACTAGGCTACTGTTACATATAAATTAACTTGATATCATGGTCCTTGTCAATCAATACCACCCGTAGTTAAGCCGACTTGTAAATAAGACGATTGTGCGTTAATTTATAGATATCTATTTCAGTGAAAATGAAACTTTAAATACACTTACATTATTCTATCTCTATACCTATCTATAAATAGTATAAAACCAAGTCGCTGTTCGTGGTTGTCCGTGTGACCGCTTAGTTCCTCTAAAGTTTAGCGGTCACAAAACCCATAGTATGTATAGTTTTGAGACTAAACCAATACATACAATGAGTTTTGATGCGAATTTTTACATCGATTTTCTTTTATTTTTCTACCAAATATTTGTATTCTTACCAGTCAAGTAGGTATTAGATAAACTATCTTAATTTGGTATGACATAATTCTTCGAAATGACACTATAAATATCTTGATCTTGTCACTGTACTTACTGCGTCGTAGGCCACGTTTCCGCCCAACAAATGATATTAGCTGGTATTACAATTAGTAATAAAAACAAGTCTGCTGATTGATTGATTGATTGATAACGTTGACACAATGAGTTGTTATTGTAAGTACTTTATTGTTTGTTAAACTTTGTAGTCATATCAATGTATTGAATAGTAAGGTTTTAATTCTATTTCTAATATTTCAATTAGGATTAAATGAATGAATTTACCTTGAAATTAAATAGAAATAAATCATAATTAATTCTGTTGTCTAATAACAGCAGTTGGATAAACTAAGTAAGGTTATTCTGGGGTCAATTACATAAATATATAAGTTAATAAAATAAAATAAAATAAATATAATTAGCACTGACTTGTTATTTTTTGAGTTCACTTTGGCATTGTAATTAGTAAGTTTCTTGATTGTGTCTATGAATAAAAAAATAAAATCGACGTATTAAAAAAATTAATTCAAAAGATAAAATGATGTTGCTCAGAACTTTGCATAAATGCAAAGAACTGTAAAAGATTTTACGGACTTAGGTAGACACATACATACATAAAGAGTAACGGTGGAGTTTCTTGCCCATTCTTCTCCATACAAGAACTACCTTTTGGAAGGGGCGACTAGAATCAATTCTATTTTGTGTAAAATTGTCGTTGAAAGGTGCCTCTTATGTGCCTAATTGAAATAAATTGTTTGACTTTGACTTTGACTTATGGCCGATTCCTATAATTTACGGACCGTTATGGTTAAAATTAAGACTCTTGCATCTTTACCAATAATGAAGCAAAACCCTCATAGCTTTGCGTAGTAGACCCTCCCATATGGAAGTAGCTATTACAGGTAAAGTTAACTTACGAATCTATGTATATGCTCAGTTTGGCAATGTAAAATTGGTAAAGTTAAAGTCAAAGTCAAAGTCAAATCATTTATTTCAAATAGGCCCCTGTAAGGCACTTTTGAACGTCAAAGTTTACAAAAAAATTGAATTGATTCTAGTCGCCCCTTCCAAAAGGTAGTTTTCGTATGGAGAAGAATGGGCAAGAAACTCCACCGTTACTCTTTTAAAATGTGTTACAAGTCAAAATGTGTGGTAAGCATAACGATTCGTTTTTGTATACAGGAACCGAGCATTGGGTATATTCGTTAAATAAAGTAAAGCTATGTACAGAAAGTCGCGTGTTACGTGCTGTGCTACCTTTATGCTGTGTCGTGTCGTGTCATGTCATCACATTATTGTGTCGGTAAAACTCCTAATTAAGAAATTATGAATTGAAACAAGGCATTGGTACATAAATAATACAAGAAAAATTATAAAACACCTTTTTTTCAGTTTTAGAGGAAACGGTTCTACTGTAAAATCAACAAAGGGATTTACGTAAGTTAGGTATCGTCTTAGAAACATGAAATAGTAGGCATATCTAATCGCTACCAACTAAGGCTCCCAGAGACAGGTACGACGCGACAGTACGACGCGAGTCTAGTAGAAAAATTTCTATGAAAACTTCATGAAAAATAGTTCTACAAGAATCGCTTAGCACCGTCGCATCGCGCCTGTCTGCGTGAGCTAAAATGGCCCAGTGAACGCAACTAAATCTATATGAAAGGTATTGTTGACACTTAGCACAGAGGTCTTTAACCCGGACTTCAAAACGTTTCACACTAATTGCGTAGAAGGACCGCGTCTAACAGGTACCTACTTGCAGGTATCTACAGGTACGGGTCTAGGCTTTAGAAACATTCATGTAAAGTATCAGGCTCGGATTTACAATGTCTTGTTAAGATATTTATGGCAGTTGAAATTCGCGTGGAATAATTTAATTTAATCAATTCTGATCGAATTTAATCTTGTTGTTGTAATAATAAATAACGTTTTGACATTATTATGTCAATTTATTACATGTTGATATTTCTTGTTATAGTCCAATTAAAATACATAAAGCCAATATAGCACTGGGTTCGGTCGGTATCAAATGATACACTGTTCAATTGATTTACATTTGGTTAAGCTATGGATCATACGTCTTAAAAACATTTCCGTGTCTGCCATGTCGTACGTTTATAATAATATCAATTGCCAATTATACTAAAAATCATTATGACACATTCGCGAAACCGATACCTTTATTGTTCTATATGTAGGAAATACGTTACTGAGTTGATTAATCGGGACGCCAGCGCCGCTTTGCGGCGTTCGACAGAATCTACAACGTAACGCTCGGACCGGCCGGAGCTAAGCAGGGTTCATCGGTGGCGGTCAAGTCGCGTACCTACAGTGTGTGAATTGCTAGTGTGATTAATTTGATAGTAAATTATAATTTGATCTGAACTGTAAACGTTTTTTCTATTGCGCAATAACCAACACTACCCTACAGTAGTTAAAATATGGCTGATAATAACGTTTTCCAACTCGTATGAAATCCGTTTAGTGTACCTTAAAATCACCAGAATAAAGCTTAGGTAAAGTACTTAGCTGCTAAGCCTTCACAAAATTAATCAACAACATTTCTACAACAACTAATTTATTGTTTGATCTTGATACGCGTGTCATATTTACGATTAAACATTATCTGATTATAAGTCTATCTGTCTCGAACTAGTTACCGAGTACTCAAGTGCTGACCACTAGGAAATCCGTTTGTACCGGCAGTAAATTAAATGGTACAGTCGGTCTCACAAGTGGTATGATTATTTTGATTAAGATATAATTATATTTTACGATATTCATAGCAAGTGGCAAGTGTGTCTAAGTTTTTTTAATACCTACTAAATGCATGACTCATCTACATTGTGTATCAGAAATTGTGTGATCACATTCAGGGATGTGGTACCTACCGACCATCAATCTGAACAATTTTCTCCTTTGTACCAACCGTTTTTTTGCAATCGCGAAAAATCCCTACTGAACCCAAATGTATGGGACAGCTCATTTTTTCCATGATTACAATGCTGGTTCCATGGTCTGTACCACATCCTTGAATACGACCACACATTTCTGATACTCGCTGTTTGTGTGACATAACTCGATTAAAATGCAGCACTATCCATGTTCACACCTCCATAGGTCTATCGAGACAATTTTTATGGAACTTTCTCTAAATGATTGATATCTCTACTAATTGACAGTTTGTTGATTTGTATGCTAAATAATTAATTGAAAACTCTCCATTTTTAATGACGAACGCCAGATATAATGTGTTGAATCTTATTTTAAAATTAATTTATCTATAAGATGATCAAAACAGTTCAATTAATTTAAAACTTAAATGAATTCGGGTAAAAACTATGTAAAATCAATATTAAAGAAAAAAAAATATATTCAAATGGGACTGAGAATCAGCACAGACATCCAAAACGCCCGCCCTTCACGCGCTCTTCCTGGTGTTTTATAAAACGTTTTGTTGATTTTAATAACATTTTAAACCCTAGACTCAAAAAATTAACAAAGCTAGTAGCCTGCCTAGCTTTAGGCCAACTCGAATAATCGTGACTTAGTCACACGCGACATATCTGATATCAATCCAACAAAAAATAATTGTAACACACATTATCTGTCACCACAATTTTTTTATCAAACTTTTTGCTAATTAAGAGACAAAGAACGGAATAGGAAGCGAAATAAAATTTCATAACAATATTTTTAGGGTTCCGTACCCAAAGGGTACCAACGGGACCATATTACTAAGGCTTTCGCTGTCCGTATCTTTTGAACCGTAATAGATATACAATATACTACTATACCACTATGGTCACTGTAATAACAAATAATAATAAAATAAATAAAAAAATTGAATTATCCGGGGGATTATTACCCTTTAATTTTTTTATTTGACAAGAAAGTGGTTTTTTTGAGTTTTTTCCGAAAGCATAAAAAAAATGTGTTAAATATTGTACGGTGGTACGGACCCTTCGTGCACAAGTCCGACTCGTACTTGGCCGCTTTTTTTACCATCGGCAGTGGTCAATGGTAAAAAAAACATTGTTCACAGAAGTGACTGTACGTGTCTGTACCACATCGTGATTGTCCAATGGGGACAATGTTATTATGCAGATATTCCGTTGTATTGATTTATAAATTAAATTGTAACAATATATGCCACGCCCATTCGTGAGCGGGCCATGAAAATAATAATATAATTATTGTAGCGTGTAATAAAATGATAAATGATCAGTTTTGCAAGGCTAATCGGTGAAGTATGCGGCTTATTATTATGTTGATTGTTACGCATTTTTTTTTTTCATGGCTCGCCTGGGGCTAAATCCTGGAAGTGATTGACAGGTCGAGCAAAGGATAGTTTGATTAAATTGGCCATTTACAAAAAAAAACTAACTGTTTATAATAGTCTGATTACATACTACGATACAATTCTGAGTAGGCTAATGAAGTCAGTATAGTCCTTTAAATGGACCCGTAAGCCTGTTTGGTTTTTCAATTATGATAAAAGAAATGAAATGAAGTCTGTAATTGATATTCAGTTTTTCGGGACTTTTTAGCAGTGATCAAACCTGTATACTTACCAGGTTTCGTCCAGATCGGTTGTAAAATACGACCTTTAGAGGAGTACCAACAAACTGACACACGAAAGCAAATTTTGCCAGACTTGAGGCAGGGACGCTTCGCTCGCACGGTCAAATATAAAGAGGTAAAAGTGAGTTTGTTTCTAGGGGGGTAATCTTTAGAATTACTTATCCAATTCCGAAAAATCTTTCACTAATATAAAGCTACAGTATTACCGAGTGTCATCCTAACTGATATTATAAATGCGAAAGTGAGTTTGTTTGTTTGTTACGCTTTCACGCTAAAACGGTTGAACGGATTTGGATGAAATTTGGCACACGGGTAGACCATGACCTGGAACAGGACATATGATACTTTTTATCCCGGTAGTATGTTCACGAGGGCGAAGCCGCTGGCAAAAGTAAGCAGTAACTTAGAAGGTACTGCTTATAATATTTCCTTAACATTTGCACCAGACTTTTTGGTATAATTTAGCAAGATGTTTGCAATTTATCTAGCTCGCTGCGATACAACAGGGTTAAGGACAGCCTTCATTAATGTGAAACAAGCGTGTGCCTCATTATTGCTATAGCATATTGTATCTCTGTCTAATTGTGAAAGTTTAGATGTTTCCTTAAACAAGTTTTAGCGGATAAAATACATTGGTCTCTCATAGGTACCTAAGTATTGGAAGTAGGCTTGTACGTATTTAAAAGGACCTGATGTAATTTTTAAACTTAATGGTAATTTGTAGCCTACTTCAGAGCGGCAAAGTTAATTGACACGAATTGAATTTTTGGTATAGACTGTAAATGAAAAATCAATGTCAATGTGTCATAGAAACTTCAACGTCATTTTTGACAGATCGCAACTCTGTCTTGTCTCTTGCGCCGCTGTGGTTTCCCTTGTAAAACGTAATAAAACATTATCAAAATATATCTAATTTAGTTTTGAATACATCTTTTATTTACACTGTAAACTCTTCATAATCCTTCTCAAAAAGTTATGATATTCCTTACACCGGGAAATTCTTTTAACACTAAAATGCTAATAAGTTACAAGGTCGTCTGTCTGTGTTGCTGTTCTATGGTAACAATGGTTAGTGACCTGTTTTCAGAACAGTGTTAATTAAGGCCATAAATGCCTTTATCTTCAATCATATCGTAAAGTTAGTTGGTTAAATATATAATTATGAAATCAAAAATAATACTATAATGAACGTGCAACTGTAATAAAATTAAACAGTTTTATTAAAACACATTTCCCCTATCTATGGTTGACAGTCCTTAAGGTTGATTTCACCAATGAAACTGAACGAAACCAGCATATCTAAACTGCTTTCATGAGCTGTCACTGTCAATATTTCCCAATACAATAAGGATGACACTGACAGCTCATGAACGCGGTTTCTGTAAATACAGAAACCGCGTTCATGAGCTGTCAGTGTCAGCGATTAATTAGGTATACCGAGAAATCTCGGTATACCTAATTAATCGCTGCTATACCATTTCTCAGGTTTCGACCGTACATTGCTTGGATAGGAAGAACTTTAAGTGAACAGATTATCGTTTTTAGGGTTCCGCACCCAAATACCAACGGGACCCTATTACTAAGGCTCCACTCTCCGTTTGTCTGTCACAGGACTGTATCTTTTGAACCGTAATAGGTACACTTGAAATTTTCATAGTGTATAAAAACGTGCATTCAAGAAACGTGTTTTTTGGGTGATACGGAACCCGCCTCACACATGGCCGCTTTTTTAAATTCAATAATATACTATTCTAGAAAATAGATAACTGCCAGTTCACATAATGAATCAACAACATTTCTACAACAAAGGGAGAATCCCGAATTGATGTCGGGACGTTGTATTTAATATGCCAGTCGCGCGGTAAACTTAGCTTGCGCGATGCAGGATTTTGTGATGCATAGTTCGCATGTGGCGATGTAGATGCCGCCATATCTGCAGTCCTTCGTAAAATTATTTACACAGTCTTGATCACCTGTCAAGGTCATTGGCCCCTCATATTATTATTCTTAAAATGGTGTCTTTAGGTCAAATCACAAACAGTCCCTCATTCTAGGTCAGTATTTATTTATTATTATCTTATTATTTAGGCTTGATTAATACTTTAACACTATTCTGTAAGTAGTTTTCCTACAGACAGACATAAAATAAATTCTCGAATCTAAAACTGTATGATATCAGCAGATGGCAGTGAGTAATCAAACCGGCTACTGGTTTTAGAAACGAACTTTGAATTTAAACTTTTCGAGTGGGTACAATCTCTAGACTATTGCTTTAGATGTTATAACTTTTAAAAAAAACTTTAGCGGTTCAGGGCTCGTTTTTTATAATGTGACGAAGCATTTTTTGCGAGTTCTAGTTTTATTTGAAGTTATGGTATTCAGACCATCGCAAATTGTTATTGTGGTTGATAAAATACAATAGACGACGTATATTTAGTAACTTAATCCGCGTAACTGTTGTTAAAGAGTCGTTAAGAACCCTGTAAGAAATCGACACGTGTTTTGCCTTCCTGAGGATGCCTCGTTGAGAGGTAAAACACGTGTCGATTTCTTAAAATCTTTCTCTTGTCGCATCGTCACACCTGAATCAATTAACTATTGTGGTTGATCTTCATCCATCGTTATCTAGTCAAACTATAAAGGTAAAGTGATCTGCATTCTGCCAAAGCGACGATCTCATAATTTCAGCCGAAAGACGTCCACTGCTGGACCAAGGCCTCCCCCGACGATCTAGACGATCCAAAAATCGTAAAAAAAGATCAGCTGTTCCACACATTTTGTCAGGTTTAGCAAAAAACAATGTAAATAACAGCTGATTTATTTTCGCGATTTCTGGCTTGGTTCCAAATTAAAAAAAAAAAAAAAATATCTTTATTTCAGACCTAAACAGTCCATACGTAGTTAGTGGTTAGTAACAAACTGTGCTTACATGCTATGTTATTGTTGTTAGTACTTAATTCTATTTCACATAAACCTATACCTAATTCTACCCAGTGCCTTTGGATGGGGCAATCGCAGCAGCATCCTGAAGGCATTGAAAAAAAAAGCGAAAAGCAAAAAAAAAAAAAGCATTGCAAAGCGAGATAATTATGAGTACAATGACCCCTAAAGAGGTTTTCAGTTATTTCAATTACGCCTTGTACAAAAGCTTTCGTTTTATTTAATTCTTTATCCCTGTTTATGAAAGTGAACTTTTACTAGAATCTTTCTACAGTAATTAATTTATTTTATTTTTTTGTTTTTAAATTTTTTAGTTTCGAATATTTCTAATTACGACGTACGATATCTCCACCAATCAGATATCAATACATCGGTAGCTACCTATGCATCGGCCGTGACCTTGTGACATGACGCACTTTCTTTCCGTCGCGTCGGGTAGCCTCAGTATGGTGTTATGCAATGCGCAGGCGCTGGCGTCTCATTTGTTTGTAGTTGTATGTTATTGATGGCTCGTCTAGACGATTGAAGTATGATATGCTTAGCTAGTTACGTGGTCGCTGTTTTTGGATTATTCTCGAACAATGCTCAAATGTGGATCTCGTAGACAGAGCAGTATTTTTTTTACTAATTTGCATTCGAAGTCATCAAAGAGAGAATTATGCTTGAGCATCGTTCATCCACCAACCCGCAATGGGCCAAATCATAATCTGGGCTAAATAAAGCAAGCTCTCAAAACAAAGAGTAAAAATGGAAAACGTCGTGAGGAAATCGGCAAGTCCAAGAACCAATAAAACATCGAAGACGTGACCCGCGCTGGGCTCGTGTGGTGGATTACCGCCCACTCCCACTCACAGAAAGGAGGCCTGTGTCCCAGCAGTGGGAACATTATAGGCTGATAATGTATGTACCGTTCTAGTGTAGCTTAGTGGTTAAGTTTTTTTATGTGATAGTAGCAAACAAGTGGGTGGTTATCATATATTTGGATTTTAACGGTGGATGAAACCTCATTATTCACGACTCTGTTCCAACTATCTCTAAGAGAATGAGTACCATCAATATAGGCTTTCCCCAACTAATAGAATAGAATAGAATAGAATATTTATGTGCCAGAAACATGGTATGTTTACAAAAGGTGTTCGTATTATTGCATAGTGCTACATGTCTCACCGTTTTAACGGTATGCAAATCAAGTTACAATTATTATTACATACAATCATTGAAGTACATTCATTTTTAGTTACCATTTTTTACATTATATTAATATTAAAATTTTAATCATTATTTCAATTATTATAATACATAAACCACACACTTCTATTTTTGACATGACATTAAATAAACCATAAATCTAACTATGGTAGGGTCAGCTTCCATTCTAACAAGATGCATTCCAATCCTACTGGCCAATAACTTTATCGTTGGTCTAGCAAGGCTTTTGCTAGGCTTATAAAAATGCGACAAAATCATGGTTTTTACCCATGTGTTTGGAAATTAGGTCACGTGTTGTTCAGTAGCTACGAGTATGATAAGTAGCCCACTTGACACTTTGGTCGTCAATCTCTGGTGTTATGATGACATCTCGAGTGTATTACCTAGATAAATAGTGTCTTACTACATCTGCCGTGCTATTCTGTAACCATCTCACCGTGAAAAATTGGGTGAAGTGAGCTGTCAATAGTGTCAATCCCTGTGGAATGACAGCTCACTCCACGCTCACTTCACCTAAGTTTTCACGGTGAGATGGTTACAGAATAGCACTGCTGTATTAGCTGAGGCGTTCGATTGCAATCATTTGGCGAGAGATTATTTCATGCTAAGTATCTTGTATCGCAAATCATAAATCACAAAAAACACTTTGTGAGACAGGAGTATACAACATTTGGCTCTTGCTCATCATCTAAACATACATCGTTTCTTGTCTGAATTTGTTGGTACCACGTGTATGTCTGATGTTTACCTTTTTAATTTGCGCATTAATTGGCGTTTATTGGCAATAGATTAGTCATTAAGCTCACTTTTATCTCAGCGATGGTATTTAACTTCTTACTTAAAAGACCAGTTTCTACATTCACTGAATGTTAAGGCCGCCCATTGTGCATTTTATGGTGTATTACTTTTTCTTTATGTAATGTATAATCTGGTGTACAATAAAGTATATATAAATAAATAATAATAAATAATGTTCTTCATTAGAGTAAATTGATGTTTTGATAAAAGGGGGTTTAATAGTTCTATTTATTTTATTTTATTCTTTATTTAAACAGTATTCCCTCAATAATACTTTTATATATAAATACATTTTGCTGCTAAATATTTATGCAGCTGCAACTACAACGGGTTTACTGATTTTAGAACCCCCAGCACCTTTTCTTTGCTAAGAGTTAGCCATACTCTCTGATTAATAAAATAAAATAAAAAAGCCTTTTATTCCTTGTAACACAAAGTGTTATTTTTGTCTCACGCAGATAAAACACTGAGAATCACGCAAAATCTATCAACGTATTTTTCTGAAACCTTCACCATTTTAAAGATAACTTAATTATTGATCTTTCAGTGTACGATACGTGTTTTTTTTAAATATTTTTTTGTTTTATGTATAATAAATTAATAATACGTCTAATTTGGGACAGCGCTCCTGGATGGGCGAGTTCTATTACTGGCTGGACGTACGATGCTTTGCCTGAGCTCAGTACAGAACACGCAAGCTAACCACTCAAGGTCGCTGGCATATATCTGCGTCTTAACCAACACTAATGTCTCAAAAGCCATTCATCATGATTGTGCATTTGTGAAAGTTGCAGAAAAAAACCACTGACTAAACATTTTAATTCCAAACTTAAATAAAAAATACTGTTAGGTATTTACGCATTAATATGGATTAAAATCAACATGACATATGATTAATTATATTGCAAATACTGCATTCGCCATTATCACTGGGTCCTAGTATCAGCAGGTCTTTCTTCATAATTATTACAACATACATAACATTCATTTATTTATATTCGACACAAGAAAGATGGGATTTTTAGGGTTGTCAATATTATATTATTTTATGCTGTTGCTACGCGAACTTAACCTGGTAACTTGTAATGCTGGCAATACATTTGGCATATTTGCGCAAATATTCGTGTTATTTCGTTATTACAAACTGAACTTTATTTCAAAATTTATAAGGCATATTTTGTATCACCCAAGTAACGCAAATATTTTTACAAATACGCCAAGTGAATTGCCGGTATAATATGATGTGTCAATTGGATTTTCCATGTGATGCGATTAAGGCACTTGCCACCTAGTTTTACTTTGATTTTCTTTAGTTTTTATGATTTTTTTACTTTTCATTAGGTAATAATATACCTCAACGTAACACAGTTCCTGTTAATCTACACTAATATTATAAAGAGCAAAGAATAAACTCAAAAACTACAGGACCGATTTTACAAATTCTTTCACCAGTAGAATGCTGTATTATCACTGAGTAACCTAGGCTAATCTATAAAGATTTCGCGGAAGAACCCGCTGTCGGAAGCTAGTTTGAATAGCTATCAGTAGTAGAGTCAACAAAAAAAGTCGTCACAAAAACTGCTTTTAAAATGCAACTTTTCTTCTTCGGCTTTTTATAACCTATTGACAACTTCTCCGGTGATAAACTAATCACTGGTAACCCTAATTATATGTGTGAGACGAGTTCGGCGCCGAATTATATTAATATTAACATTTCAATCAATCAGTCTGAAACCTAATGGATGCTCAAAAATGTTGTTTTAATAATAATTTATTGATGTTAATATATTTTTGCTTTATTATGCAATTTTGCATGACACCCAGAAATCGTCCAACGCGATTTTCTGTCGTGTAACGTTACGCGTTTTGCAATTTACTCATGTATTTCTTTATGTTTTAATAACTTTTACCTTTTCCAGGATTTTTTTTACATTTTTGTAGCTCACACAAGAACCTTCCGATCGATTCTGTAAAAATATCACCGTGAAAATTAGGTGAAATGAGCGTGAAGTGAGCTGTAAATATTGTTAATCCCTAGCATTCTGCCGGTCGATTTGTGATAGTGATAGCTCACTTCACGCTCACTTCACCTAAGTTTCACGTTGATCTTTTTACAGAATCGACCGACTTGACCTGCCATGCTATTCTGCAAACATCTCACCGTGATAACTTGGGTGAAGTGAGCTTGATGTGAGCTGTCATTGCACCTAAAGCTAGGGATTGACACTATGGACAGCTCACTTCATGCTCACTCACCTCACTCTTCACGGTCAGATTTTTACAGAATGGATCGACTGTAGCAAAGCTTATACAGTACGACACAACTTAGACATCGTCAAAATTCGTAAAACCGATCACCATCTGAAATGAGTACGCCTTCAAAATCACCAATATTTATTACTGCTTTAGATGAAAATGATCTTTACGCAAACGCAATAACTTGTGAAATTGCGTACAATTGAAACGAATGAATGCAAATTTTCAAATTTATTCTACATTTAAGTTGTTTCGTACTGTACCTATATTAGCTTTTTTTTTCTAGTGACTTCCTGAGGACCTAGATAATGTGACATTCTATCAGCGATAACGCTGATGGAAATGTCAAAAAATGTATTGGTTTGACATAAGCTACCGCAAAGCTTATGTCAATACTGTTGAAAGTTGTTGTAGAAATACGAAACGCTTTGAAAACGATTGCCACTTGTAGGTCCTCAGGAAGTCAATGAAAAATGATTAACAATTAATCCGTGACACACTTACAAATATTCTAATAGACCTACCGACTCATACTTATAAATTAACTGTGAAATTAGTTCGTTTCCTGATATAAATAAAAATCAACGTGGTAGCCTTGTTTATGACAGTACAATATTAGCAAAAGTTATGACTGCAGCTAAAACTATTAAGGGATATGCGCTTAGGTAGCCCGCGAAAATTAATTTTTCTTACGTTTTTTGCAATTTGCAGGTCGGTGTCAGGTTGTATGGTGATTAAAATTTGATTCGCGATCGTAACAAATATGACTTTACAGAATTAAAACCTTTAGAATCAGCAATACAACTGCCTAAGTTAGAATTGGCCTGAAATGTCATGATTTCATAAAGGGTATTATGAACTTAGAGAGTTGTATTGATATTTTTATGATTATCCAAACTTAATATTATAAATGCGAAAGTGAGTTTGTTTGTTTTACTTCCACATTAAAACGGCTGAACCAATTTGGATGAAATTTTTTTTGGATTGAAAGGCACATATGTAGACCATGACCTGGATTAGGACTTAGGATACTTTTTATTCCGATATTCCTATGGGATCGAGACTTACGCGGGTGAAACCACGGGGCGCAGCTAGTAATTCTTTAAATAAATATTAAATACGGCCACGAATTTCACGGCTCAAACTGCCGCTTTGCCTTAAATAAAATCACGGCAAATGGTAACAGAAATAAAATTGGGGGCGTGTCAGTTTAACGAGTATTTATGCGAAACTAGAAGTGTGTATAATAAATACTAATAGATACACAAACATAAAATACTAACACATGACTAATGGTTAATTTACAAAACGTTTGACTATACCGACAAAGTTAGGTCATTGTTCAGTTTGCATACATCACTTCTGAAGCAACTGAATGAATTTATTATTTATCATGAACAAAGTTTATAAAAATCTTAACTTAAGAACTATGCCCTGCAAAACCGTTTTCACGGCTTGTCTACGGGAACAGAACAAACAGTATTACAAATAAGATTTATTAGTGGTAGTAGGTAAAGACTTTGCAACGTTTATTAAATACCTATTAGGTAACATTTTGTTTCAAGTTGTAGAGAAGTACTGTCCACTTTGACAGCTACTTACGACGGATACCTGCACCCCAATTGTGTATCGTACCTTCTATCATAGCCAAAGAATTTTGAAGGAAATTCCTAATCCATTGCCTCATAAGTTTGAAAAATTCGTTTGCTCGTCAACGTAAATAATGCAATGAATGTTGTTGAACTATCAAAATGAAACGCATTGATATTGTAAATGTGTTACACAATTACCCCGTTGACTTTATTTGGTTTAGTTTGAAACTAAGATTTCTAAGCCCTGAGCTGTAGCGGTTTGCTAAACGATGATATGTACAAAAGTGTTTATATTAAATTATATTTATTTTTACCCAACTACGGCGAAGCATAAAGGAGGGTTATGATTTTGACCGGTATGTATGTATGTTCATCTGTTATGCCCGGGATACACGAGGCTAGTTTTTGAAATTTAGGATAGCCAGCTCTCTGTATACTATCCTCGCTCGCTGTCTTGGCTTGGCACAAGCTAACGCTGTATCCACGATGCTAGTAAATATTAAGCCAATAACACTGCGGTGACTTAGTCCGTAGAGTAAATTGAACCGATTGGGTACTATATTTGCCAGCCACACGAGGCTAGTATACAAGCCAGGATAATAAAATCGGTGGTGGGGGGCGCTACTAGCTCAAAAATAGAACCCTATCCTATTAAACGATCCTAGCTTGAGACGCCAGCTTACTAGCTTTCTCACTAGCCCTGAAATTAAGCTAATTCTGTATACACGAAGCCAGAGTTACTAGCTTCCTAGCTTACTAACAAGAAAAAAAGAAAGTTATCTAGTTTCTATCCTAGGTTCAAAAACTAGCCTCGTGTATCCCGGGCATTAAGTACCTCTAAACTACTGATCATAATTTGGTAAATGAGGTATCGTTGGACGCGTCTTGATCGTCCGCTGGCATAGGCTACGACGTGCCATAATAACTTTGTAGGTGTACATGCATGCGACCACGGCTTTACCTTGATCATTTTTGTACCTATGGTTTGATTTCTGTCTGAAATATTTTCTTGTTTCATACTTTTTAGAGCGCACGCCCACGGCGACTTATTGGAGATAACTTGATTTTGTTATCGTTGAGCGAGTGAGTGGAAGCAAACACCTTTGGTCAAATCAGATTTTTATTATAATATTACAACTTAGGAAACACGCCATTACTTTTTGGTAGCACAGTCTGCAGTAGTGTTGCCACATAATTCTAGCATAGACTATATATCCAATACGACTTTTTGCAGCGATGCAGTAGAGATGCTGTCGCGCATGTGTATCGATACAGCCGCGATGCTGTCGTTGGCTGTGTACCTTCGCCCAGATTCTGTAGCGCTACTATCGCGATGCAGAAGCGCGTTTACAAAACTCGCGATAGCATCGCTACAAAAAGTCGCCGTGGGCGAGCGGCCTTAGAGCGCGATTTTTCGGTAGTCGGGTTTTAGTTTTAGAACTTACTTTTTAAAATTATAACCGTTATTATTTTAAATTATATCGTAACTTATCAAGTTCGAGCTAGTTTGTTTATATTCAGATAAATACTAAAAAAATATAGTATAGTCAGCTTTAGGTAAGAGTTTGGTAACCACAAAGTACTTTCATTTTTCTATTTCAAGGTAACGAAGGCTTCTTTAAATGACAATTAATAAAGATTATATTTATATAATAAAATAAATATTAAAGCCATCTCGTTTATTTAGGAGTAAACATGGTTGCGGTTAAAAGTTTTGTAATGTTACTAGAGTGTTAAATTGATCTTTAAATATTTATAACTAGCGACCCGCTCTGCTTCGCATGGTTTTTATGGCTTGTCAAAACTTCGAGGTTTCTTTATTATATGTAAGGTTATATTAATGTATTGTATATACGAGTACATGCACCTTCCAGAATAAATTCTCTAAATGATGATGAAAACCGCATCAACATCCGTTAGGGGACTACAGGACCTAAACGTGCCTAAACGCAAGTTTTATAATGCCTAAAAGAATATGATCCACTGCAGTAAACAAAATCAGAAAAATATATGATATTCTTCAGGATATATGCTAGTATGATAGTGTGTTGAAAACATAATACAACTAATTTGATACGATAGAAAAAAATCATGAAGATACCTCTAAAAATTTATTTTAACGATTAAAAATCATATTAATTTACATGCAATCATTCTGATTTTTTGTCAGATTATTCTACAAGCTACATATTAGCATAATAGTGTTTTAATTTTCCAGTCCAATCAATAGATTTTCTATAAATCGCTAACTGCTTCATATTTTGCAATAAATTACCTGCGTCGTGTCATCGCGCTTCTCTTTCATTTCTATGCAGTCCGACAGTGACCGCGCTTTAGCTGTTGTAAGCCTCTTAAGGAGTTTAGAAGAACAACGCGGTCACACAGACAGAACCGAAAGGCGACTTTAATTTATATAGATACAAGCTTTCGCCCGCATGGAGATCGGAAATTATCCGACGGGAACGTACTCCAGGTTATAAACTATCTGTGTCCCAAATTTCATCTAAATTCGTTCAGCCGTTTTTGCGTGATTGAGTAACAAACATCCAAACATACAAACTTTCCTATTTATAATATTAGTATGATAGGATACGTAGAAGACTGAAAAGATGTTAGAGACCGATTTGATACCAATTAGAATGTAGTTTTTTTTGCTATCATTCATTTTAGGATCCATGTTTTATTCAAAATTACCTACCTACTATGCAAGGCAATTTTCTGCAAGGATTGTTTTTATTAAAAAAAAGCGGCCAAGTGCGAGTCGGTACACACACAATGAAGGGTTCCGTAGATGAATTTATCGCAAAAACCAACTTGACATGTCACGGTCAATTGTCCTCTCAAAACTGCAAATGTAAGTTTGTAATCACAAAAAAAAAATTATTTGTGTTATAAATCTACAAATTAACAATTTTCAGACTTTTTCCTTTACTTGTGCTGTGAGGCCTTGCTTCTTGCCAAATTTCATGATTCTAGGTCAACGGGAAGTACCCTGTAGGTTTTGATTTATTTGCGAGTATCAAAATATGTCGCCTACATGGCCAACTGGCCGTATTTTTTTATTGCCTTTACTTAGAAGCTTGATTTTTTTAGAGCTCCATCCAAGGGACCATAGACTTACGTATTTGATATTAATTTCATTTTAATGACTCCACGCATTTGTGAGAAAAAGGGTCTTGACAGACTGACAGACAGACAGGCGGACTGACAATGAAGTGATCCTATAAGGGTTCCGTTTGGGTACGGAATTCTAAAAACAATGTTTGCACAATTTGATTATAAGATGAATGACTTTTCGGTTTAGAAAACCAAAAACTACGCTAGATAAAACAAAAAACTGTTGAATACTAAATCGCGAAAAATTGCTTTTGCTCGCAGCTTTGCCCGCGTGAACGTCGGAAATTTTCCCACGGGATCGTATTTTTTAAGAAAATAATTCCGTAATACATGGTTTTCATGTAACTTTATTGATTTACGGAGCGCACGCCAGTTAAGCTCCCAGTCGCCATGATTTTTTCCGACATCTTTAACAATCATCGTCATATTTCAGCCAATTTTCACAAAACCTTTAATGAATTATACACCTAAACTTTTCCCATGAATCACTCCGTCCATTGGTAAAAACAGTATGAAAATCCGTAAGGTAGTTTTGGAGTTTATCAGACAGACAGACGCGGCTGGGGGACGTTGTTTTATAATATGTAATAATTAACCGTTCTTTCAATGTGTTTTGAATTTATCGGTCAACAGCGGCACTTAAAGAGCAACCAGAATGTTATTTGTTATTCGATTCGTTTTTAGTACGTTTGCGTAGTTCATTAGCATGTATAACGTTGTTTACGTATCAATAGGTACCTACTTATTCGATTTTAAACCTGAGCTTTGCTACGCGATGCGCCTACGATTAACATTATAGCTTAGGCTTTAAAAAGTTGATTCTTGCTGTCAATGATACTGTTTTTGTATGTCCCATAGACCTGTAAGTCCCCCATTACAGGACAACACGGCCTCAATAAGGATTACCACACTTGTAAATGAAATTTGCGTGTTGACGATTCAGTATTAGGCCCATATTATTGTCCTCGTTGGTCTGGTGGTCGAAACCGCTACTGCTGAGTATAAGCTCCTGGGATCGATTCCCAGGTCGGCCATGGTGTTATTGGGGTTTTACATCTGGAATATTTTTGTAGCAGCCCGGAGTTTGGATTTGTGCCCTGTTGATGTCAATACACTCGCCCCCTATTACATGGGACTTAAACATAACTGGAGAAATGTGGGTGTACTATAAGGCGTGGTGGTATTTATGTTATTTGGCTCATTTGGCCCCGATAGTAAGAATATTTGTGTAACTAATTACTTATTACTGATAACTATACTAATAGTTATAATAATTAACTTTTACAGTAACAGTCTTTTAAAAGATAGTGATCTGATGATGATGACTTATAAAAGTTAACAAGAATTCAAATTAAATTGTCGTCGCATGGAGATAGCGTACCAAACGTGTTTTTAAGAGCATACTTAATATTAATTTGTATTACATAATGTCACATAATTGGCATTCCGACATAATTTTGGCTATGGTTTGGAATATCACATACCAGGTTTTCTTAGAACCGTTGTTTTTAGGGTTCCATACCTCAAAAGAAAAAACGGAACCCTTATTGTGCGTGGTCTGACACGCACTTGGCCGGTTTTTTTTTTGGGTTGTTGGTGCAACTTATACAGAATGGTTGACTCATGTGCATCCGTTTAGTTACTTGTGTGTCTGTCTGTCACAGCCAGTTTGCTCCGAATCAAATGGACCGATTAAGTTGAAATTTGGTACACATATGTACGAGTATTTCTGTAACCCGAACACGGACGTGTAACCTAAATAAATGAATTTTGAATATGGGGGTTACTTTTGGGGGGCAAATAACAAAATAAAAATAAAACGTTTTGCATACTGAACCGTGTGACATATCAAATGAAAGGGGTTGTTGCGAGGATCTCAAATATATTTTTTAATAATTTTAAACCAAATGCTTTTAAAGATATTTAAGAAAATTGATGAAAATTGACCATTCCCGCCCCCTTATCTCCGAAACTACAGAGCCCAAAATTTTGAAAAAAATACTGAGAATGGTTCTTTACTCATAGATTACAGGAAAACCTATAAGAAGTCTATGGTCTTAAAATAACATGGTAAATCTCTCAATATTGGGCGTACAAACTTACATTTGAAGTTGGAATGTATGGGAGACCATGTTTTTTAACTGCAATTATAAGTTTGTTCATGGGATCAATTCATCCCAACTACGGAACCCTTCATTGTGCGTGGTCTGACACGCACTTGGCCGGATTTTTTTTTTGGGGTTTTTAGTGCAACTTATACAGAATGGTTGACTCATGTGCATCCGTTTAGTTAGTAGGTGATTCTACTCGTCATAATTGCCAGTATTCTGTATGAATTCCATATCCGATTCCGGAATAACAGCCGTGCTATTCTCTCTTTCTAAAAATTTCTATTAATGAATTCTAAAAATCTCACCGTGAAAACTTACGTGAAGTGAGCTGTCAGTAGTGTCAATCCCTAGCTTTAGGTGCAATGACAGCTCACATCAAGCTCACTTCACCCAAGTTATCACGATGAGATGTTTACAGAATAGCACTAAATCCGGTCGATTCTGTAAAAATATCACCGTGAAACTTAGGTGAAGTGAGCTGTCAATAGCATCCTGCCCGTCGATTTTTAAACATTGGAAGCCATTAAGCAATATTGCGTTTTCATCGTCATTATACTCGGTCTCCTGCCCGTGTTTCAATTTATTTGCGGTCGCAGCGACCTGTCTTTTCCTTCCATACTTCCCTATTAGTCGCCATCTCGGTAGACACTTCCTGTAATAGAACTATCATCTTTCACACAGTCCATACATCGTATCTTAGGTCTTCCCTTGTTGTTGTTGTTGGATATCGCGACCCCGGCACACAGGCAACGGAAGGAACACGGGTGGAGGTCTTCCCTTGTTAAGTAATAAAGGTTTAAAAAGCAAAATTTATCTAAGACCTTACAAAATTAATTTGTCATTGTAGAAAACATTGATTTGACTTTGTAAGCGCTTAGCAAAACTAGTAAATGTTATGACAATAGATTAAATCAGACAATGGAATGCTAATGTCTGACTGACCTATAGTCAGACCCACCTACATGGAGTTCAATGATCTTTAAACTACATTATATCGACAAATCAAAAATTCAAAATGCAATTTTGTAAAAAGGATACGGTTTTAAGGTCAAAATTGCTGATAATTTATTAGTTTAGAATACATTGCTGGGTTTGAAAGAGAATCAAGATTATTTGATAGTACTGCCAGAGCAGTGGTCATTGTGGTGTGTAGTTCCGTGTCGTCGTGGGTGGGGTTTGCGCAAGCGTAGAATCGGCGACACACGCGCTGTCGATTTAAATCGAATGCGATTTGTGACGCGAGAAAGGATCTAAATGATATTGTTATTCGTAGCAATACAATACTTTATTATGTGTGAAACAGTCGATGAGAAGTTTGGTATGTCCAGATAAAGACTTGCTTAAACCCATAATACAATGTGCTAAAAATCCAATGAGATTGATAAATTTAATTTCTATTTTAGATTTAGTAAAATCCTCAATTTGAATAGAATTAGAATGAGCTAATCATTTAAATGATTAAATCGATAGGAAGTACGCAGATTTCCATGCAAATGATGCGTTGATAGGTTCAGGTAATATATAAAAAAAAATGTTTGACCAAGTCAAAAATAACAGCAATTTTTACTGAAATAGTAACAATTTTGACCACAACTCATCATGCAGCATTAATTCTAACCCTGCAAACGCGAAGCGCGTCACGATATGTGTCAACCGACACACTGTGTCAAGTGCGCCATGACGCAACACGCGCGCGCAATGCACGCTGCGCTGGTGAAAGAACACGCGCTCTAGTGTTTACTGAGGTTTTCCTGCTGGTCATGTTTGAATAGAGCGGTCAGAAATAGGTTTCGTGTTTTTTTTAAATTGTCGTAGGTTTTCAAGTTTATGTTTTTTGTTGCCCCCGATTTAGTTCTCGATAGTTCTTCGATAGTTTTTTCTTCCCACCTAAAGCACTAGGAAGTGGTGGAGGGGAAGGGGGGAAGGGGACTGTCTAATGTAATTTTAACGTTCAAAAGTGCTGATTCTCAGCCTAATTTAAATAAACAAGTTGTGTTTAATTTTGGAGTCTGATTAAAATGTTATGTCCATATTATGGAAATTTCTGTCAGATTGTGACCAAAATAACTTATCTACACTACTGTCTGTTGGGAAATTGTTAACTGACTGATTACAAAATCTCTATAGAATAGTTTATGTGTTATTTGTAACCAACTCTTAGGCACACACAAAAACGATCCATCTAAGTAGAAGATTCGTGGGGGGTCTCAAGTAAAGTGCCTACCTACCTAATGTTGGTTTCCCAGCAACAACATCTGTATAAATAGAAGCTGGTCACAATAGAAATTGGTCACAGATAATTTGTTACACGTTAGTTCCACACTCCTGCTGTGTATCAAGGATTTAGCTATTATTAGAGTTATTACAAACACTGCGTAGCAGTGCAAACAATTGTGTTGTTATATTACACTAATGGCTATTATTTCGTTGATCGTACACTAAATTATATAATATGTTGAAAACTGTCTAGTAGATATTTTGAATCATATTATATGTGTAGACACTGTCTACATAATATTATTCGGCGCTTTTAAATAGCGATCGCAGTTTGTAATTTATTTTATTTATGAATTAGAACACTGAATTCTTCTGAATACTGAAATTAGCTATAAGTACCTGGGCGACCGAGCTCTGCTCTGGTGAAAATGCTCATTTTATTAAATGAGCATTCTCTATATAGGCTGGTTCATATTAATTCCATGTATAGTATGTACATACAAATTCAATGCTGCCATGTCATTATTTTAAGGTAGACATCTTGTTCTAAACATTGGGCAACCGAGCTCTGCTCGGGTGAAAATACGGAGAAAACGAATTTTCCCGGATTTGAGACCTAGTTAGATCGATTTTTCGCCCCCGTTTACCCCTTTATTGCAACTTTCATCGAAATCGTTAGGACTGTTTTCGCAAATATTGCTAATTCAATAGTACAGTCGGTCGATTCTGTAAAAAGATCAACGTGAAACTTAGGTGAAGTGAGCTGTCACTGTCACAAATCGGCTGACAGGATGCTAGGCATTAACACTATTGACAGCTCACCTTACCCAAGCCCCACGGTGATACCTTTACAGAATCGATCGGCAGGATTTAAAGCTGGAATTATTTAAAACTTACCAAAATAAATGTCTTCAGCTGAAAACCGAGTCGTTTCATTTTTGTCGTCATTGCTTTTATCTCGTTAACACCTGAAAAGAAAAAAAACACTAATAAATTTTCGTCTATAGTTTATCTTTTGCTTCTATCTGTCGGCAACTCTAACACATGTTGTGTTAATCCCATAACCTCAAGGTTCTATTTCAAAACTAATAATATCCTTATAAGGGCGCTCAGTAAGGTAATGTACCATGGTGTATGTTGATCACGTTCCACTGCGTAATGCCCCTGCTCTATTGAAGGTGCTTTGCAATAGGAAACACCATATAAAGTGGGGTGATGTCAAGTTTGAACTTTGAAGGTGGTTTTTGGTCGATTTCGTGATATCAATAGCATTCAGAATAATTTCGTTTGTTCTTCGTACAGAAACACCTACATAAAACAGAAATAGTCGGCAGCTGCTGGCACGTCATGACTGTGACAAGAAGGCTTCCACTCAGCATGATGCTGTGCCATGGGGACCTACAGCACGGCGCTGATTTTCAGTGGTCACCCGAAAAATTTACTCAATTTAAATTCAAATTAAAAGAAGCCAAATTGACGGAATTATTAATTATATATTATATTGCGTATTGTACAATTATCACTTGCTTCAAAAACGGTGACGGAAAACATCGTGAGGAAACCGGCCATGCCTGAGAGATATTTTCGACGGCATATGAAGCCAAGTCAGAGGCCCATGGGCGGCTTTAAAACTCTGACACCAGGTTAGTCACTAACCACACGAAAAGAAGAAGAAGGCAGCTAATTGTGTAATTGAACACTGCAGAAAATTAAAATACAGACGTAACAGCGGTATCGTAGTTGGAAATACCATTGACCTCTCATTAAAAAAAAAAAAACTAAGCATTGTTTGACAGATAAGGATTTAAGTCGTGAAAATCCGAAGTTTATCTAACTTAGTTTCGTTGCAAAAACGGGATGATTCATCTTAAAATGTAGGTTTTTGATGGTACTTGTTTCAGAACGAATTCTTTGTGGGCTGTATTACCAAATTGAATGTAAGGAAAACATTGTAATCATTTTTGTTCAACAACAAAAATATTACCCTCCGTTTGGGACAGTCGGGTAAATAAATTGTCGTGTGGATAAATTGTGAGTTGTTGTTGTCTCGCTGGTCTAAACATGAGGTCCTGGGTTTGATTCCCAGGTCGGGTACAGTGTAATTGGGTTTTTCTGTCTAAAATTCCTCAGTAGGTGGTCGAAGTCTGGATTTGTGCCCGGTTGATGGCAATAGGCTCGCCCCCTATTTCATGAAACTTAATCAATAAATCTGCCTAGCTTTTTCCCAACTATGTTGGGGTCGGCTTCCAGTCTAACAGGATACAGCTGAATACCTTCACAACCCAGTAACTTAGTAATACAATACCCCTTGGTAAGAGTTGTCTGTCTGTCACAGATCCACGAGTGACAGCTGGGACCAACGGCTTAACGTGCTTTCCGAGGCACGGAGGAGTCTCGGTATGTAAAGATGGTCACCCATCCACGGACCAACCCCGGCAAGCGTAACTTAACCTGATGAATCGACCCGTGCGGCTGTTATTACTTATCCACGAGCTCCTCATATGGGACTTAATCATAACTGGCGAAATGTGGGTGTACTGTACTCGTAGATACACCTCTAGCTAACCCTTTGGCGAAATATATATAATAGTGATCTTATGTGTTATGTAAATTGTCTCTAGTTACTTTTACAGTGTCTGAATAGCCACTCCACCAATCAAAATGAATCCTATCTCTCGTTCTGAACTTTATTTTTTACTACAATTTAACACAGATGGCATTGACTACCGCAAATTAAATGAAAAAAGGTGAGCAATATGTCAAGTACAGCCAACAACAATAATAAAGCGTCTCTTCCGAATTCTTCATGTTAATTATATTAATGAAAGTGCAGCGGAAATACCTTTAAAAAGTTGTCGAAGGTTAAGTAATCACACGGTACATTGTAATGAATATCTTATGGTTTCAGCCATGATTATGGGTGCCAAAAGGGTAGTACAGGTACTGCGTCTACCTCAAATAGATTTCTTTAAATAAATGGTCTAAAGCAATATTAAATTCAATATTAATCTGCTAATTGGTGATTGCAAAATCTATTCATGCAGAAACTTGTGTGTGGCAAGTTAAAATGTGTATTTTAGAGCCATACCGCCGGGAGCCAGGTCGGCTGCGTAACTAAGCGGAGGCCAGGTGAGCCATCCACCATATAACTGTACACATAATAGTTGGCAGCGCAACCTGGCGACATCACCATGGCATCCCGATGAGGTAAGTACGGCCCTAAGTCTTTTCATAATGCTACTGAGTTCAAACTGATATTCAACTTGGAAGAGTGTCTTATTATTTATTTATTTGTTGCTGTCTTCAAAAGAGGCTACACAATTTCATGTAAGTTTACAAGAACAGGGGCAAATACTAGTGTACGGTTCCAATTATAGGAGACCACATCATTCTCTTATAATCTAGGTAGATACAGTAAGTTTGACAAAGCGAAAATAAATCAAAACATACAACACAACACGAAATCACAGGAGGACACAAAAATTAAATACAAAACAAATTAATAATAAAACATAAAAAAAAAAAACTTTAGCCGTAATATGTAGACAACGGAAAAAAATAACAGAGATGATGGTAACTTGATGGTGTGCAAGTACATACATAGAGGATACCCTTTCAAGGGTCCTTTTGGACAGTCTCTCTCATAGTATTTCAGTCTCTTTATTATTATTTTTTTTCTTTTTCTCGTAGAGATTTGAAAAGTAACTCAAAAAAGAAAAAACATTATGTAAAAAGAAAACTATTTTTATTGCATTATTTTTCTCAAATTAATTTAGATAAGCATATGCATAATTTTCCTCAAAAAAAAACAAAAAAAACTAATAATAAATATGTCCCACTATCCTTGAAACAGGACAATAAAGAGCCTTACAACAATGGGCACTCGCTAAGAGAGACTACACAATGGAACATTTCTCACAGCGATCCGGTAACGCGTTTACTGTGCGTTGCCTCATACTCGCCGTGTGCGCATTACAATCGTATGCTAATATGTTTGATGGTTTACATGATTTTCGATAAAGCTACTACATTTGTATGATCTATAAGATAAAAATTATGAAAGAACCTATTATAGATAACTAGGTCTGGCCCGCGGCTTTGTCCGCGTGAAATTATCCCATTTTACGTACAACCGGGATATATTAATTAAAGTATGGGTTTCTACAAGTTTGGTACTGGGCATAACTGTTCAACGTGCGTCGGTCGTATTTGACTATGGGTGAATTTCACCAATGCGATTGAACGCGTTCAGCACATCTAGACGCGTTCAAGAGCTGTCAGTGTACAATATTCTATAACAATTTTGACACTGACAGCTCTTGAACGCGTTTTAGAAATGCTGATCACGTTCGGTTTCATTGGTGAAATCAGCCCTAAGGGTGAATTTCACCAACTTTTTGGGAATATTAGCACTGACAGCTCTCTAACTCGGTTTAGATTTGCTGATCGCGTTCAGTTTCATTAGTGAAATTCGCACTTAGTTTCTTTTGAAGATAAATCTACACCACAAATTGAAATTGTGTAGCGATGTTAGTCATTGAATGAACTCCTCAACTAACCCTGTGTTTTCACGGCTGTTCATCTGATTATAATTTAATTTATATAATTTATTAAAAAGTTTATGGCGCTTGCGCTATAGTTTTTTAATTAAATAATAGGTAACATACAATACACAACTTGGCGCTTAGTTTATTTCCTTTTTTTCCCAAACACTTAAAACAATTAAATAATACTAAGACTACGGATAAAATCGATTTATTTATTTGCAATTATAATTAAGAAATAACACAGAAAAGGCCACCAAAGTAGATAGGCGATCTTAATCATTGAGCCTTGAATGAATTTGATTTTTTTGCTAACTGCAGTTTAAAATGTGCTTACGTACTAATGATGTATTTACATTTAGACTAACATTAGTTAATTGTCTGTCAATGAAGGGATTTAGATAAATAATGGCTAATAAGAAAAATAAATAATTTCATGTTGCTTGTAACTTTTGTAAGTTAAATATACTTAGATATAATTATTGTTACAAAAACATTAAAAAATGTAACACTCTTAAAACGCATCACATACATGACAAATACCAATACGTAAGATATTTAAATAAATGAAATTAAAACAAACAAATTATTTAAATAGTAGTAACTAGTACTTTTGAATATTATTTAAATAATAACCAGGCAAAAATATAAAATATATGTGAGTAGAATTTTCAACTAAAATGACAAAAGAAATATAAATCTCAGAAGGGGTTGTGCAATTTTGTCGTTTAGCGAAGGTTATGCGTAAAAACGTCTTTCTAAGACATTGCTCTGAGGATCAAGAGGTCGGCAGTTCAAATACTGCTCGTTTAACTATTGTGGTAAACACATTTCTAAGAAATATAAATAAAGATGTAGCCTTGAGATGTTATCTCGCAAGTAATCCAGCGAATTTGTAGCGCCTGGCATGGAAAGGCTAGATGGAAGAGAGAGAGAGAGAGAGAGAGAGAGAGAGAGAGAGAGAGAGAGAGAGAGAGAGAGAGAGAGAGAGAGAGTAGAGTAGAGAAGAGAGTTTTAGAAACGCACATCACGATGCATACGCCTTAATTCCTCTGCCCTTAAACTATGTAGTAGTAAAGTTCCCTCGAAAATATCCGGATATTAATATTATCCGGTGTAGACTGGAAGCCGTCTCAGACATAGTATGGAATAGGTTAGGCAGATGATAAATTGAATATTACAAAAATACTAATATGAGAGTTTGTATTTGTGCCCGGTTGAAATAGGCTCGCCCCTTATTACATGGGACTTGAACACAACTGGCGAAATGTGGGTCTGCTACAGGTACACCCTGGCCTTTGCGCATTACAGGCGTGATGTTATGTGTAAATATGAGCCCTTCTGTTTGTCTGTTTCGTACATTACACAACTACCACAGACGCCATTTGGATAAAATATTTCAAGGATTAAAAATAAAAAACTTAATCCAGAGCAACGAAAGAAACTGGATTGTCAGTATATCTTCGTTCATTCATGTAATTAATGAATGAACGAAGATATAAAGGTAGCAGACGAACGTTTAAATAGGTACGAAAATAATAACCTAGAATCTAGTTTAATTTTCTTAGATTGTCTGAATGAAACTGCTTATTAACTTATTATATACCAATCAAATGAGAATCAGCGGAGGGGAACGATTTAATGTGACGTTGGTAAACGATGAGTTAGCAACTTTTTGTTGTTGTTACTGACGTTTACGAGTTTTAAACGGTTGTTTCCTGATATATTAATTAATTTAAGATCTTCTAGACTTGTTAGAAGTCTGCAAGCAACATGACAGCTTTTTTTGTAATTTGTAATTTCAACTTAAAAGATCATTAGCCCACAGCAGAATATTACTGGATGTAGGCCTCACCTATAGCACGCCATTCAACTCAATTATCGGCAACTCACATCCAGCCGCTACCAGCCACCCTGGGGGGTGGCAAATTATGAAATAACTTCTCCCGCTCTGGGCGGAGCGGGAGGGCATGGTAGACTTTTACTGACTAAAACCCACCCGTGTTCCTTCCGTTGCCTGTGTGCCGGGGTCGCGATATCCCTTTCGGACAAACTCGCAACCCCGGCAGCTACCAGCCACAATGCAAAGATCGTCGCTCCAACTACCCTGAGGCTCACCTACCTTGCGTTTCCAAAGAAAGCAAAAAAAAGAAAAAATGTGTAAAGAAAAAAAAAGTATAAAAAAAAAGTATAAAAAATGTATCGATCCAATTAAAATAATGTAATGTAGCCTTTCACTACATTCACAAGTTACTTTTTAATACTCATTACATACATCTTGTCTTTAAAAGACTTGCATTAATCTGGAAACCTGTATGGGAGTTCTTGATTTTAAGGAAAATGTAGACAACCTACTCTCTTTTATTGCGTGATCTTCGAAAATATCGTAAATTTATTAAATATATAGATGTTGAAGCGTTTACTAACGAGCTTTTAAGTTTTAAGCTAAGTAGTCTTGAACTTTCTCATCGTTGACATTGCAAGAAAGAAAAGAAAATAAAATGATTCCGTAGTTATAGAGCAAATTTTCTACTTATTAGTAGTATATAAGTTTAATTCTCATTTACTACAAACAAACACAAAGGACAAAACAGTGATAGCCTATTGGTGTGACAGTCAGATTGCCAAGTCATAGGTCTCGAGTTCGAACCCAGGGCGCGCCCCTACTTTTCGGATTCATGCGTATTGTATAATTATCAAGCATAAACCTTCCGGAATAAATTCTCTAAACGATGGTGAAAAGCTCATCGAAATCTGTTGCGTGGTTTAGAAGAACAACGCGGACATACAGACAAACACGAAAAGCGACTTCGTTTTATAATATTTAGAGAAACATAAAATAAAACAAGTAAGTAGATACCAACTTCAAATAACATAAAACGCAAGTCAATACAAGCCATTACCTAAAACAATAGGCTATTTCGAGTATTTCGCCTACTCCAGCTAGTACAAGGAAATGCCACGGGTTCGGCCGGGTCGCCACGATCTATTCTCGATCAACGAGTGTGAAAGGCCGATCGTGGCTCGTTACCTCGTTACTGTCATCGATAAACAAACTACGGCTGTAGTTCCTTCATGATACTATTTCGATATACGAAGGCAATATCGAGTATCTTCACGAAGACACGGCGGCGCTGCGTCCAAGCCAGGCAGACCCGCACCGATATGGTGAAGCACCATGTCCTCCGGGCGATCCACAAATTGGTGACACCCGAGCGTTTCCTGCGGCATTATCCGGAACAGGAACCTCCCGAAACAACCGTGTCCGGTGAGGAACTGCGTCAGGCAGAAGGTGAGGACGCCGTGGCGCCTCTCTAGCCACTCCTCAAAGAGGGGACTTATCGCCGCAATTGTAGCGTGCCCAGGTGAAGACCCCTAACATGTTGATTAAGGATAGTTTGATAGATCATAGACATATGCAGCTGCCGACTACTTCTGTTTTGTGCTCGTTATTGTATTTAAATCTATTCTGTTTCATTTTCTTTATTATTTACTCGAGTTTATCATCTTTTTTTTTATGCACGAGTTTCTGTGACAAATAAACTTATTATTCTTTCTTTCTTTCATATGAAAACTACGCCGTTTCCCGAAGAGACGTTTTTTTTATTCTTGTTAAAAAGACTTTTGTTAGTCAGCCCTGATAAATGTACCTACTCGTAAAGAAGGACCCCTTTTTACCACTGCATATGTACCTATACTCAATATATTTATTGCATCCTTACAGAGAACGAGGAAAACTGTTCCACCGTAATACAGTTTAAACTAGAACGGGGAGCAGAGTGAATCAGTTCCGTGTAACAACCATAATAAGCACCGATACTTACCAAACAAAAATGTTACCTACCTTTACTGCTTATTTGTAACTAAGTGAATTGTGCAAGGTTGTAGAGTTAATTTTTTTTTTTTTATTCCTACAATATGTATTATGGTTTACAAAGACATGATCAATGCTTATCCTAATTAAAATATCCTATATCTAATTAGAAGATAAATAGTAGGTTATTACGTTGCACTACCTACAACAATTAATTGACATAAATGGCGTTTAAGTAAATAATGTAATTGCTTCGAACAAAATAATACAAGTATCCAAGAAATGTCCGCAAATTGATAAAAACAAAACCACTTTTCAATGAAATACCTATGCATATTTCATTTATTTCCTTGCAACTTGTTGATTTATTTAATAAATTCATTCAATTCCACTTATTTTCCAACTATTTTATACAGTTCCTTTAATAAAAAACTGCTGAGGGACATAATTGACTTAATTAAGAAAGGAATAATTAAATGAATGCGCGAATAAAATAATTAAATTATTCTCGAAGCAAAGTTAGTTGTGGGCGCGTTGATGTCTTTTATATGAACATGCTAATTGTGCAGTTTATTTTGTCGGTTTCATTGAATAGTTTGTTCATTATTTTGCAAAATGAGAATGAAACTTGGACTTTTATAGGCGTAACGGTAAGCTGAATTATAAGTACAAACTTGTCCTTTCGTCTGTCACAAAGTTTACCACAGTACCAGAGAAAATGTAAGATTTTATTGTAAATCGTTGCAAACAGTAACAATTTTACATTCGGAATACAGCGTCAATTGACAGTTAAGTTATTATTGACAAATTACCACCATTACCAGCCTGGCTAGAGGCGTCAAAAGATTTGCAATCTCTTATATTACTAATTCTAACAAATTAAGCGTCGTAATGTTTACAATCAAGATACCTCGCGTATGATAATTTACAAGATTTGAATATGTAATTATTCGGACACGGATGCTGAAATCCGTTTCTAAGATAAAAAATTACCGTGGGAAGTAATAAGGATAAAGATTATTTCATGAAATGATTCGTTTTTATTGCAATTTAACTTTGGTAATTTAAATACTACTAATTTGACTGAATTGAAAAGTGATGTAGATCGCAATCGCCACTGCTGAGCTCGGTAGCCTGTGTTCGATCTCCAAGTGGGGTAAAGTGTAAATACAGTGTGGGCCCTATCAGGATACCAGCGCTGCGGTATTTGTTTATTTTTTAAATATCGCCGCATTATGCTGAGATAGGAGCCTTTTTGGCCTCGCACAGGTCGTTATTATTCTGTTCTTAAATTCTCCTTTTTTTGTTTTTTATTTTATAATTTATTTTTTATTTTTATTATTACTTACTGTTTGTATTTCCTGTGCGTGTCCCAAATAAAATATTTTTCTTTTCTTTCTTAATCGGTTTTCCGGTCAGGTATTTCTCGTCAGGAGTCTGGATTTGTGCCCGGTTGATGGCAACGATCTCGCAAATAAAATATGGAACTAAAATTTAACTGGAGATATATGAGTTTGCTTATATACCTCTGCCTACCCAAAGAATTCATGCGTGATATTATGTAAGTTTATATGCATAGTTTTAGTAATTATGAGGCTCGTCGTTAATTGGCATCTTGACCTTATCGCGGTCAAGTTTTCGATTGGCATCGGAAATGTTCGGAAAGCTCGGCCTGGATTGCATGGGAATATCTTCCAACAAGGTACACAATACACATACATTAAATTTTTATATTCAGCCTATCTATAATGTTCCCACCGCTGGGAATTGGTCCTCTCTATGAGAGGGAGCGTAAGGGCTGTAATACACCACGAGTGGGCCCAGTGCGGGTTGGTCGATGTCATATATGTTTTATAATTTTTCATTCTAGGACATGCTGGTTTCTTTACGATGTTTTTCTTCACAGTTTTAAGAATTGTGGTAATGCAATAAGTTGCACAAAATGGAAATGAAATAAAATTGTTTATTCCGTAAATAGGATATCGGAATCACTTTTACACGTCATATAAAAAAATAAGCTAGATGAGGTCGGTGTTTCCTATCAGACTACTCTGAGAAGAAAGGCCGAAACAAACTCAGAGCTCGTAGTCTCTTTTAAAGTCCAGACATAATCTTGGTCAAGTCATATGAGGACCATGTAAATTAGTGTCTGAAATGGTCTTTTGAGGAAAGAACCACACAGATTTGAGTGGACCTGTCTAGTCAGTGCAAGTGAAGTCACTCACATTATGGAAATTGCTGATCCTAGAGATTTTTTTCATCAGTTTTGTATTACTTATTTGTTGTATCAAGTGGTTCATTAGTACCAATTCTAGCTTCTTTATTTGGCTTGAATGAATCATTTTCGTCTAATACGTGGGTGGAGATTTGGATAAAGCTTACGCTGATGAATGAATGATTTCTTTTTAGTGAATGATTGACGAATATAATGAATTTACCGGTGAAATTCTGACGCTACTGTGTACAAAAATATTTGTTTATATGAAAGTTTGTGTATAGGTATTTGACGACTTATCAATTTCCCATCGACATTAAAAGAGTTTATTGGGATTTATGTTGTATGCTGATTTCAATAATGACTTCAAATAAAAGACCGTATTCTTTGAATTTTTAAATCAACATCAATTCAAGATTCTTAAGATGATCAATGTCTGATTTTTAGACTAGATTGTCGTCTGTAATTAGTAAAGCCTAAGTAAGAAAGCAGTTATGTCGATGCAAAAATATAAGGATTAGTAAAGAAACTACGATCAATGAAATTCTTCTAATATCAATATATTTGAAAAATTGCAATAGAAGGATTAATCAGAAGTCATCATTTTGATTGCAAAATGATGACTTCTGATTTATCCTTCTATTTCGGATCATATTTCATCTCGAAAATATTATGACCCTGGTGAATTTATATGTAGTTCTAGTTTTAAAACAATACCCAAAATATCAGGCCTTTCAAACAATATGTCAAGGTGTACATTTCAAGCTTGGTGCCCCAAAATATTTACACAAAAAAACGAAAAACACATCATCAAATAAAATACCAAAAAAAAGAAACAAATTCACATTTAACCTACCAATTTCTCTGTTTCAAACACAGTAAATGAAAAACTATTTATTCTAAAACAGCACTTCAAAAACACCAACACAAAGTCGTATAAAAATATTTTCGCACGCAATATTTTACGTACATGACAGCATGCGTTCAACGCGTCGAATGCGTTGCGTGCGTTACGTCGGAACGCGTGCGTTCTGCGTCGCGTCGCGTCGCTTACTAGTCAGCTGGCCGGCCGGCTCAATGTGCTAATAGACATCGCATAATCAAGTGAGAGGAAGTCTATAGAGGTGATAGAGGGACTGTTTTATTATAGACAAAGGCCATTGGATAGATTTGTCGTGATATACGAGATCGTGGAGTGGTTTACTTGTTCCTCGACATCTCTATAGAGCTGTTCAGGGGGTTTATCTACAGGAATGGCACCTGAAAATCTTTTGTATCTTTCGAAAGGTGCAGAAAGCCACCGATTGGGTTTTGATAGTAGAAACCCACACATCTCATCGTTATAGGCAAAAGCATTTCTGCCTACATTCGCGCAAAAACCAAATCCATCACCTTCCGGAAAAAAATTGTCAGGGTTGGGGGACCGTTTAAAACTGTACAGCTCTCTGCAAAATAACATCAGATTATATAAGAACTAGTAATTACAGCCTATGGGTAATAGACATACCCATGGGCGTACCCAGCTTTTGGCCCAGGTCATGCAGTAATCTTCGTCCGCCGCCCGTCGGCCTGGAGCGGCGCGGCGCGGCGGGTGGCAGCTGTCGAGTGAGCCTAGTGCTGGCTTGCTGCGTTCGCGTATTTTGCATCATACAACATGACCGGCCGCACACCGGGGTTTTTTTTTTAAATTAATGCATAACATATTGTAACTGTAAAGTAAATCTTAACGTGACTCTAGCATAACTTTAATCAACAACAGTAGGTACATAGGCATTCAAAATCCAGGGGGGGAGGCGGCTCGCCCTGGGCCTGCCCTCCCCTCCCCCTCTCTCCCCCTGGGCACGGCCATGGACATACCTACAGACGACCACGTCAAAAGTTTGTATTGGGTCCTTATTCCAAAAATCTTCATAGTATTTTTACTCTGAAAATGTGTGCAGCTATGTGTGGCCTTTCCATTTCGTGAAAATCCTTAAAGGAAACTCTATTTAAAACTATCAAAATAAAAACCGTTGTCACACCAAAATATCACTAGTCACACTTACATCAGCTCTGCAAAATTTGACACCTGACATAACCAAAGCAACCTACTTACAAGGCAAAGAAAGCAATACTTCGCTGACATTATTGTCCTCCACTTAGCTTATCGTCTTCTATCCCTCTCACACATTCACACATGTCATATGAAAGAGTAGGATAGATGTGTGGTTAGGAGAAAAGTGGACAGGTTTTGGCGATCGCTCAATAAATCGCGTTGTGATCGCATTTTATTTGATTAAAGTGACCACGTCTCTTAATTAAGTGTAAATTAATTTAAACCTTATAGGTGTAAATTATAAGGTTGAAAATTAAATGCGAGTGGTTTTGAAGAAGTTGCGAGCTTTTAGTTTCGTAATGTAGAGAATTTATTTCTATAATAATGATTGGTGTGAAAATGAAATTATGAGAAAGGAATTCTATTGTTAATCTCTGTATGAATTCTGACCTCGTTCTTGGAATTCTTTGGAAATGTGGTTCGAGTATAGTGAATGGCAAAGTGGTAGCTATTCAGTCGTAATAAAGAACCACGTACTACGAAACTTGATGAAACTGACTGCGGTTAAAACTGTTTGCACTAAACACCAATTTCATTAATTTTATAATCACACTGATCGCATTTCAACCTCACTGGTGTTAGGGTCGCGAAAGGCGCTCTGTACTCGATGTAATTTTACAGCTACATGACACACATTTCAGCTTTATCTCTGGCATCGGCAATACATATAGATAGTGACTACGTTAATCACTTACCATCAGACGAACAGTCACGATATTTTAGATATTTAATATCTGGATTTCAAAAAGAGACGTTGACCCTTGAGTTTGATTCGCCATTACTTCTCTGATAGGGAATTTGTCAACTCATCTAACTCATTTTATTTGGAAGTGTATCCCTATCGAATAAAGTGCCGCTATTTGCGGCATTATAGTAGCGCTGCCTAGGCGGGCTAAAGTGCCGTAAGCATTGCATTGTCAATGTCATTTGTTATTTTGTTAGATTGTTGAGGTTAGTTTGCCGCCCTTTTTATTGATTGATCGTATTTGTTTTAGTTAATTATATCAAAAGTACAATTATATCAAAAGTCCTACAATGACTGAATTTACGAAAAAAAATCTAGCAAATGAAAATGGCTGATTGTTTAGTTAGGTTAGAATTGTGACCACACAACGCACGAGCAGAGCAAGCGAAGCGAGCGGTGCCGCGGCAGCGGAGTGCCGGGATCCATTTAGGCACAATGTAATGTTTTGGGAATGTGGTGTTTTACACCGAATTAACCTCAACAATCAAACAAAATAACAAGTAACAATGAAGCAGTGGCATTTTATTTTTTAAATATGACGTTTAAAAGTAATTGCGATATCCTGAATAAACTAACTAACTGAACAAACGATTTCATTTCATTAGAATCGGCTTGTTTGGCAAAAAACGTAAAGAAGTCTACACTTACAGATTACATTCTATTTTTTTTTTTTTATAAATGGTTGCAAAGCCTATGTCGATTATTCTGCCAATGTCTAAAGTGAGTTGGAAAAAGCAAGTGTACTGCAGATGATATTGCTTCTATGAATAAACGGTGGCGGTTGTCTAGTCTGTCAGTTCCAATCAGGGCTGGGGTGAGGGGTGCGATAGTACGTACTTACATTTTAAGCCGGTATTACAGAACTTCACTCAAAACTCAAGCATTACTTATGACTCGTTTAAAGCCTTTTGATTGGTTGAAACTTGTTTTAAGTAAAGTCTTAAGTCTTGAGTGAGGTTCTGTAATACAGGCCTAAGTATCTACATTATCTGCTTACTCATACTACAACCACCAGCGTGAGTGAACAGGTCCACTCAATCTGTGTGGTTCTTTCGTTAAATGACCATTTCAGATACCAATCTACATGGTCTTCACATGATCTGACCAAGATTATGTCTGGACTTTACAGGAGACTGTGACCACTGAATTTGTTTCGGCCTTTCTTCTCAGAGTAGTCAGATAGGAAACGCCGACCTCATCTAGTTTTTAAAATACGATTGACGTGTAAAAGTATTTGTACAAACTTACTTACAGAAATAAAATCATTTATCATTCACCATTCAGAATTTCACACCATTCATGAGGACGTGAAATGCAATAGATACATAACATGTGTCACAAGGAAATTCCCGGAAAACAAAGAAAAACTTATTTACACAGATGTTAAACTATTTATATTAGTGTTTAGTAGTATTACGATTTAGCACTTCCAGCTAGTTATTTAGTTATGTGACAGACTGGCGGGAGAAAGTGTCCTTAGAGAGGAAGTGGTATTTGAGGTGGAAAATAGGTACATGTGCCCATAGGATCGACAATGTCATGTGTGTAAGCGCTAGTAAATCTTCACTTTGCTTACATTGCAATGTAAGCAAAGTGAAGATTTACTAGCCCATAGGATTTTATTGTGCTGAGGATTGCGATCTTTCAGCAGGATTACTGCTTCATGCATGTTAAAGCGTTGACTACATCCTCGTCGCTTGGATGGGACATGAGGGAAATCATCATCTGCTTAGCCTTTTCCCAGTTCCATTTTGGTACTGGGTAACACGATACCCCATGATAAGACTGACATGAGGGAAAATTGATATAAAACCACGTTGAGGAATTTATTAGGAGGACATTTTATTATTATAGCATCATGTTTTTATAGAATACATAAATATTTAGATGGTCAATTTGGATGTTACATTTAAAAAATATATAATGCGCCCATGATGAAAAGACCTTACTTTCTTAGACTCTAACCAGAATTCAGAACCTGTCTGCTGTTATTAAATATGGCCTTAGATCTTTCCTGGCCCTTCACAAGGAGCTATACAGTTGCACAAAACTGGTCACCTTTTACGATAGCCAAAGGCTTAGTAAGTGTGAGTGTAGCTCTGTTTGTTCGCCACTCTAATATTGGAGTGGACTGGTTGGCCGCCAGCTTAGAGAAAACAGAAAACACATCTAGGTTCTATCTTTAAATAGGTGAAAAAAAAACCTAAAATATTAACCCTAATAATCACCTTATATCTGAAACATCACTTCTATCTGAAAGTATTCCCCATTTCTCTTAAGCTATGGTTTCCTAAGACTGTGGTGACCGCGACGTAGGGTCCGCAATTTACCGTCGACTGAAACGTTATTTATGAAAGTAAGTTTTTTGACACTGTAAAGTCCCCGGTGCCATCATTTTCATGATAGACACTGCGGCTGTTATTTGGCGGCGACCGCTCTTCTCAAAGACCGTAGCTGTAAGGCGGAGACTGACTTGCAACGTTTGTTTGTAATGTATCGAGTTTTTGTAACACGTTGTTACAGTAGTCAGTGCAGCGAGCCGAACCGCTCGTTGTGAGCGCCAGATACTCCACTAGACTGTCGGCTTTTTCGTGAATTCCTTTGAAACGTGTTGCAGTAGTGAGAGTCATACTCTACGTCCGCCATTCTGAATAAAAATGGAGTACGACTGAGTCAAGTGCTTGCAGCATGCGTTCGCCACGTTTAGTGTAAGTATCATCGTTTTGTAACAAGAAATGGAGCGCGATTGAGCCATGAGCTCGAAGCGAGCGTTCACCGCCTCTTGTATATCGCCGTTTTATAACCAACCTCGCCTCGAATGATACATTACAATCAAACGTTGCTAGTCAGTTTCCGCCTGTACAGTTCCCACTTTTCACCATTCCGGACCCTTGGTACCCCTGAAAGATACCCCTGGGGGTGATACCCACGGGAACTTGATTCGGACCCGTGGCACCCCCAGGTCCTCAAATCTATACAACGGTGTACCAGTGGTATCACGGGTCTTATTTACTAGTTCCCATGAATCAACCAATGGAATAGTGATGGGACAGATGGACAACAGTGAAATAATAATTTTAATAGTCTAATTTTAATATGTAAGAAAAGTACCTTTTAAGAATGACGAAACAAAAGCTTTTTCATTTGAATCACAAAATAATGGTACCTCTCTATTCTCTTTACGCACGGATTAGCGCGTAAGTTGCGTGAGACGGTGAAAGCGTATGACTCACAGGATTTATCCAACTAATCACAATCAGTATTCAAGACGCTATCTCTGTTCTATTTAACGTCGGATCTCACCACGGATTTCTTTTATCTGCTAATAAAACTGTACTGTAAATGGTATTAAATGATTTCGCTTTTATTCGGATCGCAGACAGTTCGATGTGGTTAGAATTATAAATGTCATCTTTGTAATACTCCCGTTAAGGCGCGTTTCCATGGTGGCATCTACTTTGTTACTATGGATTCGTTCGTACCGATTCGTATGTATGAGTAGCGCGACATGGCTCCGTCGCCATGGCATCCAGTGGGGTACCTACTATCTAATTGCTCTAGCGCAACTGCTGAGTGCGGAGAGGGGGTTTCGATCCTCAAAGTCGAGCGAAATGATATTGGGGGTTCCCACGGCGTAAGTATTAAGGAATTTCTTTTCGTTAAGGATTTTCTTCGGTAGCAGCCCGGAATGTGGATTTGCGCCCGGTTAAGGGCAACACCCTTTTATACGGGACTCGAGACTGATCGGCGACCTGAGGGTGACGTCTCTCCGAATATTCCTGAGGGAGTCGAAGAAACTATATCGGAGACAATGAACACCAGCGCCCAGTTAGTAGTTCGTCAAATGTATTGTGTCCATGACAGCTATGGAGTTTCCAACTAAAGGAACAGCCTAATTGTATGCCAAGTGCCAAGCTGGACTAGAGTTAATAGGCATTAGCACTCGTCTGCATGCACAAATATCGACCCATAATTTATTTTGGATCGATAGGCATTGACTTACCTAGACATCCCCAAACTCGCTTCGTTAGTCTAGCGCTACTGAGCATGAGTTACTGGGTTCGAAATGTCGTTTTCAAGGTTTTCGAGGGTGTTTAAGTCGGTAATGACGTTATAATGTGAATCCAAGATGGCGACTGCGAAAATTATTGATTTAAATCTTACGTGAGAAGAAACTTTGTTCCTGAAGCGACCGCACACGTTTTTCTTAATATTAACCTTAAACTCTTACCGTACGAAATTTTGAACACACACACAATACAGAACGAGATTGTATTGCGCAAACGGCGCGTGGGAACTCCGCACGCGCTCCTACTCTCCTCTGTATGCAAAAACTAGACGATCGGAACACACTTCCGTATACTTATGTGTTAACACAGGTGGGCTAGCTGGTTAGGTTTTATTAGGTAATAGAGACAAATATATAAGGTTCTCCTTCTTTCAAAATGAGTGTAATATCTTCAATTGCTGCCCAACAAGGAGATTATGCTCGAGATCAGTCGTGATTATTTATTTATTTTATTTATTTATTGTGAACAATTATTACCATAAGTAATATACTGTTGACATTACAATATATAAGGCCGCCAGTAACAGTCACAATACCCCCGGTACTAGTTGATACTGTATTACAGTGGGGATTATTTATTATCACCGTAACTAGCTAGTGGCTAGTGGATGATTGCTAACTTATTGCAGTATAACTAAAATGGCATAGGTAGGTATTTGTCTTGTCAGACCAGGCCGGGCTCTTTTTTTTTTTTTGAGTTTTGGATGTTATCAAATAACTTCTCCCGCTCTGGGCGGAGCGGGAGGGCGTGTCAGACTTTTCGGTTTTAAAGAATTTATTCTCATAAAGAACACAAGACAGTTCACTTAATACACTCGAGAGCAATGAATCCGGGTCACTTAAAGAATCCTAAAAATCTCGGAAATTAAAAATGCTAGGTTAATGCAATAAATTGTATTTAATAGACAATGTAATACTCCTTAAATGAAGGTATTAAAACTTCTTAGTTATTGTAAAGTTATATCATAAAAAAATCAAATTTGAAAAAGGGCCACTTTCGAAGATGGAACTACGAAATTACAGCATTTGGTTTTGCTTTTGTTTGTAATCTGTCATTTATGTGGGTACATAAACCATGTTGATAGTGCTCTATATTCATTATTCAAGCTGAAATTATGTCGCTTACGCCTGAAGAATGCACCAGAATACTTACAATGCTGGAAACCGGCCGGAGTCAGCGCGATACAGCCAGGACTGTCGGTGTGTCGCTGTCAACAGTACAAAGAGTTCTCCGACGTTACGAAGAAACTGGTTCTAACCTACGCAGACCAGGAACGGGCAGAACCAGGTGTACCACAGCACGAGAAGACCGATACTTGGTGAACACCATGCTTCGAAATCGCTTTCTCACAGGAATTGAACTCACAAATCAGTTTCGACGCCTCGGAGGAAGTAACCCAAGTGCATGGACAGTAAGACGTCGGCTTGCTGAATCTAACTTAAAACCCCTTAGACCTGCAAACGGCCCTAAACTGGAGCGTGGGCATCGTATTTCAAGACTAAGATATGCCCAGAGCCACGTAAATTGGAGTATTGAAGATTGGTCAAAAGTTATGTTCTCCGCCGAATCAAAATTTATGCTCTACAAGCACGATGGAAGACACAGAGTGTATCGAAGATCAGGGGAAAGATTCAAGCAAGCATGCATCGAAGAAAAAGTAGCCTACGGTGGTGGGTCTGTACTTGTGTGGGCCGGAATTTCTTCTGAAAGTCGCACAGAGCTGGTGATCATAGAAAACGGCTCTTTAACTAGCGTAAGATATGTGGAAGAAATCCTCAATGATCACGTTGGTCCATTTATGGTCAATTTAGGTGAGGATGCTATATTTATGCATGACAATGCCCGACCTCATACAGGTAGGATTGTGAATGACTACCTTCAAGAGATGAACATTACTCGTATGGAGTGGCCAGCGCGCAGCCCGGATATCAACCCGATCGAGCATGCTTGGGACGAGCTAGGCAGATGCGTAAAACAACGAAACCCTCCCCCAATCACGCTTCGTGAGCTCAAAATTGCTCTCACAGAGGAATGGGAGAATATTCCCCAAAATCGTATAAGGAACTTGGTGTACAGCATGCCAAACCGTGTAAACGCAGTAATGGAAGCACGAGGAGGCAATACGAAGTATTAAAATTCAAGAAAATCGTAATAAAGTTCAAAAATTTCATGTTTCCTATTTTTGTTTTAAGGAGAGATCAGCAGTTTTTTTCTTTATGTAATTTTGTGTTAATAAAATGTATGGTGACTCATATTTTTTTTACTTTCATTTAAGGAGTATTACATTGTCTATTAAATACAATTTATTGCATTAACCTATCATTTTTAGTTTCCGAGATTTTTAACATTCTTTAAGTGACCCGGATTCATTGCTCTCGAGTGTATATGAGATATACAAATAAATCATGCAGTTATAAGGTGTCAAAGACTCCGTGAGTCGATAAGAGGAAAACAAAAATAATATCTTAAAAACTAGGCTTCTAAAAATTCCATCCAATAGGTTAATTTAGTTATTTATCATGCAGGCATTTTCTAAATATGTGTTACATTGTTTCTAAAACATAAACTTTTAACAATTTTTTAAATATATTTAAATTTTTTGCATTTACTATATTATCTGGCAACTTATTGTACAGTACCGCTCCTTCGTATAAAATGTTTTTCTTCCCGTATTTTACTGACTAAAACCCACCCGTGTTCCTTCCGTTGCCTGTGTGCCGGGGTCGCGATATCCGTTTCGGACAAACTCGCAACCCTGGCGTAATTAGGTTACTTATTAGTGTTCCCCTTTTTGGCTTGTGAAAATAACGGCAATAACTGGCAATGGATCATCAATAAAATAAAGAGATCGAAGTATGACTACCAGACTCAAGTTTTTCTATTTCATTCATAACATTACGCCTTGTATCCCCGAGGGGTTCGGCAGAGGTGTACCCATAGTACACTCACATTTTGCTAGTTATGTTCAAGTCCCATGCAACAGGGGGCGGGCCTATTGCCATCAACTGGCCCAAATCCAGACTCCGCGCTGTTACTGAGAAATTCCCGATAGAAAAACCCAATGTCACTGCTCGACCTGGGAATCGAACCCAAGACCTCATGTTCAGCAGTAAGGGTGCGTTTCCACTGAAGCGGAGACGAGCGAAGCTGAGCGGAGACGTGCAATCACAATGGTTGAAATCTTCATCGCGTCTCTCGTCTCGTCTGTGATTGGACGATTCCTGCACGTCTGCGCTCAGCTCCGTACGTCTCCGCTTCAGTGGAAACGCACCCTTACGCTTGTGACCGCTAAACAAACGAGGTACCTATACTCCATTTGAAATAAGATAAGACATTTAAATAAATCTTTTTTTACAGTCCGTTCAACCAATTTTGACTTCTATTGCGTCGATGGCATGAAAAATGGCAACTGCAGTAAACAGTTGGTATTGTAACCACTTTTTTGCTTTTAATGCCATCCTTTTATAACTACGATATAAAAGTCAAAATTTGCTGATGCTATAATTGAATAGGTAGCTACTCCCCTAACCTACGTTTAATCTTAAAAAGATAAGTAAAACTTCAGTTTAGACAGTTTCTGGGCAAAGAATGACATGCCTGAAACGGTAGGTATTCCACGGTGTAATCCATTGTCACGCGCGCCGCACAGGATGTGGACGCACTGACAATAAGGCCAGGCCTTCAGAAAAATAAGGAAACCAGCAATGAATTGAATGTCAACGCAAATTGACCTTTGTTGGCGATTGGGTCTGGTTATTTGTTCTCATCGTTTTCTATACATTTTTTATAAATGACCGTAACGACTGTGGTCCTTGGTTATTTTGCCATGAATGTCTGATTTACTTGGCTTGGGGTGGCTATATACCCGAAATAAACGGCAAGTTTTTTTTTTACGGAGCTTTGCCTTTCTGTAATCTAAGTAAACCTGTGCTTGTTTCTCATAATGTGATTTTTTTGTAACTTTTCAATAATAATAATATCATTATTATTATTATCATATCATCCATTCCTTATCAGCTCAGTTTGCTGATTTTTCTAGCCTGGAAAGTGTGTGTATGCTATATGTGGTTTGACTGACACTGGCATGGCCAGCATTAGGGATTTTAATTTTGATAACACAAAACATTAGTCGAAATTTGCCGCCAAATATCAGAATTTGTCGGTAACAAAAAACAGTTTACGACAACTTTTCGATCTAGCTCTTGGACTTAAAAAATGAACTTATTATATCTTCTAAACTAAGACCAGACTAAATCCGTGACTTGGCGAAAAATTGCGACTAATTAGCGACAAAATTTGAGAGAAAACAGATCTTCGCTAGGTGCTAGCTTTTGAGATTCAAATTGGGTCAAGTTGGGGATATGCTCCCCAGATCGGCCACCTATAAACCTTTATAACTTTAACCAGTGACCGACAAATTCCGATATTTGGGACAAATTTCGACAAATTAGTGACTAATTTAGTTTTTTATTAAAATTAAAATCCGTGATGGTGACCATGCCAGTGTCAGTCACACCTATATGTGTACTGTATTTGCTTCTCTTTTTCGTTGGGATGAAAGTAAAAAATAAAAACCAAGCTGACACCTTTAGGATTCCATTTATTTTACCTTCACATATCCAATAAATAATTTATATCATAAAACACATCTAGGTCTACAATAAAGACGCTATAATTATCTGATAGGTACGCATATTGTGTCGTGTTCAAAACACCCCCTAGTTTTACTTCATAGTTAGTATACCTAATATATTAGTTACCTATAGAATTGACTAACTGTCAGGAAGAAATGGAAGAGTTTAAGTACGCAGTGGAATTAAATAAAGTCTATTTATTCCACTTTTACATAAAATACTTCATTCAGTTCGAGCGAATACTTTCGTTAAAGTAAGGGGTGTTTACAACACGTAAAATATTATTATACAATTATGGATTCAAGATCTTTTTGTGACAAATTTTACATATCTAACGGAGAAGTGCTGGTAAGACATCATTTGGTAGGTGTGGCAGAGCTAACAATATAACAATTTGTCCATAGTAAGTAAATATTCTGACAGAGAAAATATGAAAAAGAATTGCATTTAAATCTGTTCAGCCGTTTAGGAGCTATCAAGCCACAGACAGAGACACAGACAGTGGGTTTCAAACTTAGAACACTCCACTGTTTTCGTCTGTTCTCCACTGTCGTGTCAGTATGACGAAAATATAAGAATGTACAGAGATGCTGAATCATCTCTTTGTTATGGAATTTAAAGTAATTAAAATAATGTATGGATAAGTTATTGTATCATTAGCTCATTAAACATAATTATCACATACGCTAGACATTTAGCACGATGCATATACACAGCTATCTTAACGATTAACATCAATACTTTTAATACTATTACAATATAGTAACGTGTTACTATGGCGTGTGAGTGAAACGTACGGAAATTTGCTAATATTAGATTTAGAATATACCTAAATAAGAGTATTGTTAAATATGTAAGCTGAAATAAACAAGCTGGAAGCTTATTAAAATTAAAGCAAAGTTGCATTGTTTTGATAGTAATTCTGCAGAGTTTAAATAACTCTGCATTTCTACTATCTGAAGGAATGAGTGTTCGAAGAAATTATTTATTAATTTTCATCTATGAATAATTTCTTGAATTATTTTACCTTTTAATCTGCAAACATTTCACTCAGACGCGCACACAACATAATATTTAAATACTCCGGGAATTATTATAACGGCAAATAATTCTACATCTAAATACATAGACTATCATAAAACGAACAGTGCAGTTTGTCCTATGGCAAATAAACTTAATAGCTTGTTTTTATAACAACATATTTTAATCCATTGATTGGTCCTTACTTACTCAAGCGTCTTGGTAGGTACTCGTCAATTACGTACTTTTGGGAACAACAGGGCATTTTAATTGCAATATTTATTTAGCTGTAGCATTGTTTTCTATGTTCCCAGTGTAATATATTATTACTATGTACTTGGGGCTTTGTTACCGTAATATTTACTTAGGATATAATTGGGATAAATCTAGAAATTAGAGGATACTGACAAAATACAGTCAAACCTGAGTAAGTGAGAACTGGGTAAGCGAGAAAACTATAAATGAGAGTAATTGCCAGTTCCCGTCATTTAAACCCTCTAAAACCTCTATAGGTGAGAAACAGAAACCTCTATTACAGCAAGTCGTTTTTCGCTCGAGGACCTCTATAACTGAGACTTCTGCTTGCCTGTACCCCTATGAGCGATAGTCAAGCGTAATTTAACATCTGCTATTTATGACTCATTCTTAAATTTCGTGGAACTAACATTTTTGTCCCTCTTAACCTTTCCCAATCAGCCTCGACCTCTATAAGCGAAAAAGAAATCGCGGTCCCTTGAACTCTCGCTTATCCAGGTTCGACTGTATTTCGATGTTTTTATTTCTTGATGCTTTGTCATAATTACACCGTAGAACTTCAAAATCGAGCAAGTTCTAGATTCATTACTAAAATACCGTCACCGTTTGAGAACAAACACTAGGTATAAGACTAAGTAATTTTATGAGACATATATTACGATCGTGATATCCTAAATAAAGATAAACTCGGACTATTGTTTATTAACCTCCGTAGTAAAAATTCATCAAATTTTACTACGTTACTGAATAATCCTTCTACAATTCCGTCGACATCATAATTTTGTGAATAAGTGACACTGCAGAGACTGCAGAAATACTCTCCAACAAAAATATAACTATACCACCGATGTCAAAAAGAAAAAAGCCTAAAACTAACCTAACAAATGCTAATCAACACTAAAAGCTAGCGAACGAGCATTAAATTAACACGTAAAGCGATAAATCAACATGAGAATACCAACGTAACTTAAAATCACAATAAAAAAACATCACCAAACTTAACAAGTTTCATAGTAACGCTGATAATTTTTTTATTACAATAATTTTCTTATGTTAAATAATCCTTTAATTTTCATCTTTTATTATAGAATAATATTCTTCATACTTGTTATACTGATATTGTTTAAATAACCAATGGGTTTTGAAAAGCGTGCAGACTGTAAGCAATTTTGCAGAGTTTTAATGTTAAGTGATATTGCAGACTTTTCTCATCATTCTTTCCACTCATTTTATCTTCTAATTCCTTTATTTTATCTTCGCTGGTAAAATATGTACCACGTTACTTTTAATTTATTCCTATTTAAGAAGTTTTAACTTATTTCAATTTGCGAAACAGCGTCAAAAAGGCGTATTTTTGCGAAATTAAAGAATAAGGCCGAAAACCAATGAAAAACAAGAGTAGGTATTTCAACCGATTATAATTTCATAGTAAGGTGTAAAAGAGTGTCCTAAGTAATGATTAATTGTTCTGACAATTCGTTTATGTACCAAAAAGGAAACCCTCAAAAAGTCTTTAGCACATGTAACAGTCGTTCGTTATTCAGTCTAAAGCATAAATACAAATGCATTATTCCCTGTCTAATCCAAAAAAAAAATAACTTTAATAAAATATACACTACTGAACTAAGCAATTAGGGAACCATTTGCATTTTAAGGATCTCGAATAGGGATGATAACTTATTTTTTTTATGTCCGTCAGGTAGATTGTTAAAAAATATTGGACACATCTTTTTTTATTTTTTTACCTAAACAAAAGATTACGGCGAAACATTGAGTTAAAATGTTGCATGACGTCAAGCCTTAGTAGATTTTATACTGAGCTGTGACGTAGCGCACCCCCACTCCCTAAATTTAATGTGTTTTATCAAGTATTTTTTTATTAATATGATAAAGCAAAAAATACGTGTCTAATTTTTTTATTATTATCTGACTGACGGACTAAATACTTTTTTTTTTATCCAGGCATCATCCCTATTGTAATTTTTTTTTATAAACTTGCGTTTTGTCTCTTCTAAGGAATACTTAGTTCAGTGGTAAACTATTACATTTACAAAATAAAATGAGCTTTATTGTTTTCTAAGCGCAAAAAGGCCTTTCAGGCCAACCTAAAGGAATTCAACTATTTCAATACATTCAAAACTAAGACAACTAAACATAAACTATAAACAAAATAATAGATTCAATACAAATTGTATGAGGCATTCATTTAAACTACACATAAAAATTCGAGGAAGAATTATATTATAAATACCTAATTAAAGCAATGTCTCTCCAGACAGCTTTTATAAATCAATTCGAATGGTTTACAATAAACAGGACATATTTTTTTAAAGATTTTTCAGTTTTTATGAATACGAAGACAACTATGCCCTTTTTATTATTAGCACAAAAACCACATTTAATTTATTTTGTGTATTTTATACAAACAAGTTTGAATGAGACAATGGGGTGGGTTTATTTTGTCTACATTTTTTAACCATAAACAGGGTGGCAGAGCATTGACACGCATCCAAGTATGCATTCAGTACATGATTCTGGACCCCCGTGCACTGAAATTTTTCGTAAATTATAAAAAAAAATTGTTTCATACAGTTTGACCGCGTAGGTATTGCAACTTTTGTAGGAACCAGCAGTTTTTTTTTTAAATAACCGTCTTGATATTTCAACTCGGGTGGCTCCCGAATCATGTACTGAATATATTGTGGTAACAGGTTGCTAACACCCTGAATACCATTTTTTCCTATGTTTGTACTTTTTAAAATTACGCCTTCCCAATATCTCTTTCAAACTTGATGGGTGAAATACACACGTTATATTGTTATTAAATGACAAATAAGAAGGAATAGTTTTCATTACATTTGTCATTTAACACCTCTACACATAAAAAATACTACTTTTTTGCGCGTAGAGTGAAGAATAAAATTTTACTACTATTGTAGCCTATGTTAACACTAAAAGTATTTAAATTCAATATAATTATATTATTATTATATCTCCCGAAGGATAATGCTATGTAGTATGGGAGATTAATAAATTACATTTTTATTTTTTTTAATATGGGTCATGTTCATCATTTTCTTTGATATAGTTTCTTTGGTAGTTGAGAATAACGTATTGAATTTACTCTAATATGAGAGTAAAATATATCACATAATATAAGGTACTGGATTAAATTAACATTTTAACAAATACCGCTTCTAAAGCCCGCACCACGAGAAGCTATAAATTTTGTAAACAAAGAACTTCTACTAAGTTACGTAGCGACAGTAACGTGCGTGTAATTCGAAACAAACGAGCTATGCGTATGTTACTTTGAGTTGATTGGATTTGGGATTATTTGAATTGTCGCTACGTTACTTCGTAGAAGTTCTTTGTTTACAAAATTTATAGCTTCTCGTGGCGGGGACTTTAGTCAGTTCAATAGAGACGCGCAAAAATCGATTACGGAAAGTAGAATCGAGAAGTTTGGTATAAAAATCGTTAAAGGGCATGCTCTTGTCTTTAGAATAATGTTTATCGATTGGACGTTGTATCGAGTTGCTATGTCAAGTCCATCAATCATGTTATTTGATTTCATGATTGTTATGTTATGCGGGTTTATATTTTGTGAACTGACTATTAGAACATAATGAATCAGGTTTTTATATCAAAGTAAATGATAATCACGATATTAGACTAGAACAAATGTATTCCTTGCAAGGTACGTGGGATATGTTCAACCTCAGGGAACTTATACACTTGACGGAATTAACGCTGCGTTTGCGACACACCAATTTATTGTTACGCGTCGTATTTTTATACGGCAAAAGTCATATAAGTACAAAGATCTATACATTTCTTCTAGAAATCATTTTTTCTCTAGTTTTCTGAAAGCAAGTCAAGTAAAATCTCATATCTGTATTCGGTTGTTACTATTTGGATTCAATTTTGATGGATCCGCAGTGGTACCCCGCGAAATTAAAATTTTCTTACGTTTTTTTGCAATTTGCAGGTCTGTATCAGGTTGTATCTTAGGAGTTAGGGGTTGTAGCTCATGAAATTTTCCATAAGGGACTTGAGAGAGATGTAATAATGATTGTAATTCTGTAAATACATAGGTATTTGTTATAGTCGCGAATCATATTTTGATCACGATACAACCTGGAAATTACAAAAAAAAACGTAACAAATTTTGGATTTCGCGGGCTAACACTGCGGACCCTCGTTATAAATGGCATTCGTCACCAGATTTACTGATCTTTAATTTGATTATGCTTTCAGAAACCAGAGCTTTTCAATTTACACGTGCAAGTAGACGATAATTTCGAAAACCATAAAATTTCTCGACAATGGCCAACCAAACGCAGTGTTACCCGTAAATTTTCAACTCATACAATGATTTTCTAAAACGCAGCGATCCTCCATCAAGTGTAAAGTTCCCTGTCTGCCTGCTGTGACTATCTATCATTACCTGAATTGAACTAGCGCGGCGCGTCTAAGGCACCATGTTCAGTATATTCCGATGTTCCAGCGATTCCTTCAGGGCGTAGAACAATTGCAATTGCTGTTCCGGTTTCAGGTTGTATACCTGTAAAGAAATATAAAAGTGTTAATAAGTATACAAACATGACTTTGTTTTACAGAGGTTTAGCCCTCGTACCATTGGGTGATTTTTGTCGAGCACTGGATTTTCAACCCACTGCTTAGCACCGATAATCGAAAATCCACTGCGCGATAAAAATAATCGCGTAAAAATATCGCCCGTGTGTTCCTGGTCGTACTGCTAAGAAAATTGCATTTCACAAACGATATTAATGTTTCTCTAAATAAGTGCAAAGTCTTTTTCCAACATGTTATGCTATAGTTTGACCGATACCGTCGTACCGCGCCTTAGGTATGTGCGAGACGGGAGGCAGTGCAGGCCACTCATGGCGTCCCGCCCCCCGCCGCGCCGCACATTCCTAAGCCACGGTACAGCGGTATCGGTCAAACTATACAAAATAAGGCAGATGCGCGGCTTAATGTCAAAACACGCAATCGTTATTTGATTTCCGCTGTCTCATCAGGTGCTGGCGAATATTTCAAAATCAGTTCCAAAAGTGCTTCTGACTACCAGTAACGAATTTGGTACCAAAATCGTCACTTCAATAGTTCTCTGGGTCATTAATGATTGCATCATCGAAATCAGACGATGTGAGATGACCAGATACAGATGCAAACTCTATGGCTGCTCGGAGCATGAGGTGAGCGGCTGCGCAGTAACTTCTGCGTGTGTCAGCGCGGGGAGGGCGCGGTACTGCGCAGCGAGTAGCGCACTTCAGAGCCGCCACAAAGTTTAACGCGTACTTTATAAGTCAAAACACTTTCCTCAATTACCGATTTCGAAATCGGTAATTGAGGAAAGTGTTTTGACTTATAAAGTACGCGTCAAACTTTGACTGACTCCTTGTTTACACAGATATTATCACGCCTTGTTTGACCGAAGTGTTGGCCAGAGGTGTACCTATAGTACACCCACATTTCGCCAGTTATGTTTAAGTCCCATGTAATAGGGGGCGAGCCTATTACCATCAACCGGGCACAAATCCAAACTCCGGGCAACTACTGAAAAAATCCAGACGAAAAACTGCTTGACTTTTAATACCAAATCAGAACAAATAAGTCAACTACCTGTTGCAATAGTTTCTGCGGCGTGGCGGTGCGTATGAAGCTGGTGATGTACACGTTCACGAAGGTGGCCATGAGGAACTGGCAGTCGAAGCGGTCCATGATGCCGCCGTGACCAGGGATCACGTCACCGAAGTCCTGGAATTAATGATACGACATTGAGCATCATTTAACCAGCTACAAAATTTTACTGATCAGATACCTAGTAAGATTTATACCTGATTCAATATTCTAGAAATTAAGAGGTAATAAGGATTGCCCCTAGCTAAAAACTCGGGAACATCTCTCCATACAAAGGTGTCGTTAGATCGTGAGGGACTACACTACGAAGAACTGCTAATTTTAAATTAAACGCCATTAAATTGTTATTTTATTTGTTATTTTTCTTCTACTTGTAAGTAAAGAGTCATATTCAAATAGTCACAACTCCTAAAGTATTTGGCTTAGAGTTTAGGTCTTTACATCAATTTTTAGGTAATATCTTAGTGCATCTAATAAGTTTAAAAAATCTAGTCTTCTAACTTACAGAAGACTAGATTTTTTGAAAACATTAAAAAGTAAAAAAAAAAAATTGATCATATTGCGTCGCCTTTACGGATCGGATACCGGTGCCCAGACACGACACACTGTATAGGGACTTTAATCATATTCGGGATTCTAGGGTTCCCCAGTATCCATGGTTATATATCAAAGGAGGTCTTTACCTTGATCTTGAACGCGCGTTTAAATCCTGAAGCGAAGAATCCTCCGAATGGTCCGATGACGGAGCTGAACGTGCTCAAACACAGCGAGTGAATCATGAAAGGGTAGATGTTCATCGTCTCCAGGCCCAACTGAAATATACAAAAATGAACTTTACTGTTGTAGACATAAGATATACAATGATAATTATGGAAATTTCAGTCGGCAACCTTTTATTTCGGAAGACTCATGTGTGCAATACATTAATGCTAAACTTACATATAATTAAGAAAGGAGACGGGGATTTCTGGGCCTGATTGTAATAAGTTGACGTATGGTTAAAAAAAAAGGTTATATTTTTCTATTACAAAATGTGAAATATCAGCCCATTTTACAATCTGGAAATTGAGAAATCCAAAAATTAAGTTATGGCTACGAACAAAATGGAATATCGATTAAATTATAATCGACTATAGTGACCGAGTTCATACTATTTAAAAGATGCTTTTACCAGATGATTAATTCAAATACATTAATTATTAGAATTAACGTATTAAACAGTTTAAACAAATTAAATATCTATAAAGATAAATGTTAAAATCGATTCACGTTTGCTAATCGATTATTGTATTTTTTAGTCTATGGTGACATGTCAGTCAGTCACTCGTTTCGTATCGTTTAGTGCGTGTGCGTTTTGAGTGTTTCCTCCCATAGTTTTATTGATATTTTCTTCGACCCCTGCTTTCTTTCTACGGACTTCTGATCTTACTTCTTATACGACCCTTACTGCCACCCATGCTCCGTTTAGGCATAAGAGAATGTAATGTTTTCGGAATTTGGTGTTTTACAGCGAACTAACCGTTAGCGGCACTGTATACACCTTCTATAATTGTAACAGCATCCTATCTTAAAAAAAAACAACTACCTATCGCACAATGAGGTTATACATCGCACTTCAAAAATCAGCTGTTTTGTTACGTAACCTCACTTTGACAAAATCTCTTTTAACTCGGCTCTCAGATTGCTAAAATCCGCAAAATTTTCAGTGATGGTTTGATAATATAGTAGCTATTAATTGATACCAATTTCATCTCTTTACATCCAGGCCCAAGATTGTATGAAAGCGTATCCGTCTCCTTTCGACGTTTTGTTAAGTCGTAAAACCTGCGCGAAGCAGAGGCGGGTCGCTATTCAAATTCAAATTCATTCAATTGAGCGAAGAGGAGGTTTAGTAACATTGTCCTGAACACTAAGGGCGAATTTCGCCAATGAAACTGAACGTGATCAACCCATCTTAACCGTGTTCAAGAGCTGCCAGTGTCATCATTCCCATGGAAATATTGACACTGACAGTTTTTAAACGTGGTTCAGATGTACTGATTGCGTTCAGTTCCATTGGTGAAAATCGCCCTAAGTGTTAGTAAGCAACACGATACGATGACACATGTAACTGATCGCAGTGACTGACATACGGACAGTCCACCCTGTCAGCAACCAGAACCCTGTCAGGGTTGGCCGTGACTCGAGCCACCATCGATGCTGCGCGCTTGCGCATTAATATGTAAAAACAATCTAAACGCGCCGCCGCAACATCCCTGCAACGCCATGGCAACACTATCAGTTTTCTGAACACAATTATTATTTCAAAAACTACTTACAACTTTCATAACAGGCTGCACAAACTGCGGGGGCGTGTACTCCTGGAGTCGGAACAGCAGCGACGGTTCGCAGTCCATGGTCATGCGACCCAGGGAGTCTGAGTATTCGATGGGGCACACCAAGTAGGGGTATTGACACATCATGTATGACATCTGTGGGAGAAAATAATGGGTTTTTGAAAGAATGATAGAAACAGTAACATTTATTTGGCAACAGCTCGTGAAACACAAAATACAAATTTCGAATCAATAAAAGTGAAATGTTTAAAAAAAAATACTGTGCCTCACGACTACGCCAAAAAGGTCCATAGGTTTTAACAGTTTCGAGTCCACCCATTTTCATAGAACTCATACGCCATGCCACTTTACATATTGAAAGATATCCCTCACTTCGTTGTGTTCCACGCCCGCCTCAAAGAGATGTCAGCACAACTGACGGGGTCGCTAGGACCGATGCCTGCCGGAGTCGCGGGAAAGTCCGAAAGGGATACCGCGGCCCCTGGCAACGTACAGCCAACTGAAGTAACACGGGTGTCTGACACGCCCTCCCGCTCTGCCCAGAGCAAGGCGGGTGAAGTTATTTGATAATTTCCCACAAAAAAAGGGGTCTTGTCGCTATACGTAATTTCCAACCGCGAAAATGCGACTAGGTGAACTGTCCAGAAGGGCTCCCGGCACTGAACGTGTTAATTGGGGCCAACATAGTTCAGGTAGGGTTTTTTGTGCGGTCCAAGAAAAGAGAGTCGCACTCAAACTTGTAATTCGCTGGATGATTTTGTAGTGCTAAAGTAGCCGTATAGATGCTATTGTGGCGGCATCTATATCGCAACATGCGAACATATGCATTTACTGCGCGACTAGCATATATACATAGTCCCGATATTAATCGTCGGGCAGTTGCTCACCAGACACAACATCCGCCTGGTCAGAGGATTTCTTCCCTTTTCTATGGAGGATGAGTGAAATTTACACCCTGTTCCTCATACCTTTATATCATGTTCGACGTTTAAACGTACAAAAAAGTGCGTAGTAGATTGTCTATGGCTTTAATATTTTAGTGAAAATTTTGTCAATAGTTTATTTTTATTTTTGGGTTGTGACTTTTAATAAAGGTAGTGAAACTTATGTTTCTTTCTTGATTCATTAGCTAACAGAAAGACTCTTCTTATACATTTATAGCATAACATTCTTCTCAACCAATATCAAAACATTATGTCAGTCTAACATCAACCTTACAGTCGTCATTATAAGACAGACATTCCTGTAAACTCCAACAGAATAATTTTTAACAGCCATTAGTCACTTACCACTAATCCAAAAGCAACAGTAGATATTCCTCCACCAATGAACCCTTCCCAGGTCTTCTTGGGGCTCAGCTTGATCAGTGGGGTCTTGCCGAAGAAGAAGCCGAACACGTACGCCATGACGTCATTGCATATGATCATAGAGACTGGCACTATGAACCATATTAGACCTAGAACAAGAAGATTTAGTATTAAGAATTTTGTTTTTTTTTTCATTATTCAGTGAAGAACTGTTTAATAATTTATATGTAAGTATTCTAAATTTTCTTCCAAAACAATAAATATTATATCTTAACCTAACTAAAACTATTAACAAACTAAAATATGGCGTCGAAAATTCCTCTGCGTTGCTGTCGACTGGTAATGTACCCAAGAGACTGGCGGCATTGCCATGTTGTATGGCAATGCTTAGCCTCTGGCCAAGGTAAAAGCCAGCCTGGGTCACGGGAAGTGACAACCAACCGTTTGGAGATTTCATTGAACAAACCATGAGCACTCCGACCCCACGGACCTAGGGTTTCAACCCCAAACGGCTCGAAAATATAGTTACCTATAAGGTTATTACGCTTTTCGGTAGCATTGGTTGGCCAAACCATGTCAGATGAGACCGTTATTCTTCTGAGTAAAGTTTAAACTGGTGTTCCGAAAGAGGTACAGTAATTTGCTTCGTAGGTACGTTGTAATTTTCTTCGTAGGTAGATAGGAAGGCCAGCTAGTGTGGCGGCCGATCTACACCGCCACATGCGAACTACGCATCAAAGACTTGACGTCACACAACATCCTGACGTCACTCAAATCCTGCATCGCGCAATTAGAGTTTACCGCGCGGTGGACATATATACAAGCTCACGACTTCAACCTCTGGGCAATTGCCCGCCAGACATGACACCCGTCTGGTCGGAGGATCCTCCCTTTTCTATGGGGGATGAGTGAACTTTACACCCTGTTCCTCATACCCCTAAACTAGTTCAATATACCCATATCTATTTCTTAAATTAATGTTCATTGAACTCCCATTGATCACTATAATAGACCATAACGATGTTCACCGTAACGAACGGCCCATTACTCTATTAGATAAAGCTAACATTCATAACAACGTATTTACCAAACAGGGGAAATTACCTTTTGGTGATTTGGAAACAAAGCCAGTTGAAATCTAATCTCTAATCTATTACTATAACGATAGATAAATAGTAGATTATACAAGTGAAAAAAAAAGGGAATTTAATTCAAGGGATACTAGGACTGAGATAAAAAAAATCACGAGTGGTATAGGTACTCCACTTTTTACCATTGTCTGCGAGAAAAAAAAATTTGGCGGCAACAAATTATCTACAATAATTGCTGCTTGAGAACGAATCGATTCCGGAATCAGTGTCTCATTTTCGTCACTGGAAGAACTCATTTTATTATAATAGTTTTTCCAATGACATAAAACAATCACGATATCAGATAGAAATTAACCTATTATAACTAAAATTAATTTAACCTCCTTTTTATCTTCATTAAATGTCTATTTTCGCTTAAATCTTTCTTTTTCTCGTAGTCATGGTATAAAGTATAGTATGCAACTCTTGAATAAAACGTATTTATATCGAGGGCCATGAATTACTCGTCGCGTCGCTCAGGATTCTAACATTTGAATCTCTCGCTACACCCGTGATTCAAAAGTCATGAAGCCCTATGGTCGTGATTCAGTCGTTAGAATCCTTCACTTGCTCGTAATTCATCTATGGCCCTCGCTTTAAATCCGTCCTTTATTCACTAATTGCATAATATACTATTAGTATTGATATCAACCAAAACTGGCGAAATGTGTGTGTACTATTGGTACACCTCTGCCTAATCCTTCGAGGCATACAGGCGTGATGTTATGTCATGATATTAACTACAAAATCAATTAGAATAAAACCGACACTTCTATTTCGACCATTTCGAGTCTATAATCGCACTGCAATCTGTATATCTATCTACGCATATCGCATCCGGTGGTTGGTGGTCAGGTCGCTTAAAACACGATAAATCATAATACACCACGTCGGTTAAAACTATGTTATTGGTTGACCAATCAAATCTTGTATAGTAACAATAAAAGTGACCTACTTCTGTTCAATGGCTACACGATAAGTGGTATACGGTTATTAGTTTTGTTTAAAAATACAGTGCTATTAAATGATAGGTGAAATGTGTTGTTTTATAAATTTTTATTGAACTGAAAAAGAGTTAAGTAATAGGATGTTTTTCAAAGTTCATCATTATCTGCCCAGCCTTGTCCCAACTATATTGGGGTCCATTGTAACTGATGCAGCTTAATACTAGTATTTTTCATGGAGCGACTGGACTGACAGCAACCTGCAACCCAGTAACTTCATGATACCCCTTGAATTCAATCAAAGATCGTTCAAATAAATTGATCTTTTGTTACCGTCAGAAATCTCAGGCAGAGCCTGGATACATCTTCCCTTTGACTTTATAGCAACGTATAAATAAATCATTCACAATTTTCTCCCCTTTACGGAGATCGTTATATTATCTCTCTGAGATGTTCCCTTAAATTCAGGTTAAGTATGAAAACCACCATATATGGAACCCTGGGGCCAGTGGGCGGCGAAATTAGGGGAAATGTCGTCGCCCTGTCAGTCAGGTCCAAAAAGGTTGCATGCAGTGTTTCATGTGCGCCATTATAGGAGGACGTGCGTTCGTGGGATCGGCCGCATTTGATGATGGGGCCCGCTAGGAATGGCGGGCTGATACCAGTCGAGGGTGCGGCGAATGTACAAGTATCCCGGACCCCCGACTCATGGTAGTAGTAGGAACAGCGGGGTTTTAGTCGGTAGGAGTCCGACAGAAAGAACCCTCTATTCTCCCAAGACGGGTATCCATAACGATTTCCCTACGAAAAAAGCTTTCGAGTGCGTCATGTTGGCTGCTGATTATCATTATCATCTAGCTATCCGTTTCAAATCTACGTTGAGGTCGGCTTCCAGTCTAACCGGCTGCAGCTGAATACCAGTATTTTATTGGAGCGACTGCCCATCTGTCATAATATTGAGTGCTGATATGGTTTTATTAATAGAGGATCTAATACCCTTAGCAACAAGCCCTATCTGGGACATTAATGAAAGCCCCAATCGATTAAGCCCCGATTTTAATTCAGTAAAGCCCTAATGGCTTTTACCTCGCACGCATGCCCTTTGGGACTTGACAACAGTTTATGTATGTAACATATTCATTTACGTTATGTTGGTTCAACGGAATATAACAGACGATGGAATATGTATTAAATTCCGATATCGTATAAAATTATGTAAAGATTGAATTCCATAGCTATTTATTGTCAACCGACTTCTCGATTCTCTGATTTACAATAGTATCAAAGCAATTTGCGTATTTTAAGAATATTCGCTAATCTGTGTCCTTATGTTAAAATACCTGTAATTTACTTACATTTTGGACAAGTTTTCGACACGCCCAGTTGCACAAAGACAAACATTAATGCCTCATTACGTAATGGATGAAATGAATTAAATAATTTCATCAATAATGTTGCTTTTTACAACAAGTTAATGGAAGATTAGTATTTAATTAATGCTTTAAAAGTTAAATCCTCCTGCAATAGGCTGTGATTGTCGCTGAGATAAGATATACGGGATTGCGACTTAAATTGAACGTTTTTTAAGTACGAGAATTGGAATTAAAGGCCCAAATAAAGCGCTCATTCAGTTTTATGATCATCATAAAACAGGACTGAAAAAAAAAAACTCACGATTCTCCTCCACTAACAATAAACTACGATCTATTAAAATACAATATTCACGAACAATCTTTAACCCCTTTTGTTGAAAATAGTCGGCAACATTTCCAGGCATTTCGAAATGTCGCTGAAAACGTAGTGAACATAAAACAAAAGGCTTCCGACCTCAGCGTGGCCCCGATACGTCAGTCTCGGTTTGCAGCAATCTATCAACAAGTTTTTGCGACCAAGGAAATGCGGGTCTTCGAAAATCTATACGGAATACACTGCTAATGGGAAAGTTAAATATATGGAAAAGATAACACGTTGGTTACAGGGGCTGTACTATGACTTGTTAAAGCAGTCATCGTTCCAGTGTGAGAGAGAGATGAAGCTATACAGGACGAATAGCACTATCCTTATTTCACAACGGAAAGGTGATGGTTTTAACACGTCATAGTAAGGCCCCTGGATACTTTTATAGCAGAGTTTTATCGAATAAAATTCAGCCCATTCCAAATCGTAGATAGAATCTACCGTAGCAAAGGACCCCAAGATATCACTAAAATTAGTAAAAACGAAAACGCTTTGAATTGCGTGGTGATCAAGATAGGTATTTTTGGAAAAGAAGCAGAATAGGGAAGAGTCTGATCTCACATTTATTGGCTAGAGCCAATAAACCGTGAGCCAGCGCATATTAAATTAAGTCCTATTACGATTCATACAGCCATTTTCTTAAAGCAACGTAAACCAAACAAATACATCGGAAATACTTTACCCACTACCCACTAACCACACGAAAGAGAGAGAGAGAGAGAGAGAGAGTCTCTCTCTCTTTCGTGTTGTTAGTGACTAAACTGGTGTCAGAGTTTTAAAGCCGCCCATGACCCTCTGATTTGGCTTCACATGCCTTCGAGAAATATCCCTCAGGCTATGCCGGTTACCTCACGATGTTTTCCTTCACCGATTTTGAAGCAAGTGATAATTATACAATACGCACATGAATCCGAAAAGTCAGACGTGCGTGCCTTGGGTTCGAACACGAGACCTATGATTTGGCAGTCCAACGGTCACACCACTAGGCTATCACTGTTTTTTATTTGCCTTTACCTCAATCACACAGTATTCCAATATGTGTATGTATACTAAGCTAGCCTTTTTTTTGAGGGTGGGAAATTATCAAATAACTTCTCCCGCTCTGGGCGGAGCGGGAGGGCGTGTCAGACTTTTACTGACTAAAACCCACCCGTGTTCCTTCCGTTGCCTGTGTGCCGGGGTCGCGATATCCCTTTCGGACAAACCCGCAACCCTGGCAGGATACTAACCTAGCCTGCGATTCGTATCGGTCGCCCATTCGCACAGTCCACTACAATCGCTGTAATTAAAATATTCTTCCATAAAATCGATACATGGGCACACAATCTATTGTATGTAGGTGTTTTGTATATTTTTACATACATTGTTGAGTTGCAAAGTGCTCCAGCTGTGGAAACAATGCCGAGGTTAAAGATCAAGAAGCGTCTAATAATAAAATGCAACGTGTTTTGAGTAACGTTAGGAGGAACGTTTGAAAATGTTTCGGTTATCTTATAAATATTGTAGAAACTTTTCCAAATGCGTGATACTACAGCTACAGCTTTGTCTGGTATTACAGTTCCACATTTCGTCAGCTATCTTTAAGTTACGTGTAACAGGGGGCGAGCCTGTTGCCATCAACTGGGCATAAATCCAGACTCCGGAGTTCTACAGAGAAATTCTTGACGGAAAAACCCAATAACACTTTGCCTGACCTGGGAATCGAATCCTGGACCTCATGCTTGCGACCATTGAACCAACGAGGCAGTGAAATAATTTGCGGCAATTGCGGATAAATACCAATAGGTGTCGGTGGTGTGTAGACCCTGTATACCAGGGGCGGCCAATCAATTAGACCCAAAATCTACAGTTTACTGACGAAACGCTGTGCGATCTACCAATTACGGACTTCTTATTAAACAGTATACAATTATGTAGACTTTTTTATTTTATTAAGAGGGAAAATAAAATGTATTCTATGAAAAGAAAGAAAGAAAGAAAAATATTTTATTTGGGACACGCACAGGAAATACAAACAGTAAGTAATAATTAAAAAAAAAAAAAAAAAGAGCATTTAAAAACTAACAGAATAATAACGACCTGTGCGAAGCCAAAAAGGCTCCTATCACAGCATAAAGAGAAAATATTTAAAAAAAAAACCGGAGCACTGGTATTCTGATAGGGATTAGGGGGGGGGGGGGGGAGATTAGTAACTACTTATTTATATTAGTGTGAGCATTACGTGTGAGCATCTTCCGCTAGATTAGCTTGGTTTGTAGTTGTAGTACAAACCAAGTACTACATAATTACATATTACAAAGTATATGACTAATATGCTAGAAGAGTCCGCTATACCACCTCCGCAGACCACCCAGCCAGTCGACACAAGCTATAAACATTCTGCATGAAAAACTTCATGAACAATAAACAACAAAACCGTGAAAGTGGAACCAACGAACTCTACTTCATTATAAATCAGTATTGAAACTCGATAATAAATCACTTGTTTACTCATGCATATAAAACGATTCAGCTCGACGGACCAAACTGCTTCATACTCGGCGAAATATATTGAGCACCTGCTCGTGTGATACGCGAAAATAAGTTGGAAAACAGAGTACACAGTTTACGGGAAATTGTACCTAATGATTGGTTCATTACGGTTTAATGTTGCTTTTTGCTTAAGTACGGTTTTTGCTGACACACACCAACGTAATCTATTTTAGAGATGGCTTCCCTCGTAATGTGTCTCGTAGTTAGGATGAGGTTATATTGTGTAAGCGGTAGCGATTTACCTTTTACGTTGAAATCAATAAAGCACATAACTGGTAGAATTAAACTTTGAATGGGCTTTTTTAGTAACTAGGTTTTGCCAGCGGCGTCGCCCGCGTGGATGTCGGAAATTATGCCACGGGAACATAGGTATTACCGAAATGAAAAGTATCCTATATGTTAAGTCAGGATATAAACTATCTGTGTGCCAAATTTCATCCAAATCCGTTCAGCCGTTTTTGCGTGAAAGAGTAACAAACATCCGTCCATCCTCACAAACTTCTTTTCTTTCTAAGCAATGCAATGGGTTTCTACTCTATATTATGCTAGTCGTGTTTATGTCTCTATGAGTCCAGATGGTTGACCGTCCTGAATAATTTTAGTCTGTTTATATATGGAATCTAAATAACGTGTTGACTCCTTATTTGTGAAGTTCAGCCCATTCATTCTGAGTTCTGGTGGCCTCTGACGCACCGATGATACATTGGACACGTAGATATCTTACGTAGGACTAAAATCGTACGACTATTTATATCACTAGTATAAATAAACAATAATAATTATAGCGTGATGAAGTGAAAGTGAAATCATTATGTGATTATTGCTCATGTAAGTAAATAATCGTTAATTAGTATTGATAACAGAATTAATACGTAGGTACTTAATAATTTTTTTAATTTGTTATTAATTTGGCGTCTTTAATTACTATTAATTTAACAACTTGGTACTCACAATTTAAAAGTGGTTATGTTCTTTCATTCACCTAGAAGTGTGTGTATAAAATTATTTCTATAAATCTATAAAGATTGTGGAAAACGATAAGTCCGCCTATTGTATGTACAATTCCATGTAACAATTGTACTGTAATTACTTGATGTACAAAAAAATAAAATAAACCTAAGGTTTGTTTCCACTTTCATCATATACTTTTAGAACAGACTATAATAAGCCAAAACTCCATTATCTACTTACAAACATCCCTATACGCTATTCTGTTCTCACAAACAGCACACCGTTACATCTACGCGGCCTAGTTACTGTAAACGTTTGAAAGGCTTCCCCTGTCCGTGACAATGTTGACTTGACACTGTTGTGGACAGGGGACGTTATCGATGATATTGTGTTAGAGCACAAAGCGCAATATAAACTACATAAATGTAAATATATTATATGAGATGACTGACAGAAATAGTGTGCGGGAGAGCATTTGGAAAGGTAGTATATTTGAGCCTCAAACCGAGAGGTATTGATTTAGCAAAAGCATAAACAGCCTATAACGTTTCCATTGCTGGGACCTGTGCCTCCTCTCTGTGAGAGAGTGGGCCCTAATCCACCATGCGAGTCCATGTCCAGATTTTTTTTTTGTTCTAGGTCTATCCGTTTTCCTTTGACTTACTTAAAGCTTCGTGCAGACCAGAGCGACGCGACGCCGCGACGCGACTCGAACAATACAATTTCTAAGAAAACTTGACGGTATAACAATAACCGGTGTCGCGTCGCGCTGTCGGTTCGCGCTGGTCTGCACGAAGCTTAATTCATCAATGTCAAATTGTCTCATGTTCTGTGAAGGCTATGTTTGTTAGGTAAATAAGTTGTATGTTTGTTATCGCTTTATTAGATTTTATTTTCTTAAAATTATTATTAAGTAGGTATGTTTGATCTCTGACTTGTTATTGTTTTTGAATTATGTTTATTTATGTGATATGTTTAGTTATAAGATTAGTTTTTACCTGTTAATTACTGTCAATGGCGCAAGCCGTTGTAATTAATTATAATTAAATAAATAATTATAATTATAATCAATAAAATATCATGAGTTCAGTACAAGACGGTTTTTTGAAGTTTTGTTTCTCTCATGCCCCCAGCATCAACTTACGTGTATCGTGACAAAGCAATGCGTGCCGAAGCTTCGTATGTTTTGCTCGCTAATAAGTTATCGTGCTAATGCGTTGGTCACATTAGCGGCTTCATAATTTTAACTAATTATCGCGCAATAATCCAAGATGGCCCTCCGTTATTTCGACAGAGCGTTTACGCAGTCCGGAAACAAGAGTCGAAAATGACCAACGCTATTCCGACTACACGCCACGATTATTATGTACCGCCACCCGGGCGATAAGTGCTACGCAACCCGAACTATCGCGACGATAACCGATAATGGTTGGTCACATCTGCGAATATCGTATCACTGTGAGAAGCTTAGGCAGGTATGTGATGATATCCGTAGATTAATAAAAAAAATAAAAAAAACAGCTGGATTCGTGTTCTGTCTGGATGGACTGCAACTGAATATCAAAGAAAGTGTGAAAATAAGTACTTCCCAACAAACAGTAAGGACGCGTTTGCAATGCAAATTAATGAAAGACCTCGGGAGACTGTTTTGAATTTAGCCAGGTCAGCGAACTTTTTAAATTCAGTTTGATTTATTACACTTTTCCAACATTTTTGTTGAACTCATTCATAGTAAACTATGCTCAACTGACGATACCTAATAACATATCCATTATACTGTACTTTTGTGTACTCAATAATAACAAGTTCAATAACGTACACCCAGCAACACAAGTTCTCACGCACTGTCGTTAAAATCCACGACATTTAACATGACCTTATCGGTCGACTGTAGGTATTCATTATCATTCCACATGCATTCTAGAGTCACCGAGACAGCCGAATTGTGATTCAAGTTCAATGTCTGATAACATTATCAGTTACATCGTCTGCTTCTTATGCTATCTTTATCTCAGTGGTTACACGTGGATTCTTGAAGTTTGGCGGAGGGATTTATTAATTGAAAATTAATAAATCATTATTCATTTGTCAATTGTCATTGTGAACCTTTGTTATACTCAAAGCTGACTACAGGCTTCACGTTTTTCCTAATTTTGCTTGTTTTATCCAGGTCTTACTCATCTTTGTAGATTTTCAAACCATCTGGCTTTTGGTCTGGCAATACTTTTGCTGGCTCAGTAACCAATCAAATCGATAGCGTGACTGGATTTAATTAATCTGTCGTGACTATCACAGGGTAATAATTCAATGGGAATCTCATTTGCATTTAGATTCGTGTGCATTTTAAAACGTTCATATGGATTTTTCTTTGCGTCAGTCATTTTCCGGATTAACTTCACCGCTTGGAATCCAGTAGAACATCAGATTATTCGTTGTAACTGCATAGCATAAAATTAACCCGTTCTAAGGAACAACTGCACTGCAACATGCAAAGCAGCTAGTTCACCGCAGGTCACGACAGTAAATTCTAGAATGTATTTGCAAATGAGCGGTTAGCCGCTACTTTACGCTGTAAGCGCTGACGTAGCTTTAATTATAGTGTACCATTCACTTATCATTCGTTACTAAGACATTCAATGAGACGAGAATTGCATGATAGCGCTATTATTCTTAGTCCCCAAGTATTATTAACCGTGTGCCGCTATATTAACGTGATCATTGTTTTGTACGTATGTATTATTATTTAGACTACTGACAGTGTCAATTAAGTTTTGTTAACCGAGGACGGGTTTAATTTAAAGAGGTCAAATCTATACAGAAAATGGGGCAATCCCATATAAAGTAACTGTGTTTTTTTAATAGATCCAGTGAAACGCCCGCGTTGTTAACACACTCGTAGTTGTTCGTAGAAAACTACGGACACAATGTAACTATCTGCAAACGTTTCTTGCGAAGAAAAAAGGGCGCCGGCCTAATTTTCAACCGCTTCAGTAAAATTAACTATGTAGTAAAGGTAGAAAAACAGGCCTTGAATATTTTTCAAAAAGGTATGATCAATTCAGTTGCGTGATCGAGCTGTAAATCAGATTCTTAAGTGTCGTCTAAAGTTGCAGAAAATTTCATTTAGACAGTTTCACTTGCTTATTTGGGAGTTTGTAAATGTTTGGCATTCGTTTAATGTTTGGAAATGTATCAAGAATCAAGATACACTTCTGCCAAGCCCTTCCGGAATAACGTGACGAGTGATTGATATCGCAACAATGCTTGTCTTTGCTCGGATTTCCGACGGTGTAATGATGATAGGGAATGATGTTAAAGATAACCAAGCCCATTCACCATCGCGGTATCTTAGTTAACCCAGATTCATTTTTGCGTTCGATTTGGGTGATAGGCCAGTGGTACGATTTCATTACATTCCGGGGAATGTAACACGTAACTTAAGGTTTTTTAATTCATTCGTTTTTGACAAAAAACAATATGCCTACCGAATTGAATATAGCTAAAATTGTATCTAGTTATTATCACGACCGAAATTAGCGATTGATAGGTAGAAATTCTACTACACTGACTCATTTCCAATTGCCGAGTCTTCTCAATTAAATCTTATGTCAACTCATGGTTGGTTGTTATTTTCGTCAATCAATCATGATATGATACATGACAGCCAATTCACTGATCATAGACTATCATATAATTGATCAGGGTAAGGGTAAAAAGGGGCGAAAAAAGAGCATGAAACAGCCTGTTTCAAGACCGAAAACTTCACGGTCAGGCCGTTTGTCGTTGGTCCCGTGTGAACGGGACGTCAACGAGAACGAAATGACGACGCCGAAGTAGCGACAGTACTGTGTCCGCATAATTTCGTTTATCGTTGACGTCCCGTTCACGGAGGGGTGGACAAACAGTGTCAGGCCAAAATAAAATTCCGTGTAAACTCGCCTGTAGTCAAAAACAATGGTTTATGTAAGCTATATTTCTTATCTTCTGAGAATATTCAAATGAGCATCGTATGCAGTGTTCAAAAGTGGGTCATAAACAACTTTCGGCATCTGTTAGACTCTTATACAATGTTTGAATCGTTTCTACATTCTACCGGGATTTGAAGGACCTTGTCTTAGAAAGAAGAAAGAAAGAAAGAAAGAAAATACGTTTATTTGCGTCTTGTATCACGATACACTCTTATACCAGGTACAGATAAAGATTCGTGGAACGCAACATGGAATGTAATGTAACACAAATGAGCCCTCCAAATTAATGCACTAGGCGATTTTTTTCCAATGTGGGTTAACGCAACATGGAATGTAATGCAACACAAATGAGCCCTCCAAATTAATGCAATGCAACATGAAATGTAATACAACAACTAGGCGATTTTTTTCCAATGTGGGTTAACGCAACAAGGAATGTAATGTAACACAAATGAGCCCTCCAAATTAATGCAATGCAACATGAAATGTAATACAACAACTAGGCGATTTTTTTCCAATGTGGGTTAACGCAACATGGAATGTAATGTAACACAAATGAGCCCTCCAAATTAATGCAATGCAACATGAAATGTAATACAACAACTAGGCGATTTTTTTCCAATGTGGGTTAACGCAACATGGAATGTAATGTAACACAAATGAGCCCTCCAAATTAATGCAATGCAACATGAAATGTAATACAACAACTAGGTGATTTTTTTCCAATGTGGGTTACATTTCATGTTACTTTTCACCAATCTGTAGGCACCAAGTTCCATTACACAAATCCTAACTAATATTATAAATGCGAAATTGAGTTTGTTTGTTTGTTACGCTTTCACGCTAAAATTACTGAACGGATTTGGATGGGTAGACTTGGAGACGGACATAGGCTACTTTTCAACCTGAATCGCAGACGAAGTCGCGGACAACAGTTAGTAGGTACAAGAATTAAAAAAAAAAACAAATCCAAATCTAGAATTCCATCAAAAATGGTTGCCGTTGTGGAGTAATTTATCAAACAAACATACTTTCTTATTCAACTATTGTATTGCCATTATTTTATATCAAAATGGCTGCGGGAGATACATTGATGGCTTCTTTCCACAAAGTGGATAAGTGGCCAAGCCGCTATAATCCATTTACGAATGGAGTGTTACATTGAACGCATTATTGGAATCTAAGCAGTCTTTAATTGAAGGTTTGAGCCAAATCTAATTTCTATATTACGGTTATATTGTGTCTGGCTCTATCTCTTTTTCTTCTTAAATCATTAAATGATAGAGGAGCTCGTGGCTAAGTAATAACTGCCGCACGGATCGATCCGACAGGTTAAGCTACGCTTGCCGGGGTTGGTCTTTGGATGGATGGCCATCTTAACATTCCGAGACTGCTCCGCGCCTCGGAAAGCACGTTAAGCCATTGGTCCCGGCTGTCGCGCATTTTCACAACGCGGCATTTTCTCTCTTTCTTTCTTTTGTGTTCTTCTTTCGTTCGAAAGTGTGAATTTGGTCAACATAAAAATCCAAGATGGCGGCTACGAAAATTTTCAAGGTGGTTTTCGTCATGCCCTTTAGATCCCTCTCATGGTTTCGAGGGTGCGATAGTGAAGTCAAAATGAAAAATCTAAGTTAGTTTAGTTTTTTTCGTCATGTGTCGTTTTCATAGTTTCCAAGAGTGCTAAAGTCGATAAAGAGTTCAAATTTTAAATCCCAGATGACAGCTGCGAAACTTTTGTTTAAAATCATACGTGAGAAAGAACGTCTTTCCTTTTTTTTTTTTTTTTTTTTGGGTAGGAAATTATCAAATAACTTCTCCCGCTCTGGGCGGAGCGGGAGGGCGTGTCAGACTTTTACTGACTAAAACCCACCCGTGTTCCTTCCGTTGCCTGTGTGCCGAGGTCACGATATCCCTTTCAGACAAACCCGCAACCCCGGCAGGCATTGGCCCTTCCGGACCCCGTCAGTTGGTGCTGACATCTCTTTGAGGCGCGCGTGGAACACAACGCGCCGTCGACCCGGGCCTGGTCCCTATCGGACGGCGAGCTACCCATTGCTCACCGTCCGCAAGCCCGCGCCTACGGTGGCCGGAAGTCGGCTCTCGACTCCGAGAACGTCTTTCCTGACGGGGTTTCTTCCAAAAAACGCCCAACCTGTGCTACATTTCAAATATTGTTCATTTTGTCTACACTGATTATTAACAACTGAAAGCTGTCAGCCCTAGGTCCAAGGGATGACACTGGATCCCTGTTTTACCACTTTCACTTTCCAGACACGATCGATAGTGATATATATTTATTTTCAGAAACAGTCTGAAGGGACAAGGGGAACATTTTTAGATCGTGAAAGGACTTAACTAGGTTAGTTTAAAAATATATTAAATATATTATATTTATCGTGAGATGTTTTATTGAGTTTAATTGTATTATGCATAGTAGAGTATAACATAGTTTGTTAATAAAGGTATTTTTCCAATAAAAATACAATAGCCAATTATTCTTGATTAAAGATCAAAGGCCGATACTTTTTACTACTCTGATAAACTAGATTGTAGAATTTCCAGTTAACAGTTTAACTTCTAGTTCAATGTTTATGAAAATGTTTCTAAAAAACTGGTCAGTCACTCCAACGGTACGGATTGTTCGTTTATGAAATCGCAAATTTTGTGAGACATGACACTACATAATGAGCCAAGCATTTTGAAAGAAAGAAAATGTTTTTAACAGGAGACAAACAGTAATAAAAATTAAAAAGGAGGATCTAAATAAACGAAAAGAAAAAAAGAATAAATTAATAACAACCTGTGCGAGGCCAAAAAAGCTCTTATCTCAGCATATGCTGCGCTCTTTAAAAAATAAATACCGCAGCGCTGGTATTCTGATAGAGCCCGCTCGCGCTGTGACGCCATTTTCGTTCATGTTAATTCACTTAAACTTCGCATTCTTTCAAATGATTCATCGAAGGTTCCATAAATATATATAATATACCTATAAGCTAACAGGCTTTTAATAATAATATGAACCTACATGTATATAAAAAAGTTAAGTAACGTTGTTTTATAATATTTTGAATATCCTACGAAGTTTCTTACAAGGTTCTTTGACTTTTATCAAAGAAAGGAGAGGAGTTTGTTGCGCCACTTCTTTTTCCCAGCTTAAGCACTAGGAAGTGGTGAAGGGTGGGCGTTTTTGGGGGACTGTCTTACGTAATTTTGACGTTCGAAAAGTGCTGATTTACAGCCTAGTTTGAATAAATGACTTTTGTTTTTTTTATCATTTATGAATGCCCGCATTCTCCAGGCAACCAAGAGTGGTGAAGAGGTAAGATGGCAGATGCTCTGTTTGACAGGAACATAATAATAAAATAAAAAACGGCCAATGGCCTGATGGCCGAAAGCCACGACCAACATCTCTCGTTAGGCAGTTTGATCAAGGGCCTGATTCAAAACGCAGTACTCCTCGATACGACTCGCATTGTGAGGAGCTTCCTGTCTTTGCAGCCCTAGCCACCGGTAGCTTGGACCCTGCTCCCAGCACCGGCGGATCCCTATTTTTTATATTTTTAAAAGTTTTAATAAATTTTATAAAAATATTTAAAAATGTATTTAATAAGTATAAAAATGAATAGGTACATAAAATAAAAAATATTAAAAGTTATCATAAATTACTACAGACTTTTTAATTGTCTTCAATAGAACTCTCTGTTTGACTGAATTGCAAAATATTCCTACAATTTATGCATATATAACGCCTACAAACGTTTACATTTGAATAAATTATGCGAATAGTACATGGTATAGATATGTCTATTAATAAAAATAAAATATTTCTAACATATACGTACGGCTATATTTGTAAACAATATGCGCATACTCATAGCGTGTACACATTGGTACATAATTATATTTACTTTGCCCTTCTCTTTGCAATTGAAAGCAGGTAAAAAGGTAAATATTGTCCAATGCACTTATACGTTCTCGTAAAAAAGGACAATGACAAGAATAGGCTCGAATCATGTAGCGTCCGACAGACTTTCTGTAATAATGATAATTCATAACAGAAAATACTAACAATTATACAATTTATATAAAATCTGTAGAAGCACACCGCTGAAAACTCATTTTAAAAAGTTGTTCAACTAATTGTCATTAACAAAACATTTCATAGCTACAATTTCAAGAAGAAATGTTGCCAATACCAAAATAAAATAATATCGATACGAAATTGCATATGCAAATCGATTACAATAATATATAATATATATATATAATAATATAAATATGAATAAAGATAAAGTCCTGCCCCTTTTGTGACGTTTTAACTGTTAGCGTCAACGTACAGGCAAGTGAAGGAACACGGGTGGGTTTTAGTCAGTAAGAGTCTGACACGCCCTTCCGCTCCGCCTAGAGCGGGAGAAGTCATTTGATGAAAAAAACGTCACTTATCATTTTAGATTTTTTTTATTATTTATCCTTGAATGTCGCATGATACCCCGTAGGTGCATAAGAAAAAACTCACATAAGGTGGATAAGTATGAGATCTAACCCGCGTGACTCACCGTCGTCGATTCGGTGGGGTTTGACGGTTTTGGCAAACTGTCTCCGGTTCGGAGATAAAGAGCCTGTGTGTTCTTTTAATAATAAATACCGTTTAGTTATATTTATGAATAATATTATAAAGTGATGTAATAATTTTATTAAAAATAATCCGATGATCGATACTGTTTAGAATAGTTTATTCCTAATACCTTATAATGCTATTATAGTAGTGGCAACACTTGATGTAAAACAACTTGTGTTTTGTCTGTGGTCCTTGTCATTGTCAAAAAGTTTGACTTCACTTCATCGGCGTGTTGTGTTTTTTTTTCATATACCTATTCTAATCTAAGTATGTTTTATGTATATTTTTAATATAAAAACATTTATATAAGACGATAATCTGCTAAAAGTCATTCATTTAATTAATCATTTCATAGTTTATTTCATGTTATCGTTAAAATCAGAAGTATTATGTGGTCAACTTTAAACCACTATAACTTTTTTTGGTGTACTTCCAATATAAATCTAATTATATTATCAAATTCTATAATTATTTTCCCTTTTTATGAAATATAGTTCATCTCTGTCGGTTCTGGCCGAGTCTTGTAGGAAACTTTGGCATTCTCCTTTAGTAGAATCTACTTAAGGCGAAAGCGTCAGGGTATACCGATAAATTCATTTCTTTTTACGTTTTTTGCAATTTTCCGGTCAGTATCAGGTTGTATGTTGATGTAAATATAATTCACGACCGTAACAAATATGGCTTTATAGAATTATATTCATTAGAATCAGCAACACAACTCTCTAAGTTCATATAATCCTATTGAATGACTATTTCATGAAATCATTACATTTAGGATTATTCTATCTTTAGAAGTTGTATTGCTGATTCTTATGTTCTTAATTCTGTAAAGCCATATTTGTTACGGTCGCGAATCATATTTTAATCAACATACAACCCGACACTGACCTGCAAATTGCAAAAAACGTAAGAAAATTTGAATTTCGCGGGTTACCTTAGCGCCTCTTCCCCCTTAAATTATTGTAATAGGCTGTCACACACTGTCAGAAATGTCAGTTTACCAGACATATCCGTAGCACCTGTAGAGTTCCTACTAAAATTGATATTGTAACTGCCCGTGTCTTCCGCATTCAGTATCTTTTAATCCTTCGGGGTAGTTTATTGTGTAGCACACTTACAAAGGCAATATCAATCATTTTGACAGTTCAACCGCATCCATTGCGCTATTAACGTTGTTGAGCAGGCGAATTTTTCAAACATATTTATTTATAATTCCCAACACAACCAGCATTAAGCTTCGTGCAGACCAGCGCGACGCGACGCCGCGACGCGACTCGAACAATACAATTTCTAACAAAACTTGACGGTATAACAATAACTGGTGTCGCGACGCGTTGTCGCGTCGCGCTGGACTGCACGAAGCTTTATGCAGACCAGCGCGACGCGACACCGGTTATTGTTATACCGTCAAGTTTTCTTAGAAATTGTATTGTTCTAGTCGCGTCGCGGCGTCGCGTCGCGCTGGTCTGCACGGAGCTTTACAGGTTACCCCAAATCGGTAGCGTGGTCTTAAACAATATTTTTTCCATTACAGTTTATCACATGTAAAGTAATTACAATAACCATCGATTATGTTTTTTTTTTGTGCACTCATTCAGAGAACAGGTAAATAAATCTACCCTTTCGATTCCGCGATTTCGTTAAGTGTATGCAAGGCGCGCGTTAAAGGTGCTTTCCCCAGCAGGTAGGGCCGGCCGCGAGGCACCGCCAGTAACCGCGGTCTCCGTCGCGGCGACACGTAATTATCCGGCACGTTTAGACACACATCCTTTAGTTCACCCGGGTCAGATATCTTTCCACGCCGTAACTTAAAAATATATGTAACAAGTGCCAAATCCCTTCTTGTTTCCAGCTTGAAGCAGTGGATTAGGAATTTCTTTCAACATCTTGATTGAAAGTATTACACAATTGGAGAGTCAGAAGTCTACGTACGTATGAAAATGGGTTTAAAACTGGATGGCTTGGTGTGTTTTGTTTGATTGTTTTATTGAAATAATAATAATTGTACGAGAATAGTTATAAGGATTCACTCGCACTCGGTACACTTGATCATGATAGTTATCCATAAAATGAATGTCATCCAAATCATTAAAATCAGCATAATCGAAGATATCCATTGCAATTTACGTACTGAGAGAAAGCAATATGGCTAGGGTTAAAGGGAGTTGTTGTTGCTTAAATTTAAACAACTTTCCACAACAACACGCATGTCTTACCCTAAACAACTTCTAAACATGGTTTTATGGTGTCACTTTTGCTAAACAACTGCTAAACACGTGTCTATGGCGTGTCTATGTTTTTTGTTGTAAGACATGTTTAGGCGCCCGTGTAGATTAAGTAGCTAGGCGACAGAAACAAAGTTAAAAAAAAACTTACCTTCAAATATATTCTGAATGATGAGATAGCTCTGAGTAACAACGATGAGCAACGCGACGTGTGTCCAGGCGAAGAGGCTGAACTGTCTCATGTAGTACTTCTTGACTAGAGACAGCACGAACCAGACGAAGCCCACGCAGTACAGACTGAACGAGATGAAGCGGTGGTACGTCACCAGGAACTTGAGGTAGTCCTGTTGAGGAATAGAGTATTTATTTAGGTGACCATCGTTGATGTTTTTGAGCACAAAGGTACCGTTTTAATATTCTGGTTGGAGTTTATACACGGGATAGAGAACATGGAGTTATACCAACAAAATGTATTTATTCAAAACTTGACACATGATATTTCTGGCGGTAATTTCGATTCATGACTACTATAATGGGAATTAGTGCGAAGTTAAATAAAATTTCAATGTCATGAGTAGTGTTTATTCGAAAATCACAGACAAAAATGTTATAATAATATTGTTAATCGATAAAGTTTTGGAATCCCTATTCTTTTTGTAGGTATTTGCGGTGAAATTATGGCTTGGCGTGGCGGGAAAGCGCGTGCGTTTATGCTCTGGCGTTTAAAAGAATATTTATTAGTAGAAAAAAATATATTTGTCGAAATGCTGAGTGGCTTAGTAATATGATGGGTCCTTTAGTAAGTAGGGACATCCACATGAGTGCCTCTACAGGGGAAAACGAAAGGAGCTCGCCATGCCCGAATCTTATCGTATAAAAAGTGGTTTTCCTTGCAACTAACTTATGCCAGATAGATCGCTTGTGCATTAACATAAATAATAACAGCCGCATAGGTCGATCGATGCTATGTTTGCCGCGGTCGGTTCGTGGATGGGTGACAATCCATAACATATCGAGACTCCTCTGTGCCTCTATTAAACAGTTGGTCCCGGCTGTCATTTGGAGATCTTTGACAGTCGCTACTTGTCGTCAGAAGCCCGAAAGACTGACAACCAGTCTTACCAAGGGGTTTCGTATTTTATTCGTATTACCCAGTAACTGGGTTTTGGAGGTCAGATAGGCAGTGGCTCTATGTAAAATACTGGCAGTCAGCTGCATACGGTAAGACTGGAAACCGATCCTAACATAGTTGGGAACAGGCTAGGCAGATTGATTGTATCCTATTATCGGTATTGATTGATTGAAATATAAAAATATATCGTAACGCTTGCGCATTCAGGGCATTTTCTAAAATTAGTTGTAACCTTATTATGGTCTTATTACGATATCCAATACAGGTTATGCAAGGTTCACACATTCTTAAACCCATTATTTTCTAGGCTGTTTCATTAGTTTCCTTTGTGGACTAATCGTTACAAAACGCTCTGATTGGCGGAAATTAACGACTGTCTGAGCACACTGAACGTTGTAATGAGGTCAACCAATTAGTTGATTGATTGCTTAGTCCAATAATGCAATTTAGGTTAATATACATATTTATAGCGTTTACTTTGAACGTAATTTGTTCCCTTCCTTGATAAGCTAAGTTATCGTTAGCGCCAACTCGTGAGAATTAACGTCGAGTCGCTAAACGATTATCGTGATAACAAAGTATCAAATACAATCATTGTCTATGATCTAAGTGTTACGTCACGGCTTAATCCACCTTAGAATTACTTCATTCAAATTAACAGGTGATGTGAGGTGTTACATTAGTATTAGTTTGCGAAATTGTCTAGGTTCATTTGTACTGCATTCAACTCAAAGCTTCATTAAACTTTACCTAATTCATTCATGAATCGCTTCTTAAGGGTTGTGGAGGACCAAAAAAGTTGGTTGAAAAAGTTGGTTATAGTGATGAGAACAACCTTCAAAAACGGTAAAGGAAAACATCGTGAGGAAACCGGTATGCCTGAGAGATATTTCTGGACAGCATGTGAAGCCCAGTCAGAGGCCGCTGGGCGGCATAAAAACTTTGACACCAGTCGATCCATTCTGTAAAAATCTTACCGTGAGTTAGTGAGGTGAAGTGAGCTGTTCATAGTGTCAATCCCTAGCTTTAGGTGTAATGACAGCTCACATCAAGCTCACTTCACCCAAGTTATCACGGTGAGATGTTTACAGAATAGCACGGCAGGTTAGTGACCCACACGAAAAAGAAGTATGACATCTTAACGAGGTTTTCAGATATTTCAATTATGTAATGTTGTGTAATGTTTTAATCGGGTGGGACCGAATATAGGCACGACTTCATCCTTCCGACACAAGACTTTATCATCACCCCTCACAGGAAACTATTCAACACAACCTAGCTCCAGGATTTTTGTCTGTAACTTCTCACCGTGAAAACTTAGGTGAAGTGTCAATCCCTAGCAAAAAAATCTCTGATATGGTGGAATGACAGCTCACTTCACTTAAGTTTTCACGGTGATATCACCAGGTAGGCATCATCGAGTATGCCTGTTATCAAACTCGTGAGGCTTGCACGGTGCCAATGATCAGTAAGAAACCGTTCGTCAGCCACTTATATAGGAAACCATTTTGGGGTAAAAGTCAATTTTACTTTGATGAAGCCTGACTTATATGAGGCATCTAATCTAACTAGCCCGTACTGTCCCACTGCAGGGTAAAGGCCTCCTTCTCCCTTTTCCACACAGTTCTGTCTATTATTGCTACGGACAGACCTTGCGGTAGGAATCAAGCTTGTCCCGCCATCTTCGTCGCGGCCTACCGCAATGTCGTCGTGCGTTTAGTGCAGGGCTCCCCAACCTTTTAACATACGCGCCCCTAACTTTCTTTTAAAATCACTACGCCCCTGAGTTACTTTATCAACATAAGCAGAAAAGCATAAGAATGTAAAGCGAGCGAAAGTGAGGTCGAAAATTTTTGCACCCCTTGGTCACATTTTCTTGAGTTTTGCAGAAAAACTCAAGAATTATGAGAATGCATAATGTAAGGGCAACCAAAGCGAGCGCGAAAAATGTTGTACAATTTCGAATTCGGTACATTTTTCTTCTGACCATTGTCAAATTGTATCACGCCGCCTCGGATAGGTTCGGTTTTGTTTAATCCATTCTAAAAGAAAGAGGAAAACTTTTTTTGTTGACATAAGCAGAAAATCTGAAGCTCATTTTACAGTACCTACTTACAATATTAGGAAACGTTCGAGTTTTGAAAACTAGCCTTAATCTTTTCAAATCAAGAACATAAAATTTTATAAATCTATAGTTTATTATTAAAATAAATAAAATAAAATAATCTTTAATTCGGATAAGCAACATCCATATGGGTTAGTAAAAACAAAAAGATAACTTATACCTATGTTAGTAAACTTATACCTACGTATTATCTATTTGACAACAAGGCTGTTGTTCAAAATGCATCTTTGAACAACATCACCTAACAAAGGAGAATCCAACCTCCCCGCTATGGTCTTCAGGATGGAGTTGGAGCTGTCCCGCACTCTATTAGAGCCGCCGCGCGCCCCCATTGGTCACTACGCCTCCCGAGGGGGGCGCGCCCCACCGGTTGGTAATCCCTGGTTTAGTGGGTGTTAATCTAATCGGTGATGCTCTGAGCCATCTTACACGCTACCTCATCATGAGGCATATAAAATATTATTTGTAAAGACAGGTCAGTGACCTGTGACACCCATTTTGATTAGATCTCGCAGTATTCAACGGAAGCCCAAAATCACAGAGCTGCGATAAGGTTATCATTAACTTTAATAAATAGTTTTGTAAACAACACTAATGACTCACAATCTCGGTCAATTAATCAGACGTTTATCATAATCATTACGTCGTTCTGTCCAAATCACGCGTTGATCCAATATTGATTAAGTACGTACGATACTTACATCGGGTCAATGCGGTTGTATCCAGCAGTTACATAATAATATGATTAATGTTTATGCATTATATTTTGTAAAAATGTGTGATACAATAATAACAATATATCTCTGCAGCCCTAACCACTGGTAACTTGGACCCTGATCCCGATACCGGCGGGCCACATTTTTTTTTTTATATTTTGAAATGTATTTAATAAGTATGAAAATAAATAAACGAAATAATAATTATATTATGACGGTCATGATCACGTAGGAGGAATTTAATGACGTAGATACTTGCAGACTTTTCTCTCGACTTCACATATTGCACTCTTATCTGAGGTACTATCAAAGAAGTTCATATCTAACCAGTTTCAAAACAAAATCCCGTGAACATGATGACCACATCTGTTACCGGCCCGGTGCTATAGCCGCCGAGCGCTGCAAGCAAGAATAGTCCTTACGGTGGTTAGCATATCTAACCACCGCGGCACCGTAAGGTACGGTACATACTAAACGCGGCAAGTCATTATATTTTGTTTTTATGTGAATTTATATGAGTAACTTCAAAAATTATGGACAGTCTCCTAAAATTAGTATAACAGTGACAACTAATCCTAACTTTTTCTAACATAATATTATTAATGCAAAAGTGAGTTTATTTATTTGTTACGCTTTCACACTAAAACGGCTGAACGGATTTGGATGAAGTTTGGCACATGAGTTGACCAGGGTACTTTTTATCCCGATATTCCCACGGGATCGAGACTTATGCGGGTGAAACCGCGGGGTTTAGCTAGTTACTTATAATCGAGAGGTTTGTTTTGATGAAGGCGCGCCCTCGTAGCTCGAATTTTTCCACCTTGTTTGACTCTCAAAAATGGCGGAGTGCGTTTTTTCAGGTGCGGGCAAAACAAAGTGTTTCTTTAATCCCCAATTCTACACGATTTGAACGGAAACGAGTTAATGAATGCGAAATAATCTAATCAGTGGATCGTACGATCGATGATTAGCAATATAGTTCGATGACAATGCACAAACCCGCAATAAAATATTCAATCGAGATAAGATTCCGTGAAGTGTGATTACATAAGGTACCTAAACGTGCTTATTTGTTCAATCAAAGGTATAATAAGCAGGTGAGATTTCATGGGCTTCAATCTGTCAATCACAGTTAACATGATTTTTGTTAGATTTTTTAGAAGTATGTTTACTTTTCGATGCCTCGTAATTTCTCTGTGTGATCACAGATAAGAAAAAAACTAAAGAAATCATCTCAAAACGCCTCTACTATCCTCATATAAGTAAGCAGGAAAATTACAGACAATATTGTCTCATCCCGGAAAATTATTAACTTTACACACGGTTGGAGCCGAGCGTTTCGCTAGCTGCTGAGATAGTTGCATTTTTTTTTTCAATTATTACGAAAATATTCTCTAGCATTTTAGCTCAGACCGAATAAAAAACCAAGACTAGCGCTGTCAACAGTGACTTGAGGCCGGTTTCGTAAACAGGTGTGCACTTAGTGAGGTGTAGTTTGATTGTAAATGTGTTCGTGTAAGCGTGTATGCACAGAGCGATGGAGTAGTATTGGCATGCTTCACTGTATTGTTCGCAGCGCTATGTCTTGGATTTTTATTTGGTCTGAGTATTTAGTAGTTATTTTATAAGCCTTTGCCCTTTTCATTTGTTGAGCTAAATCGAACGGACTATCGTTTATCTAACAAAATCAAGGTTTTCGTACCGACCTTCCGGACAGGAAATTCAGTGAATGGAATTACTCGTATATTTTTTAAAGTTTTTTTTTGCTGGAAATTACAGTTACGGTTACAAATAATATTGACTTAAGTTGCCAATATATTTCTATAAAATATTTTTTTTATTTTTATAAGTAAGTATTAATATTTTTTTCAAGTTATTTTTTTGTCTGCTAATTCGAGAAAACTTTTTTTTATGTAATTTAGTCCAGTGCCAACCTAATTTGCATTACAAAGGTATGAATTTAAATGACGGATCTAAAGAAATGGACTCAAAGCTACGTTTAAAGGCGCCTAATATACAATACACCATGTCGGCAGAACGACCCCCGGGTTTTTGTTTATCGCTTATAGAAATTATGCATCGTGGCTTCTGCATGCCTAGTCCCTGGCGGGGCGGTTCATGCCGCAGGGATGAAGGTACGTGTATCTCCCGGGTCTCCGACCCATGGTAGTGGAAGGAACCCAGGGGATTTAGTCGGCAAGAGTCCGACATAACCCTCCGTTCTCCACAGACGGAGGGTATCCATGACTATTACCCATCAGAAATAATTGCGGCTAGACACATAAAAAAATAACACAGAAAAATTTTCAAGTTCACTCACCGTCCTATTAATGACGACTCCAAAGTAATCAATGAGGTTCTCTCCGTAGAAGAAGTAGTTGGAAGTGAGGAGGAAGTACCAGGAGAGGGAGCGGAACCATGGCAGGCCGTGCACGCGGTAGACCGCGTAACCGATGTTGATGATCTCTTCGAAGCATTTCACTTGGACGCAGAGCACCTGGGTGGAGGGAATACGGAATTAGTATGATTGATATGTGTAGTAAGCTCGCTAACATGGTACTTGAAATATAACTGGGGATTGGGACACCTGAGCCTAATCCAGCGGGGAAAATAGGCGCTGTGTTTATGTGATTGGTATGATATTTTACGTACGATACGTTTCGTGATACCAAATGCAGGAAAGTTAGCTACAAAATGCTGCTACCATATCTATATCTGTCGCTTAGTAGTGGTCCAGTTTGAAGGGTGTAGATAGATGGTTTGTAGGAACCATAGCACGGGGTGTTACAGGAAGTTTTATCCTGTAAGAAGGCTGCCAGTAAAATTATAGACAAGACAATATAACTTTATTTTTATGGTTGGTACTTAAATCTTTTGGGAATTGCAAGTGTCTATTTTAGTATATGTCGAACTTAGTATGAGTGCACTAAAACACCAAAAATCGGAGTAGATGGCGACAAATCGTGAGGCGAATCATATCAGCCCCTGCACGTGAAACTACATGAAGACCACGACCGCTCTATCAAGAGTGCTAGTAAGAAGAAGAGGAAGTTAGTATGTGGAAAGTCTGGACATTTATCTTGGACATTACTGTACTATCAATGAAGGAAAAACATTGTGAGGAAACCTGGACTTATAGTTAAGATAAGTTTGAAATCGTCAACCTGTCTTGAGCAAGCATGGTGATCAATGCTTATGCCTTCTCTGTATGAGAAGAGGCCTCTGTTTGCAGTGAGACAATAATAGGTTGCTATTATTATTTATTATTATAGTCTATGGCAATAAGTTACCATTTTCCATCTGATAGAAACTAAACTTTTTTGGACAATAATGAACCATGTATGTAATGTACTTGCTACATAACAACAATTCTATTCAATAATTTAGTATAACATTTTTGCAAGCATTAACATAAACGTGTATTTTGGAGGTCGCATGGCAACGGACGCTTATTGCGGCTTGCGGCTACGGTTGGTTGGTTGTAGTTGGTCAAATTTAAACTATCTAACAACATTACTTGAACAGATCCTGTAGATTTTTAAATAAACCGCGCGTTACGCTGAATTCAGCGCAGCGCAGTTTCCTGGCAGAACGAAATACGATTTTATATTTACCATAGGTATAAGCCACTGGTTTTCCAACTAAGAATGAATGAAGGTCATCTGACCATCAAGGAAGAAATCATTAAGTTGTAATAAATACTATAGGTACACTTATATTGTTCAAATAAGGAAGTAAAAATGAATATTCATGGAGTATATGAATAAGAATGGGTTTTAAATTCTCATGTATCACATTCATAATGCATGCAAAACTGGCAACAGGAAAATCTAATCTAAAACGAAATTAATGATTAAGACATAGTTTCAAATGAAACTTACTTTGGCATTCAAAAATATGGTTGAAGGTTACTCCAACAGCCAAAGTAAAGAGGGGAGACCAAAGTACCATCGACACGGAAAAGACAAAAAAGTAGAATACTCGAAACAATATTTTGACTCAAATAATTAGACACAGCAAACTTTCAGAATGCCAAAATGGCCTCATTTAAATAACATTACTTACTATACTGATATCTGAATGACAGACTCGTGACAAATGTTCAACAAGACTGACATGTCATTTACCTATAATCATGGTTCCATTGGCACTAACAGACATGGGATCTAAAGGGTTAAGCTACTTCATACACCTAACATTTGGAGACCTAGAGTAATAATTCTAGCATGCTGAGGAAAAGCAGACTGATTTACACCTCTGGCCGACTCAATTGCCATTGACATGCTAAGGAAAATTATAAATAAACTTACTGTGATCATCAGAGCCAGCGGACCGCCATAGATGAGCAGACAGAAAGCTGCAATCATCAACCAGGTGAAGATACCTCGGATCACCCAGTTTCTCCATCTAAATAAAAATATATTTCTTGCAATAACTATTCAATTGAAAGATTCGATTATTGTGTGAGCAATGAAATGATTGAAAAGGGATAGTGAAATGATAGTGTGACGGATGACAGGGGACACCCCAAAAAACATGGGACAAGGGCAGAAAGATTTTTTGTATAGACTTATTTCTTATAAGACATAATATTGAGAAATGCATTGTTTCTGTGGGCCTATCCTGAGAGTGGTGTTGATGATTGCAATCATGAAGAAAGACAGTGTTTTTCTATGCTGCAGTACCATTTATTAAATACTATTCATTTAAAATAATTTAATTGAATTTGAATGAAATATGAATACATCACCTTTTTGCCATGATCAATTATTATCGCTGATCATCTGGCTCTTTTAAGTTTTTTGAAGTCTTATGTTTTAACACACAGGCTGAAGTCAACAATTGAATTTGTTTAATATTGTTTTATGGTTTTATTAGTTTCTGTATTAATAATACATTGAAAACTTGCTACTTGGTTTCAACGGCTTTTCTGTTTTACAAAAACAAGACCAATACATGAGTATCTTTTCTTAGTTGTTTTAATGAATTTGAGTAAACAACAATTTTAATAATAATAATTTTACACCAACAACTTATTTAAACCAGTTACATTAAAATATCTATGAGAGAATTCCAATCGACCTTACACCATAGTGGTATGCTACCTTAGAAACCTGTTTTGTAAACATTACATAAAATATGAATAGATTATAATACTAAGCACCAAACAAAAATTTGTGGCAAGTAAGCTACAAGAAACTAGTTGATTTGTTTGTTTTAAATAATAATTATTTGAAAAGATTTGGATTACATACTATTTAAGTGAATTAAAATTTAGTAACAAATATTTCATTATGAATTTTGTACACCAATCTGCACACTTTCAGAAAAAAGAAAAAACTTAAGCTTTGTTTAGCTACAAAAGATTCTGATGTTTTCTGAGATTTATTCAGATTTGTGACAGGTTAGTTATCATAGAGCGGCGTTAGGCGTGCTTGTTACCATCGTCAAAATCTACAAGAAAAACACTATTGGGGCAACTCTCAGAACATATTATTTAAACAATAGACCTTCTTCACCAATTTTATAAATAGAACGTCACTATGGAAGAAGAAAAAACTGCTTTATTACCTTGATGACAGTCCCGAAAGCGCGGAGTCAAGGATTTCCGGAGTCTTATCCGTTCCCTGAGGTAAAGACTTCGCCATTTCATCCACATACTTCTCTTCTATATTCTTCTCTTCCTCAGAATCAACCTATTGATTGGGCATAAAATTAACAATAAATAGAAATTTAATTAAGAACAGTTTATTAGAAATAACAATAAAATAGGCACGTACGTGATCAGATTCGCCAGCGTTTTCCAGTTTGTCGTTTCCATCACCTTCGCCGCGCCGATGTCTCAATTCGCTCATTTTTGTACTTTATTTCCAAACAATTTTAAACAATCAACAGCAGATTTTAGATAAAAACACTGCACTAACGAGTTTATTTTAATCCATTTAGACGAGAAAAATAGACTCCACTAATGTTTTCCAGCGACTTGTCAAACGAAAAATCAATAATGTTTTTTTTAATTCAGTGTTGCAACTTTCTCAAAACTGCCAGTATGGTAGAAATTTGTAGTAACGTCAAACAGTACATGTGGACCAAGAGGGCAGCTTATAAAGAAAGAAAAAGTATTTATAAGCATAATAATGACAAAAAAAAATGGAGACTTGCACAATTATTTTTAGCTTGTTTTATTATATTATATCAACAATGTTTTATTGGATCGCAAGCATGGTTTCATGGTGTAATTAATGGTATAATAAAATGTATACTTCCTTGTCAATAATGTCATTTTTGTCATTCAATCAGTATGCTCGAGTCTGTTTGTACAAAGTACATGCTCTGAAAGATAAGCAATTGTAATCATGTAATTGAGTAGGGACTGGGTAGAGGGCGTGTCGACCCATAGACCACTCTAGCTAGCCACAGCAACAGCAACTTCCAGCATCAATAAAGCTGGTCCTATATAAAATAATTAAGGTAAGTAAGTACTTTTCAGTAGGAATATGGTAATATTTTAAATAAGCTCCTACGACATGTAGGAGTTAGTGTTGACAGTTTAGTTGTCAACTCATTATTTCACTTCATTTGAAAGCCCCACCGATTCTCGCCACAGTGTGCTTTTGGGTAACACGTGTGTTCAGAATTTTAGCGGTTTTGTTGTTGTTTTTTGTGATATTGTGATTATTGTGACTTGTTATTGTGTTTGTTTGTTTGCGTTCGTTGCCACCCTGCCAGCAGGTTTGTCTTGTGTTTGTTTTTATTAACTGCTTTAGCCACCATTATCCATATTCAATATGAATATGGATAAAAACAAACCCCCCGACCCTCCTGACGACATCCCAACTACACCTCTTTCCGGCTTTTCCCCCTCTAACTTAAGTCCCACACCCAACCCATTAAGCCAGTTTGCAGATGTGGTCTGTAATCTGGAGTCTCAAATCCTCCCTCCCCAGTCTAACACCCGTAAACGTCCCGGTAATGATGATGATGTATCCAACCGTCCTACCAAACAACCAAAAACTCAAATAGGCCGTGTTAGGTACTCAGTCACAGATAAAGGACCTTATATAGTTCATGTTTCCCGTCAGGAAGCTCAGCCTAACTCTGGAACGACCCTACACCCTGTTACATTTGGGCGTTTCTTGTCGAATCAAAATTTCTCCAATATTATTACAGTCAAGAGAGTTGGTAGAAATCGTGTATCCGTAGAATTTTCATCCCCTCAGGATGCAAACGCTTTTATTTCAAATAAAGTTTTAGGTACAAATTTATATGAGGCTATAATACCGTCTTTTAATATTACCCGTATGGGTGTTGCAAGTGGCATCCCTACTGACTTCTCGGAAGAGGAAGTCCTGACATATTTAAAAGTTCCAGTCGGCTGTGGTCCAATACTGAAAGTTAGGCGATTGAATAGGAAGGTTAACAAAGATGGTTTAATTGAATACAGGCCCACAGAAACTTGTGTCATCACATTTGATGGCCAAGTTTTACCAAAGAGAATATTCTGTTTTTATACATCTTTAACTGTAGAACAGTATGTCTTTCCGACCATTCAATGCCGCAAGTGTTGCCGATTTGGTCATGTCGAATCTCTCTGTCGTTCCAAACCCCGTTGCAGCAAGTGTGGCAATGATCACCCCGGTGATGGTTGTAGCATTGCTGAGAGCGAAGCTTTCTGTGTGTTGTGCTCTGGAAGTCACTTTGCTAATAGCAGGGCATGTCCGGAGTACAGCAGGCAGAAGACAATTAAAACAATCATGGCTGAAAAAGTAATGTCCTATTCAGAAGCAAGTAAAACTGTTCCCATTTCTACTCGTAGTTACGCAGACATTGCCAAACCACAGTCTCAGTCATTTCGAAAAACAGTATTTCTTAAGCCAAAGACCCATGCTCCCCTTTCTCCTTCCTATGATAAAACAGCTCATCTGCAGCTTACTAGCACTCCCCAATCTTTGCAGTCTAATGGCTGTGCTCTCAATAGTCAACTAACAGAATCTCCTGAAAACTTGTCTTCAATAATTGAACTTCTCAGTAAACTCCTGTTGACTTTAATGTCTTCATCAAATAAAACTCAATTACCGTCCAACGTTGCTACTTTACTTATTAACTCACTCTCATCCCATAATAATGGCTCGGTTGGTGTTCCTTCAATGGAATGTGAGGAGCGTGTGGCATAAGAAGCACGAGCTCACATTCCTTCTGAATAAACACAAACCTTTAGCTTGTTCCCTTGCTGAGACTTGGCTAGTTCCGAGTCTTAGTTTCCGTGTACCTTCCTTTAATATTCTCAGATGCGACCGATCTGACGGCTATGGCGGGTCGGCTCTCTGCGTGAACAATCGTGTTCCACTTGTGGTTGTATCTTTGCCTCCTCTAGGTGATGATATTAGTATTGTGGCTGGTAGGGTAGAGGGTATAACCCTCTTATCTGTTTATATTGCTCACCCTCACCAAAGTTTCCTTCCAATTTTAAAATGTATGTTGGAAAACATAGAAGGCCCTGTACTTGTTATGGGGGACTTCAACTGCCATCACTTTAGGTGGGGTTCTGAACGTTGCGACTCTTTTGGGGAAGGTCTTGTTGAAATATTAGACGACCTTAATCTATGTATTTTAAACAATGGTTGCCCAACCCGTAGGTCTCTTCCTGGACAGAATAAGAGTTGTGTTGATCTCACCTTTTGCTCACTGGATATTGCAGCATCATGTCATTGGGAGTGTACCAGTTTGTCACATGGCAGTGACCACTACCCAATTGTAATCTCTTTAGCTGAAAAGACTTATTTGGAAAAATCAAACCCTCCACTCTTGAGGTATAATTTATCTAATCCTGATTGGTCAAAGTATTCCTCACTATTGGAGGACAAAATTGAAACACTTCCAAATTTAGTTCCCCATGATTTTAATTCTCTGGGTTCCCTCCATGTGTCAAACTGCTATAATAACCTCATTTCTGCCATAACATCTAGTGCAGACTCATGCTTCCCCGTTAAAAACTCTGCACGTGGACGGATTCCCCCTCCACCATGGTGGGATCAGGAATGCACAACAGCCATAAGGGAAAGGGATGATGCTGAGATGGTGTATAATGAGGCGATGGTTAGCGATAACCTAATAACATTTAATAGGACCCTCGCTAAATCTAAAAGGTTGCTGCGAAGGAAGAAGCGTGCCGGCTGGGCCAACTTTTGCGGTTCTCTGTCCCCCTCCACTCCTTTATCAGTTGTATGGAAGAAGATCAATCGCTTTAGATGTGGATGTTCCCCTTCAATTTCTTCTCCCATCCCACGGGGGACTGCTGACAAGTTCTTTGATAAACTGGCGCCTCCTTATGTACCAACGGAAGCAGAATATAGTCAGCCGTCTCTCATTTCTTCAGAGGATCCTTTTGATGCACCATTTTCTGTGCAGGAGCTTAACTCTGTTTTGAAACATGTTCATGACTCTGCCCCCGGTATAGACGGAATTGTCTATTCCTTTATGTCACACGCAGGCCATAGAGCAAAAAATTATTTTTTAGATATTTGCAATTTTTGTTACATCAAAGGCTGGGTTCCCGACCAGTGGAAAACTCAAATTATCATTCCTATTTTAAAACCTGGTAAGCACGCTGATGACCCAAACAGTTTCAGACCAATTGCTTTGTCATCAGTTCTTGCAAAACTTTTGGAACATTTAATAAAGAACCGACTAGAATTTATAGTGGAATCCAGAGACTTACTTCCTAGGTCTCAATTTGGTTTTAGAAAGGGACTCGGTACCATGGATAGTGTTGGGGTTTTGGTTTCAGATATACGTTCATCGTTTTCCAAAAATGAATCCGTAGTCGCTGCCTTCTTAGACATTTCCTCTGCCTATGACAATGTCCTTCTTCCCATTCTCAGGCAAACATTGCAACAGCTGAGAATACCGGAGAGAATGATACAGTGCATCTGCAATTTGCTCATGTCTAGAAAATTGGTTTTGAGAGTTCCGGGTGAAGAATTTGAAGTCAGGACGTCATGGAAGGGCCTACCACAAGGCTCTGTTCTTAGTCCCTTACTTTACAATTTGTATACAGCTGACATTGGTTCATGCCTCAATAATGATTGTCAAATTCTTCAGTACGCTGACGACTTGGCTTTATATGTCACCAATAACTCTGTTAGCGACGCTGCATCATCCCTCTGCGTATCCCTGGACTCTCTGAACCAATGGCTAAATTCACACGGTCTGAGTTTGTCTGCCCCCAAAAGTGCTGTAGTTGTATTTTCACGCAGGAGGCTGATCCCACAAATTTCAGTGGGCATCCAAGGGCATTGTATACCGGTTTCTTCGAAAGTAAAATTTTTGGGTGTCGTTCTAGACTCCAAATTTAGTGGTTTACATCACCTAAATTACTTAGTGAATAGATGCGAGAGAACTATCCCCATATTAAAAGTGCTGGCTGGTGTCTGGTGGGGTGCACATCCCTACACCATGAAACTGGTATATAATGCCTTAATCCGGAGTGTTCTGGACTATGGCTCTTTTCTTTTAATTCCTTGCAACAAAGGTGCTTTGATTAGGTTGGACAGAATTCAGGCTAAGTGTCTACGGATCATATCAGGCTGTATGAAGTCCTCACCAATTAACGCATTGCAAGTAGAGTGCGCAGAACCACCGTTGGCCTTGAGAAGGCAGTATCTAGCATCGAGATTTTGGGCTAGAGTCATTACCAAATCCTCCCACCCTCTTGTTAAAAAAGTGAGCGATTTGGATGTTGTATGCCGGAGCTCCAATTATTGGAACCATAAAGAAGTCCCTTTGTTTTTAAAGTCTTTTCGTTATTATCAAAACTTAGATTCCCCTATTATTCAATTTCCGAAACTTCCTATCTTCAGTTTTGACTATGAAATTATTTGTTTTAAACCAGATATATTCTACAACATTGGCATATCAAAAAAGTCTTCTTCTGCGGACTCTATTTTCAATGCGGCGGTTGGTGAGCGTTGGTATAACTTCGAAAGATTTTTCACGGACGCCTCTAAGTTATCAGATGCAAGTTGCACTGGTGCTGCGGTATACTACCAAAACTCCAAAATTGTTTTAAAATTCAAGTGCCCTCTGCAATCTTCAGTGTTTACGGGTGAGTGCGTGGCCATATTAGAAGCGTGTCTATTTATAGAGGCTCATAGCATTGGATTTGGTGTCATCTTTACGGACTCACTTAGTTGTTTACAAGCTTTGGAGCAGAATCCTTTTAAGAGTAAACTTCATAGTGCAATACTGCTCCAAATCAAAAAGTCTCTTTTCTCTTGTGTCAAGAATCACAAAACCGTACACTTGGTTTGGATTCCAAGTCATTGTGGCATAAGAGGAAACGAATATGTTGATGCTCTCGCTAAGGATGCTGTTACGTCCCAAGACGTGGACCTTAAACACTTCCAATGTCAGGGATACGACTTACTGAGCCTTCCCAAAAAGAGCTTGCTAACCTCATGGCAAGTCCAGTGGCAAAATTCAAGTAAAAAGAAAGGTGCTTTTTATCACGCAATACAGCCTAATGTTTCACCCAAGCCTTGGTTTTATCCCTACAAAAAAATTTCAAAAAAAGTGATTTCAATTATTTGTCGCCTCCGTATAGGCCACTGCTGTTCTCCGGTTTTCCTTAATAAAATCCGGGTCAGAGACTCATCGCTCTGCGAATGTGGGTTGGATGAAGGTACTTTGGAGCACATCTTTTTTAACTGCTCTAATAATAACCCAGCCCATGACTTATATAGTCATCTTCCTAAATTAAAAATCCCTGTCCCAACTAACTTTCCATCCCTACTAACACATTCTTCCCCAAAGCTCTTTGCGGCTTTGATGTTTTTTATTCGTGTCAATGACATCAAATTATGATAATTTTTGTGTGGTTTGTGATTTTGTACATATTTAATCATATAACTAACAATATTCTTTTATCTGTTTGTTTCAGTGTACTACTAATACCCGTCAACAAGTTTCACAATAAATTCAATTAGTAGTATTTTATCAACAATCCTTTTTTTTTTTTTTTTAGTTTTATTGTTTCTCTCCTTCGCACGTTTTCTCCACACATCTGACATTGGCAGAATTGTCGACATCGGCACCATTGCCATAAAGAAAAATAGAATAGAATAGAAAGCCCCACCAATTTACTGAATTTATAACATGAACTAATGACCGTTTTTGTTTTGCAGCGCTCGTTGTCAAAGTAAATAAAAACATTTTGCCAAAGTAAACTACCAAGTCGAACTGCGTAAAAGTAGTTTTTGGGAAAATGAGTTTCGGCAACTTTCTAATAGTAAACGTCAAACTTTCTAAACGTAAACATGGCGAGTGATTCGGACGATTTTGATAAAAATATTGAAAATGTAAGTACTTCTTTAAAGAAACACTAAATCAATAAAATAACAACATGTTAATTTTATGCCCTTTGTGTTTCCAGCTTAAAAGCAGCGTTAGAGCGTCCTTCGCGCGGGTGTACGCAACTCTAAAGGCCAGGGAATTAAAAACTTTACGACAACTGGATGCAATACGTAAACAATGCCAAGACGACAAAGACTTTAAGGGAAATTGTGTTCAAAATATTCATATATGTTTCGATAACGAGTCCACACTGTTAGAAAATGTAAGTAATTATGGTGTTATTGATTTTGAGAAGCTAAACTTTGATAGCAAAACATTTACACTAGAAGATTATGTCAGCCCTGATGATGACCACATGTACTCTTATAAGACGATTGAGGAAGTAACTAAGGATGTTGAAGAAGGAGATACAGACCTAGAGGCTATAGAGGAGGCTGCCCTGAAGCAGATTACGGCTACAGACAACTGTGTGTGTCATGTAAATATTACAGCAGAAGAAATATCGAAAAAGTTTAGGGATTTAGAAATTAGCACGTCGCCAGTCAAAGTATGTGAGAGTAGTCACAGTAGTTTTGATAACAATGAGGTAGAATGTCCTGAGAGTATAACGGAGGATGATAAAAGTGACAGTTCTGATCCCGATGTAAAGAAAATAGATCCAACAGATGATTGGCTGAACTCAATTAAAAGTCAGACTGAAACTGAACCGTCACAAGTAACTGATGTAATGGAGCACAGCACTATAGCTTGTTTATAGCAGAATGTAGTAGTAGTATTGAGAAGAATTTACATTTTACCAATTAGATAATATTGTAATAAAGTTTTATATTTTGTATAAGTCTTGTTTTTATTGAGGACTGGATTACTTTGAGCTTGTGTGTACTTAAAAATTGTCAGATTGAATCAGTAAATAAACCAGGTATTGTTATTTTTTTATCTATTTTATTATTCAGTCCATAATCAGCCTATAATGTTCCCACCACTGCTGTGACACAGGCCTCCTCCCGGTGAGAGGGAGTGGGCCGTAATCAACCATTCGGGCCCAATGCAGGTTAGTGGATGTACCATCAAAGAAGTTCACATTCAACCACGGCAACCAATGTAAGGACTAGTCTTGCTTGCAGTGCTCAGCGGCTTATAGAACCTGGCCGATAACAGATGTGACCATCGCGTTCACTGGATTTTGTTTTGAAACTGGTTAGATATGAACTTCTTTGATGGTACATAATGTGTCTTCGAATTTTTGGGTCTAGGACATGCTGGTTTCCTCACCATGTTTTCCTTCACCGTTTTGAGAGCAGTGGTGAATTTTTTGTTTTACATAAAGTAATGTGCCTGACTGGGTTCGAACCTAGGACCTATAAATCGTAAGTCGCGGCCGTTACCACTGGGCCACCACTGCTCACTATTATTCACTCGTATTCATTTTATTGTTATACATACCATCGAAGAAGTTCATATCTAACCACCGTAAGGACTATTCTTGCTTGCAGCGCTCAGCGGCTATAGAACCGGGCCGGTAACAGATGTGGTCATCGTGTTCACGGGATTTTGTTTTGAAACTGGTTAGATATGAACTTCTTTGATGGTACACTCTTTGTTTATCATTAGCTTTATTTCATTCTGAAACAACTACTTTTTTTCAACTACTGTATTTTGTATTACAGATAATGCCATCTACGAAGACACGCCCCACTCCGTGGTCATTGTACTGTAAGCTGCACTTTAGTACGGAGCGCAGCGGAGTGGGGCGCGTCTTCGTGGTTGGCACTATCTATATCTAATTATCTATAGTTTAATACAGTAGTTGCAGAATAGTAGTTATAAATTGTAGACTAGTTTGTTTATTGGTGCTGATGGACATTTAACATAATCTATCCAACTGGTGGTGATTTTCTATACATAAACAAATAACCCCTTATTTGTTTGTGTATAGATAGGTACTTAATAAGAAATCTTGCATATACCTACCCACTTAGGTACTGGGCATTAGCCTCCTTTAAAAAATCGGTTCTAATTTTAAAGAACGCAATATTTTATTATTATTTGTAGCCCAGGCCCTGCAGTCTCGACATAGATGGCGTCCTCGACGCGCGCGACGTGCTTGACAAAAGTTGATTATACTTAGGTAAATAAAGTTGATTTTAGACAGACTGGTACTGTTGAAAAAGTCATAAAGAATATGAAGTTGTAGCGCAAACTGAACCTTATGTGTAGGTATTACAGTTGTTCTTCTTATAATGAATTGCAAACGCAGTATAGATAGTGCCATCCACGAAAACGCGCCCTCCCCGCTCCGCTCCGTACTAAAGTACAGCTTAGAGGCCTCGCCCACGGCGACTTTTTGTAGCGATGCTGTCGCGCATGTGTATGGATACAGCCGCGATGCTGGCGCTGGCTGCGTACTTTCGCCCAGATTCTGTATCGCTACTATCGCGATGCTGTCGCCTCCCAGCACCCCTCCCTCCGTTCTCCACCCTTCGTTCCCCCGATGTCGTCAGAAACGGTCGTGCGTTGCATCGTTTCTGTCGCACGTTGCAAACGCGACTAACGCGCGATAGTAGCGATGCAGAAGCGCGTTTACAAAACGCGTCACAGCATCGCTACGAAAAGTCACAGGGGGCGAGCGGCCTTACAGTACGACTACTGTAATCGCGGAGTGGGGCGCGTCAACGTGGATGTCACTGTCTGTATGGTAGTGTCACTAATTTATTTCTCATTCAAGGCAAATAAAACCACATTTTAAAGCATCATCTTATATTGTTAATAAATTTTTACAAATGGCGTTATTACTGAATTAAACTAATTGCGATATGACTTCAGATTATGTTCCCTAATGAATAAATACCCATTGCTTTCATACAAATACAGCAAAAATTCTTAGACATGTAATGATCAATCAAATACCGCTTTCCATTCCATATTTCGCCCGCATTATGTAATACTATGGTTTTATGGCACTTAATACATGACATTCATTTTACAAATCATTCCTATAAATTCCCATTGTTGGATGGAATCTGTTTGGAGTTAGGTATTCTAGTTTGTACTCGACTTTTTCACTGGAAATATTGTGATGGCACGAACAGAAGTGCTGTGGAGAGGATAATTTTAAATGCAGTTAGCTAATAGCGTGACAGCCGCACTACTAAACGATAGTGAAGCTACATTATGGCTACAATTGAATTACGATTCTATTACGATCGAATTAGGCACTAAATTTCCGTGTAATTAGACAGTTTTAGGCCACTTTTTGTTCTCACAGGTGTTAGAGTTTTATTGTCTCGATACTTTTAAAGTGAGCTACAAACTAAGAATTTTCCGATTATTCATTAACGATTACATTTATGAATACTGTGTTAACCGTTAAAGGCCTGATAAACAACTAATTAACGTGCTAATTGACGTGCTTGAGGGTCACCCAGGGCTTTACCGGTTAAATAATTTCTACATTGATACTTTCGATGATAATAAGTTAGTAAAGACAAACAAAATTTTAATAATAGGGGATACAATGCATTTAAGAGATAAATTCCGTAAGTAGGGGAGTACAAAATCTTAAACGAGTAAAATTTTTGAACTTAACATACGTAGGTATTGCGTATCTAAAGCGTGTTACAATGTAGTTACGAATAAGTTATACAACTACCTTACATCATACAGTGTTATGTCTACTATTGTACATTTTACAACAAAAAATATTATATGTTAATTGCTATACAAGGCCAAAGTCTGTGCACACGGCGGCGACATCACGATTGTTCTGCTTCTCCGAGTTGTTGGCGGCCATGTTCAACTCGACAAGCGTGTCCACACTGTTGATACTGACGCCCTTCAGTATCTTCTGCGCCGCTAAACTAGTGAAATTAAAGCTCAAGTCGCTTAAACTCGGAAAATTGTAAAAATCCTGGTTCTCCTTCTTGCTCTCTTGGCTGAGGCTGTACCTCTTCTGTTTGTTCTCCAAACAGTTTATCTTCTCCGCCGACATGTTTATATCCTTAATCTGCTCTTGATTCTTCAGCGCTAAGTTCGGCTCGGACCCCAGCACTGTGGGCTTCTGGTCGATAGCTTTCGTTAACAAATTCGCTATGGAGTCCGAGCTCACCCTGTTATTTACATTTGGGAGTCCGTTCAGCATTTGTAGTGCTGCTGCCTTTTTCAACAGGTCGACGCTTTTCAGCTCGCTGTTCGAATTTATATTCGGTTGTATGCCACTGTTGGCTGACGACAACGAGTTCTTCTGGTACCTCAAACTTCCCAACGATCCTATAATGTTATCGTAACTTTTAGTTGGCGTCGAAGGAATACTATTTGCTGTAGATTCCAAATTATTTATATTATTGTGAATCGCCGGAGAGGCAGGATTGGATGCAACTTCGTTCGTATTGTTTAATTGATTTTTGTACACAAAACTATTGTTATTGGTCGCACCACCTATTTGCAATGAAAGCTTACGATTATTATTCATACCCGTGTCGTTAATTGAATTTTTATTGAACTTGTTTTCTTGTACTTTAATGGGTTCCTCCTGATACATCTGTTTATTCTTTTCGACGCAAACGTCGAATGAGGTTTCAGTTGGGTTTTTTGCGGTTTTGTTTTGAACTCCGTTTTGGGACACCGACACCACCTGTCTATCGTCGTTGATAATGTAAATATTGCTTCCGTTTGAAGTCTCGGTGACTTTACCATTCTCAAAAGTAATAACAGACCTTACTGGCGAATTTTGTACATATACTTTGGTGTTAGTACCACCACCGTTCTGAGAGATAGTATTCGTGGTAACTTTTAGTGTGATTGAGTTGTTAGAATTGGAGCTGGCCAACATGGTCGTCGATGGGTTTTCTACTTTAGCCTGGCTTAAGGTTTTATGCAGCGGGGTTGCGGTTTTTTTGGGTGTGTTTGGACAGTTTTTTGGCGAACTTTTGGGTGATGTGTTACCGTTTTTTACCGTTTCGCCACCGACCATAGGTGGTTTCGTTCTGTATTTGTGCAAGCTCTTTGGGGAGCTCTGTAAGCTCTGTACTTTGACGAGTGACTGTGCTCTGCTAAGGCCGGGGGCTCCGTGCGGGTTGCTATGACTAGGCGAAGGCTTTAACGTGCGGTCTGATATGTGGGACTCTAAACTGGAGTGGCCGCTACTCCCGCTAGTGTGGTAGCTCCTTTTCATTGGTGAGTTTTGGTCTAACTGACCATTTTTGGCGTCCTTTCTTGGTGTGCGATGTGTGGTGGTACTTTCTAAGCTGGAAGGGCCACTTGTGGACATGATGTGATCAGAATAATCGACCCTCCTGAGGCTTCCGCTAGGGCTGTCTCTTAGTTTGGGGTCGCTGTTTCTTTGTGGTGACGAGAAGTGGTCGAGGATGGTCTTGTTGGTGGAGCTCCTGCTGAGCGTGGAGCGCGGCAGGCTGCCGGAGCTGGGGCTGGAGTGCCGCACGGGCGAGTGGTCGTAGTGGCCGGTGACGGAGCCCGCCAGTCCCGACTCCGTGGACAGGTGCCGCTTGTGCCGCCGCGGCAGCGTCGATGACCGATTACTGATCTCCGAACCGTCGTAGTACGATGAGACGAAAGATGTTTGACTCTGCAATGACTCCTGAAACAAAGAGAATTAGGTGATAATTTGACACACTGATATTTTTAAGCGGTTTTTATGTCCTTAGCTATACACGCGCGGTGTTTATTGCAACAGCAGTTTCTGTGACAAATTGACCTGCCATGCGTATTGATAACTTGCACGCATTCGATTAATTAATTGATAACACAAAAAATACATGCTCTTTGGACTAGTTACAAAATTGCAATAACATGGCCTTAGTATGTTTCTTTAGAGAATACTCACAGGTTAATCTCTTAAGCCGCAAATACACACATGCTTGTAACTGGCACAAAAGTATACAAGTAGCTTGCATGCCAGTATGACAAAACAGCTTCTGATTGGAGAATGTCACAATGTCATGCAAGCTACTCGCATATTTTTGTGCGAGTTACAGGAATATGTATTACGTGCTTTAGTCTAAAAGTTTGTCGACAGCAATAAGCAGAGATGAATCGAAACTGCCATGGGTTTGTTAAGCTCATTCGGGCTCAGTGCAATTCATCACATCTGCATTTAGCGTGCAGTCAAAAGTTACGTCTACATACACAACTAAACGTATACATTCGTAACGCTGCGGTGTCAGGTGGTCACAAAGGCGAACGCCTTTGTGACAGAAATATACCTAAGAACAGATACTAGACTTCTTTAGGAACCTAAAGAAGTCTAGTATCTGTTCTTAGGTATATTTCTGTTCTGTTTACATAAACATGTGTACTATTTACCAACATTTGCACCTACCTTGGAGTTGGTCTGCGTAGCGACGCAGTGTAGATGCACCGCTTTGGAGTTGAACCACTCGGTGGGCGGGAACTGCGCAGAGAAGGTGCTCATCGCGCGCGTCTGCTTGCTGCGGCCGCTTCGTCTGAATAAGCGGGACAGCAGGGACACTTTCTCTGGAAAATTATAGAAATTTTGTTAGTTATCGTCATTAGTACTGTTTTATTCTGGAAGCGTAAAAAGAAAGCCGATTTTATAGAAGATACAATATTTTTGATTTGAAATAAATTCCTAAGTATTAAGCCCTAAATGGTTTGGAAGGATAAAGGCCCTTTGCCCACCTTGTACCTAAAGCTAGCAAAAAATAAAAATGTAAATCAACATATTTTTTTATGAAATAAGTAGGTCGAGAGTGAGCCTTGGTCACTGACTGCTTTTGAAAATGCAGGTTGTGCTTTTCAAGTAAAAGTTCGCTAGTTGTGTCTAAGATAAACTTAGAAAGTACGAATGAAATTGAATAAGTCACATTGGTACTTGCCAGGTTTCGAACCCACATCCTTTGGCTTTACAAGCGGGTCCTCAACCTCCGGGCCAACACGACACTCTCCCAGTTTAGATCCCTGTAGAAATTCTAATCTCAAACGTTAAACATTTAGTTATTTAAGTAACACCTCTGTAGTATAATATCATAAAACAATAAAAAAATAAAATAAGTAAACCTTTTCTAATAAAATTGATACAATCTAGAAAATAAAAGCTCAACTTACTAGGCGATGCAGATTCGACACTCGGCGGGTAATCGGTGGACGACGAGCTGTCGGTAGTGTTAGCGTTCTTGTGATGCAAACTCCTGGTGGAGGCGCACCGCTGCAGGTATTTGCTGGAGGAACCGAAGATGCGCAGCGAATTCCGTCGGTCTAAGGAACGAGGAGCCGGGAAGGAAGCACTCCGTCTTTTGTTTGGTCGACCGTATAGGATTTTGTCGTTGGGATTGCCTGGAATTGAGAAAGAGGGGTTGATTAATCATTTTATTATAACCTTGGACACAGGCCTCCTCACTGTGAGAGAGACTGGGCCTTACCTAATCCACCACGCGGGTCAAGTGCGGGTTGGTAGTAGGTTAACTGACGTTGAATTTAATAAACGGAAGAACGATTGTAGTGTATCACGCTACATGGTTACTGGCATAGGTACCTAATCCTAGATACCGAACAGGGCCAAGAGACTTGAACTTTTTCTTAATAGTCATTAAAAAAAATCAAATGTTTTATGCATTTTATCGACACCATAATCCAAAATAATGTTTGTAGCAACAGCTCAATATAATCATAACAGCCAGATTCTTGACTCGTTTACGCGCTGCGCAAAAATAGCTTGGAGGACGTTGCCTTAAGGCTCCCGCGGAAAGACGCGACCCGACTGTGGTAGAACAATTTCTGTGAAAACTTCACGGAAATTGTGATCGGTGTCGCGTTGAGCCTGTACCTATAGCCGTAATTTTTCTTTGCTTTTATTTAGTTACCTACAGTCCATAAATAATCTAACCAATGTTATGTCCACCTGTTTGATTAAATTATCTAAGTTATGCGCCAGAAAATACCTAGGTAGCTACTTGCATTGTTTAGTTCACTTAATTGTCACCATTTACCTACTACAATATTGTTAAGTTTTGTAGGTACCTAGGTAGGTACTTACTCGCAATACGAATGTTTCACAGCCTCATTTCGGGTGGAAATAAATTCCGAGGTATTTCTTGTTTCTGGCTCAAATTTAACAGACTTATAACGCTTTAAATGTTGATTTGTGAGCGTAATAAATGGTTTCATAATGTTTGGTTGTTAAGTTTTGCTAATGGGCTGTGAATAGGTACTGCTGGTTTTAAAATATTACGTGTAGTGTAGTGTGTGATTTCAGCTCAAAATGCAGTGCTTTAAATGTAGGTGTAGGTACTGCACTCTCTTTTCCTAGGATTTTTATATTGCGAGAGTAGAAGGCTTTTAAAGTTCTTAAAGTTTCAAATTAGTGAAACATACCTTTGGGAAATAAATTAAGTACCTACAGAGTAAGTACAGAAGGTACCTACGAGAACACACAAGATGGCAGCAATGAAACGAGGCCAAAGAACTTAAAAATGAATTCATTAAAATACAGGACCTAATTAAATTATTTATTTTCTGGCATTTCTTTGTTTCAAGATACAAAAAAAACGAAAACCACACGTTTTAGCAAAAGACAAACTGAAATGTGTTACAATTCCCATTTCTCGCCCCACATTTGATTGTAAACCGTCAAACATTTGACACGACACCGAAATCTCATTAAAAACTGCAAAAGCTCATAATTCTTCGGAACGTGTGCGCGCACGCATGATGTGACGCACAAAGAGCGAGCCGAACAGTTGCTCGCATAAATCAAGAGGGAACTTGACAGATGCGTGAGTGAGAAATGTATGGTTAACAAAAGAGGAAAGTAACCGGGCAGCTAATTACAAACTCCTTTTTAAATTAAATACCTACCTATTTCTGAACTTGTGCCTATACCCATTCTGCATGTGTGAATTACAAACTTTTTGAATTATGTTAACACGTTCAGCGCAGGGAACCCCTTCTGGAGGGGAATATGGGAGACCAGGAGCCCTCGTTGAGGGCTCATTTTAAATGTAGGTTTTTCTTTGCGAATTCAGCATTATAAACTGTGAAAATAAAATCTGTTGTATATTTTAACAGGATTTCAAACCTAATGCCGGTGAGACTCCGCGAGGGTTAACTTTAGCGCAAACGTAATGCCGGTAACCCTCCTGGAGTCAACTTGCAATATGTATGGCGGCATGGCGTTTGAGCTTTATTTAAAATGGGTTAAGTCGAAAGTGTTAAAGATACTTTTGTCGCATAAGTACAGGGAGTAGTTTCGCTAAGAAGCGAAGGAAACCGCGGTCAACAGCTAGCTTTTGTTGCTAGCAATTTATAGTGAACTAACTTTTACCCGCGGCTTGGCCTGTCCTAAGGCAGCTCATGATCTATCCTTGTGCCAAATTTCATCCAAATCTGTACAACCGCTAAGGTGTGTGTGACAGACAGAGTTACTTTCGCATTTATAATATTAGTAGGTATGGATTTGCTCTATAAGGCAAAGAAATACCTATCAATTTTCATGGCTAGTTAGGTACCTAGTTATTTCTTTTGTTGACTGTATCTACATTCACGTATCTTCATCTCTTATAAATACACACACTTGTACAAAAGTCGTATGGACCTTGTTTTGTGAGGCTGTGTACGCTCTCTTTTCCCCTAGATGGTAACTAGGATTTTACGTAGGCGTGAACATGATTGATTGCTACCCTATTTACATGCCTAAAGCTTCGGTCCAATTCATGACAAAACTGCAAATTCCTAGGCTCGAACTTGCGACAACAAGATATCTAACACATTCAATTGTTTTTTTTTTCTAATGACTTTCTGGGTTGAGATTCGTCCATCTCAGATGTAGGTAACCGTTCTATGTATAATCCTAACAAAACGAGCAACTGAAGAGAGAAACTGTTTTTAAGATTTTTTTTACTTCTTGTAGCTAACTTGTGTGGTTTAGGAGATATTTAGATTTTTTTGGCAGTTTGTAAGCAGCTTTTTTATATTGCTCGTCAGTATAAGATTGTTTTAATCCTTTCAATTTCAAGATACCTAATTATAGAGACGTAGTGTAAATGTATCTGAACTTGACGTGAGCCTTTTATAAACAGTAGAATCGGTAATGCATACAGGTATTTAATTGAGTTTATATTTATCCAATGTTTGTGGAAGGTTGTAATTTTAAGGTTTTATTACTTTTTGTTGAAGTTGATGGTGATTTGTGGTTGATCTTTTGGGATGTGACTTCACAGGATAAGTTGTTATAGCTTTATCATACTTAGGTAAGTATGATAAAGCCAATGAATCAAATAGTTAGGTAACTATTTGATTCATTGGGGTTTAAGTTGTTGTTAGAGGCCTTGGGGATGACCGAACCAGGCAATGTTAAGTGTTTTACTAAATTCTGCAAACCGCTGCATACAATTTATTATTATTATTGAATCTAGAATATATAATTTTCAAATAAAATGATCTACATAAGTACTACATACTTAGTTTGAATAACCGCGCATTATTTGAGAAAAGTACTGCTATACGCGCCTTGGCCGCCTCTTTTGCCGGCCGCTGCATTAATGTACATTACAACACACTGTTTTTGTTCAGTCAAAAACAGTGTCTGTAATAAGCACAGCACAAAAACAGCTTTAAAAACTACGACCTTAGAAGTTCAATAACAAAACTCGAGGTATACTTCAAACAAGCATCAACGTTCCGCTCGCCCTGCAAACAAAGTTCACTACCCTTCCGAACCTGACCATTTTCCAGCATCCGACGCAGCTAAACAAGTCATCCGAACGATCAGCGTAATCTGCAAGATCGGCATCCACGCCCATTAAGATGCTTGTTACTAAACTTGAACATAACGCAAATAGACGGTATGCGACTCGTACGGTCAACTGCATGTCATGGTATGACAACGAACGATAGCTTGAAGTTCCGTCAAACACGATCATCGAACTAGTACGACTTGAGTTTAAACAAACATGCGGCCAAGTTCACCAGGTGCGATTAATTACTATTAAATGCCTCATCAAGCATTTCGGTTTAGGTACCGTGTAAAAATAGTCAAAATGACAACTCTCAAAATACCTCAAAATGATTAATTTAACAATGCTTGGTGAACTTGGCCCTTAGGTTATCAGAGTCAAGCAAGAGTTGATCAAAAATAAGCGATTGCGCAAGTATTAGTCGTTCAATAAGCCACATCAATGAAACCTATAAGTTTCATTGGTGAAATCATTCACCAATGAAACTGAACGCGATCAGCACATTTATACTGCGTTGAAAGCTATCAGTGTCAATATTCCGGGACACCAATGATGACATTGACAGCTCTAGAACGCGATTTAGATGTGCTGATCGCGTTTAGTTTCATTAGTAAAATTCGTCTTAAGCTGTGTTCTTAATTTGTTATACTATTGATGACCTTGAACGTCTCTTTATTTCGTAGCAACAACGGCGGTGTTCGCAGTCCAAAGTGTTATTACTGACGTGCGGTTGACCGTACGCATAATTTTAGCGCACGCGCACCTTTATGACTGGATGCTTCTTGGAAACCGTAGTAATGTGATGATATTTAGATATATTTAGCTGGAATGGGCGAAATGTTCTAAGATCTGCTGTGACCTTTTGGTTTCTGCGGTTGGAATGCGATATGGGGGTTTGGATGTGCGAGAATCGGGGTTTGTTATCAATATGATAAGCTGAGGTGGGTATGTGTTTTGGTTGTGGTAGATGCCAATGTTTAAAGGTAGCCTCACACAAAGTAAAGTGCCTGCTTGGTTGGTGCTTTACTTTGTGTAAATAATTTTTTCGACGGCCTCGGTGCTTTAGTGGTCGTAAGTGCTACTGCTGGGGATGAGGTCTCGGATACGATTCCCGGGTCGGGGAAATTGTTACTGGGTTTTCCATCCGGAATTTCTCAGTAGCAGCCTGGATTCTGGATTTGTGCTCGATTGATGGCAATAGCCTAGCCTAGAGCCTAGCCTAACTTTTTAAGGGTTTTACTACAAATTCCAGGATCGGGCCTACAAAATCGGGTAATTTACTACTAAATATTGGTACCTAGTACCCGCGTTTAAATATGAGATATGGCTCCTCAATCCATACGGACACAGTAATTCGAGGTACTATAGACTTATTCATAATGGTGGTCACTCTCTTAAGAATAAGATAGCAAACAAATTGCGAGAAAGGAAACACGTAAATGTTCACTTCGTGCCTTCGTCTGGTACAGATTATCTTGATAGGAACTTGGTAAACGTAGAATTCTAAAAAGTACCTGAAATCTGCATGATTTTACAATAAACGCAACTTCGGACATGTCTGTCTGTTTGCTCAGATTGATCATAAAAACTGCTGCGCGGATATCGATAAGTTTCTTTTTTAAGATCACTTCAGTTTACACGTTATTAACGTAATTCACTCATTACCTTTCAGTTTTATCTTGTGGGAATATATCCAATTTTGTGAAGGTAAGGTTTCTACATGACATCACGCCTGCAATTGTCGAAGGGATAAGCAGTGGTTTACCTATAGTACACCCACATTTCACCAGTTATGTTTAAGTCCCATGTAATAGGGGGCAAGTCTATTGTTCAGACTCCGGGCAGCTACTGATAAATCCCTGACGCAAAAACCCAATAACACTTTGTCCGACCTGGGAATCGAACCTAGGACCTCATGCTCAGCATTAGCGCTTGCGACCACTAGACGAACGAGGCAAAAAGATTTCAATTCAGGGAATAAAGATATGTAGGTCTATATCAAAATAGATTTATTATTAGAGTTGGAATCGCAGTAATAACGTAGATAATATAATGACTACCTAACTACTTTATACCAGGATATAAATCCAGAGGATATCACAATAATTTTGTCAACTTTTAAGACTCGTAGGAATTATAGCTAATATAATTCCCTATAATTTAAATCTCAAAACAGCACTTCATTAGATAGATAATTAACTATTAACTTATACATTTTATAGATGATATTAAAGGCACTGTAAAATATTAAGCTTCACAAACTTGCGAGTTTGAGCATGATTTAATACCTATAATTTTTGAATTTGTTTATTATATTTTCATTGCGGACGCTTTTAAAGCTTTGTGCAGACTAGCGCGACGCGACAGCGCGACACGACAACGGTTATTGTTATACCGTGAACTTTTCTTAGAAACTGTATTGTTCGTGTCGCGTCGCGCCGTCGCGTCGCGCTGGTCTGAACGAGCCTTAACGTGCACGTCTTTCTACATTGTTCTCACATGTACAATTTAAACATGAATGATGTAACCATTATTTTGTAAGAATATTTTGATTTAAAAGAGTGTCCGTGGAGTTTCTTGCCCGTTCTTCTCCATAGATACCTACTACGCTTTGGAATGGGCAACTAGCTTCATCTTTCTGACTGACCGACCCCTTGACAATTCAAAAGTGCCTGTAATTGGTTTATTTGAAATAAATGCTTTGAGTTTGAGTTTGAGTTTTTGAGTTTATGAAGGTTGATTCATCCACAGTATAATAAAGTAGCAGTATTATGTCTCGGCAGTGACCTAGAAATATTTACCTACGGTCGCTCGGTAGATCAACCTTCCATGTCCGTGCGTAACTGCCGCGCACTCGAGACTGTTGTGTACTGATATACACTGAGATTTCGAAGCGCGTCGTTTTGGTCGTTTTCTATGAAGACTTAATACTGTTACTTATTTATTATGTGGTTCAGACTTTGAGTAACAAGCAAGAGAATACGAAAACAGATCAAATTCACAAAATACGGACAAAAACTGTGCTCGTGAACAAATCTAATCCTATCTAGGTATTGATTTGTGAGGGTATTTAAAGTCCTACGCTACGCAGACAGCTCTGCTACTAACTTGCTGCTTTGCCAATCTTTTTACGATTCAAAGTCAAAGTCAAAGTCAAACAATTCATTTCGATTTGGCACATAAATGGCACTTTTGAACGTCAATTTTACAACGAAAATAATTGATTCTAGTAGCCCCTTCCAAAAAGTAGTTTTCGTATGGAGAAGAATGGGCAAGAAACTCCACCGTTACTCTTTTAAAATGTTTTAACAATATTTCGATGCATCTAGAATAAGATTACTATACCACGATGGGTAAAATGAATGAAAATTTACTGAATGAGCTATACTCATAATAAGAAAAAGAATTGCGAAGCATAATGTGTGCACTCAGCTTTATGATATACCCCACGTTACGATCCTGCAATCTTCATATGTATTCCAATAATAACTCTGGATGCCGTATCTCCTAAGTGCATTCTTATCTTTAACTAAAATACACGTCCTGCCAAAGAAAAGTAGTCACGAGCCGACGGCGATGGCCGACTACTATGTTGAGAGGAATGTACACATTTGCATGCCACCAAGTGTACCGCCTATGTATTCTGGATGTACCCCATCTGCAGTATTATTGTTGCAGCTATTCGTTACAGCTGCTACCGTATTAACAACTCTATCATCATCAGTTAAGGTTGGTATTAGCTGTTTGCTCGTTGTAAATTATGTGAGGCGAGATTTAATTTAATGATAGGATTATATGTAAGCAAATTCCTTCGGTTAGGTTAGGTTAGGCACGCGTGTTGTTATTATTCCACACTTGATTTCAGATTGCGATACTGTTTTCACTTATATCTTGGTATTTTTATGTCACGAATATATTTAATCTCCAGCGCCATTTTTTGTCATGTAATTGCTTCGGCTTTCATTTTTGCCGACGACATTGTTAACGTTCCAGAACTAACCAAATTAAAAGTCTTTTGTTACGTTGTTCAAATTGTTATCTATTACGTTAACTTTGTTTTTTTTAACCATTGTTATTTTGGGTTTCGATGGCACCTATCTTGTTTCCATGAGGTTATTTCCGGAGAGACTCATTACTTCCTTGATAAAACAACATAATTTCCGGTTTAAAAGATCACTAAAATATCACTATGCGCCATTAATCAAAATTCAGAACATAATTATGTGAATAAAATGTCACAAGCACCGTATAAAGGCGATGCATGCTCCATGCTAATTAACTGTAATCTCTTCCTTCCTCAATCTTAGAGAATCCTGCGCATTCCACAGTTACGGCATACGATTGGATCACAAAGTTTAGGTACTTTCATGACATGGGTAATAGTCGGAGAGCTTGGGAGGAAATAATTTTCGGGATGTTTAATTTCATACCTATATTATGCAGTAGGTAAGTGTGTAGTATCTATCCCATCACTACACGAACTTATATGATGTATGCAGTTTCACCTTCTCTAGTTCAAATACGCAAATTTCTACGACCTATTCTTCAATTTGGGATCTCCATTCCACCATCAGCTCAAAAGGAGGGTTTTTATTGGTCCCAAAATTTCACGATGTGTGAAATCTGATTATGGCAATAATTCTGAGCCACATCATAATATTATTTATTATTTATAATAATTATTATTTAAAATGTATGTTGCACGATAGTGTTCTCTAATAGGTTTAATAGCTTCCGTCTATTTCTAGCGTTATCCGCTACACTTACATAGTTTCATGTTCCACATATGTACATAATAGTTTATGATTGTCTAATTACGATGTATGTCCATCGCTAACATCTTACAACATGAAATTTTCCAATCATAATAACTTTATAGTTGCCATCACCAGCTCCTAGTCTAAACTATTTCGGTTGCATTTCATAGCTGCCATTTTATCGCTGTCGGCTGGATCTTCATAACACGTGCGACTTGTTAACGGCGCCGATAATGCGAGCGGTATGCGTGTGCGCACCTCCGTGATTTAGCTTTAGGAGTTTGAACCCTTGGGAGTGTATGTTGTTATGAGTTATGGCTTGTTTATGGTTTGTTATGGTATGTGTCGTATCATAATAATTATTTCTATGTTTTAATCACGGTACATTTAGCCCTGTGCCCATGTCCAATTGCCACAGAAAAGAGTTCTTCTATTGTGCATAAGTATTATGATCAACAAACGTTTTCCTATTTTTCTAAAACTAGCGGCAATTTTACTCATATTTCAAGAAAAAACTAATGTTGAAAATTATCAATAAACATTGCAAATAGTTAAATTTATTTACTAGAAGCAGATCAATAGCATGTCCTTCAAAATGACTGATCTTGATGGACAATCGATCGTGGTAACAATATTGGATGCAGTCACGTACACGAACAAGAAAAAGCTATTTTTGTTGATACTGCAGCTAAACTAATAATAACAAATAATTCTAAATGTAGCAAAGAGTAAAAGTTAAAAAGTGTTTGACGAAAAATATAAAAAGTTAGTTTTATAAAAGATATATTTCACTGCTGTGTACTAATTATTATATATTTTTTTATTGTTATAGATTGAGAAATATATCAACAGTCTATCAGGTGGTAGGTGAATACCAACTATGGACAGCTGAAAAATGGTTTGTGAAAGCGTTGCTAAAGCTAGAGACAAATTGAGAAGCTTCTCATGTGCTTGTACTTTACTTATAAAATCCTTTAAACCGGAACAGAACTAGCGGCAGAAATAGATTATGGAGATACTACTCTTAAGATGAACTCTTTCACAAGGACCTATGTATAGAGTCTTCGTAATTATAAAGATGAAACTATTCACAACCATCTCAAGTGAGGCATCAATCTGCAATTCAAATGCATCCTTCCAACGCAATTCACTAATGAATATAAAAGTCTGGATATCAATAAATCTCGCTGCTGCAGCGATGCAGTCATCTGCACGCCAGTCTCGACCTACATCTGGTCCAGCCACATCCGTATCATTAAAAATAAACTGGTGTTCATTAGGTATACATTCATTAATTATGAATGGATTGGCTCGTGTTACGATTGGTAGTTCGACTTGTCTATTATTAACGTTGATTATTGAACGGATATTTGATACAGGTATAAATCAGTTTACGGTTGTGATTTCAGATTTGGTTTTAATTAATGGTGTGTCGGGTTTTGCGTAAATGCTGCGGTTTAAGTTGAATTCGTGTGTCGTTATTTTGTGGGATGCAAATATCTGCTAATTTCATCTGGCATTCATACTCTCTGTTATTCCCGATTTAATTTGTCTAACATGTCAGTGCTGGCTCTAACGGATGCATTGACATCAGTATCGAAGCGTGGTTCTCATAGCCCAGAATTGGAAAGAAAACGTTTAGAATTACAAATAGGTAAAATGATTCCTTTTCATTAGCGGTTGACTTCCCGTAAACATGACTGACGTTCGGGCATAAATGGAGCTAGATCCGATGTTGATTAGAAATTTAAAGAAAAATTGGGTTAACGTGAAATCTCGGATATGTGTCAATAGGAAATGGTACTATTTATAAGCAGTCGAAAGAAAATGAAACGGATATGAGGTAAAAAGTTTAAACAAGAGACAAAAACGTAGACAAAATATGCACTTAGGTATATGCAAAGATGTTGAAAAGATCTAGATGGTACTTATACTAGATAACTATGTAAATGTAATGAGTAACATTTGGATTGAATTTGTTTTCCATTTCTAGTATTGCCACATATTATTATCTGATTGTTGCCACAGAATTAGAGCATAATTTATTCAAAAGCAAGAAGTGCTCTAGTAAACTTTCATTACAGATTCAATTACACTCATTATTTACCTTTTGAAATAGTTTAGCAAGCACTTAACGAAGTTTCTGAACAATGTTGTGTATTTAAGTGCAAAAAAACTACAAATGTTTCTGAGATTTTTCCTTTAATTTGGTCTCGTAATATTTTGTAATCTTCAGGTTATTGACTGACTTAGGACGAGTTTTAATTTTCACTTATAATATTAATCTTTTTGATTAATACTTTTCGACAATGATTGCCAGCAACGAAACATGATATACGATTGCATATTTCAGCAGAGATATTGTCCACTTTCTAGTAGGATAATTTAAACAATTGACAATATGATCTTAATTATAGTTTCAGATAATCCTATCAAAACAAATGAAGACCAAATGTGTCACGGAAATGCAAATCAAATGCAATTTGTTACAAGATTTTATTTGACAGATAGTAAAATGGCAAATAACAAGAATATCATGGAAACGGGGAAATAACTGTGTTAACGAGACAGCGGACTTATTTGCATGTTTAGAGCTTTTAATAACAGTTGTTCGTTATAATGTGCGTACCGTTGCAGTTTTATTGGGTTTTAACTTTTAAGCTAACATTATATTAATGTCGTTCTGAAGCAGTGGAACACTTTGGGTTGCTACCTTATTTGTAGTTTGTAATCATTTTGAAATTGCACTGTCTTACAATATTCCGTTGATATTACTTTGTGTTAACATTGTCATTGGTTATAGTGGAGCTAATAGGAGATTTGTTAATCATAACGTAATTTGTAACTACTATTAATCACAGAACCGTTCTTTCAAACAACTTGAGAGGTGCTAAGAAACTAGTGAACCAATCAATCTGCGTAGCCTTTTCCCAACTATGTTGGGGTTGGCTTCCAGTCTAACCGGGTGCAGCTGAATACCAGTATTTTACATGGAGCGACTGCCTATCTGACCTCCACAACCCAGTAACTGGGTAATACGATACCCCTTGGTAAGACTGGTTGTCAGACTTTCGGGCTTTCTGACGACCCGTAACGACTGTCAAAGATCCACGAATGACAGCCGGGACTTAACGTGCTTTCCAAGGCACGAAGTAGTCTCGGTATGTAACGATGGTCACCCATCCACAGACCAACCCCGCCGAGCGAAGCTTAACCTGATGGATCGACCCGTGCGGCAGTTATTACTTAGCCACGAGCTCCTCCGCTCGCTCCTTGGTTCACTAAGAAACTAGTGAACCAAACCTAACAAATAAGTAGGTGCAGTGGAGATATTAAAAAAAAAAACGGATGATCAAACATCATTGGCATTTCATCCAAAATCATAAAAATGTTAAATGTAACCTGTTTAAAACTAGGTAAGGTACATAATAAATAAAAGATCTGCATATTATTTTATAACAAAACCAAGTCCCAAAAAGGCTATAAAACGGTTGAATGAACTGCTAAAAATTCCACCCAGGCGTATCATGAGAAAATGCATACGAGTTCAGGAAGAGACGTCATGTCTCAGGAATCTCGGTTCGATGCTCGGTGTCGACTTTAGATAATACTGTGGAATTCGTGAAGTATATTTTTAGGACCCTAAAATAGGAATTATTCGAGTAGGTTAAAGACAGAGTTACTCGTATGTGTTTTACGTGTATCTGGGTCGATATGCCCAAGCATCGCTGAGCAAAACGTACTAGTATTTTACATGGAGCGACTGCCTGTCTGACCTCCACATCCCAGTAACTGGGTAATACGATACCCTTGGTAAGACTGACTGTCAGTTTCTGGCTTCTGACGAACCGTAACTACTGTCAAAGATCCACGAATGACAGCCAGGACCAACGGCTTAACTTGCTTTCCGAGGCACAGAGCAGTCTCGGTATGTAAAGATGGTCACCTCTTACTTCAGTGGGGGAAAGAGTTGGAGCTAAACGTCCTGTAGAGCATCATCTCTTTCCCACACTAAAGTAATATTAAAATAATACTGCTTTAGAGGTGGTGGTAGGCCCCTGGTTTTTGTAGCTGGAATCAATTATTACTTCGTCTTGATAACGAGTAATGGGTTGCCCATAATAATAATTATTATCTGTTCGATTATAGATTATCATCAATCCTTTAATCCTTTTTACTGCACTTGCGTGGACATGGAGAGATTGGCATTTATAATTGGCAGCACGGAGATAAAACAGAGTAGAGTGTAACCTACCACCCTACACCATAGGAGTAATCTTGGTATCTGGGACTCTGGGTAAGGTCTTTTTGGTAGTAATATTCTATTCTCTCAAATACATTGCAAACTATAGTTTTGTGTAATTTAGAAGCATTTTGTAAATATGAGTACCATGGAGCCGTTTATTATGTTATTATGATAAATTTTGACTTGAAAGAGCATGGCAGTTGAGAGTATGTCATGCTCACTTAAATGTCTCGCTGATGGTGGCGAGTGTGTTGGATCATTTGGTTTCCTACAAAATGGTTCAGCTGGATGGTGCTGATCCACGCGTCGTGAACAGGCGCCGTCAGTTGAAACTGGTCATCTCTTATCTGCCAGGGTTTATTTTTAATCTTATATATTTAATTGTTTTGATTATTTTTTGTACATTGTTCTCACATATAGAAGCAACAAGAATAATGTACCTAGGAATTTGTAATTTTCTATATTTAAAATAGTGTCCTTGGAGTTTCTTGCCCGTTCTTCTCTATAAATATCTACGTTTTGGAATGGGCAACTAGCTTCAACTTTCTGACTAACTGACCGACTATTCAAAATTGACAATTCAAAAGTGCCTTTAAATGGTTTAATTGAAATAAATGCTTTGAGTTTTAGTTTGAGGTCAAGGGGTGGTGTTCTTCCCGAAAATTTAGACATATAGTTTACTAAAACAGATTATTAGTTTGTAATAAGGTAGACAAATCTTTAAGCTCTATGTACCATCCCATTTTTACCCGATTTCAAAAAAGGAGCAGGTTATATGTTCGTCCGTGTGTTTTTTATGTTCATCGATATTTTTGTTAAATGTGGCCCGATTTTGAAAATTCTTCTTTTTATTTGGTAGAAGAAACTTGCGCGGTCGTTCCATATAAATTTTATTAAGTAACTTTGTTTGAGTAGTTTTTGAGTTAGCTTCGATAGTACTATTTAATCCACATCGTATATCTTGATGATGATGATGATTACTACTTCTTGTCACTGTTGTTTACATAGCAAGTAGTGGTATACGAATTTAAAGGCCTACCCCACAGGATTGAAGAACTTCATATCTATACACCGTAAGGACTATTTATGCTTGCAGTGCTCGGCGGCTATAGAACCGGGGCGGTAACAGATACGGTCATCGTGTTCACGGGATTTTGTTTCAAACTACTTAGATATGAAATTCTTCAACATGCCGTTTTTTGGAAGTTTTTTCTTTCGCCCTCCTAAGCCTAATTTTTCTTATGAGCGAGATTATTTTGAGTTTTTAAATAAGGAAACCAAGACCGACTATGTAAAGTATACATAACATCAACTTAATCTTGTGCAACATTCGAAAGTTCATAGATCACAGAATTGGATTAAGTGGGTTTACTTTTCGCCTACGATGGTCATCTTGCAACTTTTTCTTATAATTTACAACTGTGTAGGATAATAATCGTATTTAATTCGAAATCTCGGATCAATGTGTCTATTTCGGGCAGAGAAACATTTTTATGAATTTTTCTGAATAGCTGTTTCATAAATATAAGATAGGTTTGGGTCGGTCGGTTGTGTCATTCATAACAACGGGAATTTTGTAGGCTGAATATGCTTTTATGCTTAGTTTTGAAAATTAATGTAAACCCTTTTAACCGTTAAAGGCCTGATAAACAACTAATTAACGTGCTAATTGACGTGCTTGAGGGTCACCCAGGGCTTTACCGGTTAAGTAAGAATATTTAACCAAATTTTTATGTTCCACTTTTTAATACGTTTGATTAAAACTGGAATGCAGAACAGGATACGTGGTGCGACGAAACGCATTAAGGGGAGTTTCAATTTATTGCCTACGCGCATTTTTTGTCGCCATATTTCTTTCAGTAGCGCGGTAATTAGTACCGGTCTATATTTGAATGTTGAAATATTTTTGATCGGTTAGACGTCATTTGTTTTTTTTTAATGCTTTGAAAATGTTATTATGTCCGTTTGAAGTGCTACATCGATGAAATATTATAGAATTTGCGTCGAAAAATCTTATGCTACATTTTATGTCACTCATATGCATAATTATGTATAGCTAATTCTATTTCGTAGTGCTATGAATTTCGTCGAAAAACTAAATTAGGTTGAGACCATTAAATAAAATCCTAAAAATATCGCATCCGTATATGCAATTTATCTAATTATCCAAATAAATAAGAATTAAGGAAAGGAAATATCAGACTCAAGCAAAAGTATAGCACGCGTGTTTCCTGATTTACGAAACCATTATAAAACAAAATGTCGGCATCAATTAGTGTCAGATATACAAAGATTAATTTCAGTGAATTGTTTAATAATTAAGCTAAATTCGACCTTACTGTAAAGCTATAAAAGTTAGAGCTGGTTTTATGGGCTGTTATTTAAATGTTTGGCATTCTCGGGTATAATAATGGGATGTGAACATTATGGAGAAGGAAATCGGATTAGAGTGTTCCTGTGCTTTGATCTCAATATTGTTTTCTAACAATAAAAAGGTACTTACTAACATAACTATTTGTTTCCTATCTTTTATCCTTTGATTATTTATATATCTAGATAGAGTGTCGCACTGCAAATGAACTAAAACAAACAGGACAGCTTTTTTATACTGGGGTGCGTGACAGTTACGTCTTATGTTCACTCACGCCACGCCATTTTGCTTTTCTAGTGTGCGTGCATTTAGCGGCCAACAGTTGGACGCTATTTTTTTCAACGAGTTCACAGCTTTGACTATCTATTTAGACATACTTTTATCTAAGAAATATAAAAGTTAGCACTTTCGACTCCACCCATTTTCATAGAGCTCATACGCCATGCCGCCATACATATTGCGAGTTGACTCCAGAGGGTCACCGGCATTACGTTTGCGCTAAAGTTAACCCTCGAGGAGTGTCACCGGCATTAGGATTGAAATCTTGTTAAAATAAACAACAGATTTTAGTTTCACCGTTTATACTGCCGAATTCGCAAAAAAAACCCTACATTTAAAATGAGCTGTCCGCGAGTGAGTGAGTGAACCCTCCTAGAGGGTTCCCGGCACTGAACGTGTAGTAAGTTAAGTTTTTTAAAAAGTGAACCAGTTCAGGTTAGGTTAGTTAGGCTAGTGCTTCACAGAATCACTCGAAAAGTTTTTAATTTTGGGTTATTGTTTTGTAAAAATATATATAACTATTATTCTCTCATGAGAATTGATAATTTTAAAAATGTAGTTATTACGACTACATTAAAAAAATTGCCAATTTGTCTTCGCTACAAAAATCTAAACTGTTGGCGAAGATTACAAAATTAAGATTAACATAATATTGTGGTGAAATTCACAAGACACTTGAAACAATTTTGAAGACTACTTAAGAGTTTTCACCAAATTATTTATTTGCTGAGCTACGGTTGAGTAGCATATCTTTATGATGAGATAATGAGGTTACAGATGACATAAGCATCTTCAAAGATGCTTCAAAGTTACGTAGTTGATATGATGACAAACATATTTTGCAGTATACTAAATTAAATATGAATGGACCTGATAGATAGCCTATTTTGATGCCAGACAATCATATACAACATGTCCCGGAATTAGAATATTATAACACCAAACACCCTAATTAGAATATTATATACACCGATTTTTTACTGTTATGTATTTTTTTATTTTTTTAACAACCCTACGCTGTCCCCCTCCCGGGCAAAGGCCTCCCTCCACTCCTTGCATCGCTCGCGAGCCCGTGCGTCCTCCTTCCAGTTTTGACGGAACCTATCTGGTCTGCGACCCCGCCTCACTGTCTCAGGCCACCAGTTCTGTGCTATTTGGGCCCACAGTTTGTCCGGCATGCGGCAGACATGTCCTGCCCAGTCCCATTTAAGTTGGGCAGCCTTTTGAGCCACGTCAGCTATTTTTGTTTTGGAGCGCAGTATAGTGTTTCGAACACGATCCGTTAATTTAACTCCTAGTATACTGCGCACCATTGCTCGTTGGTAGACCTTGAGTTTGGACTTCTTGGATGTTAGTCAAAGACCAAGTTTGTGCACCATATGATAAGATGAATGTAAACATATTACGTTATTTATATTGTGTTGTTATGTTATGTTGTGTATTTTTTAATTATGTACTAGCTTCTGCCCGCGACTTCGTCCGCGAGCCTATAACCTTCCTCAAAAATAGGGCTATCCAATGCAAAAATAATTTTTCAAATCCGATCGGTAGTTACGGAGATTACCCTCTACATACAAACTTACAAACAAGCAAACAAACATACACACGAATAAACAAATTTTACCTCTTTATAATATAACTATACTATAACAAAACTATACTATAACTATACTAAATAAATGAACAATATTTTATCTATACTATTACTATAAATAGTATAGATAAAATATTGCTCATTTATTTAATTAGTTATACTGATTGTGGGAAAAACTTGTAGTCACATTAAAAATCTACGCACGCACATAGTCACACACGTATAAGGGTCTAGCGTAGTAGGAACTTCGTCCATTTTGGTTTGTTGTGACTATACAGCGGAAGTGTGACTGTAATTTAAGTAGTTTTAATTATTTTTGGGATAAGAATTACTTATATTAAAAATTACAGAAATCGGTTCAGTAAACGAAACAAAATAATTTCATAATGTGCATTAATTCAGTTACATATTGTATAAATAAATAGATTAAACATAACACATCATGCCACAGATGGTAAACTAAAGCCATTAAATATCGAAAATTTGGCCCAAAAATGGAAGTAATAAAATATCATAAGATTTCTTACATCAAAGGTATGCAAAACATGACATTTCCAGTTTTGTATCACGAACTGTAATTAATTTTTACGTGAACTTTATTGTTTGTGCTTGACCTTTAAAACTTCCCGGAGTTTGATGGGCACTTGCAGTTTTTAGAAAAATTTCGTCATTTGACTATGAAAAACCTTGGTGACGTAGGCATGACGACTGATAAAGTGTCATGTCATTATGTGAGTTTTCTTCCTGATTTTTTGTGACTTCCAAAATTGGAAAAGATTTCCGTGTAGTTTTATGAGGGTGAGAAAACAAATAGAGACGAGGTAAATAAAATTCAGAAAAAAAAACTGAATCTTAGTCATGTACCTGCTTCATTTGACATTGCTAAGCTTTTATGCTTGAATAAATTGCACAAAAGAAACGATTTATGTACTTAGATTTTTTTGATCCACAATGGAGAAGCTCTGTTTACAATTATGCATTGTTTTGGACATGCAATTGGATGGATGCACTTCACCCTTCTGAACTATATATACTTGTCGAAATAGTGTCGAAAGAGTCAGCTGCAGAGCAATCTCACCCCCTAGACATGTATTTATAAATTGTTTTTTTTTTAAATCACTATTACGAAGTATAATTCCCGTCAACTTATTCTAATGAACCAGGAACTAAATTACGCAAAGGAAACACCATATTGTCTCCAACTCAAATTCAAATTCAAATTCAAAAGTCATTTATTCAAACTAGGCTGATAATCAGCACTTTTCGAACGTCAAAATTACATAAGACAGTCCCCCAAAACGCCCACCCTTCACCACTTCCTAGTGCGTTAGCTGGGAAGAAGAAGTGGCGCAACAAACTCCCCAGCAGCACAGCTGTCTGTTCAGTTAGAAAGAAAAAAAAATGACTCTATATAATAGTATTCAACATACTTAATTAACCTAATTTAAATTATTATCCATATGTTAGCTAGCACACGCCAATATACCAAACAAAATCATCGAGAACTATACTCGGGCAGAAATAAAAACTAAACATAAACAAAACTTAACGTCTTAATAAAAGCCTCCAGGCATAAAGGGCGTGCCCGCTTACATAAAGCTGTAACTGGAAGTTATAAATGATAAACTAGGACCATCGAGGTAAAATAAATAAACAGTTAATTACTAATAACAATAAATAATATGATCTATTGTCGAGGTCACTAGTTACATATTGCAATACAACTCATTAAAAAAAAACATCTTAATAAGTAGATTATGTCAACAATAAATTAAAATTAAATTAAAATAAACAATTATATGAACTCATATAACCTGTCAATAGGTAAGCTAATTCTGGTGAAAGAACATAAAAATTGTCTTGAGTTAATCACAGCGACCAACTATTCTTATCATTTAAGTAGTCGTTGATAGAATAGTATGCCTTTGAACAAAGGTTGGATTTTACTTTCGTTTTAAACGCATTAAAAGGCAAATCTAGCAAAGAAGAGGGTAACTTGTTATAAAAGGTTATACCAAGCCCAACAAATGAGTTATGAACCTTATGAAGCCGGTGAAAAGGAACTCTTAGTTTTTCCTTATTTCTAGTGTTAACATTGTGAAAATCACTGTTCTTACTGTATAAATGTATATTTTGCCTAATATATAAGATGTTGGCGAAAATGAATTGAGATGCCACTGTGAGGATACCAATATCTTTGAAAAAATCTCTCAGAGAAACTCTGGGGCCTAGCTGGTAAATAGCTCGAACAGCTCGTTTTTGAAGGACAAATATATTTTGAATATCAGCAGCTTTGCCCCACAGCAGAAGACCGTAGGACTAAGTTTTTTAGTAGTGAATCATCAATTTATTCGACAATAATAATTGTTTTCTTGCAAAAACTCACCAATCAACACTTTAACTGCACAATTTGGCTACTAACTACTTATAGTAACTTAGAGCAGTCATGTATGAAATTGGCCGATGTCCTTGGATGGCTTATTATGAAACCTGAGATTTGTGTCGCCAAAATATACGGCAATGAAATACGTTGATGCCGAATTATCGAGTGTTATATGCATGACAAAAATGCGTTGATGTCTTTCCTTTGATTGTTTTATCAAAATATTCGGCATTTTAGTTGGCTCATTCTGGGTAATTTTAGACATTTTCAAAAGCTCATGCTTTTTATAGTTTGTCACCAATTCTTGATCTTCCTAAATCTATTTGTTTTGGCGTCCGATTCGGACATACTCCGGAAGCAATTTATATTTTTAACCAACTTCTTTCGTGAAGAAATGTGAATACTGAAATAGCAATGTGTTTTGTGGTATTATTGCTTTGAATATTTAACCTCTTTTTTACCATTACAGGGAAACTCTTGCCCTGTATGTGTGTAAGTGATGATGAGGCCGAAGGTGGAAGCGAGCTTCACCCGGAATCTTCAACCACAGAGGAACTGGCTATCTTACCTCTAACTGTCGAAACACAAAAATGCTGTTAACATTGTTGTTATGGCGACAGACTTAGATAAGTTGGTGGTAGCTAGCCAGGCGGAGTTAAAAAAACCCTACACCGAGCAGAAAATTTTGCCCCTGGGTCTGAGACAGGTGGTCTAACCACTAAACCACAGAGGTGGTTTAGAGGCTAAATTCATTTACTCGCAACCGGCGTGCGTTTATGACCAAATGTATGAACGTAAACGAAGCAAAAGGTTGGTATTACGAGTATGTAAGGACCATAATGCCCTGCTAAGCCGAAAGGCGTTATCTCAATCGGAGTAAGTTTTGAGAAAATTGACTTTTTGTAAATTGTAATTTAAGGAAACATAAGGATATAAAGAACTTCTGAATGGTTTTTTTAAATGTTTTAAGTTAGATAGCGGTATGTGGCTTATACCATTAGATGCGAAATTATTATAGCTATTGAATGGTATAAAAAAACTAAAAGGGCGTATCTCTGAGATACCGCCTTTCGGCTTAGCAGGGCAGCATAGCAGGTCCAATTCTGTAGTTTTTGCCTAATGGAAGAACAGTGATCGACGCTTGCTCAAATGATATTACTGTCATATTCTCGCATTTTCATACCATAATTTGTACACCAGATTAACTAACCAATGGGACACACTCCAATAAACCTGTGAATCTGTGCTGTATCAATCCGGACACCTCAACCCATTTCCCACTTAACAAATAAACAAATAAGGTCGATTTTCGTATGGCTCTAACCCAAAATTGGTCGACCACATACAAGAAATAGCAAGTCATAGTAACAAATTATAAAATAATAATGTTGTTTTCGATTTCATTCCACTTTCCTCCTTCGGATCACATTTGACGTCTTTGGGCTGCCGGAAGTTTATTGTGGATTCTTTTAGAGAAATGTTGCTCTTATTTAGAAAAAGATTTTGGAAGATAACGATGACAGATTATTTGCAAATATTTGATCGCCGTGCTGGCTGATTTGTGCATCGTATTTGCATTTAAATGGTTGATACTAATGGCGGTATCGTGTATTTATAAGGGGTGAGAGGTGTTCACTGAATATCATGGACGAGTTTGGTTTTGTAGCGTGAGAAGTGAGAATCTGTGAAAACGTGTTAGGTAATTAATGAATGCTTTTAATAATGCTGATTTATGTCTTGAACCTACTGATATGCAGCAACTTTAGTGACAACAAGTGACGGTCAAGTTTTACTTTTTTAACTTTTATGATCAGCCAGTTATTGAATTAGATATTTTTTATATTATTTCTTCTTTTAATGCCTGTTTGCACCTACAACTAAGTGACACTTATATGTATCCCTAAATAAACTTGCACTGTTGAATTTTCAACTCTCAGCGCTGAGCCTAGTGTTGACAATTCAATAGTGCACTTTTATTTGGATTCATTTTTAAGTGAAGATGAAAACGGGCATGCCTCTTCCAAATTCAGAATTCGATGAGATCATAATTTATTCTATTACTAGCTGCTTCGCGGTTTCACCCGCATAAGTCTCGATCCCGTAGGAATATTGTGTTAGGAAGTATCCTATGTCCTAATCCAGATCATGGTCTACCCATGTGCCAAAATTCATCCAAATCCGTTCAGCTGTTTTAGCGTGATAGCGTAACAAACAAACAAACTCACTTTCGCGTTAATAGTATTAGTTAGGATGTGCCCATTTCTTATTTTTGAGGAATAAATATTGCGGTTTCACAGCTGCCGGTCGATTCTGTAAAAATATCACCTCGAAACTTAGGTGAAGTGAGCTGTCAATAGTGATAATTCCTAGCATCAGCCGGTCGATTCTGTGACAGTGACAGCTCACTTCACACTCACTTCACCTAAGTTTCAGGGTGATATTTTTACAGAATCGACCGACTGTTGTATGGTAAATATGTCAAACTGTCAAAATTTATTTTCAGATAAAATTTATCCGACTACTGAAAAGTCGACCCTAAATATACAGATGATAAGCCAATACTTTTTACAAAATGGAACTAATCCTATTTATTGATGGCCAAAGCCCTCGTTCCTCGGTTATAAAAAAAGAACCAGGCTTGTCTGTGATGTAGGTCATGTAAATGTCAACGGTCGCGGTGGACGGTTAGCCATTGGGGGCTCTATACGCTGTGGGCACTTGCAAAATACGCATATACAAAACCGCAGAAGGTCTACAGAATAAAATAAGGCCCGGCAACACGGTAAATCTAATAAAAAAACACATGACAACAAAAAACACAACATGCTATAGCTTAGTTTGGCCTACAATGGTAATGGCATACGCTCTCAATTTTCTAACAACAGATTTACGTTCGAAATCAATGCTTTTTTTTTTTCGATACCATCGCTTTTTTTTTCGAAACTAATGAGTTTACCAGCGCCTTATATATGAAAAACACCGTTGGCCCTAGTGGCCCAGAAAGTATCTAAAATAATTTATAAATGGTTAAAGAAATCCATTTCTCAATAAGGAATTACAAGGATTTCACTTATTTGAGAACATTTTTAGAACTTAAAATATAGTATTATATGAACACACAAAATAAGCAGGTATTCATACAAATAATTAATTTGCTAATAACATTTAATTTCATACGCAAATAACATTATTAACGAGATACAAAACTTAAAACTTTTCAATCCACACGTAAATAAAAAGTAATAATTTCCGTGGTCCCAAAGCTTTTACACAATTTCAAGGGCCTGGCTGGGTTCGGACCACGGGGCCGTTACCATTGCGCCTCCACTGCTCTCTTTTGATTGGTTAATTGTGGGTTAATTTATGTCTGTTTAATTATCATCTTGCAACCATTATAGTTTTTAGTAACCTACAGCCGTAGTCGAGTTTTTAAAAGTCGAATAGGTATATTAATTATAGGATTTTAAACTGACATGGTTGTTTTCACTACTAAAGTTATTTACATATTGTTGCAAAACAAGTTTGTGCTCGTGAGCGACTGGGCAGGGGGGATGTGTCTGCCCATGGGTACAGTCGCATCCTAAAGTACTAGGCTATTGGTTTTATATTAAAAGTGTAATTGTTTTATTGTAGAATCATAATAGGTAAAATACAATAGATGACGTGTCATTTCTTGTCATCGTCTATTGTATTTTTCGGCTCCGGGTTCGCAACAAGTCAATCGTCATCCTGAGGATGCCTCGTTGAGAGTCTTGGGTTCTTTATGACTCCTTTAAGAACAGTTTAGCGGATTAGGTTACTAAATATACGTCGTAGTTGACATTGAGCTTGGCTTTGTTCGGTAACTATACCTTCTTTACCTATCCTCTTCGTGGTACTAGTAGAGACCTCTTATCGTAAGCTGTCGCATTAATTTACTAGCTCCACGTACGTTTGCAGAAAAAAAGACGAGCTGCAATGTATTCACAGATGACCTTTGCGGATTACTTTTGTTTATTACGGCGCCTGTTCTTTAGTAACATTTATAAAGATGGAGAATGCGACAAACGTGTTTAAATTTACATATTTTAAGCTGTAAATATCGGCTGAAGATGGATCTCTCAAATTAACGGGCAAAAGTGAAAAGTTGATTTCCGATAATAAACATAAATATGCGCAATATAACTTGATAGTGGACAACATACGTGAGACGATGAGGCGGATTTCTTGCTATAGCTAAAGAGTCAATGAATGACTATACTGAGATGATGGCTAAAGATGCGTGGTAGAAGAAGAAATATACTTTAATCCGCTCCAGCATGTCCCTTGCTGTACTCCCCCAAAACCCCACAGGGAGTGCCCTTAGCTTGTAGTCGCTTAGCTTGTAAGTTGTATGCCCTGGCTGGAGGCCTTCATTTATTGAGGCACCCACAGGAAAGTCCGGCGACAACCTCCTAGGTTGACCGGCGAGATACAATTCCAAAACTTAATAATAATATGCTGTACCGAACCCAAATAAATTGGGATAGATGAGGAGTGCACATAATTAAATAGGTAATAGTCACGAAAATAAACGACTTAAGGAAAGGACATTGTTATAGGTGGGTGGGTTATTAAGGGTGTGGTTGTTAACTTGCTTATGCCATTATAATTATATTTTAACACCATTTTATACCATGTTTTATGCAAATAAATAATTTCTTTTATTTATAATTCCTCTGATGTTACCCTTAAATACCATTCAGCTACAGGAGCTAAAAGAATCACAGGACTATTTCAGATTGCAAAATATCGGGTGTAAAAAGACACTTTCCGAAGCCGAAAGCCACATATTCTACCCATTATTTGCATCATTTTTTTCCACTAGACCATACCTGGGAATCCACTGGTTCTGGAGATATTGAAGGTCGGAGTCGCATTTTTTTTTTTTACTTTTTCACGAAAATGAATTCAATGCGATAATACGAAACTTTTTTCCAAACAAACATTACCTGAATTTTAGATTTATCTTAACAGATTACGCATTTGAAGTTACAAAAACGCAATGAACAACAAGTACCTACCTGCGTAGCGTAGGGGCGGAGCTTAACTAACACTGAATCCGTTCATTCAAGCGTGGGTTCGCGTTACATTGCGCGCAATAAAAACTTGTTTTTTTTTATAAAAAAAAAAAAAATACGGTTCCCAGCAATAATTTTTGCGCAAAGCTACTTAGCTACGCACAGTATGCGTAGTTTACGGCTTTGTGATGTGTCTTTTTACACCCTGTAATTTGTAGCCTCGTATAATTCATATACAATTCTGTGGGAATTGTTAACATTAAAGGAACTAGTAATTTACAATTTCATAGCCGACTCTGTTATGGATTGAATGTCTGCTATTAAGACTTTGTGCGTGTAATCGAACTACCTCTTTTAATTAGAGTAGCTTAGTTTGAACGAGCTAGATTAGTAAATTATTATTGATTAATTTTACCATTTATGTATAAACAGACAAGAAGAAAGGAATAGAAAATTACGCACAAAGATGATGCTAATGCGGTGGTGGTAGTGGTGGTGGGTAATTATTGGGATAATTTAAAATAATTGTACTGAAATGACCAATGCATGTACGGTAGGTACATGCATTGGTTTTTATACGAGTTAGGCGACTGAGTTTTTAATTCAGAATGGTTGTGAGGACCCGTGCCACTCTTTCTGTGTATGTTGGCGCTATTTGCGATTCTAAAGCGTACTGGCTGTGATGGTACAGATACCTACATAAAACAAATGTAAACCAAGTAGCTAAATTATCAATGCGTGAAGTAAGGAGAAAATGGCGGTCTTGTCGGTACTAGAAATATCTACTAAAAAACCTTTGGGTTATTAGGAAATATGTAATATTATTGGAACTGTTGGAAAATGAGTTATTGGCGTGATTTCGCTTTGATCATGACCACTTCTTTCGGCCTAGTAAAAACTGCATAATAACAAACAATTTTCTCGTGCCTCACAAAATCTCTGTAACTAGGCTACTAGTGTAAGTCCACTGTACATTCGTCCGGAATCGTTCCGATCACGCGACGATTACGTGACGTAATCTATGCGGCCGAACCTGAATATGATTAGCCTAGATGCTAACAACTTTGGCGTAAGTGAATTGTGCCCTACATAAATGAGATCGGTTTTTGCAAGTAGGCGTGGATTATAATGTGGGGTAATATAGATAAGGTTTTTGATTAATTGCGATGGTCAATGGTTAGGTAAAAAATAATGAAGTAACCTGCTAATGCCACAGACGACACAGGTCGCGACTTAAACGACAAAAAGAAGCATTGTTTTATGACTTAAGATCCAGAAAGACCAAGGAATGACAAGGCAAAACATTATTGATACTGCCGGTGCCATAGGTCTTAATTATTAGGTACCAACAGCTGCTTCAAAGAACGAAACGAAACTTCCTTAAAAGGTTACCATGTAACCTAGCTGGGACACCAGATTCAATTCTGTTAATTGTTATTGTCTTTACGATTTATCAGTAAATTGCAAAATTATATTTATTGTAAGACTTTTTTTTTTTTTATTAATAAGTAATAAAAATTTGTTATTTTAATTTTCTAGTTTCGCGTTTGTTTGGCCCGTATTTCGTTGTTCAGTGATGCAATGCGGTTGACTGTCTACGCTACCTACTCTTCAATATTAATTAACACTAGCCACGTTGCCTGTAATGCTTGTCTATCCTCATTACTTAACTGTTTCCAAAGCAACAAAGCATACACATAGAAGAAGCTTGTGGTACGCCGCGTCCAATAAAAAAAAACTTCAACCGTACGTAATGACGATAAATCGATTCCCTAAACCACAAATCGATATAATTTTATCGATGAATCGTCCGGAATAAATTTTCTATTGATTATTCATGACTGTTATGATTGAACGATTCATTCTAATTTGTAAGTGGTCACAAATGAGGTGAGTGTTGTCATTCGCGCCAATTAGTCGTCATTGCAGATATAACATCATATCTATCCAACTTATATACAAAATTAAGTTTATTTGAGTCATTAAACTTAACTTTAACTACACTTACTTAACACTGTACATATCGCAACTGAGCCGTTAAAACTACTTGGACATTCTATCTTTAAATTGCGGCGTCCATATTGGATATTAATTGGTTCGTTAAGCTTATACGTATTCGATTAATATTACAGCTTAAGTGAGAAATTGGGACCTACGGTGACCTTTTACAAGCTTAGGGATAATATAGTATCGAATAGATTATCGATATTTTACTCATTAGTAGATAGTACCCTAACATTATCAAGCATGTACAAACCTTACGTAAAACATACACACACACAAAACACATTAAAATATGTACATCGATTTTTATTTTTATATTGGTAATACTTTTAATTTAGTTTTTTGTAATTTTAAAATTTTATTTTGTAACTAGCTTTAAGCTTTTTGTAAAATCTTTTTTACAATATGGAATGCAGTAAATGAATATAAATATGACTATAAGAGATTTATTACTTTTGGACTTTGTCACATTAAATTTCTCTATTGGCAATTGATGTCTTTAACACTTGTGTAGTCTTGGCGATACCAGTAACTTCAGATGATTTGACAAGGTTCTAAGGATGGTCCAAGTTTTTCTAGGCCGACTGTACTAGCATCTAAATTAAAGTACCACTTACCTATTTATCTATCACTTCCAATAATGTCAGACATGAATAACAATATTTTGTATTAATACCTAGTATCAGCTATAAGAATTGAGGAAGACCTAAAAGTAGATGGAATTTCAGAAAAAGATGAAATATCAGTGGACGGAGAGAATACTGAGATGAAGGCGGTGGTGCTGTATAATACACGCAAGAAAAAATCCTACGTCGAAGTGAATTGAGATAAGGTCGGGAAAATGCCGATGACAAAACTAAGGCAGCCTAATTTTGATGCGAAGGAATGAGCAGCATGTGAAAAGAAGCCATTGAGTATGAATTTGGATGATATTCAGAAAAAAAAGAATCCAAAGAAATGTGGGGTATGTTATAATAAAGGGTAAAGAAAAGATGATGTGACAGGGAAGGAAGTCAACACTGTTATGATGGCTGATAGGGATATTTGGAAAAGAGACGTAAGTAGTGTGCTGACCAAAACAAATTTGGATGAGGACAAGATGATGTCGTAAGCACCCACTTTCATAGTAAAGGAGAAACGTATAAATAAAACAATTATATCTCTCAACTTTTCCACACTTTCAAAGAAGCTTCATTAATAAATTCCCTGATAAATGTAGAAAAACATTGCTCGTTCAGATTGATACGAATAATTAAGATAGGAAATGGTTGCCCCTATCTGACCACGATCTGAGCAAACCTATCATTATCGTTTACCGTGAAGAGATCCTATCAACTGCCTTTAAGATAGCTGTGTATAAATTCACTTTTAATATGGTTAATTTTCCTGTTTACAAGTTTACTGTTTTTATGTGCAGTTTTATGTAATATGGCTTGTTTTTGTTGTAATGGGGTAGATTCGTTGAATTGAAAATAATCTTAGGAATGCCAGAGTACCTAACTGATGCTTAGTACTATTTTGAATACAAACCTAATTAGGTAGAACATTTCCTTTGAAATTTGTGAAAGATCGGCCAAGTGCGAGTCGGACTCTCACACAAAGGGTTCCGTACGACCGTACAATATTAAGCCAAAAACGCCGAAAAAATAACACATAACTGTCTACCTATTTCGGTTCATGAGATACTACCCTCTGACAGACAGACGGACGGACAGTGGAGGGTTAGTAGGGTTCCGTTTGGCATCATTCGAATACGGAACCCTAAAAATCACAACCATCGTATTTCCATCGCTAGGTATAAACTTTCTTTTCTTTTTTGATATTATGAACTAAAAAGAAGCTTTTTGGTGATTCAGCTGACTCAGCTGGAAGACATTTTTTAAACTTCCTAACAAGGCAAAGTAAGTTTTTGTTACAGTTTAAATTAGTCACATCTTGTCTAGTTTTAACGATGATAAAGATCGAGCAGTCACATTACAGCACACGTAGTCTGCAGCCATAGAAAACAGTTTTCTACGGGTTTTGTCGACGGAAGAATAGACAAAATGACAGATTATGATTGTTTATCTGTCATTTTATCTATTCTTCCGTCGACAAACCCCGCTTCTATTGTGGTCATGCTAAGCGTGCTGACACCAAACTAATGTGAATCCTAATCAAATTCACGGATATACATAACTAAAGTACCTGCTATGAGTTCAGTTTCTCCACCACCAGCATTTAACTCGATCATTACTCCACAAGATAAAACTCAGTTTATCGTTATAATAAATACGAAAGTGAATTAACACCTCATCAGAAAGGAATACTGTGATTACTGTGAAGTAGAGCAGAGTCTACACTTACTCTGAACTACTATAGAACCGGTAGCCATTAGGCCGGGAGATAGTCTTATTGGAATTCATCATCATGTTCAAGAAGTTTCACAAGTACTTGATTTATGTTAGGGTCTGTTTCTAGTGTAACTAGAGCAGCTAAATATGATAAATATGTAGGTAAGTAGTTAATGGAATAATTTATTCAATTACTAATTTTACAGAATATATATTTTTTTACATAACATGACGCCTTGTTGCTCAAAAGGGATAGGCTGAGGCGTACCTGTAGTAAAAACACAAAAAAAAACATAAAAAAATTATATTAAAAAAAAATATCTTATCCTTGACTATTTGCGTACATAACTATTTGTTGCCATAAGCAAGGTATTTCGTATCTTGATCTATTAGTTATTAATTCAATGTTCAAGGTTTTACACCACTGATTTATTATACTTGATAACTTTTGACAAGGTACATGTTTAAAGTCCTTTAACTTAGGTAAAAAAACCTTATAGACTGACCTTTAGTAATGTCTCAGGGTATTTAATTGTGGCCACCTTTGAATACCACCTTGATTAGATCACTCCTTTAAAATGTAATTTGAAGCATTGTACATGAAATATTTTTTTCATCGCAGCAGTTCGACGTCTTTTTCATGGGATATGATATCGCCATTGACCAACTAAAGGTGTGCGACCTTACACCTCTGCTTAACCTTTCTACAAGCACTTGCGTCATGGTACTTTAATTTTCACCCCATTAAAATTTATATTTTTCGTTACATTTAACCTTTATGCGGGTTGAGTCATAAACAAATGCCCACTTCAACCTTGATATTAAAAACTTGAATGAGTTTCGGATCTTATAAAATGTTAATAACCCAAACTCTGGTTTTATGTGGCCAGTAACGGTCAGTTTAGATATTATTTGATTTGTAAAGGATACCTACCTATTAGTTTTTAAATTTTTTAACATACTCGTCCCACATGAAACGCAAATTATTTACTGCTGAACATGCATCTTCCGCCACACCGTTATCACGGCTTTTTAGCACTTCCACAAGATGTTAAAAATTAAGATAACTAATAGGTCTAATTATAATTATATGGTGGTAATGCTGTTAACACTTATAAAAATTAGTTATTTCGAAAAAATCTTTAGTCACATGAACCACGTCTAATGAACGAAACAGGTACCTACTTAAATTATTAGTGAAGTATATAAAAGTGTATATTAAAGATGATGTATTTTCTCCAGGTTACGATCTCCTAGACTAAGCTAAAGCTTTTCCTGCCGGCGCGGGCGCGTGGAAAGTATTTATTTTACGAGAAAAACGTCTCGGATGACACTTTCCATGGCCTGACACGTTTAATTTGACAGTAATGACTGATCATTAGCAACCTGTGCGATCTCGCTTTCCTTTGTGGATCGATATTGAAGCTTTTCTAATGTCACCGGCCTGTGAGGTTGATAGAGATAGGTCATCCGCTTTTTGTGTTAGCTTTTGCTCGACATCTGACGTCTTTGCATTCTGAATCGTGTTAAGCTTTGATTTCAAGTGCTGAACGGTCACACATCGACTGTCTAAATACTGAACGTTTTTTGACACCTTAATGTCAAATACTGGTGAAAATGACAGATGTTCATGGCGGCGGTTATTATATGACGGAACCGCTCTTCTAGACTTTAAAGACAAGGACGGAACGTAAAGACAAGGAAATTCCTTGAAATTCCTAAATTGACTACCAACGTAAATTGTTCGTATATTCAAATCACAATTGTCATTCTGTGACAGTTGTATGAAATGCTTATTACGCTGTAAATTGTCATTCTGTGACAGTTGTATGAAATGGCTGTAACACGGCAAATTGTCATAGGGTCTCAATTTGCTTAATTAATGAATTTCCCTAACTCTATTTATGAAGCGTTTATAACACCGAGCTTCTTACGTCTTATAACATTGGCACCTACTCAAAATTTGGCACACGATGAGAAACAACAAACAAAACCATCGTTCCCACAGCACACAATCTTAAGTTATTTTACTTAAAAATATAAATGAGTACAGTTTTAGGAACTTAGCACTTAAAACACTAATGATAACATCCGTCACTAAAGCACTTAGTATTAACGCATACTAACATACTTCCCACATTCAATTCCAAAAACTTGTACTGTAAAGTAAATATCTGGTTGCTATTCACAGTATTCATTCACATCCTATACTTTTTCTTCCATTTCCTGGACATTTGGAATACTTCATTAGTTCTAATGAAGAAAGGTTAAAAACTAATCGATCGGCCATCTTCGTCGGAAGATACTACTTGCATCGATTTACCGGAGTTTTTGCTGACCTTCGCCTTATCCGCTTTTACATAGGTAGGTACCTAGTTTACTCAAGAGCATTTGAAATAGGACCTTTGTGTGCTTGACATAAAAGTGTATTTCGGTTGACACCTCAGTAAAGCTAAGGCGGCTACAGACGGTGTTGTAGCTGTAAGCTCGTTTTAGTGATATAGTTTGACCGTCTCTTCTCGAAGTTATAGAAACATCCAAAAACTAGGCAGTGGTTGGTTATAATATACAGAACAAATAGTCGGGCATTTTATATGTCGACGATTTCCGGATCCGAACAAACATGACAAAAGTAAACTTTGTAAATTGACGTCTTTTTGTAACAATATTTGACCGGAACTTTAAAAAATAATAAGACAGTAACTGTTATCTGAAGTGCCCTTAAAACAAAGTGTGGGATTGATGCAAGCGGTTTCCTGTGCCTTTACGGATTTGACTTTCCACTGTTCTCATTACTCACATGCGAGCTGTAAGTAATACTATGTAGTTCACTTTGCACTGCTCACGAGATTGAAACGTAGTACTTTTTTGTATACAAAGGTATTATGGAACATTAATTGTCAATGAATAAATGAAATGCACCGACCCCAGCACGGTGTAACCAGACTCGACTAATCGAATGAACCTCAAGATTTGCACTAGCCCCTGAAGCCTCATGTTTCATGGGGCTAAAGAGGCCATTGCATATCAAGAAGTAGACGCGGCAATGGTAGGGAAAACGTTTTTTTTTTAATTTGATGGTGAGAAATTGTCAAATAACTTCTCCCGCTCTGGGCGGAGCGATGTCGGACTTTTACTGAATAAAACCCACTCGTGTTCCTTCCGTTGCCTGTGTGCCGGGGCCACGATATCCCTTTCGGAGAACTCGTAACCCCGGGTAGGGAAGACGTGCCCTTAAGATAAGGAAGGATTTGCGAGCCGTACCGGATATGCATCCTTAGGTAAACATTTTTATAGTAAAATTTCGAAAAAAAAATTTGGACGTGTGTCACTAAAGTCAAATTAATCGAAAAGTGACCTCTATTAGCAAAACCGTTCCGCAATGAATGAGGCACCTTTCTAATTTTTTTATCCGCAAACTGATTATCTCAACAACATAGGCAAGTCAGCTTGAAATCGTTTACGCATTAAACTCTACTCCAAATAAAAACGAATCAACACTCACAAAAAACGTGTGAATATTCAAAAAACTTATTTATCATTCGGGTAACATTGTAATCGATTACGATCAATCGATCATGACCAATCGGTCAGCATTTCTTTGGGAACTGTATTTCAAACAATGGAAATGTTACTGTAATAAAATTTGGTCCGTGACGGACAATCGGATGTATTCATATTTTACTGTTATGCCTACAACAAATTGGCGAGCTCACGACCTATCGTGTGACCGCTGTGACCTTAGAGGTTACCAGAAATATGCAAAAAGAGTGCGGAATTGTAATTGTTAGAATACTAAAAAGTAGAATTAAATTGTGAAAAATATCATGTTTTTAGCAAGCGAAAATAAAATGCGTCACGACGTAGTAAATCACGTCTTAGTTAGCCTTGTTGCTAATTCCAGGATTTCATATTCAATATAACTCTAAAGACTTTAAATAAAATATTATTCACTTCACCTCAATAGTTTAGTAAAAAAATGGATCTTCTCTGTAGCGGCCGTGAATGCATCAAAGTCACCTAATGCGACTATTCAGGCTATTTTCAGCCGTAAGCGCTTAATAGCTCATTCCAGCGTTCCTTTGAAACTAAGAATAGTCGGCCACGGAATAAAGCATATCAGCGGAGACCAGTCAAGACTACGGGTTTTCGAAAAATCTACGAAATTATGTTGATTATTTTATTGTCACATGGAATGTGATCAGAGAATAACAAAAGCAAAACAGAACGACACAACGACACAAATTTTATATTTTAAAAATCCCCAAAAATATAAAAGCAGCAACACAATTGGCACACATGACTACATAAACTCCCATGACATTTCTGATAACGTTAGCAAACACGGTTCCAAGAAATTGTTCTAAAAATGCAAAACCGAATTTGCATCAGACTGTTTCGATGTCGGAACTAGTTACAGTCATTCCGATGCAATATACCGCATACCAGGGGAATGTAAAATCAACGCGAATTTTCATAGTAACAGACTAGCAATGCAGTGTAGAATCAGGGCATTGCAGGCTGCCCCACATTTCACTACGCTTTGTTTTTCAGCATTCTTTACGCGAATTTAGCCTTTAAACCCAGATAAGTCTTTGCTATCCAAAAGAATATTCTATGCACTGAAAAGCCTGGGATTTATTAAGGCAGTCGCTTCGTGGAAACTTATTCGTTTGACCTTACTAACCTATATGGGTTTATTGAACTAAGCAGTACACAGTATAACTTCATGGAACTAAAATGTTATGTGCATAAGTTGGCAAATGTAGCAATTTTCTGGGAACATAGTCGTGAAATGTTTACGTGATTAATTGACATGTTATTCCAACAAAACAGGTATTATGGCGTATGGCGCTGGTGGAATGGTTAAGCGTGCTCATAAGTACAAAGTGGATTAATGTTGGTCTAATCCGACTGTCTGCTTGGGCTAAGTCTCTAATTAATTCAAGGATAACTAAGGTTTGGACATGATAATCTAAATGTTTATCACAAAGAGCGTTATTCCATAACAATTTATATAGTTTCATTCGTTCTTAAAGGTGTCACCGCAGCAATTAAAGCTGATATTCCGTAAAGGACACTTCGATAAAATATACTTTGGTTCTAAAATATTAAAATTTTCACTTACCACCACAAATAACATCAGCCAGGTTTGTCTGCACGCACTGGTGCGTCACCGCCCCATCTCTAAGGGTCGTGATCTCTCCATATAGCTGGTGTAACGCCTCTTGATCTGACATGAGGATTGTCCGCGGGGAAGGGCAGTCATCCTCGATACTGTTCGCGTGATGGCGGGATGAAGATCTCGATCGGGATCGACGGCGTCTGAAAGAATGGTTCGTGATTTGAGATTACAAATTGATTGTGCGTTGAAGAAACTTCTTTGTAGTACACAATGTTCTACACTGTGTACTACTGCAGAGGAATAACGTAGTTATGTTTATGAATGAAAAAGGTTACATGACAATGAAAAAACTATAGATAACTTTTTAGTTGAACTGTAAGTTTGGCCAAGAAAACTGTGTCAAACTTAATCCGAAAGAACAAGAACTATCACTTTAGAAGAAACATGGAAACCCACTAAAAACTGTTCCCGTTATTTTCAAACAAAATGTCGGTCAGTTTAACAAGAAAACCACTGCTAAACAAGAATACCCTTAAATGGCAATATGCTTCCAAATAGCAATCTAAGTGGCGTTGAATAGGAGTGACCCAGAACTATTGTGGCAGTCGATGGAGGCCTAGATTCAATGGGAAGGGCAATCGATAGACATGATGATGGAGGCATAATAGATAACAAATTACTTATAGGAAGCAATAAAGGCAGACATTAAAGAAACATAAATGTTATAGACAAAATTGCACAAAATGTTATAAGCAATGAATTAATTCTAAAAGGTGCCCAAGTAAAACAGCAAAGTCATGAGAATGTAAATGAATCTAATTAAACCGAAGTAAGCTTTAGACTTTTTGCTGTAAACGAAGCTAGGATCTGGTTTAAGTTATTCAAGATATGTACAAGTTTGGCCTCATTTTGATAACAAGAACTTGGTGATGTCGATCGTAGTCGCAATTGCAACTTGTTTGAGATAAGATCCCTGTTTAGATGGATAGTATGTCGGAATGCAATCGATGAAAGACTCGCATTGAGAACATGCTTCAATAGACTTGGAAATTATTGCCCTGAATGAAATTTTGAAAAAATGCTTATGACAGATGAAGACAAAGATCAAAATGTGTAGAAACTCGTTGGGTTAATGGTTAAACTAGATATTACAGGAAATAATTTAGGATGTCGTCTGTCTTTTAGCATGATCGTTTATTTTCTATCTTTTTCAACGGTTTCTCACTGACACTTGACAATTTATTCGTAAACCAATTTGTCTTTTTGTCAAGCCTTGTAATATATTATAAACTTCACTAGTAAATTAAGTTTTTTTTTAGCAATTCGCCATTATTTAAACCCACTAATAAGACACACTATTTATTTTAATGATTGGCTGTATATAATTTATATTACCTAATATTTTTTTTATAACACTTACTCTTGTTAACTTCCAATCTTATTGAGTTGGACTAAGGTTAAAATTCATTTGAGGAACTCTTTAGTCATCGTTACCCGGATTCTGCCACCATAATTCATTGGCGATAGTTTTTGCCTTCATTAAAACATCATGGTGTTTTTGTTGTATCAATTTGAAAGATAACGGAAACATTTTGCTGCTGTGCTGACACATAATGAATTTATCGATTAGTGGGTTTACATTTTTTGAAGCTCATTACGAATTCTTAAATCTACCTTAGCCGTATACATACTGTCAACGCCAACTTATGATTAATGCCCAAAACGCCCATTGTCTATGAGATCGTGTGGGACTGTTGAATCTAATAATTATAAAATTAGCGTCCATTTCTGCGTCTGAGTGCAATTAGTCTTCCTGAGTGCCTAGTTAGTAAAGCTATGGGTGTTTAGCGTTCTCAAATCTATGCAGTACCTACATATACAAATCCATTGACAAATATTTCTAAATTGCAGTGGTAATAAAAATCGCGCAACCAATGGGATGTTTAGCACATTCGAGATTTGTAATCTTTATTAGTAGGCGTTATTAAAAAACGAAGTAGGTATTAAGTTGGGTAAATGTTCACACTTTATCGATATATATTTCATCATAAAAAACTACTACTTAATACTGGGTTTTTGCATAATAAGCTTTTAGATAATAAAATCTAGTTATGAAAGGTTATTCACATTTAGATTTATGTTGCTAGATTTAGAATAAAAAATACTATATTGTGTAGAGGCCGAGCACCTCCGTAATTGTTTTCAAGTTCTTACAAAAGGTACTAAAGTTATGCATGAAGAAGGAACCATCAGCAATGAATTAAGAATCACTAGGCTATCGTATAGACATTAGCGATATTGCAATACTGCAATATGGGCCAAGGCTTTAAAAGCTCCTAAAAATCTAAAAAAGATGCTTCTCAACCTTGTTTTCTTTATAAATTCACACACTACAGTTAATGTACGAATGGCAGAGATAATAAGCAATCACCTTCGTGAAATAATAATGTATCGACCTCACACATTATGTAATGACACCTACGTTGTGGTCTTAATAAGCGAATGGAAGAATTATTGCTTTTTGTGGCATTGGAAGGACGAACGGAGGTAATGATGTCAGGTCAAGTCTACATGCAGAAACGCCTACATTTAAAACAATTGAGACATTAACAAAAATAATGAACGCTACATTATTCACGCTGATTTGAAACAAAGATGGAGACCGCAAAATCGAATCCTCCACATTTGATTGATTTAGCCACAGTTCTACGATTATATCAATTAGATTATACGTTACTGTGGTTTTTTTATGCACGTCAAAATTTTAAAATCTATCGTACCTACATATCGTCAATACAAGGAGCATATCAAATGCATTATTTAACAATCCATTCAGTGCAAATCTAAACCGCATCGGCTTCACATAACAATACAAATCTATTTCAAAATACCTTGAATTTATCAGAATACAGATCAGATTATTCACATAATTATTAAGCTCCTAAATTGACCCGCCATGCGCCATTTTGAATGCACGCAGTGTCAAGTTGGCGCCAAAATTGGCGCTCTGAACGCATTGCCCGTTCAATTTTGTACAACATGTCCACTTGGGATCACCGACATACTAAAATGGCGATGTGACTCATGTTATTCGAGATTTAATAAATATTAAAGCCATGTTCTGCTCTCTTTTGGGCTTTGGTTACGACTGTTGAATGACTTGTTTGTTTGTTTGACGTCAACTTTTTATTTTGTAATCATAACGGCTGATGGAATAACCAAGTTCATCTGGCCTGTATTTTTTTATTAAGGATTAATTTGGCTGGACTTGATGAAAAAGGTTAATAAAATTGAGTTTTTCGGTAGGTTTTTTATATGCAACGGCGAATTCAATTTTCATTGCCAATTATTGTCTTCTTGATTTCGATCCAGTTTTTTTACTCATGTTTTTGCCCAGTATTTCTGCTCTGCTATATCATATCTACTTAGATATTATTTTAATCTAACCAACAGAATTTGAAACTCTAAAACTTTTAAGCTGCAAATAAAGTTTATTACTGTATTTGTACTACAATAGACAACCCGACTCGGTTGTCAAAACCGCAATGAATTTTGCAATAAACTAAACTTTCGCAGTAAATTCCCGATCCACTGTCGGCTTTGTGCGGAAACTAGTTACAAATTCGTATCCTGGCAGTAAAAAACTTACTCGGGCGTGACTATGAAGAAGCCCCGTGACGTTTGGTATATTTTCCTCTCCTGCATCAGTTGGGCTAGCGTGTCGTAGACCACCTCTTGCGATGGCGTCTGCATCGATGGGAACTTCGCGGACAACGACGTCCGTATACTTTCCAGCGTTGCTGATTGCCCCTGTAAAGAAAAGTTCATTAAATATAGTGCTAAGTTTTTCTTCGATGTTGCTTGCACCAGTATTTTTTTGTGACAACAGAAATATTAATTGTTTGGTTTTTGGTGCAAAGCATCAAAGAGAGTTTAAATTTAGACAAAAAGATGACATTTGAGAAGATTGGTGCCTCATTAACGGCATAACTATGTAAATGTCTATTAACTGCTCCCAAATTACGATAATTATTTTAATTAAATTTTAATTTACAAATTTCCTTGACATAATGTTTTTATTATTTGACATTATAATAAAAACATACAATATCCTATATTTTTTATTAAATTTGATTTGTTACAGCTGTAGTGGCAACCATTGTCATTTGGTTTAAATTGGTTTTTATTTTTATTATTTTATTTATCTTTTATATAGATTATGTTCTTTTAAATTTTTTGATTGTGAGAACGTTGTAGACATAACAGACTGTAGATCAGTGGACCATTTTATATTTTGCTAAGTACCTGGTATTTGTTGATGGGCCTACCTACACTGTCCTCTCATACCTTTTAACACTGTAATTTGGAAACATTGTAAAAACCATTTACTTTTAAAAGAGTAACCGTGGGGTTTCTTGCCGGCTCTTCTCCATAGGAAACGACCAATTGGAACCGTGCACCTAGCTTCTGATGTTTCATAAGTGCCCTTGTAGGTTTATGTGAAATCAAATATTTTGAATTTGAATTTGATTTTTGTGGAGGGTATCTTGTTTGGAAGAACCACGAAGCAACCATGTTGACAAGTATTTGCAATTCCTTTTTCAGTTTAATAACTGGTGCCTTAAAAACCTTCTTCATCTACTGTCACAACGCAATAAACGATCTAATTAATTCTCCTAGTTGCAATACCGTAATGAATTAGATGTCCAACACAATTGCATAGGAATCCAAAGTACAATGGCGATGTGATCGATCAATCTAAACAGTGATTACTCAAGCGAATGCCCAAACTTCGGCCATCAATCAATTACAATCTAGATCTGCTTCACTAAACAGGATGTCTTCATTCCAACTGACCTTCACTATTTGGACATTTGGCATTGAATCTCATATTTGGTCAAGATAAGTATCGTTATAACAACTTGCAAATAAAGACATACGGGTAATGCTATTGTTGGTTACGGAATCTTATTGTGATAGTGGAATAGTCTTGACCTGTTTATTTCTATTGGAATCTCGTCTATTGATCTTGCATTCACCTAGGGTTGGGTGGGAGCTTCTTCTGATTTATACTATTGCTTTATTTTTCTCGATTTGCAAAGTTTATTTTGTTTTAAGTCATCATTTTAATCTTCGATATTTTTTACAAAGCCTACAGCATCAAGCTGAAGAAGAATGAATAAATCACGCAAATATAGTTATGGACGCAAAACTTCAAACTTTTCAAATGATAAATCGTCTGCACCAACTGCTTATCGTATCGTTTAAATTTCGGACTCAGCCAAAGCAAACCGAGTAGTAATGGCCACGCAAGCGATAAGCCAGCAACTTGTCACTGCTACTGCATTATTGAGGTCTTTGAACCCAGTGTAATTTATTGCCATACCTGCCTCAGGCTTAGCTGTGATATGCTTTGCTGTGACATAGTTATATTCACGTCTAGATTAAGCCATAGTTTTTATCTTAGATTTAGATTACTTATCAGGATCAATCGTTAGTATATTTAAAATTGATATTTCATCAATCTAAATGTTGTCTTTTTAATCACTCTGTGCTACGACTTGGTGGGTAACATCAATATTCATCACCCACGCTTTATTTTAGATCTTCAAGAATCCACCTGCAGCTTAGTCTTCATAATGCATTACAAGTAATAAATCAATTGAATCGAAGCAAATTTGATCTTGTTCAATTACCAGCCGCCAGTCTAAACAATGTTGGGTAAGCCAGCCTTCGGGACGCGGAATGTGGCAGGTATTAATGAGCATCTATTGTGAAATGCGCGTAAATTATATTTAAAATATATAGTACTAACTTACTGTTTATTGCCATTTGATTAAGTGTACACTAATTTAAATAATTGGCTACTCGATTATTGATTTAGATTATTGTGGTAAATCAGTTTGTGTAATCGATATAATGTTAGACTCGATAAGAATTTCTGCTTTGATATTTCTCGTAACATCGTGTTTCTCGGTTTTCATATCGCGGTGTTAAGTTCTGTGAGTGCTTTGACGTAACTGTCATCATTAACGTAAAACTTCTGCAACATATCTTTACATTCTTTTTCCCCAGCATTTAAAACATGTATAAAACGACCGCCGTCCCAGTAATTAAATTCCTCCCATATACCAACGCGGTCGCATTAAGCATAACCTCGGGGAAACATTTCAGAAATGAAAACTCGCACTTTTAATTGAGTAATTTCCTCTTATATTCTTGCATTTCTTCTTATATTTACCGTTTTCCACGACAATAATTAAAGCAATTGACACATTTGTTGAACGCGTCTGTTAGTCGGAACAAGAATAATTGGGTCTTAAGTCAGACAAGTTGTGATATATGGAACCTGTTTAAGCTATAATGCGAGTTACGATATCGGAGACCTTTATATTATGCGATTTGGCACGGGCGTGGTTCAAAGAATGCTTTGCATGATACAATTGTGACATGTCGTCTGTTCTAGTATAGTGTTGCAATATCCCATATAAAATGGATCGAGATGAATGAATGATATCGCGTTTTGTTCTTCCATTAAAAGGTCGATGAATGGGAGGTTCGTTTGATTCTTTTTTTTAGTTTCTTGACGTCAGTATTTCATTGAGCTGGCATGTGATATATGAAGGGAATTGATGGAAGGCAATTTTTTTATTTAGTAGTGTCCTTCGTGTATAGTATTCACAGTTGTAGGGTTTGGTCCATTTTTTTTAGCTTTTTTATAAGCGCCGTTGTCGCTTTAGTTAGTCTAGTCGTTGATGGGCGAAGACCTAGTTTTAGGAATTTTATTAATTGACCTATGAACTTATGAAAGTAAATCAAAAACTAGTTTTGGCGAGACATAAGAAATCAATAAAGCAATCAAATAATTAAAGACAAGATTCTAGCAAAAACATCGTGATGATTGATAGGTATAAAATACTCTACAAAAATTCCCCAGAAGACGGAACTGGTAACATAACGTTTTTATATCAACATTTTGTAATCAAAACTGCAGCTTAGCCTGCTATGCAATAAATTAAGGTTAGTTTCAAGTCTTGCCAGAATCAGTAGCGAAATTCCTTTACCGAAGGTATTGCCTAAACTCAAATCAAGATCTAATAAAGCATTCTAAGCCCTAAGGAAATCATAATACCAATCGGAAACAAGCTCTCAGAACGGACGCTTGGACTCTTGGACAGTCCAGTATAAATCCTAGTTGAGCCTGCCTAGCACAGCTACTTCAACTTAGGCTCCCGTCTCACCATCAACGAGGAAGCGCCTAGCTATCAACGATTTTATCGCTCATGAAACGTACAAAAGTTTGTAGGTCCCGTATAAGTAAAAGAAATACATATATTAATAATAGCTTCTGCCTGTGACTTTGTCCGCGTAAAATTTCGGCTCCCGACCCTCCACGTCGCATCGCATCGCCCGCCCGCGCTATTACTTTTTTTTCGTTTAGCGTTCTTTCTGACTTTTTTATTTTTGCTCGGCTCCTAAGTGTCGTAGCGTGATGTTACATAGCATATAACCTTCCTCGAGAATTGGCCTATCCAATGCATAAATAATTCTTTAAATCCCACTGGTAGTTCCGGAGATTACCCCCTACATACAAAAAGATTTTACCTCTTAGTAATATTCGTATAGATTTGATCGCTGACTGTTCACAGCGAGTATCCGTTTGTCGCAGCGACAAGAACTATCACAGCGAGAACTTGCTCAGCGCCGCTCGTTTGGCGGGCAGAACACTCGCTGGTACATACGCATACCAGAGAGTAATCGCTCGGGCACTCGCTGCTCGTTGCTCACCAACACGCTTTTAGTTGTTAGCTCTACTCGCTTCTCGTTAATCGTTAACCGTGGAACAGGTCCCTAAAGCCTACTCTAAACATTATATTACAATGTTAATGCAATCCTGATTGAAATTCCGAGTGGCATTGTCTCAACGAGACCTGTCTAGTGCGACATTCCTTGTCCAATAACTTGGGGAATTGGGCCAATAAGATTACGTAATGTGACAAATTAATTGAGCAAAACTTTACTTTACTTGAGTACCTGTAGTTTCAAGACCCATTGTTTATAACCTGGTAGAGTTATAATTAATGGAAAAGCAATAAATTTTCTTCTATCTTATCTGATTTTCGAGTGATTAATTTGATAAGGAGTGCTTGTGATACAGTTTATTTGTGGAGCTTTGAAAATATTGATTTGTACGAGAATTTACGTAAGTTGGATATAATCCTTCTCTTTTGCCTAACGATATCTGCATGAAAACCAAAAGCTTACATCTTCTAGGCAATGACCAAAACCCACACAATCCAAAGATTGCCAGTAAAAAAAAAAGTTTAAGCACCATTTTCAATTACATTTTAATTCATCGTTAAATTGGATAATTCATTCGTAAATCCGAATTGATGGTGATTTAATATGGCGATTACAACGGAATGAGCTCATGGCACAGCTATTTTTAGGAGTGTATCGGCAAAAAGACCATGATGGCAAAAATTCTTTACAGCCTCGGATGACTGGACTGTTGTGGTGCAAGTATTGAACGCAAGCGTATTTTGTGGTCAGCTAATCCGTTTCAAAGCTTTTGAATAAACCTAATGGCATTGTGAAATAGTTTAAAGTATTATATTTAGTAGTAATATATTGCAAATTTAATCCTTTATCGGGTTTATTGGATGCTTTACTAATCTTTGTAACCTACTTATGGATGAAGGTATCGCTTACTAGTTTCGTTTCTTTACAAAATTTATTTTTTGATTTCGTTGTATCTGAGCTTATTAGAGAACGTTACGGATAACGATTTGAGTATAATTTTCCATAATTTGTTCTTTTTAACCTAACCAATGCAATGGTGTGAATTTACTAATATATAAGAATAAATTTATTTCTTCATTGTTACAAAGATGAGTTTACATGATTATTTTATATGTAACTATCTTGGAAACCAGTTTATTTGGACTGTGGTCCCCAAGCTACGTTACCTGTATCTTGGGGACTTGGGGACCTGTATCTTCACAAATACTAATAAACGATGGTCAAATGCCAAGGACAAGGTGAAAACATACATAAATTAAAATCTACTAAAATCTATATTTAAATAACCATTTACACCACACATGAAGACAAACACACCGAAACAGGTTTATATTCCTAAACCAGTATAATATTTTTATATTGGCAACATTTCACGGCCGAGTTCCATCGATCTACGCGTTCCATTCGATATCACATGCAAATTGAGAGAATTTGAATAATTTTGAAATTATTTATTTATTTCTATAACTGTATTATATTTTTTTGGTGTGGTTGATTGGGTGTTTTTATTTATTTTAACAGCTGTTATTATTTTAAGGAAAATAAACGTCCGTGACGTTTATTTTCCTTAAAATAATAACACTATACTGCTTGAAAAGTGGGGTTTCAGGTCAAAAACGAATCATTTATTTCAAATAGACAAGTAAAAGACAATTTTGTACGTCAAAACTCAGGATCATAGTCCCCATCTGTACTTCTCAAACCCCGCTCTGATATACGCGAGCGAAAGTGGTATTACCTATCTGTTAGAAAATCTATATTTTGATTTTATAGTAAGCAAATAAAATCATAAAATTACTGAGTAAAAAAGAAATCAAGTCTTGTGATAACACGCATTTAATTTTGTCATCATTAATATTAAGACTTTAATTTATTTCATTAAAGAAAACGCTATAAAGCAGGCTATGCACTTTCTTTCTTTCTTGTTAGTGTGGTTAGTGACTAACCTGGTGTCACAGTTTTTAAGCCACCCATGGGCCTCTGACTTGGCTTTACATGCCGTCGAGAAATATCCCTCAAGCATGCCGATTTCCTCACGATGTTTTCCTTCACCGTTTTTGAAGCAAGTGATAATTATACAATACACACATGAATTCGAAAAATAGGACGTGCGTGGCTTGGGATCCAAGTTGAGACCTATGACTTGGCAGTCCGACGGTCACACCACTAGGCTATCACTGATGCACTGAGTTTCTTTGAATGATAGAATCGGAAATATAGTTATCCGGAAAAGAACCGAAGTTTCACCTACATAGCACAGCTGAAGTGGCCACGTTTCACGAAGGATCGATGGCCGGTGGAGCAGACGAGTCCAGGAGTGGAAACTGTGTGTCGGCAAACGTAGGACACCCCCCAGCTAGATGGACTGACGACCTTATAAAGGTGGCTAGGACCTCTGGATGCGGAAGGCGGAGGACAGGATGTTAAGGCGCAGCCTCGTAGAGGCCTATATCCGGCAGTGAACTCGCTGAGTTGATTGATTGAAACAAAGCGTGGTGCTCAGAACCATATACTTCCGATTTTTCGTTCATTTGAATGCCTCGACTCCATTTCAATAAAAAACAAAGCTAAACAAAAGAATATCACAAAAAAAGTGTGAGTGTGTTCCACAAAACGATGTTCTAGTGAAAGCAGTCTGAGAACAAACGGTAATTAAACAAATTCAGAATCAATTTAATTGTAATTCTGTTCCGATTCGCAGGGCCCATTGTTTCAAGCTATACTGTTTTTAATACAAAATATTTGGCTATCACGGTCATCGTGATATGTAGAGCGGTAATTATGACAGTCATCTTGGTCATTTAGGGCTGTTCTTTGTTGTTTTTTTTTATTTATAGTCGGCAGTGTTAATGGTAGATTAATTTTAACTAGCGGTCGCCCAGAGGTCAAAATTCGACCATAATTTATTTAAATGTCATAATTCTAAGGTGTCAAACGCATGGTAGTGTGTGTAATGTTTTTTTTAATTAATTTAATTTATTTATAATATATATTATATAAAAATATTAGCTTTCTGAACTTCTTCTCCATATCAACTTTAACTGTGCCCAACGTCACACTCCTCCGTCCGCGTAATTTTCGTAAAAAGGGGTACAAAGTTTTTGCTTCACGAATTAATATAATAATTCTTGGGGTTGTGTGTTTATTTATTTTTGCTTCATTTTGTAAGGGTTTCACAAATTAGTGGTTATCAGTTCTATAAGGTTTACTTGTTTTTTTAAGATGACTACGGCTAAGTTTTGATTTGGTTTGACAACCCTAGGAAATAAAGATACTTTTATAACTATTCCGCCGAATCATTCCACTTTCGCACAAATATTTTCTTTATCATAAGTTTCCAAACAAATATTTGAAATTTTGTCACGATTTAGGTACGAATCAAAATATTTAATTTGCAGTTATTTGGATTATACCTATAAAATACCGGTTGATGTTTATTGCCTGTAACATTTTAATTATCATTCTTCGGTAATAAAGTTATAAATTGAAACTTTGTGGGACTGAGTAATAAATAATTTAATTTATAACTTTGGCGAATATGGGTAACGCGCACAGATGTCATTTTGGAATAACACTGCATAATAATTATGCAATGGATTGTCCTTTCAAAACCATCATGCAATAAAATTGGATCAAGGGCTTCGTGCACAAAGCGTGTTATGTACATATATAACTAGATAGATTCATTTATTTGCCTGATATTCATTTATTTGATAGATATAAGGTCTTTTTAAATCCTGTCATGCTATTCTGTAAACATCTCACCGTGAACACTTGGGTGAAGTGAGCTGTCAATAGTGTCAATCCCTGTGGAATGACAGCTCACTCAACGCTCACTTCACCTAAGTTTTCACGGTGAGGTGGTTACAGAATAGCACTGCAGGTTTCCAGTTGATGTTATTTCCACTAAAACAAACATCAATTTTATATAAGAGAAAATAAAGTTGATTTTAGACTAACTAGTACTGTTGAAAAGGTCATAAAAAATATGTAGTTGTAACGCAAACTGAACCTTATGTGTAGGCATTACAGTTGTTTTTCCTAAAAGTCGTGTTTGTTTACATGTTTGGCAAATAAATTGCGAACGCAGGATACCTAGATACGAAGTGACACGTATTGTTAGGAGATTGCTCTCTCTGCAGCCTCTCATCAACAGTAGCTACCTACCGTGAATGCTGATCAGGCCGGTGCCGGTTTCAGTTTACATTAAGAAGTAAAGGACAGTGATTCAAAACGGTTTAATTAATCAACACCAATAAGGTTTATAGGTATTTTATGAAGAAACTTTATGAGTACCAGGTAAATAAGTATTTCATTTTAACCGACTACGGCGAAGCAAAAGGAAGGATATGATTTTGACCGGTATGTATGTTCATCTATTCCTTCATAACTACTCTTCATAAATTTTGACTAATGAGGTATCGTTGGAAGCGTTTTGATCGTCCGCTGGTTATAGGCTATGTGACGTCATATTATGAATATGGCGCCGTCTAGAGGACATAAAGTTAAAGTTAAGTCACACGTAATCTGTCCGATTTATGCCCTAACACATGTGACTCCGGATTTTTATTTTGGCTGTCTGTGATGTCTTATTTATACCCTTTTAGTTGACTTTTTTGTCGTAGCTGTGTTTTAGTTTTTATAACTTTTATTTTATGCTATGATATGGCCATTCTCGTCTCTGTTCTGAATGAACACAGCATTTCATAGAAGACAAACATTCAGAACACAGAGAACTAAATTGTCCTCAAACGTCTGTGAGTACTGCATTCCCCATAATTTAAGCAGGATACATACCTGCGACGTTAGGTCCATGATGCAGTCGCACAACGCTTCCGGCAGCGGTGTGAACTGCCCTTGATAAGCCGGCGTTACTATGCAGTCCTCGATGTCACCTGATAACAATAGAGATAACAGTTAATTATTATGTTTGATAACAATGATAGATTTGGTTGAGATTCATTATAGTAACAAAGTCGTGTGTTCGATGGTCTTTATGTAACATTGGCGAAATTGTGGTGACTTCAAGCCACAAATAAATCAATTTAGTTAAAGTTTGTAAATGAAAGAAATAGTTTACAAATTCATATTACCAGTGGAGTTTTAACACTAGTCCACTTATAGTTATGTAGATTATACCTGTACCCTAATTACGTAATACACGATCAATCAGAATGTAAATCGTTTTGAAACAGATTGATAATCCATTGCTTCATAAGTTCGAAAAAAAAATCTGCTCCACAACGTAAATAACGCAATGAATGTTGTTGAACTGTCAAAATGAAACAGATTAGTCATAATCGTTTACGAAAATGTGTTGCATAATAAGATAGCTGGAATGGAAAGCCAGCACCTGAAATACCTACCATAAACTTTTCAATTTTCATATATGTATATAACTTTCATGAGTATAAATTCAGATTTCCCGCGCACATGATCGACATAATTCGACTACTTTGAAACTCAAACAGAGATCTTTGAAAAAAAATCTATGCCATTAGTTGTTCTAAATATATTTAAGTTGAATGTTTTGTAACATGTTCTTCCGTGAAAAGACCTACTGACATGTATTTTTACACCCCGAATCCGCCCCAGCTCATTAGCTTACCAAAACATCTAAACAACTAACTACACACTGCAATGCTCAATTAAAGCTGGGGGTATCCAGTGGAGGTGCATAAATCGCGTCGACACTGCCCTAGGGAGGGATGTCCCCAGGGAACGTTTGTTGGAACCTGGCCAAATAGCTCGAGTTGTGAGAGGACAGCGGGGGTATCTGTTGTTTGTGACTGTATTTTGAGGTGGATAGATAGTTTATGGATTGGTGACTTTCATTTATGATTGGGGATGAGTGTTTATCGGTGGCAGTCAACGAGCTTTTGATATGGGATAAATAACACGTTGGGTTTAAAAAAACCCTAAATTGTTTTAACGAAATGATTACTTCTCTTTGTCAATAGTATGAAAAACAGGTGTTGTGTCTTACAAGATACTAGTTGCTACCTCTGAAAATACAGTAATTTATTTATTTCATATAACAATTCGCATTGTGTTTGAATTAGGTAGTACATAAATCCACATTTTCCCGCACAAAAAAAAAAAAGCAATAAATTATGAATATCAAACAGTAATTTCACTAAAAATAAAATCAATAACATAATATAAATATTGTGTCAATAGAATGTAAATAGTAATTATAGAAGAGTGATCTGTGAGTAAATAGTGATCCCGCCTTATTCAGACGGACTTTTAATCTATTTCTTACTAAACGGATAGCTATTAATTCACTGATAAGTCTTTCCCATTTAGAATTTAGGGACCGTCTTAGGTTACAATGTATCCAACTTACTAGCCCCAAAACACCGCTAAAAATACATGCCTTGTACTAAAACGAATGCGCCAAACGGACGCGACCAGTAAAAATGTCCGCAGTATAAGCAACGCGGACCACAGTTGTTATATCCGCGATGATATTTATATGTCACATTTGGCTAAACCAGGGCTACATCAGACAAACAGTTCCGTGTGACATAATGTTGTGAAGCCGACAAATTGTGAGATGAAATGTCCCTGTTTTGTGTTAGGAAGGAAATATTTTATGCTGGAGTTATTCTGGATGTAGGGAGTTTAAATTCGCATTTGTAAAATATTTGTTCCACCTGGATTAGATTTCGGCTTTAGCAGGAATACGTATTCTGCAAGCTTTCAGAGGAACGTGTCAGTAAATAATTGTTTAAACAACGCTAGCAATATCTTCCTTTCAGTACCCTATATAATTACCTGAAGAGGATGATAATGCATCATCCTGTGCTTCTGATTAAGGTTCGTTTACTCAATTATCAGTTCGATAAACTGATATTACATTCATTGAAGAACATTTTCAATTTATCCAGTTTTCAGGCGATAAAATTTTGAATGGAAACTCCACCAACCACTGGTAAATATCATCTTTACGATTGTCAATCAGCATTAGAATAATGCATACTCAAACTAGAAAAACAAAGTCGTCGTGAAGTTATAGAATTGTGATTTTAAACACAATTTCATGGCGCTTCAGAAGCACGTTGTATTCAGCGGATTGAAGCGCTTATCTCTACACACAGACTGCGCGCGGGCGCGGCGCGGTTGGAACAATAGTGACGGTACCAGGCTACCATTATTGTAGAAGAGTTTTGTTTGTAGTTTAAATTAATATTGTTGGAGTTTCATGAAATTTGATGAATGAAGTGATTGTGTGAATGGAAACACTAAGAAAATATGATTTGTAGAATAACTTATGGGTTTTGTTATTTTTGCAGGAACATTTAAGCAGGAGTGGGATAAAGAAGTGTACCCTTCAATCTATCAGTTGAGCTTGGTGCGCATCGCAAGTTCCCCTCATATTGTGTAGCCGTGGCGTTTCTTGCCGGTTCTTCTCCATAGGAAAGGACTAATTGGAACTGTGCACCAAGCTCCTGACGTTTCATAAGTCATAAGCCCATGCAGGTTTATGTGAAATGAAGAATATCGAATTTGATTTGTGAATTTCAGAGGTTATACCTGAAAGCCTAGCTGAAAGTACCTAATATAACTATTATAACTTCGAAACTATCAAGAATCAAACGGAACATAGATGGGGTATATTCCGATGGCCCTGGGCGAGACAAACCATTTTATTTATGGTGTCTGTGTTTGAACCACCCAATATAGTTACGCTAGTAAGCAATCCATTCGAATAGAAAAACGCAACCTCCATACTGATATCATTAACCTAGGCTTCAGTTGCAATTTCTATACGTAACATTAATTTAAATCACAACCATGCGCATGGAAGTAATACCCCCATAAATGTTAATTGTCATGGTTTAACATAAGCTTCCACACATCACAATTAACGATCATCAGGGGATTAAGTCATAATCGCTACATTTGGCAGATAACCCGCAGATTTGACATCGAAATAATGATGTTATTTGGATCACAAAGGCGTGAAATGGCATTTTATAATAAAATGGAGCGGACAGCGTGCTTGTTATGCACGTACAACATTTTAACTTTTGATAGTTTGGAGTACAACACGAGTCTACAAAATTCAGCATATTTATTCGTTCAGTAAATGTGCCAAATTCAGGACTGCCGTGAGCGGAATTGGCAAAATAATCATCAGTATTACGTTTGCTTTTATTGCGTGATCTTTTTCGTTGCTTGTGATAATTTCTTTTGTGCCTTTTACCTACAGAAACAGCCGTGCTATTCTGTAACCGTCTCACCGTGAAAACTTAGGTGAAGTGAGCTGTCATTCCACAGGGATTGACACTATTGACAGCTCACTTCACCCAAGTTTTCACGGTGAGATGTTTACAGAATCGCATGGCTGATATTATTATTCGTAATAACAGTGTCTACAGTAGTTATAATTTATAATTTTGAAAGTTCATTCTTCACAGCATTCATAGGTACTTCCCATTAATTAAATCACAATTAATTAAAGTAACCACACCTCTTTCATTATCTGGTTCAAGTGGCGAGTTTTCATTCTCAAACCACTTATAATATAGAATTTACGTACAATCATCAACAGCATAAATATTTGTTTTAATACATAACCCTTTACAATTACTTATGCCATCAATCTTACTAATTGTTTACGTATCGTCTGTAGTAAGTGGTATGTTAATGCATTATTTATTTGCTTACTAAACACAGGTGTACACCATTGAACAGTAGGAAGCGGACGTATGCCGTTAATGTTCCGTGCTGTTATGTGATATACGATCATAACTTATGTTTGTTAAGGAGAGAGGCTTTTGTCATAATAATATTGAACAAAATGTTTATAGTTCATTGACAAAACGTCAAGCCTCACTCTTCACTCAATCACCCTCCTGACTTATCTTGTGGCTCCTATGCGTAATACCATTCCGCCAATTAGTATAGTTGGTATTGGGGCAAACCATGCTGGGTGCTCTGAAAATATTTTAGAATCGTCACCTCTCATGGAGGCTCGATGCACCCGTGAAGGCTATGGCAATTGCGAGTTCGTTACGGAGTTAAAGTATTTCATAATGTCCTCACTTTTCTGATTCATAAAAATTTGAACTACCAGGGTCATGCTCAGGTCTTAACGAGATAAAACGGATAAAGATGCTGCTAAAATATTCCATATTCTAACACCCAAGGCAAAAAAGGGGGTGACCCATTCTTCAAAGACCGGCACGGCATATTTCTTTACAATCTTTCCCCTCGTTATGTCTCGCCTCATACGACGCGGGCAGTTACGCTCTCACATAACACAAAAAACAAAAGCCTTCAGTGCACTAGGGTAACCTAAATTCAGCCTATACGAGGACACAGCAGCCGTGAAATTATGTCAAGTGCGACACCCTGGTGGCTAATATCGTTACAGAGTTTAATTTTTATTAGAGTAAATGTTTCCTTTGAGGGAATGCTTTCATTCTCATAGATTTTTCTTTTGAGCTTTTATTCAATAGTTTCTGTTCTGGATTCCAGGCTACTTTTAGTCAAAGAGATTTATTTAGCTTTGAGCTCATTTTGGCCCGATTCGCCCTCTTGAATTCTGTCTTCACTAACGAATACATAACTAGTAATGAAATACCAGTTAAAATTTAGCCTACTGTCTAAAGCCCACAAACAAATCGTACACATACGTTCAAATTAACAGGGAGTACCAATCATTTGCGAATGCATTGATAAAGATGGTCATAAGTAGGTGTTGTGTCGAATACCATTAGTTACATGTTCTTTAGCGGCACGTGGGTAGGGGCCAAGGTTGAGAAGTGCATTACGACGGCTCTGACTTGCCTCATGAGGTTTTTCGTTCGAGGTTATTAGGTCCTAATGTTCTGGTTTGTCAGATTCTTACAATATAAGAGTAATGACAGCTATGAGTATTTAGGGGTTAGTTGAGATATAAAGATACAATGAAACAATGAAATTCACAATTGATAATTTTATTTGTTAAAATAATTGACTGATGCCACTTAGAATTTATTTATTGTGCTAATATTTCCCTCTTCTTAAGTAAATATAGGTATAGAATTTCGTTTATAAGTAATCCGTGCACTGTTTAATAGTTATGTAATTCGTGTTTATTCAATATTTATAAACATGAAAGTTTAAGTAAGTCTTTGTCAATGGTAGCTTACAACACTGCGTAAAAATCAGGTAGCCAGTTAAACCAAGGTTTTGCAAATAAGAAGAAGTATTAACAAGACTTGAAGTCAGAAAGTGACAGAAAATATCCGTCTGTCAGTGCATTGCTTAACTCAGTATTATGCATTGTCTCCAATTTTAGGATTCCGCTTCAAGAATGTGTTAGAAGCTGAAAATAGTTTGTCCATTTCGGAGACTTGAGAGTTTCCATTCTTTTCTACAAAAATGGAAAAAATTTATGAGATAGAAATAAGGCTTATCTCAAAGAATAACATTGAGTGGGTTTTACATTACAATTTACAGATACAAATACAGTATAATACGAGTATAAATAACTGAAATGGTCGTACAAAGTCTTAAAAACCTGTAAGACTTGTTTTGTGGTAATTATCGATCTTTATCTCACATTCCCTTCCTCCTTTATTTAATTGATTATCAAGATTCAAGAGAATGCATTTAAACTGTTTCGGTCTTCATGAATACGGGATCGTGTACATACTTTTTTTTTTTTTTTTTTTGGATGGGAAATTATCAAATAACTTCTCCCGCTCTGGGTGGAGCGGGAGGGCGTGTCAGACTTTTACTGACTAAAACCCACCCGTGTTCCTTCCGATGCCTGTGTGCCGAGGTCGCGATATCCCTTTCAGACAAACCCGCAACCCCGGCAGGCATTGGCCCTTCCGGACCCCGTCAGTTGGTGCTGACATCTCTTTGAGGCGCGCGTGGAACACAACGCGCCGTCGACCCGGGCCTGGTCCCTATCGGACGGCGAGCTACCCATTGCTCACCGTCCGCAAGCCCGCGCCTACGGTGGCCGGAAGTCGGCTCTCGACTCCCGACGCCCGGGGCGTCTCCTGCGGCGACTAGGGGCGCGAGGGGGCGCATTTTGCCTCTCCCTCGCGCGCTCCGCCTCCTCCTTCGCGAGCATTACTGCTTCGCAGAAGGAGGTGACGGCCTCCCATGCACTCTCGCTCCGGACCATGGCCTGAACCAGGGCCGGACGCGAGAGATCGCCGCCGCCGATCGCCTCCGTGAGGACACGGCGGTGCTCCGCCCAAGCTGGGCAGACCTCCACCGTATGCTCCACCGTGTCCTCCGGGCGATCCACACAGTGGTGACACCCGGGCGTTTCCTCCCGCTTTATTCTGAACAGGAACCTCCCGAAACAACCATGTCCGGTGAGGACCTGTGTCAGGCGGAAGGTGAGGACGCCGTGGCGCCTCTCTAGCCACTCCTCAAAGAGGGGACTTATCGCCACAATTGTGGCGTGCCCAGCGCTGGGTTGCGACAATCGCACTCTCCATGCCGCCATGAGATCCCGCCGGAGCTCTGTCCGCTGTGCCGCGATTTCTCGCGGCAGCGGAGTTACGCCCCGGCGTTTCGCCTCCTCGCGCAACTCCCACATGTGCGCGAGGACTTTTGCCTCCAGATCCCATGGCGGTAGTCCGGCAAGGAGGCTCGCCGCCTCACGGGAGACCGTGCGGTATCCTCGTACCAGCATCGTGTACATACTTAAGGAATCATTTACCAAAAGTGGTTCTCGAAAATTGTGATTGGATTTTCGATATTACGGTACCTATAACTTTCAGGGTTTTGATTCGTAATAGCATTATAACTTACAAGTTAAGCTACATTCTAGGGTCTTCAAGAAGTTCATGGCAAGAGTCACACTGCGCAGATACAAATACAAATACAAATACAAATACAAATAGTTTATTTTCTTTAACAAAATTGTACTACATACTAGTGATAGAAGTGTCCCTTTAAGCAAGTAAATGCCTGTATTAGGACACTCCCCTCTTCCGTAACTTAAATTTACATAATGTACACAAGAAATGCCATTGTTTACTATTTACTATTTATAATTAATTACAATTTTAAGACTTAGATTAGATTAGATTTAATTAGATTTAATATAACTTAGTGTGCGTTTTGTGTATGTAATGTGAGGTGAGGTGGGCATAATTATGTGATCTGTGTTATGGGATGTATGTTAGTGTAGGATGTGTGTGTGTGTGTGACCTGTATGTGTGTAATTGTAAAGGTTGTGCATGCAAGATGCACAGATGATGACGCAGATACTGCAGAGATAGCACTTTCCTTATTATTAAGTAGCCATGCGACAAATTAGGAACTTGCCAGCGCTTTATACATACAATTTCAACAACATTTAACTTATAAGTATGCCAAAAGTAGTTTTACCAATAATTATAACTTCACTTAACCTGTCAGTAATAATAAGCGTATACTACGGAACCCAGGCATTTAGTTCGCGCTCAACCCGTTCCCGCCACGTGGGTAGTCCTCGATGCCTCGTAAATACCACACTTTATCGCCGGCCTCGTTGCGAAAAAAATATAAAAATGTTATTGTGCCTCTTTTCTGTGGCCGCCAGTGGAATGTTTATGCCTTGCGCCTTTTAGCGAGTATTACGATTGGTTACTGCGCATGATTACAAAGATGGTGTTAAAGTTTAATGTTTCTAATTTTAAATGTTTTGCTTCTAGGGAATTTTAATATTTTTACTGATTCTTTCTCGGTCGCAGCATTATGCCGAGTGATGGTCGTTTTGCGTGATTACGACGCTTAGTTTCCCCCCGCTTGTTTTTTTTTTTCGTCATGTTTATCGCAAATAAATCTATTTTTTTTCTTTTCTTTTTTCATATCATCTAAAGCTCCCAATCCTCAACGTTAGCGTATCAAAGGGTCATTCTTTTGTTTATTTTCTTAAGTATTTATTTATATATAGTATAATATTATAAACAGGAAAAATTTGTTTGTTTGTAAGTTTGTATGTAGGGGGTAATCTCCGGAACTACACGTCGGATTTGTTTTTTTTTTTGCATTGTATGGTCCAATTATTGAGGAAGGTTATAAGGCTCGCGGACGTAGTCGCGGACAGATGCTTGTATCAAGTAAAAAAAAAGACCTCTTCTTTACTCACAACTTTGAGGCACCGCTCAGATTGAATGAACCAAAAGGCCTTGTGCTGTGTACATTCAATCCAACACACATGGGCTATAAAAATCACTCCGCATGATAGCCTGCCAATAAGAGAATTCCCCCCCCCCCCCCACCCAATCAATAATTACTTTTAGCCTATATCCCACTTAAACCGACATACCATCTTTACCAGCCTCACCGTCCGAGTGACAGCTACAATTTGCCAGTCATTAAAAATTAATTTCGTTCCATTCAGCATTTATACAAGACGAAATAAAGAAATGCCCAAGTCGGGCCAAGGCTGGCTTGTGCCACGTTAATGATAAAATGATTCATTAGGTATTATTATATTATTAACGCAATTGCATGTTATTCTTGTTATTGTAAAGATTGATATTGAAGCTGTTGACATGTCAAGGGTGTTTGTGAGTAATTACGCTTGTATCAGGCTCTATTTATTTCGGAAAAGTAAGTAACAAATCCTTTCTACCTTAATAGTTGGAGTTTATCAAGCTGAAAAAACAATTAGAATTAAATTATAATATATTCACTTTTGTCCATATTTATTTGGTCGCCAGTGTACCATGCTTAACATTCATATTGGGGTCAAATAATCGTCAGATAAATAGTTCATTGGCACTTCGAAATTCCTGCTAAAGGCTAAAACAGATTAGGGCGGGGCGCGCCGCAACGCAACGCATTTCAAAAATCCTCGTCAGTACATCACTTTCGTACATTTTCTGTGAACTTACGCACACTATAGGCGGGTTGCACCGCACTTTTTTGTATGAAAGTGCATTGCGCTGCGGCTCGTCGTGTACAGGCGTATACGCACGAACGAACTAGAACATGGTGAGCACGAACATCGAACACTTTGTTCGCATGTACGTACCACTAACGAAAATCAAACATATTCGTGGCGATCCAATTTCGAATCCGCTTTCTTTAGTAAGGGGCGGTTGAGCGCAAACAGACTTGTGTTTGCGCTTAACCGTGCGCGTGCGAACTGTGTTCGTGTTCGCTTTGCTATTTACTTCCACACGTACGAACCAAACATCCGTGTTCGATGTTCGTGTTCACCATGTTTTGATCGTTCGTACACGCCTTTATGTGCGCCTGCGATAAGCTTTATATCTACTTATTAAAACAAATGAACGTATACAATCGAATGCGGTACCAACAAACGTTTGTAGAAACCAAAAGCGATTTGTTTAGCAATCGATAATGATTAATTCTATACCAAATGTTGTGATGCTCCGATGATCATTCATTTTAATATTAATAGTAATTTAGAACCAATTTATATTGATATACCCACTGAAATTGATTGAGAGTTTCGATTTGGTAATTCTCTTTTCGTAATACAAAGATGGTCTAATTATTTGGATATTAATGCGTTTTGTTCAAAAGTTGGCAAATTAGAACTGAAATGAATTGATACCTGGGCTTGCATGGACCAGAATGTTAATATAATTATGTCGCAAGGGCATATTAAATTATTACGGCTCATGATCGCGATCTAAAATTTTAAGAGCAGGTTTTATGATCTGTAATAATTTAAGTGCTTTTAGGTAATGTTGGTAGAGCTTTATTGTGCTTCTAACAAAATACCAATATAACTTTTATACGTTTATTATGTATGCAATCGGTACATCATTTTTTTTATTTTTTTATTGTTTCTCATACATTTGATCTACAGCACAAAATTGAGGCAGTCCCGGTAAGTTATAAGGACCTACCTTCAAACTTTATGTTAGTATAGGCTCACGTATTAAAGTTCTTGTTAGAAATTATGTGAAATTATTATTTATTTCTCTAAGCTATTTATATTTGAAATATTCTCTTATTCACTTTATTTTTCTGGACTGCAGAGAGATGTTACGGAGCTTGTTTTATCGAAACCGGAGCTGGAGTCGGGACCGGAGTCGGAGTCGGAGTCGGAACCGGAAAGGAGTCGGAGGTGGAGTCGGAGGTGGAGGTAGAAGAAAGATGCTACAGTTAATATTTTTTTTGGCTTCATATTCAAATGAACTAGGTACTTATTTTACCGCCCTAAACTTAATTTATTAAATTAACGTGACGGGTCTGTCACATACAAAACAATAAACTGAGACTTCGAGATAAAAAATAACCGAGCGACAAGTTAAAATATGTCTATACGGGTTCTAGTCACGTTCATTGCTGCGTTTCGATCTTCGGTTTATCTCCGATTCAAAATTATAGAAGCCGAAATCGGAGTCGGAGGCGTAAAATTTATCGTAAATTCCGACCTTTCGAATGAAACTTCCGATTGTTACGGAACAGCTGGACTGCACACACATTTATTTATTTATTTATTTTTTTATTTATTTATAAAAATCTTACCTACACTATCATTACAGATCTATGATCCAATGCGACAGATTGGCCTTACTAACTAAATCCTAAATCTACACCTTATACCTAGTTAAAAAATATCTTAATCTAAATAACATATAACATATAGTGTAACTTTTGCGAATTCACTCAAGTTGCACCACAATACATCAACCCTCCCGTAAACCTCATTCACCACGCGTATGGCTCTAGTGAGAGGAGTTCTCGCCAGTAGGTTGGTCCTGGCTGCAGGCACAGCGAGCAGGGGCGGGCGTTGCCGCCTCCACACGTACCGGTCGGGCACGTACAGCTGTAGGTGTCGCAGCACTCCCGGGTTATGCGCCACGCCACGTAGTAGTTTCACTACATACGCTACGAGCGAAAACTCCCGTCGTACTCTTAGAGTGTTATACCCTACCATACCCAGAACAAATAGTGTAGGGTACATCAATGGGTATAATGGATATACCCCATACAGCTTGTAATACAAGTGTCTCGTGAACTTATTTTGGATACGTTCCAACATAACACTATATTTCGCCTCGTGAGGAGCCCAAATGAATGCGCTATGTTCGAGGTGACTTCTGACTAATGCGTCATATAGTACCCTTAGTGTCGTGATGTTGGTGAATCCTTGGGACTGCCTGAGTACGAAACCTAGGTTTCTGTATGCCTTCTTACATATCTTATTGATATGCTCACGGAAGGTTAGTTCCTGAGAGAAGACTACCCCTAAGTCTCGTACCTGAGACACTCGTTGCATCGGCACCTCCTCAACCTTGTACTGATAACTCAAGGGAGTTCGCGCGCGAGTGAACGACATCACCGAACATTTAGCAACATTAAAATGCAGTTTGTTGTCATTGCTCCATTCGACCACTCTGTCAATGTCTTCCTGTAGGTGTTCACAATCCGAGCGATCCCGAACCTCGAGCAGCAATTTCAGGTCATCCGCAAACAATAAACAAGTCCCATGTCTGACGACTTCCGGCAAGTCATTTATCATTACAATAAACTCGAGAGGCCCTACATTGCTGCCCTGGCTCACGCCCGATCTCGTGTAATACGGTTGAGATACACATAACATAAGTTATCACGCCTGTATGCCCTGAAGGGTTAGGCAGAGTTACACATAGTACACCCATATTTCGCTAGTTATGTTTAAGTACATGGACTGCAATGCATTAATGTATTTGTTACTGCAATTATAGGTAAGCATACTTACATGGTAGATGCAGTGTGTAAACAGTCTAAAAGTGAACACAGTGCGTAGACGCTAAGGCTCACTTGCACTACAAAGCATTAAATACGTTTAGCTCTTCCAAAAATATTGAAGCTGATAGGCACAGAATGATGTTTTAAATATATTTAGAGCTACCTAAAAGTAATAAGTCATTTGTGGTGCTTGCGCACCTGGTAAGACCACCCGAAAGTTAAACAGGGTGCAATCTTAAAATCACAAGAAGATATTTTGGCTTATTGGTGATTCGCTCGAATTTACTCGTCCGAAACGGCGAATCGGCACAATTATTACTATAATTTTTTTCTTGAGGCGATTCGCACGAAGTTAATTTATTTGTAGGCGAATCGAAAACTCCAGAAATCGATTCGCCTACAAATAAATTTTGTGCGAGTCACCAATAACCCAAATATTCGCTCGAATTTACATGTGTTTACTTTTTTCCAAATTGTATTACAGGACCACTCATTCCGTTTCTAATTCCCATGGCTTAATCTACGAAACACTTTCGCCCTATACAAAGTACCTAATTACGATTAATCATAATGATGTGTTAGCATGTAAAGCGGTGCTTAACACCTGAACACCAATGAACCTGGCGTCAGTCCTACATTATCATGATATTATGGTGTTAGCCAAGTGGGTGTGAGACTAGAAATTATTTGAATATTTATGTGGTATTGACAGGCAAATCGTAATGATAAAGTATCGTCGTTAATTTTGAAGATGTTTGGTGTGAATCTTTGTGTTGAAGTTTCGTAATTTTAGTGGTATTGTTTGTAAAGTTAGGTCCATAGGTATTTCAACATAAGTATCGTGTGAAATGGTTTTATGTCCGTGTTTATGTGTGTGACAGAAAACAGAAAAAAAATAGTTGTGGTGTTTGATTGACAATCTGCCGGGATGTATGTTGCAGTACAGCGACGCGTGATTGAAATCAAATACAGCTCTGCATGTAAGCCCTTTTTTCTAGCTGATTGTAAACCTGGTATGTTTTAGTTTATCATCATCATCATTTCAGCTGAAAGACGTCCACTGCTGGGCATAGGCCTCCCCCAAGCACCGCCATTTCGACCAGTTCTCTGCTTCCCGCATCCAGCGGATTCCTGCAGTCTTCACCAGTTTATCGCTGCACCTTGTGGAAGGCCTTCCAACGATACGTCTTCCGGTACGCGGTCGCTACTCCAGAACCTTTTGGCCCCATCGACCATCTGTACTCCGAGCAATGCCCATTGCCACTTAAGAGGCTTACAACAGCTAAAGCGCGGTCACTGTCGGACTGCATAGAAATGAAAGAGAAGCGCGATGACGCGACGCAGGTAATTTATTGCAAAATATGAAGCAGTTAGCGATTTACAAAAAATCTATTGATTGGACTGGAAAATTAAAACACTATTATGCTAATATGTAGCTTGTAGAATGATCTGACAAAAAATCAGAATTATTGCATGTAAATTAATATGATTTTTATTCGTTAAAAGTAATTTTTAGAGGTATCTTCATGATTTTTTTCTATCGTATCAAATTAGTTGTATTATGTTTTCAACACACTATCATACTAGCATATATCCTGAAGAATATCATATATTTTTCTGATTTTGTTTAATGCAGTGGATCATATTCTTTTATGCATTATAAAACTTGCGTTTAGGCACGTTTAGGTCCTGTAGTCCCCTTAAGTGTGTTAGTATGATTTAGTTAATAATCCTATTTTCATAGCTGATGCTTCGGCAACATATCAAGCAATGCAGTAGAATCTTAGTAAAAGTAGGTAATAAACATTGCCAAGGAAAAGTATCATGCTGTACTGTTTTTGTAATATACCCCAATATCTTTGACATTTACATTTTCACGAAGCGATTCCTCGTTCCCCTTTAATTCAAACTTTCCTTTATAAAACGTTATCAATTTCCAGGTGATTACACCTATTCACGTCGTTGAGTCCCAAAATTGCCTATAATGACAACCATGGTAAAATATGAGAGGGGGGAAAGTGAATACTTGCATTAATTTGCAATATTTACCTGAAACTGAGTTTCAAAAGCTTCTTCTCTTAAATCGGCTCGAGTTATTCGAGTAAAGTTTATGTCCTTGTGAAAGAATAAGCTATTCAGTAAGGTGGATCGCGAGGCAGACGCTGCTTAGTGTGTGATGGTTAGATAAACTTCAATATTAATAGATAAGCAGGTACTTGTAGAATGAAGAGGAACTACCACTGGCAACCCGCAAACTGAGCCTTGTGTGCCATGCTGACCGCTGCATACCCCGTTTAAAAATACAGGCGTAATGTTATGTTGTGTATATGTTGAAGAGGAAACTAAAAATGTTGAACTTAGTACTTTACACACAGAAATCTCACCGATTAAATCCCGAAGCGGGGAAAAGTCTCCATAACTTCCAAACCGTAACGATACCAACTTTCAAAAATAGTTAGCAGTTAATTAATATCACGAATATAAAGACGTCAACCAACTTATAACTTGTGCAATGCTGTTTAGTTGGTACGACATGCACGCCAACTGTTCCAAGTAATAAAGTAAGAGAATTGAATCTGCATTCCTATTTGCAGACTAGTTTTGTTCGCGAAGTAATTATTTAAGTTATAGAATGGTTGTTCACGCTAATAGAGTTAACGAGGAATATCGGATTGGCAATTTTTCAGCAATGTAATGTAACACGGGTGCAAAACTTTTAGTAGCGAGTGCTTATGATTTATGAATATGATGGATTTATTAAAGGTGGGCTATAAACACAAGATAATTAGTTAAGGATTGTATGAGAAAACTATCGCAGAGATGCTATTAGTTCCGAACCATATGACGAAACTAATTATATCATTGTGTCTTACAAACTCAACTAGGGCGTCCTCCTCTCTTCATAATATTGTGGCTTAAATATAAACAAACTACTGTCGTACCCTTTAGATTCAAAGCTTCTAAAGACTGATTTCAAAACTACTAGAAGATTTAACTTCTGCCAATGAAACTGCTATTACTCCTAGCCCTTTATACAACTTTATAGATATTAAATAAATATACTATGCAGTAAATGTCATAACAAAATCCCAAGTCGCAGTGGTAGCTTATAAGCAAACTATATCGCGTGATAGTCGTAGTAGAAATGTTAGGATGTTTTATTAGTCTAGACTGAAACTGAACTCTAGGTAATTAATAATAGAGCACGGAATGTTTGTTTTACAGATAGGTAACAGCTTAGACAGGTGAAAGGGTTAACGAACAAAAGAAGATCAGTCGATCGATTCTGTAAAAAGATCAACGTGAAACTTAGGTGAAGTGAGCGTGAAGTGAGTGAGCTGTCACTGTGACAAATCGGCAGCATGCTAGGGATTAACACTATTGACAGCTCACTTCACGCTCACTTTACCTTAGTTTCACGGTGATATTTTTAAAGAATCGATCGGCTGCTTCAAGTGTTAGATAGTCGGTTTAAAAAATCTCCATCCAAATTCGTTGTTGTAGCGGTTGAGGTTTCCTTTTAAAGGCAAATCTCATTTTTCTCTCATTGACCCGTGTGTGGTCGTCCACTGTGGAATAAAGCTTCCAGTGACTGCTTTTACTTTGGCGCTGATTCAAAGCGGCAGTTGTTTATTAAAGTATTGGAAAATTAAAAATTACAAAATGCATGTTTTTTACGTGAGATAACCGACCAACTTCCTTTTTAAGACTATTCTTGTTTTACTGTCACACTAATTTACTAACTGCCTAAAAATAAAATGACTGCCCGATTTTTTTTAAATTGGATATAATTAACCTCCCTAGTGTTTAAATAACAGTTGTAAAAATGATTACTCTTTTACTTTGAACAGTTAAAAGAGATATTGCGACTATCATCATTCAGATCATGAGGGCGCTACTGCACCAGTAAGATGGAAGTAAAATTCTCTTGGTCTTTGCCGGGATCTACCAAGAACACGATATCAAATCGCGAGCAAGATTTTATAAACAGAAACCAGAGACCATCAGCCAGACACAGACAACCAGAGACAGTACCAGAGAGAAGGGCAAAAAGGTTGGCGACCTGTGACATATAATTCAAAAGGTGCGAACAAGTAGTGCAAATACAAATTAACACTAATTGATAATAACATTAGTTCCACAACCTGCTCATTAGAAGCACACACATAATAACGTATTTGCAAATAAATTACATAATATTTACCCACTAACACTACATGACCGGCCATTGCAGTAACCATTACTAGCTCTGCCAGTTATTCATACAATTTAATCAGTAGATTATGTAATTATTTATCTGTTATAACTTATAAACTATGTTTATTTGCTATCTGCGCCAGAGTTTATATTTGATTCAATGGGTTATTGGCTCATCAATTATGTTACGTGGGGAGTTAGAGGTCTTGCTTGTTGCCGGTAGTTCACGTTTTAAGAGCTTTTTGACGATTGTGTCAAGTTAGAGAAATTGAGTTCGAAGGTAAATTGAATAAGACTTTGTTTGCAGTTCGTATTCATTACTGGACTGTCGCCTGCTTGTTGCATTTCTTTCCCTTCAAAATGGTTAGGCTGAATGGTGCTGATCCATAAGCTATGTTCGTGAACGCATTCAGAAAAAAAAGAAAGAAAGAAAAATATTTTATTTGGGACACTCACAGGAAATACAAACAGTAAGTAATAAAAAATAAAAAAAAACAAACAAGGAGCATTTAGAACTAACAGAATAATAACGACCTGTGCGAGGCCAAAAGGCACCTATCTCAGCATAATGCGATATAAAAAAAAAAAAAACCGCAACGCTGGTGCTGGTGCTGGTGGTGGCACGGACTGGTCGTCTCTTAGTGGCCGTAGCTGTCTTATTTTAATTTTTGAATTGTTTACAAGCGTTTAATTATTTTTACTGTTTTCTAAGGGTGCGCGTCTTTCTACATCGTTCTCACATGTGTAATGTCAATGAATGATGTAACCAATATTTTGAAGTAAAAGAGTGTCCATGGAGTTTCTTGCCCGTTTTTCAGTATATGAACCTAGAACCTACTCTTTGGAATGGCCGAGCTTCATCTTTCTGAATGACGGACCCTTTGAAAATTCAAAAGTAACTGGTTTAATTGAAATTAATGGTTTGAGTTGAGTTGAGTTTTAGAAAAAAAATCAACTTCGTAGAACGTCGTCTAGTCGTCTCTGTCTTTCACCCTTTTGTGACAGTCTCTTTCTAAAGCCCCATGTATCATATTTACGAAGGTATAGTAATTATCTCTAGTTTCATGTAGCGATTATTGCGAGTCTTTGCGGCCAGTTGTAGGCGTTTACGATTTTTTGTGATTACTTTAAACAATTTTATCGATCAATCAACTGGTGAAATAAGTATAAATAGATAATTGGAGTAATTTTAACTCCTATCAATGGATTATTTTTAACTTTGATTGGCCTCCAGTGCCTTATGAATGGGCAATCGTGTGCCGTTAGATTTTATTGTGATTTGACTACTCAAATTGAAGGGCTAAAAGCTGTTATATTTAGTAGAGATGGTTGCTATTAACTCCAAGCGTTCAAAGACTCTCAATCAATTATTGAAGTTGTTGATACCTAATCCATACTTCCATACTTATATTATTCTGTCTGTCTGTTAGCTTTTCACGCCATAATGGCGGAACAGATTTGGTTGAAATTTGGCACACGGGTAAGTTGTAGGTTAGGACTTTTTATCTCGATAGTACCTCGATACTTGTTATAATTAATTTATTCCGTTCTGTTTTCTGTTTATTCTGTTTTTATGTATGTATCTATGTATTAGTATTTATAATTTTTCGGGTTATCCATCAATTATGTTGGACCTGCCATGTTTTGTCTCTGCATCACCCAAGGTTGACTGGTTGAAAATGCCTCAGGCATTAAGTCCACCTTTGTACACAATTTTTTTACTTATGCATAAAGTTTAGATAAAATATATAAATTAGGAGAAGAAGGTTGAAATAAAACAAGTGGTTTTCTGGAAATTTGTATGGTACTGTGACAAGTTTTGACTAAAAAAAAAACAATTTTATGGTTTTCATTGACATAAAGCAGCACTTTGTGAAGTTATAATTCGCAAGACTGCAACAAGCCTAGTCCTCTTCAAAGAAACAACAAATACTTATGTTCTTTCACCGGCAAACTGCAAAGTTTCCACAGAGATAGAACTCCTAAGTGATCTCCAGTGGAAGGTACCACTGTGCCAATACTAGCTGCGAGTACGGAATCCATTTGTAACGGAAAACTGGCAGTTTGAGGGCCCGCTGTTTGCTTATGTCGAGGAGAACGCGGGAAAGGGGGGCAACGTTTGTTGAATGAGTGCTCGACGCTTTAAAGTTTAGTTTGTGGTGATTTTGCTTGCTTAGACCTGAAAAGGGGGTTGTCAATGTGGAAAGCACATGTATGTGGACTGTCGCATTATATTTTATCGCATCAAAGAACTCGAAAATATAATTATAGTATATACTTTTTATAAAAATACAAGACAGTAGAAAATCTCTTGAGCTACAAGGACTTATACGAGAACTTGGGACGTATACAAGCTGGATATTAGGCCGCTTCCTCATTGGTCGGTGCGGTATCGTTTCGATACTGCTTATGTTTCCTCATTGGTCGGTAAGCACTCTGTACCGAAACGGTACCGCACTGTTTTCATTACAATATTTACTGTATTTGTTATAGGTACCGCCTGTTATTGATACAAACTTTTCTTTTGTTTGGCAGTAAACGGTAAAGGTAACTTATATCCAAGATTTTCCATTAAAATGCACACTTATTAATAGAACATTACTGTCTTATAGTATAGGTGTACTTTTTATGTCACATCCAGGATGTGAGTATACGTAAGCAATCCGTCCTTACTTAAAACCTACTGGCTGTAGACTGTTGAGTCGTGTGTTCAACTTGAGACGTATTTTCTGCTCGTGACATTGAGTGAGAGCTCTGCATCATGTCACGTTTTTGGAGTATGCTTTCCCTGTATGAGAATGAGTGATGACATTGTATTCAAATAATATTGTTAGCGCGTCTTATGAACTAGTTTTTGCCCGGGGCTTCCACCGCGTGGATTTTGGAAAATAGCCCACTGGAACGCACCTACAACCGGGATTTAAAGTACCCTATGTGTTTATCCAGGTTATAAACTATTTGTGTGCCAAATTTCATCGAAATCCATTCAGCCGTTTTTGCGCCAATCCGCAACTTATATACAGACAAACAGTCAAACGGACAAAAATTCTTCGTTACTCTTTTACTAAGTGTATAGATGTGAAGATCTTACGCGCGGAATAAACGTAAATTCGAACGATTATAAAATTGAAAATAATCGTTTCGCACATAATGTTATTAATAATTTTGTAATAAAATTTTATTAATATGTATACCTAGGTGATACTAATGTGCTTGCCGGCAAAATTTTAGACAAAATTATTTGGGATCGTTGTATTTTCGATTCAAAAATCGTTACGTTTACTTCTTGCATTCGTGCTAGATCGTATGATCTACTTAGGAATAAATGTCATTGCTTCCTTATAACAGGAATATGAGCTTAACTGTCCTTCTTCCATGTCTCCAGTTTTTGAAATAATTAATTAAAGAAATCAGTAGGCTTACCCTTGAAATCAATCCCAATCTCGATCCGATTCTAATCCGATCCAGTTTCAATTCCAATCTTCAGAAAATTGGCACTCTTGAATGAAATCGAGATTGATATTGGAATCGACTGCAAGTTCGACTAGACTGATTCACATGGGGTGTCCATACACATCAAAACGTTAATTACCAAATTTATAAATATTGAATAACTCGTTAAATCTATTAATAAATCAGTTATGATATTTATTTTAACATAAATAATCATTTAAGTGTTCTTTGCTTGCATTTATACGTATTTTAATAAAAAAATTAGGCAGCATAGGCTCATTGTGTGTGTCATTGCCAAAGTTACTTTAAAAAAAAACTTCTCGCGCGTTTGTCATCCACTTAGAATCTTTTAAGTACGTATTTGAATAAAAAGTGTGAATTATTACTGTTGCGATAAACAAAAGTTTCAAAGCCATGTTATCTAAATGTTTTCAAGTGTTTCGTTTGGAATGTATTAAAGTATGTTTCTATGCACAAGTTCAAGTTAGTTTTACTTTAAGACAAGTATTCAACCGAGGAAGACGAAAATATCAAGGTAAGGCTTATACAACTGTATTTCTTAGTAGCAACGCTCAACATGATTCGTAGTACATACAGACATAGTAAAGTTCGTAAGTTCTGCTAACGGCCGAACTCAATAACCTATCTATCACAGTTTTGGCATACAAGAGATCCAATAATCTGTCAGAGACTAGAAATCCTATGGAATGTGACGCAATGACTACCATTGACCACACGCGCGTTTTAGCTTGCTATCTTGGCCACATTGACACAAGCGACCTAAGCGATGACGTAGTTACAGAGGGAGCGCAGGGCGTTGTCTGTGAGGAGCAATATGCTTGCCCGCAGGTTCGCTCGTTGTACTACAGACGTCAAAGTACTTAGCGAGCTGTCTTTTACTGATGATAGGTTATTGGGTTCGGCCGTAAGTGTACTTCAGAAAACACTTTCTGTATTACATATAGGTGTGAAGTGTGCGTGAAGAAATCATATTTCTAACTAAAATGCTCTATAGGTTTTAATATAAATCATTGACGATTAAAACTATTATCCGCCAGCGAAAGATCGGTTACTTAAATCGGTTGTCACATAACTGGGCCATCATAATAACTTGTACTCCTCTTTCTAAATGAAATCATTTTTGTATGGTCACGTAACTATGTTTTTCACACCTTGCCGTTTTCACCCCGCGGTGGGCGTGAATAATTCTATTGAATAGTTATTTTTAAGTTTCCATAGCGATTCTTCTATGAACGCAGATATATAAGAAAATAGAAGTGGCACACGCATTTTATCCACAGGAAATTCGCACGGGCTGAGGATCTCCACAACACTCATCATATTTATCGAGAAATGTTACTTTAATATTTATGTGATCATCAAGTAGCAGGTTTTTGAATACGTTATGATGCGCTTCCTTTTTAACTCATAATCAACTATCCTCTTCTTTCAACTCAATCTTCACACATTAGTTTAGTTAAAATTGAGCTAAGTATCCTACTTATTAAGTACGTTAACAGTACAATTTTATTAAGTGTAAGTAAGTATTTCGTTATTACCGACATCAATCTTTAAAACTATGGGGCTTGTGGCTAAGTAATAACACCCGCACGGGTCGATCGATCAGGTTAAGCTACGCTTGCCGCGGTTGATCTGTGGATGGGTGACTATCTTTACCCCTCCGTGCCTTGGAAAGCATGTTAAACCATTCACCAAGTCCCGGCTGTCATTTGTAGATCTTTGACAGTCGTTACTGGTAGTTAGAAGCCTTACTAAGGGATATCGTGTTACCTAGTTACTAGGTTGTGGAGGACAGATAGGCGGTCGCTCCATGTAAAATACTGGCATTCAGCTGCATCCGGTTAGACTGGAAGCCGACCATAACATAGTTGGGAAAAAGCTAGGCAGATGATGAGTCTTTAAGTTGTGGTTACCATTTCTAGGTACCTATACCTTATTTAGATATCTGTGGTAACAAAACTGTAGAAAAATAACGGCTGCGTCTTTGGATATTCTTTTGTAAAGTTTTTATACAAAAAGAGATTTACGCGAAGGAATGCTTAATAGTTTAAGTTAAGGTAAAATCAATATTCATAAACTGTATTCGATCTGGATTGGATTCTAACGGGCAACCGTAGGTACTTTTATTGAATCGTCATAGTTTGATATATGTATATATATTTTTTTTTTTTATGTTCTTGGTTAGGGGCATGAGGAACAGGGTGTAAAGTTCACTCATCCCCCATAGAAAAGGGAGGATCCTCCGACCAGACGGGTGTCATGTCTGGCGGGCAATTGCCCAGAGGTTGAAGTTGTGAGCTTGTATATATGTCCACCGGGCGGTAAACTCTAATTGCGCGATGCAGGATTTGAGTGACATCAGGATGTTGTGTGACGTCAGGTCTTTGATGCGTAGTTCGCATGTGGCGATGTAGATGCCGCCACACTAGTACAGTAATTGATAGTGCACTGCTTTACTATAATTTAGATACATGCGAGATGTATATTAAAGCAAAGACTTTGGGTTAATGCTGTGTATATGTTTAGTTGGTATATAAGCCTTTATAAATAAATAAATCGTATGGTGATTCGTAGAAAAGCTGTTGTTGACTGCATACTTCCTTATATCTTCTTTTGTAGTGTTGGACACGAAATATACGAGAAAACCTAGTACTGTGGTCAAAAGATTAGGCCAGTAGGTAAGCTAGGTAGATCATAAAGGATTCATAAGGACTTTCTGCTTTTATTTTAATTTTACTTTGTTTTTTTAAAATAAATTAATTAATTAATGTTTTTGATTAATTTGTGATTTCCTATGCGAGTCTCAATCAAAGTACTACTCCAGATCAGTGTCAAACTTGTCTGTAATCTGCATTATTATTTTTACTTAAAATATTGACCTATAAACTTCATGACCATGAAAGTAATCACAACGCAATAGAACATTTATTGTTCCCATGTTTTTTATCACCCAAATTGAGTTAGTTATGAACCAGTGAACTCATTTTATGCGGGAAATTATATTATTTCACGCCATTTTCCCAATTTCGAGCGCAAAGGTGCCAAATCTGATTATCGGTATACAAACAAACACTGTTTGAACGGTATAAAGTAAATGTTTATTTCGTTACTATTGATTATAATAATAAACATTGCCAATATTTGTTTAGCTAATAGAGAATTGTTTGATCAAACATTACTATCAAACTATTTACACATAACATACAGTCACGCTTTTATTCGATACATTGATCAACTGCCATGCGACCTCTTCAACCCAATATTTTGTCAATATTCTAAGACTTAGACTGGTTGTTAGAATTTACCAATGAACCCACAGACTCGCATAGTGCATTGCCAATTATCCCCACATAACTTACATTTCTTTGCCTCAAAACAGCATTAAAACCTCCAGTAGTACAAATGAATCCTCTAAACTTACGGCTAATTGTTTGAAAGCTTCACCGGACTTCCTCGCAGTGACGTCACGGCGAAGAAGATAAGGAAATAAAAAGATTACGTAACTACCCTCTAGTGCTGATGTTGACTTAACCCTATATAATTAATTTAATACATACTGTACTATGAATCTGTGGAGGTCAGATAGGCAGTCGCTCCATGTAAAATACTGGTATTCAGCTGGAAGCCGACCCTAACATAGTTGGGAAAAGGCTGGGAGCTCGTGCTCCACGAGCACAATCTGATATTAACCAATTTTCCTAAACCACCGTGTATATTTCATCGAGTTCTCACAGTACCTAACACAAGTGTATGACCACTCACTATTACCCTAGTGGTCCTCTGTGAAAATCTAGCTGCACGCAAATCACGTCAAATTGCCGGCGGCACTGCCTGTTTGTGGGGAAACATTATGTGGACTTTATAGTGCTTGCGTACGACCTAGCAAGTCTAGTGTACCTAGGTATATGTGTGTTGTAGTTGATGGGTTTGCTTTTATTAGCTGTGGCTTTAGTAGGCTCCATTTAATGACAGGCAGGCAGGACATATTCAAAGACAAAAAATCATAACAGCTAAGGTCGATTATATCTCAGTCTCTGCAATTGTCTAGTGGTGTGAACATCGACTGGTAAGTCATAGGTCTCGAATTCGAAACCAAAGCACGCACCTCTGACTTTTCCGATTCATGTGCGTATTGTATAATTATCACTTGAAAAACGGTGAAGGAAACCGGCATGCCCGAGAGATATTTCTCGACGGCATGTGAAGCCAAGTGAGTGACCCATGGGCGGTTTTAAAACTCTGCCACCAGGTTAGTCACTAACCACACGAAAAGAAGAAGACCTGACAAAAAAGTGCAACAGAACCCAAATTGTAGGTTGTTATAGACGTAGATTTAGGTAACATAGGTATTCAATCATTTGTATTTATATAAACAAGGTCGATTTTGTGTCAATTCCTGTAATTTCAGCATGGATGTCTTTCAAGGCAAAACAAGACATTTATATCCCTTTCATGTCGTATTTGCCTCTCTGACATATATCTTCGTTGCCACTAAAACGTAGCAAACTGGCAAACAGATAAATGTAATATCAGGTGGACACGGGTGGCTAAAGACGCCAAGACATACAAACCTTAGCCATAATCAAACACTATTCTTATTTCCTCCACACACAATAGTAGCTATTAATACCACAAAATATTGAATAAGCAGCAATCAGCTACAAGTACGCAATCACTGAAATTACCCTCATCCTCTAAGCCTTATTAACTATTACATAGGCAGTTAATAAAGTACAGTAGACAAAAAAGCTTAGTGTGTAGGATTGGAATATAAACAATTTGACACTACGCGACAAGAACTTTTAAAACTTAAGACATACCAAATCCAAAGATGATTGATTGATGTTTTTCTACTTGGCATTCGTTCAAAATGGGTTAAAAAGTAGTTTCCTATCAAAATAAGACATTTTCTGGCTCTTACTTGGAACATAGCAAATTTTACAAAAAATTTACTTGTGAAGATTTTACAAAAAATTTACAAGCGTGAAGAAACTGAAGGAAGTTCGACAGCATTAAAGGCACAATTCGGAACGGAAGGCAATCCTTAATATTAATCGCAAAGTAGTTAAAAGTTGCCTGCACACGTGTCTGTTTCGTTGACAGTACAAAGTATTATAGCCGCTAACACAATGGAACGTCATTGTATTGTTTTGTTGAGCGGGTAACAGTCAGGTCAGAGGTGACAAATGTTGCTAAACAAACCATGTTTGGACCTGGTTTGATGTTGGTTCGTACAAGGGTTTGTTATACGTAAGCTTAATAGAAGATTAATTACGATTACATAAAGGTGGAGACATAAGAAAGACAATAATGTTATATTGTCGATTGAAAATGTCAAAGTTTTATCAAATAACTTAGAGAAAACTGTAACTACTCATTATAAACGTAACGCACATAAAGGGAAAGGAACTTTTACCAAGTTCTTTACTCTTAATATTGTTATGAACATCACAACGCCCGCAGCAGTGGATATTTGTGCCAAAGCCTGAGAAAGTGTCGATGACTTAAACAATAATGTTCAAAAAGCGTTACATTGCCTTAGGTAGAGAAATTGATTCATATTAGTCTTGTTAACACATTAAACCTATTACACATGAAGTATACAGTTTGACCTTTGTTGCACCTAATTATAAAGGTGGCAGCGACCGTTTCCGAAAGTGAAATTCTTATTACATAAGTGAATGCTTCCGCGAACGATTGCACATCCCAATAGACTAAGGTCCTTGAATCTTGATGAACTTTATATTGTTCGAACGAACGGTGCAAGCCCACCGTACCTATTTAATAATTCAAACGGATTTGAATGCGATTCTCGGCGACAATATCTATAGCAAAAATCGCGGCGTGACGTTAACATCGTGAAATTGTATCGTGATGGAGTTTCGTGACGAGCCTTCTCCGCTTTCGGGAACTGAAATATGGCCGCGACAGATCTTTGACCCAGGTCGGCTAGGACAATAGCTTTACTTTCATCAACAAGGTCAGGCGGACCGTTGGCTGTATCCGTACATCGCAGAACAAAAGAATACGCCGAAATTACAGTCACTGGCGTATAAAATGAGATTGAAGAGAGCACAGTGGAATAGGAAATGTCAGTTTTTTCATCGAGTTACTGTGTACATGAGACGTGTGAATATGGTTCGCTCATTACGGTTTAGGATTAGAAACTATCGCTGTCACTGGGAACTGGAACAAGATGGTCGATGCTATTGTTGGTGGCGAGAGGTTCGTTATCACTCTTTCAGCTTAATAGAAACTTACTATTTTTTACCGCATTGCTCTTACTTTCTATGCGGACCAATATCATCGCATCAATGAGACTAAATTCAATGATACTAGTATTGTAGGTCGAGTCTCCGAAGGTAGTTTCGATAATAAGAAATGAAAGAAGGTTGAAGAGGTAGGTAATTTGGTTTATTTGAGTAATTTATTGGCTCGTGATTGTTATTGACCACAAACCTATTGTTATGTGGAACAACGTCTTTTTATTATTTGTAATTTCGTGTTTGGCATGGTTCTAAAGATTGATATTGTATGGTCTTTTACGGTAAACCAGAAAGATTTAAAAATGAGCACGAAAACGTATGGAAAGAAGCAAATGAGTAGAAAATGGGACTACGTATCAAGAAACTAGATATTGTTACATTTATATGTTATACAGTGACTTCAATTAAATCTGCTCTCTAGAAAGAAAAAAGATCCCTAAATGAATTTCATATATCAATAAAATAATTTGATCAAACCCGATAACAAATTCGTTTATCTAGACCACCTGTAGACTCTATAATTAAGTAATTTGCAGCATCTATCTTGTCTGATGAGGCATTTAGACATCCGAAAGCACTAATTAACCATAATGAAGAAAGGAAATGCAACGGTTTTGCTCAATTAAATGTACCGTCTCACAAAATTACTTGGGAACTGGGTATGTGTGACGAATGTATTCATTGCCAAGGTTTTGATATCACAATACGTCCAGCAGTTATCCGGTGTAAAAACGTAGAAAACTATTGTGATCTATAACAAAGGAATGATGGGTCTATGTATTGTAAGGGAATGGATACGGTTGCGTACGATAATTACGGTTTGTAATAGATACTCTGCATGCAATGAGATGTTATGAATGCTAAGTTAATTTCTCTAGCTTAGAAACGAGGAAAATCATAAAGTATGGTTAGTGATGTAAGTAAAGTAGCGAAGGTTTATTGCAAAACGTACTTAAATTTGAAATCAAAACATAAATAAAAAAAACATAAACATAAACATATTTCAAATCATAACCTAAATCAAACAATATTTCCGATGCATACAACATTTCTCCTACTAAATCCATACACGTAGATGATAGATACAATTAATCTACTTCATGTTACACAGACAGTTCCGGATCATCGTATAATTTAATGCAAATAAACTGATTTAATTTCCGAGCACTCAAGTATAGAAGTTCACACACCAACGAGGTTCCTATTAGTTACGAAACGTGTCAGTCTAACTACTAATCTAGATGCTCAACTACCAACAATTTGTCGACGTAACCTACAATAACTGTTAATCCATCACCATCATCTAGTTACAAGACTAGCAATTTAATTTTACGTCCACTAAAACGCTACAGTTTAATTACATCATGCAGAGACAGGAATAAATTGATAACATGACTGAACAGAATTTTACTTCAGTTATACAATTTAATATGAAATGTCATAGCTAATTGAACCTCACGTATGTAAGACAAAGAAAGGCATGGGTCAACGATTCAGCAAGCTAACGGTGTACGGATGTCAACCTCGAGAAACAAGTTTGAGACAGGCGAACTGCCGCTACGACCATAAAATACGCTCCGATGACAAACCTGGATAATAATATGTTACTGGTTATTACGACCAAGAAATTTCTAGAACTTACGCTAGCTACTGACATTTTGACATCAGTGGCAATACAAATCATTTAGATAGTGTCAAACGACAATGCGACGCCGAAACTGAGATAGATCCGGTCATTGACAACTTTTTACTGAAGTCCAGACATAATATTACAGATAGAGGAAACAAATTGCGTTTGTCAAGTCTCTCGTCTAATATCAGATGTGCATGTTAATCACCTTGATTGTACACTCTTGCTTTCTTTTAGGCTGCTTCTCAAATTTCACATTCACTTTCGTCAATATCGATCACAACTTACGCTACGTCTTGATAACTATCAAGATCATTTAGACATTCGTCAACCACAACAAAAATAATGACTAGGCAGTTAGGATCGATTGTGTTGTGGCATGTTGTATTCTATTCCATTGTGATAAGGTTCCTATTCATCAACTTTACAATTGTGTCGGCAAACGGTAAGTTTGTCAATCGCGACACACGTGTATGCTTATGTTCATTCTGTCACAACACTGTCTAGTTGTCGTGACAATCGTTGACTGGTGAAAATCTATGAGAACATGTTTTCTGGATTTGCATCCACAACATTTAAATATCCACAAGCCGCGAGACAGGAAAAGCCTATGAGATCGAGGGAAAGCGTTCTATAAAGTAACATTAAATTCAAGTAACCAGTGCACTTGTTTGGCGGCTTTTGATATAAGCCAGTCCAAAATTTAAGTTTCCGGTTCTCCAATCATAAAGCGAGGTAATTATAAGCTCTCAGTGAACAGTCTAAAACAAAAGAACTCATTTAACGTCTACACTGTTGACATTTTCACACAATTATCAGATTCCTCGCATCTTAATATAGGTGTAAGTGAATTCCATACAATTACTGTAACTTTCTAGTGTGCAGGGATCGCTTTCAATGGTGCTTAAGTAAAAGCCAGGGTCATATGTGATCATGTCGTGACGGTCTTTTACATTTATGGGCCTAAGAGTGGGTTATTGTTTACAGCTATCGCTGGAATTCAGGCTAAATGCATACACAATGCTTTACTGGCTTTTAACGATTTAACTGAGAATTTAAATTGTGAAGGAGAATTGTATTGTTATTGAAACGTTCTCAGACAAAGTGTTGTTAGAAGTGAAACACTAATTGATTTAATGGTTGAAGAATTTAAAGTAAGAGGATGTCTAAAAAAATAATTAATTGCCAAAATGAAGCACAATACTTCCATTAAATTAGAAAGAGAAATAGGAACAAACATGATTACCAACTTTCTATAATGTATTATAGATAATATACAAGTCGAGAATGCTATCATTTACAAAAGCCTAGGTTATAAAGCAAAGGAAATGAGTTAATTATAGAAGATAATGTGTAATTAGTCGAGTGTGACCTTTATTTGTTTTGTACCTTACGCTGATGTGAAAGTGACCGTAAACCAAAGCTTCGTATATAACAATGCACAGTCGATTAAAGAAAGTTTCACTAGTTAACTCATATTGGGTAACAGTCTGGTCATATTGCCTATGTAATTCCATTCATACAGTATTAAATGAACTGATTAATTGAACACCGCGCCCGGTACCCTTATCTGGACTCTTTCAATCACCTATCACAGCTAATACGTCTAAACGAGACAAAGCCATCAGCTAATTTGCTTGTCAGTACAAAATAATCAACATTGATCTAACGTCGTACGCCAAACAATAAGCTCATTTGCTACCAACGCAATCAAGACCTTATTCTCTAGCATTACAATATAATTCTACTTGTGCTTGAATAGAGTGTCTTCTTCATCATTTCCAACTGACAAATTTGTAGCAATCAAATTCGTACTGTGATTGGTTATGATACGTTTTATTTTTCTTTATCTTTTAGAATGTAGCTTCTTTTAGTCGGAAGAGTGTGTCAAATGAGAGTCAATTTGCTGTTTGAGGCTGGTGTATGCCGTCGATAGCCTGAGGTGTAACTCATTAAGTATACTTTCGCTGTTCTCGTGACGTGCTTTACTCGTTCTTTTATCATTACCGTCACCTATCTCTGTATCTAAGATCTAACTCTGATTGGGAAACCAGTTCACATGAAGTGGATTCATTCAACCGTAATTTCCTGTACACAAATTAATATTTCGAAACTTGCAAAACTAATATCGATTTAAAATATTGCCAAGTTCGTTGATTGATTGCAGAATGACAAGATGTAAAGGAAGGAACCAATTGAACATTTCCCACACATATTTTGAGTACCCCGGTCCCCGAGAGAACAAGATATTCGATGTCGGAACGCGGATTTACAAGCTTTTGAATGCAGTGATGAATGAGTTACATAATACTATTTATAATGACAGCACGAGAAGTGAAGGAAGTTTTGCAAATATGGAATCTTATTACATACGCAAAACGAGATTTCTGACATCTGTAAAATCAAACCAATTACTCAGACCAACATACTACCATAAACAACAAAGCAGTTCCGAGTTCAATAAACTTGTTGGATCCAAGTTACTATTTTTTCTTAATAACCGTAGCATAGCATTAACATCGACAGTCGGCCTCCGAAGATCAAAGCTGTAATCGCACAGAAGTCACGACACGATACTATCTAAGTAAGATTTGACGTCCAATCATCTACTGCATTGATTCTTAAAACAAAGATACAATCAACTGTGACACAAGACTTGAACCCTATGCCTTTGTATTAGAAAGCAGTTTCGTGTGTAGTGACAGCAGAAGTAATTTAGCAGGACTGTATGTAAGTGTCGATGTTGATCGATGAGTTTGCAATACAAATGACGACAAGTGATGTACATCTGTGCTTTCTGATATAAAATTGGCTTGCATGATGATTTTGGACTTTATCTTCACTTAACTGAATATAAATTCCCATGTGCTTGATATCACATATTCGTGCGATGAAGAATTACATGACTTTTGTGCGTAGCATACCTACGTATAATATAACAGTTGAAAAGGAACACGTCTCAATTAGAAGTTCTTGGTAAAGTGAGGTATGTTCAAAATCTCGCAAAAAATTACTGCTACTACAGTTATGTCAATAGTAGTGAATGTAGTCCTTTTAGATCATGTCTCACGTAGTTCACGCAAATCTTAACGACAGTATCACGACTTATATTTAAAAAAATGTATACTCAACAAAATCTTTATGTTCGTCTTCTAGTTGTGCTACATCATTAAGATTAATGTTCCGTTCAGCAAATGCTATGTTCTCTTGCAAAAGTCAAACATCATAATCATAAATTGTCACAGTCATTATATTAATCGAATAACACGTTCAAATAGCACATAATGTCCAATCATCTTCAAGTTGATTCATGTTTCAATAAATTTCAAAAGCGTCTTCCTCAAAGATATTGCTTTTTGCTATTTTATTCGCTACTATTTCATTGATTTGACATTCTCTGATGTATGGTGATATATAGAATATTTCTGAATCGTGTACTATTATAGGAATATAAATTTTATGAAGACACTTATTATGTTTGTTGACACCTTTAAAATTATTTGTTGGTTTTTGGATTGTTACAAGAAGTCTATCGTGGGATACAACAAAATTAGATTTTTGTTCTGGTGGGCTATTATATCTTAAGGAACCATTAAAGTATTGTATACAAGCATTGACTATCTATGATTATCTCTCAGCTAATTTGTGTTTAAGATACCCTAAGCTTTGGAAATCTCGAGTTCCTCCCTTATGAATAAATATTCTTTGCAAAACATCTCTCTATTTAAATTCCTTCTATTTGATATTTTCTGATGTGTAGGTAGGTCTACATGATATATTGTCGCTAAATCGTGTTTCATTTCAGGAATGTTTATGAAGACATATGACTTCGTTATTCGTTGACGTCTCCGTGGTCATCTTCTAAATTATTTGCAGTTGTTTGGTTATTTTGATTTATTGTTACAGAAACATATCTTCTTGTGTTAGGGAAAGTTCAGCTACATGTAAGATGTCATTATAATATATGATCTGTTAACTTAAAGGTGAGAGGTGATCAACGCGAGACTATTATTATGGATTATCTTAGATTATTGTCATTATATTAATAATGGAAATGTGGACGTGTTAGACTGTAAGAGTGTTTTACACCTACGTTTTCTTCATCGTGTAGATCAATTAACATTTTCGTAACTTTTTCATCATTCGGCAATAATTTAAAAAACAACAGCACCTTTTCTTTGACTTTGAAGATAGTTATCATCCATTCTCAGATTTGGCGTTGTCAAACTAGACCTTAGAGAGTATTAGTAGTTACCATGGATTCAGTACATGATTCTGGACCCCCCTTCCTGCTTTGAAATTTTTCGCCGCGTAGGTATTGCACTTTTGTAAGAAACTTTTTTTTTATAATAGACGAAACAATTCAACTCAAGGTGGTTCACAATCATGGACTGACTCCATGGTAACTGGTTGTACGTCGATGTCCCTGCCAGCTTGTTTAACCTACTTAGTCAATTTATTGACACACTGATTAGTACAACTACAACAAATATGAACCATCACAGTACAAAGCACTATCGATACATTTACCATAGGTATGCTTTCACTGTTGAAGCTATTTCCCCATATTTGTTCACGCGGAGCTCTGTGCCTTATAGGGACCGGTGAAAGGGGCATATTGTCTTACTAGGCTTTTGTAAATGGCTGATCCATTGCTAATATGGTGCTTGTCAATGTAACGGGCCTTTTTTTCTGGGTTGATCAAGATTTGGTTGGCATTTGTTTATATTTTTGGCTATAATGGCGGTGCTGCTTAGGGTCCTATGTCCTTAAACTTCAAAGGTGGTTTGTGATTATATTTAATCTCTCATTTTATAGATGTCGTGGCCAGATCTTAGAATTGATCATTTCATGACATGGCCAGCTAAAATTGGCCATATCGTTTAAACGTCAACGTTTAATGATATGTCAGTCGACGTTTGGCCATATAATTAATGTAGGGTATCCTAGGTGTAGTAAAAATAGCCAAGTAACGTCGACCAACTTGGAAGTAGCACTCGCCACGTCATAGACATAAAAATGACAGCGAGAATGATACATTATGTGAAGTTTGTCAAAAGAAAACAGAAGCATAATATTTAATTTAAATATGTGTTTTAAGTGTATCATAGTGGTTCGGTTAGGGCTCCCACACAAAACTACGATACCATGCGATCCGACGCCGCATTGCAGGTTTTTAGCCGACCTTTGTTTTTAGGAGCTCGCAGATTTTTGTAATGCGATCCGAATTCGTAGTTTTTTGGGGGAGCCCTTAAACTGTTTTCATCTCCCTATTTTTACAAAAATGATTAAATTACAGAAAGTCTCGATTCAACTGCCCGTAAATGAAATAAAAAATCCCGCCAGAGATATAAAATTTAAATAATGATTCTGAAACAATGTGAGGACTCCATTCAATAAAAGTAACGACTACACAAAAATACACTATCCAAATTGAAATGTTGTTGATAGATAGGTATTAAAGGTAGCTTAACGATTTTTCGATGTTGGCTGAATATTTTAAACTTAATTAAAGAAATAAACGAATATTTTGGTCTGAGAAATGACATTGTTGCAAGCCATTAACAAGAAATACCAATAAACCAGTAACGTATGCAAAAATCTTGATAAAACTAACAAAGGGAGCAAAAAAGCTTCATCCGATGCATTAACGAAGCTGTTACATACTATAAAGGTATAAGAAAGTAAGAAATGGACCGGTTCCATTGTAACTAGTCGACAAGGCCGTTACCGCATGCCTGTTCACACAGACTGGAATTATCAGAAGGACGTATCGTGACAGGCCCGGGCCAGTCTCCCTTCTGGGAATGTTAAAAGAGATGGTTGTTAGCACGGAAGGCTTGAAAATTGTTGCTGATTAATCCAATGGCGGTGCTATGAATAATGTATTGATGAAAGGTATAGCTGATCCTAATAGTAAATTGATACCTGGAACTATTAAAGTTCAGGTAGCAAACGGAATTATGGACGGTATTGAGCCTCAAGATATGTAAGCAAATTAGAATACTACGAGGGTTGAAACTAATGGAGTAATGAAAATATAGGTTTAAATAATTTTTCAGCTCAACAAAAGCCGGACTAATTAAGATTAGGCTAAGTATTAAAGCTGAATTGCTCCCAAAGTTAAAACTTAGCAAACGAACAGTACAGCCAATCTTATAGACAAAGATGAAAAGCGACACAAGTTATTAAAATCCTGTGTGAAGGACATCAAATTCGAAACGAACCATTAGGGGATAACAAGCAAGAGTCAAGAATCAAACCATTTCACACAATTAACCTAACCATAACCCATAAACCACACAAACTGATAAGTGTCAGAAACTTAAATTTTATTGCTCGAAAGCTCCTCTAATATAAATTACAATAGCTTTGCTTTCTCAGTACGTGCGAACAATATCATTTTGACATTACTATATGCAAATAAAAACGGTAATAGCGTCGCATTATGGCGCTTTCTATAGCTATTAACTATGGCTTGAGTTGATGAGCCTTCATTTATCGTTGCAGGCGTTCTAAGAACTGAAGTTGATGATTTCTAAACAACTTTATTATATTCTTGACGTGTTTTGAAGGGATGTTGAAGGTTTGAATGTTAGGTAATTCTGGTATCGTCAGGCACAGAATGTTGGAAATGATCTTGACATCTTTAAACATACTCGCTGAAAGATAGTTCTTGATCTATACGATAACTTTTCTAAAATAATTGTAAATGACCTAGAACATCAGTTTCCAATATCATGTTATTAAAAAAATATTCCTATCAAATGATACGCTGTCAAGACAACAGTCTGGAGTTTCTAAAATGTCTCCATTTTTCCATCTACTGTTTGCCAATGTTGCATCTACGTTTTTGATAATTTTGTTTTCTTTATCACTAATAAACATATCACAAATTACAAAGTCATTAATCTTTCTCACCTTCCGTCCCCTCCGCCACAGCATGTCCAATATATTCAAATCACTCGATTACAGAGTTGTAGCCCAATCATGTAAATTAATCGATACCTAGTCAGAATCGATTTTATTTGACACTTCCTCTGTGTAACGATTAGCGTCGATTTGAATTTATTTCATCGAACATTTGATCGGTGTTTATAGGTATTATGCAGAATCGATGATATGTAGATGTAATGTAACATTTGATTAGAAATAAACATGTAGTTATTTTATTTACAATAGGAAATAGTTCTCGACATAAAATCATGAAGATATTAAAGTCTTGTTCAAGTGAGTCTGCCGCCATTTCTTCGGCATAATGTACGTCGAATACGCGGTTGTAATTGTGCGTTTTCCCATCGGAAAATAATAAGAGAACTCTGGTGTTAGTTGTGTCCAAGCCAGCGTCTAAGCTTTAAAAGTCAGGCGACATTTTCCCTTTAATGTTGCAATCGTGGCGAAAGTGAAAAATCTAGGGAGAATGAAATTTTTTACGTAATTATAGATATTATTTGATTTATTTATTATTATAAAATCTTAAACTCGAGGAGCTCGTGGCTAAGTAATAACTGCCGCACGGGTCGAGCCGTCAGGTTAAGCTACGCTTGCCCGGGTTGGTCTGTGGATGGGTGACCAACTTTACATACCGAGACTCCTCCGTGCCTCGGAAAGCACGTTAAGCCGTTGGTCCCGGCTGTCATTCGTGGATCTTTGACAGTCGTTACGGGTCGTCAGAAGCCCGAAAGTCTGACAACCAGTCTTACCAAGACGTATCGTATTAACCAGTTACTGGGTTGTGGAGGTCAGATAGGTAGTCGTTCCATGTAAAATACTGGTATTCAGTTGTATCCAGTTAGACTGGAAGCAGACCCCAATATAGTTGGGAAAAGGCTAGGCAGATTGATTATAAAACCTTAAACCTATCCTTACAGGTTGCCCTAATGTGATAAATCAGGCTGCTACGATTCGGGATAGGTACAGGAAATATTAGGGATGCATCATGATAGACGTCTGCTGATTCACTTGATATATACGAAGGAAAAAATGCCCAAAATATCCACTTTGAATGAAAATAATATCTGATAAAATGATGCACAATCCATTCACCTGTACCACAGAATATCTACATGAAATATTCCCCATTCATGAATAATGGGGAGTTATGAATCTTTTGCCAGACACACGATCGAATACCGGATGCTGCGGCGGGGTCCGGATACTGTGGGGAGTGTCGGACATTGTGGCAACGGTGTCCGACATTACAGGGGGTGTCAGACATTCAAATATACGTCCACACGCGCGATTATTGTTTCAATAACTTTTAGGAGCACCTGCTGCTTTTATTATCAATGGTGACTACGATATACGTTTTTTAATATTGCAATATTAAATGGTGATATTACCATGGTATTGGGTAGGTAACCAGGTGTAAATAATTTCAGTGAAATAGATGGCGTTGTCTTCCCCACCGTGTGGCTCCAAAGAAAAACAATATTTCAAGCAGTAAAATGAATGGTTAGTCGTTTAACATCATACATTGAATGGGTACTTTGTTGACCGTAACGTGAAGATTACGGTTCTTGTTATCTCATCATAATTACGCTTTACATAATAAGCTTCAAAATCATTTATTAAGGTCGCTAGACTATCAAACAAGTAGGTATATTTTAATCACCAACAACACACATAAAACATCGCAATTACATCTCACGTGCGCTATACAAATATTTTGTGTAAAGAATATAAAATCCGCTAATAAAAAACACGTAGACACCAATTTTCCCAAGTGACCGACAATTACGTAATATTACGCGTGTACTTCGTAGTATAAGGATCGTTTCACACTGACGATATTAGCAGGTGATTCATTGAATTGAAACCACTTGTGAAAAATTTACAATATCGCGCTGCGGGTGGCTAAGAGAGTCAATCAAATAGCAGATTTAAAGGTTTTTGACAACTTCCAAACACTTGGGCCCGCTTGTATCACAAATCACTAAAACTACTAAATTTGTTTAGCGCTAAACATATTTAGTCACAGCGCTAAACTTATTTAGGACATCGTTCTGTTTCTTTCAATCATTTGAAGGTGACAGAGACATAATGATGTTTTAATTAAACCCGGGTAAGCTGTTTTGATTATAGTTACAAGTAATGTCATGTCAAGTTTTTGCCACTGATAAAGTTTAGTCTGGTAACACGTTGACAGCTGAACAGCACCTACTACTAAGTCAGAACCCAGCCAAATCAGTTGTCACAACCAACGCTGATGTATGACAGTCGATGGCTTCATCGCGCTTATAAATCGACAGTGTGACATCAGTCTTATCGTCACCGAGATGTCAACTCATTGTCGGGTGCGTGCTAAGAGCCGTGTGCGAGGGCCGTGAAGGTCGTAGGTATAGGTGAGCGGCTCTTAAATAAATGCCCTCATTTGTTTAATGTGTATAATTATGTGTACTTACTTGTATGAATGAATCATTCGCAAATTTTAGAATCTTGAGATAAATGCGGGCTGAGGCTGCAGTTAATTTGTTTGTATGGACGCTTGTGAACTTAGAATGTATCTATCATCATTTCCCTGCCCTTATCTTAATTTATTTGCGGTCGGCGCATTATGAATTTCTTCTTCTCTTATATGAACATCTCTATTAACTGTTATCTCATCAGTGACTCTTTTTCTAGCCTTCTCATCTTTTACACGATCAATCCATCCTTTCATTTTTCGTCCCCTACTCAACTTTTTATTTAACTTCTGCTCCGATTCGCCCATCTGGGGATTTATTTATAAACGTTGCACTGCGCTCGGCGTTTGACGTAGCAACACGTCGTGTCCGGGTTCGCAACAAGTCAATCGTCATCCTGAGAAGGCCTCGTTGAGAGGTGAAACACGTGTCGATTTCTTACAGGGTTCTTTATGACTCTTTAAGAACAGTTAAGGCTCGAGCAGACCAGTGCGACGCGACTCGAACAATACAATTTCTAAGAAAACTTTACGGTATAACAATAACCGGTGTTGCGTCGCGTTGTTGCGTCGCGCTAGTCTACTCGAAGCTTTAAGCGAATTACGTTACTAAATATACGTCGTCTATTGTATTTTACGTTGCATAAAGTCGAGTTATGGTTAGCGAGACTTTAAACAACGTTTGCAAATAAAGGCCACGCTTTTTAGATGTTCACTTCAATAAATGCCGAAAGTTTACGAACTTCCTATTCAAACAAGTGCAAATAACATTCGCGTCCGGAGCGCGTTTCCCACGAGTTCATTGCGTGATCGCTAATCCAGAAAGAACTACACATAGTTTCTACGTTACGTCATTAATAAATAACAATCGAAGATTTACGTCTATTTAACAAAACTCATTACGATGCCAATATAACACGAACATAAATAAATAATTTACAACAAAACACTCTGAAAGTGTACTATAAACACTTTGACAGTCTGAATCGCTTACAGTCTCGTTATGTGGTTATGGCGGCTCCAATTAGACGATATTTTATACTTATTGACTATTTACAAACCAATAATAAGGAGTATTGTTCAGTCGAAAGTGTAGGTTTGTTTGTTATGCAATTTCTCGCAAACTAGACTCATTGAAATAAGCACGAATATAGTTCGCTTTTCTGGCTAAATTCTACTTCGGTCTTACCACACCAGTGGTAAAAGCTTCATTTTATTTCTACAAAAATACTACACTCATTGCAGCGTTTTTCCGGGCGAAACGAAGTAGGAAAAACGGTCAGCTGAAACCGCAAATGTAGTCCAGACTTTAAGAGTTTTTAACTAGAAGAGCTTTTTTATTCAAAAGATTTGTGCTACGACTAGAGAGAGAGCAGACATTGCTGTGTTTGTGTGCATATTTATGATTGTGAATCTGAATCTTTCAGAACGGGAAAATGTATAAAGTTTGCACACAACCACTACGGTACGCCGAACACAAAAAAAAAGAAAAAACATACCGCTTTTCGCGGCAAAATCGCAGCGACAAACGGTGGTGTACAAACAGCGTTAGTATCCCGGAAAAATATGCCGTACCATAAACAATCCTACGCAGAAAAGCGCGACTAACTAGCCAAACTAATGTGTACTGGAAAGCTAGCTATATAAATAAAACTGTCAATAAATTAATACTAATAGCTTCAAGCGCAGTAGATAATTTAGTTAAAATGTCGCCTAAAGGCCAATGCACATAACGTTTTCTATACGAAACGACGAAGCACATAAGAAAAGACAGCAATACATTCGGAGCTTATGTATCTTTGGATATCCGACATTTATATCGATGTAAACTTGCGGATAAGTCGATCCAGACATGCTGTCATTAATGGGTTGGTAAAAAATGCGATATTTGCCGATTTTTTTGCGATGACAACAGGCGATCGTGAAACGCCTGAAAAATTCTCGTGTCTCTCAAAAATTCTCGTCATAGATACTAAGCAATGAAGTTAGTTACGTATGTTAAGTTTGTCACAGCTTACCAGTAGTTATTCTGTGTGATTTGTTTTAGGTATTGGACTATAGCGTTGCCGATGTCAGGCAATTTTTTACTAACTGCAAAATATTTTTTTACAGGATCAAAGTCATAAGTCCTAGGATTTTTTTAAAACATTACCAGGCAAATAATTAGACATCAATTAGATAGTTTACTCTTTATTCAGAGCTAAGCAAGTTGAGCTCACAAAGGCTTAGAGAAAACATGATGGCATAAAATTTTGCATAAAAAGCAGTCGTAAAACAATTTTAGCTTCTCCTAATTCAGTGGTTCCGGTTATAATAAGCTGAACAGTAATTAGGAAGTTAACGCTAAAGAAAAATAACGTCACAAAAATGTGGTGTCATCCTAGGTAAATAGATTTTTTATGATCTATGAATCAGTCTATTCAATATTTTATGGTTGACTATAAAGTATAGTAGTGAGAAGAACGATGTCTTCCTCAGTTGGCATAACTTTTCCGCGATTGCATTGCTTGTGGTATTATTTCAATTAGACGTTATCTATGGTTTAGTAATTATCATTAAATTTAACGCCTGTTAAACTAGTATTCCTATAGTATTAACTAAATTGATAAATAACCTCTTTATATAGATTCTACAGTCGAAGAATGAAAGGGCCAGCATATTATTGACGTGAGTGTAAAATTGTTGGTATAAAACTACTTACCTACAGAACTAAACATAATTTAATATTATCTTTACGTAATTTTGACTGTCAGTTGCATCCTGGCTTATTAATTTCCCGACCTACTGTCAAAGTAATTAATCAAAATGACAATCTGAAAGGTGATAGTGATCGCAATACGTGTAAATAAGGTAACTGAAAATTTCTTTCTGTAAATTTACATTACTTTTCTTAAAGGCACACACACACACACTGCCGTGCGACCACATCTCACAAAATTCAGGACTAATATACGACCAAGAGAAAATGATACACAATACGACCTTATCAATAGTTTTCACTAAAATAACAAACATATCCGCAGCGGATACAGTTAGCCGCTGATCCGAACATTTCCCACAACATTACATGACCACAATTACGCAGATATGATCCTTATGCTGTTATGTAAAGCCTTCACTTTGGCATGTAACATAGTGGCTATACGGAATTCCTTTGTCATACATTGACAAGTATGAATGATGTATGGATGGAAATTATTTTACGTCCAACGGTTATTTCATAGGGAATTAATTGAATTTTGTTGTGCTTTCATAGAATGGAGTAATAACAATAACACTCTTTAACAAGCTCATGCAAACTTAGCTTCCGATTTGTAGTCAGTATTAAAATAAAAATAGATAAATAAATTCTACCAAAAAAAAAAAAATCTTCAATATTTAAGGAGGTCGATACTTTTCATGCGCACAACACTTTTTTAGACGTTTTGATGAAGTAGTATTTGGTATTATTATTCGGGTTGAGATGACTCGGGCCGAGCTATCACTGACCCGTATTGAAAGATGCTTCAAATATTAACTTCATCTTTAAACATATAGATTTAAAATACTTTAGTGAGATAATAAATGCCTTGTTTGTTGGTCTAGTGGCACGAGGTCCTAGATTTAATTCCCAGGTCGGGAAAAATGTTATTGGATATTTTTCCATCAAGAATTTCTCAGTAGCAGCCCAGAACCTGGATTTATGGCCGGTTGATGGCAATAGGCTCGCCCACTATTACATGGGACTTAAACGTAACTGGCGAAATGTGGGTGTGCCTGCTATAGGTCACCTCCGGGGACAACAAGCGTGATATTAAGTAGATTAAACGCGAGTTTTTTGTCAAATTTTCGGATGTATTTTAAGCTGTCATAACTGCTTGAGCGAGCACCCATAGCTTTGAAGTCAGTATATATGATAACAACAATTAATTCCCAATTATGTGTCGATCCTTACAAGAATATCAAAATATAGGACGGATAAATCAATAAATACATGAGCTTTTTCACTTTGATCCACCTGGCATCCTGTTGATTATGTGAATACTCGCTCAAAGCGATCGCTTCTGTCCGATGGAAATTGAATTTTCAGGCACACAGGCGGCCAATTGCATGAGTGTACTGACCGCCTGATAGCCCGCTGTATTTTGTTCCAACGAAGCTGCTGGTTTTATGGCCTAAAGGCTTTTTAATTGATGAATTAATAGTGCTAGCTTTGGTTATTAATAGGCATCTACGAGTAATAATACTGTTATAAGCTAGTCTTGTCTGAACATCTTCATCTTGGGCGAAAACCAAATCAGCCAGTGATAAATATATTTAAAACTTTGATGAAGATATCATTGACCCATTAGCAGAGTTGCCGAGGGAAATAGTGAATAGACCAATGAACAATTCCACAAATAAAACAGTTGTTTGGAAAACTCCTTTGATTGAGGTCTTTTCCTCTAACACAGAAAATAATGCAGATACAACATTCAACTGTTTTCTTTAGGCTAAAACATTGTTTTGAGAACAACTATTCTCAACACTAGTAACCGGAACTATCATTCATAAGCAACGAGATTCAAAATAAATACAAATCAAATTGAACAACAATTAAGATGATAGCGTGGATAACACCCTTGTTTAAACAGATACATGCAATTTTTCAACGCCATCGGCAATTCTCTTAAACAATAGACAAAAATATGATCAATCAAACACAAGTATGATCAAGTAGACACAAATATGATCAATAAACGATACGTCGTGTTTACAGTCAGTATAGTTTATTGATTAAAGTTATCATAGCTATGATCAACATACAATCAATTCTAACTTGTCATAACCATGTGTCTCGAAACTAGAAAGTTTTGCATTTTATAATGAATATTATTCATGTTTTAATGATTTATGTAACTATTGTGTCCTTTTCAGAATTGGATGCATTGTGCAAGAAGTTTTTATCTTGAAACTTATTTATTGTTTTGTATTTTTTGGGTTGCTACTGATTAATAACTAAACTTGGAGTGTCGTGTCAATGATAAATTAATCTTCTATTGCCCAAAATGATTGTATAAATCATATATCACACATTATAATCATATATTATTGGTGTGTGATCATATTCAGCTGAACCAAACTTTTAAAGAAATACTGCAAACTTGCTATGCCTTTCACAAGTCAAATTAATATGTTCTACTGAAAACAGCTTTTAGCAATGCAACAATAAAAATAACTCATTTGTCTCTACAACAAGCAATCAGCAATTAGGCAGTTTTTGTTCTTCCGTAACTGCCTAACTTTAAAACTTCCCAGACGCTCGACTTGGCAACACCGGCATAATTTTAAGTAATGGCAACACCACGCTTACCCCGCTGGGAGCATACTGATTACGTCCAACAACTGTCAAAGTTACTGTTATTTTTAACATCTATTATAATACAAAATAGGCTTCTGAATGCGTGAAGTGAATTCTTTACCTACATCAGGTGTAAAACCAATTTATTTTGCTACGAAATCATCGATTTCAATTAGTTTTTCAGTTTGGCGCTTATTTTTTGCGTCCTTCAGCTTCAAGTTGGAATTTCATTTCGATTCATCATTTGACAGCTGTGGTAATCGAATAAGGGATTTTTATTCGATTCGACAATCGATTGACCGTTAGGTATTGAAGTCAAAGCCTATGAATGTAGGCTTTAGGTTTTATTTCACGTTACCTTACTTTCGCTTTGGTTCATTGTGCTAACTTTTTACATGGCAAATCGATTCTCTATCCACTTCTATTAAGAAGGAAAAAAAAAGGCAAACATAATTGAATAATGCTTAGTTTAAAATTAGGTTTTTGCCGAAATCCTAAATCCTTAGTGCCCGCAATATTTTTCTCGATCGCGTAATTTATTAACTTTTACAAAGTACTTCAGTAAGCTAGTACGTATCGATAGATTTATTATTGGAACGTCTATATTTTGACATGAGAGCTTCACGACTTCGCCCGAGATTAAATATCGCCTTTTTCGTTTTTTATCGTTTGTCGGCAGAGTTCGTGATATTTCGCAGATATGTCCAAAGCAGATACGAAGAATTTCATGTCTGAAGGACTCAATTGGTGCCGCGCTGATAAATGATTTGATGACTTCTTTTATTTTTAAACAAATATACTTACCTACTGAACAGTAATCTGAATTTTATCGATTCCGTTTTAATATTATTCCGATACAGTAATTGCATTCCAATTATTCCGTAATACCATAAACAGTCATCGATACAGAGCTAATTACTTGGCAACACCAACGGCAATTTGTTGAAAATTTAAAAACACACTTACGAAATTCATAATAACCTTTTAGTATTAAACTCTGAACGATTTTGGAGAACATTTAGGTGGTAGGTAGTGTATTAAATATCACTTGATCGCATTACCGAACCCAGTAGTTTGGGTATTTCGCCACCTGATATCGGAAGAAAGTAAAAGTGTAAAAGCAAGTATTTTGGGTCACTTTTAAGTATAATTTAAGTCCGGTCAAGTGTGAGTCGATAAAGGGAAGTTTATTTTTAAGTAAGGGAATAAATTCGGCAATAGACTCGCCTCCTATTACATAACTGGCAAAATGTGGGTGTACTATAGGTGCACCTCTGCCGAACCTTTTGGGGAATTCAGGCGTGATGTTATGTTAAATTTGAACATTATGTTTACTACCAAATACGTTATTATAATCAGGTTTCTAGGAAAGCCAAACTTTTTATACAATGCGTCGTTTGCAATGTTCGTTACTCTATGTTTGTAAACTTTAAAAATATTATGGTTCCAAAATAAGTATATTCAATACAAAATTCAAATAAATACATACAGACGAACATAGAACCACCTCCTTTTTGGAAGTCAGTTAAAAAAGGGATAAAATCTACAAGTCTACATAGGTAGTAAGAGTTTCTTTAAGATATTTTTATATTATTTTATTCTCATTTGTGACGAGCCATTTCTTAAAATTTTGCTATCTGATAAGTTCGGCTTTTGGTTTCAACATACTTGATTCGCCTTACAACTGTAAATTCAGCGTGTGTGGTCAAAATCTCACGCTAAAATAAACCGTACTTTTACATTTTTAAGCAAGATTAAAGTTAACGATTGTTTAACTTATTCAGATAACATTCGCGATAGCGTGGAGGGAGCGTGAGACCAATAATTTTGGGTTATTAACTAGTGAAACAAGAAAGTTTTAGCAAATTACTTTTAGACTTATTCGTTGAAAAAAATACTGTTTGATTAAATACCAAAATCAAAATAACGGTGTGCATATGAAGTGAAATGTATGCTTTCCTGTCTCTGTTAAAAATATCATGATAGGTGAAAATAAAGAAAAAGTAAGGGACACAGCCAGCAATAACTCAAAATTCAAAATTCGAAAGTCATTTATTCAAACTAGGCTGAGAATCTTCACTTTTCGTACGTCAAAATTACATAAGACAGTCCACAAAAACGCCCGCCCTTCACCACTTCCTAGTGCTTAAGCTGGGAAGAAGAAGTAGTGCAACAAACTCCCCAGCAGCACAGCTGTCTGTTCAGTTAGAAAAAAAAAAAATCTATATAATAGTATGCAAAATAATTTACATTACGCAACACGAAACATAATTTAAATTATAAATTATTCTACTCTTCACTTAGCCTTCAATGTAGAGCGGTCCCATGTCGAATTCTGGGAAAATGACATGATAAATTGTTTTTTTAAAGCAATCATAAACACATTTATTTTCGAAAGATTATTTTAATGTCGTCCTTTTGACCGGAGTAGCTAATTAAATTACAGACCTTTAGGTAGGGTGATCACAATTTAAATGTCAATTCATTTAATTTCATTCATGTCATTCATTTTTCATTCATGTCATTCATATTTCATTCATGTCATTCATATTTCATTCATGTCATTCATATTTCATTCATGTCATTCATATTTCATTCATGTCATTCATTTTTCATTCATGTTATTCATTTTTCATTCATGTCATTCATTTACTTATACGTACCTGCCTCACAGAATCTGTATAGGCATCTATTAGATAAATCAAGAATGTCAATAACATTATTTCCCAGATAAATAAACTGAAACGTATCCGAAGGCAGTGAAACTAATGTTATTCAAAGTCCTAATAAAACAGTAATTATTATCTTTAAGTTTTTATAGTTCAAGTTTCCCTTTCGTTCATTCAAGAACTTATTTTCTCTAGTTTCGAATTGCATTTCCTTTTCAACGTTTCCTGTTTATTTGTTATAATGGTAGCCTACCATTCAAATCTTAATAACTTCGCGTTCAAGAAAATTATGCAATCATTCGAATTGTTACAAGTTTAGCTACGAGTACCTATACATGCCTTGTATTTGTAAGGAAACCAAAAGAATAAGTTCCTAGTTCCTTTCCTTTTAGACAAAACAATCCAATTTATCTTAGTTTATTCAATTTACGAACAGATTGGACTAGAAAGTGGAATATTTATTTGCTATAGCAGCATAAACGCGTGCGCACTTATGTTAACCCTTTACGTTACACTTATGTCCGAATAACAATCACATTATTCAAATTATTTATTCATATTTGTGTCACAAAGTCATGCCATAAAAAAGCTAACAGTAAAATAACAAGAAAAAGATCATAAAAGGACAAAATTATACGGCACATACGCTTATAGAATCCAATGTCAACTGTACATCGCTATAATTATCGAAGTCACGTACTTCTGACAATGCGTGGCATCATCTAAACAAATTAACATACGCATAGTGGGCATATTTTGCATAATATTTTATAGCTAGCCTTGAGACCTGTCAGATCTGATGTACCGACAAACAAGATGCTAGTTGTGTACCTTTGTAGGTTGTGTCATTTTGAAGGTGGTCCAATCTAGTTGGGTCGACTTGAATGGTCGGAAGTGTGCCTATCTTTAAACAATATTGAAGATTCAACGACTTCTTGAAGTCTTCCTCGTGGATAGGCGAAGTTGAAAAACAATGGTCGGTTTCGATTGACGTTTTATTTAGTAGGTGGGTAATGATTATAGGTACCTATTAATTAAACAAGACAAACAATGAATAATTTCTTATGAAAAACTCGCTTCTGTCCGTGTCTTTTTCCGCGTAGTTTTTGGGTATAAAACTATTTTGTTTTCCCATCTTTTCTTCTTCATGTGGTTAGTGACTAAATTGCACCCTAATTACGTAATACCCGATCAATCAGAAACTGAATCGTTTTGAAACAGATTGCTAATCCATTGCTCCATAAGTTCGCAAAAAAAATAATCTGCTCAACAACGTAAATAACGCAATGAATGTTGTTGAACTGTCAAAATGAAACAGATTGATCGTAATCGTTTACGAAAATGTGTTGCGTAATTAGATAGCTGGTGTCATAGTTTTTAAGCCGTCCATGGGCCTCTGACTTGATTGCGCATGGCGTCGAGAAATATCTCTCAGGCATGCCGGTTTTTTTAAGCAAGTGATAATTATACAATACGCACTTGAATCCAAAAAGTCAGAGGTGTGTGACTTTGGTTCGAAGTCAAGACCTATGACTTGGCAATCGGATGGTCACACCATTAGGCTCTCTGCTGTTTTCCCATAAAAGATCCATACTTAGCTCGTTCTAAAAGAAAACATTCACCAAAAATGTCACGTGTTAATCTTCAGCGTTTCTTGCCAGTGAAACGCGGAATCAATATTTTGTCCTTGTGAAAATCAAAACTTCTAAACATTCCACATTAAATCAGTTCTCCAACGTTGTAGATGTTACTCCTAACAACAGCCTCTTAATTAGTTATCTACCGTATAATTTTCCAGTAATTACATTGGTTATTAGGAAAGCCATTACAACTAGCAGGATTCTTGAACTAAATGACTGACATCGTTACTTTTGCCCTTGTGGGAGATAACGTTACGGTTGTGCCTATGTTTTAAGGTTGTTTATAAATAACTATGGTAAATTAATAGGTAGTTGTTTTGTATGAAAAGTAATGAGTGGTTTTGACGTCCTTTTCCGCCGATAGAGATAAGTTTTTCTCAGTGGTTATGTGTTATTAATTGGTTTGAGACCCTGGAGTTCCGGATCTTTGGAAGGCGTACGAGGGGCTGGAGCCAACTCGCAGAGGCCCGAGATTATCCCTGCACGCATTATTTAACTGCACCCAAGGACTGGTATAGGACTATTGCAAGATGTGTTACATCTAAAGAATAATAATTATTTGTCGACAATCTTATGTGTTTTCTTGGTGTCGTACCCCAAAATTACGCATACCACGTTTGACATGACATGTCATCAATTCGAAGCCATTCGAAAACCAAAAGCCGAGGTGCTATGAATTATTTTGGTGCAAAGTTTTTTTTTTAAAACTTCCCGAGCGTCAAGGCGCTAGCTAGGATAAAGCTCTCTGTAAAGCAAATTAAACGCAGTAATTAAAATCTTTAATTGACCATAAAGTCCCTTTTAGGTCAATTAATTTTGAAGACATATGTATACTATACAACTTAATAACTTTATCTTAATAGCATCAACGCGTGTGGTCTTTGAACATTTTGCCATTATATAGTATTCTAAAAGTTACATTACAAGTATAAAATATAAGCTTCTTTTATGGACGTTATGAGAGATTTATGCGAGGGATATGAACTTACAACCATAGCTTACCAGTCAGCTTTCGTCAAGGTTGACGCGGAAAACGTCTGAAGTTATCTATAGCAAGAATTCTTCTTTTTGCCAAAAGAGAAAATTTCAAGCAGGAGCATTAAAACTTGGTCATAATCCACAATGCTTTTTCGTGAATTTGAAATGCATTAAAGAACTTTTAATTATAAAAGAATAGTAAAAACAAAAGTTAATCATTTGTATTCGTCTAATAAATCATTTACAAAAACTCTATAAAAATATTTTCTTTATCCACTACGCTGAAGCTATTGGCCTGCATCTCACCTGATGGTAAGTGATGATCAGGCCGAAGGTGGAAGCGAGCTTCACCCGGAATGCTGCACAGAGGAACTGGCCACCTATAACTGACGAAACACAACAATGCTGTTAACATTGTTGCTACAGCGTCAGACTTAAACAAGATGGCAGTAGCTAGCCAGGCGGACTTAGAACAAGCCTTACCCAAACCAAGCTCAACATTTTGCCGCCACTGAGAATCTAACCTGGGACCTCTGGGTCTGAGATAGGATGTCTAACCACTAGACCACAGAGGCGGCTAAAATCATACAACTCATTAGCAACGAATTTATTCAGTCACAAAGCAAATGATCATCATTACTAGACAAAGAAAACAAAAATAATCAAACGCCTTTTTACACTCTCAACGAATAACGACCCGTATGATATAACATTGGTAACAAAAACGAACCGTTTGACATTTAGCAACGAGCAGTAACTCATTACATAAGCGGCGTCCTTGCAAGGCCGCGAGTGGGCTGCGCGGGCGCTGGCTGCCAATGCACAGATAAGCGTAGAAGGCCAACTAGCTAGCGGCCTATAAACAACAAATTATTTAAATTATAAGCATCTCGACTTGACAAAAAACCTAGATTCCTTTAATGTAATATGTAAGCTTTATTAATATTAGTACCTGGTCGCCGAGCTTTGCAGTGAAAATAGGAATGTTCATTAAATATTATAGGATAGTTAATACTAATTCCATGCATAGTACATACTAATTCCATGCTGCCATGATACTCGTAGTAAGTTCTTACTAATTCCATGCTGCCATGTCATTATTCTAAGCTAGCCATCTTGTTCTAAACTTTGGGCGACCAAGCTCTGCTCGGGTGAAAATACGAAGAAAACGAATTTTCCCAGATATGAGACCTAGCTAGAAAATGTTTGCGCCCCCGTAAACCCTGCAACTTTCATCGAAATTGTTAGAGCCGTTTACGAGAACTTGATTGCAAATATATATAAATATATATACAAATATTGATCGATTAATATAAACATAAAGCTAACGGAAAAAAATCTCAAAATCCGTTGCGAAGTTTAGTAGAACAACGCATCACACAGACAGACACAAAAAGCGACTTTAATTTGTAATATGTATATAGTAGTTATTGCTGAGGCCTAAGAATATGTAATATACAGATTTGCTTGATTGATATTAATGTTATGTATCTGTCAAATTCAATCAGAATTAATGTTACTTATTGGGAAACTAAGTTGCCCACTGTTTTAGGAATGCTTGATCAAATCTTCAAATGGTACGGCTGGTGAGCCTGTCGCCAGACCTCATATTATTTATGTGGCATTTGAGATTGTTTTAAGCAAATAACAACTGATCAAAGCTGACTATATTTTGATGAGTTTATCAACATTGAAAAAGCTTCGTAATTCGTAGGCGACGGTTACAGACCAGCCCTAGTCCGAATGCGCGATGTAAACGAAATGTAAATTCAAACGATTTTAAAATTGAAAATACTCGGTCATGGTATTAACTAAGCTTTTTCATGTTTGGTGATACTTATGGAGCCTGTCGTAAAAGTTGAAGTAACAAAATTCTATAGAATACTTGTAATTTCGATTAAAAAAACTCGATCGAAATTACCTACGTTACGTTTACGACGCGCGTTCTTGCTAGGGCCTGTTTAGTTCATTCAGTATTAAAAATCCATAAAATGACAGTAAAAATCCATCTAAATCTTAGGAACCTTCAAAAGGAACAGTCTAGCAAAACCGAATTAACAGATTCCTATCGATTCTGCTATTGTAGTACAGACTGGTCTTTTTGTAATTATCTCCTAAGTGTGAACTTGCAATGCGCCGCCCGCCTGCGCGTGAGTGCTCGTAATTACGCCTTTGTTGTGCTGCTAATCGTGGGAAAAGGATGTAAGGTGCAGTGATGAGACATATTTAGGATTGGATTGGATTAGAGTTGTACCTAGTTACTATTGTGAATATAAATCGTAGATATCTGATATTTTTTGGTATGGTAGGTAACTAATAAAGTCGAAAATGCGAAAAATAATTAATGATTTTTCAGAAAATACACATGCACGAACATGCATGCATGCATGAACTGAATATTAAGGGTTAGTTATTTGTTGTTAACAATTAAATCATTAAACAAAAATAAGATAAAATAATGTTTGAGCAATTTAGCTGTGTCATTTCATTCTTATTTCTTTCATTTCTCATTGTAACAACGAAAAAATATTTCAATTTGACCGAAAGAAAGCCTCTATGATAGAATTTGTCAACAACAATTTGACTATTCACGGGTCTTATAAGTATTCAATCATAAATTCTATTTACAGATTTCTATCATCGAATTTTGACCGCTCTTTTGTCGACACTAAACTATCGACATGGCCGTTTGACGACACTATTTTTGCAGGCTTTTATTTATAACTGATTTACGTCTAAGGCTGAGAAGTAGGAAGTCTGAAAAGGTTTATGCGCCTGAGTCAGACTTATTGCAAGGCTGTGACTGATTAATGTTGAGATAAGCGCGATTTGACTCACATTTGGCGCAGTTCGGTGTCTGGGATTATTGTCTTGTTTACTGGTTTGTTAGTACCTACATAAATATTTCGTTGGATACGTGTTTGAGATAATACGTTCAAGACCCATATGAATCACAAAGGGGGTGCAATACCTAACGTTAAACTTGAAAGAAAATGAAATGTTAACTTTTATTCCATTTAAAGCAGGAAGGAAATTTATGTAGTCATAAAAAATGGCATACTAATTGACCTAAATTATTGAGCCGAGTTGAAGAAGAACCTCATTCTTCTTCATCATCATCAACCTATCCTAGCAATTCTAGACTTTTTCCAATGATTTTGACTTCAGCTTCAAGTTTCCAGCACTCTAATTGCGTAACACATGATCAATCATAATCTGAATCATTTTGAAGGATGTTGCAAATCCACTGCTTTTTAAAGGTTCGAGGAAGAGGGTGTAAAGTTCACTCATCCTCTATAGAAAAAGGGAGGATCCTCCGACCCGGTGTCGTGTCTGGCGGGCAACTGCCTAATGGTTGCTGTCGGGGACTTGCACATATGTCGATCGCGCGGTAATCTCTAATTGCGCGATGCAGGATTTATGTGACGGCAGGACTTTTGACGCGTAGTTCGCATGTGGCGATGTAGATACCGCCACAGCTTCATTATGTTCGAAAATCAGTTCCACAGCTTAAATAACACAATGAATGTTGTTGAACTGTCAAAATGAAACAGATTGAGATTGATCGTGTATTACGCAATTAGGGTGCAGATAAAGCTGAAAATAAGTATTGTTTCTGTAGCCCCTAATACTTAGCAAGGCTGATAAACCAACCTACTTAAGTTAAATTCTAACACACATTTAGCAAATCAATGAAGCAACATCGTCTAGTCAGGCGAAGATTATGTCATCTTATTACAATAATCTGTTCCTATTATTATGTTCCTATTATCACAATGGCCGCCAGGTAGCCTGCAGCTAGATGTCTCATATTTGACGCAACTTTGAGTCATGACATCATTTTAATGGAGTTTACAAAACTTCTAAGAAGTTATAAATATATGTAGCTGTATTATCCTTGATTCTGTTGCGGTGTTGCATAAATAAAAACAGGTTTTTCAAAGATTACTGAGACAATGTTTTATAGCACCTATTCCACGGTAAAGTAAATGACTCAGTGATTAATCTCTCAGGCATAGACCACGTAAACGATGATGTCCTAAAATAGGATGAACTCTAACCCCAGGTCCACACTCTCGTGAGTGCGCCTCGTGGAGGTCCTTGCACGTGCCGCGGCAAGCGGAGGCTACACGACTGCTACCCATCCACACTCTTGTTTTATTCAGTTTGCCGCCACGTCTACATAAAGATAGACGTGATTGAAGTGACTACGATCGCTATTCTGTGTGCTTATCAATATTATAGAACGCAAAGTGGGGATGGTTCGCTCGCCTCAAGCCTAGCGTCCTTTGTCTCCGGTCAAAAAACCGACTCCGAGCGGAGCGCGCGCGACGAGAGGAGGTGAGGGTGCCATCCACACTATCGCGCTCGCTTCCCCTCGTCTTGCCCCCTGGAGAGTTTGGACCCGGGGCAACATGACGTCTAACAGTAATGTACGATAAAAGAAGACGTACTGATCCATTCTGTAAAAAATCCTGCTGTTAAAACTTATACTCCATTTGAAATAGGATTAGACGTTTAATTGAACCTTTTTTACAGTCCGTTCAACCGATTTTGACATCTATTGCATTGATGGCATGACAAATGGCAGCTGCAGTAAACAGTTGCTATTGTAACCACTTTTGCTTTTAATGCCATCCTTATGTTTACGGTATAGAAGTCAGTATCAGTATCGGTTGAACGGCTATCGGTAAAAAGGTTTGTTTAAATGTCTAATCTTATTTCAAATGGAGTGAGTATAGGTAAAGGGTGCTGTCAATAGTGTCAGCCCTAGCATCAGGTGCAATAAGCTCATTTCAAGCTCACTTCACCTCAGATTTCACGATGAGATTTTTACAGAATAGACCGACTGCTGCGCCAACACCAAATAATATTGGCACAAAGATGATAAGACCCAAAATATATAATAATAATTTATTTATTTCAAAAACGTGTGGCAATTTACGGATAATCAGGAAAAGAGTAACAATAAATAAACTGTTCGTAACTTTGAACACAAAATACTGCTGTTGTTAATAAAGCCACTCTTAATACAAATAAACTTAAATAATATCTTCCTTCATCGAATAATATAATACAAATCAGCCTTACACCGGTTTAAATTAAAGCGATTGCTTTCATACAGCGCGACGATAGCGCGTCAGCAACGAGATCTCGAAGAGTTTCGTTCCATTTAATTTCCGCATTACAGACACACCTATTATGTCAGTTTCACTCCACGATATTTTATTATGAATATTTTAATTATTATCAAAGGTCATCGGAATACATTGCGGTTCATTCAAAGACCATGAATTCGCGGCGCAATAAAAGCTTAGGTCCAAAAAGTCCTTTCGTTCATACGCTAAAAATATCATTTTTACACCACCTGCTCGATAATATCAAATTATATGTAATGTAAACCTAACATAAAGTAAGTTATTAAAACCCTGGGGGGTCTAGCCGGGCAATAATATTGTACTGAATTTCCCCCGCTGGTCAATAATGAGATTAGAATTTGGAACCTCAACTAAACATTTGTATGAAATTTTTATGTTATATTCAAAATTAGAATTGCCATTTGATTACTTCGCAGGTGTGAGAAGTCGATAATTTTATTCTCCTTATGGATAAAGGTGTCTTCATCTTGGACGAGCGTGACACAGCACACAGGGTTCTAGTTTGAAGTCCCTCGCTTCGATCAGGAGATAACTCTAACCTTCTTTGCGCTCGGGATTCAATATAGCGCCCGTGACATAAAACACTGTTTTAGCTCCTTGATGAATAATCTTCTATAGTCTAACACTTTTACCTTATATTTATAATCTTAATATTACGAAGATTCAAATTAAATCTATCTACTCACCAAGCCCACATATGAGGTAAGTCGGTGGCGGCTTGAGCACGGACCTGGCGTAGGCCCCACGGACCGTCTCCAGCGCTCTCGGGGCGCCAGCCACCAGGAGCACCCCTGGTGAAACGTAGCCAGCGTACCGCAGCTCCACCGTGGCCGCTGCCAAAGCACCGGCCCACCAGCATTTTGCGTTCGCTGATAGAAAGCTCTGGAACAAAAAGACAACTAACTGTTAGGAAATGTCACTTGGATGATAAATATAATAACTATTTGCTGTGAATTTTCAATTGTCACGTTTTTATTTATGTAACCATTTAACATAACATAATATCACGCCTTATTTCTCCAAAGGGTTGGGTAGAGGTGTTCCAATAGTACACCCACATTTCGCTAGTTATGTTTTGAGTTCCATGTAACAGGGAGCGAGCCTATTGCCATCATTCGGGCACAAATCCAGTTTCCGGGCTGCTACTGAGACATTCCAGGAGGAGAAACCTAATAACACTTTACCTGACCCGGGAATCGAACCCGGGGCCGCATGGTCAGCACTAGCGCTTGTGACCACTAGACCAAACAGGCAGTTTAACCATTTATTTACAAACAAAATGTTTTTTTCAAAGTAGCAGTGGCGTTCTGTACTTTTTGCGTTCTTCCGATAAAGCATGCATTTATTTACCTATTTATGTTTTTGTCATTACAGTAAGCGACATCCCCAAAGCGGTGATGACAAAAGTTTAAAATAAAAAATCCAATTTTAGTTGCAGCTTGCGGATTTGTTACTACACTTCAATCAACTCCCCAAACCATTTATAACAAAGTAACGCCTCCCAATTTCCTCTTCAAAATTAAAACTTCAACCAAGATAATAGATTAAGATTAAAACATTTAGCTAATTCAATTTAGTTAAATACCCATTAACAAAATGAAAGTAAACACCGTTCGAATTGATCGATACGTAGATCCTTCTCTCGGGCACTTTACTCTCGACACATAACTCCGTCATCGGAAGTCCTTGACCAGTACTTAAGTGCCTACTGGCATTTCGTGGGTTGCCACACCGACACTCTTTGAATCCTGCACTACATTGCTCTTGTGAAACGCATGGATAAGGTTATCTGTACCGAGTACCGCCCCTGAGCAACTTTAATGTGCCATTTTTAAACGGAATGCAGCGAATTAATTGAATTAAAATTAACGTGTTGAATGAGGAGCTTGTTGATTTGTTGGTACTGATGTCATCGGGTTTGAAGGATTTGTTTGTAAGGAGGTTGGTTGGTACTATATTGGTCATATTTACACTTCAGACTGCCTCGTCGGCCAAGCGGTCGCAAGCGCTACTGCTGAGCCTAAGGTCCTGGGTTCGATAAAGTGTTATTGGGTTTTTTCTGTCCCAAATTTCTCAGTAGGATTTCTCTGGATTTGTGCCTGGTTGATGGCAATAGGCTCGCCCCCTATTACATGGGACTTAAACATAACTGGCGAAATTTGGGTGTACCTGCTGCCCAACCCATCGGGTAAACAGGACGTAATGTTATGTATGTATTTACACTTCAGTATCGAGTAAGACAAATTGACTATCAACTTAAATTGTTCGTATATTCGTAAGTTCAAATCACAACTGTTAATCTTTGACAGTTGTTGTATGGAATAGCTATACCACGGCAAGTTGGCGTAGGAAGTCAATTTGCTCAACAATAAATTTATCTGTCTGCATCTACTCTGAAATTAAGAACATGATACTTAAAACTTAATCAATCAACGATCAAAGTAAACTGCTAGAGTTTACAATACGTAATTACATAGATAAATAAACGTCATCTTAGCCTCAGTAAATATTTCAGTTTAAAACATAAAACATAATAACATGCGTTATTAAATTTTCACTTTCCCACAAAGATCTGTTCAACAAGTTACGCAATAAAAAATAATATAAAGATTAATATCTACGTGGAATTGCCTACTTGATACACCTGAATCAATTTCTAATGAGATTCTTATTATAGCATTTTATTATGCCGCCAAATTGATTTAACATACTTCATTTATTAGTACCTGGTCGACCGAGCTCTGCTCGGGTGAAAATAGAGAATGCTCATAATTCATACTAATTCCATGATGTCATGATAGTACTTACTAATTCCACACTGCGATGATAGTAGGTACTTACTTAATCCATGCCGCCATGTCATTATTTTCATTGTAGCCATCTTGTTCTAAGCTTTGAGCGATCGAGCTCTGCTCGGGTGAAAATATGTAGAAAACGAATTTTCCCAGATATGAGACCTAGCTAGATCGATTTTTCGCCCCCGTAAACCCCTATATTGCAACTTTCATCGAAATCGTTATAGAGCCGTTTTCGTAACGTGATTCCAAATATATATACAAATATTACTCGTTTAATAGTAGGTATAGGATTCAATGGCTATTTAATTATTAATTTAAATATTAATTTAATTTTTGGGAAGCTTCAATTTTACTATCAAGTAATATAACATCATAACATGACGCCTTGTTACCCGGAAAGATTGGACCGGTAGGTGTACCTATAGTATACATTTCGCCAGTTATGTTTAAGTTCCATGTAATAGAGGCCGAGCTTATTGCCACCGACTGGGCACAAATCCAGACTCCGGGCTGCTAGTAAGAAATTACAGATAGAAAAACCCAATAATAGCCAATAGCGTTTTGGGGGACTGTCTTATGTAATTTTGACGTTCGAAAAGTGCTGATTCTCAGCCTAGTTTGATTATATGACTTTTGAATTTGAACAATTTGCCGGACTTGGAAATCGAACCCAGGACCTCATGCTCAGCAGTAACGCTTGTGACCACTAGACCGTCGTTATCGTCCAGTGTGAAAACGGCCATTATCATCATTTTTCCGTAGAAAATAGAAACGATTATCGTTGAAACATTTTGATAGACAGTACCTTTTATTAGCTGTCCTACGGATTGTGTCAGAAGAGAAAACATGTCTAAAGTATAAAGAGTAAATTGCTCCCTTTAATAATGACATTAGACCTAGTGTTCACTGATGGAACGCTACTAGAATTACTTACTAGAATTTGTAGGAGCTTTTCAGGGACTGACGCGATGATTAGTGGAACTTGAGTGGTTAAAAAAAATTGTGTTTTGTATTTTTAAATTAAATATCTTACATAATTTGAATTTAAGTGATAAGGAGATTTTAAATTTTACACAAGTTTATGACAGTGTGAAAGGTAGGATAATCCCCAATAAGAGGTTACACAGAAAACCTAACAGTGACGTCATTTATTCTAAAAAAAACCTGCGATCAGTACCTATATTCCTAACCACAATTTATACTGGTTTTATTCCGATAGACATTATTAATTTATATACCTTCTAGCTAATGCCAGGCATGCGTTGCCAGGTGCGCACACTACAACTTACCAAAGTTTCATCACAATCGGTCGAGCTATTTTCGAGTTTTTGCGAGACTAACGCACGGCAATTGATTTTTATATACAGAAGATAAGTTCATTTATTCAAAAAGTATCATAATATGTATATTCTAGCCTAGGAGTAGTCAAGGTCTCCTACGAAACCAATGTAAACCCAGCCTATCATTATGTAGATTAGAATTTTCCTAGGTGTGAATTAAATAAGTACTTTGTGAAAGTAGAGGCACTAGGTATCTCGGATACATTATAAGCTAGCAGACTGTGATTATATGCTTATTATATTGTCTCATAAAATTTTATCGCTAGCAAATGAGAATTTATTAAGTTACAATAACTTTCATGTGAGTGAATTATCTCAGATTGTTTTAGAGGTAGGTTGTAATTATGGCGCCGTTCTGAAATAGGTTGGGTTGCCTGCAGGCGGTGAGATAGATAGTTGTCTTTATTAAGCTGTATAATTGTGTTATTTGAAGTCACTGTATCAACTAGCAGTTGATTTTTATTAAAACTCAAACTCAAAATATTTATTTCAATTAAACCATTTACAGGTACTTCTGAATTGTCGAGGAGTCGGTCAGTTAGTCAGAAAGTTGAAGCTAGCTGATGTTGCCATTGCCAGACAGCCAAGAGTATCTATTTGAAAATATTCTTACGGAAATATCAAACTTGGAAGATGCGATTTAAAGTAAAGAACCTAGAATAGCTGTCATTAGCTGAGAAAGAGTGTGTATCTATAAAAATATCTTTTAAATAAGAGAATTTGTTATAGATACACATTCTTTTTTATATTGTTGACTGATTAAGAAATATTAAGAGCGTTTCTACAGAAAGTGGGCAACGTCGCAAATAGCTGTCAAATATTTAGATGTTTTGATAAATTTGGCAATATTACTGTATGGAATTAAGAAATATGGCTAACTAGTGAACTAAAATATTGATTATGAAATGCAATAATTAATAACGTAACACTGAATATTTAGTTTTAGATGTAAAACAAAAAATTGGAAACTTTCCAAATGCCCTTTTTACATTTAAAACGTTTACAACATCAAATTCAGTTGCAATTCATTTAATAATCTAGTTAACTTGTTAGCCATTTTTTTTTTCCATACAGTAATATTGCCAAATTAATCAAAACAGATCAATATTTGACAGCTACTTGCGACGTTGCTAACTTTTTGTGTGAACGCTCTAAGTACCTATCTTGTACAAAAGTGGCTAAATAATCTTGGGAAATACGTTTAGACAGGTTTATGTTTTTTTTAATACCATTTATGGTAATTTATAAGCAGAGTTCAACATCTCAAATGGCAGATCCGTTTCACTAGTCACGCCTGACATGTTAAACCACAGTTTGACACCTCTGGTAGATATGTTGACCTCTACATGATGTCATCATAGTAACCGTACGTAAAATGATTACAGATTAACATATTTTTTTCAGTGAGTACTTGAAAGTTTAATCACAATAACTTAGTGCACATTATGTATACGACAGTGATAGACTAGTGGTGTGATCGTCAGACTGCCAAGTTATAGGTTTCGAGTTCGAACGCAAGGCACGCACCTCTGACTTTTAGGATTTATGTGTGTATTGTAAGTACCTATTATTATCACTTGCTTCAAAAACGGTGAAGGAACACTTCGTGAGGAAACTGGCATCCCTAAGAGATATTTCTCGACGGCATGTGTAGCCAAGTCAGAGGCCTATGGGCAGCATAAAAACTCTGATACCAGGTTAGCCACTAACCACGCGAAAGAGAAAAGATGCATAGAGATAAAAAGGATAATATGCAGAAAAATAACCATAATTTTCTTCTTAATTTTATTTTTTCTTCTTTTTATCTTATTACTTATCAAAACGCTCTTTTAAATATGTCGTGTGTAAATCCTCTTCGACATCATTGTTTCCTGAGGTCTACCTACATTAGAATATAAGTCCTCAGCCCAAAAAGTATTCGTTTAATCTGTCAAATTCACGACTGGTAACATTCATCTCGATCAAGGTCAGCAATATTTTTATTTAAAACGCATTATTATTTGGCGTGACAGTATCTTTGTTAATTAATCATTTGTATTACGGAGTATAAATACAGATAAGTTTACGATTAAATTTATCATTAATTCCCAGATCATCAACATTGTCTATGCAAACCATAAATACATAACAAAAACATGTCGCAAAAAGTTTCCATACTTATCTAATAACAATGCGAACTGTCTAATTAAGCGTGCATAGTCGGAAGCAATGTCTACACATATTGGAACCAATGTTGGAACAGACATTGGCGAGGTTTGTGGCGAAAGCTCGGATGCAAACCGATAGTTGAAACACTAACTATGTAGCTGTACTTAAAGCGTCTATCTTTACTTTTATATTTAAAACATTAATATGTTTACAATTCGTCCAGTATATTTTGCCTATAGATAAATTATTTATCATTTTACATGTTCAAACATCTGAGTATTTAATCTCACTTTCATGCTACAATTTTACAAACGTTGGACAAATATTGGTAGCCGTTGGGACGAAGTTACCTGTGAGAAAACTAAGAAATTGCACCCGCTATCGCCATCTTGGATCGGTGTGCAGATAATGTACATTGTGTTATGGTCTGCTGCCTGTTCCCGTGTGAGGCCTTCTGAACCATTCCATTAAACATTTATGTGCAATTTTTTTTACAAAATAATAATACCTATAATGCTACATGAGAAGTTTTGTAAAAGTCTTTCCTGCTTTTTTATGGTTTAATAAACAGGAATTAAACCTTTGTTACTTACATTTTTGCCGTCTAGCCCATAGACTAAGTTGTTGTGGTTTTATGATTCAAAGAGTGTTGCAATAAAGTCTAGCTATGCTGTAGCTTGAGAGTTCATGCTGGTACTTACTTACAGCTTGAAAATGATAAAATGTTATGTGACTAAACTTATACATATCAAAGTGAGCTTCTAATACTCTGCAAGATCACGGCTCACTCTTCGCGCGCCCTAAATTCAAATTCAGAAAAGGAATGCCAGAACTTATAAATAAAAACAATTCTATAATTGGCGAAGGAATTTCCACAAGCAGCCAGTTCCAAAAACTATTCTCGATTGCGCCACTCGCCGCTAAAAAGCAATCTCCTGTAGTCGAAAGTTATTTTTAATTCCTTTTTCAAAATAAAGGCGAGTCCAAACCAGTGCACGCGCACGAACCATGCACCCTAGGTGCCTCGAATGACTATGGACGCGCCACATACTGCGCGCGCGCGCGTTTTGTGGAAGGTTCGCGTGCAAGGATCCATAGCTGCGCAATTGAAGTTGACGTGCACGAACTGTGCACACTACGTATTTCGAATGATCTCGAACTACTGAGCACATCCGATGTAGCACATGTACAGGTACACGGCCTGCACGCGATGTGTTCGCGAACGAGTGTTTTGAATGTCTCTTGCACATTTGCTAAAGACTTGCAAACATGTTCAACGGAGTCCATACTATGATCCTAAGCTGCACGCAAACCGCACTGTTCGTGCGCGTGCGCAGGTGTGTATCCGCCTTTACACTGCGCGCCATATTTAACAGCTCTTATTTGGATTAATGACACACGTTTCCTTTTCTATTGAACTAAAGAATGTCAAAAACAGGAAATGTACTAAAGGAATCAAATACTTCAGTTTTTCCGCGTTGTTGACGTTCATTGACGTATAATTTCTGGGTTTTAAGTGCGTTTCTTATATCAAAGGACCGTAAATATAAATAGATGGTTATGATAGTCAAGATAGTGTTAGTTAGTTAGACCTACAGTTATTAATTAGGTAATTAATGATATTCGATTAATATGAAGAATTCGATTTTTAAGTGTACCTACCGATTTATTTCCATATTGGTTAAATGATGCGCATGACATAATGTTTGGATTTATACTAGGAAAAGTTTGATCAAAAGGGAGCAATAACGAAACTGCGTCACCATTGTCCCTTAGAGTCCTCCACTAAAACCTTGTATTAGAATCTAAGCTTTATTTCAGTAAATTTACTACATTATTCCAACACTTAACTTTGTATAAAAGCGCACTAAAATTGTCAACACAATCAAGATGCTGTTATTCAAATGTCGCACTGTTTATAATCATGAATGTTTCATAAATTCGATCACAAATCGAATTCAATGTTTATTTAAATATTAAACTTGGTATTGGCGGGTAGTCGCGAGATGTGGAGGAAGTTGTAAATGTCTTTATAAATCTAATTGTGGATTGTGCGTTTGGTATCGACCACACAGGGGTGTGAGATTTGATACCTGGATATAATTTTATTGGTCCTTATTTTTTTGCAATAAAAGTAGAAGTAAGACGGTATTGACCTATCTTACGTGGGTAAATAAGAAAGCCAAGTGACAGAAAGATATGAAAATGTAAAAAATATCCTTTGATACGAACGAAGATTTAATAAAAAGGCTCTTTAGTATTAAATTCTAAGAAAGCTATGCTCGAATAAAACCAAAAACAATGTTGATATGTCTTTACGAAAACAAAAAATTAATCACTATGAAGGTTTGCAATTAGGTATTAAACTAATTACACGAAATGCAATGCTTTATAATAAAACCGAAACACCATGATACTTTCTCGTTAACTTTTATAATTACGGTCTTTTTTTGGCAGACATTTCAGGTTCAGACAGCCTGCAATATTCACGTGCGACTGAAGAAAAATTTTGACGTGCACGAAAAGTGTAATCAGTTGTAATTTCAGACTTCATTTTTGTGCTTGGAACCCAAAATTAAAAAAATTAAACAATAGAACAACACCAGGTCATTAATTTCGGCGAAAATTATACCGGTACGTTTCTGTATTACTTAAATCTTTCTGGCTACCTATATTTTTGCTTAAAACTTCAACTATGCGTGAGAAAAACCATAAAACAAACACAAAAACTCAAAGAGACAATCTCTACAATATTGTTATTAGATAATACCTCTCAATTGGGCCAAACGCATTCAATCCAATAAAACAGCACTTACATCATACGCTTTTAAGACGCGACAATAAAATGCAGCGGTCCAGCGCTTTACAATACTTCTGATTGAGATTTATGCATTGCGCTATCAAGTTACGGCTCTCGGAGCTTGCTTGCGACACAGGCCACTGTTAAATTTGCCTCCAAATAAACTTTATAGTTATTAGTTATGTCAGAAAACATGACCCTTGATTGAATGATTTATTGTTTTATTATTAGATTTGTGACGCAACATAATTTGGTTATTGTTGGCTTAACGAGTTAACCTTGCTTGACCTGGCTTCGGTTGTTAAAGTGGACGTTAATATAGTAAATGTGATTGTTGAGCTATTTATAATGTCACTGTCACAGTTGTTCTTGTCAAAGGGATTAGAGATTTTGAACTGTTACATGTTACCGATTAAGTACTGCCACAAATCTATACTATCTATACTTAATTTGTGAATAATATTTATAATTTAATATATACAGGGTGATTAGAAGATGGGTGCAAAGCTTTAAGGTGAAGATAGTATAGACAATTTAGAACCATTTAAGCCATGGTTGTCTTAGACGAAGTCCTACCATATTTTTTTTTTTTAAATAAGGTTTAAAAGACGTATTGTACATTTTTTTTATTTTTTCTGAGCTTTAAATGTCTGTAAAAAAAATGTCTAATGACACAGAAGCCTAAAACATGTTTTGCTTGATTGCTTACACATTACTTTAATTAAATAAATAAAAAATGAATTCATTTATTATTATTAATCATTTATTTCAGAATAAAAAACATTCCATATATTGTTAGTAAAAAGTACTTATAACTAAGTTAGTAAGTATTTATCATTCAATTTGGCCATAATTATGCAGTTTACATTAAATTTTGTGAATTTCCGAAAAAAAACTAAAAAATTTGGTTAAAAATATTTGGTAAGACTTCGTCTAAGACAACCATGGCTTAAATGGTTCTAAATTGTATGTACTATCTTCGCCTTAAAGCTTTGCACCCATCTTCCAATCACCCTGTATAATAATAATATTATAAAGAGGTATTTTTTTTTTTTTGTTTTTATGTTTGTTTGTAAGTTTGTATGTAGGGGGTAATCTCCAGAACTACCAGTCAGACTTGAAAAAATATTTTTGCATTGGATAGCCCAATTCTCGAGGAAGGTTATAGGCTATGTAACATTACGCTATGATCAGAAAAAACGCTAAGCGAAAGTGACATAAAAGCGTGGGCGGGCAATGGGATGGGTCGGGGACCGAAATTTTACGCGGAAGAAGTCGCGGGCAAAAGCTATTTATTTAATACATACAGTACCTGCTTGAGAAAAACAATACGAATATTCTTAAAATCTTACCAAGGACTAAGTTCAGCTTTGACTTTGCTTGTCATTAAATTTTAACAAAAAATCTATTATAATTTCGTATTTGATATTTAGATGCCGTAAACGGCAAAACATGGAGATCTCTGCATCTATTTTATTTATAACACCTATTTTTACACCTATGTTTAACAAATAAAAACTTTGATTTGACTTTGAAGGAATCAGAATTCCTAGTTATTTCTTTGATCAATAACTCAATAACTGAACAGAATAACACTTATACTCTATCAACACTATTATTGACACTTTCCTGTTCAAGCCGTCCACTTTTACTTTAAATTAACACCTGAATAAGGTCTTAACAAACGTAAAACTTATCAATGAAGAGAAAGCAAATATAAATCAATGAAATCTATCAATGGAGTATGAATGAACAGAAACTGGACAGGGCACGACCACCACAGCTCCATAAGTGTTATAAGGGCCACATTCCTGCAATCGTAGTTCAAAGGAAATATTGTTTTCTCCTCGTATATGGCTAGGTCAAGTGGTCTACTTGAAAATGATAACTGGACTGCCTATCAGTCAGATATCGTGTTCCGGGATCATTTGCTACGGTTTACTTTCGCTGGGCTATGTTTAAATGGGGTGGGTAGGGCAGTAGCAAAAAGTGTTGGTAAAATAATGGAAGCTTTTAGTAAAGAAGAAATAGCGGAATCGTTGGAAGTACAAGAAAATGGGGTTGCAGCAAACAGTGAGCTTATAGATACCGTGAATGATGATGATGATGAACGACAAGTTTTAGTCAGTAATTCATCTAAAATGATTGAAAATATAAGAAGAAGCAGTCTTCTTTAAAAAAAGAGTAGTAAATCCTAAAAGAAATGGACTCCTAGTATTCTCTTGAACACAAATATTTAAGAAGCTAATACTGATTGAACTGGTTTATGTCAATACCTAGCCGTAGGGGCGTTGTAACTTTCAAACACTAACTTCAGCGGCGGAGTTGTGTAGCTAAAGTCAACAAGCTATGTCTATTAAATGTATTATTGAACCTTTTAAAACATAATTCAATTATTTTTAGAACAAAAACATGAAAATGGTTTGCAAATCAACCTTGAGACTGAATTGTTTGATCTGTAACAATATTATTGCTATTAGATATTGTACTGAAACTGATTTTGATTTTATCATTTTTGACTTTAAACGCTTTACGTTCATGGTCGACACTTTCGATCTGATTTAATACTGAATTATTGCAAGTTGTGTTGTTGTACATTTTGATTGATCTTTTTGTTTTTATTATCTTGTTTATTTCACGGTCGTTGATCAACAGGGTTGGGTTTACAAAATCATTATTTTTGCCTTCTTCGTCAATTATTGGAGAACATAAAACCGAGCTATTAGTAGGTTTGTAGAACTAATCTTCCCCTTCTTTCTTAACCTTCTTTCTTTTGTCACCCAAAAGAAAATTAATACAAATACCTTATATAGATTTTGTAAGCTTCTATTCATAAAGTAAATAAGTTTCCTAGTAGCCACCTATTTGACTTTGATTTCATAATCTATTTCCAAATTTTATTCTAAGGCCGATGAGACTGAACATAATGTCTTGAAAGTATCAAGACGGATTTACTAAACGCAAATCGCAAAATCTTTATACTTGAACCGCTCAAAAAGTAATAATGGATTTGTCTGAAAAGTTAGATATCTTTGTAACAAAGTAACGCGTTCAGTTCCCACGGGGAATCTAAGTTGAAAGAAGAATGAAAGAATGAAGTTATAAGTTTTTATCATGATGAGTAGGTAATGGAGTATATAAAAAGATAATTTCAAGAAGTAATTGACATGAATATACCCTTGCAGGCTAATAATTTATCGCAAACACTAATTAATAATTATAGTCACACATTTAGTACCTGTTTGATGAAAAAAATCGTAACAATATGTACTTTCCCCAAAAGGAAATAAAACTTCTCCGATCGTAAAAAGAACAGCGAACACACATCAAGAGTTAAGACATTACACACGAACGAAATGACCATATCATTTTCTAAACGTCTCCATAACCACAAAACCGGGTCAAAAGCCACGAAAAAGAACAAACATCTACATTATCTATATATCGATCTAAAATCGACGTAATAAGATCACAATGAAAGTAGGCACCATCATAATTGATACCTGGGTCTCCCAGACAGGTTCAGAGGTCGCCTTATGTAAGCAAATTGATGTTATGTGGATTATTCTTGATACACATGGCTCGTTAGAACAACGAACTTGCGAAAGTGATTGACCGGTCGCACAATTTATATATAGCCTCATTTTTTCTCGTCTTTTATTACGTCTTGAAATATTTTAGATAGAGAATGATGAATTGTTATTAGATTAGCTGTATTTAGGACAGATTTAATGAGACCATGTTTGGTTTTGAATCCATTGTGACTTGACGTAATACAAGTAATGGTTCAAATGTTAATGATATAATCAAAGATGATTATAATGATCATCTCTAACGTTAGGTTTTGGTTGTTCATTAGCCTACTTTAGTAGATGTTTTATTGGTTTTAGGTTCATTGTGGAATGACTGACAACTTTCTCAAGATGACATGTTTGTAAAGCAGCGTTAGTTCTAATTAAGAGTTTAATTATTGAAGTCGCCCATTTCATGTTCTACATTCTCTTTGCTCGTAAGTATAATATTACAAATGTTAATACACTTCTGTTCAGACATCAAACCATAAGTGTGAACATTAATCGAAAACGATTTGATAACTCAATTTATATTATAGTGAGCAATATTGATCGTGTTCCCGATAAGTTGCGTTACTCTTTATTTGTCTTATTGCTTCATTATTGTATTATTAACGATTGTTAGATTGGTGCGAAGCTGCTTTTATTCTATCTGAGGTTATTGCATGAAATATGTGATTATTTATTTAAGTTGCAATATGTCTGTCGATGCGTTGGTGATCGCAACGTGTAATAAGATCTTATTACACGTTGCGACGACTGATAGTTATTTACATTAGATATAAATTTGATTTCATTTAAATGCTTTTCTTAAATGTGTAGCCTTTTTTTTTTTTTTTTTTGAGGATGGGAAATTATCAAATAACTTCTCCCGCTCTGGGTGGAGCGGGAGGGCGTGTCAGACTTTTACTGACTAAAACCCACCCGTGTTCCTTCCGTTGCCTGTGTGCCGAGGTCGCGATATCCCTTTCAGACAAACCCGCGACCCCGGCAGGCATTGGCCCTTCCGGACCCCGTCAGTTGGTGCTGACATCTCTTTGAGGCGCGCGTGGAACACAACGCGCCGTCGACCCGGGCCTGGTCCCTATCGGACGGCGAGCTACCCATTGCTCACCGTCCGCAAGCCCGCGCCTACGGTGGCCGGAAGTCGGCTCGCGACTCCCGACGCCCGGGGCGTCTCCTGCGGCGACTAGGGGCGCGAGGGGGCGCATTTTGCCTCTCCCTCACGCGCTCCGCCTCCTCCTTCGCGAGCATTACTGCTTCGCAGAAGGAGGTGACGGCCTCCCATGCACTCTCGCTCCGGACCATGGCCTGAACCAGGGCCGGACGCGAGAGATCGCCGCCGCCGATCGCCTCCGTGAGGACACGGCGGTGCTCCGCCCAAGCTGGGCAGACCTCCACCGTATGCTCCACCGTGTCCTCCGGGCGATCCACACAGTGGTGACACCCGGGCGTTTCCTCCCGCTTTATCCTGAACAGGAACCTCCCGAAACAACCATGTCCGGTGAGGACCTGTGTCAGGCGGAAGGTGAGGACGCCGTGGCGCCTCTCTAGCCACTCCTCAAAGAGGGGACTTATCGCCACAATTGTGGCGTGCCCAGCGCTGGGTTGCGACAATCGCACTCTCCATGCCGCCATGAGATCCCGCCGGAGCTCTGTCCGCTGTGCCGCGATTTCTCGCGGCAGCGGAGTTACGCCCCGGCGTTTCGCCTCCTCGCGCAACTCCCACATGTGCGCGAGGACTTTTGCCTCCAGATCCCATGGCGGTAGTCCGGCAAGGAGGCTCGCCGCCTCACGGGAGACCGTGCGGTATCCTCGTACCAGCCTGATGGCCATGACCCTTTGGGACGCGTTCAACCGCTGGGTTGGTCGCAGCCTCAGTGAACGCGCCCACACCGGTGCCCCGTAAAGGGCCATGGACCGCACGATCCCCGCGTAGAGCCTCCGGCAGGAGGCGTTTGGACCCCCTAGATTGGGCAGGAGCCGCTTCAAAGCAGCCCCAGCCCTCTGCAGTTTGGGAGCCAAACGTCGGAAGTGCTCAACGAAGTTCCACCGGCTGTCGAGGACGAGTCCCAGGTACTTCATCGTCGACTCGACACCGATGTGAACCCCTCCTGCCGTTATCCGGGAACCCGACAGTGGCGCGTTCCGAGGACCATAGAAACACATGGCCTCGGACTTGTGCAAGGCCACCTCGAGTCCCAATTGCCGGATCCTATCGACGATTGTCGCAACCCCGCGTGTCGCCAGTTCGGCCGCCGCCTCATGCGACCTCCCCTGCGCCAGGACCAGCGTGTCGTCAGCGTAGCAGACTACACTGACGCCGCTAGGGAGGTCGGCGCGCAGCACCCAGTCGTAGCCGATGTCCCACAGATGCGGCCCCAGGACCGATCCCTGTGGGACACCGCACGACATCTCTCGCCGTAAATGTGTAGCCTGAAGTCAGTTTTGGCGGCACTAGCTATGCCAGTAGTCAAATCAGCATAGTTACAAAATATGTGAATCTCTACAGAATTTTTTTCAATCTGATTTTCTTTCTCATAATCTAGATTGTATTGGAACTATCTCTAGGCTTCGAACAATGACAACAATTGTGTCAGTAAACATTTACTTGTGGTCAATAAAACTTAATTCTAAGAAGTGGGATATTGTACGCAATGAGCTGTTACACGAGTTACATTCAGTATTGTATCATCAGGGATGCAGTCTCGACGTAGATAGCGATCGCTTTACGACCGAATTCGATCGCAAAGTCCTAATACTAGACGGTCTAAATTGCTTGACAAGCACGTGTTTTTCCTTGCTTGTCCGTCGAATTTTGACTGTCTAGGGAACCCATTAGGACCTTGCGACCGAATTCGGTCGTAAAGCGATCGCTATCTATGTCGAGACTGTCGCTCCAGGTCGTTATAAACTATCGGAAGGAACAAGATATCTTAATTTAAGCACTCGAACCTCGTACCAAAAGAATGATTGAATCTTCACGTTACTAAGGACCCAGGCTATCTCTCAAGCATATTAGGTATCTGCTGACAGCGGATGGCAAGGAACTTTTGAAGCCTCAAAGCACAAGAACTTAACGTAGAAGCGGATGTTTTTCTCAATATTTAAAAGGTCAAAAATTTATTCTCTTTGGTCGGTAGTCACAAATTGCCAGCCCTACATTGAACTAGCACATAGGAGACAGTTTCAATTCGGGACGCGTGCAATCCTAGGCGCTGATTGCGGGAGCAAATGCTGCAGAATTGTTCAAAATGTTCTTTCTAGCACACGTTTTTGTTACAAGTATGATATTTAAGGCCTAAATTCCAAGCTGTACGACTTAAATATTTTATATTACAAAGAAATATTTAGGTACCTAACTACCAATGTTTTTAAGTATCTATTAAAAAAGTACTTTGAAGGGGTTTTGTTTATATTTATTATTTATTTATTTACTTATATATACTTTATTGTACACCAGATTATATACACTCGAGAGCAATGAATCCGGGTCACTTAAAGAATCCTAAAAATCTCGGAAACTAAAAATGCTAGGTTAATGCAATAAATTGTATTTAATAGACAATGTAATACTCCTTAAATGAAGGTATTAAAACTTCTTAGTTATTGTAAAGTTATATCATAAAAAAATCAAATTTGAAAAAGGGCCACTTTCGAAGATGGAACTACGAAATTACAGCATTTGGTTTTGCTTTTGTTTGTAATCTGTCATTTATGTGGGTACATAAACCATGTTGATAGTGCTCTATATTCATTATTCAAGCTGAAATTATGTCGCTTACGCCTGAAGAATGCACCAGAATACTTACAATGCTGGAAACCGGCCGGAGTCAGCGCGATACAGCCAGGACTGTCGGTGTGTCGCTGTCAACAGTACAAAGAGTTCTCCGACGTTACGAAGAAACTGGTTCTAACCTACGCAGACCAGGAACGGGCAGAACCAGGTGTACCACAGCACGAGAAGACCGATACTTGGTGAACACCATGCTTCGAAATCGCTTTCTCACAGGAACTGAACTCACAAATCAGTTTCGACACCTCGGAGGAAGTAACCCAAGTGCATGGACAGTAAGACGTCGGCTTGCTGAATCTAACTTAAAACCCCTTAGACCTGCAAACGGCCCTAAACTGGAGCGTGGGCATCGTATTTCAAGACTAAGATATGCCCAGAGCCACGTAAATTGGAGTATTGAAGATTGGTCAAAAGTTATGTTCTCCGACGAATCAAAATTTATGCTCTACAAGCACGATGGAAGACACAGAGTGTATCGAAGACCAGGGGAAAGATTCAAGCAAGCATGCATCGAAGAAAAAGTAGCCTACGGTGGTGGGTCTGTACTTGTGTGGGCCGGAATTTCTTCTGAAAGTCGCACAGAGCTGGTGATCATAGAAAACGGCTCTTTAACTAGCGTAAGATATGTGGAAGAAATCCTCAATGATCACGTTGGTCCATTTATGGTCAATTTAGGTGAGGATGCTATATTTATGCATGACAATGCCCGACCTCATACAGGTAGGATTGTGAATGACTACCTTCAAGAGATGAACATTACTCGTATGGAGTGGCCAGCGCGCAGCCCGGATATCAACCCGATCGAGCATGCTTGGGACGAGCTAGGCAGATGCGTAAAACATCGAAACCCTCCCCCAATCACGCTTCGTGAGCTCAAAATTGCTCTCACAGAGGAATGGGAGAATATTCCCCAAAATCGTATAAGGAACTTGGTGTACAGCATGCCAAACCGCGTAAACGCAGTAATGGAAGCACGAGGAGGCAATACGAAGTATTAAAATTCAAGAAAATCGTAATAAAGTTCAAAAATTTCATGTTTCCTATTTTTGTTTTAAGGAGAGATCAGCAGTTTTTTTCTTTATGTAATTTTGTGTTAATAAAATGTATGGTGACTCATATTTTTTTTACTTTCATTTAAGGAGTATTACATTGTCTATTAAATACAATTTATTGCATTAACCTATCATTTTTAGTTTCCGAGATTTTTAACATTCTTTAAGTGACCCGGATTCATTGCTCTCGCGTGTATATATAATATACATTACAAAAATAAAAAGGTATACACTACTAAATATTGCCAATGAAACAAGATAACATCACAGATTTAAAAAAGATAAAAATTAAATATGCGTTAGAAACTAATTTTAAACCTGGGATTGAAGAAGAAGTAAAAAAAGCTGTAGATAATGATGAAGTATCGGAATCTGATACAGTAATTTATTAAGGCCTGAAACTAACAATACTTTTACACCAGCCAACACACATTCCTATCAAACTGATACGAGTCATGTAAACACCAGATAGTTCTGCCAATAAATCCTCCAATTCGGATCCAACTGTATTGGTGGGCAAAAGGCAATTGGTTCGTCTATTGCCGATAAATTACTACGGGAAATCGAAGAAGACTGGCTTTACGAGTCGAGCAATTGGTCTAATCTGGCGCAAAAATACGTCTTTGCACAAAAGTTTGGGATCGAATGGGTTGCTAAATAAGTTGCTACAAATGCAATGAAATCTTTTGTGAATGGAAAAGTGGAGACAGATTTTTATGTGTCTGGTTTTATAGTTTCAATAAAGACACTATGTATGTTAGTAATCAGTGTTGATAGGTAGGCTCTTTCTGTAGATTTTGAAGATAATTATGTTTGAGAGGTTATCTAGAATAAGGGTCCCCTAATACTCCACCTTGGGCTAAGAAGATAACCAACAGCACCCAAAGTATCTATATTGCACTAGACATTCTAAGTTTATCATTATTGTCTTCAGTTTGGACCCCTTCCACACTCCATGCCTCTACACGAAAGGTCGTATTAATAATCGTCTATATTAAGGCATACTGAACTTCTTATCAAACTATTAACCTTCCAGCATCCCAGGAACTGACCACAACAATGCTATCACCACTCTTATCGTCACCGTCGAGTTGCAGTAGTAGCACTCGTCCAATCGTCCGGAACGGCCGCTGATTGCCTGATAACGTGTTATTGGTACACAAGCCAATGCACTTAGCTAGTTTTGATGCCTTTCAATTGGATTGATTGTTAGACTTTACCTAGGTTATGGGGCACAGACTAGGGAAGCATAGCACAAAAGGAAGGACGACTTTACTCAGCAGTGGTTGAAACATGGCTGCCAATGATAATAGCTGGATCCACACCGGCCGATTCAAATTTGAATCGGTGCTCCACGATTCACGATCATGGAGCGCCGATCGTGGATCGGAGATTTTTCGCACGATCCGTTTTGGGAAACCCGCGATCCTGCCGCGCGATCCAGTGCTTATCCACGTTTTAGCTGGATTAAGTTCAGCTGAACACAAGCTCGATATGAAGTCGCACATATAGCAGCGTCGTCAGACTGCAGTGGCAGCTGTTACCTATATTCTGCTCATTAAATATTTACGCGAAAGATCACAAAAACAAAGATTGAAAGACGGTTCTGGGTGAGAAAGATATATAGAAACCTGTTGGAATATGGGCCTCAGCTTTACAAGGAATTTGCTGACGATGGAGATGAACCCCATGAGCACTTATGTTCTATATAAATGGAGATTAAACGGTGAGTTTGCGCATAATCCCTATTGCCCGATGGCCCGACCCACACACAACCGTCCATACCGAGCGGGTATAGGTTTGTCCAGATGTTGAAAGGCCTACTACAACGAATTGCTGCGTTCTACTTACCTATGAAATAGGGTACAAGAGCCTCTAGTGTTGGTTTGCGGAACGTTCACATTTTAATAAAATAATAAATAATTAGTCATAGGGACTGCCGGCAGAAGTAAAAACTTAAAACTGGTATTAGCGCCATCTATATTTTATAGTACTACGACGCGCGGTGACGCGATCCTCAAGTTTATGCCCTACCAAAAATCGCTCCGCGCCTAAAGATGTTTTCACTTAAAAAAATCCATCGATTCATGATGACTGATTTAGATAGGTACATAAAAGTTTTACATCGACCTTTGTTTGCTGCAATTTTCAAAACCTTTAGCGCTACAAATTTTAAATTCCATCTCATTGAAGTTTAGAACCATTTGGTAATGTGAATTTGTTGAACTTTCCTGTTTACAGCGCCTTGTAGACGTCGTTAACTTTTATGGCTGGGACCTTAAGATCGTGTGCTGGGCTTCAGGAATTTCGAAGGAAATAAGTGAGAATCCAGACAGGTAAAATATGTTGATTGTCTTTGCTAATCGAAATAAAGCAAGCTTATAATAATATATTTGATTTTGTTAGGAAGTTCCATTCCAATTATTCTTCGTTGTAATTTTACCTACTATCGGACTATTTAAAATATGATTAAACTTTTCCGAGCACATGTGCCACGATACATCCATGATACAGATAATTGCGGTATTGGAACGATTACGAGCAAATTGCAGAAAATTGGTCTGCTTTTTTATAAAAATGTGATAAGAGAAAACCTTCATGTATGACATTAAAGTAGCTTCAAACTTTAGGCATGACCGTTAAAAATAGACTATAAAGTAAATACTTTTAGGTACAGAAGTCAGTCACGAAAAAAATCTATACACTATCCTCAGTGACAAACCAGTGCACCGTCTTCACGAGTATTGATTAGATCGTCGAGCTAATAACATAAGTCAGGGCTGTCCACAGGAGCACCAAATTTTATTACCTACCCTCGTCCGACATAGTGCAGCCCTAGCCGTAAGGAATTGTGTGGATAGGCTTGCATGTAACCAGAGAATTCCGGACTGTCAGTTTTAATGTTACAAAACAGTACCTACTCTAATTACGTAATAAACGATCAATCAGAATCTGAATCGTTTTAAAACAGATTGCTAATCATTTGCTTCGTACGTTCGAAAAAAAAAACTGCTCAACAACGTAAATAACACAATGAATGTTGTTGACCTGTCAAATTGAAACAGATTAGTCGGAATTGTCAACGAAAATGTGTTGCGTAATTAGATAGCGGGTTTATGCTATTTATGTGCAGTTTCATAGGCTACTATAATAATGTATCTAAACTAATGCAACAAAAAAAAAACAAATAAAAAAAAAATGTCTTAAATATGGCGCCCAAATGCAACATTCCATTTTCATTTGGGGTTATGCTCCACCTCAGAAAATCATTAAAAAAACTGTACAGCTTTAAAAAGTTATTTAAAAGCATAATTTGGTTAGGAAAAGTGTAGTTTAATGCAAACTTTTTTTATTTCGATGGCATAAACTATTTTTGGTTATAAAATAAATACTTTACGATATGATTGTATAGGTATAAAAGTTCCAAGCAAGTAAATAAAGCATTGAACCAAAAATACAGTGATTTATGTTTTTTTTTTTTTTTGTTGTTAATAGAGTTCCGATTTACTACAGTTAATGAAAACATTTCTCAATTCATATTGCACTTAAAATCAACCCCGCTCTAAATTTAAAACGTCAGATTGTCCAAAACAGCAGCTTTTCATAAAGCACGCTGAAATGAATTTCGATTACTCGAATAATTGATCAACATTAATGCCAGTCTGAAACTCCAATTTAAAATAAACGCCTCATCAAATATTTCTAACGTCGCCTATACTCAAGCACAGCTCAAAGACCAACTTACATGGACCTTCCAACCCTCGATCTCTTAAAGAAAAGTAGAACAGAAAAGTGACGCTCAAGGAAAGTTGGGGGTCTACCTTTTTTGGTTATGTCAATTAGGGGTGCACCCTATCTGTCAAACGCAGAAGTTCTAAGTGACTGATATATGGAACCCTCCACATTGTCGGGTTTTTGTCTCTGGTATAGGTAATGCTTGAGATTGGTATCGACCGGTTTCTAAATTCGGGGGAGACAATGCGGAGTATTTTCAAAAGTGTTCGAGAGATTTAGATGGAGTATAACGGGTTTAAGGCATATTTTAGCTTTCTCCTTCATTTTAGCAGTCACGATTATTTAATAGAGAATGTAATTGCTCTTCTTTAAAACATACTAATGACTTACAGCAATATGAATCAGTTTAGATTTTAATTTTACATAATAGAAATAAGGCATATACAAAATACCGACTACGAAATTATTTTCAAAATGTTAATTAAACGCAATGAAGATAGATTTCAAAGCTGCAAAGATTTTAAACTCACGCGAATAGAGTACTGATAATTAACTTGACGTAAGAATTAATTAAAACTGATTTTTTAGTAGCAAATTCGTGAATGTTTATAACATGGTGGTATTCTGTTAAAAAAATATTCACTAAAAATAATTAAGTATTAATTAATAGCAATTATGAAAATCAACTTCTGACACACGCACGACCCGACGTACACTACCTTTCAAAAATATCAACGAAGCTTAGTAATTAATTTCGCGCACCAAATGCATTTAAAATAGCAAAAAATTATCGTCAGTTTTCAAAGTTAAAATATATTCTCTGTAACTCTTATGCTCTAGTATGCAAGGTAGAAAATGGAAAGTTTAATTTTTAAACAACGGTAAAAGTAATTTGGTAACAGTTCAGTGAAACCGGTTGGCACCTGTCATTTACCGATGTGAGGGCTGTCAGAACAAGTCAGAAGCGCTTACACTTGAAGACCGATTAGTCAGCCGCCCTAACCTTTCAATTTAAAGAAAAGTTAGTTACTAAATCATCAGTTTTAGTGACTATTGTTCGAAACTAAGTTTGAGAGGTTATATAAGAAACTTTGTTTATAGAGTAATCAACTAAAGATAAGTTGTTTGTACGCTAAGTACTCATAAAAACCATTTCAATCTTACATTTACACAGACTTCACCTGGTTAATTAGTGTTTATTTATAGAAACGATAGTTGCCCAGCATAAATACGTACCTATAAATAATTATTTTCTAATTACATACAGTAAATGCTACAAACAAGCCGTTTAATATCGAATCTTTATGTAATTAGAATCGTAAAGCACTCGTAATCGAAATTATACCGACAACAATCACGAGCTTACCATATTGAGTCAATAACTAACACACAAGGCAGTAGGAAGCGAGATAATTATCCTTTAGAAATAAACATTATTCTTATCATAAAAATATCGCAAGATATTATGCCTATAAATGGTTAAAACGAAGGTTAAACTTAATTTATTCAAACACGTTAATGAATATTCTGACCTTATTTGTGTACTTTTACTTGGTCGCAAGTGTACGAGATTAAGTACAATGTCAGCTACCTAGGGCCACCGTTGAGATGTAGTCTTATGTAAATATATCGGGTTTTACTTTCTTTGTAAATAGTCATAATACTGAGTTTGTATTGAAGGTTTTTCACACGCGGTTGCAGAGAAGAAAGTTAGTCTATATTGACAATTGTTAGTTAGGACCTTTTAATTCTGTGAATAAGCATACTTTTATTAATTATTTTCCCTCAAAAGTCATATACAATGCAATGCATAAATGAGACAAGCAAAATACGACTTAACAACACTGACGATAAATAACAAAATTAATTATTATTTTTACCAAAATAAAACTTGCCTTTGATGTATCCTATCAACAAATTCATAGTGATAAAGCTAATTAAATGAACGGTTAACACAACAAAGATCACGTCCGCAAACGTGCGACTAATCGCAATTGCGGTTATACACAAGTACGATAATGTCTTTACCAAACAGGAAAGCGAAGAAGGAAGTCCTTGTGATGGCTACATGATCCGAAGCTGTGGTTGTTATTCAGGCCGATAGACACGGAATAGAGAAATAACTAAATGAGGCACACATGTCGAATCTATCTGTCATTTTAATTTTTTTAATGTCGCGGCATCATGCTGAGATAGGAGCCTTTTGGCCTCGTACGGGACTTCATTCTAATTTTGTTACTTTGGTTTTTATTTATGTTTAGTGTGTTTTAGTTTAATGTGTGATTTCCTGTGCGAGTCTCAATAAATACTTTTTCTTTCTTTCTTTCTTTCTTTCTTTATAGGCATTGGAGACTGCGAGGCAAGAACTCGACGTTGAATCTCTTATTTTAATCCCAATGAAATGAAATGAAATGAAATTGTTTATTCTGTAAATAGCACATCGGAATCACTTTTACACGTCATATAAAAAAATATTAAAAATAAGCTAGATGAGGTCGGTGTTTCCTATCTGACTACTCTGAGAAGAAAGGCCGAAACAAACTCAGAGGTCGTAGTCTCTTTTAAAGTCCAGACATAATCTTGGTCAAGTCATATTAGGACCATGTGGATCAGTGTCTGAAATGGTCTTTTGAGGATACGTAAGCTCCTCTCTGGAATCCATGAAACGCTAATAAAAACTAAAAAAACGGTCTGAAATAGATCACTACAAGAATAGATATAGCTCCACGGAGATTAGGGATGATTACTAAAAAATTTTTTTAGTCTGTCATGGAGATTATTAAATAATATTGGACACGTATTTTTTCTTTTTTTAGTACGTCTATAGATTATGACGATACATTGCGTTAAAATGTGACATGACGTCACTAGTATGTAGATTTTATACTTACTTGTGACGTAGCGACCCCCCCTCCCCAACTTAAAATGCGTTTTATCTAAGTAATCGTTTATTAATACGATTAAGCAAAAAATACGTGTCTAATATTTTTTTATTATTTGACTGACGGACTAATTAGAATTTCTTTTTTTTTACCCAGGCATCATCCCTATTGCATGAATGTTTTATGAAATAGCCATGGTTACCAATCGATAAACAATTTAAATTTGATCAACATGATTGATAAGCCATCGCTACATGTTACAATTAGATCAATATAGTATTGGTTGCATGGTTCAATATTGTGAAGGTTGGTGGCAGACTGGTAAACCAAATAAAAAAGTTATTATAGTCCTTCATATATAAGGCATAGGGTTTTGAGGCTAGCTTCTAATTTCTGACTAACTGACCGACTCTTTGACAATTCAAAAGTGCCTGTAAATGGTTTAATTGAAATAAATGCTTTGAGTTTGACGCGATCGCATATTTCTTTAGCATATCTTCCACTGCTGGACATAGGCCTCCCCCAAGCATCGCTACTTCGACCTATTCTGTGCTTCCCGCATCCTGCCGGCCTTCACAAGGTCATCGGTCCATCTTGTGTTATGGGAAGCCTTCCAACGCTCCGTCTTTCTGTACACAGTCGCCACTCCAGAAGCTTTCGGCCCCATCGGCCATCTGTTCTGCGAGCAATGTGCCCTGCCCATTGCCACTTAAATTTGGCAATTCTTAAGGCTATGTCCGTTACCTTGGTTCTCCTACGGATATCTTCCTTTGCTTATATCTAATTCTTGTTCATACATAGTAGGCATATCTTGCTACAATCTCAGCCCTGTCCACACGTAGTATAACCTCTTATAAACTAGCACAGACTAGGCAGTTGTTTAGTTCGACAGAAGTTCTTGTTTATTGATAATACGCTTCCCTGAGCAAACATGTATTATGTAAGAAAGTGATGTGTTTTCTATACGAAACACTGTGATGTAAGGCGACAAGTTTGCCTACTAAGTTGCTACCACATAACTTATTGGAGATAAATCTGTTTTATGGTATCGTCTGCTAAATCCAGTATTTACATGTTTCTTGACAGTTTCGTAAATAGGTAAGTACTTAGTTATTTAACTGCTTGCTGAATTGTTTGTTTACGCTGTTCTAGTGACATCGTTTTATGTGAATACTCAACAGATTTAAGAAAGAAGTTAATGTTAGGTAAGACATCAGTGAGAATTCGTGTATTACAGGAACTTACAATGAAGAATGGAAAATACAAAGAGAAGCCTATCTGAAAACGATCGTCACACGAATACACGATCGTTCGAACTTTTTGTTCGGTGAACCTGAACGCGTGGTCGTGCCGACAGAGGGCGCTTTCCGGTTTTCCGAACAAAAAGGGACATAAATATGCACGCGAACGATCGCGTGTGCGCGCGACGTTTTCTTTGAAAAGGAGTGGTTGAAGCGAGACCGTGGTTGATGACGATGATGATGTTGATTAAAATTCAAGGATAATTTCAGACTTGATCAAAAGTCAAATTGATACATTGATTAAAATTCAAGGATAATTTCAGACTTGATCAAAATTCAAGGATAATTTCAGACTTGATCAAAAGTCAAATTGATACAAACAGGGTAAACGCAATAGGAAGACCCGTTATGATGTCATAACATAAAGAGTCAAATCTACTACAATGTACTTACACTTAACAAATTAACACATTTTATGACAGTCTTCAAATTCATTACATCTGACATTACGTCTGACTAGAGTTCGAGCCCAAGGCACGCCTCTGACTTTTCGGATTCATGTGCGTATTGTATAATTATCACATACTTCAAAAACGGTGAAGGAAAACATACTGAGGGAACCGGCCATGCCTGAGAGATATTTCTCGACGGCACATAAAGCCAAGTGAGAGGGGCCCATGGGCGACATACAAAGTCTCACAACAGTTTAGTCACTAACCACAAGAAAAAGAAAAAGAATGAACTACATCTGTAGAATATCAAAAGAAAAACCATTTGAGCTCAGAGTCACCATTCAAATAGCATTAAAGTGTTATAAAAACCGCAACATAACCAACAGGGTGTAATAAATTGTATAAATTGCAAGAAGCGACCAAACAGAAGCAATAACATTTTAAAACTTGAGACAAACATCCTTACTGCTTCGGTATATAATGTTGGGTTAAGGAAGCGACTTGGTACTAGCGGGAGCGGAAACGGTAGTGGGCTAGACAAAGCCAACAATATTAAACAAGGATGTTTAGGGGCATGAGGAACAGGGTGTACAGTTCACTCATCCACCATAGAAAAGGGAGGATCCTCCGACCAGACGGCTGTCGTGTCTGGCGGGCAACTGCCCAGTGGTTGAAGTCGGGAGCTTGTATATATGTCCATCGCGCGGTTAACTCTAATTGCGCGATGCAGGATTTGTGTGACTTCAGGTCTTTGATGCGTAGTTCACATATGGCGATGTAGATGCCGCCACAGATGTATAGCTATATCATAGTTAGCCATTATTCCACAAAATATGGAATGCTACGAGTAGCCTTAATTAGACCCCGACCTTAATTCAGCATAATATTATACTAGGTTCTTTTACCGAAAAACTATTCGTTCTATCTACGAAAAGTTATTTATTTATTTATGTATACTTTATTGTACATCAGCTAAACATTACAAAAAAATAATATTTATGTGTGTTTGTGGTATATATTTTTTTTAATGTAATGTTAAGCTGATGGCTTAACATTACATTAAAAAAAATATAAACCACAAACACACATAATATTTTTTTTTTTTTTCATTTTTATTAGTTAATAACAGTTAGCAAAACTAGTGGTTTTAAAATGGTAATAATAAACGGCAATTTACTTGGTTTTTCTGATTCAAAATTATGAAAAGATCCTCACATTATTATGGTTAAACGAAAGACAAAACAGATTTGTAGTGTAAAGTAATAAAATAATTACTAGTAAAATTTATGGAAACTTACAATGTTTTAAACTTAAAATAATTTATAGCTTAGTGTAGTAAGTAGCAAATTATTAATGTCCTGCTAGTTAGTAGAAATTTGCAGTGCGTATCGCGGAGGTCAAAGGGTAAACGATTACACAAGAATATGGGGAAATAGCATTTATGGAAACATACGACATTTTGTAATTACGCACTTTGTAAACTTTACTATTCTAAACGGGAGAACTGTAAGTAAATATTACATTTTCAGTCTTTAATAAGGTTACATTGATGTCTTTTAAATATCCTACAAGGCGTTAATTCAGATCTTAAAACGACTTTTTTTATTAAAGCTACTAAATACTAAAAAAAAAACTATTTTTTTTTTGACTCTCAGAAACCGCATTCAATCTTGCACATGACATGTCTCACTACACCGAAATTACTAAATTACATTTCCGTTTTCCAAACTACACTTGAGATTTTATTACAAAGTGTAATTTTTCAACTTCCTCTTTGACAGTTCTTGGATTCAAAAACATCTAAATCGTGTTTTGCAACAGATGTCGTATGTTCGACCATAATTCAAGTTGCTGCTGTATTTTTATGAAGCCGCAGTCTTAGTGTTGACATTCGACGTCTCAGAGCGGTAGTTGGCAGCGGTTCAATCGCATTTTTGTGAACACGGGAGAAATGGCAATGTTTACAGGCGATGACAATGGAAGAGAAACGGGTTTAGTTGCTCTCTTTGTGTGAACTGAAGCTTTTTGAAGCGTAAATTAGTTATTTTTGTTCGGAAAATTGTTGGATGGATCCGTTTGGTGACTCAAATTGGCGCTTTTAATTTTTACACTCTATACTTGGTACCTACCACATAGATATGCTTTATACTTAGGTTTTTGTTTATATTTTAAATTTTTAACAATAAGTGCACGCATAATTTAATTCACATTTTCGAAATCAATTCAACGGAATCTTTCTTTCCCTACAAAATAGTTTTTTTCACTCAACTAATCTTAACAAATGCGCCAAATACTGGTATTTTCTCACGTTTTTCCAATAGAGTGGGTTCCAATAAATCTGTCGGTAACAGCCCCCGGAATAGGCCCTCGGTAACGACGCAGGGCATTACCCCTAGGGCTTGAGAGCAATTATTATAAAATTTGACAAGTCAGCCGGCCATTATGCATTTAAGCGGAGGGTTCTTCGGATTTAACTGTGGGTAAAGCCAGAGGAGGTTTAAGGTTGAATATAAACTTTCCTTCACAAACACTGTATAATTTTAAACGATTTTTTTAAGGTATAAAATTCACTTGCTTCAAAAATGGTGAAGGAAAACATCATGAGGAAACCGGTCTGAAAACATGCCTAAGAGATATTTCTCGACGGTATATGAAATAATTAACAATAATTATGAATGTATCTTTAAATAATTGATCTGTTTATGTGTAATAATTCTAGGAATGACATTGAAACAATTCATTAATAAATAAATAATTAATCTGTATTAATATATCTTTAAGAAACAGATTCCATTCATTTAATATCTTAAAATATTTTATCTAATTTTATATTCATGTTTCAATGTCAATCTTGACAGACCATGATTGTATACATTTTGCATGCCTTACGGTAGAGTCACTTGAAACATGTACATTTAATACCACTTGTAACAGTGTCTTCGGCAAAAATAAATAATTTGATTTGATTTATGACAAGCCAAGTCAAGTCAGAGGCCCCTGGGCGGCATAAAACTCTGACACCAGGTTAGTCACTAACCACACGAAAAGATAAAAGAAGGCTTAGAAGTCAATTAATTTCATTGCTACCTACTACTACTATTATTGCCTTCATCGTTACAAAAACTTGTAATTTTTTTATGCTTTACATAGTATCCCCCATTGCCAAAGTTATAAATCTTTTATGAATAAAGTTTTTCCTTCCTAAATTGTCCGTATTCTGTCGTAAAAAGTTCAAGGGCAGTATAAACTTCAATTATCAAGTATATGGGTAATTGACCTAATAGTTAATTTATTATACGTATGTATAAATTACATAAGTAATGTGGGATGTTGCCAGTTGACTTGAGATACATTATATTTCAGTGTAATAGTACACTAACCAGCAGTGTAATTTATCAACTGTTGCAGTGTGTTGCAACTATGGGTCAGTTTGAACCGTTACCGGATAATTAGCCTGATTTATAAATACTGATCAATCTGCCTAGCCTCTTCCCAACTATGTTGGCGTCGGCTTCCAGTCTAACCGGATGCAGCTGAATAACAGTATTTTACATGGAGCGACTGCCTATATGACCTCCACAACCCAGTAACTGGGTAACACGAAACCCCTTGGTAAGACTGGTTGTCAGACGTTCGGGCTTCTGACGACTTGTAAGGACTGTCAAAGATCCATGAATGACAGCCGCGACCAACGGCTTAACGTGCTTTCCGAGGCACGGAGGAGTCTAGTTATGTAAAGATAATCACCCATCCACGGACCAACTCCGGCGAGAGTAGCTTAACCTGATGGAATGACCCGTGCGGCTGTTTATTACTTAGCCACGAGCTCCTCCTGATTTATAATACTGATGTTAAACGTAAATGCTGTAAAATATGCTTCATTATTTTTAGCATGACTGATTTGGCAAAAATCCAACGAATGACTAAGGAATTGCAAATTAGTGGTTTTTGGGGAGTTTGAACCCGTTAGACATTAAACGTCATCATTACGGCCGAACGAGGTCCACTGCTGGACATAGGCCTCCCCCAAGCACCGCTACTTCGACCAATACTGTGCTTCCCGCTTCCAGCGGATTTTGAATAGAAATAATTTACCTTGCAAGAACAATCATTAATTAGTAAAGTAAAACCCAGCCATGTTTTTTAAACAGTTGAAACCAGCCATTTAAAAAAAATAGTTGTCACAAAAAATAACCCCCGGCTTACGCTTAATTATATATAACCGCTACAACCCAAGTTAACATAGTTTACAATTGAATGTTCTCCCCAAAATTATATTCCTAACTAGTCACCGGTGAACAAGCAAGTTAGGTAACTAATAAGTGAAAATTATCACTGAAAGGTCTCTCTTTTCCCTCTCTCGCTTATGGCTCGCGGCACACAACAAAGGGCGTTAATTTGACAGACACTTGAGTGACGTCGTTAATTACTTAACGCTTGAATGTCGCTCCACCTGACACTCTGCGCTCCGGTTTACTTGCATGTTGGTCATCTCTAGTTTACGTGTTTACATATTTTTTACTCGCTGAAATTGAAAATTATGCAATCAAATTCGGATATGAGGTGTAATTCAAATAACTGAAAATATCGTACTCATCATTATTAACAACTTTCATTTCACAATCTCATTTCAGCGACATTCAATGTTAAAAATTTAAAGTTATGAAAATTTGAGGGACCTCTAATTTTGACTGATTGAATGCGGACGTTTTTTTTAAAAGTACGGGAATTGCCCACTGAAATCACGAAAATAAATCAAGTGTTCCCTACATTTTGTCGAATAAAGCGCGGCGCACACTGGTAACGAAGCTAAGTTTAGCTTTCGTCCACATCTTCTCATACCTCCGTTCATAGTACGCGGTGTGCGAACAAACGTATGGAGCAGTAGATATTTTTTTTTTTCAATTTGATGTTTCATTCCGTAGTAAAAGCTGCTCATAATGATGAATACAATGATCCCCCTAAGAGGTTTTCAGTTTTTTCAAGTACACCTTGAATACAGGGCGGCAAAAAAAAATTTGCTGTTCCATACATTTTGACCGCGTAGGTATTGCAGTTTTCTATAAAATTGCAGATTTTTTTAAATACCGACGAATAATTTTAACGCTTGGGGCTCAGAATCATGTACTGAATCCATGGTAACAGTTTTCACGTCGATGCCAGCCTGTATAAAAGCAAGCCATCATTTCCCACAAGAAAAGTCATTCAATAGTTTCCCGTTGCTTTAAATCAATTAAATTACTAACTGATTTGTATCAATAAGTCAAGGCCTGTATGTAATTTCAATGGCGCTTTGAAAGGCCTATAATGGGAGACTAACAAAGTGGCAGCGTGAAAAGAAGTGTATCTCTTGTAACTTGTATTTCAAAGGTTTTCTGCAAACCTTAAAGTGAAAGCACATGAATAAACGGTGTATCCCTGCACTACAAACGAAGATGTTTCAACTAGCCGTAATATGAACTATTTAGTGACATCTCTAAGTCCCTAAGGACCCAGAGATGAAAATTTTGACGAGAATTTTCGTCAATGTTCTTTAGGAAGGTCAAGTGCGTATTACTTGCAACCGGCGTGCATGTATGACCAGATGTATGAACGCATATCTAACAAAAGCAGTATGTTATGTAAGGATTTAGCTGGTTGCGTTCTGTTTTTACCTACCCCAATAGAAAGATGGTGTGAGTGTATGTAACAAGGGATGTGTGTATCTCTGTGTCACATGAAATCGAAACTCCTTACGTTGTCACTAATAGCATTTAGGTAGGTAGTAGGTATCACGAGGTAAGCTTCAGGCGTTATCTGAACGATTATTAACACTTCATAAGTTCCGCAAATTTTATTCAACACGTTTATATGAAATAATGTATTACATAATACGTTAATCGCCAGCAAATACTTTTACAACTTACTGTTATTTTTTCATTTCACTGTGATAGAGTAACGTCTAATTTCTTTGAGCCGTACCTACAGAGTGACCAGTTTAAATTGGTCAGACTGGCGCTACTTGGTAAGGTAAATTCTTCAGGTACTGGTCTCCGTTAAGGTACCTTTTCCTCTCTTGTATGGTAAACATAATTTAGGCAGTCCACACGGTGATAGCGGGTTTACTGCCCAGGTTGTGTCAAACTTGACAGATGAGTTTTGCAGAGAATGAGAGTTCATGAAGTCGAATTTTGAGAAATCGATAACAATCATACCAAATTATTTCGTGGGAATTATTCTTTTATGTGCCAAGATGTTGATATTCTTATTCTGTTCAAATTGCTAAAATATAATAAAAGGTATTAACAGAGGGGTTTGTGAAGAATTACTTATGCTGCCTACTTTGCAATTTACCGACTCTTCGCCATACTATGAGGACGAAAGTTTACATTTAACCATAGTTCCTTTTTCCACCACATCCCAAGTTACACCGGTCACTATCTAAGTTACTGTTGCGTGCGCCATATCATTACGACGTTGCCTAGAGGCCAGCAGAGTAAAGGTTAACGATGAAAGTTCCGTTCTGTCATACGCGTAAGGTATATCACAGTTCCGGGGAAGTTCCAAGCTCCGATGATGAATCGTCGTATCTTTAGAACAGTTTGTAGTTACGGTGTTTAGCACATTGTTTTCTAATGACTTGGGATATTAGTGACGTAAATGATGTTGTTGTTGTTTTGCTGGTGGTTGTTGGACAATGTCTTATGTTGTCTAGTTTTGTTAAGTCATTATGACTCGTGATAAATGTGCCTATAGAAAAGTAGCGACAAGAGATAAGAAAAGGGAGAAATAATACTTTTCATAAGCTGAATATTGGCACTCACAACTGTATCTATGTCCCACCTCCTATGCCCTATGTGCCCCAAAAATGCAGCCATAGTGACCTCTGCACTGTCACTGATAACGATACAGTAGAAGTGTCGAAGTTTTGTTTCAACAAAATTTAATACACTGTCGTGCCATCGACATGACAAAGAATACTATATCAGTATATCGACGTTGCGCGTGCAAAAGTCGCTGTGTTATTTCGTGATTTTCAGTTTTTTATGCAGTTTGAATCGTTATTTCAATACACACATACTGTAAAAGCAGCTATGTGATAAATGCAATATTTAAAGAGTTATGGAATGTAGATATGTGACATTCATACATCGAAAGTTCTATTATAAACACGCTAAATATGTATTAAAGTAAAAGTAAATTATTTGAATAATCTGGGTATATTTTGAGAAAATCAGTTTTTTGCATCTCCTGTGAAGTGTGTAAAAAACACATAGCGATTATGGAAAGCGCAGCGACGATATTTAACATGTTACATGTTCATGGTTGTTGTTGTTGTATGGAAGTCAATTTGCGACTGTAATAAACTTCAAAACAATTCCTTTATCAATGACTAGCGGCCCGCTGCTGCTTCGCGCGGTTTTTACGACACGACAAAACATCGAGATTTCTTAGATAAACGTAACTTTAATATATGTACGTATTATACTCATAAACCTTCCGGAATAAATTCTCTAAACGATGGTGAAATCCTCATGAAAATGTGTTGCGTGGTTTAGAAGAACAACGCGAACATACAGACAAACGCGAAAAGCGACTTTGTTTTGTAATATATAAAGATACCAATCTCCAAATATCCACAAATCAAAACACTATTATCGTATAAACAATATTTAGTGGAAATTCCCACCATTACCAGTAAAACAAAATGGTTTTCGCAACGAACATCGCGTTTGCTGATATAAAAGTGTATGGAGCCATCAGACTATTTAATGGAGCTATATATCGTGGTGCTCCGCCCACTGGTCTGTGGGGTAGCCGACAGAAACTATACCGGCATTATTTATGTTATAATTAAATTGTTGAGCTTTACTACTGAGTTAATTGACATGACGCAAAAAATTTAACTTGTTTCTGTGTGATTCTTTTTTTGTATAAAAGAGTACGCTCTCAAGTTGGTCCCATATTTTTTTTATTAACTGTACTAGGATAGTTTTTAAGTAAGCTTCAATAATATATATATAATTCCTGTCACAGTTATTTACATATCAGGTAGGTAGTGGTATTCGAATTTGTGTGGGGTAGGTACCACAACTAAAAAGTTTTTATTTCATTACGATTTTTCTAAAGTTATATTTTTCCGACAGCGACAAAACCAAGCTTATAATTATTTTATTTCGAATAGGTAGACAGAATGTAAGTTTAATCAATCTGCTTAGCCTTAGGTGGGCTTCCAGCCTAACAGGATGCAGCTGAATACCGGTATTTTACATGGAGCGACTGTCTATCCGACCTCCACAAAACAGTAACTGGGTAATACGATACCCCTTGGTAAGACTGGTGTCACACTTTCGGGCTTCTGACGACTCTTAGCGACAGACAGAATCTAAGGTAAAGTCGCGCCCTCACGCCCCTAGCGCCGCAGGAGACGCCCTGGGCGTCGGGAATCGCAGGCCGATTCCGGCCACCGTAGGCGCGGGCTTGCGGACGGTGAGCAATGGGTAGCTCGCCGTCCAATAAGGACTAGGCCCGGTCGATGACGCGTTGTGTTCCACGCGCGCCTCAAAGAGATGTCAGCACAACGGAAGGGGTCCGCTAGGACCGATGCCTGCCGGTGTCGCGGGAGAGTCCGAATGGGATACGGATGGGTTCTTGTCAGTAAGAGCCTGACACGCCATCCCGCTCTGCCCAGAGCGGGAGAAGTTATTTGATAATTTACCACCCTCAAAAAAAAACAAGGAGGAAAAGCGAACCTTAAAAAAAAACGATTCGTAGGTGGCAACAGATAACCGTAACAAACAAAAACCTAACTCTTCGCCGCTGGTCTTGTTTCACATCCATTTCAAATCTTAACTGGTTCCTTAAATAACAGTTCCAAACAGGAAGACATAACTAAATATCTAACAGCTTTGAACGTCGTCCTTTTAACTCAAAGATATTCATTCTCAGGCTTTCCTTACCTACCTATTACCGTCACTTTGATACTAAAAATCTGCTAAGAAAGTGAACTGTTATCAAATTTTATCAAACTGTCTGTTATTCTACATAGAAATGTTCAATTTAATGTTATAGCAGGAGAAAATATTCATATCATGATTGTTTTAGAGCCTGATTGGCGCCTCGACGACAGGTTATTGCGTTAATAAAACGCTTTTATTGCCTATTATATTGTTGACTGAATGTCCTAGTAAATAATCAAAGCTTTCTAAACAGTTTCTAAATGGAATATCTTTGATTCTCTATTCGAAAAATATTATTCAGACTGAAAATTGGTCCAGCCACGACCAAACATTACTTTGTCTGGGGGCTAAAATGAAATACCAAATTTTCAGTTTAAAGTGTGGTTTTATTCCCATTAGGAGCGTATATTCTGAAAGTGTGCAACATCATAAATAGATGTCAAATAGTTCGCTGTTTTTATTAATTTGGCAATATTACTTTACGAAAATATGAAATGTGGCTAACTAGTGAACTAGAATATTAATAATGAATTGCAATTATAACAATGAATTTGATGTTGTAACCGTTTTAGGTATAAAAAAGGCATTTGTAAAGTTTTCAAATAATTTTTTTACATGTGAAACTAAATATTTGGTGTTACGATATTAATTATTGCATTTCATAGTCAATATTTTAATCCACTAGTTAGTCACATTTCATATTTCCATAAAGTTGTTGCCAAAATAATCAAAACAGGTAAATATTTGACAGCTATTTGCGACGTTGCCAACTTTTAGGATAAGCCCTCTTAAGAAAATCTTCATTTACATGAGAACTATATAAAATGTTAGTAATAATTTTATTTATTTAATAATTTTATTTTTCTTGTACCGGGATAGCCCTTGTACAAGAAAAATAAAATGGATACATGTCACCAAGTTGGCAGCGAATTTCGAGTATCTCCCTTCAAAACTATAAATTACCAGACCTAATAATACAGCCTTCAGTAAATCAACAAAACACCTTACAAGACCATTCACATTAAACACTAAGTTCTCCTTTAATTACACAGGTACGGGTTAAGCAAAGTGTTTTATAAGCATGTAATCACAGCGAGCTCAGGTATCGCGTGCCGACCCGCAGTCAATCATTACGGGCAGTTATCAACCATCTATCGACAGCTATCGACATTCACACATTAAAATGAGGATTGGACATACTTTTTAAAAGGAAATTAAGAAAGTTGAGCTTGAATTGCTTATCTTCATCAAAAGGGAAATTTAATTAGAGTTAAAAATTGGAAAATTGCGTAGGTTTTGTATATAACTGAGTGATATTTTTTTTAAACCTGCTTTTATTCGTGTCAATATAGTTGACATATTAACATCATCTGCCTAGCCTTTTTCCAACTATTTTGGGGTCGGCTTCCAGTCTAACCAGATGCAGCTGAATACTAGACTTTTACATGGAGCGACTGTATATTTGACCTACACCAGGACCCCTCCTGGTTAATACGATACCCCTTGCTAAGACTGGTTGTCAGACTTTCGACTTTCTGTCGAGCCGTAACAACTGTCAAATATCCACGAATGACAGCCGGGACCAACGGCTTAACGTGCTTTCCGAGGCACGGAGGACACGAGGACACGGAGGCACATGCTGATAAAATAAATAAATTAAAAGAATATGTCTTTAACAAGCGATAAGTAGACTAGTTTGTTTCCAGCGCCATAATTTAATTCAGTAATTGCTATTGCCACATCGTTTAAGCAGATACAGCGACGCGGACGGTTTGCAACTTGTAAACGCTTGGAATGATTCTCACAAATAAATTAATGCAAATGCACTCAAAAGATTATGTTTGCATGACAGGTGTCACCTACATTTAAAATTATATGAGTAAGTTTAAATGATGCAACAATTACATACACTACTTTACGCAATGTCTCTTTCGTCCAAATGACTATTCAGATGCCGTCTTTGTAACAGATACATCATTTTACACAGAGTTTTTAGGGTTCCGTACCTACAGGATACCAACAGGACCCAATTACTAAACCTCCGCTGTCAGTTCGTCCCTCCGTCGGTCACACAGGGTTGTATCCATAGAACCGTACTAGGTAGATACTTGAAATTTTCACAGAGTATGTACTATCGATGAATTTCATATCTAAGTAGTTTAAAAACAAAATCCCGTGAACACGATGGCCACATCTGTTAAACGCCCCTTTTTGTATCGACTAGTGAAACAAAAATAAATAGGTATATTTGTCGTTTTAGTTTTTTTGTTGTTCGTGTGTTTTGTTACAATGATCACAGATGTCTGACCCTTTTTCGACCACTAGGAATAGAACAAAAGAAACAAAGATAGAAACGTTTTTTGAAAGATGATGAGATTTCTACAGCGGCCCACACTGCAATTAGAAATAGTCGTTACGGTGTATAGATATGAAATTCTTTGATAGTACTACTATGTCATTAATTTGGGTATTTGAGTGACTCCATTCTAGATAATTAATATTGTACAATTTAATTAAATTTTTGAACTCTAATTTTAATCTATTCTATTCTTTTAATTTTAATTGTAATTAATGTAATGCGTCCTAATTTATTTGTTATTTTTATTGTTTTAATTTATAATTGTTTTTCTAATTTAATTGATGTTTTTTCTTTAATTATTCTGAATTTTAATTTAACTACATTTTAAACTCAATGCAAATTTTGTAAATTTAATTTTGTTATTGTTAAAATAGAATATATTTAATGTAATTATTTAGTGAATAAGTCGTTGGTGTGTCAATAAATAAATAAATAAATAAATAAATGTCCGCTATAACAACAAATAAAATAAAGTTAAAAAAAATAAGGGACAAAAAACATGTAGTGTTAAAATATTGTACGGTGGTACGGAACCCGTCGTTTGCGAGCCTGACTCGCATTGGACCGCTTTTTAGAATTAATTAAGGTTTTGCACGGCAGTTGGAGATACGAGATTTTACTATGTATTCCGATCTTACCTATAATTAAGTTTGTTCGCGTAATATTACAGTGCTTTAAGTAGTGAACAGATGTCTAATTAATATGCAAGAATTGTTCTCTTGTTTTCTGTAATAGGTTACATGTTTTCTTGTTGTGCGAAAATGGACGTGATTGCTTGAGAGTCTGATGTAAGTGGAGGAAGAAGATTGTATTATATAAAATGTCTATAAAGCTGTTGATACTAAACACATTTTACAGTCAATCTAACACCTATTCATTTATTACTTACCTTCTTCATCTCTCGTAAATTAAATAACAATTAACTAATGAATTATGTAAATGAAATAATAGTAGTTTATAAATAGTCGTATGAGAATATTTGTCGAAACTTAAAGAATACATTGTATTGTCATGAAACTATACAGGGTGGCAGGGACATCGACGCGAAAACTGATAACATGGATTCAGTACATTATTAAAAAATCAGCTGTTCCATACATTTTGACCGCGTAGGTATTGCACTTTTCTATGGAACCGCAGATTTTTTTCAAAATAACCTACGAATAATTTCAACGCAGGGAGATTCAGAATCATATACTGAATTCATGGTATCAGTTTTCGCATCGATGTCCTTGCCACCTTGTATGTAATAATGCGACTTGCGTTACCTTAATAAGTAGCTAGCTTAGCAAATATCCTTTGCTGCACCACAGATGAATACAGATGGGTCACTCCGTATTTTAGGTATGAAGCTACAAGTAGGTATGCGGCAGGCTCGACTTGTCGAATTCAGTGGGTGTAACGTAGTCAGAAGATATAAGAGTTACGCGATAGAGAGGCAACTTCTAAGTGAATACAACTGTAGGTAATTAGCCTTGCGCGACCTGAATTGCACTTTATTATGTCGTAGCAAAAGTCGCTTTTTATTTAAATGATTTTGTGGAGTGTCCTATCTGTACTAATCTGTGGCTGCATTATAATTTCTAAACACAATATTGTTCCGGTGTATACTTTTCTAAGTCAAAGTCAAAGTCAAATCATTTATATAGGCCCGTGTAAGGCACTTTTGAAAGTCAACGTTTACAAAAAAAAATGAATTGGTTCTAGTCGCCCCTTCAAAAAGTTTTTCGTATGGAGAAGAATGGGCAAGAAACTCCACTGTTACTCTTTTAAAATGTTTTACAATATATTATAGAGATACATTAGTTATATATAATTTTAAACTACAAAGAAGTAAGTACGTACGTACACCTGTAACAAACGCAGCCCTACCTCAAAATAATGACCCACAAACATATAAATGACTACGACAAAACTGACAACTAATGACTAATTAGTCCAGAAGATAAAACAAAGCGGCCAGATACGTCTTTATGACAGAAAATGACGTCGTAAGGTAATGGGTCATTACGACCCTCTGACCTCGTAAGGAAATAGTGTCAAGGCCTGAACTGACCCCTATTCACTATTAAAACGGTTTTATGAAAGCTCTAGGTAACTAGGCCTAACTGGTTTGCTATAGAGCTTTAATGAACTTCTAAAGAAAGAAAAGAAAGAATTATTATTTATTTGGCAATAGATCGTGAAACACAAAATACCAACGAAATTCCCAATTAAAAGTTTTTTGGACGTGGTTCTCAATTCGATCCGTATGAATTTTTTTAACGTTGCCATTTTATCCCGTGGTTTCTACGAGTATAAATCCTTTTAATCCTTTGTACCTAATATAAAAATATTCTGCTGTCAAACCTTAGATTGCGATTACTTAATCATAAACTATTGAATGAGATATATTTGTATATATATATATATTTGTAATCACGTTCTCGAAAACGGCTCTAACGATTTCGATGAAAGTTGCAATATAGGGGTTTATGGGGGCAAAAAATCGATCAAGCTAGGTCTCATATCTGGGAAAATTCGTTTACTCTGTATTTTCACCCGAGCTCGCCCAAAGTTTAGAACAAGATGGCTACCTTAGAATAATGACATGGCAGCATGGAATTAGTAAGTACCTACTATCATGGCAGCATGGAATTAGTAAGTACCTACTATCATGGCAGCATGGAATTAGTACGTACTATACATGGAATTAGTATGAACTATCCTATACTATTAAATGAGTATTTTCCATTTTCACCAGAGCAGAGCTCGGTCGCCCAGGTACTAAATATAGAAACGATTAATAATTTAAACATTTCAGTTCAAATATCATGAGACTAGACTTCTGAAAAAAAACTAGGCATTTCCAGACGGCAATTTTAATATGATTGATACATTGCAATAATGTGAAGATTTATGAACAGGCGATACTAATGTTAATGAATACTTTAATGCTAATTTATGTATTAACATTATGCGGTCCTTGGCCTAGTTTTTAGCTATAGGCTTGTCAGTTTGAACATACATAACTTAGCCATAGTCTAAAGCTACAGTTTTCAAGAAGAGCGGTGGCCGTCATATAGCGGCCGTCATGAAAATGATGGCACCGGGGTTTGACTTTACGGCGTCAAAAAACGCTCTCTAGGAAAACACACCAACTTAGTTTTGTAAATAATGTTTCAGTGACGTCATTCAACGGTAGATTACGGACGCTATGTGGGGTTCACCACAGTACTAGGAATCCCTAGCTTAACCAATGTGAAGATTGGAGAGCAGAATCTAAATACTAATTGGTATTTAGATTTTTGATCACCGACTGTGAACTCCGATATCCATCTCTGGTTTCATGGTAACGATCATGAATAATACCTAATCTGAGTAGCCATTTAATTAATAGGCATAACACGGAAATACTGATCCGGAAACATCTCAAAATTATAGATTTTATTCCACTTTTCCGACCGTATCGAAACTTCCTTACGACTGAAATAATTCTCTTGTACAGAGGTCGCTGTTATTGAGTTCTGTTAAATTTACATTGACAACAACAATAATACGCAATGGACTGACTACCAAAACATATAAATATACAGTAGTTTTATAAAAACATTATAGAAAAAAATGAAGATCTTCCTCTGATATTCTGTGAATCTATTTTGTATCGAGAATGGGAATAAAAAATGTGGAAGCAAAGTCCACCACGAATTTGCTTCCACATTTCTCATCATATACTTAATTATAGTCTGTTCTAAAATAATGATATGTAAATGTAAACAAATGGATCAGAAAAAGTGGTCAGGTGCATTTTGGAACTGATGAAACTGATTTCTGTGTATTATCGTAATATTGCACCCAAGTAATTTATAATATGTATATACATTTACAAGCGTAGCCTATGAAGATAACACTGAACAACTAAAGCTGAGCATTAGTAGTATATTCTATAAACTCACTATCGACATCTGTATCAGCACTCAAAACGAGTGACAACACTGCCAACTGAAAACAGAAAACGCGGATACCAAGCTACTCAATAACAATACTCTTTTATTTAGTGTTATTTTTGTTGCAAGTGACGCCCGAACGTGCGTGATTACACTTCCGTGCATTGTAACCGAGTCAAACTTCTGTTCATTTTATTTTGCAAGAATACGCATTGCAATAAAAACTTGTTACATTATCCACAATTTTTCTCCGACACGCAACCTGAGATAAGATCAGCCGTATGTTCAGTGTACGTATTGAAGTTTTTTATTTATTACTGCAGTTTATGAAGTAGCTTCATTACTGAACAATTCGAAATAAAATAAAATAATTTTTGATATATTGTCGAATGAATTATTTAACGGAATTCTGGTTCCTCTTTCTCCATTCATGTATCGTATTTCATTTGGGATATAAAAAGAGCCGTTGTTTAAGAATTTATTTTCATTCAAACATCCGTGTAAACATAAATGGCAAAAATATTAAATTGACCTACGTAGTCATTGCACCCATTTTCATTAAACTTTAGGTTGGATTATAATAATCGTATTAAGAAGATAATTTGTCAAACATATTCCAAGGGCAACTTCGAAACACGGAGTCGTCTTTCTTGAGGCAAGACAAGTTCCCTTTATCAAGAAAGAAAATTCATCACTTAATCTCATCAGATGAATACAAAATCACAAATGTTGCGGACCATAAAGTGTAAGTGAACAAGATTTCTAAATGATGACACGTGACCGTTGTACTCCGAATCCACCTCCATTTTCACCTTACAACAGCCATACAGTACACATTCGACCACTAAAATCATACCTCCGCGCCCAACATTTAATGATGTCATAGTTTGCCCGATTGTGTGCAATTATGTAAACTGTGCAATTTATGCACAGTGTGCATTATTCGTGCGATTTTCCCGTGGTGCGTCGTGACTCAGGCTTTCTATCACAGGGCACATTATGGTTTAAACTTTAACATTATGGAGGTAATTTTAAGTTCTCAATTTCGTTACGTAAAAATTGTGTCAGCGTGTCCAACGTATTACGTTTTTAGATTAACATTTTCGCTGTTAATTGGGATAGGTTTTCTCAGGGAAGTGTTATGTGGAAAATGGCAGGTTTAAATTACATTTTGTGCTAAGTACATGATACGCATACGTAATGCGGATAGTGTTTGCTCGGACGTAAACTTCACTGCTGTAAAGTCTCACAATAAAACGAATGTAGGTCATTTTGTTAGTTTAGATAACGTTGGGAAAAACCAAGGCAGTATACAAATGGATAAGAATCACTTTCCAACGAATATCCCACGTTACAAGAAAGAGGCGACGACGTTACAGAAAATACGTAAGTTTTTATCCTCAAATAGCCCTGAAATTGATACCAAACTTTGATTAACTTACAAACCCTCAGTTAATCAACCAACTAGCCAGCCTATCGCAGTCCACAGCTGGACATAGGCCGCTCCCAGGCTGCACCACAACACCAGTCCCAGCTACCATTTTAAGGCACACCACACTAAGCTTTCCGATACGCGGTGTTCACTCCAGGACTCTCAGAACCCACACACACACACACACGCACATTAAGACACTGTGCAGACACCATATACATACGATCAACCCCTAAGTTCATAACTGACTCAGTACTAGTCATTTTCCAGTTACGAATTCTAAAGCAGCTAGGTAACCTACAGGTCTAAAACAGATTATGAACTCAATTAGATTGATCAAGTCATTCAGTAAGACTTGTTCATGAATAGCTGATGTCATTCATCAACTTCAGGCCATACTGATTGACAGCCATAGACAGGTGACGTGACTAGTTTAAAGTGTCTGTTAAACGTGTGTCATGGCTAAGGTGCATTAAGGCGACTATAACTGACTTTTAATGATTTTATACTGAAGATCACGTGTAAACGAGTAGTGTTAATGATTTGGAAAAAATGTCTACTGCCGACATAACTAGTCCTTCTGGTCATTTACTGTGGTTAATACCTGTAGGTACCTATGTGATGGGCTCGCCTTTACACATCTCACTTCTTGTTGGCTTGACTTAAAGTGAACTGCCCATTCGTGACCCCACGTTTCATAGCTATCAGAAAACACAGATCAGATTTGAATGGAAATTTGGGACTAAGTATTGTATTTATTCATTTTATTTTTGTCTTATTTTGTTATTTCACTATATGCTGCACTGGTTGACGTCATCACGTCAACGCCTGCTGTCGCTGAAAACCAACGTTGGGGCTCTGTCTCGCATAAGGTCGCAGCATTATGCTGAGCAATGGCCGTTTCCCCCAAATTGTTTATTTTCGTGTTTTGTTCTTTCTTTGCGTCATGTGTACCGCAAATAAACGTATTTTCTTTCTTTCTTTCTTTTCTTTAATGGCCAATTTCATTTTTACGGTAAACTATCTTCTTTGAGATGTGACACGTGATAGTATCGTGTGTGACCTCTTAAAGTTGGGCACTAACCTTACCTAACAGTAGTCGTAGATATATAGAGTACACACAAAGAATTCTTGATATATTATGTAAATGTATTGCTCTAACCGGATTCACGGCCCATAACGGGCATACGTTGAGCTGTTTTCGTTATTCATTGACTTTACTTTTAAATCTAGGCTGCAAGAACTAGAACTCCTTTTCGTAATTGTTTTTATTAAATTTTGCATTCACAATGAATTAATTGTATTAAAGTTGGTGAGGCTTGAAACCTCTTTCGAAGCTACAATGTTTAGGGAAACGAGATTCATACAATATAGGTACTGTAGTTTCATCATCTGTATCGCAATATGTCCACTGCTGGACATAGGCCTCCCAAAGCATCGCCACAATGACGGCTCCAGTGCTGCCAGCTTCCTGTGTATTTCCACGACTATCATCAGTTCAGATTGTAGGTCCACCTTGTGTTGGTTCGACCCACACGTCGATAAAGTCAAAGTCAACTAATTTATTTCAATTAGGGCACCAGAAAAGGAAAAAAAAATCCATCTGAATTGAGAACCTCCCTTTTTGGGAAGTCGGTTAAAAATAGAATCGATTTTAGTCGCCCCTTTCAAGAGGTAGTTTTCGTAAGGAGAAGAATGGGCAAGAAAGTCCACCGTTACTCTTTTAAAATGTTTTACAATATTTTGAGTATATTCATTATATAATTATATGTGCAAACGATGCACGTGTAATAAGATTACCATACTACAATAGGTCAAAATAATTAAAAATGAAGCAATGACAGATAAACTAATTATGTGTTAGATATATGGTGCTATATTTTAATATCTACGATATTACTAAAATTTTACTAAGTAATAAGTACTAATAAGTTAGTGTGTGAGTTCAAGTAATCACAGAATGTAAAATCAATGAAATAAAAATAATAAAAAAATACAATTAAATTAGCAACTAGTTTGATTTTTTCTAGATATTATAAAGAAAGAAAATAAATTTATTAGACTCAGGTTAAGGCACACAATATTCACACAAAAACAAAAAAACAGAAAAAATAAAGATAACTTAAAATAATATTGTGTGACTCACGGCTGCGCCAAATACGAGTAGGCCCAGTTCAGCATAAATGCCAGACAACTAGTGTCTGACGCTGGTTTTCAACTGGACCTTATATTACGAGGACGTCTTACGGATGAAAATCAGTTTTATAGTGTGTATGTGCTCTATATTTAAATAAAAGTAGATATTTATGTGTGGCAAATAAAATTAAACTCGATTAGATTTTTGTTTACAATTTATTATAAATATCATCGATATTATATCTCATTTCAGCTAGATTAAAATAATTGGTGTAAATCTCACCCAATTTTTACCGATCGTTACGGGTGATGGATTAGCTCAAGAACAAATGCATCAAAGTAATCCCAAGCTTAGCTGCTGGGGACTACCTACTTTACATTTAAATTAAAAGTACTCCATATGTAGGTACATTCTCTACCTGTATACACAGTTCACCGCCCACAACACCTTTACCAAAAACTTCAGCGAAATTTTAATCGAAAATACCGCAAGATAGGTATAAAGGTGCTCTTCCACTGCTTCATATACCGTAACGATATGTAGAAAGGCTCGTCCTTGAATACCTGCGGCGGTAGGTCAGTGACCGTGTGTGCGGCGACCAAAATGGCGAACATTATCAATTTTTACCGAACTTCACGGGTTAATTTTTCCGGGTGACTTACGGGTTGAGTGGTGGTTCTGTTATTGTTGTTTAGCATTGGTTTTGGAGCTCATTTAAGTGACTAGAAATTATTATAGTTTAAGCAATGTGTGAGTGACTAAGGGAAAAGTCATACAAGTAGGTAATAGGAGTTTTATGCACTTCCAACTTCTGTATGACCTACTGCACTTTCTGGTGTATTATTTTGTTCACCATACATGATAAATACTTAATTTACCTAATACTAAAAGTTAGCCAGAATTTATGTCAAAAATTACCAAAAACGGCATAAAAACTAGTAAAACTACCGGTCCACCTTACATAACATAATTATACTAACAATTAACTACTACTCAATTGTTTAGTAATAACAAAAACTTCATAAACTAAACACTCTATTATACACATACACGTAATATTATAATTAATTGCAAATAAAATACGTAATAGCACCTAAACGTTCTTAATAAGTGTTACACCGCAGTGATTGACAGATCTAATACAATTATAATAGGTGATCTTGTAAAGTGCGGACTCATTACGATGAATAACTAATGATTGTTTGGATAAGGGCTTGGTAATTAGTGGATTGATTGTATTTTGTTTTAATTGGTTTTTAGAACATAGGTGACTAACACGTTTTTCTTGCCGTGATAGATAACGGTTTTCGCCGTGTGTAGGCACGGTCGTCAGTTTTGTATGGATATATGAAAGCTTGTTGACAGCAGGGCTCGGAAACGTTATATAAAATAACGTTTTTAAAACGTCTCTAATAGTTCTCGTTCTTCTTTGTACAACATTTTGTTCGGAAGGAAAACGAAATGAGAACATTTTCAAAAACCGGTTTATTCCGCAGGACGTAAACGCGCACGGTACTTGCGCCGACAAGGATGAACTTGTTTAGTTAAATTGTACCTTATCTTCATTTTATAACTTCATTTATTCCAATGCATTTGCTGCTTACGTATTGATTAGGGTTGTGTTGCGAATTTCCTATCGATCAACCCAATAATGATTAAAAACGGTTAAAAACGTTTTATTAACCGAGAACGAATTAAATTTTGTTGTTCTTCAAAAACGTTTTAATAACGTTCCGTTCGAACGTAACTGAAACAATTCGTTCTTTAGGTTTTTAAGACGATAACGTTTCGAAAAATATACCGTTATCCGAGCCCTGGACTTGACAGACGCGTTTGTTCTACGGCGCGGTTTGTACGCCGCCGTACCGCAAAGAAGCCGTGCCGTGTAGAAAGGGCCTTATTTGTTATGCATGTAGATAGTTATACGAGTAGGGGAAGACCAAAGTAATGATGAATGGACTGTGTGGAGGATGATATGGCTAGAAAGGGCGTGACTACCGAGATGACGACTGATAGAGAAGTATGGGAGAAGAAGATAAGGGCGGAGAGTGATGATATAATTCGTTTCGAATTGCAGATTTTTTCTTTATAAACTACTGTAGCAGATTTGTTTGTGCTCTAAAGAGTCTTAAAACAGTAGTAATAAAAAAAAAAAATCTCTTATTCAAGTATCAATGTTGCTTCTGGCAAGCGTGAACCATCGTCGACCAAATTATTGCTTACCATCAGGTGAAATCGTGGACAAACGCGAGCAACTCAGATTGAAGAAAAGCACACGAAATAAGTTTGCAAGCAGACTGGCGCGACGCGACTCTAGCAAAACAATTTCTAAAAAAACTCCACGGTAGAACTCTTACCGGTGTCGTGTCGCGCCAGTCTGCAAGAGGCTTTAAGCTTTCCCAACAGATCGACAAGTAGACAGCTAGATAAAAATGCATTTCTATAATTTCCATACATAATGCATATCTGAACAGTTTGTCTAGAGTCTAGACATAATAATATGCCCATCGCGTGCTTATTAAGAATGCTACCAGCTTCCGAAGCACGAGACTTGCTTGAGCAACACGTACTTTGACTGAAGCCCTACAGTTGCATTTTAGTGCAACGATGATAACTGAATTGCTGATTAATAAAATGATAATGAAACACATTCAAATAGGAAATACTGGAGAGTGCATAGTGTAAACTTAACACGTTCAGTGGCCGGAGCCCTCCTGGAGGGTTCACCTAGTCGCATAAGTTATGCCGGGAGCCCTCGCGGAGGCCACATTCTAAATGTAGGTTTTTCTTAGCAAATACAGCATTATAAAGCGTGAAAATAAAATCTGATGTATATTTTAACAAGATTTATTAGTGTATGCCTTGGTTTTAAAATCCAAGCATTTTAATATATTTTTTATTTTTGTTCACGGTTACAAATATTCACAAAAAATAATAATAATATAATAATAATAAGCTTTATTGGTTCTCACAGTATAAAACCTTAAGACTAGAATGTTACAGATTAACAGTGATCGTGATTTTATAGTCACAGTACGTATCGCAACTGGCATCTTAGCTAGATTACAGAGTAACCTGTAAAAAAAATTAAAAGGTTGGAAACTACAATTAGCGACAAGACCCCCTGAAAACACAATTTTACTTCATTTTACGGTGTTTTACAACATGGTTTTAAACCTAATGTCGTTGACCGTCCGCGATGGTTAACTTTAGCGCAAACGTAAAACCGGTAACCCTCCCGGAGGGTTCACTTCCAATATGTATGGCGGCATGGCGTATGAGTGCTATGAAAAGTGGTTGGATTCGAAAGTGTTAAGCATGTGTTGAATTGTTACAATAAGGTTGCAAATCAATGTGTTCTGCCTTCATTATAACTTGTCCCGTGACGCGATTAATAGCACTGTTCTGTCAGTCGTTATTTTGAACTCTATGAGTATTGAAACTAAGCTTGATAAGCAATGGTGTCATCAAACTTATAGTGAACCGTCTGTAGACGACGTGACTTACGTGAGAACATTTGATGTAATGGCACCTGTTTATATATATATGGTCTGTTCAAAAAGTATCAGATAGAAGTGTAAACAAACCCTAGTCAGGTTAAATTCTTACACCATCTCTAATAAAGGGAAAATTGATTCTTGTCGAATCGATTTTCATTCCAGAAATTATTCATACAGACTGATTCTTTCGTCTAGTGGTCGCAAGCACTACTGCCGCTTTCACGCTAAAGCGGCTGGACGGATTTGTATGAAATTTGGCACACGGGTAGACCATGACCTGGAATAGGACATAAGAAATTTTTATGCCGATATTCTCACAGGATCAAGACTTATCCGGGTGAAACTGCGGGGCGCAGCTAGTAAAATTATAAATACTAAAAATTATAATTATAAATACTACTGGTAAATCGCGAATGTACGACTATAAATCAAACTAGGCAAGTGGACTATTGGTTTTGTAAAATTATTTAAAGCAATATCAGCCGACTGTCTATGATTTATCGATGTCGTTTCCGTTCTGATATTATTTTATTGTGATTCGATTTTAAACGGTAGGTACGGCTCTTGAAAATGTTGACCGAAATTCCGAATTAGTAGGATAGCAGATTACGTGAAGGTATCCAGCTTCTTCACTAAATGACAAACTGTATATATAAATAACTGAAGTCAATCTGTCAAATCAACCAAGCTATCCTGAAATAGGTTAACACTTTCGACTCCACCCACGTTTCATAGAGATATACGCCATGTCGCCATACACATTGGAAGTGAACCCCCGGGAGGGTTGCCGGCATTACGTTTGCGCTAAAGTTAACCATCGCGGACGGTCAACGGCATTACATAGGTTTAAAACCGTATTATAAAACACTGTAAAAAAAAGTAAAATTGCGTTTTCAGGGGGTCTTGTCCCTATACGTAGTTTCCAACCTTTTAAATTTTTTGTGAATATTTGTAACCATGAACAAATATTTTTTTTTATTTAAAAATTCTTGGGTTTTAAAACCAACGCTTAAACTAATAAATCTTGTTAAAATATAGATTTTATTTTCAGGGTTTTTAATGCTGTATTCGCTAAGAAAAACTTACATTGAAAATGAGACCACGCGAGGGCTCCCGGCCTCCCATATGCGACTAGGTGAGCCCTCCAGGAGGGCTCCCGGCACTGAACGTGTTAAGTTAGTTTAATACCTAAAATAAGATGACAAAATAATTTGTGGAATAACCTAACGCCCGCGCCGGTTTCAACCGGGACAAGGGTTTTACCGTGATACAAACCTATAACTGAATTTTAAGGAAAATTTCGTAGTTAGGTACTGTGAATAGCATTGACATTTCGTAAGATATTCCGAGTAATGTGATGATGGAGTAGCTAATATTGCAGGCCTTTAAAATCCTTGAAATCCCATCCTATCAATCCATGAAATCCATCCCTCGAAAAGGATTTCATGGGTGTTTGAACAGGCCTGCAATTGGTTTGGCTAAGAAATAGTAACAATGTGGCTTGACAATCTTTTTAGAAGTTCATTAGTAGACTTTAAGGGATCTCGCGCACTAGATGGCTATGTCTAGTGGGCCATCCCTTAAGTTATTATGTAAATTAAAGTAAGTTATTAATTCTTGGGAGTTTGCTGCGCCACTTCTTCCCAGCTAACACACTAGGAAGTGGTGAAGGGTGGGCGTTTTGGGGGGCTGTCTTATGTAATTTTGACGTTCGAAAAGTGCTGATTCTCAGCCTAGTTTGAATAAATAATTATTGAATTTTGAAAGTTGCTTTAATAATTAACCACTAAAATAACATTTATATTTTAAGCTCATAAACTAACAAGAAAACATGAAAATCTAGTTATAAATAGGTACAGCATGAAAATCTAGTTAACATAAATACAGCATGGTGAATAACGGATGACGGGGCAAATACCGCTAATTAATATTAGTATTAACTTACTAAGTTATATCAAGCTTTTATCAATTGGTGCAATAGGATGTAGAAAGTGGTTGGACGTCAGAAGATTAATGGCCGTTAAATAATTATTTCTTTGGTATATCGTTCAATTAACAAATGATTTGTTGGAAGATAAATTTGTTTGTTTATGCGGAGTTTGGCAACTTAGGATATGACAGATTTTTTTGTTATTTATTTATTGTTTTATACACGAAATTTAACACTTATTCAGATTGTTGCGTTATTCGAAAAAAATTGAGAAAAATTATAAAAGATTTTTATCTGAAAAGAAAACCATTCACTTTCCAAAGGAACGAAGGAGAATTTGTTATTTCATTGACAACTGTGATTCATTAATATCAAATTAAATTATTAATTACATTGCCAACATAAAAACTTAATATCAAATTTTTACAACCACGATCATCGATATTCAATTATGTAACGGATATTTAACTAACTAATTAATTTAATACAATTATTAGGCTGCGTGCAGATTTGAGTCAAAGCTGTATTTAGACGGACTGAACTATTTAACACAAGACAAACTTTTTCTGTTTACTTTTTTTGTGTATGGCAAACCAATCAGTAGTGCAAGCACAGATCTTTGGCGAGTCGTAAAAAAGACGAAATCAATCGAGAATCTTCGAGGGTCGGTCAAAGATTTAAATCGTTAGATTTGCACAACGTAGTACTTATGTCGTGCGAAAAGTGTCAATACTGAGAAAAGTTAGCTCACAGATCTTGTATAGTTATGGCGTTTCCATGGCACCATGACACATTGTCAGTGTCAGAGGTGTCAGAACGAAACTAAGGATTTCAATCTTTGGGGTCAGTTGTTTTATTGGCATCTTGTCAAATAAATCGTTTAATCTGTCTATATAGGCGGATAAAAAGATCTTTTGAGATTTGAATTTTGAATCTAGTGAACGCACTCTTACACGACAACTTCATTAAAATTATTTTGTACCTATGTAACGAACAAAAAATATAAACGTTTACAAAAGTGTTGACAAAATCTAATTATTTTAGTCATTAACTATAGATCTAAAAAAACATCTAATGTTAATTTTATATGTCTGTTCCGAACATGGAAACCAATTTCCCTTTTGAAAATCCGAAACGAAAAGAATAATAACTGAAATACACTCAAATGCTTTCGGAAATCCAAATGCTACAGGGCCTAGCTACAATAAAGGGCTTGCTTAAACCCGGCTGTAGACCGAGAGCTGAGAGCTAAGCTAAGTTAGTTTAGCATAGCTCGCATAGCTGTGTAGTGGCTTCGCAGAGACGGTCTATCGCAGTAACGTGCATCGCAATTTTGTAGCGTCGTATTAGCATTTATCGATATTTTGTGCGTCGACATTCCGTATTCTACTCCGTAATGAACCTTAGCTCCGCGTCTGAAACCGGGTTTATAGACACAAATATAAAACAAAACCACGTTATGTATCACACAACATAAAAGAAAAGTTGACAAAACAAAAAAAAAACAATAAAAAAATTAACAAGATGAATAAGGAAACTGCATAACGCTACATTCAAACAGATAAGGATCGCTACAGACGTGTAAAAACAATTTCATTGTTCCGGCTGGGAATGTCTTGCCTTTTGCAGACTGCCTAACCCCGTGGGAACCATTGTGTGCGTAACAGGACTATAGGACTTGCGCTTGCGTCATATATGGCATAGCTTTATAATGTGGATAACGGTAGTTTGATATTGAAATTATAAGTTTGAATCGGAATTTGTGTTGCAGGTTATTCATAATATATCATGCACTTTGTTGGCTAGCAAGTTTGATTGAGTAAGGTGACGGCTTCATCTGATTTGCGCTGTGTGAAGTTTGAACACGCAAGTCGCGCTTTAAAAACTTGCCAGCTTATACCGTGATATAAGATGACAAGCTTGTGGTTTAATTACTTATAGAAAATATTATAGAGGTAGCTATATAAATGAATCTCAGTGTTGTTATTAAGGTTAAGTTCAGAAGGTTGTTTGCTAGCGTTTTCATGAAAAATACTTGTCTATAATTTTTGACAGTCCAAAAGATCGCAAGCCAACAGTCAATTTTACTCAGCCGCCATCTGCACCTAGCCTTACATCTAATAAACAGGTGATACAAAAACTCATCTTCACATCACAAAGAGTATGTTAGTAGAAACTTAGGTCAAGCTAACTTCCGGACCTCATATCAAAAGAAAGTCTAAATGTCCATCAAGGTTTTTGCTTCTAAAGTAAAAGTTAAATAGTCGGTTGTTTAGAAGTGACTTTACCGCCCACATGGCTATTTCCTCCACGTAATAGTGCAATCTACTGCTTGTAGGCTCATCAATCAGACTTTCTGAATTTGCGTGCTAACTCGACACAATCGGGTCGGTTGCGTCTTTTAGTTACCAAAAAGTTTAAATCACCCATCACTTCAAGTCATTTTGAACTTTGAATTGAGGAAGTTAAGGTTTGTGTTCGTGTATCGTTGTTGTGTTCTGTGGCTTATGGTTATTAGGTGTAGTGGTGAGTAAAAATGTTGTACCTGCACGTACTTCGTCTATGGTTTGAAAATGTTTTCCAATTTGTTACCCTTTTCGTGCATTTGTAAATGCAATTGTTGTGTAGTTAACTTTTTGTACTTACGATTTACATATTCAAATCTTGATAACGTCACTTTGTTAAACGATCAAATTAGTACCTGCAACAAAAATACGAAATATAAATTAAAATGTCGGTTATTTTTTTCACACGTATATAGGAACTGTCACTTTTGAAATTGACATTTCGGTTTCAATTTCACATTCTGAACGTATATTTACATACATAAAAGCAATATTATAACAATAAACTTATGTCATACGTGAATACTGATCTTCATGAGTGTTCCAGTTCACATAGGTACCGATATCGACACCGACTTATGTAATGACCTACATAATATTATCGATACGATCATGTGGATCGATATTGCATGTACAAAACAGTACTCGTTCCAAGAATAAATTATAAAGTACCGACTAATATCACGATTAAATAAATGCGCAAAACGATTATCAATTTTTCTCGATATAAACGTGAGAAGTAAAGAGTATCGATTAAGACACGTCTCGATTTTAAATAACGGAGGTAAATAATTTATGCAATAAATTGGGCAGTTTGCTGATATGTTATTCGAAGTGCTATACTTAAGTGCCTACTAGTATTCATTTCTGCAGTGACTATGTAGGTACAGTCGTACAGATATCCCAAGAAAAGTATATGCTTCGGGAATCATTGTCTATCTTTAGAAATATGAACACGTGATGATGAGATTTAATATAGTCCTTTACAACCATGGTTACTTGCCTATTTTGTATTAGTTACCATGATTACAAAATTGTAGATTAATAACTCTATGCGATCCCAAAAACTTTAAAAAACTTATGACTGATGACGATCCGCGACAGAGTGACCCGACAGAGTCAACTCATACAAACGCGCAATGAGAGGTGCACTACTACAAATAGCGGTAGTATAAAACTTAGAAGCTTTGCTTATGGGTTACTCTGTGGCATGGCGTTCGTCCTAATTCGAAAACACGAAGATTACCGGAACGCATAACTTTTCTGGTTTAACTGTATATACTCACTGTAGAAATGAATACTGAACTGACAGCTGATAGAGATGTAAGGAACAACATGCCATGCCAACCCTAAGTAAATTAGGAAATGAGCAGGAAGATGACGAGCCACACTGATCAAAATCTAATCCAGATGAGAGAATTTCCTAAGACACCTTGAATACTAGAAATTACTTGACAGAACATCTCCATTTTCCGACCAACTGCAGTACTTATACACAAGAGTTCGCTTCGCAAAGGAAGACCTTTTCCTGACAATCCTCTCTTAGCCAAACAAGTTACAAATAAACATATTAGAAATTATTCAAACAGGTCGAGGACCAGTTACCACATAATCAGTATTTACGTACTATTCCTATCTTAATATCCCACATGCGAGTGCATAATTGATTTTAATTAGTATTGACGCACCTCTGGTAGGACTTAAAGTTTCTTGCTACGTACTAAGTATGTAATTGCCACTTCGCTAAGGTTGTTTGTTGTGTTAATTAAAAGATAAGTTTAGCTTGCTTTCCGGTTATATTGTACTTAAGTTATTTTTAGTTTGCCTGACAGTGATCAGAAACATCGTTGGAATAACAGTCATCATCTCATAATGATGACTGTTCATCAACGATTTGGCATCGAGTGAAATGGAGTTCCATAAGGCTGCATGTCTACTGGACCGGAGAAGAGAGGAGAGGAGCGAAGATGTGCAAATAGGAACCAATAGAATGTACACTCCGCTCCAGACTTTAGATTCTATTGGTAAATATTGGCACAGGTCCGCTTCTCACCTCTCGTCTACGCTCAAGTGGACAGGCAGCCTAAGAGGTCTTGATAATTGCACAATCGCGAAAGAATCACGTGCTTGTCAAGCAATTTTGACCGTCTGGGGTCCCCTTTAGGACTTTCCGACCGAATTCGGTCGTAAAGCGATCGATATTTATGTCGAGTCGAGACTGCAGTCCATGTATATATTGGTGTTGTTACCACTAAAGTGTGGCCAACCATACCTACCTATGTAGTAACAAAGTTACCTTCAAAGTAATATAATCATGTTCAGTGCAGTTTATTAGATGTCAACATAAGTAGGCTAAGTCTTATTAATATTTGCATATTACTAGGTTCTTAAGTACTTATTCACATAGTAAACTAAATGAGCGAATGAAATATTTAAGCATGTGATTAAATTCAAAGGGGCATATGGATAATATTAGGTAGTAAAATAGCCTCCACTAATGTTGATCTCAAATCCTAACGATCCTAACTAATATTATTTTATAAATGCGAAAGTGAGTTTGTTTGCTGAACGGATTCGGATGAAATTTGGCAGTCCTTCTCGCTAACACCTCACTGACAGGCTAATATTTTATATCGAGTATTCATATCGAGAGAAAAAGTAGAACAAAGGTGTCCCCAAAGCTGTTTTAAATACTAAAAGTGGGCTATCTATGTGTGTGTTTGTGTGTATGTTTACTACAAGCTAAACTACCAAACGGAATTTCATGATTTTTGAAAAGATCCACTACTGTACAGTTAAGCTGTAAAACGTAATACCTGAAACTTTAATTATTTCTTACTAGCTGAAATAACTTTATGTCCTTTTCGGAGTACATTAGCTGTACTCAGAAAAGGACATAAAGTTATTTCATTATTTTCAAAAAAGAAAATTAATAACTTTTCTCGGAGCCGTGGTTACGGCTAGTAAGAAATAATAAAGTTTCAGGTATTACGTTTTACAGCTTAACTGTACAGTAGCGGAATCACGGGGGGGGGGGGGGGGTCAAGGGGCTCAAGCCCCCTCCCACTGTACCTGTATTGTATAACCACACGTCGCTTATCTCAAACATAATCTTTATACTATACTGTATAAAGTTTAGTGCTCACGGTTCACTCAACTTCATTTGTTTTTATTACGAAGTTATGTGAGTAACTTTGTAAGTTACAAGGAAATAGCAGTGATATGAATTTAGATGTGCCTGCCGAATTTTTTACTCCCGACGCAAAAAGTTATAAGTTTGACCGCTGTGTGTGTGTGTCTGTCTGTGACACCGTAGCTCTTAAACGGGTGAACCGATTTGAATGCGGTTTTTTTAATTTGAAAACAGTTTTTCTAGCGATTGTTCTTAGACATGTTTTATCAAAGTCTAATCGATTTGAAATTTGGTGTTCTGTTACTTCAATGATATTGGAAGAACATAGTAACCTTGAACTGATGCGGCAGTATCACCTGGAATTTGCAGGATACCCTACTCGACCTTAAAAACTAACAGTACAGGTATCGTGTTTGGGCTCATTGGAATTGTCTCAATGAATAGATTATAGATAGATCATGAGGAGAAGGTGCTGGAGTAGGAAAGAGAAATGAGGAAATGTTTGGGTCGGGGGTTTTTTATATTTTAATATAATTTCACTTCTTTATATTATGCTGTAAAGTTTCTACAGTTAGCTTTGAGAACTACAAAGCTGAGAATACAATTACAACATCAGATAAACCCCGGGTCCTAGAAGTCAAATCAAGTACTCAAATATTTGGAGGCTCTTTACACATTTTTGAAAATAGAAAAAAATATAACATTACACATATATCTAAGTATGGGATGCCTCTACAATATTATGAAATATTTAAAAGCGCCAACAACACTATTACATCGCTGATGCAACAATTACAACAATATAACATTCACCAAACAATATCAATACAGTTCCGCCTCACTCTAAACTGCTCTAAACTACTCTAAATTAAGTCATTACCTCTCGAACATCACACAGGAACATTATTGAGTGATGACCTTTTGAAGGCAGCGTCTGAAAGGCACAATTATGCCGTAACGTGCCGTACCTCGTAACGTGGGTAACATGTGAATTATCGTAATTATCTCAAAGTCAAGTAGTGGTTAAGGTGGCAACAGACGGGGATGTGATTTACTGTTGCTGATGGCTGTGTGTTGGTATTTTTATAGTGGAAAATAGTGTAAATAATGCTACTATAATGAGGAGATGTTATTACAAAGAACGTTGATTTTAATACCGACAAAATAATGTAGATATGTCTGTAACATCTCCAATACACATTGCATTCGCGATTACAGACGCAATATTTTAAGTTAGTATCTATATTACAAAATCGAACGGTGTCAAAATTAATTCAAAGTTACAGATACAAATTCAACAACGCGTTCTCAGAGACAACAAGTCACCTTTTGCAAATTCAATTCAAATAACAACAACTACAAAATACTCGTTGTTACAACAACCGATGCAATATGTACCTACTCAAATAACATAATGGAACATAATAAAGGACTAAATATTTGCCTCAAACTTCACCTACACGACTGCTAAATTATGAGCGCAATACTAAATAATAGACTAAACTAAACATGTTTAATGCTAAATAATAAGCCAAACATGTCTAGTTTTAGTTCAATGAGAATCATATCACGATCGCGATTGTTTAGTCAGGTACTTATATTAATAAGTAATGTAATGTTATATTAATATGCATTGTTAGTTGGAACACGGACTATAAAACATGGTGTGGATACAACAGTATGTATTAACAGGCCGTAGACGACAAGACGTTGACTCAAGATGGCCCTTCCCATACTTTGACGTTTGGTATCGTCAATTCTAATCCTGGCCGCTCGCCCACGGCGACTTTTTGTAGCGATGCTGTCGCGCGTTTTGTAAACGCGCTTCAGCATCGCTACTATCGCGCGTTAGTCGCGTTTGCAACGTGCGACAGAAACGATGCAAACGGGTGACCGTTTCTGACGACATCGGGGAATCGAAGGGTGGAGAACGGAGGGAGGGGTGCTGGGGAGGCGACAGCATCGCGATAGTAGCGATACAGAATCTGGGCGAAGGTACACAGCCAGAGACAGCATCGCGGCTGTATCGATACTCATGCGCGACAGCATCGCTACTGCATCGCTACAAAAACTAGCCGTAAGCGAGGCCGCTAATTAAGAAAAAAAGATACAGGGGAATATGACAAAGAAACTAAATTTTCAGGGTTTTCACTATTTTATTTTTTAAATCTGCTCATGTTAGTACACCCACATTTCGCCAGTTACTTTTAAGTCCCATGTAATAGTGGACGAGCCTACTGCCATCAACCGGGCACAAACCCAGACTCCGAACTTACTTAAACTACTTTTACTTAAATAATAATCAGCCCACTATTGCTCACTACTGAACATGGTGGTCCAAATGTCTGTTTAAGTTGCACTAATAATCGTGCGTCAACGCGACGTCAGTCTGACACACCTTTACTTAAACATATGAATTGTACACTCAAAAGTTAACGGTGCCTGCACATTGGAGCCGGTTCTTGCAATTTTTTCTGCTAACTTACTTTAAACTTACCTACAAACCGTTATTTTTACTTTTGTGTATATTACAACAAACTGTTGTTTTGAAAAATAGCAGTTTTGGCAGTATTTATGTATTATTATCGATATTGCATGATAAATCGTAATTATTATTTGTCGAAACGCGATATTTACGTACCAGATAATCAAGAATAATAACCAGTTTTGTCAGAATTTCTTTAACTGTTGACCGTGGTCTCTGCAGTTATTTTGTCGAGTTATACTCGTATTATAGTTTCTGGCCATATCATGGTAATTGGTAATAAGTGTCGATTTCACCAATGAAATTGAACGCGTTCAGCACATCTAAACGCGTTCAAGAGCTGTCAGTGTACAATATTCCATAACAATTTTGACACTGACAGCTCTTGAACGCGTTTTAGAAATGCTCATCGCGTTCAGTTTCATTGGTGAAGCCTTTAGACTAGAACTTTATAGTCCTAGGACATCGATAATAATCAATAGTCATATCTGTCTAGCTTCTAGACCTGGGCTTGTCCTAAATTGCATTACAAAACATGGCTTACCCATAATAAAGGAGACTACAACGGGGATGACCAAAAATTATTTAAGGGCCCTCACCCACGGCGACTGTTTGTAGCGATGCAGTAGCGATACTGTCGCGCGTCCGCATCGATACAGTCGCGAAGCGGTCGCTAGCTGTGTGCCCTCGCCCACGGGCCCAGATTCAGTCGCGATGCTGTAGCGCGTTAGTAGCGCGTTGCAAATGCGATGCTGTTGCGCTTTTACGAAACACGCGACAGCATCGCTACAAAAAGTCGCCGTGGGCGAGGGCCCTAAAGCTTCAAATAAATCAAGATGAATTAGTCAAAGTCAAAGTTTTTATTTGTTAAACATAGGAGTAAAAATAGGTGGTATAAATAAAATAGGTACAGACATCTCTATGTTTTGCCCTTAACGGCGTACAAATATCAAATACGATATAACAGAACTTTTGTAAGAGCTTTCAACAGTTGAACACAGACAGACCCTTACCCTATTGCAAACAACCCCAGTTTACCCCAGCTTTACGATCTTAATGATTTTATCTGAATGGATGATTCTTCCCACCTCCCCTAATAAAATGATTAATTAGGTACTGTATTACCACATTGTCACTGATACGGAGAGCAGTGGTGGCCCATTGCTAACGGCCCCGACTTACGTGTTGTAGGTCGTGGTTCGAACCCAGGCATGCGCTTTACTTTGTGTAAATAATATCATCACCACTACTCTCAAAACGGTGAAGGAAAACATTGTGAGGAAACCGGCATGTCCTAGAACCAGAAATTCGAATACATGTGACATCTGCCATCCCGCACTGATCCCGCGTGGTAGATTACAGCCCACTCCCTCTCGAAGAGAGGAGGCCTGTGTCTCAGCAGTGGGAACATTATGCTTATTGTGCACTGATATGGTTACAAATAATTATCAAGAAGATAGATTGACATTTGGTACCTACCTACTTCTTCTCTTTAAATGATAAACCTGTAATGGATATGATAGTCAATAGATTATGGGCCATTTTGGCACGTGCCGTACGAGAAAACTTATTTATCTCGTGGTGTATAGATTTGCCATAATAAAGCCGGAGTCTGAACAAGGTCGACTGACCAGGGGCTGCAGGCTCCACATAGATAAAGATCGTTTTACGACAAACGCAAAGTCCAAAATAGCTTGACAAGCACGAAAAAATCACGTAGGTACTTGTCGGAAAATTTTGACCGTGTAGTTAACCATTAGGAATTTGCGATCGAATTCGATCGTAAAGCTATGGCTATCTATGTCGAGACTGCAAACCCATGCCCTGCAGTTTCGCGGGAAAGTCCGAAAGGGATACCGTGGCCCCTGGCAACGTACAGGCAACACTGAAGGAACACTGGTGGGATTTAGTCAGTGAGAGTCTGACACGCCCTCCTGCTCCACCCAGAGCGGGAGAAGTTATTTGATAATTTCCCACTCTAAAAAAAAAGGCCCTGCCGTTTCGACATAAATAGCGATCGCTATACGACCGAATTCGGTCGCAAAGTTCTAATGGCATGCCTAGACGCGCGCGACGTGCTTGATAAGCACGTGATTTTTTCGTGCTTGTCTCGCAATTTTGACCGTCGAGTGACGCCGTTAGGACTTTGCGACCGAATGCGGTCGTAAAGCTATCGCTATCTATGTCGAGACTGCTGCCCCAGCTCCAGGGTGCGTCAGACGTAGATATACCTACGTAATGCTAGGTACACTAGAAAGCTTACGTCACAATTTCGCACAGTTTTGGTAATATTCAATTAGTATATTCAGTGACCTAGAAAGGTATTATTTTTCACGATTTGTATTACATCATACACTAACTGCTGTGAATTGGATGCGAATGTCTTACTCAAATGTTTGTAAACTAATCTTTTATTGACTTCGGTTTTGTTCCTCTTTATAGGTAAACTATTAATTTTTTAGTGATAGATGTGGAAGGCGGTGGGCAGGGTGTTGTGGTGCAGCTTGGGAGAGGCCTATGTCCAGCTGTGGACTGCAATAGGTTGAGTTGATTTGATTGAATTCACAGATGCAATACGTGAGAAAGCCACAACAATTATTTTATTTATTTATTTATTTTATTTATTTATTTGTTGTGTTTCTTACTGCTCAATACAGAAGTAATAGTGAGGTAACTGACGACAAACCATTTACGAGCCAGTACTCCAGTAGTAGTTAGTAGTATATATTTTTTTCTCTAAAGTAGTTAGGTATCTACTAAGACCAAAAAAACAAAGCTATAAAGTTTAAACAATAAACAGTGTACATACTAACAAAGAAGAATTATTAAAAAGGCAAAAATATATACAATGACGTCATCACCTGTAAAATCTTCATCTACCGGTTTTACTCGATTTCATATTTTTTCATGAATATATTCATGAAGCAATGCAGTTTTAGAGCAATGGTGGCCCAGTGGTAACGGCCTCGGCTTACGAGTAGTATGTGGAGGAGGTCGTGGGTTCGAAACCAGGCACGTGCATTACTTTGTGTAATTATTTCATCACCGTTGCTCTCAAAACGGTGAAGGAAATCGTGAAGAAACCGGCATGTCCTAGAACTAAAAATTCGAAGACATGTGACATCTATCAAACTGTACTGGGCCCGCGTGGTGGATTACGGACCACAATCTCTCACAGAGAGGAGGCCTGTGTCCCAGCAGTGGAAACGTTATAGGCAGATTATGCTATTATGCTAATGCAGTTTCCAATTGTATTGTCTATATTTTAGCTAGTTTAATGCGATATAATTTAAATAATGTTTAACTAAGTAATTTAATCATAACTAAAAAAATCAATGCTATTGAACTCAGCAAACAGTTAAATTAAGTAGTTAATTATAATTATTACGTTTAAATACCGTTAAACCAAACGAAGGAAGTATCACGGACTTTTAAATATATTTTAATTGGACAGTTGGACTTATGACTAATCTTAGTTTAAGTGATATTATAATTAAAATAACGGTAAAAAATATACTTCTCACTGTTAATTTACCATAGCAGTAGGTTCAGTGTGCATTAAAAAAATCTTTAGGCCAATTCCTGTAATTAAAAACGTTCAAAATCTAGCCGCAAACTCATCTCGGTGACAATCAAAATGTCAAAAAAGTTGGGAAATTAGAGGTATTTTTGGCAGATTGAGAAAAAGATTAAAGTTTGAACGTTCTTAAAAATAGAACAATTGCCCTCCGATAACAAAGCAAGGGATCATTATCACAATAGATTCGATTGGATGAATGAATTGCAACCCTGAAGGCCAATGTTCCTTGAATTGCAAATTATGCAAAATTATACCGATATGGTATCGTTTCGTGCCAAATCTTTCAAGCATAATGAATAAATAATAAGTGGTTATCACTTAAGAATCATTTGAATCGCATGTCAGGAATCATTTAGGTGACGATGACGGCACGGTTAGCTTGAATTTTGATAATCCGTGGTAGATTTCATTCGAATCACGTCGGTGCTTAGTGTGAATATTTAAGTTATCATCACGATCTCATTGATAAGTTTAACAGAGTGGCAATTCCCGTAATTTTTAAGAACGTTGGAATTCTCAATCTGTCAAAAATATGTTAAAGGAAAAAATATGCAAAAGGATGTTAACTAAAGACAAAAAAAAACAATTTAGTCCGTCAGTCAGATAATAAAAAAAATATTAGGCACGTATTTTTTGCTTTATCATATTAATAAATAATAATTTAGATAAAACTCAAAGTTCAGTGGGGGCTCGCTACCTCACAAGTCGGTATAAAATCTACCGGAGTGTGACGTCATGCTACATTTTAACTCAATGTATTGCCTTAATCTTTTGATTACGTAAAAAATTAAAAAATATGTGTCCAAACAACATCCCTATTTTGGTGTACAGCGGCTGAGGTCTGATACTTATCAGACCTCCAGCGCTGCGTGACACCGCCCTGTATCTCTAATTTAGACCTCTAACATGATACTTACGCGATCATGTGAGTCATTGACACAAGCCACCCTAGGCAGGCCTCATAGCTTCAACATATAAATTGGATCCAAGTCACCATATTTCTTTGAATCTCTTTCATAATTTTTCCTGTCAGTTAAAGTTAGTTTAGTCCTTGCCAGACAGAATCGGCGCAAGCGTCATTATACCAAAACAATTGCTAAATAAATAATGCTCCATTGAAACGTCCCACTAGACTAGCACGGCTACTGTCGGGTGAGTCAGCATTCTCTGACCTTAGTCCAGTGCTCTGTGATTAATACTATATGGTAATGAATCTATTCTGTAACGACCTTCTGCGTATAACGGAAGGAACTGTTTGTAGCGTTTTGTCTAAATGGCGTTATGTGATTACCTATGTATTGTTAATTATTCAACACCTACCTACATAGATTTTAAACATAGGTACAAACATAGGTATAGGTAGAAATGAGAAAAGAACGAACGAAAATGTAAATTTATAGTTTAAAGCTGTGAAGTTTAAAATAAGCCATTAGCTAGGTATACCTAAGTCTATCGTTTCTAAGCCCAAGTAACTCTATACAACATGTAAAAAAAAACCTGATCGGTGAGGGTGTTGTTAAGTATCCTACTAGTCTATTTATGTGGGAAGTTTCAGGAAAAAAGAAAAAAAAATCGTAATTTTTTTTTTTCAATGTTCTGATTCCACTGCTCACAAAACGGTGAAGGAAAACATCGTGAGGAAACCGGCATGTCGTAGAACCAAAAATTCGAAGACATGTGACATCTACCAACCCGCATTGACATTCCGATTTCCTCACAATGTTTTCTTTCACCGTTTTGAGAGCGGTGGTGATGAAATAATTTACACAAAGTAAAGCGCCTGTGATCGGATCTTCGACCTTCAACTCGTAAGGGCCGTCACCACTGGGCCACCACTGCTAACGCGTGTTGTGGTATAAATAGCCAGTCAGCAAGGTACGCCGGATGGTAATCGGTACACTTCAATGCAAGACCAGCACACGCCACTTACAAGACCACCACACGCCACTAACAAAATTGCATAAATCGTCAGGTGCCAGTATTTTCGAATTAGCATACTAACCCTTTTCAACATACTTTATTATGCATTGAAATTAAACTAGTTTCACTTACATCTTGAGCCATAGAAGCCAGCCATCGTACTTTACGGATTTACCGATAGTTATGTTGGAGCCAATTAGTATGTGGATATTATATGGGAGCGGGAATGTTTATTTAAACACAGTAGCAGTAGATGGGAAAGTGGAATGAACGAGATTTTAGATTCAGATTTACTTATGGCCTAGGAGATAAAATTAACGGCACTTACGGTAAATAATCCCTGTGTTAGGTTTGAGTAAAATGAAATATTGTGTTCAATAAATGAAAACTCAAAATTACAGTTTTTTAATTTATCATTGTTTAAAACAAAATGTAATTCGCTTGAGAGTTGAGAGCAGCTCGTGGCTAAGTAATAACAGCCACACGTTTCGATCGATCAGGTTAAGCTACGCTTGCTGGGTTTGATCCGTGGATGGGTGACCATTTTTACATATCGAGATTCCTCCGTGCTTCGGAAAGCACGTTAAGCCGTTGGTCCCGGCTGTCATTCTTGGATCTTTGACAGTAGTTACAGGTCGTCAGAAGCCCGAAAGTCCGACAACCAGTCTTACCAATGGGTTACAGTCTTACCCAGTTACTGGGTTGTGGAGGTCAGATAGGCAGTCACTCCATGTAAAATACTGGTATTCAGCTGCATCCGGTAAGACTGGAAGGCGACCCTAACATAGTTGGGAAAAGGCTAGGCAGATTGATTTTGCTTGAGAGTTGAGATGATTGGTTTTTCTGTTTAATTTTTGCAGAATGTGCATGCTCATGACCTCGCCCGATGGAAAGCAATGGATGAGGTCTGTGATGGAACGAGCGGGCCCAGAATATGAGGCGTTCACTCTTGGTTTGATGATAGATAGGTTAAGGGGAAGAAAACATGAACGAAGAAGTGAAGAAACAAAAGGGACACCATTTACATTTCAATGGTGTCTCACTGCTAGGTAGGGCTTACATAACACATAAAATCACGCCAGCATTTCCCAAAGGGTAAGGCAGAGGTGTACCTATACTGCCCTGCTAAGCCGAAGGCGGTATCTCAATCGGAGTAAGTTTTGAGAAAATTTACTTTTTGTAAATTGTATGTTAAGGATCATAAGGATATAAAGAACTTCTGAGTGGTTTTTTTAAATGTTTTAAGTTAGATAGCGGTATGTGGCTTATACCAATAGATGAGAAATTATTATATAGCTATTGAATGGTATAAAAAAACTAAAAGGGCGTATCTCAGAGATACCGCCTTTCTGCTTAGCAGGGCAGTATAGTATACCCACATTTCGCTAGCACAGGGCTTACTAAAGTCAAATTAGGTAATCTAAAAATAAAGATATCATATACATATAACGATAACTCTACAATTTACAATACAATTATTAAAATGAAAGTATAATTACAAGAATACCATTTATAACTTTGCTTATTTATTGCACAGTCCAATGAGGTTACATACACATCCTATAAGTAAATGAGTAGTCAACTACCAATGATTTACTTACTTGTGTTGTAATCGAATTAATTCTAGATGCAACCATCGTAATTGGTTGTATGTAGATCTAACATTTAGATAGGAATGATATGATTTTATTATCCCTGCTGTAATAAGGAGGTGTTAACGTTAATAGTTTATAACTTTATTAAGTAATCGTTTAAGTTATTGGCTTGTGTTACTATAGCTATAAACTGAAACTGTAACTTCATTGCTAGACATGAAGGTTCGACAAGGATTACTTATACAGGGTTATTGGTAAAACACCAACAACCTCTTAAGGGGTCATTCTACTCATCAATAGGAATAACTTTTAATATGGGACCAAACATGTAAACGCGAAAAAAAAACAGCTGTTCCCTACATTTATGTTCACACAACTCGTCAAAATGTATGGAACACCAGATTTTTCTTTCCCGATTTAAGGCTTGGAACCAAAGTAAAAGTTGTTCATAATGATGAGTACAATGACCCCTTAAGAGGTTGTTGGTGTTTTACCAATAACCCTGTATTGTAGATTGCTATGCAATATCGCATTATAGTATATGTAATAGAGTGGCATTATTTACATGAACGAATTCGCGTCGCACCCTGGGCAGAGTCGCTCCTACTTTATTGAAAATCATATCATAATCAGCCCATAATGTTCTCACGGCTGGGACACAGGCCTGCGAGAGGGCGTGGGCCGTAATCCACCACGCGGGCACAGTGCAGTTTGGTGGATGTCACCTGTCTTCAAATTTTTGTTAATCTTAGTGAATGGTTATTTTCTAATACGTCATGATATTCTATAGTTTGTGTCGATTTATAGACGAATAATAACACAACCATAGGTATGTGTCCACGAAAGGATTTTGTCGGAATGGTTTAACGTTTTCCTGAAAACGTTTCAGAGAAAAATGTTATAAAGAACGTTTGCAATGGATCTTGACAGTTCTCGACGTAGATTGATAGAGCTTTCGTTAAAAATGCATTGAACAGAATCGTTCTTGAACCCAGACTGACGTGTAGACGGATCTGAGTTCTGGAAAAATGTTCGTACAAATGTTAGTACTGCATAACATCACGCTTTTTAGCGATTCCCCGAAGGGTTATACAGTAGTGTGTAGAGTATGTGCACCGGAATATCGAAAGTAGTTGTTACAAATCCCATATTCTTTAAAATAGAAGCGATTATTGCCGTTAATTGAACATCAATCTAGACTTATTAATTTAACATGAATGGCTCCTACTGAATGCACAAATTAACAAACTTCATTATTACTAGAACGTAGAACATAAAATAACATCACGCCTATTACTGTATTCCCCGAAGAGTTAGCCAGAGGTGTACCAAAGAAGAAGTTCATATCTAACCACCGTAAGGACTATTCTTGCTTGCAGCGCTCGGCGACTATAGAACCGGGCCGGTAACAGATATGGTCATCGTGTTCACGGGATTTTGTTTTATATGAACTTCTTTGATGGTACCTATAGTACACCCACATTTCGCCAGTTACGTTTAAGTCCCATGTAATAGGTGGCAAGCCTATTGCCATACCAAAAGTAATGAATCTTGCGGTTTGCATTAGTCGTACACGAACTTAGTTTACACGGGTAAAAAATAATATTAAGAATTTTATTATTTCACTTAATTAGCGCATGAAAGTTAATTCAATTTGGGTCAGAGGGTAGTTAACGATAGGGTAAGTCATTAATCTTGATTAATGTGTGGGAAAATGTACCTCATGAACAAGAAATACACAAAGAAAATACCGATAGTGTACAATGTACATGAACGATTTTTAGGAAAGGTTTTGCTTTTATGGTTGTCAGTTGTATATTGAAGTTCTCAGATAGTTCTCTTCATAATAATACCAGCCTATTATAATCCGACTGCATCTTCTCATACAGAAAAGGCACAAGCATTGATAACCACGCTTCCTCAAGACGCGATGCGGTTGAATTCTTCTCTAATAAGCCAGAGAAGAATCCAACAGCATCTGATTACCAATAGGTAATCTACAATTTTTGCCAGACCGTCATGCCTGAGAGATATTTGGACTACCATGTTCAGTAATGAACAATAGTGGGCTGATATTATTTAAGTAAAAGTAGTTTAAGTAAGTTCGGAGTCTGGATTTGTGCCCGGTTGATGGCAGTAGGCTCGCCCCCTACTGCCAAAAAGCATCTGATTACCAATAGGTAATCTATTATTTTTGCCAGACCGTCATACCTAAGAGATATTTCTCGACGGCATGTGAAGTCAAGTCAGAGGCCCATGGGCGGCTATAAAACTCTGATACCAGGTTAGTCGCTAACAACACGAAAAGAAGAAGAGACCAGACTACGGCATGAGCAATTTTCTTGTTTTAAGTAATTCTCATTGTTGAAAAACTTTTTGGCAGCATTGACAATGTAGAATGACACTGATTTTATAAGTTCAGAACCGCATTTATTTTCTCTTCAAGAACATATTCTAGATATCTCCAATCCTTTTGCTAAGCGCGATGCTTAAGGCAATATTTAATTTTATACATTTAGTTAGCAGCCCGGAGCGTGGGTTATGCCCGGTTAGTGGCAATAGGCCCGCGCCCTGTTACATGGAACTCAAAACTAACTGACCAAATGTGGTATTACTATAGGTAAACCTCTGCCGATCCCTTTGTGGAATAAAGGTATGATCTTATGTTATGTTACATTTAAGAGCGTTTATCCTTAAACTTGGCAACGTCGCAAATAGCTGTCAAAAATTTACCTGATTTTTATTAATTTGGCAATATTACTGTATGGAAATTAGAAATGTGGCTAACTTGCGAACTAGAATATTAATAACGAATTCCAATTATAACATCGAATTTGATGTGGTACCCGTTTAAGGTGTAAAAAAGGCATTTGGAAAGTTTCCAAATACTTTTTTTACATCTAAAACTAAATATTCGGTGTTACGATATTAATTATTGCATTTAATAATCAATATTCTAGTTCGCTAGTTAGCCACGTTTCTTATTTCCATACGGTAATATTGCCAAATTAATTAAAACAGCGAAATATTTGACATGTATTTGCGACGTTGCCCACTTTCAGAATAAACGCTCTTAATTACTTTTTCCGGTCGATCAGCGTACACGAGACTATTATAACTACACATCAAAACTTATAAGTACTCTCAGTTCCTCGTACATTAACAGTACCTACTCACGGAAACTTTACGTTATTTTTTGCGTACAAGTGTCAAGATTAACATGAGAATGATCAATAAGGAAGTTTTACAGCTGGGAAATATATCGTTTGCTTTAATGCATTTTAATAATGCACAATGAAATACTGTTTCACAGGGAATAATGAATAAATAAAAGAAATAATGGTGGAGGAGGAGTTGCAACAGAGATTGGTTGATAAAACGAGCCTTTGTTTAGCTATTTTTTTAAACGATGCTCTTATTATGACTGCTGATAATGATGATATAAGCAGTTGTTTAGCGACGGGTAACAAAACGGTTGAGTGTTGAAGTCTGAAAGGTACCTAATCAATGAGATGTATAAGTTATCTCTGGTACAACGTCACAAGAAATCGAATAGAGTATCGGAAACATAGCACATACAAAATAATTACATTTGAATTCGAGAGTGATCTCATCTTTCAGTCGCTACGATACTCGACTCCAAAAGGAAGCAACTCTACCGGCTAGTATAACAACATTGATGTTATCCCATGAAATCAATTTCCCACCTCAATTTTCCACAGTCAAACTTAGATTACAGGAACAGACCGAAACCTAGCCGAGACTTGCAAACCGCTCACTTCATTAAAGTTAACTTGGAACACTACACAATATCTAGTTTGTAACTTGTTGTAACTTACTCTCAGTGCAATTTGTCGGTTATATTGATGTTATGGTGTAACCAAGAGGTACCTACTAGCGACTTGAGGTAGGTATTTGAAGTAAGGATTTTTTTTATTTATTTTTTATTTAAATCGAACACACGTGATTCATATTGTTGTTAGTAGTACTTATAAAACTATATTAGTAACATTTCTAATTAAAATAAATAAAACAAAACAGAAACAAAAATAAAACTAGTTTAAAAACCTATATTATTATATCCGCTTCCCGTCGCACCAGACCTGCAGCTGTACATACGGGTCCAGTGCCCCAGGAACGGGCAATCAGGCTTATTCACTATCACTTTTAGAAGGATTTTTGAAAGGATTTAATACTCCAGAAAAATGTAGAGTATATTATTGGTTTAACATTAAACGACGGCATGTGAAGCCAAGTCAGAGACCGATGTGCGGCATAAAACCTCTGATACGAGGTTAGTCACTAACCACACGAAAAAGGGAAGATTAAAACGTTATTATTGGATGGGAAGCGAACATGCAAGAGCAGTGGCAAAACTGCAGATATTTTTATATCCAGCAGTTTTCCTGAAAGACCTTGGCATTGGGAAGGTAATGGTGATTAGACAAGATATAGGGAGCCCTGTGTCCTGAACATAAGTTTATAATTGCGAAGTAATATCTTCCATGGGAAAGTACCATGGAAAGATGGCGAGAGTTTGTGTGTATATAGTTATATAAAAGCGGTTCATGGCTGACAGAGTGCCCTTATTTTGTTACTACTACCAATTTCGACGTAGTGCTCGCCGGCCGTTATCGCGGCACCGTTCGCTTCGCTCGTTCGGCTCGCGCCTATTTGATCACAGTTCTAACCTAACTTAACCTATTTGGTCGGAGTGCCCTAATAGTTATATTACTACGTCGTGGTCGTATCATAGTTATATTTCAATTGGTCGTATCATAGTTATGAACCACTTTCATATAACTATATTACGGTATATAACTATATCCCTAGTTATATAACTATATCATGGCTATAACCATTTTACTGCGACATATATATTAGTACATATACTTATAAGCTATCACTTCTTCTGCAAAAGTAACTGAATAAAATAATTGTATTTTCACAGTTCTTAACAAAAGGATAGCTCATTCATCATTCGATTTACAGATCCTGTCCAAATCAATAATAGAAAAATAATCTTATACAGTACTTCTTAAACGATCTGAGATGGACATGACGTGCCATTTTTTGCAAATGACCACTGACCGGGGCGTGGCTCTATAGTTCATACATCAACACGCCATCAATCATTCATTCATTCGTTCATTCGTTCTCCACAAAAAACCAACCATTCCTTCCACCATTAGAAATTAAATTGAAAATCAGAAATACAAAATGTTTTGATTAACTAAATGTATCTATCGACTTAAATAAACAGAACTTTCTTCAATCGTATATTTTTTTATGGCTAATTTCATAATCCTTTTCAGGTAATTATCAAAATATCAATGTGTCGCCCTTGGCGAGGAGGTATTGTAGTTTTTTTTAACTTTTCGCTTTCACATATTATTATAAAATGGCTGTCAATAGAATGCCATTCATTTTTGTGGTAATTCAATTTGAGTTCTGTATTCGTGACGTAATAATAAGGTAACTATATCCATACTTAAAAGTAACAAATTCCTTTGAAGACAAATGCTAATTTAAGGTATGTAGGATTTGCAATAATATTCCTTTTACACGTTTTAAAATTGTAAAAAAACGAGTAGGTACTTCTATTCTATATTTGAATTTCAAACACATTGTTCCTCATTCCTTTTTCCGAATGCGAACCAAAATTCCTTTCTTTTCTCCAAATTCAAAGTAAAAAAACTAAAATAGTTCTCTAAAAATATCTCGCAGAAACTTCCTGACTCTCGACTGACAAGTCGCCTCAGGTGGTGGCTATCATTAAAATTGTTTTTGCTTTTAAACTATTATGTTATTTATTTTTTGTAACGAAAAGTGCAAAGGTGCTTTGCGGATAGACGCGGTTGTCAATTATAAGAAGTTTCTTTTTAATATGTAACTTTGATATAATAGCATAAATATAAATAGTTATAGTTTTGTAATTAATAACTGAAAGCAGTTATAGATAATATTATGTTTTCCTGCTTTGTATGTAAATATAAAACCAAAATATTCGGAAAACAAAATTACATCCGTAATGATTTATTTTTAAATATCGATTTTCTGCCTGACCGTAGTCGGGAGTGAAATATCTGATATTATTATTCGGGTTGAGTTGACACGGGCCGAGCTGTAACTTACGGACATACCGTAAGTGTCACTACACGAAAAGAAGAAGAAGGCAGAGCATCCTATTGTACACTCACATTTCGCCAGATATATTTAGTCCCATGTAATAGGCGGCAACCCTAATTGCCATCAACCCGGCACAATTCCATACTCCGGGCTGAGAAACTGAGAAATTACTGGTGGAAAAATCCAATAACACTTTGCCCGACTCGAAAATCGAACCCAGGACCTCATGCTCAGCAATAGCGCTTACGACCACTAGAAAGTCGAGGGAAATATGTAATATAATTTACTCTTAATTAGTTGTATTGTGACATTCGTCACTTTTTATTGCAATAATGTTAATTGAATAATGGTCCAGCTTATTAGAGTCAATTAAAGCACAGTAAAAACACTGCAAATATTAACTCAAACTAAGATTATCTTTAATTACCGTGGACAGTCCGTTTCGTATAGTTAACGTAACATACATAACTGAATGTAACATGTTATGCCTAGTTCACACAGTAACAATATGTTGCATTGTCCAACGGCTTAGTTATAGTGGTTGCATGTGTTGCAAATTGCAGCAATACAATAAAATAATATATGTACTTATTGTACTTACAATAATTTTGGTTAATCACAGTTTAATTATTGAATGAAGTCCCTACCTGTGTGGCTTACATCAAGAGTATGGACTAGAGGTTAACTAGTTAATTGACTCAGGCGTGACTTTGCAGAAATGCATTATAAAATACAATAGACGACGTATATTTAGTAACCTAATCCGCTTAACTCTTCTTGAAGAAGTGTGTGTCACACTGCGTTCGGCGTTTGACGTAGCAGCACGTCGTGCCCGGGTTCGCAACAAGTCAATCGTCATCCTGAGGATTTCTTCGTTGAGAGGTGAAACACGTGTCGATTTCTTACAGGGTTCTTTATGACTCTTGAAGAACAGTTAAGCGGATTAGGTTACTAAATATACTTCGTCTATTGTATTTTAGAGGTTAAACTCTAGAATCAGCTGTTATAGATTCGATTCTGTCTAGGAGTGGGTCATATTCTGGGCTGTTAGAAGGTTTCGATCATCCTCTATAGAAAAGGGCCCTTCGACCAGACGAGTGTTGTCTGGTAGCAACTTACGGACGTTGTATATATACTCGTCGCGTGGTAAAACCCTGCTTGCACGATGCAGGATTTTTGCGTGACGTCAGTGTGATGCGTAGTTCGCATGTGGCGTTGTAGATACCGCCCCAAAGGTATCCAAACAGTAAACTTACAATACGTATTCAAATAAACAATCTTCAAAGAAGATTAGTTCACCTACCGAAATATCGATTATGTTCATTAATAGCCGGTATCTCTTTGTACATACCGACAAACAACCAACCAACTAGTAGATATTAAACCACAACATTACTCAAATTACCGACAAAAACAATACAAAAAAGAGCCAAGTAACTGACCTATGACCACAAAATTGAAAACCTCGCTATAATTACTTACAAGCTACAAACAAACTGTCTTGCATAACACCTTCACGAGAAAGTGATCGCCCCTAAATGACGGTGATTAATATCTACAGTTCTTGGTTCTTTTTTTGAAGACGCTCGTGCCAATGAGAGGAGGGGGCCAATGAATGGACATGTATTAATGACGAGTTTTAGTGAAATGTTACTGGTCTTTAAGGGTAGGAAACAGAGGGATTTTCGAGTTTGTTGTGAAGAATCATGAAAATCATTGTGTTATGTTCATTTTGAGATGGAGTCAGACAGATGCAATCCATCTGCCTAGCCTTTTCCCAACTAAGTTGGGTTCGGCTTCCAGTGTAATCGGATGCAGCTGAATACCAGTATTTTACATGGAGCGACTGCCTATCTGACCTCCATAACCCAGTAACTGGATAATACGATACCCCTTGATAAGACTTTCGGGATTCTGCCGACCCGTAACGACTGTCAAAGATCCACGAGTGACAGCCGGGACCAAAGGCTTAACGTGCTTTCCGAGGTACGGAGGAGTCTCGGTATGTAAAGATAGTCACCCATCCACGGACCAACCCCGGCAAGCGTAGCTTAACCTGATGGATCGACCCGTGCGGCTTTTATTACTTAGCCACGGGCTCCTCAGTCAGTCACATGCAGTCAGAGACAGATGCATTAGTTGTAAATAAATTCCACTCCTTTCTAGTTCTAGCTGAGTTTAAATTAAGTTTACATGATTTTAATTATTTTAATTTAACTTAAATGAAAGATGGGTCTAGTATTACATACACCAAACACATACTAAAAACCTTGACAGTAACTTAATTTAAAACAACTAAACAATTTACGATCTTCCACCAATTCTCATTTGATTGATGTCTTCTGAGAAGCTGACACAGGTTTGACAGCTCATTTTGACATTTGCTCTCAGGCGCCATATTGAAAATCGTTATTCAAACGGGCTAAGTAGCAAGTGACATTAATCCTCTCAAAACAAAATGAATTGATTATACACCTTGTATTACGTTACCACGTAATTCACGGAATGTCTACATATAACATAACTACATAACGGCTGGTAATTGTGATTAGTTTCGGTTGACGTTTGGGCAAGTGAGTCAAATGTCAGATGAAGCCGATACCAATCGTACTATGGAATTACGTAATTTAGAGGTGGCTTGGGAATTTGATAGTTATACGAAACTAGCTGCGCCCCGCGGTTTCACCCGAATAACTCTCGATCCCGTAGAAATATCGAGATAAAAGGTATCCTATGTCCTTCTCCAGGTTATGGTCTACCCATGTGCCCAATTTCATCAAAATCTGTTCAGCCGTTTTAGCGTGAAAGCGTAACAAACAAACAAACTCACTTTCGCATTGATATTATCTACTATTATAATACAGGAAATAACTTGGTAAACTGTATTAGTATGGATGACAGTTGTCGTTAAATTGATAGCAAAGTTAGCATCTTAAACTGCCCGTGTTACTTACTACCTACTTAAATAAGTTTATGACGACGAATGTAAAATCCAACTGTCTGCACTTCACCCCAAAACGGTACTGCGTTCACATCTTTCGAGCTTAGGAAGTTTTGCTCGCTAAATGGGCCCATATGATATCACCGGCTTATAACCCGGCCAGTAATGGACAAGCAGAAAGTTTTGTTAAAAGAGGTTTAAAATCCAGCATTCTCTCTTCACAACATAATACCTACAGTGCGCAAATTAAAGATTTTATTCTATTTTCATTTCACTGAATGAGCTAGTTTGTGGGCGCAAGCTAAGGTCACGTTTAGGTTTATTTAACCCTAGCAATACTGATAATGTAACACGTTTAGAGTACTCTCAGATTAGGTCATTTAGGGGAAGTAACAAACAAATGTTTCAACCTGGTGACCAAAATATTGTCCAGAAGTTTTGAACAACTCCAAATTTAAATGATGCAAGGGTTCCATTAAAAGAGCCTGAGTAGTGTTATACCTTCTTCATGATTCATGTTCTACGTCTGATGTTAAAAAAATCTAATAGTATTATGTAAAGAAAATGTTTCACAAGAGCAGCAACGACAAGCAAGCACCACTTTGTCGATTACGACAGTATAGTAAGGAACAAGCTTCTGCGGTGGAGGAAAGAGATATGACATCCATCTTCAATTTTGTTAAGTACCTGGTATTTGTTGAAAGACCTATACTGTCTCCTACTGTCCTCCCATACCTATTAACACTGTTATTTGAAAATATTGTAAAAGTGCAATTATTTTTTTAAAACGGAGTTTCTTGCCGGCTCTTCTCCTTAAGAAACGACCAATTGGAACCGTGCACCTAGCTTTTGACGTTTCAAAAGTTTCCATGTAGGTTTATGAGAAATAAAATATTTTGAATTTTGACAAACTTGCCATTTTCTCCCTCTGCAACAACAGTGTCGGATACTCTGGTTTCAAGATTAGAATCAGCAAGAAATAGAATGAATAACTTTACGATGTAATTCAAAAAGCACTTATGAAGTTTTTAAATGGTCTAAGTCGGATATGAGGCGGACTAAAGGCAATACTAATTGCGTAACTACGTTGCTTCTCGTAGAACGTGAGAAAAAGTGATAGGACCATCTTATCGTGACTGAGAATCACCCAACTACTAACTACTTCAGCACCATAAAAAGCCATAAACAAGATCAAAGCACACACTCGACAACTACACTATTACTGCATGATTACTATTACATAACATAATATCACGCCTGAAAGCAATAAGGTCGAAAAGTGGTCAGGCGCCAGTGTCCGCCATATAGTATACCTTCATTTCGCCAGTTACGTTTAAGTCCCATGTAATAGGGGGCGAGCTTATTGCCATCAACTGGGCGTAAATCCAGACTCCGGGCTGCTACTGAGAAATTCCAGATGGAAAAAGCCAATACCAAACACTGTGCCCGATCCGGGCATCGAACACAGGACCTCATGCTCAGCAGTAGCGCTTGCGACTTAGAGACCAACGAGGCAGTCATTACTATTAGTTAATACGCTCATTTCGTGACCGGCGTGTGCTTTCTATTCAATCCACATAATTGACCATAACTACGGTTCAGTTATGCATTTGTTATTTAACTTTGTTAATTACGATAGTAAACGTTTGTAATTGTCTTTGGGAGATAGATAAGAAGACATTAGCGTAGGGCTGCCAAAAAGAAACACGTAAGACAGGCTCGTGCGTCTGGAATACTTAGTTGGCATGCCTTTTAAATATGTCAGATCACCATGCTTGAAGCCTGTTCCGATGTGTAAGTGTTTGCAGTGAACCGCACAGAAGTGGTTATATATACCTTCTTAAATAAAAATATTAGATTTATTTTTAACTAGCTGCGCCCCGCGGTTTTTCGTGCATAAGTCTCGATCCCATTGGAATATCGGGATTAAAATATCCTATGTCCTATTCTAGGTCATGGTCTATTTATGTGCCAAATTTTATCCAAATCCGTTCAGCTGTTTTAGCGTGAAAACGTTACCTATAAACAGACAAACTTACTTTCGCATTTATAATATTAGTTAGGATACAAAGCATGTTGAAAAGCTCGCTTCTGTTATTCTCACCAGAAACACTGCTTTCAAGCTATTTCAATTAAAAGTGTTATAATGAGTAACAACAAATGAATCAATTGAGGGAGACGATTAAAAACACCAGCTTGATAGATTGGTAAGATCTATCAAGCTGGTGCTTTTTTTTAGTAACATCAATAATATCTTAAAATTGTGTTTCACATTGCCAGCCTTTTAGATCTCCTATTAACTAAGATATAGACAATGCTCGATAAAAATTAGGTAACATGTACCTAAATGTAAATAAAGGAATCTAAAGATATGATAAAAATATTCGCTTTTTCATTGAGTTTGTAAGTTAACTTACAAAAACAATGAACCTGAAATAGTTTCAAATAGTTTCTATGACAGCTGCGCGCACAGACTGCATTAAGTCTGCGGCGCGTGAGTCGCCGAGCGACGGTACGAAATGATACCATTTTAAATATTATATTTTGTATAAACATAGATCAAGGACTAAGTATTTTATTTATTTTAGTTTTGTATTATTTTGTTATTTCACTATATGCTGCACCCGTTGACGTCATCACGTCAACGCCGGCTGTCGCTGTAAACCAGCGCTGGGGCTCCGTCTCGCATAGGGTCTCAGCATTATGCTGAGCGATGGCCGTTTTACGTGGATGTGACGCATATTTTCCCCCAAATTGTTATTTTCGTGTTTTGTTCTTTCCTTGCGTCATATGTACCGCAAATAAACTTATTTCCTTTCTTTCTATGAAAAAGCGAAGATTTGAAATTTGATTCGATTTTATGAAAAAGAGGCAACCCTATCCGCCTAATTATTAATGACTACTCTTCCGGCTGTCGGCGCGCATTTTAATTTTACGGTTCAACAAGTCGATTGTTATTAATGTTTTAATGTTAGAAGTTAATCTTTTTTTGGAGAAATGTTACTACACGAGGCTATGGAAAGGTGATAGTGATTTCTAGACATTTATCTGAACATCGCACCTACTTATATTATAGGGGATTAGCAATAGATTTAACAGATATACATCTGCATACCTCTTTGCGAAATACTTATGTGGCGGCATCTACATCGCCACATGCGAACTACGCATCAAAGACCTGACGTCACACAACATCCTGACGTCACTCAAATCCTGCATCGCGCAATTTGAGTTTACCGCGCGGTGGACTTATATACAAGCTCCCGACTTCAACGTCTGGGCAATTGCCCGCCAGACATGACACGTCTGGTCGAAGGATCCTCCCTTTTCTATGGGGGATGAACGAACTTTACAGCCTGCTCCTCATATACCCCTAAACTTATAGTCGTAATATTAGACACATACATTACAATATAATAGTTTCTAAGCATTTTAGTATTAGTGCATTAGACTTGTTGTGGTGACTTACGAGTTGCAGGTTGTAGGGTCGAAACCCTGACAAGCGCTTTACTTTGTGTAAATTATTTCATCACCACTGCTCTCAAAACGGTGAAGGAAAACATCGTGAGGAAACCGTAATGTCCTAGAACCTAAAATTCTAAGTCATGTGACATCTACCAACCCGCACTGGGCCCGCGTGGTGGATTACGGCCCACTCCCTCTCACAGAGAGGAGGCCTGTGTCCCAGCAGTGAGAACATTATATAGGCTGATTATGTAAGCGTTCCAGTAATTATTATTTTTGCTATGTATAAAGTTAAGCCTCTATTTTTGTTGATAAAGCTTAAATATGCACTGGTTCCTGAAATACAGGTACTCTAACCTAGCTCTGGAGCCAGGGTCTCAAATTTGTTGTACCCTGTTTATGGCAATAAAGAATTTATTTATGCAGCACCCTTCCCTCCAGCATTTTCCAACCATATAATTTCCCTCTGATTAATATTTTCTCATTAACCAAATTTTTTCATCAGCACATTTTACAAAAATAGGTATAGGGGAGAGAAGTAGGTCATTAAGGCCGAGTTCACACTTTTAGTCTCACGTAATACGTTATCGCTTTAGGTACCCCATTTGTATCGACCATGGCTAATGAAAAACATAACACATTATTTTGCTACTGCGCAGTGAAGACTCGAAGAGCTTATTATGATGGCCATGTGGCTGAAGTCATATAGGTACGTAACGAAACCGGGATAGGATGTAAATGGTTCCGCTTCTGACGTTGGTGTTGTAATGACCACCATGTTTGGCTACAATGTGTGAGACTAGTTGCACGATTGTAAGTTATTCATTGGTCGTTCAGTTCATCGTCCAGAAACTTATGAAGTTATGCTCTGTCGTTTGAGGTTCAATTCTGTGAAATTCGAGAGATACGCCTCTACCGCTTGTGTAGTCTAGTGGTTAGACTACCTGTCTCAGACCCAGAGGTCCCGGGTTAGATTCCTAGTGGGGGGCGCAAAAATTTATGTTCAGTTTGGTTGGTGATTTTTATTTTTATTTTATTTTATTTGGGAAGTTACACATTACAATATTATGTTATAGAACTTAAAACTAAGCTGGGTGTATAAATGTGTAGCCAACAACATTTTCCACATAATATAAAAAAAGTTAAACAAACACGAAAGACGTGCGATATAAATAACATTGATTTTATAGAGTATGATTAAACACAAAAATAAAACTAATCTGAGACTAATACAAGTAAAAATAATAAAAAGAGAAAGAAGATATTATAATAGATTATATAAAATAGACATTAAGATTCCAGGACTCTTAAGTACCTAATTCTGCTGCAATTTTAAGCGCAATACTTCTAAACTTTCCAGCAGTGGTAGCAAAGAACTCGATATCCTGGAAAATCTTATTGAACTGCGTGGTAAGACGTCGCAAGGGTACTCGCGAGCCTGCGTTTGATGTGATGTGATAGGGCTTGTTCTAGGTCCGCCGCTAGCTACTGCCATCTTATCTAAGTCTGTCGCCATAACAACAATGTTAACAGCATTGTGTTTCGACAGTTAGAGGTAAGATAGCCAGTTCCTCTGTGGTTGAGCATTCCGGGTGAAGCTCGCTTCCACCTTCGAGCTTCGGCCTGATCATCAGTACCTAACCATCAAGTGAGATACAGGGCAGGAGGTTCCACGTTACGATTTTTTTTTTTTTTTTTTTTTTGCTAAATTGGAAGATCTTTTACTAACACTACCAAAAACCTCCGCGTGAATGGATGCTGAACAGATATGAGAGAATTTTATTTATTTAATATTAGATCTAGCGTAGACAGTAGATATAGATGTTAAGGTTGTACCTACTACTTGCTTAGAAAGAAAGCCCGTATAAAATAGTCAACGCTTTTTGCCACAAGTAAATAAATAACAAAATCACATACACAGCTTCCTCTCAGAGCAATAATAAAACAAGTTTAGACCAATCAACAGTCGAACAGAAGTGAAAAGTCGTATTTTCTTTAATTTACTCGAAAAGGAAGGAAAGCTCGTAATCATAGATACCAACATACGCGGACCTGCCGCCATTTTAATTGGAAATTACACATTAAATCTTCTTCAACGAAAGTTGCTACAGTTCCCAAAGAATAGCAAACGAGTTATTTTATTAGAAAGGGCTGCTTATGTAATTTCCAGTTATTTCTATTGTCCAATACACGAAATGATATTAAACGTTAAATACGTAATTGAAAACAAATTGATTGCGATGAAAGGTTTTCGCGGGATAAGCTAAACTTTAAAACAAACCGAGAAGTAATCTACGTAATCTTTATCACAAAGAAATAAGATTCAAATTCGAATAGTATAATCGTTTACTAATAGCAAAGAAAGTTTGTAATAACCAGCGAACATCGCCGGAAGATGGGTGTAAGTAATAAATATAATAATCGATAACATTTTATAACGAGTAATCAAATGCCCTTAATTAACAACCCCGGTACAAGTGCTAAAGGCGAGAAATAATCGATTTTAATGGACCCGATCAAATCTATATCGATATATTGGAGTTGCATAATTGTGAATACAGGCTTTTAAAGATTTTATTAGTATCAATATCGAAAGTAAAATATGTAATGAAAGTAAAATCGTCAGTACTGCCGACACGATAGTCTTAATCGATTATAGTGTGACCGACCATAAAGTATTTGCTAAGGCCGTATGGAAGCTTATCTTTGCCTACATACCTGCCGTTTACGGCGTACGGTAAAAGCGGACACCTCTTTAAATTGTCGATGGAATGGCCATTAAAATTATTTAAAAATATATAGGATTACTGATACGGGTAAGTTGGGATTCTGATCTGGTTTCAGTGTAGGTTTCTCATAGTTCCCACTTCAACCACATATTTTTACCTACGTAGGTACACGCGACTTCTTCGGGGAAATTTATTTTCAGCGACAAAATTATCTGTATGTTTTTCATCAATACTATGGCAAAACGTTGTCTAACATACAAATTCATTAAAAAGGGTCCAATAATTTTACTGTGACAGCGACGACCAAACCGCTTAGCTGAGACGTTTCCTGAGGTAACTGCGCGGTGCGGGCGGGGTGTGGTGACGTGATGCGAGAGCTCAGTGATTCGTCAACTTATGACAACTGTTACCCCTCCCGCACCATGCAACTACCTCAGGAAACGTCTCAGTTAAGAGTTAGGCCTATAGGCATAATTAACCGTGTCTACGTACCATGTGGGTCAGCACTACAGCCGTCAGCAAAACGGTATCTATTCATGAAGTCAGGTATTTATCTGCGATGGAGACCCTAGCTGTTCTGCTTCTAATAAGCCGCCAATCACTTCATAAAACCGTACCTTTACAAAAACCGGTACCAATATCAGAAATCGAAATCTGACACATCACTTATCGCATGAATATCGCTGTCAAACCACACTAATAGAGTTGTCAACCTCTTCAGAAATATGCGGCTATTCTCACGCATAAAACATTGGAAAGTGCCAGTTACTTATACCCAGACACACGTTCACACAATACATCATTAACCACGGTTAATTTAACTGAAACTATGACAAATCGACGTTAACTCTTTAACAATAACTTTACTATAACCTTTGGTCGAGATTGTAATCGAGTTTTTATTCTTCTTCTGTTTATTAAAGAATACAAACGATTAAATACACTGAAATATGGAAGTGTCGTTATCGATTAAATCATAGGCTGTATGCGATTATATCTTTGCTTGAATAAAAGTGAAAGAGGTTATGGTTTATTCGTAACCGATGACATAATTTTGTCTATACCTAGCCCACTGCTGCGTAAGTACAATGACAACTACCTATAGTTATTTGATGGATGAGCTGGAGCTCTTTCGGTGCATGGTGTGGATACCAACCCACAAAATTACTTTCAATTATCACTGGGATTAGGTTCATACAGTACATAATTAGCCTATAATGTTCCAACAGGACACAGGACTCTTTGAGAGTAAGTAGGCCGTAAACCACCACGCAGGCCAATGTGCGGATTGGTAGATGTCACATGTCTTCAAATTTATGGTTCTAGAACATGTCGTTTTCCTCACTATGTTTTCCTTCACCGTTTTGAGAGCAGTGGCGATGAAATAATTTACATAAAGCAAAGCACCTGTCAGTGTTCGAACCTACGACCTATAAGGTCGTAAGTCATGGTCTTTACCACGGAGCCACCACTGCTCTCTTCAGGTCCATACAGGGATTTTTCATGATCATCATCCACCATGAAAAGATATCAACAAAAGTATATACTTTTCTTGATATCTTTTATAACATTAATTTCAAGACTCAAACGTTAAAATCTGTCCATAAGCAATAAGCAGTATCCAAGCTCAATTAATTCCTAATTGCCTTCACAGTTCTATTAAAATAAATCGATTAACAAGTAATTAATTACCATTTTTACTTCGTTTCACCAATGTCAATGCCGGCTGGATATCCCACGAATAGTTAGGAAATATAAATTAGTAGGCGTAAACAATGTTCTCATTAACGTACAAAGATTTAATTAAAATCACAAAATTGATATTTTTCATTGAAAACTTAGTCCTTGGAAGCGGTAAGCTCTTGAATTTGGTAAAGTTACGTGTGATCTTGGACTACGTGAGGAGAGAAATTGCCAAGGTGGAATGTCAAACGGTGGGCCAAGTTTTGGAAATTTTTAAAGGTCACTGGCCTGTGGAAATTTAAGGAAAATAAAGTTGAAGTTATAAATAAAGATTAGTTTCAAAGATTGGTTACGGAATAACGATCACTACGATCGGTAAAAAACATACAGCTTGACAAAAACGAGGGCGCCACTATTGCACATAGTCACTTCGAATAGGAAATAAATTGTTAAAATAAATATGCAACAAAAAACGCTGCTTGTGGGTGACTTAAATCAAAACCTACCAGCACTTGTCGGCAAAGTAGTGCCATCATCATAGGTCTCCATTTACATAAGTAAAATATTCAGTTCCAAATGTCACCACGTCAGACTCTTTTATGTCGACCTGTACGTAAAATATTTTTTAGTCTGGCAGACTCCTTCTACATAAGAGTGTTTCCACACGTCAAATAAAAAGTCAATCGAGTAAATCACAAACGCAAATTATTTTCTAAAACGGACAAACATTACCCACAATTCCCGAACCTAAGCAGCCATCAATCTCCATCGGATCATATGAAACGACTTCAACATTTTATTTGCTCCTCCCAGCCGTCTGCTACGGAAATTACCACCCCAGGCGGCGATGAGATTGTCCACAACAAAGGGTAGGTGCTAGATTTATTTCTATTGTCTCACTTGTTAAGAGAAGTTTTGTAGAAGAGTTTTCTAGGTGTAAAATGATACAGTTTTGATTGGAAATTGAATGAAGCAGGTTGGTAGACTTTGACTTGTTTAGCGCAAATAAATTCAGGTGATCAGGAGTAGGGATAAAATTTGTACTTTGTCCCTGCGTTTTGTCTATCGATGGTAAAATTGCCCATACTTGCTGATGTGGACCCGGGGGCTAATTAAAAAGAAAAGAAAGAAAGAAAAATAAGTTTATTTGTCACAGAAACACGTGCTTAAAAAAAAGATAGTAAACTCGAGTAGATAACAACATAACAATACCAAAACGAAAAAAACGTTTAATTATGTTATACAATGACAGGGAGTACCATTCATTTTGACAGTTCAATAACATTAATTGCGTGGTTTACGATGTTGCTCAGGCGAAATTTTCGAAAATATGATGTAACGGATTAGTTATTTCCTTCAAAATCCTTCGGATTGTGATTGAAAGTGGGTTACGCAGTTGGGGTGACCGTGACTAGAGCGATAACTCGGAATTAACCCGTTGTAAGTTTGAGCCTAAATCTAAACTTTTGATGAACCAAAATTGGGATGACATTTTTGATTCTTAATAACAAGATACACATTCACCTCTTCACTTATATCAAGCGATACTCCATCATTGTATGTAGGTACACGTTGAAATGTAAGACAGTATAAGTATTCATTTTCCGTGACCATATCTTACGTAAGTAGACGGTACAACATCTGAGACATGGAAAAATCTACCTAATAAATCATAATAAACAACATTGTAATCATACAAGAGATTGCTGCAGAAGTATCACTTGTAATATCTAGGCTGGTTTCACAGCTGTCCGGGAGAACCGTACGGGCCGTCCGTACACGGGAGACCCGTACGGGTAACGCCCGCAGAGCTGTGAAATGAGGGAGTAGTACGATACGTTGTACGGGCTCTACCCGGAGCGGGTCGCGTACGGACCAATCCGCGTCGCTGTGAAGCAATGTTCTAGCTAGTGCCTCACGTGTGTCCCCGTTATGGGAGCCCGTACGGGTCTCCCGGACAGCTGTGAAACCGGCCCTATACTTATTAATAATTACAAAGAGGTTTGTATGTAGGGGGTAATCTTCCGAAAATTCGTTCACTCAATAGATTAACTGCTACACTATTGCCAAGTGCCATAAGATATATATTTTATGTAAAAACACGTGGACGAAGTCGCAGGCAGAAGCTAGTAAAATATATTGAAAAATAAATTATAGGAACATTTTGTTATGTAACGAAAAAGAGTTGGCTCAATATCGAGGCTTATGTCGGCCATGACGAATTGGATTTTGGAGTTCTGGAAGAAATCCAAATAATATATTACCCTATAATGAAGTACCTATTAAGATATAGCAGTTTTCTTACTGACCAAGGACGTTATAAAATGTAGAAAAAGTACTGAAATGTAAAATCATTACTAGATTAGACATGATGAAATCTGACGTAAGACGGCGATGTTTTTTTGGATACTTTGGTATCCACGGCCTTACAGAGCGATAAAGCGGTAATTGATGCGATGTGAGTCTTCCAAGACAAACACACTTGACACTTCGCACGCTGCAGAACACCGGCCTTCTTACTGACCGCTTCAGTGACCGGGACAATCGTGAGAAACATGGCCTTATCACCACGCTTGACAAACTTCAACGGAATGATGATCCGGCTAACATAAAAGCAAAGAAGAATTCTGCCGATCCTTTTGAACTGACAGACACACATGTGTTGCTGGGAAGTTTGATGCACCGCTCATTCTTCAACTAAAACTATTATATGTTGAAAACTTTGAGCGTTTCTGGGGTGCCGTATCAAACTATCGACGGTCTAAGTTAGGCACTAAAACATTGAATAATTATTAGTTTGCCCTAATCGTTATACTGCAGCACATGACCTCTTAATTTGATAGCATCGATTCTCTACCATTCTCATCGATCCATTTCTATTTTCCAATCACCTCAAATATCTATTTGACTGCCCTAAGCTATAGCTTAGGGCAGTCATCTACCAGCCAGTATACTGTTGCACCATAAAGCCTCTTCAATAAATTGCAAGCATTATTTTTCTACCATTCTCATCGATCTTTTTAAATTTTTCAGCCACCTCGAATATCGTCGCTTCGGCGTCCTACACCACATTTGTCCATACAAATTCACCACTTATAATTTCAAATACACTCCATTTTGCAAATCATCTTTCTGCTTGATTATTTCAAAATAGTGTTAAGTAGGTATGTATTAAGTAAAGCCTCATACTGAAAAACGAAGCTAAACTTCTTATCTTCCGCGGTATGACTCACAAAGACACCGCCTCTGACCCGCACCGTAGGTTGAACTTTCTATGAGGCAGCTACCGACGTGAGGTCATGTGTATTTACCCATAATTTATGGGTCAAATTAAAAACTACTGGCGTGTGATGCTTATCAGATTTATGTTCGTGTGGGTGTACGTGAAATTGTTTGTATGCGACCTACGCGTGGCTGATACTTTCTTTGTGGATCTTCATGTCATATTCTTGCCAAGTCTGGCGGTTGTTAGGTCCGTGTTACAGAACCTCACTCAAAACTCAAGCATTACTTAAAACTCATTTAAAGCCTTTTGATTGGTTGAAACTAGTTTTAAATAACGCTTGAGTCTTGGGTGAGGGTCTCTGTAAATAGTTGTGGTTTTCTTAGTTCACTCTAAAATGTACGGCTCCATTGGCGCATTTTTAGTTGATTCTGAAATCATTGATTCCAAAATAGAAACCTTCTGTTTAGGTAAAGTTGGGCATAATCCTCCCCAAAACCTGACTCCCGTTTAATTACTACGAGTTTAAAAGCGAGGACGAGTTTGTAAATCCCAAGCATCCTCTGCTGAAAGGCTATCAAAGTTACTAACTATTTCAGGTTTTACAAAGAAGAAATAAAGGAAACATACAACGGTTATGATATATTAGTTCTGTTTCAGCAAATTATTTGTTTAATCTATACTATTCACAAGGAAAAAAAGATGACAAAGAAATATAACTTCAACACAGGGTCAGTAAACTATCACTGAATGTAGGCTAGTAATCCTACCACTTGATATCACAGTCTGACTACCGTAACACACTGGAAACTGGACTTAACTGACATAGTTTTATGGCATAAATTAGCACGCTAAGTGTGACTGTGTGAACTTTGTCGCAGCTGACCGGTCAGTATCGCATTACAGCTTTGCATTCGATTACATGTGTTTTTGAGGCATAGGCGGCAGCGAGAAGGATTCGCGATAAAATTCTATCCTGAATAAAATATGTTAATTATTCAGTTATATTGCGTGTTTATCTGAAAACAAGATACCGGAAAAGGTAACTCATAAGTAACTAACTGCGTTTTGGCGACCATTTATCAAATCTCAAAAGTACATACCAACAAAAAAGTTTTGAATGTGACTTTGTGGAAAGTTTCGTCAGGAAAAGAGCGATATTTGCCCAGAAATGTCAGAATCTTTTCTTTTGAAATATTAACAAATAATAATTCATTCATCCAATAAAAAATATGAACCCTTATCGTTTACCTACTACGATTCCAATTTCTGTCAAACTAATTCAATTCTTTCTACACGCATAAACAAAGCTTTGACTTCGATATCCAAATAAGGATTAGTAATAAGACGAATCGAGCAGCGGCCATTGACCCGCATCCACCGGCAGCCATTTTAAAATGGCGCCATAAATTGCTCATTGTTCAAGGCCCCGCCACCGCCCGTAACTTGACATCAAAGTAGAGTAGTTGAATTAGTTATTTAGTTCACTCGAACAGAATTAATGTCTGGCTACTCTGGCCTAATATGGTCTGGTGTTTTAGTCTATGCTTTGATCACCATAGATAAGGAAGCGATCTGACCACTATGTAATGCAATTAACCGTTGTTTATTAGTCCTTAAACTTGCGTCTGTGAATTTTATGTTTATGTGGTTATAACTTTATAGTATTTTTGTTAGTTTGTGTGTGGTTTTTATGGTACTTTTATTGGTGCACGTTTCAGGCTACCAGTAAAGTTGCAGTCGTCAAAATCTGTGTTTTACGAGACCATAGATTTAAGTGAAAAATTCTGGACTCCTCTCCGTTACCGTGCTTATACGTACAAGGTGTTACTGTGTGAGCTTACTTTACATGTGCAGAATGTGCATAAAAGCAAAGTTAACGGTCCAACTCTTTCGCCCACGTCTATCATTTACATTACCTTCTAAAATTAGTACAAAAAATTTCAATTAAAAATCGCCATTCAAACTATGAAACGAGCCATTAATTTGCCCGTTTACATCAAAAACCTCAATCTCCGACCATGCTTTAGGACCTAAACAAACGCCATAGCCCCATAGGCACGTACAACAGATTAAATCCGGTCGGTAAACCATGGTAGCCATTTGTAAGCCATCGATGGCGGACCGTGCATGAGTTATGGCGGCTCGCGTCGCATCAGCTGGGAACCGATCGAAACGTAAACATGCTTTGTTGGTGTTAGGATGTTGTGGGGCGGTGGTGCCACTGTCAGCGAGGAATTTGAAATACGAATATTATACGGAGGACTGATTGAGAAGTGAGAAACTAGGAAGGTTCATAACGGTTCCAAAACACAAGGTTAGATTCGAATTACCTTCTCTCAACTGTACAATTATTTGCCTATATAGAACTCCAAACAGTAACATAAACTCTTTCTTCGACAAACTTGAATTATTGCTTCAGAAGATTTGTAATAAACCTAGCAAAAAAATTATTCTAACAGGTGATCTTAACATAGATACAATCAAAAACAACAAAATAAGCTCACGTTTAAAAGACACCCTCATCAATTTTGGTCTCTATCTTCATATAGATCAACCAACCAGACAAAAAACCTGCATTGATCACTTTATAAGCAATATTAAAGACGCTATAGGAAATGTTCACGAATTGTTTCTCTCTGACCACAATACAGGGCAAACTTTAAACTTTCCCATTGATAAAAAGCCAGCAAGAATAAAAATTTGGTATATTTACAAAAGAGATTATAGTAAAGTAAACTTAGATAAATTCTTAACTTATTTATCAGCACTATCTTGGTCTGAAGTATATGATCAAGAAAACTTAAATTCAGCTTTTAACACATTTCATGATACGTTTTGCTTATTTTACAATCTTTGCTTTCCGATTAACAAAGTAAGAATGAATTCAAACTGCAAGTCACCAAGATGGATCACAACAGGAATTAGAAAATCGAGTAAACACAAAAGAAAACTAAGGTATCGCCAATACATGACCAAATCTGTTGACGATACATCACAATATTCAAAATACAGTAGTATTTTCAAAAAATGTATAAGTCGTTCTAAACATCTCATAAACTCTAGAATAATGTCATCGACAAAAAATAAAGGCAAAGCAGCATGGCAGATAATAAAAGATAAAACTGATAACATAAACATAAAAACCAATATTGATTCAATCAAACACGACAATAATATTATAACCTTACCGATAGAAATTGCTGAAACTTTCAATAACTTTTTTATTAATATTGCTAAAGGATTTCATAATAAGAATTATACTGAAGAAAACAAACACACGATCGATTTACAAAGTATGACGCAAACTATGTTTTTAAACCCATGTGGAGAAAATGAAATAAGAAATACCATCATGTCCCTTAATAACACCAAATCGGTTGGATTTGACGGTATAGTAACTCACGTTCTCAAATCTTGTGCTACCATTATATCCCCAATCATTGAACACTTAATTAACCTCTCTTTCTGGCAAGGTGTTTTTCCAGAAAGACTTAAGCAATCTATTGTGAAACCAATGTTTAAAAAAGGTGAAAAAAATGATTTATCCAATTACCGTCCAATAACATTAATATCTAACTTTTCAAAAATTTTAGAAAAAGTCATGCATTATCGTCTCATGAATTATTTAGAAAAATTTCAAATAATTAAAGAACAACAAAACGGCTTTCAAAGGGGAAAATCCACAACTCTAGCAGCTTTTACATTAATAAAAAGTGTGATCGAAAAATTAGATAAACGCATACCAGTATCAGTAATTTTCTTTGACATGAGCAAAGCATTTGACTTTGTCAACCATGAACTACTTCTACGAAAATGCAATAGCTACGGCATCAGGGGAATAGCTTTTGATTGGATCAATAGCTATCTATCGAATCGAGAACAAAAAGTAGAAATAACCTCATTAAATAAAAAAGGTGAGTCCACTTCGTTTAGTTCTAAATTTAGTCCGACAAAATCAGGAGTACCACAGGGAAGCATTCTTGGTCCTTTACTTTTTCTAATTTACATCAACGATTTACCTACGGCTCTCCATCATCAATGTATACTTTTTGCTGACGATATTTCTGTCATAGTATCAGATGATAATAAATCAGAAATAGATCACGAAAAACAAATAAACGATACAGTAAAACAAGTATTAAAATGGCTCGAAAATAATAATCTCTGTGCGAATTTAAGTAAAACAAAATACATCAATTTTCAAAATTATAATTCTAAACCAAAATCATATAAAATCGCTTATCAAGGACAACCAATTAGTGAAGTTAAAGAATACAAATTTCTAGGACTAATTCTCGACCATCATTGTAATTGGAAATTACATATAGATTACCTGGGTAAAAAACTAAACCAATTTGTATTTGCTCTAAAACGTTTAAAATGTACCGCTAGTGAAGCAGTTGCTTTTACTGCTTACCACGGATATGTTTCTTCGTTACTCAGGTATGGTCTTCTACTCTGGGGTAACTCTACAAACATAAATGAAGCATTTTTGGTACAGAAAAAATGCTTAAGAGCTATCTGCGGTATAAGTCCCTTAACATCCTGCAGACCTCTGTTTAAAAAATTTAAACTCCTAACCTTAACGGGACTTTATATAATGCAAGCTAGTGTTTTTGTAAAAGAACACTCAAATTTTTTTATGGAATGTGATTTAAATTCAAAATATACCCGTAGAGACCCAACAAGATTAAGAATGCCCACACACCAAAGTACATTATGCCATAAAAATTGTTTTATCACAGCAGTTAAAATCCTTTATTGCCCATGGTCTAACTGAGCAGTCCTACTGATTGGACCATTGCCAATTTATTTATTCCGTGGTCTTACTGATAGGACCATGGACCAATGTTTTTTTCCGTGGTCCTATTGATAGGATTACGGACAAATGTTATTTCCGTGGTCTTATTAATTAAAGATATACAACTTCCTTTAGAAATGAAATGTAAACTTTTTCAATTCAATGATACTCATTGAGGAAAATAAATAATATATGTCATGTCATTTTGTTGCTTAGTCTTCATGATTCTGTTTAATAATTCATAAAATGGAATTTATTAAAAGAAAAGGCGGCATTGTTCTTATATCTGGTGATTATCAGTATTATAAATTAAGACAGTATAAAAATGGATGTGTTGTTTGGAGATGTTCTAATTACAAAAAAAATAAATGTACGGGCACCATCACAACTAGGGTATGTAAATAGCATTTTTATTTGTTTTATTTAAGATATAAAGCGTTTACTTTGTATTTTTTATTATTATTATTTTCCAGGAGAATAATGAACAAGATAAAAGTAAACCGCATGTATGCGAACCAAATTATGCAAAAAATGTCGTTGACAAAGCAGTAGCCAAGTTGATGGAGACGGTAACGAGATCAGACAGACCAGTGCCACAGCTTTACAATGAAACTGCATCGTCTCTAGAAGATGCTGGTTTAAATTTTGTTGTCAATTTACCTTCTCTCCCAAATATCCAGCATGGTCTGTATAGTAGAAGAAATAAGTCCATGAAAGTAACCAAAACGGTCTTCAAAAGTTTAGAAGAAGTTGAAGTTCCAGATTTATTTTCCTTCTTCGTTTTGGCTGATTATTTCTACGATGGTGCACGTATACTGGTATTTTGCTCAGAGAAAGCAAGAGAGTTGTTACAAAATGATAATATTACCGAATATTTTATTGACTCAACTTTCAGTAGTTGTCCAAAGCCTTTTGCGCAATTGTTTAGTGTACTCGGTGACGCAGGCAGTACGACTGAGTTCACAAATGTTCTGCCGTTAATTTTTGCATTGTTGCCTGATAAGAAAGAGAGCACCTACAAGACTTTATTTCAACTTATCAAGTCACAATTACCTGACTGGTCACCAAAAAAATTGCACTGTGACTATGAAATAGCAGCAATAAATGCCATTAGAGATGTTATACCCGATGTACAAATAATTGGATGCTTCTATCATTGGAGTCGTGCTTTATGGCGAAAAGCGAAAATGTTAGGAGTTGTAAAAAGTAAAGCACAGAAACGTATAATATCGCTGACGGTGGCATTAGCACTCTTACCACAGGAATATATGTCGGAAGGGTGGGACTATATTAAGACTGAAAGTGAAATAGCCGAAATTGACAGTTTTACAAAATATATAGAAAAATTTTGGATAAAGAAGAATTTATTTAAAATTTTAAATGTTTTCGCACAGCGACATCGAACAAATAATGCTATCGAAGGATGGCATTCGAAGTTAAATAAAATGATTAATAAAAACACAGTGACGCTACTGCGACTCCTAAACATACTAAAAAAATTTGCGGCACAAGCAATTGCAAAACAAAATCAAAGGAGTCGAAGGAAAAGATGCTTGACCCTTGTGAGAAATGACGAATTTATTATGCAAGTACAATTGGAACTTTTAAATTCTGATATTAATGTCGGACATGCGTTAGATAAATTACGCTGAAATGCTTTAATTTTTAGGAGAATAGGTATAATTTTGATTGCTGAAATGCTTTAATTTTAGGAGAATAGGTATAATTTTGATTATCTAGTTGTTATAATTGACTAGGAAAACCAAACGTTATTTCTTTGACTAAAGTAAAAAAGTGAATAAATAAAATAAAATAAATAAAAATGTTATTGTATTTCTTTGACTAAAGTAAATAAATGAATAAATAAAATAAAATAAATAAAAATGTTGTTGTTGTTAATGTTGCAAAACTTATAAGTGGCGGTCAAAATGTTAATTAGACAAGGGAATAAATATTTGGTTTGTGGTCCAACTATAATAGATAAGACCACGGAATAAATAAATTGGCAATGGTCCAATCAGTAGGACTGCTCAGTTAGACCATGGGCAATAAAGGGTTAAAATTTTTAACAATATTCCAAAAGATATTAGGGAACTCCCTCTGAAATATTTTAAGTCTAAATTACATAAATGGCTCATAGATAATACTTTTTATAGTGTAAAAGAATTCTTTGATAAGAAAGTAAATGATAAATATTGTTACTGATTTACTGATAGAAATATACTGCTTAGATTTAAAACCGTTAATAAACATTGTCAACATTTTAGAATTACACTTTTGTATTAATAAGTATAATGACTGTTGCCTATACTTCTGTTATTATTGATGCTAGTTGCATAATTTTTAGGAACTACTTTTCCTAAAAAATATTTGTATGCCAGTCCATGGCGAGACATGTAGATCATAACCCTATTATTAAGACCATTATTGTACCATGTTTAATGCAAATAAATATATTCTATTCTATTCTATTCTATTCTATTCTATTCTATTCTATTCTAAGGTTCTTCACATTTTTTTGTTTAAACTGTTTTTTTTTGGACAAAAACTGTTTAAACAAAAAAAAAATACGTGTGGCACTCGAGGACTGCCGCGGTAAAGCTATTGCATAGCATATATTCAAAAATAAGAAGATAATATTGTTGATTTAAAATATTTTTTTAAAAAAATACCCCTATACCCCCCCCCCTAAATCGCAGAATTTACACAACCGTCAATGACGTCTGCCCTCACGCGTCTGCCCGCGTTCGGGTCGCGCACTCGGCGATCGCGCGTCATTGCCTATCCCCCGCCCCTCCACCCTCGTTCTGCGCGCCCGCCGTCGACTCATCGCAGGTCATTCTTATCGTTCTAACTTTTAAAATATTAGTCCAAATTACTTAGTGTAAAAGACAAATTTTATCTACATTAAATACCGAAAGCGATGAAGGTATTTATTTTGATACGAATTAACTAAATACTCTAAAATATGCAACTTAAAAAAAGTATTCAATTTAAATGTATTTATAGCTCACTATTTTGGCTATAATGGCTTCCACATAAAAGGTAGATATATGCTGTCGCGGACTTTTATTTAGAACTCTTTAAGACAAACAACCCCACAATACATTCTTTTCATGTAACTCCAGCGGTTTAGGCAGCGCACGCAAAGATAGATCTCAGAGGGCAGGATTTTTTCCGACTTACTGGATACTTATCGTTATATTATGGCTAAATCACATAAAATCTTTATAAATTGTAGCCTATGTGTTATTCTGATATATAAGCCACATTACTGTAAAGTTTCATTAAAATCCGTTCGGTAGTTTTTGCGTGAAAGAGTAACAAACATCCATCCATCCATCCTCACAAACTTTCGCGTCAGGTTTTTTTTTTCGTTACGGAATTTCTACATTCGGTCGCCGCGCTCAGAGTCTCCGATAAAAGCTATGCAATAGCTTAAAAATATACACTGGTGTAACAGTACTCGGCTTTAAAAATGGCGCCTCGAGTTTATAAAACAATCACCAGTGTGACAGTTTCTTATTAGCTCGATGTATAATTACTTAGCCCGTATATTGTATTTTTGTTCTAATTATTACAAAAAAAATATAATTTCTAAGGAAGTTGCAAATAGTTTGAAGACGAAGCTTTCAAAATTCCTAACACAATATTATGTAAGTTTCCTATCAATGACTTAACTAATTCAACAACACATTTTTCGCAATTTCTTAAACTTAAAGAAACATACCTGAAAGAGCAGATATCCAGACTCATACATCCAGAAGTCATCGGGCGCGTTGCCGGGCTTGGTGAGTTGAATCGCGAGGCAACGCTGCAGGATGAGCTGGCAGCGCTGCCCCCCCGCTCCGCGACCGCTCATGCCTTACACGGGCGGCGGCATGCTCTGTGGAGGAAGAGAGGAAAAGGTTACAGCTTTTGTCTATGGTATAGGAGGAATTTGGCCTTCTATCTTGGGGACATTCAAAAGTCCTGTCAGTGATGAATTGATGATACTTCAATCACAGTAGGTACAGTGCTACAAGGATCTTTTGGCGCTCGAATGACGTTGTCAGGGAGGCGCTGTTGGTAAACATTTGTGAAATGTATTGAAAAATCAAGATGGCCGAAATCAGAACTAACGCCGTTCTGGTTTCGGTCACACGCCAAAAGATCCTAATACAGTTATCGGTAGGCATGAATGAGCAAATGACGTTTCTCTAATATTTATACTTTGACCAAAAATTCGAAGACGTGCGACATCTACCAACCCGCACTGGGCCCGCATGGTGGATGACGGCCCACTCACTCTCACCGAGAGGAGGCCTGTGTCTCAGCAGTGGGAACATTATAGGCTGGTTATATACACTTCGTTAAAATCCTATCCTACAATAATGTCTTTGGTAATATTTTGTTATCTGTGTTATCTTGAAACCGCTTCTGCCGAGGCCTAATATGCTGGATTGTGAAACAATGTTTAAGAAATAACATTGTAAGCCTTTATATAATAAAGGAGGAAAATACTTAATAATCGGAAAACAATGATATTAGGTATATCTCTGATATAAAAGTTTACAGGTTAAAGATCAATAATTTTGTCCATTGTCATTTTACACCGGTACCTACACAGAAATTGTTACATAATGCTTTAAAAAATTGAACAAAAAATCTTCATTGAATCGCTGACCGTAAAAACCGTAAAAAAATTATTCTTATGCGTACAGCGTAATGATAATGATTTAACAAAACCACCAAATTGCCATTACTGTGGTTTTTACATCTAATAAAATATTCATTTATAACGCATTTCCGCTCACAGACCCACCACAGCTTTACGTCCTAAACTTGTTTGTTTGTTTTAAGTTTGGACCAATCGTTTCGTTTTTTCTAATTTGGACATCTAAAGAGACTGTCTCATCCATTGTCTTGCCATACCAAACAAAAACTTCTAAGAAATGAATGTGTAACATAACCTCTTTGATATCCAAAAAAAACTTAAAAAGAAAAACACATCATCTATTACGTATGACGTCAAATATGTCTCCCAAATAGTTTTTTACTACGCAATAGATATTGTCATTGATATGTTATTGACACTGAAAATCCCGGTATCGATCAAACTTTAGATAAAATGACACAGAATTATCTGAGGCCCCAAAAATAAATTCCTAAAGATTAACTCTAATTCCAAACGGATATTTACAAGACAGATCGGACATAAGCCGCCAGTACAAGTAAAGCTATGAATAATATAACCTACAAATATGTAAAAAAATCCTCTAAAACCTCCTTATTTGTTTTTTAAAACAGCGTATCTAAACGTTTTAATAAAACAATACTATGAAAAGAATACACTAGTAATAATAGAACACTGATCGCCAGAGTGTGAGACCCTTGACATGACAGTTTGAGAACAAGGTGATATTAGGTATTGTTTACAATGTCCTTTAAATAGCGTTTGCGGTTGCCTTAATACCGGATACGTAATAGGGTATCAGATAAATGTAGAGTATGCGTTTTGGCGCGAAAGATCAGTGAATAAAATTAGAATAAAACCGTTATGTAATTTTAGATACCTAAAGATATTGTGGTAACGCGTTCATGAAAATTACTTTTGTAATATTATTCAACGTATTTTGCTATTTGCGAATATTAGGTATACCTTGAAAAGAAAGTAATATAATGGTTTATTCAACTTAATAGTTTCGTATTTATTTCGCGTGTGTGCCATGATTTTAATATTATTTTAAAATGACTTCCACGTTTTCGTTTTATTTAATTTCTGATTCTGATGGTTGTAGGTATATTTACATCGTACTGGCCAATTTATATATTCAAATATTGTGTGTTTGTCTTCATTCGGTATTTATTTGAGTTTATATCGTAAAAGCCAAGGTTTTAATATTTACTTATGTTAATTAAACAATCCTGCCGTAACGGCTAAATAAATTTCGATAAAATTTCGCAACAGGAACCTTGATGAATATGCCTTTAGAGAGTCATTTTCATCCCCGTTTTCACATATTTTTGGTACATAAGAATCATTCTACAAAATTAAAATACATTGTTAAAACATTATTGATTTTAATGTGTTCCTTACTTATATTTAGCCACATTTCTAGCTCATAAAACAAGTTAGTTCAACAAGTTAATCCCTCCTTGTCCTTTCGATAACCTAACATTCGATAGCTTGTGCTAACATGCTATTGTTGTTGCAGAAACTGTAGCAAACTATGTGTTCGTTCTTTTAAGTAATTTATTTTTTTATGAAGAAGGCTGCGTACTTTGATGGGTCATAAACAAGATGAAAATAGGTACAGTACCCCAAGGATCTTTTGGCGCTTGAATGACTTTAACAGGGGGGCGTTGTTGGTAAATATTTTGGGAAATGGATTGTTTTGTGAAATTGTATTTAAAAAAGAAGATGGCTGCGTTAGTTCCGATTTTGGTCACGCTCTAAATGCTTGTGGTTTACATGACAACCAGACAGTTTCGTGAACAAATTCATGACAACAAGAGAGTTTCGTGACAAAATACATGACAACAAGATGGTTTCTTTACTAAATACATAACAACAAAAAAGTTTAGTGACAAAATATGCGCCCTGTTGAAGCACTGTCAAAAGTTCCGTATCAAACAAGCAGCCAAGGAACGAAGTCTATGTGTAATGTGTAGTTACGTAGACATAAAAGACTAATAAGGGCGGATTTCACCAATGAAACTGAACGCCATCAGCTCATCCTAACCGCGGTTAAAAGCTGTCAGTGTCATCATTGTTGTGGAATATTGACATTGACAACTTTTGAACGCAGTTGAGATGTGCTTCAGTTTCATTGGTGAAATCGGCACAAAGTGTGTAGTGTGTGATTGGGGTCACGTAACAGTGACCCCAATCACGGAATATATTCTATTTTCATGCGGAGAAGGAAAACATCATACAGTTAGCAAAATTCGGAAATTATTTTAGTTACAAAAGACCCCTCCTGATCAGAAGGTCTAAGTAGCAAAACGTCCAACGTCGCGAAACGTCTAATGAGCAGTAAGTCTAATTAGCAAAATGTCCAAGTAGCAAAATGTCCAACTAGGTATCAGATGGTCTGTATAGCAGAACGTCTATTTAGCAAATCGTCAGATTCTCAAAATGTTTGGATACTCAGGCACAAAGTTCAACACACACATTGCATCGGGAGGGAAACGGACACGGCATTATAATATGTACAAGCACATACAGACTCTTTGGTCTACGTATTCGTAGCGTATATCATATATTTTTAATGGCGACTGACACTTATTAACATTGGGTCTTCCTGAAAACAGAGAGTGTAGAAACATTGGCAGAGTATGTTCCAATTTACCTCTGCTACCTTCTCCATATATTATAGAATGTTGGACTAGCATTGTTGAAAACGCCACGAAAAGCGAAGAAATGGTGGCTTTTTAAAATTACTTTAAAAAACAATGGCTTCAGTCTCTCGCAGATATAATAAACTGTCCTAGTAATTATAATTTTCGCACAAACAATGCACTTGAAGGGTGGCACAGGCGGCTAACCACGAATATAAAATCAAAGCCAACCCTGCTACTATTCCTCAAAGCTCTTAGAAAGGAAGCGCTTTGGCAAGATCGCAAATACAAGAATATGTTATTTGAAGGAAATAAGAGAAGAAAGATCGATAGTATGTTTAATGCCAAATACAAAAGAGAGCTGCAAAAGCTTGAGGGCCAAAAATTAGGACCATTTGAATTTTTGATAAACCTTGACCATATCAAATGATATTATTAGGTGAATAAATGCAGGGGAATTTGTGCGCCTAATATCCTAATATTATTTAAGAGGCTACTAGTTTTTTACCCAGATATTTTATTAGGAAATAAATTTAATGTAATTTAAGTACAAATGACTTTTACTTTCTATCAAGAGTGTACACATTTTAAATATGACTTTTTGCTAAATAGACGTTCTGCGATACAGACCATCTGATAGTTGGACATTTTGCTACTTGGACATTTTGCTAATTAGACTTACTGCTCATTAGACGTTTCGCGACGTTGGACGTTTTGCTACTTAGACCTTCTGATCAGGAGGGCAAAAGACTTACTTAATATTTATCTGTTTGTCTAACGACTGTTTTGTTGTAAGATATTTTATTTTTCTTCATAGAATTTTCAATTCAATCTGTACATATAAAATGCCGTCGTAAACGCAACAAAGAAATATATTTCAGTAAATCGTTAAAAGAAAATATGAATTTAATAAGAAATATAAACTTTACGATTGAGTTATGCCTTGAAATTGTCACTTAACAAGAAGTGGAGTAATTATATAAGCGAAGCAATTCCCAACTTCTAAACTAACAGCTTTTAGCGAAAGCATTACCATATCCATTCAGTTGCTGCCAAAGACACTTGGAGTCGTACAGAACCTTATTTGTACGACTTACAGGTTATATTCGTTTGTTTCAGTATTCTGTTTATATTGGTATAAAGTTAAGTGTATGATAAACTCAGACGCCAGTACAATACGTTTACATCATATTATGTAAATGATTTAGCACGTCGGGAAGAGATATAATTTAAGTGTTTTTAGTTGATTTGCTGTAAATAACGTAGAATTATTTGTTGGGACATAACTAATGTAAAAGTTGTTCGATTTCCTGAAAATGGGAGCTGTTTATTGGTTCCTGTGTACTTGTGTTTGATAGAAACACTTCAATCTGTTTTCGTTTTATAGTTGAAGTTGTGTTTAGAGATAATGGGCTATCAACTTATAAAGCTATGAATCGATATTGTTGCAGGAAAAGCATTTTGTTACTTTATGATTCAGGTCCATTTGCAGGTTACATAGGTATTAATTACATCATTAAACTCTACTGAAAGTGTCTCAGTACACAAACCACAGCCATACGTCATAAAGCTTGTCAACTAAAGAAGATTATGTTGCTCCTCTAGGCATCTCACTATCTTATCACTTTATCACTATTTTCCTTGCCTTCATCTACTAATGCTGGTATTGAATATATCCAAATCCTGTCCACTAGATTGTTTATTTAAACTTCTGCTCCTAGCTATATTCCTACGTGGTAGAAGAACCATCAATATTTGTCTGTCTATGGTTTCTTAGCTTATCGTATGTTGTATTAACCACTTAAAAAATTTAACACAAAATATCCATTTCCTTCAAAGATCGCGTGTCGGCATCGCACCAAATCGCGCTCACTCCATTTTGAATAGGTATTAAGGCCGTGCCACACTGTCCATTGGCGCCATTATAACGGCATCAGCGCCAATTTCGGTGTTGTGTAACTTACTTTTGTTACGAATGTAATTTTACGTCACCAGTTAGATCGTCTTCGTATTTTTGTGTGGAGTATCAAGAAGTAGTTTGCGTTGTATTTTTTGGGTACTGTTTCGGTTGAAGATTTGAGCTATGTTGTGGTGGGATTAAATACCTAGATTCTGATATAAATGGTAGCACGATTGATTTACAGATGTTTTATTGATCTTTGGATCGTGATTATTTTTTCTCTTTTGACATCCTTAACAGGCGATTATCTTAGTCAATAATTATAATTATTGCATTCCTCAAAGTTAACATTTGGCGGTTGAGGTAATAGATAGATAAATCGTTTATTTGGTGCACATAAAAGATATAGCACAACATACAAAAGCACGACGTATTGTTGTTGGCTGTTATTCTACCGACAGCAATATTATAAATGCTTTCCATTGTTACCACATTGTTTTACATAAGTAGTGAACACACACACTAATAATAAGGATATCGGATAGTTACTCGGATATCCGATATCAGGTTATGGAAAAACCAGAAATATTTGACATAAGTTGTAACTGTAACAGCACTTTCCGCTAACGAACCACCACCGTCTGTGTTGCAACACCAAATACAGGAAGTATAGAAGAAATGAGAGGACTATGAAAAATGACACGATTTTCCTCACAGCTGGTAGTTAAATTACTTTTATCTATAAAAGGTATCGGGGTATTACGACCCGCTAAATTCAGTTTTCCTGCATTAAATCGATCGATCAATAATATTATAAAAGCAAACTATAAACACTTATTCGTCTCTCCCTAGAACTGTAAAGCCTGAAACATTTTCAATGTCCCTAATGCACCGTGTGCATAAAATAATAGATTATTTTTCGATTATTATTCAACCCTTAAGACCCCTTAAGGGTTGAATAATAATCGAAAAATAGTGACTGCCGGGGTCGCGGGAAAGTCCGAAAAGGATACCGTGGCCCCTGGCAACGTACAGGCAACTGAAGGAACACGGGTGGGTTTTAGTCAGTATGAGTCTGACAGGCCCTCCCGCTCCGCCCAGAGCGAGAGAAGTTATTTGATAATTTCCCAACCAAAAAAAAGGGGGTTGTCAAACAGGACAAAGTTTCATGCGCACAAAGTTGTGGTACCAATATTTTTTGATGGCTCGCTTGTCCTCTACCTTTGAGTTTGCCGGCTCCTTAACCAGACTATCCTGTGGGTGGGTGCCTTAATATCCATTGCTATGATAAACTTTTATGCAAGACACTATTTTAGTACACTTTTATACATGACAGACTACATTCATTTTGTTGGCACATCAAAGATAAGCTTTCAAGAACAGAATTATAGAATGCAATTTCTTTGAATTTAATAAGTGTCACAAAGTCAGTGTGTCTGACAAGTTGAATTGATGTATGATTTATAATTTATATGTTTTTTTTTTATACTTGACATGATGACACTCTCAAATACGACATGATTTGCTGATTTAAATGGCTATAAGTAGTAAGTTAGTAGCGCAACTTGGTACAGACCTACTTATTAGAATGGCCTGCCCTGTGATACGATGCGGTAATTTATATTTTGATTTAAGAATAAATAAATAAATGTATATTTATCAATTTATTCCTAAATTAAAATAATATTTTAGACGTTATTCAATACCGGACTGTAAAATTGATAACTCAGTTTTAGCTCATTTTTGTATCAAATGCAGATTTTTTTTTTGAATAAGGTCTAGTTTCAAAGTGACAGGCTGAAATTATTTTGTTTGTGCTATCTTTTCTGACCAAAAGAGACTGTAAGTTTCCATAATTGTTTTTAAAGTTATTATTTACTCACACTATCATATTCATGACCTAATAATAAGCAGTTGCAAACAACTTTACAATGAGTTATAACAATAAATGTAGCTATATCTTGAACCAAATGAAATCGTCTGCTTAACCATACACATTTGACGTCTTAACGTCTCATAACTTTAAAAGAAACGTTATAAAGTAAATAAACCCTATCAAGTTTCATTTACCATAACATGTTTTGACTTAAACCCAACTTACTTTCGATGCAGCCCACATATCCCACACGATCCCAATATGTTACTCCAGTTCTGCCCGCCATCAAACATAGCCATCAACTCATAAATCTTCTGCCATCGTTGAGATAAACTTTCACCATGTTCGATGTTAAGTTATACCATAAAATATATTGCTCTATGCACTTTCATCTCCATATGAGCCAAAATTAATTTCGATTTTGTGTTCACCCTTTTTATTTGTTTCCTTTGCTTTTTTACAGGAACAGGGTGTAAAGTTCACTCATCCACCATAGAAAAGGGAGGATCCTCCGACCAGACGGGTGTCGTGTCTGGCGGGCAATTGCCCAGAGGTTGAAGTCGGGAGTTTGTATATGTCCGCCGCGCGGTAAACTCTAATTGCGCGATGCAGGATTTGAGTGACGTCAGGATGTTGTGTGACGTCAGGTCTTTGATGCGTAGTTTGCATGTGGCGATGTAGATGCCGCCACAATATATTGTGTTGTGTGCCTTCTAGTCTGTGCTAAATAAATATCGATTCTTTCTTTTTTCTTTTTTTCTTTCACTTCTGCCGTTAAAAGTAAATGGCTATAATATGTTTTTGTTTGCGACTACGATAGTATATTTTTGAACCCCAGTTAGACCCGTTTCGTTTAAGAGTAAAGATTCGAAAAGTCCGTTCCCCTCAAAGGAAAGCATCTTCCAAATTGCATGACTGTGCCTTTAGTGCGTGGTTGTGCATAAGTTGCCTCTCAGAAAATTATGAAACTGTTTTATATTTTTAAGTACCATGGGCACTTGCCAAGACGCCTTCGTGCGTCTGGTCTTGGGTGTCATTAGAACTTTGACAGTCGTTACGCGTAGTCAGAAGCCTGAAGTCGTTACGGGTAGTCACTGGGTTGTGGAGATCAGATAGGCAGTCGCTCCATGTAAAATACTTATATTCTGCTGCATTCGATTAAACCAGAAACTGATCCATCGTTAGGAAAAAGGCTGGGTAGTGGCTATAGGTACGTATTCCATGATTGATTTGACACATTTTTAAAAGTCACTAGAACGATTTAATCAATTTCACCAAATAAATCAAATCAAGCAATTCTGGAATAGTTATAGTGACGGAAAATCCTGCATCGCGCAAGCAGCGTTTACCGCGCGACGACACCAATCTTCACCCAAGCACCCGTCTGGTCCTCCATTGAGGATCGGTCATACTGATCAAGATATTCTGAAAGTACCTTCAGGTAGCAAAGTCGTTGACCTACCCGCATTGTTGAATCAACTATGTTTTAAGTAACATTAATTCTGTTTAAAGTTTACCTATATCACCACATTAGGTATGGAAATTATTCACTATTTTTACCAATTCGCAAATAACGGTTATGTGTTATTTCGTGTGTACGTGGGAATGGAACTAGAATCTTGTGTTGTCATCTGGTTGTCAACCCACACGGGTTGCTGGTGTCAAATGATGGAATCAGGTTACTTGATAACCATCGTAGGCGCCAGTTACTTACTACTACGTGTAAAACATTTATAAATGTTGGTATTATAAAAACTGTCGTGATGGCAAGATGCGGGTGTAAAACCTATGTTTTAATATAACATGTAGGTAAAGGGTTTTACTTTCTAATGCTCGGTTCCTATAAAAAATAACGAATCGTTTTGCTTACCAATGGTAGCATTTTTATTGCCAAACTGGGCATATAATCTGCGTTCGCAATTCATTTGCCAAACATGTAAACAACCACGAATTTTAGAAAAATCAACTGTAATGCCTACTGGTTCAGATTGCGCTACAACTTCACAGTTTTTATGACTTTTTCAACAATACCAGTCGGTCTAAAATCAACTTTATTTACACTTACATAAAGTTGATGTTTGTCTAAGTGGAAAACTCGTGTTTGTTTACATGTTTGGCAAATAAACTGCGAACGCAGATTAAATAGATTCGTATCTAAGCAAATTTTACCTGTGATAAGTACTTCTATATGGGAGGGTCTACTATGCAGAGCTACGAGGTCTCATGCTCTAACAGTCAACATTTGAGTTAAGAGGTCAACATTGAGACAGTTGTCCAAAAAAAACTATTTTGATCAAATATTATTTCGAATTTTACAAGTGTAAATTGCCAACAGTAACTAATAGTTCAGGAGCTATAAAAATAGTCTTCTAACATCATAGTTCATGTTGAATGAATGAATGAATGAATGAAATGCACCGATCCCAGCATGGTTTAACCAGACTCGATAAATCGAATGAACCCCAAGATTTGCACTAGCCCATGAAGCCTCATGTTTCATGGGACTTCAAAGGCTATTGCAAATCGAGGAGTAGACCGGGGGGCGCGGGTAATGGTAAGGAAGACCGTGCCCTTAGGATAAGGAAGGATTTGAGAGCCATACCGGATATGCATCCTAGAGTAAGCATTGGAATAGTGGATAGACGGGTGTTAATTATCTATGGATGGGCATCTTTTGCGACGTCGTCGTTATGTTGGTTCGAGTCGATCTCCACCGGTGAATTTTGACGGGGTTACGCTGCTTTCTCGACTATTTTCTATGACACTACTATGCTGTGTTACACGTTGCTGTTTCCATTGTCTTCGTCTGGCTACTATCCGTTTCAGGTTTCTTATAACTCTCGCTAGCCTTCTTAATCTTGTCGCGGTCTTAAGCAGTCTTCAACTTCACAAATATTTAATTAAATAACCTCCAACATTTCTTTACACAATTAACTTTACCGCCTAAATAAACACAAAACTACACTTGGCTTCGAAGTTATAGGGTTTAAAATCCAATGTCAGAGTCAAGAGCAATAATATCTAAAAGGAATGCTTTGTTGGTCAACAACTAACTACCTGCGACCCTTGACTCACTCCAAATATAAAAAAAAGGATACGCACTCGCAAAAAACAAAGCATATTGAAACACTGAACTGCACAAATAATCACACACGTATTATAGTTTAAAGTTAGTCGAACAAATTGTAAATACAGCATATAAGATGCATGGATTTATAATGAGATCCACTCATGACTTTAGGTGGACTTCTTCAGCGATCCCTGAAAGATGGAAAGACCTCACCAGATTCGCTGCGGCAGGTATACCCTCGTACTTATGCATGCACTGAACCGTACGCCTGAGATCAGGAACGCTTATTTCACCCACTATTGTACTGTTTTAGTGTATTTTTCGCGACCTAAAGTCACAACCACAACAAAAACAAAAACACTTCGATTTCGACGCCCGGCTTGTAGCTAAAACTTGCAACATGTGGTGTGCACATTTCACTAATCAGTAAAAAACTTTGGTGGAGCACAATTAGGAGCGTCCATGCGCTGCGACGTCCGACGACCGAATCTTCTAACATCATAGTTCATGTTTCACACTTATTCGCCTGTTTTAAAGAAAAACAATGCCAAATAAAAACATGTACCGTTTTAAACAAACCTTGTTTACTGTCAAATGGTTGTCTTATCATACCTTTTGTCTACCATCTACATCTATACACATAGAAGTCGTTGACCAAAGAATATTTTCCCACCGAAATACTTTGACCTTTACTTGAAAGTGGTACAATATCTCAAGTTGCGAGATGTAAATGATACTCGCTAGGATTCTGCGAAGACACAGTTACATATCAAGCTCTACATGTGCAGTATAAGCTGATCTCGCATTGTACAAGATTTCCGTACAAGGAGAAGTCAGGTTATACTGGAAAAATATTGCTTGGTGTACAATAGCATGGGTACTTGTTTGGCTGGTTACAGTTCATTCTTGACTAGATCAATCGGTGTCAGTATGTCTGTCACGGGCATTATACTCAAAGACTGGTAGTAATATTTACGGAGCTGAAAAATGTTAACCTAAGCTTTATCAGATCTACAAAACACGTCTTAAGTGTGTGGTTTTGCCATTACCAGGGGGCCTACTCTCCAAGCCCGGCAACGAAGATACGGGTCCGTCCAAAAGTAGTTCAAAACTTAGGAGTGATCCCTACACCCGATCAATTAACTTTTTTGAGGGGTAAAAACACACCGGGAGTAGGGGACAACTCTCAAATCATATTGGTATCATTCATTCTTAGGTCAGACAACTGATCTGATCTGGGTGGAAACTGATCTTATGTCCGTAGGTGATACGGGGTTGGAACAATGCACAAAATCAGACCCGAAACTTAGTGAGAAACGGGTATTCTAAATGCAAATGGAGATTTTCGCCAGTAAGTAACGAAGAGAATAAAAAAATCGCGCATTATATTTCGTAGATATTTTCTTAAATCAAAAGCAAAAAGCTGGTAAAACCTACACGTAGGTTCTAATAGGTATGTACCTAATAAATCGACTCATTCTGTTAACAAGAATGATCAAAATAACAAAGTAAAAGGTTCAAAACAAGATTTTAATTAAAGTATTCTACGAAGTGATACACATACGAAAAAATTACAAATATAGAGCTAGTGAGACCGGTATAGTAGATTCGTTTGTAACTAGATCAGAGTCAGCGGTAAATCAGAGGTATAGTGGGCGACTGATATCGTTTCGTTTGTCAAGTACCAGCTGATGTGGGTTTCCATTACACTATACTCCATTTGAAATAAGATTAGACATTTAAACAAGCCTTTTTTACAGTCTGTTGATCCGATTCTGACTTCTATACCGTAGGCATAAAATGGCATTAAAAGCAAATATGTGATTACAATAATTGTTTACCGCAGCTGCCATTTGTCGTGCCTCCAACGCAATAAACGTCAAAATTGGTTGAACGGAAACTGTAAAAAAGGTTTAGTTAAATGTCTAATCTTATTTCTAATGGAGTATAGTACTTATAGAAGGAAAGATAAACCTCATACTGCATTGCCTGTTCAATGCAAAATTTCTAAAGGGTTATTTAAAAACCCCTAATTAATTTTCCAGGTCCAGAAAATGTTTTTTTTTTTGCTTCTATTGTTCTGTCTACCCTACAAATTCCGGTGTCTATTTCATTTTATTCCGGTAACTACACTAGGTAAGTACCTATTTTCTGATAGTAAAAGGTCTCACAAAAGACGTCTAAGAATTACCTACCTATTAATTAAGTCTTTAATCAGCATGGATCTAGTATAATAGTCGTGGGTACAAAAGAGGTAACATCAAAAGTTAAAAGAAAAAAGAAAGAAAAGAAAGAAAAGAAAAGTAAAAAAAGAAAGAAAGAAAGGTAAGAAAAGAATGAAATATTGTTTATTCTGCACAAACAAAAAAAAAACATTACAAAATACACACATACAAAGTAGCCACATAAAAAAAACAGCTGATCCGATATCAAAGTGAAAGTGTAAAGCCGTACCGTACGCAACCATGTGCACACGCCTTAATAGCCCACGAGTCCATCACGGTATGTGAATGAACCTCGTGGGTGTAGCCATTCATTAATTCATTCATAAAGAATGAACATAATCGTGTCAATTTACTGTATTCGCAATCAGTTATTTGTCTACCGAGCTTTTTCTTTTGCACACCTTGCATTAAAAACAACCATTTTATAAACACCTCTTTTAAAGTATAAGTTATATGTAAGGGAGGGTCAAATTATAGTGGAAATGATGAGTACGGTTTTGGGTATATTGTAAAAATATTGTTTTGTAACATGAAAGTCATCGTTTATTGAATATTGATGTAAAACATGTTCCATGTTTTGTGTAAAAATAACGGTTGTTATACTTCATTTGATACTAAGGTCATGTACTTGATAATAATTTCATTGATTATGAGAAGTAACGCAGGTAGGCATGAGTAAGTGAAATTTCGGGATAGAGCCACAGTATAATAAAGTAACGGTATTATATCTACGCAGTGACCCTGAAATAATTACCTACAGCCGCTCGGTAGATAAACCGCGTTCGTCCGTAACTGCTGAGCACTTGATATTATTGCGTACTGATATACACTGTGATTTCGAAGCGCGTTATTTCGGCCGTTTTCTATTAACATATAATACTGTTACTTATTTATACTGTGCCAGAGCATTGGATATGAATGGAACCAAATGTCAAGGAACTTTTTCGTCTTCTGAAACTTTTTCTTATGACAATAAACACCAAAAATGTTAAAAAAAAACAGCGTAAGCAATGAAAATAAACCATAGCTAAAGTCAGTGAAATAACATGTTTACCTAATTGACTGCCAACTTTAATCCTAACTAATATTATAAATGCGAAAGTATTTGTTTGTTTTATTGTTTCGCTTTCACGCTTAAACGGCTGTACGGATTTGGCACATGGGTACACCATGACCTGGGTTAGGACAAAGAATACTTTATATCCCGATATCCCCACGGGATCCTCGGTATGTAAAGATGGTCACCCATCCACGGCCCACCGGCAAGCGTAGCTTAACCTGATGGATCGACCCGTGCGCCTATTATTACTTATCCACGTGCGAAACAAACCAAACACAAACACACACCTACACGCAAACCTAATTACAGAAATACAATCATTTATCATTTAATTTCGTAATTAACCATTCCCATCACGCGTCAATAATATAACATCCATATAAAGTTTATAACCTAACCTAACGTATTCACCTGTGTATCTAATAAACGGACACTAAACGAGCACTAACTAAAGTCTAGAATACTAATCTGTACTTAATAAAGTATACCGTTAGGCAATTATCATAACATACCCTAACGTAGTAAAATATTATCGAGTGGGTGTGTGTGTGTTTAAATGTTGAGTGAGTTTGTGTGCGAAATTATCATACTTAACTAATTACTCAATTATTTTTACGTCACCTTATGTATGGTTGATGTGGAAATGGAAGTGGGCGGGTCACGTGGCCAGGCTTAAAGAGTAGTAAAATGGACTGGACCACGAGGCACGAGCAGAAGCAGGCCTAACGCTAGATGGGTAGATGAGATAGTTGAGGTGGCAGGTCAAAGCTGACTAAACACAGCCAGCAATAAAGACTACTGGCATTCCTCGGAGGAGGCTTTTACCCGAAGGGGGTCGCGCAAATTACACTTTTAATTTTTTTTGTATTTTCTTTTATTTTCTGTTTCCAAGTTATTGTTTGTAGTTTGCACGGAATCAAATAAAGTAATATTATTAATATCATAAACATGTTGATGGACATAATGGGTCTTGTAACTAAGCTTGTAAGTTGGTAGCTAACTATCTAGCTATGGAAAATACGAATTGGTACATCTTGTGAAATCATTTCCAGATCTCCAATATCATTTTAACCATTTTACTGAGATTTTCATTTTGATGTTAATAGACCAACAATGGCCTTCTTCTTGTAGGCCCCTATTTACTGATATGATAATAATTCGCTAAAACGTCCAAAACAGATACCTACACCCACATTATGACATCAATACCATATTCAACCTTTAAATAAATTCAGCCAATGACAGGACGTAGACCTCTTCCTGTACCATCATCTGCTTCTTCCTACCTCACACAACACTGTGACCCAAATAAGGCAAAAATACATTAAATGCACACCTCCTTTATGTGTGTATTGATTATGACTATGTGGGGTGTGTGTGTGTGTTTGTCGTCTGCGCAACCGGACACAACACCGCTATACATCCGACCGCGGCGGCGCTCTGAATGTCAATGCCAAATGCAAGGACTTGATCTACTACGGCACACTTGCTGCGACTAGTGTGAATTTTTTAATTAATTATTAGAAAAAGTTTGTTATACCTGTTTCGTAGACGAGTTTGTATCGATAGTTGAAAGTGGAGTGGTTTGTGTCTTATTAAAAGTGAGGTTGTGTAAACAGTGTGATTTCTTTCATGATTAGTTGAATCTTTGCTTCGGATTATACTTATTAGCTGTACCCCAAGTCTCGATCCCGTGGGAATATCGGGATAAAAAGTATCCGTCCTAACCCAGGTTATGGTCCCATGTGCCAAATTTCATCCAAATTTTGCGTGAAAGCGTAACAAACAAACAAACTCACTTTCGCGTTTATAATATTAAGTTCGGATATAAAGCTGACCTCAGTTTGGACGATTATGAGTGATCCTAAAGATTTCCCTTAAGCAAATTTCAATTATATGTGGGTATAAAAGGTATGTAGAGCAAATACAGAATAGATAGATATATTGCCCGCAAGAACCTAACAAGTATTGAAATTAAGTACTTAAAGAAATGCATACTTATTACTTCATCATAATGCACCCGTGCTTTGCATGCTATTCACTTATCTATATTGCACAAAACATTTTTTTCCACAAAATGACTTACTTTACAGATCACATTCACGTGCAAAAACCATAAATACTTTTTAGTAGACTCACTTTTTTTGTAGAGTTTTTGTTAAGCAACTGTGTTAAGAAAGTAGAGACTTAAATAATCATTTTATCACAACGTGTATCTGACATTATCAGTATTATCATGACACCTAATATGACAGTGAAAGTCGAAAAAAATATAAGACATCGATAGGGAATTAATTTGACAAACACAAGCGCGTGCGATCTCTTTTGATAAACGTTGACATTGGCATCATTTTGAAATCGATCGTTCCATTTTTAACTGACTTCGAACAAGGAGGTTCATATCAAAGATCGAATGAATGGAAATGATCTTTCTGCTATTAAAAATAACTTCAGTCATGTTGCATTTGGTACGTAATTCTTGTTTATGTTTTCTTTATTTGTTGTCTTCAGTGGATTTGTTGGTATCCGACAGTTAATCGATTAATTTTGTGGTGGGATACATAATAAATGCAGATTTACCTGTAAAATTCCAAGATACACATCTATTATATTATATTTAAAAAAAGCAAATTAATTTTATCATAATGAGCTTAAATCGCAAGATAAGTCTCACGATTAGGATTAATAATTTCTTCTTACACATAATTCGTATTCATGGTATTACTTAGTATTAACATCTTATTAATGTTGTGAAGTGAACGGCATTATTATTTTGCAATAAGTGAAGATGAGCTGTTAAGATTATTATTGCCTACTTATACTTATTATTACTTGCGTACGTATTTATTGCCTAGTTCATTAGTATTTCGACCGATTGATGTCAGAATTTTTGTAATCGTTTTTTTCTTTGGCAATCTTAACCTATTTGTAAATTTACAGCAGCTATTTTCACTTTCATATTCACATTTATATATAAATGTTAATTAATATTATACAGGGTGGCAGGGACATCGACGCGAAGCCGGTTACCATGGGTTCAGTACATGATTCTGAGCCCCCCTGCGTTGAAATTTTTCGTCGGTTATTTTAAAAAAAATCTGCTGTTTCATAGAAAAGTGCAATACCTATGCGGTCAAAATGTATGGAGCAGCTGTTTTTTTTTTTAAATAACCGACGAATGTCCCTGACACCCTGTATTGTCTATAAAATGTATAAATATACAGGATGGATTTTTGAGATGGGGTAGTAAAGACAGTTATCTTAACCGTTGTAGCTACAGGAATGGTCTTAGCAGACTGTCTTTACTTTACTTTTTGAGAAATTTTGATCTGCTTTCACAGATTACTTAAACAACATTATTTACCTACTTAACTAGACTACAGTGTAGATTTTATGTTTTTCCGTAACTTTAATCATAATAAAAGTTTCATAACGCTACGTAACTCTCATTTAATTTTATTGCAAGATTTATTGAACGCTTACGGACGCCAAGATTTTATGAAGAAAGGAGATGATCTATGCATTTGTTTGTGTAACATTTTGTGCACTTGCATTACCCGTGTTTTGCATGCGAAAATAGTACCTACACTCAATAAAGAAAATTTACCACGATCAGGACCAACACATTAGGCCATTTTATATACTCTTATTTAAATATCAAATACTAGTTTCCACCAACGGCATCACCCGCGTGATATCTTTATAAATTATAGCCTATGTTACTCATTGGTAACAAAGCATTCTACTGGTGAAATAATTTTTAAATCGGTCTGTAGACTTATTCAAAAACCTAAACAATGAGCAAGTCTCTTATCCTAGACATATTCTTTAAATACTCATTAATTCAGTAGGAATTTAAATCTTCTAGACAATCACAAGACCTAATCCTATATTCAAAACATCCTATTATTTCCCTGAACAGTCAAATAACAAAAAATAATAATATACAAACAATAGTTAGCTATTCACCCCATAATACAACAACTAAATTCAAAATTTAATGTATGGTATTTAGATGATGGGACTCTAGGAGGCGACGTAGAAACTGTTCTAAAAGATCTCCGATTCCTAAAGCACCAATTTCAATCCATCGGCCTTGACCTCAACTACTCCAAATGCGAAATTTACCCTTGTGACAATACCGACAGACAATCGACCATACAGAAATTCAATACAATAGCCCCAAATATCAAAGTCTTAGAAAAAAGTTCACTGCGCCTCCTAGGCTCCCCAATTTTAGAAGACAGTTTTTCACCTTTTGTTGATGAAAAAATTAAACATTTTAACGACATTTCGGATAGACTTTCTAAAATCAACTTACATTCGGCATTCACCCTTATCAGATACTGCTGTTTCGTTCCAAATTTTATGTATTCTCTTCGCTCTTCCCCTTTATGGAAGAAGCCACACCTTTTAGACAAAATTGACCAAATCATTAGAAGCACGCTAACATCAATCATAAATGTGGCATTGGACGACCGCGCATGGCTGCAAGCCACACTACCCATTCGTTTTGGTGGGCTCGGCGTCCGCAAAATTTCTAGTGTAAGCTTACCGGCGTTCCTGTCCTCGGTCCACAGCACCGAAAGGTTAACCACAAGAATCTTAACCGCTTCCCAGGTTGACCCTGAAGTGCCGTGTTTGACTGATGCGATGAACGCCTGGAAAGTGGCTTGTCCGGATTCGGAGCAGCCCGAGAACCCGTCTTCCCAGAGACAGTGGGATGAGCCGCTCTGCAGGTTGGTACGGAATAACCTCATTAATACGTCCACCAACACTGCTGAGCGTGCCCGCCTATTGGCTGTGGGAGAATGGGAATCGGGCCTCTGGCTTCAGGCACTACCTTCACCCAACATAGGCACTATGCTGGGTGACACCACTTTCCGGCTCGCTACAAGTTTGCGATTGGGCGCTCCTTGCGGGGCTCCGCATCGTTGTCAGTGCGGTGAAGCAGTCGACCGCATCGGACACCATGGCCTTTCCTGCAGCAAGAGCGCTGGTCGTTTGGCACGGCACGCAAGCATTAATGACATCATCCGTCGGGCTCTTGTCACCGCCGGGGTGCCAGCTGTTTTAGAACCCAATGGCTTGGCACGTGACGATGGGAAGAGGCCAGACGGAATGACCATAATGCCTTGGAAGTTGGGTAGGCCTTTGGTGTGGGACGCAACCTGTGTCGATACCCTCGCGCCATCCCATCTTCCTAGCACGGCGGGCTGTGCCGGGGCGGCTGCTGCAGGTGCAGAAAACCTCAAACGGCGCAAATATAACAACCTTATTGGTAGCTATATTTTTGAGCCGTTTGGGGTTGAAACACTAGGGCCGTGGGGTCCGAGTGCTCATCGAGTATTTCGGGACATCGCCAAGCGGTTGGTCGACTCCTCACGTGACCAGAGGGCTGGCCAATTTTTAGGTCAAAGAATCAGCATTGCCATCCAACGTGGCAATGCTGCCAGCCTTTTGGGCACTTTTCCCACTGACAGCGACGCCGACGAATTTTTTGATGCCCAATGAGCCTTTATTGTTTATAATTTATATATTTTAGTGTTAGTTGTATATTTTAATCTTAATGTTATTTTAATTTTATTTGTAAATTAGTAGCATAACATAATAAACAGCAAAAAAAACAATAGTTTACGAATTCAAACTATTCGTACTACAACTATTCGGCCGGAGCTTCCCCTTGCATAGGACAGCCGGGAATTTAATATTCGGCGTACACCCTACCGCGGAAGTTTTTACTTCCACTCAGATGTTTATGGTCGAAAATTTTCAGGAGTTCGTTGACTCTCTGATGGGTTGACTGTACAATGTGTTTAGTTAAGAATGATTTTGAGGGCGATGTTTGATGTGAGAAGGGGTAAAAGTTTTGTTATTGACGTATTTTGGACAAAAAATTTGTTTTTCTTTTTCCTTGTTTAGGTACATAGAAGAAAATTTTCTATTTTATGCCTGGCAACATAACATCACGCCTGTTTTACTGACAACATTGGCCCAAAAAGCTATAAAAAAATGCAATCACCATTTTACACTCAGCTTGCTCTTTGTACCGAGAAACAAATGCTCACAATACATCTCATATTGCTCGGGCCGCATCTGCATCCATCGTTACGAACCTTCACATAGTGATACGCAGATGTGACCAACCATTATCGGCTATCGTCGCGATAGTTCAGGCCGCGTGCGAAGCACTAATCGCCCGGGTGGCGGTACGTAATAAGCGTGGCGCGTGGTCAGACTAGCGTTGGTCATTTTGACTGTCATTTCCGAACTGCGTAGACGCTCTGTCAAAATAATGGAGAGCCATCTTGGATTATTGCACGATAATTCGTTAAAATTATGAAGTCGCTAATGTGACTACCGCATAAGGTACCGCGATAACATTTTAGCGAGCAAAACCTACGAAGCTTCGGCACGCATTGCTTTATCACGATAGACGCAGGTGCGGCCCCAGCATAACAAACTAGAACATCAAATCACATCCAATTATCAAAAAGGAGCAGAAAGTTTAAATGCACTTGCAACTAATGGCCGCTATCTAAGATGTCCCATCATTCTGTCCCGTTCAGATGACGCTACCGTCTACCATACAAATAGAAATAATAAAAAACTGTAGTAAAGTTTCAAACTGACATGGCAGCAATTTAACTTGGCAGCGGAGGACATTTCATGCCATAGTAACTTAATAAAAGGACCAAGTTTATAGCCCAACATACATCTAGACTTGGCATGTAACTTGACGGATTAAATAGACTGGTTCAGTATTGCCAGGGATTAAGTTCATACGATTTTATTTCTTATTTCTCAAATGTATATTTTTATTACCTCGTGCAAGACAATAAATTGAGGGAATTAAGAGGTATAACTGTTACTGACATTATGACGATTTTGTAGTCTGCAGATCATAACGACTGATATTCTTCAAAGTTGAATGTAATGGCGCCTTGTCTCTCTGACAAGAGTAATTAAAAACTTATTTTATTTGCTTGAAAACTTATTTTTTTTAATCTTGCAGACACTTATCGAAAAGCCTTTTGTTTTTATTTGCAATAAGCATGATAGGTATATATAAAGTTCTGCCATTGTCTGTGTCTATATTTGCGAGCTTGTAAAAGAAAAACTAACTAACTATTAAAAAGTATTGGGAATGCATTATATTTTTAAACAGACACAAAATAAAAGCATTTAAACTCTGATTTTTAATTTCCTAGACCCAAAAGATAGCTGCAATCGACTTTTTTTTTAAATAACTCGTTAAATAATAAGAGGAGACAACACAACAAAAGTGAATCCTCCTGCAGAGAATGATTCAGTGGTCCTTCTTGAGAGTCACTCGATAACTAGATTATTTACTAGGTTATTTTTATGTCGACACCAAATGTCATTTTAGTCTGGCAAATTAATAATTAGAGTATAGTTATAACGTTCCTTTATTGAACACACGTATTATATGCTTGTAGCTATTACAATGGTTTATTTAGCATTTATAGTTTTTTAAGCTATTGCATAGCTTTTATCGGAGACTCTGAGCGCGGCGACCGAATGTAGAAATTCCGTAACGAAAAAAAAACCTGACGCGAAAGTTTGTGAGGATGGATGGATGGATGTTTGTTACTCTTTCACGCAAAAACTACCGAACGGATTTTAATGAAACTTTACAGTAATGTGGCTTATATATCAGAATAACACATAGGCTACAATTTATAAAGATTTTATGTGATTTAGCCATAATATAACGATAAGTATCCAGTAAGTCGGAAAAAATCCTGCCCTCTGAGATCTATCTTTGCGTGCGCTGCCTAAACCGCTGGAGTTACATGAAAAGAATGTATTGTGGGGTTGTTTGTCTTAAAGAGTTCTAAATAAAAGTCCGCGACAGCATATATCTACCTTTTATGTGGAAGCCATTATAGCCAAAATAGTGAGCTATAAATACATTTAAATTGAATACTTTTTTTAAGTTGCATATTTTAGAGTATTTAGTTAATTCGTATCAAAATAAATACCTTCATCGCTTTCGGTATTTAATGTAGATAAAATTTGTCTGTTACACTAAGTAATTTGGACTAATATTTTAAAAGTTAGAACGATAAGAATGACCTGCGATGAGTCGACGGCGGGCGCGCAGAACGAGGGTGGAGGGGCGGGATAGGCAATGACGCGCGATCGCCGAGTGCGCGACCCGAACGCGGCCAGACGCGTGAGGGCAGACGTCATTGACGGTTGTGTAAATTCTGCGATTTAGGGGGGGGGTATAGGGGTATTTTTTTTTTTAAATATTTTAAATCAACAATATTATCTTCTTATTTTTGAATATATGCTATGCAATAGCTTTACCGCGGCAGTCCTCGAGTGCCACACGTATTTTTTTTTTTTCTACCAAAGAGTATTGTTACTAAGAAATCGTGTCGTGCCAACACATCGTCATTTCGTATTAGTTATTTATTCCTTGACTACAATTAACAAAATATTTTAAGTACTTTAGCATAAGATACAAAACAATGTGAACTATCCTAGGTGATAGGTCACATATTGAAAAGGATTAACTTCAAGTAAACTACAGCTTAACATTTAAACATTTGCTAACACATAGTAATGTTTATTTTTATTTGGATTTGCACAAGGTGCCTGACGAAACGGCAATAAAATATTAACCGGCTATAGAATTTTGTGAAGCAATGTTAACGTAAACAATGGGGCTTTAAGTAGTTATAACTAAAATTATGAAAAGACATCGTCAACATATTGCTAAATATGTAATCTGTAGTTAATTTTAGAGGTGTTAAAATGTCTTGCAATAGAACGTAGGAATTGATAATGGTGCCGATTCTCTTGTCACAAATACTTCTAAATTAGAGTAAAAATCACTCAAATTTAGTTTATTCCTGTCAAACGACGATTTCCCATTCTGAAATAGACTAAAGTGCGACAACTTAACTATATTTTAGTTTGACAGCACTAAGATAGTACTGAGTTTTTAACTTAGTGAAAATGGCAAATTTGCTATTTTTAATTTGAAGTTTATCACCAAAAATTTTGATTGTAAAAAACCAAACCAGACTAAGCCTGACAATTTTTAATCGCGATTAAAAAGGTGTGGGATAAAATAAGTTGTCATGATGTTGTTGTTGTTGGTTTATTCACACCAACATCTCGACTTCACGTTCAAAAACAGTACTTACTGTATTATTTTTTTTGCTTATATCTCGAAAATGGTGTGAACAAAGTCGCAGGCAGAAGCTAGTAAAACATTAAATGAAGTCGGTCATAAAGGGGAAGAGCATCAAAAAATTCGATTGAAAATTTTAAATTGTTGCAAACTTGAAACGCGCGGAAAGACAAGAAAAGCTTTTTGAAAAATAAAAAATTCTACATAGCTACGTGAGTGAAAAAGAAACCTTTTCAGCTTCAGTTGCAAAGATAGGTACAGAAATAAGAATAGGTGATTAAAATGCTTCCAGACTCATTAACGATTTCAATCAATGAATGTAAATTCGATTAAAAGCCCCAGACTGTCTGGAAAAGAGGATCAAATAAATCGTTGTGAAACAAAGCTCTTTAGAAAAGTAAACTTTGTTAAGGCAAGATTATTATCATGTGGGTACCCGGTAAAAAACACGATCCAGAAAATTCTCCTTTTTGAAATAGGTTTATTAAAAACTCTTAATTAAACTAACCTATGAGAAACGCATTTTTTATTTTCTTTGTGGTTAGTGACTAAGCTTGTGCCAGAGTTTTAAAGCCGCCCATGGGCCTCCGACTTGGTTTCACATGCCGTCGAGAAATATCTTTCAGGCATGCCGGTTTCCTCACGATATTTTCCTTCACTGTTTTTGAAGCAAGTGAAAATTATACAATACGCACATGAATCCGAAAAGTCAGAGGTTTTGGGTTCGAACTCGACACCTATGACTTGGTAGCCACTTCGTGGTCACACCACTGCTCCAAATTCCTTAGAATCTTCTGTCATACTTACTCAAGTTACTTCCTAACATACCAGTTAGGATTATTGGCTTTTGATTAATGGGTTCGAACTCGCCTATAACTTGGTGGCAGTCCGACGGTCATACCACTAGGCTATCACTGCTATTAAATTATGTTTGAAAAGGTCTTTGTACCATCCTTTACAATATGAAATACTAAAGTCACTTTTCATCTTGACGTTTTCCCGGCTCTCTGCCAACTTAAGGTAAGTACGCTTTGCTTAAATCTGCTCGTGCTTCCATTAGTCGTAACGTCAGCAAAAATTCAACATTCGTTTCCGAAAATCTTAATAACTTAACTGTCATCGTTACAAATTCATAACACTTTATGCTACTCACTTTTGATTTGTTCGTAAAAAAATACAGTATTTTCTTTACTTTTGAAACTGAATCGATTTTGCTTCAGACACTGCAAATACAATCGATCACACAATACGTTCAATTTTCATTAATTCACAAACAGAAATGGAAATTTGAGTATAACAAAGCAAAAAAATACTATTCGAGTAAATCGACACCAGCGTCAATTTCACGACAAAAAGTCGCGCGACACGGCGACATGACTCATTCTACGGAAACGTCGATTGCCAAGGTCGCATAATCGCATCCACCGACGCGCGACCAGCCATTGTTTTAACAGGACAATCGCTGTTTTTTACTCCATTTTTCTATTCTATTCTCTTAATACTTCAAAATGCTTGCGAAACTGCGCTATAATGAGAGGAGATACGGCCGTTTTGGAGTTAATAGTCAGTGACATATAAGTTAGAAGCTATTTGCCTCAACGCGTGCTTTGAAGACCACAACAAAATAAACTTAGTATGGAAACCACTTAGTATTTTTTTTAGTTTTATTTGAGAGCTTTTCCTCAATTAACATGGCATCATAATAATATCACGTAAATGGGGTTAAAAGTGAAATTTTACAGATTAGTCTGGCAAATGCAAAAAAAAACATTACCTACTAGTTCCTACTTTAACACGTTCAGTGCCGGGAGGCCTCCTGGAGGGTTCACCGAGTCGCATATGGGATGCTGGGAGCTCTCGCGGAGGGCTCATTTTAAATGAAGGTTTTTTTTTTGCGAATACAAATCTGATGTGTATTTTAATAAGATTTATTAGTATAATATGCGTTGGTTTTAAAATGCAAGCATTTTAATTTTTTGTTCACAGTTACAAATATTCACAAAAAAAAAAAATGGGAACTACGTATAGCGACAAGACCCTAGAAAACACAATTTTACTTCGTTTTACAGTGTCTTTTTTTCACGGTTGTTAACCTAATACCGTTGACCGCCCGCGGTGGTTAACTTTAGCGCAAACGTAATGCCGGCAACCCTCCGGGAGGGTTCACTTCCAATATGTATGGCGGCTTGGCGTATGAGTTCTATGAAAATGGGCGGAGTCGAATATGTTAAGATATCGTCATGGTTGAAATCAGCTAACTTTACAACAGTGCCTTAGTCGAATTTTCCCCCTTGTGTGCACTTACGATAATTTCGCCATCTCTTCGGCACTTACAAAAAGAGATATCTTAACCTATTTCTCGAATGCAAATGGCAGTAGTGTATAATTTGTACGATTTCCCATGGTACCTAATTAGTTTTACGGTGTCCGCGATGGCTCAGAGATGGCATACTAAGTGTGTCGAGCTCGAAAGTTCGCGGCAAATAAACGAAGCTGGTTTTAAGAGATACGCCTTTTAACTATCTCTTGTGTTTTCTTTTGGAGTTAGTTTGTTTTCCCTATACTGTCAAGATTATGGGCTCTTAACCGATATGCTTATAGATAGGCAATGTCTCGGCTTAAGGTGGATGCTCAAAGGAAGGCCACGAAATTAAAATTTTCATACGTTTCTGCCATCTGCAGGTCAGTATCGGGTTGTATTTTGATCGAAATATGATTTCGTGACTGTAAAAAAATATGTATTTACATAATTATAACCATACGGATCATCAATACATCTCTCTGAGTTAGAATTGGGGGCCTACCACCACCTCCAAAGCAGTATTATTTTAATATTACTTTAGTTTGGGAAAGTGATGAAGCTCTACAGGTGCTCGTACGTATGTCTCAAATGTCATGATTTCATGAAACAGTCATTCAATAGGTTAATTTGAACTTGAAAGAGTATTATTGATGGTTTTAATAAATATTATTCTGTAAATACATTTAAAGCGTTGCGGTCGCGAATCATATTTTCATCAACATACAATATGATACTGGCCTACAAATTGTAAAAAACGTAAGAAAAATTAAATTTCGCGGGCCTGTTTGCATCCACGTTAAGATTATGTTTGTTGAACATATTGTCTATGCAAAAAAAAAGTCTAAGGCCTGTATATATTATAAATAAGTTATAAATTACCAGTATTTATAATGTAATGGACCTGCCGGTCGATTCTGTAAAAATATCACCGTGAAACTTAGGTGAAGTGAGTGTGAAGTGAGCTGTCAATAGTGTTAATCCCTAGCATCCTGCCGCTCGATTTGTGACAGTGACAGCTTACCTCACGCTCACTTCACCTAAGTTTCACGTTGATATTTTTACAGAATCGACCGACTGGAATCTGGTCAATGGTTATAGGCAGCAAGCCACAAAGAGACACTTAATCAACATTTATCTTGCCTAGTGTTTGTGCCAAATGCGGTTTCAAGCTGTGTGTGTTGAGTGGTGTCCTTTGTCGGATAACACCATGTTAATGCCAAAAGTGGCACAGTGGCAGTGAAAAGGTACATCTTTATTTAAATTATTAAAGAAAAAATACAATGTCAATTTAATGCCTGAAAATCCTGGACTACACAAATTCCAAGTTTTCCATAAAAAGTTTATTTTCTACAACAACATTACAACTAGCTTCGAATAATACAACTATACTACTAACAACTTCGCGATATCTTTATAAATTATAGCCTTTGTTACTCAATGATAATATAGCATTCTACTGGTGAAAGAATTTTTATAATCGGTCGAGTAGTTTTTGAGTTTATTCATTACAAACAAATCTTTTCTCTTTATAATATTAATAGGTATAGATTTATAATATATATTGATATTATAAATGCGAAAGTGAGTTTGTTTGTTATGCTTTCACGCTGAAACGGCTGAACGGATTTGGATGAAATTTGGCACATTAGACCTTGACCTGGAGAAGGACCTAGGCTACTTTTCATCCTATATTGCAGACGATGTCGCGGGAAACAGCTAGTAATATATTAATATTATAAATGCGAAAGTGAGTTTTTTATATTTTGTTTGTTACGCTTTCACGCTAAAACGGCTGAACGGATTTGGATGAAATTTGGCACATTGGTAGACCATGACCTGGATTACGATATACTTTTCAACCCAATATTCCTACGGGATTGAGAATTATGCGGGTAACCGCGGGGCGCAGCTAATATTAAAACCACGTAAGTAAATAGGTACCATTTTTATTTCAAATAACATAAGTTTTTTCTTCCGTTTACTCAGACGTCCCATTACTGCAGTTTACGCAAACCTGTGATAGTAAGCCGGGTGCAAGGTCAGGCCGCAGTGCGGGGGTTGCAGACGGGCGTATCGATCGCATCCCGCGCGTCTGAACGCCTCCCCGTCTGTGGTGCGCTTTATATTACGCGATTATACGATTATGGAGAGCGTAGTGTTGGTTTAATTGAAGCTGAAAGATATATGGGCTGTGTTAAAGTGTGCGATTTTAATGTGATGAAAATATTTTAAAGTGGTTTCGGAAATAGTTTTTTGTTAAGAAATGGTAACTGAAATAGAGGCATCACACATACATCCTCCATAGAAAAGGGACGATCCTCCGATGAGACGGGTGTCGTGTCTAGTGGGCAACTGCCTGACGATTGATGTCGGGACGTTGTATATATAATCGTCGCGCTGTAAACTATGTTTGTGCCATGCAGGATTTTGTGTAACGTCCGTCTGATGCGTAGTTCATATGTGGCGATGTAGATGCCGCCACACCGATAGGTTGCTGGATAAATAATCAAGAACATAGTTTTATTAATGATATAAACCTCACTCAAAACAAGAAATTATTTATGAGAATATTACGCAAATAAATCGAGCTCACAGGTACAAACAACTATCCTAGTCTTGAGTCTAAATAACCTGTTTTGTCGCCCAATTTAGTTTTTACTTTAAGACACCTATCAATCAATCGACTATTCAGGTATATTTATAGATTTTAAAAGTAAAACGCTTTACTTGATTAGGAGCGCAAAAAAGTCGGGTTGTCCAATACTAATCGAACATTTTGAATGATGCTCAAATTATTTACCTTTTTAAGATCGTATTTGAAAAAGATGCTCATTTGCAAGAATATCGATAAAAAAGAGAAGATTTGAGAAGACATTATTACGAAAACTGACAACTTTGATTCGATATTCAAACTTCAGCATGGTTCTAGAATACGGAACTTCTAATTTTAATTTAAAAAGAGAACTCCACAAATCAAGTGACGTTGGAATTTGATTTGTACAGTCACTCGATGCTCTAATAAAAATAATAGGCCTTATTTATAGGTTACTTAACCGGTTAGGAAAGCCACAATTAAGTATAGTCTGTCTAAACGAGACATGTCTTGTCTGTAAATATTAACATAGTGTTTCTAAGTCACGCACGCTTGCACGTGACGTGATGCAAGTCTGTTTATTACTTAATTCCGAAACCATTTTGTAAACTAAATGTCAATGTCACGTTCTATTCTGACTTACTTACTATGTACAAGTTTGTTGTCATCATCAATAATATTCGTGAGACCGCTATCTGAGTCATATGATATCTCATGTTAAATTAGAGTAACTGTGTTTGCTTTATGTGATATTTTATTCTTTAGGTATTATAGTAACTTTAAGACTTAGTAACAGCAGTGCTATTCTGTAACCATCTCACCGTGAAAACTTAGGTGAAGTGAGCGTGGAGTGAGCTGTCATTCCACAGGGATTGACACTATTGACAGCTAACTTCACACAAGTTTTCACGGTGAGATATTTACAGAATAGCATGGCTGTTATCAATTCTTGAAGCCCTTAACCCACCAACGGGCGAAGGTAACGTAACTTCGTTTTTTTTTAAATCGAAAACACTGCTACCCTATTAAAGCTATTTTAAAATCGTAGATTATTGCACACGTTCGTGCTAGGTCCACAGTTCTATAGATAGCCCTAATCTGTTTTACTGCTGACTGAAATATCCCTGTAATCAGGGAAAGGTTGTCTGCAATACCTCAATTTTTGTTAATTTTATAAATTTCGATATTTCTTCTCGTGACCTACGAAAAGATGAAATTTAAATGGAGTATGTATTTGCAAATCTCAATAATAAAGCTCCACATTAAACTCGGCTCTGACTGACACAATTAATTCAATGACCTACCTTAAAAACAAAACAAAAACGCATCGCTCTCGAATCGTTTCAAAATCGTTCGCTCTAAAAAACATGGTGCAGTAATCCCACAGCGCGTACTATGGGGTTGTCGACACGCCAAGGGAGTCTGCTTTCAAGGTCGGCGTACTACCGAACTCGTAGTAAAATACCCTTTTATAGACCTGTCTATGGCCGTAATAAGATGTTCTGTACCGCCTATGGGAGAGTAATTTATTCCCAGTGCATGTTATACTTGGGTATTCTGAGATTTAAGATTATATCGGCAACGTATGCTAGACAATTACGTGGTTGTAAAATGTTATTTTATTCTTGAACGTTGTTAAAGTTATTTTTAGAGTAGTGACTTAATAAATGTTACTAAGAAAATGCTCTAATTTTACATATATTTTTTCCTAATCATTAACACCACTCTTGTAGACGTGGTCTTCAGTATAAAATCATTAAAGTCGGTTATCGTCGCCTTCAGATGATGATAGTTATCAGATATTTGTGCAAACACGTACTTTAAAATTGACGTAAGATTTACGAAGCACCTCCTTCAAAACGAATTAAATCAACTAACATACATAAGAAAACATACATTTAAATAAAACTAAATACCATAAGTACACACAAGTATTCACTTAACATAACAAGTACTGCTTATCCAATCAATTTGTCATTCATCTTCGTACACAAAAACATCAATAAATTAATATTTTATTCCCAAGGTTGAAATGAGAATGACAAAAACACTGATTGACATGCGTGAAGTGACATTGTCATGACGTCACTGACAAGGTCTTGTCAAACCCTTTGGTGTCAAGTATCTAGTGTTTAAGGTCAGATTGGAGGTAATTATTTACTTATAACTTTGTTTTAATATGGCTTAGTTATTTGTTGATTGGTTCTGTAATCGTTTTAGCTTATTTAAAAGGCGCTAATTAGGTGGACATATTTGTTGGCACGTAGCAATTAGATTTTGGAAATGTCAAGTTTATCCATAGTTGTTTTGGCTAACATTAATTATACAAATAGGCATATAATTAATTAATAGTTTTATTTTTGCGATACATATTTTATTATTTCAGAATTGGTCTGATCTTGACCTCAATCTTGCATGATGAAAAAGAAAAAATAAAACATATTTTAATAGTTTTTGTATCCTTTGTAGGACTCAATTTCCTGAAGTTATATTATGTAAGTAACTATCTCTAAACCAATCCATTAATTACACTTTAAGTAAGTCACCACGACTACATAAGCAACAACATTTTTACACAAAAAATAAATAAGTATTTGGTGGTTTGTGATAATTTCCGCATTCTAATGGTAGGCATTTTAGACAATACATCCTGGTTCAAGTAATAACGCCTTCTTCAGAAAATCGCAAATCGCTGAAGCGACCTTTATAATGACGATACTCCTAGAACCGTTCATCATCGTGTGAAAACACAACAATGAATGACATAATAGAATAGTAATCAGGATACGACGGAGATGTAAAATTGCAATAAAATTATCTTTATAAATAGCAATTTCCTTAAATAGGTATTTCCTTAAACTTGCCTTAAAGATTTGCTCGATTCTTAACGATCGACACGTATGATGAAACAAAATCGAGACAACGTGGTTGCAACAGACTTTCGACATTGTATTTTTGTAAGCTCTGTATTAAGCTGTCAGATCTTATTGATCGTCAACAAAGAACAAATCGTCGATCGATCGTCAACAAAGAATACCGATCGCTAAAAATCGAGTAACTGTAAGCTCGTTAATATATTGTTTCGGAAAACATAGATCACATTAATGCTACCAACATATTTTTCTAAGTTCTAATACAATATAGATGATTTTCGAAATAAATGATTTAATTGTTTTTAAGCTTTTCAATTTTCGTTGTCACATACGATGAAATACCCGTGTTATCAAAGAATTCTATTATTATGACAATTCTAGGTTTTGTTACTAATAATAGATAAGCGGTAAGGATAAATAATTTTTAAACTGTTTTCCCATAACTAGGTAAATATTTTTAGTTTTGCATAATATTATTGTTAATGTACAAAGCATTACAGTGACAAAATGCCAATCACCAGCGAACATTAGTCAACTTCATATAATAGAATCCTGAATAACCACATCTCATACAAAAAACCAAGGCTATTTAGTTCCACCTGTTGTAACTGGCTACTTCGTTCTCATTCTCATACAAACACCATCCCCACGTCGAAAAATCGGCTTATTGGTGATTCGCACTAATTTACTTTATTTGTATGCGAATCGATTTCTGGAGTTTTCGATTCGCCTACAAATTAGATGGAGATGGAACCAAAGGATGGAACCGTCTGACTTTTAGTCAACGAAATACTTTTGCTAAATAATTACGTCGAAACCTTAATAAAGATCCCCGTCAATTCGTGACAGTACCGTCAAAGACGTGATGGCCCTTGTTCCACCGTATGACGCCTCTTAACGTCCATAACGAGATATTCATCTAAACGATGTCGACATAAGACATAATGGTTTCGGCCGTCAGCGGCTTGTCATAGAAAGATTAGAAGGTTGACATTGCTAATTGGTTTTGTCAAGGTTTTAAGAATTTTGGTAGGATTCAGTTTTTATTAAATAAACCGGTAAAACTGCTTGATGATAGTACCAGCATAATTTATAAGCATAGAACGTTTCCACTGCTAGGGCACTTGCTTCCTATATATGAGAGAGACTGGGCAATTCTCCACCATGCGGGCCCAGTGCGGGATGGCAAATGTCACAAGTCTTCGATTTGTTGGTTCTAGGACATGCCGGTCTCTTCACGATGTTTCCTCTCGCCGTTTTAAGAGCAGCGTAGAAGATACATACAAATATTACACAAAGCAAAGTGATACAGCCCTGTCGGGGTCGCGGAAAAGTCCGAAAGAGATACCGTGGCCCCTGGCAACGTACAGGTAACTGAAGGAACACGGGTGGGTTTAAGTCAGTAAGAGTATCATTCGCCCTCCAGCTCCGCCCAGAGAGGGAGAAGTAATACGATAATTTCCCACAGAAAAACAAAAATTAAAAAAAATTGGAGCCGATAACACTGCCATACGTACCAGCACCATTTTAATAAAATAAAATTTATTATTTTTAGGTTAAAAACTTCACCTGAAGAACTAAACTTATCTACAGTTTATCTATCCAGCCCTAGTAACAAAAATTTTGTTCGAACTATTTACTGTCTACAACAAGCTCTGGTTATTAGAAATATGCCTACGTAGAAAGATGTCACTGAACCATTACATCACCCACAATCATCAACATCTTTTTGCGGCAAAAAGCGTGACTTAGAACTTACACTAATGTCATACTACAAATCTTCAAGTCTCTAGATTACACTAGAGTTGACTCGAGTATCGTTTTCCATACATTTTCGACCCCCGTTGACAATGGACCGACGATATCCCATTACTGTAATGTATGGAAAGCGATACAGCAATACGAGTTCCACTCACTGCCATCAAGTCATCAGTGACTGACATTGCGGTTGATCTGGTCACGCCCTTAGGTCGGGTACGGGTAGCAAATAGTAGGATAACAATAAACTGAAGCTACATTCATGATTTAAAATTTTGAAATTATTATGACCAATTTAAAAGTAGTCACTCACTATACTGAAACAAGGGTCTTTTGACACTGAGCAATTTTTTTGTGAAATGTATTGAAAAATCAAGATGGCGGTGTTAGTTCTGATTTCAGACACGCGACAAAAGATCCTTGTACACTGTAGAGTTAAAGTCACTAAAAGTGAGAATACACTACGAGTAGAACATTTTGTCGAGCATTCCCATGTAATGTAACGTTCTTACGAATAGTAAAATACAAGCAAAAGCTCAATTAAAAAAAGCATTTCCATGTAATGTAACGTTCGCGAATACTCACGGCGCGTGAGCATTTACCTGTAACATTTATTTCTACCTTACGTTCATTGTTACGACCTGCCTTCGTTCCGCGCACCTCACTCCGCATCATCCGCGCTCGTGGCTTTGCTCGATAAAATGTTACACCAATACTCTCATTGGTTTTTAAAATCAGGTTGTAACCAAACATCAAGCGTCGTGTTCGAAGTGCAGTTCGAAAGCGGCAAATGCTCGATGTTCTGTTACAAGTAAATTCTCTAGTCCATACTCACCTTTAGAAAAAGGACCGTGCCATGTAGAAATCGAAATCTAACGACAAGAGTTTCATTATTCATTTAAAAAAAAGATCTGCCCTAAAAAAGATGCCACTAAAAACAAAACACGACGGCCTACGTAACCTAACCTCTTTTGTTTTTTTTGTTCTAGCCACAAATGATACCTAAGCACATTACCAACTAATGAAAAGTCTTCCATAGAACATTCTAGAATACCCCATTATCGTTAAACCTGAGAAAGTTAGCCGCTGAAGTATCCGGTATATTGGTTTCCCTATTAAAAGCTAATATTTGTTCCATAAACCATTGGATAGTATCGGAACAGATTAAAACACCATGTTGCTGTCCCTCCGAGGGTTATTCTAATGAGTTAGCAGATTTGAGTGATACCGAGCAAGTAGTGAAAGTGAGAGGACACCACATCAACTGAGCCTAGGGCTTAGGGCATGGTCCAAGTTAAAAACAGAACGGATTTTAGAAGGAAGGGAAATTTGACAGGAATGCTTCGTAAATTGAAAACTTTTAGATAGATTTATGTTTTCATGCAGTGCCGAAGTGTGCATTAATTGTATAGCAATCACAACGAAAATGATTAAAAGTTATATAAAACATGTAATTTAATTTCACCAGAATATTAAATGACTAGTTCAATAATTTAATCGATGTTTATAAGTTTGTAAGTGGCACATACTTTCTGCATCTGTCACAAATAATTATTATAACTGTCAAACTTTAGTCATCATACCACATAAAGTAATGTAATATCATCTGTTTTGATTGAATGTTGAGAACACTTAAGTGAAATTTGTACATCAGATACTTAATTACGCAATAAATTATTTCATTCACTGCACTTGTAAGTATTATATTACATTAGATAAATTAAAAATGAATTTCATTCAAACATATTTTTTGCTTAAGTTTTTTTATTTGCACTTGCTTTCATAGTTACCACTTGTGTAGATAAGTTATTATATTGATAATGATTTATTTAACTGCTTATATCTTATAAAGTATCATAGAACATCAAGTGTATATGTAACATTAATCATTTAAATGCATTATTAAGTGGAAACACAATAACAAAACATTTAATTGTTCATGTCGGACTATTATTTTGATCACACATTTATGTTACACAAGGGCATAGTATGTATTCAAAGTCAAAGTCAAATCATATATTTCAAATATGCCCTTATAAAGCACTTATGAAAGTCAAAAATTACAAAAAATAGAATTGATTCTAGTCGCCCCTTCCAAAATGTACCTAGTTTTCGTATGTAGAAGAATGGGCAAGAAACTACACCGTTACTCTTTTAAAATGTTTTACAATATTTTATATAGGTATCAGTTATATAATTATATGTGAAGACGATGCACCTAGAATAAAATTACTATACCACAATAGGAAAAAAGAATAAAAAATTAAGCAACGACTATTATTTTACTCATTCCCATAAGAACTTATCTACTTAGCATTACACGAAAAAATTTACGTTTTGGTCCTGTTATATCGAACTCAAAAAATCTTGAAACAAGAAATGACTTTTCGTTACAAAAAAGAAAACCAAATTTTCATCACCCAATACGTGAGGTGATGAAAATTTGGTTTTCTTTTTTGTAACGAAAAGTCATTTCTTGTTTCATTTGCATGACAATTATCTCCAGTTGACGCAATCGTCAACGGGAGATAATTGTCATGCAAATGATCTCGCTGCCAGCTTATGACTAACACCAATCATTTAAAGCATCGTTTCCCTAGCAAAACTGCGCACCAGAGGAAAGTCAAGAGGCCCATTCCAGTTAAGATATTGTGTATGTGACTGGAATTCGTAAACAGCCTTCGTTTTTCACTATCGACTACAGTAGTTATTAACGTGAATCTCGTGAGAACTGGTATGCAAAGAGATTGAATACGTTTTGTATAGTTGTTGGGAATATTTCGACAATAGGCAGTAAGGGTCTTAATTGGGTATAAAAGGATGATTAGGCGAATTGAAAGAGTGTGTTGCAGCTTATTTTTTGTCTGCAGTATTCAATTGTTGATGGAAAATATTTAGGTACCTCTCTTTTGTTCTCAATCGCTCTGTCGCTGCGGAGAATCGTGACTCCGTTTCAAATTGTCAACGGTCTTTTCCCATCTGCTTCGTTCAGTGGCCTGGTGGAGTGCGGCGCTGATGGTACCTCCAGTTGCTCAGAATTTTGATACGACCACCGTTCTGGGATTTGGCCTCTAGGTAGGTAGGTTTAGGTACCTACTTATTTACTTATAAAAGTCACTGACGAAGGAAAATTTTTATTACTTATAATACGCAAATTCTCGATCTCAATGCCAGTCTTCGTATTTTTATTTTCTTTGTTTTGGTAGGTATTTTTGATTTTGAGGTTATTTCAGTGATAATTCCATTTAAAGCAATATTCTTTAGTTTTCAATGCCAACAATGATTTTCTTTAAATAATATAAATTACATAAATCCTGTATTATAAACCATTGTTAATCCGCGTAACAAAACAATCATAACAATTGTTTATCACAGTTGTTTTTCAGTGCCAACCATTGTTCAATAGAACAACACCTGATATTCGTATTACAAAACCTTTATACACCATCTTTTGCAAATATATTATTTGTAAGACAAGCCTAGCAATTACAAGAAGCCTTTGTATACTTTGTTTTTGTATTTAATATTTGCACAGTAGCACCTCAAGTTGACACTTATTCACTTAGGTAGGCTCTAGGTACTACGAAATTATGTTGGCAATGTGTAATTTTGCGGGCATTGGGCAATATCGGTTCGCAAGAGGCAAGACCGGTAAATCTTGCCTAATATTGTCACTACGGTGACGGTTTATAAAATTGTTGAGTGTTAATGAAACTTGATTTGAAGTGGAAGAATTCTAAAGTGTTTTGTTTTGCAGATATTATGCTGTTGTTTTTAATGTTGTAGTTGCTGTATTTAAACCTGTGTACGGCATTGTGGTAGGTGCATTGATCTGGTTTTACGATAACATAACACAATAGAAGTAAATACCTACTTGACTAAGATATACGGTACTCATAGTAATGGTTATTTTCCATAAACTCATCAAATAAAACGGCTATCCCAGCCTAGTTCATGGCAAAAAATAAGTTCGTTAAAATAAGTAATTCTAACGAAACATTTAACATTTTTTAACATAAACATATTTTTTTTTCCCCTTGTCTTATCGGCAACCTTGAACATAATTACGTACATTTAAGCACGGTTTTCATAGAGCACCTTTCGTTCTGCTATTGCCTCTACACGTGCTACCAAAGAACCTACCTACATATATATGATAGATGTACATATACAATGCCGTCCATGGACATGTGACCGCCCGTATTTTTCGGTATATTCATGATTAATATCGAAAATTAACTTTTTTTTTTTTTTTAAAGTTAATTTTCGATAATATTTCATGAATATTCAGAAAAAAAGACGGGCAGCCACATTAGGATTTTATGTCATATGTACATATTATGTACATATGACATAAAATCCTAACAAATTACATAAACGCAAAAATGAACCTCTCAGTATGAATTTACAGCTAAACTACTCAACCAATTTTAATGGAATTTGGCAGATTAATAGCTTATTACTGGTAATATTAAAAGTTAACATTACAGGCCATGGGGCATAGCCAGTTAAGTAATATAACTCTTCAATTAGATACTAATCTGCGCTGCAATCGGGAAACAAATCGCTTTTACAAACGGATAACAGCTTACAAGGAGCGAAAGCTGGCGCCCGCGCAGGCTACCTCTATAAAGTCTAGCGGTTATGGATGCCTGGCTGGTACTGCGACTCCGCCTGTATCGAATCTTGTTGATGATGTCCTTAGGGAACTGTTGAGGTTAAGATATTGTTCGGGATACCGACTGCTATGTCTGCCTTTATGTTGTACCCGGATAAAGCAAGCGGCGCTTAACAATGTAAGACAGCTTTAATGCGCAAACGCATGCTGGGAATAGCACCCAGAACATATAATAAGTTACCAATTAACATCGCAAGCTTCAAGAAAAAACTATGAATGTTTCTAATGCATAAATATACTGTAGATGAATATTAATATAATTTGACTAAGTAATGAATGTGTGTGTTTTTATTGTATATTGTTTAATTTGTTTATTGAATTTAATATTAATTCATCTGAACTACTTTATTGAATTTGTAAATAAATGATTAAATTAAGTAATTTATAATGTCTGGATTTTATTTTAATATTACTTACAGTAACTATTAAATTTGTACGCCGCTGGAAAAACATAGAGAGACAACTGAATTGTTACTGAAAACCAAATAAATGTATATACATTTCAAAACAAACATTTTTTAAATGAGCCAAATCGGTTTATGTGATAATTGCTGTAGGCTTTTTGCCAAGTCGTCACCCAAATATCACAAAGATGTTCCATACTGTATGATAATTATTGTGCAAGTGCAATAGTTTAGTTGCTGTAACGTCCTACACATGCAGTTTCCTCCATAAATTGCATAAATAATACAGAGTAAAAACTGCAAATACTTGGCATGTGAAAGAAGCGTTTTTATCACTATTCATATATAGAACTTGTATACGTTCAAAAGTCAAATAATAAGTGAATAAAATAAAATGAATTGAAATTGTTTATTCTGTAAATATCGGAATCACTTTTACACGTCATATAAAAAAAAAAGCTAGATGCAGTCACCATTTCCTATATAACCCCTAACAAGAAGCGCCGAAACAAACACACCCCTCAAAGTCTCTTTATTATTAAGCAAAGCAACGATTCTTTAACTATCTCTTGTCGCCATGGCGCCTTTCGCAGACCACACTGGCGACGAAATTCCTCACCACCAACAACATATCAAGTATCGCTATAAATGCAACAGTAACCGTTATTATTTAGGTCTTATAACAAGTTCCTGATAACTCCTTATCTAGAGCTGTACTAAGAAAGTGTCGATACACTATCTCTAGTATTTATATGTGTCAGCTTGGTACTTAGTAGGTAGTCTTGACCGACTGTGCCGTTTCTCTATCTGATTGTGCTTAATTAGTTTTATTTCAAATTCGTTTACGATTATAATTATACGATACTGAAATAACGTAAACGGATTATCGATAAATAGTATCGTTTTCTGAATTTTTTACGTTTTGATATTTTGGCGTATAAATGTTGTTCAATGGAAACGGCCTACTCGCTGGTACCTATGTGTTAAAATATCTGTAAGTGTCTCTAAACCAGTAACCTTAACAAGGTAATCGGGTTAAACAAGATGCGATAAAGCATCTTAGAAGATGCCGAACGTTCAGCAAGTCTACTCAGCTGTTATAAACTGACCTATGTTAACAGATGTAAACAGGCTTATTTATAGCAAATGGAAGTACATAACTATTACACACTCTCTTCAATAGCCTCTTACAAATTGCGTAGCTACCTACCTATAAGTAGGTAAGTATCTGATAAGAATCTAATAAGCCATTTCCGTGACTATTTATACATACATAGAACGTGACAACATCCACCTTGATGAGCTCTTCAACTTTATCGACAATTTTATCACTGACGCTGTAGTGTGGGTAAAACCAGAAAACTACAATAGACATATATATGTTATTATCAATCCCTCTGATCTATAACTGTCTAACTTAGTACCAACACTATCTGTACCTATTGAAATAAACAACGTAAGGTTGATTTACATAGTGCGCGTTTCTTGCCTGTGGCATCCCATTAAATTGAAGCAACAAATGACTTATATCGTCTAAACACTGTTTAGATTGTTGCTTCAACTTATGGTACGCCACAGGTAGGTAATTAAATCGCATCGTGTAAATCAGGTTTAAGGAATTATGTCAAGAAGATAGTAAGCAACGTTCTCCTGTCTGCTAAAAGAACTAGAAGATTACCAATATCCAGCTGCCAAACGTGATGAGAATGGCAATATCATTCATGAATTCACTGTCAAAGTAGGAGAAATTAATCATCTGGCAGAATTTGATAATCACAACACCTAAACCTACTGTACTGTACCTACCTACTTTTCAATTACCACAAGCCTAAAAATAAATAAACACCGTACAACAATCCAAACACGACTTTCTTCCGATTCTCCTTACTTGAACAGCAGCCAAAAAAGCGTCAGATAAACCAATTAGAGTGTTCAGTCGAGAACTGTCCGTCAATAGTTTAATTTCCGACACACAGCAAGACGAATGGCTCCGCCATTTTATGCCGAGAACACTTTCATTTTATTTCAATGAGCTGGGCTGTCGTTAACTGAGGCTTGAGGTGAGGTGTCAGGTTTGAGGTGTTCTGTCAGTAATGAGGGTTGGGAGCTAAGAATTCCATGGGACCAATGCGACCAGTCGGTGCAACTGAAATGAAAATAGCAGGAGTCTGCGAGAGAAGAGAACCGACAGCTCTTTTAGGTTAGGTGGTAGATCAATAAGAAGTGGAAATTGCAGTAGAGTGCGTTTCATCACATAGTTCCTATATGGTGATGTTGGCTTCACTGTTAAACTTTAACAACAGACCTATGGTACCTACCTAATGGTGTACCGCCACTGTTGTAGGACGAACAGGAATACGCTACGGTGCTGCCTAATTGATCTGTTGTTAAAGTTTAACAGTGTAGCCAACATGACGGCATATAAGGAATTATTTGATGAAACGCACTCTAGCAACTATGATACAATTTTATGAATTTAAATAATTTTTCCTCCGTCTCTTGTTTCACTTAGAATATTGTAAAGTTTTACAGACGAACTATGCAATGTTGATATAACACCTAAAACGCTTTGTGACATCTAAGTACGTACCTACTTGATAACTCCAGTCAATTTTATTTTATTTAGGTGCCATACCTAAGCTAAGTAGGATAGACGAAAATAAACATTCAGTGTCAAGCATCTTACCGTCTAAATCCATTTGGTTGAATCAACCCTTATTAGGGATAAGAGTTCTTTTATGGTCCTTAGAGTCGAAAGGTCACCACCAATTTGGGTATTTCCAAGTATGATATGGGTCAGCGCGTTTATGAGCTGCTTTGATGCCAAATATACTTTGAACGCTAAAGATTGAAATGGTTCTATAGCTAAACCTCTTAGTCCTAAACCCTTACTACTTAAGTCACCTGGAAAAATGTATATGACTGAAGTGGTAAAATATCATTAGTAGAGTAACTAACGAGGTACATAAATTTACAAAATCCATAAATGCGTCTACGTATTTAGTAAACTTCAACTAAACCATTTAACACAAATTAATAGAGAAACAACGAATAAATTAGAATGATAATAGATGTAGGTACATTCAACACATAATGAAACTAATATCCACCTGCCCAAAACTTTTCATAAAATATGCAACGACTTTAATATTTCCACCCTCTGTATGCAAATTGGAATTTTCAACCCTCACAGACTTGACTAAAGAGTAATTAAAAATACAGTTCCAACAAAAGAACGCGAAAAATAATTATTTGAACAAAAGCTTTGGTTCAATTGAGCGTAGATTTTGGGACTGTTGAATCTTTTGTGTCATCACATCATAAAGAGTTTTATATACATTTATAGCTTATCGCAGGACTGGTAATCTTTATCAGTAACTACATACATAACCTTGTCTAAATAGGTTGGTATTTATTATGATACATACGAGAGTCAGATTAATGATAAAGCACGTGTTATTCATAATAACGAACCCAAAGGTAGCAAAGGACTTAATAATGAATTAGTTATAGGAAGTCAAATAGTATGTCATCATAGTTCATGGCTAATTAATTTTCAACTACGATGGATTACCTTCACTAAAGGTGCGGTGAAGAAGAGAAACCTATTGATAAATAAAATATGCCCATCAAAAATTAATCAAAATTTGATGTCAAGCAAGATAAAGTAACATTTTATGGACGATTAGTATCGTAAAGACCAACCGCAAATAGTTGAACACATAAACCATTCGCCAACGAGAATCTAAACGGAACACAAGTAGCCACTATCAATGTCTCAATCAACATTTCTCTGCGATTCCATGATATGAAATCACAACCTTCACATAAACATCGTGATATAACAATACATAGAACTAACAAATGCTCATTCACAACTGGTTCTCAGTTTAACAGATCTAATGCAAAAACAACAATCAACAGCTTGACAATCGAAAGTGCATACTTTTCTATTACGGATCCGCAACATTCAATTACGAATACACACTGCTCTGCCCTCTAATGACAGGTCATAATGACGTACCAGGTAGTCAAGATCTAACTAGAAACGATTGACCATTTGAGGTAGATTACGACGTTGATGAAGATGTAGATATAACAGATCGTGTAAAAGAAGCAATGGACATTAGAGAAGTGTTAACAATCGGAGAAAGGGAAAGGGCATTGGTAGTGTCGCCCGCAGCAAATCCGAGCGGAACTAATAGTGATATTTCGTTACAATGCGTCGTTATTGCTTCGAGAGATTTAATCAGAACATAACTTATTGAGACAGCTATATGTTCTTGATGGTAGAGATATTGTTTTAGGACAGCAGGAACAAAATTTAATGTTTCTACCATTGTGCGCTTAGGAAATATGCCTATCGGTTTCAGATATCTATGATTCAGTAGATAATTTATTTAATTAGAAATTAATTAGTTAACTAATTTGCTTTATATCTCTTCCGTCAAGTTATGTCAGTATCGCTTTTTCTAGAAATCACGTAAAGATTTCATTGTTTCTAAATAACAAACTTAATCTCCCATATTCTCATGCACCTATTTATAAACAATGAGATTAATAACCATAAGACGTAACGACACGTTTTCTCTTCTCATATTTTATGAATAGTTACGTACGAGATTTACTTATGAGTTATTATTTTAACTAGAAAACAATACTAATCAACTACACTGTAAACATTAAAGAAGCAGAATATGTGAGTAATCTTGTTAAAGTGGCTAATGATGATCAAGCTGACGAAACGAAGAGCTGAAAGCATGAAATGCAAATTTGCAAGAGCATGGCAATGAAGATGCGAATATTAAAATAAACAATTTTCACGCAATGACCGCTGCATCAGATACAAGAGCCGATGCTAACCATGCAACGACCTTGATATTGAAAACGCGACAAGCCAAAAATGAAAGTGAAGCAGATTTGTTTTCTCTTTTAACGGTTACGTCTCTGATGACTTAACTAATACCATCTAATTCCGACTGTGGCATTTTACTTCAAAGTAATCGAGTTTCGTCTAAATAAAACGATTTTCTACTTCATAGATTTTTATATCAGACATTACGAAAGAGATCTGATAACTCATAACAATAATATTAATGATTTTATAGAATTATGAACAAAAGGCATCGTTTCAATTGTGTCTACGTTTCGATATCATAATCGATTTAATTCTTTGTATAGCACTATCGGTTCGGGCAATCGAATCATCGGATTAAAACAGACTTTTTGGTTCACTGTCTTAAGTGCCAGTTGTAAACAACTTTGTTTGAAACTAAGTGTGTTTGGGTAACCTAAAAATAGTAAGTGCAGCTACCAAACGTGTGCTTAGAAAATTTCTTCCAAGTGGCGTGGTATAAATAGTCAGAATAGATGCAGACGTAGAGGTAATACAACAACACAGTGAACTTTTAATTGAATCTATGTATAAACCACATGTCCAATTAGTAATCGAATATTTTTTCAACACTTCCGCTATGCGGTTTTAACCTCAATATCAGTAATAGATTTTTGTTTGTCTTAATCTCCACTCTCCTGCAATGATCCGTGTGCCCATGTATATGTAGTTTAATAACAAACAATAAAAAGTGATCCCCTTTATCAGATTCATTTTTGAAAACAGAAGTCTCATAGATGCTTTCAAAATACAGCTTCAGCACTTGGTCACAGTCAGTCGCGAAATAATTGTACTTACTAAGATCAAAGATATAGTGAATGAATCAGAATCATATTAATTCAACGATGGCCTATCAACATCTGTTAGATGAGCGGCATTGTTAGGAGTACCTGCAAACCAAGTGAAAACAATAACCATTGTACTGAATGCACTAGCTTTCATTCTTGTGACCTTGTTAGCTCATTGACTTAAGGTCTTATTAGGTCAATTTTCAAAGCTACGTAACGATATTGTAATTTGTAATTAAAACACGCTCCTTGTACTGTTGCTGAAGGTCGGACGTGATTGATACTTATTTCATTGTGACTCTTATCTTCGAATTCACTAGAAATATTTTATTGGTGCCTTTACAATCTACAGCTTTCTGTTTAATTTCCAATAAATTCAATACCTATATTTCCATGTCATAAATAACTTTGTCTCAGTCCATATTTGTATAAATACAAAAAGAATAAGCTCCATTCTTAGTGTATAAAACATTAAAAGTACATAAAAACTTCCATATTTGGTTTCACACAATTCTTTTGCTCCACTTGCCTAGATTTTACGAATTTGGTAACCCGTCGTCACCATAATTACAGTTGTCCAAATATAATTTCCTCTAAGACTATCATTAGCGTCCACTTTTTAAGCGAATCCATTTTTGTTTCCTTGAACTTGTAAGTCCAAAATGAAATATGGTTTTCTTTTTATTGCTTCAAGCGACTTTCAAACGAAGTGTTGGATTAAAAGCTTGTAATTATGGATCATTAGTGATACATGATCGCCTACGCGTCATAAACATCATCGTTTTCTATGGCTTCTCACAACTCTCACGCTTGTAAGATCAGAAGTATCTAGTAGAAAGATAATCTAGGGACATCAAAGTTTGCTTGAACGAACTTCATCGTTAATATTCTGTATGCGTTATTGCAGCATTGCAAACAATACAAATTCACACTTCACAACCACTTAGAGGCTTGCAGCTGTGAGAAAAAGCACGGCGTAAGTACATATTAATTTTGGTTTAACATTTCTATTCTGAATTCCTTTTCTGTACAAATCAACAAAAACTCGACTAAGTGTGTACATTTAGAATTAGGGCGGCCCTTACACGACCTTATTCTCATATCTCGGTCAGGGAGGTGCTAAGGAACGGAAATCTGAATAATTGTACCTCCACACAATTGGAACAATGGCACAGAAGTGCATTCACAATTAGCGGCTGCAAGGGCTTTTAATTAAGGCCTGCAAATCATTATCATTACCGTGATCTTAATTGAATGAAAAGGTGTGAGATTCTATCGATTAACCGGCTATAGGTCAACAAGTAATTGTTTAATACCATTGACATTAATGCAACACTTCATTTGAATACAGGTTAATTAAGCGAAGACGCAAACTAGTAATTTTGTATTAGCAATAAATGGTGTAAACTGTGAAGGAAACTTTGTGATACATATTGTCATCAGTGATCTTAAAGGTATATTAATAAAGGTCATTTAATTTAGTACCCAATGTATATAATTCTTTGTGTTATATATTTTATATAATAAGCATGTTGTATTTACTTTATTTATTACCAATACATAACTACAAAACAGATTAAAAGCTTCTTATATGAAGTGCAGTGTAGTGAAGTCCATAAGCATATATAATAAATAGAAAATGAATCGATCTAACACTTTCACCGATTACATTGAAAATAACAGAAACGCACAATCAGTCAGTCCAGCTACCAACAGGACCATCGATCACCTTGCACAATGTAGACCTCGACATAATTCTTCAAAATCGTAATAATACTCAATCCACTTCAATAGTCCGTAAACAGATGTCTGTCGGTCAATATTTACTAGCTATTCAAATAGGACCACAAACGATGCAGCGAAGGCCACACATGCTGAATACAATCTTAATGCTAAACTCTCTGTAATGAATGTACGCCTAATATAAACACCTATTAATCCACACGAACCTTGCATTCAAAAGTTTTCGTTTAAACCTGTACATGATTTTAATAAAGTTAATTATTTATTAGTTGCATTCAATTTCGAAATTGCCAATCTTTGTATGTTTATCAAATGCGATGAAGTTATTACACGAACCAAATAACTGTGAGAACTTGATGAATTATCAGTTGGAGCACGATTGGCAGTTATTAATGATAAAGAATGATTCGTAATTTATGGCAAAGCAAACGTTGGTTCTGAAGGTTGTCAGTTACCTATGCGTCAAGGTGTTATGGATAATTTGACGATACATGATCTCTGTGACGAAGTAATAAGCTGTAATAAAGTTGACAACGCATGTTTCACAACATATAGGCAGGTCTACGTCTTACCTCAAGGCCGCATGTTGTTTAATCCCGTCTTAATAAACGTTTATTAGACAAACGATTTGTCTAGTTACAACATTGATTTTGTAATATTTAAGAGCTGATATGCCGAAAATTGTTGCATCGGTAACAGAAGCATTGTTTGTTGTTCCCATGTCCATGACCTGTGCCTAATAATATGTCTGTAATGACGAGTACGTAACGGTGTTCAAATATAACAGAAACGTGAATTGTACCTTAAGAGCGATTGATACTACTCGTGAGATATGGTGAGAGGTATCGCTAGCCACAGGTCACGATAATGCATTGAGCTAAAATAGCAATGGTCGACAGGTTGCAAACTCATGATGTTGTGACCTCCACAGTTAGTTTCAAATATGTCCGTTTTAGTCTTTGATCTGCCTTTCTTTTGACACTTAGAAAATTCTTCAATCTCTTAATCCTGTCAATCTGTCATTAGTACTTCTAACAAGCGATATTCGAAGCTATTGAATCCAACTTCATAGTGGAAATATACAAAACAAGCTGTGAAATTTCACGTTCAAGTAGCAAGAGTATGGATTTATCGACAGATCTAGACACCTGTTGCGAACGCTATCGTTGCATCACTAGATAATCTTGTCAGAGTGACATACAAGACGATAGTAATCTCGAAATCAAATGTAAAGCAACTGCTGATATTAAAAATGTTGACGGAATTAAATGAATAAGAAAGTATTTGAATTTTGCAAATGTTAATTAAAATTGCCTTTCAGTGCATTTGTGTTATCCTTGTGTGATGTGTGTTATCTATTGGTAAATTTTAATGTATGTGAGTGTTTAAATTTAATTAAAATGTGAGGCAGCAGATAAAATGTATCAAACTTTCCACATGTTATTATAATATCAATTTGAATGATTGAATCTCTGACGTAGATATGTTACTTCTGTCAGATTAATGAAAAGACAAATCGAAATTACTTACTCAAATATATTTAATGATTTCACTGCGACTATTGCCAGGTTATTTTTTTAATTCAATCTTTCTACAAAATATTATAAGTGAGTACCTACATTATCTGACGCTTTATCTGTCAACCGTCACGGCGTCGTCGCTAAAGATTGGGTCCAAAATACCGTTGAGTTATGCATAATTTTTCACGTTCCATAATGTCATTACAATGACGTGACTTTACACCATAGACCACCTTAAACATAGGTTATGTTCAGTAATTGCTTAGAAGATAACACATCTATGTTTTTTGTTTCATATTATTATTATATGTTATTGTGAATTAAGGCCGCTGACCGCAGATAGTCATTCACAAGTACAACAGCTAGCAAAACCAGATTTGAATCTTCAAAAAAAAATAGCATAAGTAAAAACTTTGGATTTGATTCTACTACTGTGTTATGATTGGGCATAACTTTGTATGTGTGTAATTTTATTTGTATCTTTGTATCTTTATTTTTTTATAGACTTAACGGCCACCTTATCGGCCATTTTGTTTAATCTACCTTGATTTGGTCAATGATGACTTTTCTTGGATTTCATATTAATGTTTTTTTGCTCAAAGAATCCTTTTTAGCTACAGCTCAACCAGTTTCATCAGTTATTCATATATTGAGTCTCCATAGTTTCTAAAGTAGATGCTGTCAATAATTAAATCGATACAGTCTCAGTCACTTTCGAGAATACCTCCACAAAATGAATAAGTTAAGTAGCATGATTAAAGGAAGACCACACATCAACTTAAAATTTGATACCCTCAAAACTCTAAAGTAAGACACAGTCTCCTACAAAGTTACACTTTTTTGCCTCCTAATAAGCCACAGATGTTAAAAAAAACATAACGGACTAATGTTACAAAATATCTGGTTACACAGTCCAATCACGTTTGGTGTAATAAGCCGACAATATGGATGGCCTTCAGTGATACTAACTAATGAATAAACATATTAATGTAAACATATCGACACAACCATACAAATACAGTCGTCATCAGGAAGCTAAAAGTTTGTCAAACAAACTTGTTTTTGATGAATTCTGTGATGATCTAAGAATTGAAGGTAAACGCAAAGATCATAAGGTTCTGCTGAATCAGTTAGATGGACTTTTAAATAAGCCTTTGACTTTTTATCTCTGCTTATAACTCTCAAGAAGAATGAGACCAATAAAACCAGACCAATGTTAAAAATTAAGACCAGCTGGTGGAATATTGAAAATGAATAAGCAACAGAAAAAAAAACACAATAAGAATTTGCCACATGATAAGCAAGAAATATTTAAAATCGACTCGAGCAAATTACATCGCGGCACCATTTTCAATACTCAAAAAAACTTGAGTTCAAAATGAATGAATATACAAAACTTATAGGTTCATAGCCTACGGCCATTGTGGTCTTTTATCTGTTTTTGCTCACATAACGGATATTGAGACTGATCCAATTCATATCAAGATTATCAATAGAAAGTTTGCAGGAATAGTTCTAGTCCAAAACAAAGATAATGTGACTACATTGTATCGACAAGACCGCAGAATACATTGTCAATGAACTTATGCAAACGATCTCTCTATCGACATGCTGTGAAAGTGTTTCTAAAATTGAAGTTTAAACATTTGAGGTCAATATTCAATCAATACATCATGTAAAAAGGCAAAACGATTGTTTACTTTTTCGTTTTGCGCCGACAATTCATCCAAAATGTCAATATGTATTTGCTGTACGGGCTGTGGGTTCAATGATTTTGATGCACTCGTATTTGAGAGTGTCTGAACGACTCTCGGGACTTACGCCTCAAATGTTTATATTAATAAATACGTGCAGATAAGCACGAATCACAGCCAAGCAGCATAGCCTCATTGATGTTCATAAAGAATAAACGAATGAAAAGAAAATAGTGGAACATAAAGATCCCCGATTGCCAACCTTAATTTCAATACAACTAAATAAAACCCGGTAAAGAATCTATCAAGTTCGCTGTACTAAGCCTCCGGTTGGTAGAAAAATCCGCAAAGTGCGATGACTTTTAAATTCTGAAATCTATAACCACTTATTACATCAAGCGATTGCTTACTACAGACCACGTAAAAGAAAAAGATTATAGAGATAAAGAAGACGAAATAACTATTGTAAGCTCTGATCGTATAGCTAAAGCAAATAAGGCGTAATTTTTTATTTTCTTTAGTTCGACCACCTGGGCTAAGGAAACGTACGGCTGACTTGGCCTACGGTCACCATTTTTTTTCAAATCACGTAATACTATGTGAAGAGTTTTTCTTAATAGAACTAAATTAGATGAAGCTAAAAACAAAGTCGAAAATTGGTCTCATTCGCAATATCAAACGATGTTAAGCAAAGAAGATGTTAATGGTGGTCAGTCAGAGTAAAGAAGCAAATAATTTCAAGGCACACATTCGCGCTAGACTAGTCTAGACAAAATTCAGCAACACATCAGAAAGAATTTCTATCAGTAATTTTCAATTTAAATATAATAATATGTTTCATATTAGAATATAAAAGAGCTAACAATATGAAAGATAGCCCATTTTCTAATCAAAGAACCCAAAAGTAATTGGATACCGTTGCAAAATTTCAATTAACAGTTAAGTACTCAACTAGCCTGCTACTGTAATAGGTGCCGCAGAATTTCTAAAGTTATCCGCAGCTAGGTTCGGCCTTGGCATTATGACTTGTGAAAATGTAACCTTGTGAAACGCTAAAATGTATTTGTATTAATATTTCTTAACTAATCTTGATTCTGACGAAAGAAATTCTGCATTATAATGGTATTTTTAACAAAAGTCAAAGGTCTCCAAAGTTCAAAACATTTATAGCACTGAAGATGTCAAAAATAATTTCACTGAGATCAAAAATAGAATAAGAGCACATTATTATCGCTGTGCCGAGAGCGAACTTGGTATCGAAGTAAAAAATAATAAAGTTAACGCTGCACTGCTTTTTTTTTACTCCACAAAGCGTTCAATTGTCGTTTTTTGGTTCAGTTTTTGCACATCTGTTCGTCTAAAATAGACTAACAGACACATGGCACTTTCGATTGATGCAAAACACTCTGTCGTCGACTGAGTCTTCTCAATATGCAAACATGCAAAAAAAGCTTCACAAATTGAACGAATTACAGATCCGGTAAAGGTGCACTGACTCGAAACATTTTTTTCCCGTTCCAATGACATAAAATTAAAAAAATGTATTCCGAATGCTATATTGGCTATATTAAACCGACTAACTATTCAGAAAGTATTAATATTAATTGTAGTTTAAATGTGTTAAACGCCTTTCGTAATTTCCTTTATTGCTAAGCCTAAGATTAAAGCTATGTCGACAATCAATGAATTCGCTGATTACTTCAAATAGATACTGAAAAAGACTATTGTTTAATCTGACCGACTTATTTTTTGCTGTCTCTACGGGTCGAATTAAGTCGTCTGATGGAAATATTAGTTCACTTTTTGTTTTGGCAAGGGCAAGGACGATTACAAAATTCTGTGTTATAATTCTATTATGCTCCAGTTTGCAATTTTTTGCCATTATGCATTATGTGTGCGAGGATTTGTTTTATATGTTTTGTTTATAGTCATCAGTTTCGAGGTCTTTGAACTGCAACATAACACAATACTTACTGAAATTTTTAACAGCACTTTTACTTGGAAGCCGACCTTAAAATGTTGGGACAACGTCCGGCCTTCCGTGTTAAGCGTAGAATCCAGTCACTCACACTGAACACACCACTATGAAAATCAAGTTAGCACTTCACGAAAGTCCTGGCACGGCGGGGTCCGAGACTAAACCCGTTCCGGAGGATACCGAATTCCGGTTTGAGAAGGTCACTTTAGCGTTCGCCGGGTTCAAAACAGACTGTTCCAATTCAACAATGTGCGGGTTGAAAGGAAAGTCTAGGAAAGTTTCGTGTGTCGGACGAAAACTTTTTTCGCGATGTCGGAGGTTCGGCGTCGTCGCACCTCACGACACAAGCGTCGCGAGCGGTAGCACGGTGCAGACTGGCGCGCGATGTAAAACTACAGCAGTGTGCAGTCGAAGCCTCCGCGTCACCACACGGGTGCTTTTGTGTGCGGCAGACTTGCAGATTCCTTTACCACCGTATTCAAGCGATGCGTTCGTTGGTTTTAAAGTGTATCCATTGCTACTTCAGTAGGCATTCTTAAACTCTATTTTGTAGGAGAACTGGGGATGGTAGATGAGTTTTCCGTGTGCGTTGACACAGGACATGTGAAAAGTATATCCGGGCGAGGTATCAGGTTCTGGAGGTTTGCTCATTTATTGTTATGGGCTGCAGTCGGGTGCATAGTTTTATGAAATTGGCTTTTTGTTCGTACCGTCTGGCTGGCAGGTCCCTCTGGGCTGCGTCGTAAAGACGCATTAGGCTCGCCGGCCGCTGAACTTTGCTCGTGTTTTCATTAGCGTGTTTTAATTTAAAGTATTGATAGCTTAATGTATCGTTGAATGGAAAAGTAATTATGTTAATTAATTGAACCATTAACTGTAGATATCAGAACAGGGATATGTTGATCACGTGTGTCATTAACTTAATCAAAATACTTAACCAAGCAGAAATAACTTTGTACATCATCAATTCGTTGATAGGGGGACCTGTTATTCAAAAGTGACCAAAACTTAGGATTCAAAACTTTAACCCAACCCTAGATTGTAACTCGATATTGAATCTAACCCACCCTGAAATCAAACAAAGACCTTCAAGGTTGGTAGTTATGTTAACACCCACAAGAACACATAAATAGTGAATTTGCTTATAAACAACTAGTAAAATCGAGAGTTTAGAGACATTATGACCTACGTAGAATCATTTAAGAGGGCGCCTAAAGGTCCACTAGCGCCACTCTTTAAAAAAAATATTATCTCGTGACTGAGAAGGAATTATGAATAACGGCTAGACAGGACCCTCGGTAAGTGTGTCTAGAATTTTCTAATACCTTTTATAAAGTTTCATATTGAGACACGAAGCAACAAAATACGATCTAAAGAAAAGCGGCCACATTCCTCTAGATCGTATTTTGTTGCTCCATGTCTCAATATGAAACTTTATAAAAGGTATTAGAAAATTCTAGACACACTTACCGAGGGTCCTGTCTAGCCGTTATTCATAATTCCTTCTCAGTCACGAGATAATATTTTTTTTAAAGAGTGGCGCTAGTGGACCTTTAGGCGCCCTCTTAAACGGAGAGGCAGTGGACGTCTTACGTAGAACTTAATTAACTTTACTTAATCGATATGGTTTGCCGGTAGTTGATACACATAAAGATGCCAGCTTGTCCTATGCCGTTCATAAAGTACTAATCACAATCATTTATGGCGATATATAATTAGTAAAGTATGGATATTCTCACTTCTGGTTTATAAATACACTTATAGAGTTTCTCAGTGCTGGATCGTTTATTTTTAACTTATCAGTTAAGACTGTTGGAATTCTATATTTATTTATATCTTCATGGTAAGTATTTTAGTCTACATCGTCACACGTATGTTAAAGATTTAAATGAAGAGCTGCTTGGTTGGTGGCGCACAAAACTTTCTTTAGGAGAGCACAAAACTTTTAATGTTCAATGTTGTAAAAATCAGAAATAAATTAGAAGACAACAAGGGTCGCCATTGTTGTCTCCTAATTTAATTCTGATTTTATTCATCTACTACCATTTTTTCTTCAAACAGTTTTACATTATCAAAATTATTCATCCCGCTATGCAAGGTTATAAATAGCAGTGATCAAATCGATTTGCACTTTGAATGTTTGGGCAAATTGAAAGCCAATTTTTTTAAGTATCTTCCTAAATAGATCAACCTTTAGTTATATATATTTAAAATAAATAGTATATTGTTATATTAATTATTATGACTTTTGGATAAGTAATTTAATTTAAAACTAGATTAATTTATTATTCTTTTTTGTACAACTTCTATATGCAAGAGGGGTTTACCTGTGATTGTTGCACTGTTGAATATACATTTTCCAGTGTAAAAAATTGTTGGTGAACCCATAAAATAAAATAAAATAAATAAATTAGAAAATAAAGTAGTCTCTCTTCAGTCGCCACTGCAAACCAAGATGCCATAGCGGCCTTCACCTACTCAATACCTAGTAAATATTCTAAGAGACACAATGGTGTCTAAAAGTCCATTCATATACAAATTGTCAACCGAAGTAGATAACAATCTATTAGCAGACATTTAATATGTCCAACAAATGCTGTTACGCACAGGACTTTAAGTTACAAGTAGGTTACTGGACACCGAACACTGCATTCTGCAACCAACCTACATTTAGACGTCACAAACCCATTACTTAAACATAAACCCAAAACGCCAAAACACACGTCCACCTACATAGCCAACAAACTTTCCTACTTTATTTGCGTAAGAAATTCGCACAAGGAAAACGTTTAAAACATAATAGGTTCCTTACCAGGCGACAGTGAAGGCGTGACTACAAAACATCTGTTTCATTACATTACCCACAAAATGTTTCAACTATCCCACGCTCCAAATTAAACATAACCTATGAATAATAAAATAAACAGGAATTTCATATTGATATTGTAGGCAGGGCTTTAGTCTGATTTATTTTAACATTTACGGAATATTGGTTCAAGCGGACACTCTGTTGTTGCAGTCTGCAGCCTTAAGCTAAACTTTATACTTAGGTATTGCTAAACTAAGGCACAATATAAATATGGACAGTATGGAAACTAATTTGCGTTCGCAATTTATTTGCCAAACATGTAAACAGACATGTGTTTTCCACTTAGAGAAACGTCAACTTTATGCGAGTGTAAATAAAGTTGATTTTAGACCGACTAGTAATGTTGAAAACGTCATAAAAAAATATGAAGCTGTAGTGCCAACTGAACCTTATGTTAAGGCGTTACAGTTGTTTTTCCTAAAACTCGTATTTGTTTACATGTTTGGCAAATGAATTGCGAAAGCAGTTTAGGTCCATTTTTTTTAATAATTACTTATGCTCCATTTTTGAAAAGAACGCGGCGACCACCCGTCTCGACACGGATCCGGCAACTGACACTACTGACAGCACCGCGACAATCGCTTTGGGGTCTCGTCAATGAGCGCGACTATGCTTGTATGCCGTTTTGAATATTTACTACGTAGTTTGTATACTGTCCATATTTATACTGTGACTAAGGAGTCTTGTTACTTTGTAGTTTAAGATGCAGTATTTGTGTAACTATCTTCTTCGATTTAATTATCTTATACCTATACTTACTAGCGGCACCCCGCGGCTTCATCCGCATAATTATCGATATCGTGTGAATATCGGGATAAAAACTATTCTATGTCCTTACCCAGGTCATGGATCTATTCATGTGCCAAATTTCATCCGTCCAGCCGTTTTAGCGTGAGAGTGTAACAAACAAACAAACTCACTGTCGCATTTATAATAATAGTTAGAATTTTGAACTTCATACTCTGGTGTGTCGCTGAATAAACCTTCTCTTACTATTAATTTCAACATCTGTTTCTTCTCTGCTACTTCCACTGTTGGACATAGATTAAGCAAGTCTTCCAAATTCAAAAACCCAAATCTTCATCACGTTTTCCTTTTATAGCACGTTCGAATTTCGATAACATAATGTGTGTGTGACCATGCCAGATATTTAAATTATTCCAAGAAACAAAACAAGACTTTTATATTTTTTTGAATAATCTGTAATGAAATTATAAGATTTAGTATAATATCATTCATCATGATTTTTACCCGCTTAACTGTCGATTTGCCAGTTAAACTCTTAATAATCCCTCGGAACTCAGCTTATCACAGAAAATACCGAAAATTTCTAAAACTCTTATCCTGATTCAAAACATGGTCCAACAAATAAAGCACTACTTATGTTGAATGTAAAATTAACAATGTTGCTATAAATTGCAGTTGATAAAGTCAGTCAGTCTTTGAATTTTAGCCAATAGGTGGTTAAACTTCAAAGACTACCGCTTCTTACATATACAAAAGCTCGATCAAGTATTTATTAAGACCAATATTGCAATTACCATTGACAAAAGCTTAATAAACCATAAATCAAGATGGCGCGTGTCATACAGGAAGCACACTTTTGTAATTAAAATCAATATTAAAATTGACCTCAAAATCACTTGATACTTAATAATTTATTAAAAAAACAACTTCTTTAAAATTCAATTCGAAACAGAATGAATAACACCTGACTTCTGAATTGAATATTCGAAGTTGAGAACTTACTTAAGTAATACTTAATGTGAAAACTCCCAAATTTTGAATTTCTCGGGCTTATTTGAAAATAGAGTTTGACTAGTTCTCAACTTCAAATTCTTAATTCAGAAACCGGGCAGAAGCCTTTCATCAATTTGCTTATCAATATGTGATTAAATCATTTTTATTGTGCCTACAATTTGCATTATCACTCCATTAGTCATGCATAGCGTTACTAATTTAATGAGCGGTTAAATACGGTAATAGGTTTTTTAACAAAAAAGTTAAAGCACACTAAAGTGGGCCCCTTCACTTAGCCACTGTGGGCCCATTCCGAGTCGCCATGACGAAATGTCCCAGATCAGTTTTCACACGGTCCCTTCTCTGTAAATTCGCATAATTAGGGGGATATACAAAACAATATAAATTAGCAGATTACACTACAATGGTAAATTATGCGGCGCTCAAGAATTGTTTGACGGTATACGAGTACTTCACCGGAGGAAACAGTAGCATTCTTATCGTATTCGATTTTGAAACAAAAGATAACTTTTATGTAGCCAAGCGTGATAGTTTTGCCAATACTTACTTGCTAGGCTTCAATGGACGATACAGAGCTTATTATAAAATTAGTTACTTTAGAAGTATGAGCTGTATTTGATGCAAACTAAATGGCAGCGGTGTTATCCCTGAAAACGCATGAGTAATTTTTATACGCTGATGCGAGAGAACAAAACCCTGAAAATATAACGTCAATAACATTCTAAAGTATTAATCCCATACAAGAAATCGACCAGCTTCTTACGAGTTCCTTTTTTAGCTATGAAAAAGAATAGTTTATGTCAGTCTATAATCTAGAACAGCCTCTTCGGGGTCTTCATTATTATCTCTAGTTAGCATAGATGTGATTCCCACGATGAATAAATCAATTCAACCCAAATTGAATACCAATTGAAGAAATTAGGTTATTGACGTGCGTATAGCATTGAGATTGAAATCTATTGCTGCGTTTATGTTCTATACTACTTTAAATATTGCTAACAGGCCTGTAAGTTGTGGGGCATCTACCCTTGCCATCCTCTTCATCTTCCAATGAATCTGCATCAGTACGCCTAGCTCAAATGTCAACCAAAGTAATGGATTCACCAGTATCTAGGTGCCATCGATTTCGGTTACTAAACAAGTTTCGGTGGTGTCGTCGTTTAGTTTCTTGACAAATATCCACGATGAAAGGCATAAATAGATGGCATGTTTATCTGAACTAGGGGCTTACCATAAAGAACATCTGCCTCGACCACATCCTCAAAGGAATTTTAAGTTAACATAGTGGGAGTTATAAAGAAGAGAGTGCAATATATTTATATCGCTATTGCGTTTTTATCAATCGCAGACGCTGTGAAACCAAGTAAGACAGTTCAGGCAACCAATCTCCATTTCTATTCTTTCCCACCTACTTTTACATAATCAACCTATTATGTTCCCACTGCTGGGACACAAGCGTCCCCTCTGTGGGAGAAAGTGGGCCGTAATCCACCACACGGGCCCAGTACGGATTTGTAGATGTCACGTTTCTCCGAATTTTCGGTTCTAGGACATAGGCCTGTTTCTTGACGATGTTTTACTTCACTGTTTTGAGAACTGTACTAAAGAAATAATATGCACAAATTAAAGCGCCTCTAGGCATCACCAATCGTGTTTGTTACCGAGAGGAAACTACTACAACTCAAAATATTCCACCTGTTGACAATACTCCAGTTGTTTGATAGGAAAGCCGGCGAGACAAGTGGGCCGCGACCGCAACAAGGTTATCTTAAGTAGCACCTACTTACTGGCGAGATTATATGGCGTACGGCCAGTAGGTTATTACCTTCGCACTAGTTCTGTTCTGTGTGATGGAGGGCCAATAGGAAGTCGCCAGGAGACGAGGGTAATGGTGGTAGTATATTGTCAACACGGGTTGATTATGGCATGATAAAGTTTTTAACTTAATACCTCGTGATGTTGCGCGTAGGAAGCTGTAAACATATTTTTCATTATACATTATGGAAACCGAAAAGATCATTAGCCATGAATCACACTGCAATATAAATAAATCTTAGGTCTTCTTCATCTTTTCGTGTGGTTAGTGACTAACCTGGTGTCAGAGTTTTAAAGCCACCTCTCTCTATGGGCCTCAGACTTGGCTTCACATGCCGTCGAGAAATATGTCTCAAGCATGGTTATCTACAATATAACCTAAGATCGAAACATCTGAAGGAAGATGTTTCGATCTTAGGTTATATTGTAGATAAAGGTTTGGGATTGTAGAAAAATAAAATCTGAGAGCAGTGATGGCCCAGTGGTAACGACCCCGACTTATGAGTTGTATGTAGGTCGTGGGTTCGAACCCAAGAAGGCGTTTTACTTTGTTTAAGTAATTTCATCACCACTGCTCTCAAAATGATGAACGAAAACATCGTGAGGAAACCGGCATGTCCTAGAACCAAAACTTCGAAGACATGTGACATCTACTAACCCGCACTGGGCTCGCGTGGTAGATTACAGCCCACTCTCTCTCGAAGAGAGGAGGCCTGTGTCCCAGAAGTGGGAACAATATAGGCTGAGTATGCTACTAAACCAATATTATTTGCTGTAGACCCTTGCAACTCAGTAGTCAATGGATTTAAAGAAGCTTCTTCTATACATCCAATACAAATATTACTTATATTCCGTATATAATCTTTATTTTTGTGAACGCATAGAGAGGATCATCGATCTCTGTCATCTCAAGTTTTCCTGCAGTATGCCGCATTTTCCATCCAGTCTCATGAACCTACAAATCCAGAACTGGGTCACGTCAATAACGTTTTAAAACTACGTAATACCTACATAAGCTCTACATAGCTAGTATATGAGGTCCCTTAATAATACCTTTGGCTAGAAATAAAACCTTTGGGAAAAGTTTGCTTATGAGAATGACGTGAACATGTCCTGTTTACTGAGACCATTCCTTCCAGACCAATGGTGGATTTTAAACAGTAAGTAGTTAGTCATTTAATTTAGTACAGCAAGTTGTAATACAATTTTTAGACACCAATCTACATAATCTTCACATGATCTGACCAAGATTATGTCTGGACTTTAAAAGAGACTGTGACCTCTGAGTTTGTTTCGGCCTTTCTTCTCGGAGTAGTCAGATAGGAAACGCCGACCTCATCTAGTTTAAAAATAATATGTTTGACGTGTAGTGTTTTGTACAACCTATTTACAGAAATAAAAATCATTTATCATTTATAGTTAATCATTATGGCTTAATTGCCAAGAGCCTCGATCAACACCTCAGAAGGCTCTCGTTGGGCAGCTGGATCAGGGCTTGATTCAGAAAGCGGTACTCCTGGATACGGCTCGCATTGTCAGGAGGTTCCTATCTCTGGAGCCCTGACCGCCCTTAGCTTGGACCCTGTTCCCGATACCGGTGGGCTATTTTTTTAAATATTTTTTGGTATTATTTTATTCTAATATTTAAAAATATAATTTATATGTATTTAATGGAATAAAGGAAATAGTTAATCACTGTTTATGTAATTAAACGAAGTTTTATTTAAGAACTAATTCATGACTGACTCCTAAGTTACAGGAACCTACACCTAGTTTAGGAGACAGAGTATTTAAATATTGACCTTTATATTAAGCCTTTTTATTTTTTTAGTCTGGATATTGTTAAGGGCTTTTCGGTAAAATAAGGAATTAAATCAATAAAAAATAATAATTTAATTAATTAAATCTTCATGAAGCACAGTTCGGGTTTCAGCCTGGACTATCTACTGAAACTGCTATCTTGAGTCTCAAGCATACTGTTCAATACTATACTGATCGTAAGACGCCGGTGTACGCCTGTTTCCTTGACCTCTCAAAGGCCTTCGATCTTGTTTCCTATGATGTGCTTTGGGACAAGTTGAGGGACAGGGGTGCCCCTTCTGAAATACTGAAAATTTTCCAGTACTGGTATGCCAATCAAAAGAACCAGGTAAAGTGGTCTAACACTCTCTCTTCAGCATATAGATTGGAATGCGGTGTGAGACAAGGGGGTTTAACATCCCCCAGGCTTTTCAATCTGTATGTTGATGGCCTCATCACTGAGCTCAGCAGCATGAGTATTGGATGTCGAATAAATGGAGTAAGCGTCAATAACAACAACTACGCGGACGATATGGTGCTGCTGGGCCCAACTGCTGGGGCAATCAGAGAATTGCTCAGAGTGTGTGAGAATTATGCTGCCTCACACGGACTGATTTATAATGTCACCAAGAGTGAATATGATTTTTAAGGCCGCGGGTAGGTGTCCGGACTCTGTTCCGGAAATAATAAGACTGAATGGGCTCCCGTTAAACAGGGTGTCCAAATTTAAATATCTTGGACATTTCATCACCGACGACCTTAAGGATGATATAGACATAGAGAGGGAGCGTAGGGCTTTAGCGGTCAGAGGTAACATGTTGGCCCGTAGATTTGCTCGATGCTCTGACCAAGTAAAAATTACGCTTTTTAAGGCCTACTGTCAGAGCTTTTATACGAGCAATCTATGGGTCAATTACACCAAAAGATCGCTGGATGCCCTGCGCGTACAATATAATAATGCATTCAGGATGTTGTTGCGACTGCCCCGTTTCTGCAGCGCTTCGGAAATGTTTGCTGAGACCCACACAGATGGCTTTCATGCCATAATCCGTAAAAAAACCGCGTCGCTGCTGAGCAGAGTGCGAGGTAGTCGCAACTATATCCTGAGAGCTGTGGCGGAGAGCTATACTCCAAATATTCGGCATTTTATCCGGAGGTTGCTCAGGTAGGAAACATGTTTTCTTGCCTGCTCGTCCTCTGCGTGGAGTGTGCATCATTGTATTTTATTTTATTTTATACCTACCTTTAACTACTACTAACACTAGAATATAAGTTGTTTTTGTAATACTAACATAATATGGATCCCTGTTATCTGTAATAAATGAATTTTAATTTAATTTAATTTAATTTATTTAATAGAGATTCTAATTTATTTAAAAAAACCAGTTAAGTGCGAGACGGACTCGTACACGAACGGTTCCGTACAACCCCCTTAAACTTTATTTTATTTTTATTATTTATTTTTAAAGCAGCAATAGAAATACACATTCTATGAAAATGGCAACTGTCTACCTATTACGGTTCATGAGATACAGTCCGCTGACAGACTGACGGACAGCGGAGGCTTACTAATAGGGTTCAGTTTAGTACCTTTTGGGTACGGAACCCTTTAAGCGGCTGGATATAAGCGTTCACTGGTAAGTCCCACTTACAAGACAAGCAAATAAACCATAAATTAGAAACATTCAATACCTTACACATTAGACCACAACATTCTTAGCAAACCAGTATCGTCCTCAAGTTTCTATTAAAGAACAATAACAAGGAGATTTGTGTAAAACGCAATTTTCGTTCCGCTAATTACCTTGCGACATACACACGGGAGCGGAGTGCGTCGAGCGTTGTGTTGAAACACACGCAGAACAAAAACAACGCATCCGTAAAGTTTGGTTGCCAAACGATTGTTCGTTCGTTCCCAGATAATCGCGCCAGTGTGTTAATTGTTGAAAGCATTCCTTGTGACTTACAGTCGTGGTGAGCGGAGAACAAGTGGTTAAACCAGGTGAGTATATGACCTATGATTAATCAGGTACGTAATCCTTCCAGACTGAAAGTTGCACACGAAGCGGCAATAGCTCATAAGGACTTGTTTCTTTTTTTTGGTCTCTCTTTGTGTCCCACTACTGGGCAAAGGTCTTAAATTTTTCCTTCCATACTGACATCTACAACCCAGTAACTGGGTAATACGATAGATACCCCTTGGTAAGACTGGTTGTCAGACTTTCCGGCTTCTGACGACCCGTAACGACGACGACGACTCACACACGACGACGACGATTCTCATATTGTATGTTTAAATTTAAATTAGTGAATAGTTAAGTGTTTTTATTTTATGAGTTTTATTTACTCTTACACACGTTGTCTACATCTCTTTAACTACCTTCCTATCGGAGGTATGCTGAAAGTGATTTCTTTAGAAACAAGCATCACCTTTGTACAGTGCGACACAACTTAGATGTAGCATCGGCAAAATTCGTAAAACCGATTACCATCCGAACTGAGTGCACCTTCTAAATCTTTATTACTGCTTTTGGCAAAAATTTTCTTTACGAAAACGTAATAACTTGTAAAGTCGTAAAGAATTTTTTTATAAAATTGAAATGAATGAATGAAAATTCTCAAATTTATGCTACATCTAAGTTGTGTCGTACTGTACGTATTTTTCTGTTCCTTTCTTCTTGTCTGTGTATATGTGTGTACATAAACTGTTAAATAAAATAAATAAATAAATAAATCAGAAAACATTTTCAAATACCTGCTGCTTGTAACTTTATCTACCGGTATGTGACAGTGTCAGAACAACCTAATAGCCCCGAGGTTATCCGTTGCAATTAGAAGAGGTTCCTTATTGTGTTAACGACTGCAATAGGAAAATGTGCCGCATGATCTGCGCACGATTCGATCTAGTTCTGACGATGTCAGACGTGTCTGCTTTGTTATGTAATTGTTTTATCTTTTTGATTTATATTTAGTGTTTATGTGGGATCTTCGAATATCTTCCGGGTTTGGAGAGAGTGGGTTAGGAATGCGGGTGTTATTATCTTCATTGTGATATACTTGTGGACTGCTTAGTATTATTAGTAATTCTGCTAGACATGAGTTATCTCATAGCCCACCTACGAAACTTCGATGGGTGCTAAAAAGGCTGAGAGCATACCATGGGTCTTTAGTCGGTAGGACTCCAGTAAAAGTACTGAATCCATTTGCCCTAGAATGGTACCTATACAGGGTGGCAGGGACATCGACGCAAAAACTGTTACCATGGATACAGTACATGATTCTGAACCCCCTGCGTTGAAATTTTTCGTAGGTTATTAAAAAAGAATCAGCTGTTCCATACATTTTGACCACGTAGGTATTGCATTTTTCTATGAAACAGCAGATTTTTTTTTAAATAACCGCTGAAAATTTTCAAGGCACAGACACAAGGCAGGTTTAGAATCATGTACTGAATCCATGGTATCAGTTTTCACGTCGACGTCCCTGCCACCCTGTACCTATATATCGTTGGCGTAGGTGGAGAAATAAATAACAAAATATTTCTTGTTTAGAGAAAATTACGAATGGTGAAAAGTCAATTTGACCAAAATCGCAGTTATTTAGTTCTCCACTTATGCCGACGATAATTATGTATTTCCCTTGAAAATAGACTAATCCGCAAATTCAAATTCAAAATATTTTATTTCACATAAACCTACATGGGCACTTATGAAACGTTACAAACTAGGTGCACGGTTTTAATGAGGGTTTTTTGAAATGACGTTCACTAGGTCGACGCCTGGTTCGGGCACCTGTCAATATTGTCAAAGCGCCAAAATTTTCTTTAGTCGGGACTGAAAGATGAACGAATGAATGAAACGAATGATGAACATCATATATTCCATATTCATTGTCGAAATGAAAGACCTCTTCTTGTCAAAGTGGCGCCAACTAGTGGCGTGAATTTTCATGAACACCTTTATTGGTCGTTTTCTATGGAAAAGCCGGCAAGAAACTTTCACGGTTACTCTTTTAAAAATATTTGAATTTTACAATGTTTTCAAATTACATTGTTAATAGGTATGGTAGGACAGTGCAGGCCTGTCAACAGGTACTAGGTAATTAACAAAATAGAAAATAGTCAAGCAAATCGAAGCATCTATGAGTCTACAAGTCCTACAACAACGTTCTCGTTGTCTGAAGTTAAAAGTTAGAGTATTTTGACACTTCAAAAAACTCATTCACGAAGTTATGAGCAAAATTCTTTTAGCTTCAACAACTAGTCAAAATATCTATATTATGATGTATTCGCAACAAAACAACTCAGGAAATCGGTCATCTCTGTCGGTAGCAGCAACAGCAGATAATGCTTAACAAAACCGTAACGAAAGGCTAGCTTGCGCACGCACAGAAGTATTTGGGACACGATCATTCACACATTGCACGTTTTGTCTTAAAATTCTTGAAACCGCGAAGAATTGAAATATCTTATTGTTTTTACTTCCGATAACAAAACTTTTGTGTATGAGGCACGTTACTTTAGCGTGAATAACATTTTAAAATGGCCAGTCGGAGCGGGTTTTACCAATGACTTGAGAAACTTTAAGCTATGTTGACATTTTAGTTTAATTAATTTGTAGTACAGTGTAAACGTAGATTTAATCAATAGGTTAATTAGCACGGTTAACATCTAAACTGTAGTTCACTTAAACTTTGATCTCTTTAGCTATTTGCAAGATTGTTACGGAAGGGAGATAAAGAAAAAGAAAACAGAGATCGTAAAAGCCCTGCAACTAGCAAGATGCCAAAATATTATTAGTCAGAACTGACCGTCATCCCTTCTGTATTTAATTTACCAATTTTTTTTCCTCACGCTGTCCTGCAATCAAAATACAATCTAAAAAATCTAAATAATCAAATCTGTGGGAGTGATTTCGTGAAAAGGGACGGAAGTGTGTCACAGGAAGCCGGGGAAGAGCGAGATTTGACCAACGAGCGCGCGCTGTTCTAGAGTTGGCTGTCAGAAAGGACCTTGACGAGGCCCCGCCCCTTTAATGTTGCTTATTACCTTAATGTTCAATCTCAGATGCTACACATCATATGCGATTATTGTAAAGCTCGCTCGTTTTTTTTGGACTCAGTCTTTTGATTGCCATCTGGCCAGTAACTTATAAGCCATCAATAACAAATACAATCCAATTCTCATTTATCCTACAGTTATGCTCCATATATTACGACAGGAACTTTAGATAACTTCGCAGTCTATACTAATCGTGCCTTCGTGCCCATACATCTCGTAAAGAATGTCTCACTCCAGACCACCGTGCCCGCAACACCAGGATATCAGACACAAATAAACACATCAAACAAACAGACCGCGATACACAAACTTTCGCTAAATTTCACGTAGAACAATATCGTTGGTAGACGTCATAATTCAATACTATCTGGTACATTAGTAAGGCAGTTATCTTGAGTGGCCGGCCGGCGCAGGCGCCGCGCCCTGCTCCCTCACGCCTTACCATCGGTGCATTTTCACTGAAAACACTCGATAAGATAATATTATATTAATGTGTAACGAATGGGTAACAAGGACAACTGGGTTGTAGTTTGAATCAGTCAGTTGTACTGATATATCTGGCGTAATTGTGATTTATCTTGCTCCAATTGTGTTGTGTTTGTTTTGTAAGCTATGTGGTCAGTTATAAGGATTTTATCAACCTTTTTAATTTGTTGCATAAACTGACTGTCTTTCAGTTTCAACCTTACTACTACTTAATTATTAGATGTAGGAAGATATTCAGTTAAAAAAAAATCAAAGGATTGCCTTCTTATCGCCAAACGCCTTATTGTAATCGTGATTTTAATCTGACCAAGTAAACATGTATTTATAATAACCAGACAAATGGTACGGTCATTGGTGTGTATTTGTAGAATTTGTGACATTTGATCAAATTATACGTGAAGCAAAAACTTTGTACCATTATTTACGAAAATTAGGCGGACGCAGGAATATGAAATTTGGCACAGTTAAAGTTTTTATGGAGAAGGAGTGCAGAAAGCTAATATTTTAATATACATTAGAAATAAATTAAATAAAAATAAAAAAACATTACACACACTACCATGCGTTTAACACAAGATGGCTACCTTAGAATCATGACATTTAAATGAATTATGGTCTACCACGCCATATGGCCACTAGTTTTATTTAATAAACAATGACTTAAACTTTAAACAACTCTCCCATAAAATAATGACAAGACTAATAAAAAGCAATCATGACGGGCCAAGCTTACAAACCCCAAATATGTATGTAACTTAGTGAAGATCCAGTTTTCATCGACCAGCGTTTACGAACTACAGTTGCATTAACATCTCACCTATAAAAGCTAATAATGACCAGACAAATGTTATGGTCGCCGAGGTCCTGTTCCCATACTCTGTCGACTGGGGTTCAAGTCGTGAAGGTACTAGCTTAGCAATCAAGGAGTTCTTGCAAATGGGTTGTTCCCAATCATTGTCCAGCTTTTGGGCATCATCAGTTATTTGAGAGACATAATTGTCCTGTAGTCAACAAAATCCAGTTTTCATCGACCAGCGTTTACGAAACACAGTTGCAATAACATCTCACCTATAAAAGCTAATAATGACCAGACAAATGGTATGGTCGCCGAGGTCCTGTTCCCATACTCTGTCGACTGGGGTTCAAGTCGTGCCGGTGCTGCGCTGACCTTTGTCAACTGCCACAGAGCAGCATGCAGATAGCCGACTGCTTGTAAAACATGGAATATGTCGGACAGATTATGACAAACGTAAAGCTGGATAATGTTGCTTGGTTCGGGTTTGTGAGGATTATAGAAGCAAACTAGGAAAGACAGAAATGATTATGGAGTGGATATTTAAAAATCATGGACGTATTATTATTTGTTAAGTAAAAGTATCATAATAATATTCTCTAAACATCTACACAGTGAATATAGAAGATATCTCGGACTAAGCTTAAGTATAATTACATAATTAAACGAACTTACCTGAAGTGAAGTTCTATTATGTTGTATTCACCCGTAAGATTGCAAGCATGACCTACCGAATGATTGTAAGTCAGATTAGCTGAACTTCTAATAATATAACGAACTTAAAAATACTTGTATGATGAAACAGAATCCTTTGGTTGGCGCCATGTTTTCGACTATTAACAGCATGGATGAGTAATTAAATTATTAATAATAATATCAACAAATACAGTGATCAAAAAAATTACCAAGAATGAAATCCGATACATTTCCAAATCACACTTTTAAAATAAGATCCAGCAGACACTCGTTGCTTTCCACAAATTCATTTATTTTATTAGTAAGCCGTCTAAATTCAAAATGTGTTAGTATTCTCAGACTGCGTCTGGCTTCTGAGTCACATCTTCATGAAGAGTGAAGTTTTTGTGATTCATTCGTGACGGGTGACTCAACGCCCAACTTATTACCTTCTAGGGCGCACAACGCGTGATGACGTGATGTCTCCGGTTTTCCAAACTTTCGTTCTTGTTTGAGGCGCCGGATTTTCTTGATGAAAATACTACTTTCCTTTTTTACCAGTGTTATAAATACTCTCAAATGTAGTCTTTAATACACTCGAGAGCAATGAATCCGGGTCACTTAAAGAATGTTAAAAATCTCGGAAACTAAAAATGATAGGTTAATGCAATAAATTGTATTTAATAGACAATGTAATACTCCTTAAATGAAAGTAAAAAAAATATGAGTCACCATACATTTTATTAACACAAAATTACATAAAGAAAAAAACTGCTGATCTCTCCTTAAAACAAAAATAGGAAACATGAAATTTTTGAACTTTATTACGATTTTCTTGAATTTTAATACTTCGTATTGCCTCCTCGTGCTTCCATTACTGCGTTTACGCGGTTTGGCATGCTGTACACCAAGTTCCTTATACGATTTTGGGGAATATTCTCCCATTCCTCTGTGAGAGCAATTTTGAGCTCACGAAGCGTGATTGGGGGAGGGTTTCGTTGTTTTACGCATCTGCCTAGCTCGTCCCAAGCATGCTCGATCGGGTTGATATCCGGGCTGCGCGCTGGCCACTCCATACGAGTAATGTTCATCTCTTGAAGGTAGTCATTCACAATCCTACCTGTATGAGGTCGGGCATTGTCATGCATAAATATAGCATCCTCACCTAAATTGACCATAAATGGACCAACGTGATCATTGAGGATTTCTTCCACATATCTTACGCTAGTTAAAGAGCCGTTTTCTATGATCACCAGCTCTGTGCGACTTTCAGAAGAAATTCCGGCCCACACAAGTACAGACCCACCACCGTAGGCTACTTTTTCTTCGATGCATGCTTGCTTGAATCTTTCCCCTGGTCTTCGATACACTCTGTGTCTTCCATCGTGCTTGTAGAGCATACATTTTGATTCGTCGGAGAACATAACTTTTGACCAATCTTCAATACTCCAATTTACGTGGCTCTGGGCATATCTTAGTCTTGAAATACGATGCCCACGCTCCAGTTTAGGGCCGTTTGCAGGTCTAAGGGGTTTTAAGTTAGATTCAGCAAGCCGACGTCTTACTGTCCATGCACTTGGGTTACTTCCTCCGAGGCGTCGAAACTGATTTGTGAGTTCAGTTCCTGTGAGAAAGCGATTTCGAAGCATGGTGTTCACCAAGTATCGGTCTTCTCGTGCTGTGGTACACCTGGTTCTGCCAGGTGCAGGTAGGTTAGAACCAGTTTCTTCGTAACGTCGGAGAACTCTTTGTACTGTTGACAGCGACACACCGACAGTCCTGGCTGTATCGCGCTGACTCTGGCCGGTTTCCAGCATTGTAAGTATTCTGGTGCATTCTTCAGGCGTAAGCGACATAATTTCAGCTTGAATAATGAATATAGAGCACTATCAACATGGTTTATGTACCCACATAAATGACAGATTACAAACAAAAGCAAAACCAAATGCTGTAATTTCGTAGTTCCATCTTCGAAAGTGGCCCTTTTTCAAATTTGATTTTTTTATGATATAACTTTACAATAACTAAGAAGTTTTAATACCTTCATTTAAGGAGTATTACATTGTCTATTAAATACAATTTATTGCATTAACCTAGCATTTTTAGTTTCCGAGATTTTTAGGATTCTTTAAGTGACCCGGATTCATTGCTCTCGAGTGTATATGAAGAATAATTTAAGTTTGGGGATATTTTAATTAGGTACTTAGTTGGCTCTTTTTAGGTGTTCTTGCAACTCAGACATGTAGGTTTTGATTTTCGTAAATTTAATATGTCTTCTATCGTGTCAATGGCACGTTTTACGTATGACATGAACAGCTTTCTGCACCGTTCATTGACGTTCATAAATTCCGTCCCGTTCATCACACATAAATGAATGAAGGTCTCGTAAGACTCTTCAACTTCATTCATAATTCTTTCACGAAATTCCTCATAAATATTCATAATCTTTGTTCAAATTATAACAAGCGATATCGCGCGGCCATGCCTTACATTTCGATATAAATCCCCAGCCCATGGCCTATTGCGAAATACTTGTAACACCGTGTTGTTTCTGTAATGTTTACCGCCCGGGAGTGGGTGGCAAATTCATTGTTATTGTTTTTCGCCATATTTGGAGCTTCTAAAGCTTTGTGCAGACGAGCGCGACGCGACAGGGCGACGCGACACCGGTTACTGTTATACCGTCAAGTTTTCTTAGAAATTGTTTTATTAGTAATATAGTTAGCAGATGTATTGGCTTTATTAGTAAATCCTGGAGTTTCATTGAATTTAGTAGCTTTATTTGTGATGATAGCACAACCATTATCATCGTTGATGAGAATGAATATAATAGTGGTTTTTGTCGAAATCTGGAGTTCTAATAGCAGCTATGAATATAGTAGTTTTCCAAGCTCCACTCCTCTAGAGACCTCTGCCTACATAGTGACTAGTCTTCCCATAAAAATATATAACTTTAGATATGTCCAAATTAATCAATTTCTCATTCAACCTAACTTTAGCAACCGCATACTCCAGATTATTTCACACGACTTATTTTGGATTGACAAGTAGCCAGTATAATTTATTACTCTAAATAAAACTTAATACAAAATTACAGCAATCACGAACTATTTATGTAGATAGCCTAATGTCTATCGTTTAAGATCTAAATCGTGATGTATTGGAACCTTTGACTCTTAGTTACTTTCAAGGCTAAGGAGCTCATATTTTATTTATTTGTTTACCAGTAACTTTTGCATCGAGATTAACATGCAAGAATTTCAAAGCTTCGTGCTGAGGGTGACACAAAATATTTTCTTTTGAACTCACTTTTTATTTAAAAGTTATGTTTATGTATTCTTTTATCAATAGGTATTATTACTTTCAAAATTAATCCTTTCACCCTAGATCATTACGTTTTATACTAACCCATTGAATGTCTTCATTTTATTTGATAAAAGCTCATTAGAAAAAGTATAAGTAGCAGTTTATGCAAATTAACAACAGTTATCATAAATATAGAAATATCCAATATTGATTATGGAGAGAAATCAATATCAATCGGATATAAGTTGCAAATGTAGCTGCTTGTGCGGACAGGCCTGGTTGTGTTTGTGAGCGTGAGTTTACGCATGTGTGCGCGTGCGCAGTGAAACGTCCATGCAAGGCGAACCGCCTGCACTTGTTCCATTGTAGGGTGGATATGGATTACGGCTGATGGGAAATACCTTAGTTCAGTAATATTATTGTAGTTTACAGTTATACTGAAGGTTTTCGAATTATTTGCTTGAACTCTTGATTCCAATGAATGAACTCCGTCTCATGATCAGTTAAAAGGGCGAAAGCCAAAAGCCTCGTTTGGATCCGTAAACAAGTCGAGAAATCGGGAACAGCAATTCGTAGCGGATAACAAAATGAATTGAACATTCTGTCATTATAAATTATGATCAAATTCAGGATTTAAAAAAAACCAAGGCGCGGTTTCATTGAGTCATCGGTAAAACACATGTAATAGTTCATTGTCTGAGCAGGTGGCTAAATCACTCGGCAAACAGGATTGATGGGCATCAGGACCCAATGATATCATAGTGAGATCACCGATCTACCTGACAAGCGTAGCAATTATGTTATTACCCTCCCAAATTCGTAAAAGCTTTGTTGAGCTTTGAGTTAAATTCTAGATAGTATTCAAGAGTCTTATTAAGATCTTTCATAAATATTACGAGTATAGTAACTGGTCGACCGAGCTCTGCTCGGGTGAAAATAGATAAACATATAGTCCAGGTATACGTTGTATCATATTCCCAAGGCCTAGCTAGATCGACTTTTCATCCCCGTAAACCCCAATATTGCAACTTTCATCAAAATCGTTAGAGCCGTTTTCGAGAACGTGATTACAAATATATATTTAAACAAATACTGCTCAATTAATAGTATAGGATAAATGCAAAATGTTCCAAAGTAACTAATTAGTGATTGGACATCAATCGCCTTGAAGCTCGCATTTTGGTATAAGCAAGACTAAATTAGACTTTATTTATCATAAGTTTTAATTAATAAAAATCACACTGTTAAGATACCATTCGACTTGGTCTGCAATCTGCAATTTAGTATGTTCGTGGTCTAGCCTGTGTTCGAAAATTAAATAATTGAATATTACCTTACCATTATACAAGGTACCAATCATTTTCAACGGTTTCTTCATAAACAAAATCGTTGACAAAGTCATAGTCACCGCACGTCACATGCAGCTCAACAGGTTTAGTGGGTCGGGCCGTTCGCGAACATACTGCCCTTATGTATCGGGCCACCTCTCATGTCGTCACCAAAGCAGCCGCTTATTAAACCAATACTTTCGATGCCTCATTTAGAAAACCATTTAAAAATAAACCATGCAACTGGTCCTCGATAAGGTAAAGATAAAGTATTGATTATAAGGCTTTTTTGTATGTGAGATTTATTACCTCGTCCAGGTACTAGTTTAGTTGAACTTGAGGGACGAGTCAATCAGTCTCCAAGTTGCTTCGAGTTTTTTTGCTTCAATTTCAAGGTAGTAGGTTTCTAAGGTGAGATGGGTGAGTGGGTCAATGTTGGTGTTCCCGTGAAAGTGGAAGTTGAGTATGAGAAATGGGGTACAGTGAGACCACACCGACATGTGTTCGATGGCTTGGACATAGGTACTTTCCTAAGCTATAAAGTCAACATGTTGTTGATGATAGTGTATGAATATGAAAGTGTTATAAATTGCCATAGGAACATAACTATATAAAATTATATGGTGCATCATATACAGTTGATAACATAACATAAAATTATACAACAATTACAGAATAAGGTACTCAGGAGTATTGTTAATGCGCTCTGGTATATAAGAAATACCGACCTCCATCGTGACTTAAAAATGGAACCCATCACCAACATAATCCAAAAATTTGCTGAGGCTCATAAACACCGACACCACCGACATGTGAACATCGGGGCCATTCAACTGTTAGACCAAACAAATATAGTGCGAAGACTAAAACAAACAAAACCTTTTGAGTTAGTGTAGTGTAAAAGTGTAGAAATAATAGTGACAATGACACACATATAACACATGAACAAAGTGTTTATAATAGTATAGACAGACTCTAAGAAAGTGGAACGGACTTGTGTAAACATCACTATTCTAAGTTTTAAAATAATTATCACGTAAAAAGTTAGATTAAAATTGCTTATTAGTCTTATAGGCTAGATTGTAATTAATTATTAAGAACCTGGTTCTTTTTAAAAAAGGATTTAAAAAAAAAACATGACATAACATCACGCGTTGTTTCCCCGAAGGGTTATGCAGATATGTACCCATTGTAGGTACAGGTGGTAGGTCGGTATAAAAATGATTGCTGGTTCAAAATATGTGACTGTGAACACTATCAAATATAAGGAGGTACAAAGTGAACCAATAAATACTTTATTTATTTATTTATATATACTTTATTGTACACCAGATTATACATTACATAAAGAAATAGTAATACACTATAAAATATACAATGGGCGGCCTTATCGCTTACTGCTATCTCTGCTTTACTACGTCAATAAGCTAGTGACGAATAAATTAAGAAATAATTTCAATTTCAATCATTGTTTCGTCCTATATAGAACAAAATCGGCTAAGTGCGAGTTTGACTCGCACACGAATGGTTCTGTACCTTTTTTTTTATTATTTCTTGTTATAGAGGTAATAGACATACACAATCTGTGAAAATTTCAACTGTCTTCCGGGGCAGCACCAACAGCCTTCTGAATACTATATTGGAAAGGGTTGATTGCCCTGTTTTTAGGCACTGGAATACCGTTCACGGATCTGGAGGTGCCCTTTATAATATTAAATAGCGCAATTGTAAATAATAATAATAAATTTAATAATTTACTAACATAGGTATAAGTACTATTTACTAACAATGAGTGGAATGTTTTATTCGGAATTCAATTAATAATAATAATTACGGTTCATGAGATACAGGCCGCTGACAAACAGACGCACGGACGAAGAGCCGAGGAGGATTCTGTTTGACACCCTTCGGGTATGGAACCTTAAAAAAAGACAAAATGCAGAGGAAAAAGAAAATTCATAAACACGACATCAATGCATAAGCAGCAAATTTCTCTTCTCCACACAAAACTATGTTAAAAAAACAAATGACGATACCAACGTCCCGGAAATGCCTCAAATCTAGTCAGACACGTTGTCAACTGTCCCATTCATGAATCCCCATTCCTCAATGACCGTTAAGGTTAAAACATAGCAAACAATACCGACCGGTTAAAAGCCTTCTACGAATTCTTGTGTAGTACTACGAAACAAGTAAGTAAGTATGCTAGCTATGTGATGTATTTAAGATGCAGTAGTATTAAGGGTAAGGCCCTCCTTTAAAATAATTGAATCCAGTCTTTACTTATGTTCAGGGTCTTACGAATCATCAGATAGATAGATAAATAGATATAACACAACATACAAAAACACGATTAAATAATACTAAAAACATGAATATAGCTACAACGTGCGAATACACAAAAAAAAAGATGAAAACAAGACATTGTGATGACACTATTGATAAGGATAATCCCTCAAATATATTCCAACAATGTAATGTGTTCATAAACAGATAACCACAACAGTGTTAGGATACTGATCAGGACTCATCATAAACTACCCATAAATAATGATAAAAAGCGTGGCCTTAGAGGGAAATCCTCGGGAATGCAATTTATGTTATATATTTAAACCTCGCAACGCATGCCCTAATTTCCCACAAAAAAAGTTTTGTCACCTGTAACGCCATCTATGACGAGTTTGAAAAACTCGCAAAAGAATATACGAAGTTTTCAATTTACCTTTTCCAACCAATTGGACTTTTTTGATGATTATTTGCCACACACTTCAAGTGTTACTTATTAGTATAAGTTATAGTTAAGTAAGGCAACGAAATAAAACGGATTAAATAAAGTATATTGATTTGTATTCTATAATGTTTCTTTGATAAACTTGCAACTAGGCCACCAGCAAACCATGTTTTTTTTTAAGAATAGCTCGCAAGTAACGTTTTACGCTTTTACGATGATATGTATATGTATCGTATGCATTTGAAAATGTATCCAAATTGCACCCTAAAAGATATAAATATTTGAAGAAACTGTGGTAATAAAAACCTGCGCTCTGTAAAATTTCGGAATTCTCTAAGGCAACGTAATAGGGGCATAGATTTATGTAATTTTGGCCGTTCCAAAAAAGAGCTCCAAGTCGTGAACCTCCTTTGACTTTAGTAATCATGAAACAAATATTACTTCATTGTAGACCCCATAAGCCTTTCTCTCAAAGACAAAAAATAAACGATACTTCGCACTACAAAACGACTTAACGTGCTACGTACCACATAACAATCCACGTAATAGACATTAACGTACAAAACGATTTGTCTTGCACCATAGATGAATACAGATGGGACACTCTGCATTTTAGGTATGAAGCAACAAGTAGGTATGCGGCTCGACTTGTCGAATTCAGTGGGCGTAACGTAGTCAGAAGATATAAGAGTTACGCGATATAAAGAGAGGCAACTTCTAGGTGAATATAACTGTAGGTAATTAGCGCTGTGTGACCTGAATTACACTTAATTGTGTCGTCGCAAGAGTCGCTTTTTATTTAAATGGTTTTGCGGAGTGTCCTATCTGTACTAATCTATGCTTGTACTTAAAAATATTTGCCAAAACGTATCAGCCAATGAAATAAAGCTAAATGACCACCATTATGATGATGAATGACGCCGAATGCTTGAGCACGCGCAAAACTAATATGTTTTATTATATCTATCAACGACAAACTTAAGTTTACCGTCCAAGAAGTATATTCTAATGTTAATTTCATCGTATTGTGAAGTACGAAGTCTCAGTTTAAGGTCAAAGGGTGCTTTGTCGATGATAAATGTAACTTTGTGATAGATTTAAGAGTTGTATAAGAAAGCCGCGGGGGTGTGAATGAAGTATTTAATCAAAAGATTTAGTGTAGTATATGTTAGGTGAAATGTATTTCAAGATAGTGTGATGTTAAGTGAGCAGTATTAATTAATTTATTGGATAACTTGAAGTAAGCAGACGGTGTCATTAGTTACCATTAAGTTGAGGAAGACAGTAATAGAGGAATTTCTAACGATAGTAATTTATTGGGCAATTGACGTTTTTAATTTATATCTGGCTAGAGTATAGAGAATTTATGTGCATACATAGTAAATTAGGTACGTACCTATTGGATTGAAATTAAATAAGTTATAAGTTTTACCAAAATTACGAAAGTAATTAAAGTTTCTGTACTTACTACATAATAATATGAATCTCATTTTCTAAGAAATACCATTTTTTTTTTAAACCTTTTTCTTCATATTTGGCACTTTTTTTTACTTTGGTATCTTTGAAGTTCTTTTAGAAAAGTCTGAAAACAGTACTCTAACGTCATGTATAAACTGAAATCAGTTGATAGATATAATTATAGTGTTATAAGTAAGTTGCAACTTAGCCCTTTAAGGCTCGGGGCAAAGTATCAAGGCCCGTGCCTCATAATCGTGGTAAACTAAGCGTCTCCACATCAAAACTTTTCCCTCCCCAGCAAAAATGAAACCAATAAATTAAAAGAAATTACATACAATCATCAGAAAGTTAAATTGCTATACTAAATCGCCTGCAGCGCCAGGGAATTAAGAGTTTTATCGAGGGACATTTTTCACAAGACGGACGTACACCGACATGTCATTATATCACATAACATGGGGCAAATTGATGGGTTAACACGAGTTATCATGTTTGTAACTTTTTACGGCGAATTGGTCGAACAATGCTGTAAAAGGAGCGCCAATTAAACATGTGGTGCTCAAAGTTGAGAACAGCGCCATCTAGCGGCGAGTAGTGGAATCTGAAAGCTTTACTTCCTTAGGAGGATTATTTTCGTAGCTTATTGCTATTCTGTCTGAAAGTTAGAACAAATTTCATTATTTAAAAACATCCCCACTCCTGACTATGCGCCTATTCTTATTCCTACTATAATAAATCGCAACTACAAACGCAAAACCCGCAATTCAAAACACACTCACAATTCACAATGGTTATTTAATTCCTAAATTACATTTACGAGTTTCCCTTATGTGTGAAAATCGGTTGTCATAGTATAGGCATATATTTATTTATATATACTTTATTGTACACCAGATTATACATTACATAAAAAAAAGTAGTACACTATAAAATATACAATGGGCGGCCTTATCGCTCTATCTCTTCCAGGCAAGCTTTTTTTTTTTTTGTTTTTGGGTGGGAAATTATCAAATAACTTCTCGCGCTCTGGGCGGAGCGGGAGGGCGTGTCAGACTTTTACTGACTAAAACCCACCCGTGTTCCTTCCGTTGCCTGTGTGCCGGGGTCGCGATATCCCTTTCAGACAAACCCGCAACCCCGGCTGAGGCAACCTTGACATACAATGCGGAGGAGTGAGGAAAATGTGAGGAAAGTTTTGAATGTGGATGTGATGATAAGAGTAGGGGAAGGCCAAAGAAGCGATGGATGGACTGTGTGAAAGATGATTTTGGCTATTGGAGGTGACCACCGAGATGATGAATAATAGAAAAGTATGGAAGCTTCAAATAGCTTAGGATAAGGGTAGGTGAATGACGATGATGATGATGCTGATTTAGAACTAACTACGATGTTAAAAAATCCACATTAAAAAGAAAAATATCACCATACAAGTAATATACAAGGCTGGGTAATATAATTGAGCTCACGGGAAATCCCACTAGCGGCTAGTTAGTAGCCATGAATAGCTATAATTAATTAATTCTTACTAACTATTTCTATAAACTAGGGGTGTAACGATACATAATTTTCCCGATACGATACCGATCATTGTAATAAATAACCTGCGATACCGATACCGATGCTGATATCGATGGCTTAGTAGATAATAAATCAAATAAATAATGAAGTATGTAACTGGGGAGTTATGTCTTTTGTATTTCGGGCACAACTGTTTAATAGTGCGTTAAGGCTCGTGCAGACCAGCGCGACGCGACGGCGCGACGCGACTCGAACAATACAACTTCTAAGAAAACTTGACGGTATAACAATAACCGGTGTCGCGTCGCGCTAGTCTGCATCAAGCTTTATAGTCCTCACTTCACTGTGTGAATAAACAGAATCAGCTTGTCGATTCTGTAAAAATCTCACCGTGAAAACTTAGGTGAAGTGAGCTTAAAGTGAGCTGTCATTTTGTCTGATGCTAAGGATTGACACTATTGACACACTGCCACTACCACTAACACCACCTAACACTTCACCTAAGTTCTCACGGTGAGATTTTTACAGAATAGCACTACAGGAATAGCGGTGACGTCAAACAGGCACGCAGCAATACATCGCTCAGCCAACGCTCAGCAAACTGCAAACATTGCCGTTTGCCGTGTTGCCATGTCGCTAACAAAGCGGTGCGCGACTCTCCCGCCAGTCCCGCCTGCGACTGAGCAACAATGTCGCGTGCGCGTCATCACTTAGCGCGCTTTTCTAACTGTTTGATGTAGGTTGTATATAATAGGCAATGCCGATACATCGGCCTGCCGATTATATTAGCCGATATGTCGGCATCGGAATCGCAATCGTTACATCCCTACTATAAACAGTTCCTCGTTATTCATTTACGGTGTTTTCCCTTTTCTATGAATACGGGTATGTATTTAGAACTTTACTTAATTTTATGTGACATGGGTGTCATAATGATAATTTAATGGGATTTTTTTTAAGAACTGATTTAGTCTAGGAACATCAAGGGCCTATTTAATCAATCTGACAGGCGACAATCTGACAATTTTACAAGATTTTTCATACACTTTCTGTTATAATAAACAGCACCACTATGTGTCAATTTAGATTTTTTTTTAAGTCTTTTACGATCACTAGTCAGAAATGATTGACATTTTTTTAAGGTTACTCTATTATTGAGCTGGAACCATCGTGTTTACCATTATGAGATCCCTTGGTCATTTAACTGATGCTTCTTCATCAAGATAATTTTTCATCAAGAGAAACCAAACCTTATAAGACCAATCGTTACATTTATGGTGGTAGTGTGCATTAAAATGTAAACCTGCAATTTTATTGCAATTTCCCAACACGACGCACAAAATATCGATCCTTACGCGATTTCGTAAAAACATAAATTAAGTAAAACGTCATATTACAGAGCATGAGCGTGCATTTCATCATAATATTCTTATTACAACAAAAAACTTACAAAACGTATGTAAGCACATGTACTTGATGTACTTAAGTATCGTAAATATTTATTTTTATATGTACTTAAAGTGTTTGTGGAAAGATTAACGATATGTCCCAATACTTATGTAAACAAATTACCATCGTAATTCCACACCATAGTGCACACAGGTACACTTACAATATTTACCTACTTTTCTCGCAAAGGCTCATCTTCTTAGACTGAGCTTCCTCTTTTTAGCGTTCCGTACCATAAAAGGAAAAAACGGAACACTTTAGGATCACTTCGTTGTCCGTCCGTCTGTCTATTTGTCAGTCTGTCAAGACCCTTTTTCTCAGGAATACGGCCATTTATGCGTCATATTTTGATACTCGCAAATAAATCAAAACCTACAGGGTACTTCCCATTGACCGAGAATCATGAAATTTGGCAAGAAGCAAGGTCTCACAGCACATGTAAAGGAAAAAATCTGAAAATAGGATATTTGTAGTTTTATCACACAATTATTTTTTTGCGATTACGTCCTTACATTTGCAGTTGGAGAATTGACTGTGACGTATATCGATGTATGGGATTTCAACTACAATGTTAAGTTTGTTTTTGAGTAAAATTCATCCCAAATAGGGAACCCTTCATTGTGCGTGGTCAGACACGCACTTGAGTGGTTTTGTTTCTTCTTTGGATGCTATTAGATAGAGGAGCTTACATCTGCACTGCTCTGAATCCATTTTAGGGTCAAAGAGTAATCCATTTTTAACTAAACCTTATAATTGGCAGTCGGCTCAAGTTATACTACTTATTAATTTGAAGTGACCCATAATTTTAGAATCTTTAAAAGTAGACTCTATTTTTACCCGATTGCGGCAAACCCCAACAGCGGGTAATGTTTTTAGTCACTTATGAAGTTGTAGAAAAGTGTGGGAAGATAGGAACGTAATAATTATATTTTAAGATTACTGACAATATGTATTGTTTATTTTTAGTATTTCCGCCATCTAAATAAAATTAATGGCGCTAGTAGCGTATACTGTTCAATAGAGCTACTGCGATTCGAACTCACGACCAAGTTAGAGACTTAATCGTTGGGCCATTGCTCCTTTGTATTACATAAAGATAAACCCAACCGATTAACATTTACGTTTAACCCATCCAATTAAGATTGACGCCAATCTAAAGCATATCATAACAAGTTAAATAAAAGTCAACTAGTGTTATAACATTAGGTACTTATTTAGTGTATGCAGGTCATGACTGCCAATTAGCCTCGGTAACTTACAATTAATTTGTACTTAGTCTGTTAGCTTTGATTAATTGCCTATAGTCATTAGTCAGTCATAACATAAATGATAGGTATCACATGATATTAACAGCCTTTTTTCCAAGATTTGATAGTTATCATCATCATTTCAGCCGAAAGACGTCCACTGCTGGACATAGGCCTCGCCAAGCACCGCCACTTCGACCTGGTGTGCTTCCCGCATCCAGCGGATTCCTGCGGCGTTCACCAGATAGTTATTAATGCTGACGAAAATTATAATTTAGAGGTAAAAAGGAACTATGAAAACTTATGAACAACTTTTAGTTTGGGAGCATCTCTGAAAAAAACGAATTTCGTAGGCTTTTTATTATACAGGCTGGCAGGGATATCGACGCGAAAACTGTTACCATGGATTCAGTAAGTACATGATTCTGAACACCCGTGCGCTGAAAATTTTCGTCGGTTATTAAAAAAAAAATCAGTTCCATACATTTTGACCGCGTAGGTGTTACACTTTTCAGTGAAACAACAGATTTTTTCAGATTCATGTACTGAATCCATTGTAACAGTTTTCGCGTCGTTGTCGGGATACCGCATCTATGCACGAAAGTAACTTATCGAGCAGGTCGCTCGAATTGCTTTCATAATAAGGGTTTTTGTGCAAATTTAGGCCACCAGTTGGCGCTACTTTGACAAAAGCTCTTCCATTTCGACAATGAATATAAAATATATGATGAAGTTCGCGATTCGTTTCATTCATTCGTTCATCATTCAGTCACGATTAAAAAAGTTAAAGGCGTTTTGAGACTTTTGACAGAAGACGGGACCTGACGTCTCAGTGTTGCCAACATGAACGTCATTTCAAAAAAACCCTTATTAAAAGTGTGCTGTAACATGGATACCTTAAACTTCAAAGCAATATCCGACAGTTACCTTGCCGCAAAAGATAAACAAACAAGGAAATACACAGACAAATCTACGATGCTTAACTTGATATCATTTACATACAAATAGAACACCTAACATATAAATAAATATAATTAATCATTACCTTTCATTTGAGGGGCGCTCATCAATCAATTCGTAATATTTACTCACTACGAAGTAATTGATACTTTTAACATTATGTATGCAGACTGGTGAGACAGGCTAATAAGACATTTCCTGTTAGGTAATATGAAGAGATAGGTGCTATATTACCTATGTTATGTATATGACGTTTGCTCTTGTGAGGAGAGCAGGTCTAGTGTGAGTTTCGTTTAACCATCTCGATTTTACGCATCGACCGCGTTCGGCGCTCCGATTGGCCCATCACCAGTGAAGGCCAGTGAAGGGCCAATCGGAGCGCCGAACGCGGTCGATGCGTAAAATCGAGATGGTTAAACGAAACTCACACTAGACCCTCAGTTATAGAATCGGATGGACAGTTTGACGTCACGGCAGGATGCTGTTGCCATAGGTACTCTTGACATCGTCTCCCATCCGGCTAAAGATATGTAGGAAGACCCTTGGAAAGTTATTCAACATGTAAAATAAACTCTGTCCAAATCCGTGAGGGTGTTTTTAGGTATCATCGTACTGATAGTTTATTTATGTGGTCAGTATCAAGAAAAACGAAAAATAAAATCGTCAAAGATTTTTCAAAGTAGAATTTTATTACATGGAGCGCGGGCGGTCGTCGTTTAGCGGGTGTCTACAAGTCATAAGTTATGACCCCTGATGGAACCCCCCCCCCCCTAGTTGAAAATTTGCAAATTTTTTATGGATTTGGGGTAATTTCGGTGCAAAAAATTTCAATTATTAAATAGCAATAACTTTTTTATTTTCAATAATAATAGAATTTTTTATTACTCTTAGGTAATGTTATTGCAGTACCTATGAGCCCCTTTCGAATCGGACAAAGATTTTTTAAACATTTTGTATTGAGGTGATCATGTCGGTATCACCAGTATAGATGTATGAGGAACAGAGTGTTAAATTCCTCAAACACCATTGAAAAGTATCTTCCGACCAGACGGCTTTTTGTGTCTGGTGGGCTACTCCCCGACGGTTAATGTCGGGATGTTGTACTTGTATATATGCCAGACGCGTTAACTCTGCTTACGTGATGCAGGATTTGTGTGACCTAAGTTTTTTGATGCGTAGTTCGCATGTGGCGTTGTAGATGTCGCCACAGTTTAATGGCCTATCTATACTGGAAAGAAGTCATTCGTCTTCATAAGAAGGTCAAAGGGCTTCAAATCCATTCTAATAACAAGGAAGTCCTGTACTTCTTTTCCCCCAGTAATAATGTGATGTACTGGGCCTTTGTAATTTCTTGACTAGTTCAACCGTCCTTGAGAATCTAAAACATTACTGACATTGATTAGTATTTATGCTATGAAGCTTTCATCGTGACCTAATAGGAAATCCAAATCAACTAAGAGATTGAATTGGCTAACTACCAACTGGTATTACAGTAAAGTATCGTGTTATGGATAAATTCTGAATGATGCTGAAACTGACTGAATTTATTTCTTCAATTATTTACCCAATTAAGAGTATTTAGCTAATTACATTATACATCGAATCGTTTGGTATCCAAGATTCGAATTTCAAAATAAAGCGAGGTTCCTTTCTCTTCTGACGGGTCGGACTATACGAGAAAAACTCAAGGTGATAGCGGAGCTTACTTCCAAAGATGCGCTGGATGTACGTATATAGGTCCTGTAAAAGTTGTCTGCAAAGGGGAAGCTTACATCATGCTAGCAGAATAATGTTTCTGGTTGCATTACTTGCATTCGATCACTCAAGGGAATTTAGAATCAGTTTTGACAGTTCAACCATTTTTGTTTTTAAACGACTGCGCGCAAGATAAGTCTGCGCGCGGCTGAAATCGGAACTAATCGTATGCCGCCGTCTTGTCGTTTATGTTAGGTCAAATTAAGTACATATATAATTAATTAATATTAATATAACATGAATAATTACAAATTTATTTTAAATTTTTTATTTATAATATTAAATTATTATTAAAATTTTAGTATTTTAAATATTACAGTAAAGATTAAAGCACGCCAGCGCTACCAATCATGCGCAGACTTATCTTGTGCGCACTCTAGGGTTGTTAAAATATTTTTAAAGTCTTTTTGAAATAAATGGCTAAAATTCGGTATTGCTTCTTATTTAGCGGCAACGCCGTATGCCTTCCGAGCTCTATAGTAATTATCGCCTGTACGCCATTTGTAGAGTCTAGCCTATGGTAGCGGTGCTTTTCTGTGAAATGTGCGGCCATGCAACAGAATTTCATAGACCAAACCTTCAGACGAATCACAGAAAACCTCTTCAAAAAAACACCAATCATCTCGTTAACCTAAAAAAGCTGTTCAAGTATACCTACTGATTGGAGACTACTGATAATCGTATTATGCAACTTAAATACTCACTTACATTATGACATCCTATTGACACCCTATCGATAACTTGTAATCCCTACCACCACCATAGCATGATCTACCCTCCTCCCGTTACACCTTCTAACTATCGAACAAAAAAGGGCGTTTGTACGGAGAGTGACAGGTCAACTAAAACTGGTTGATTTACTGAGCTATGACATTTGACAAATGGTTGCGATATGCCTTTCGCTTTACTATTGTTGTTATGACCGGATTATAAAGAGTTAATAGGATATATCTTACAAACAAGATGGATTTGTGAAGTAATGGCATCCGTTTAGTTCATTCATTGATCAGTCTGAACTTTATAGATTGGTATTTGAAAGTTTCTTCAGAAATTAAGTCGTGGCTCAGTGGGAACGGCCACGACTTACGAGTTGTGGGTCATAGGTTCGAACCCTGACAGGCGTTTTACTTTGTGTAAATAATTTCATCACCACTGCTCTCAAAACGGTGAAGGAAAACATCGCGGGAACAAAAATTCGAAGCCATATGACATCTACTAACCCGCACTGGGCCCGCGTGGTGAATCACGGCCAGCTCCCTCACATCAAGAGGAGATCTGAGTCTCAGCAGTGGGAACATTAATGGGTACATTGTGGTTCGGTGTTATGGCTGACTATGCAATGCAAAAGCGGTTTCCCTCTACGTTCCGAGAAGAAAACATTGCATGATCAATGAACACATACTATTATATCGCCCACAGGCGCTCACTACTGAACTTAATCCTCCAGAATCTTCCTCCTAAATCACTACATGAAGATGCTCCTGCTTAGACTTCTGACATCTGAATCAAACGTCTGCTTAGCCTTTTTTCAACCATGTTGGGGTCGGCTTCCAGTCTGACTGGTTGTCAGAATTTCGGGCTTCTGACGACCCGAAACAACTGTCAAAGATCTACAAATTACAGCCGGGACCAAGGGCTTAACGTGCTTTCCGAGACACGTTGGGGTCTTGGTATATAAAGATGATCACCCATTCACGGACCAACCGCGGCAAGCGTAGTCTAACCTGATCGATCGACCCTTCAGGCTGTTATTACTTAGCCACAAGCCCTTCTGACATCCTAACTAATATTATAATTGCAAAAGTGATTTTGTTTCTTTGTTTGTTACGCTTGCACGTTAAAACGGCTGAACGGATTTGGATGAAATTTGGCACAGAGGTAGACCTTGACCTGGACATAGGCTACTTTTCATCCTGGATCGCAGACGAAGTCGCAGACAACAACTAGTCTGAAATAAATAAAAATTATATGTACAGAAATCCAGCATCTAATGGGTCTGTTCATCTTCGTCTAGCTACCGGTATGCTTAATTTAGAACTGAAAGTTACATATATTAGGTAGCTTTACTTAAAGCTCTGCTGTACTTTATTGAGCTGACTACTTTGTACTTGTAACTTAACTAAAAGACATACTTATCAATGACAATTACGTCCGTAAGGCGTCGGTGTTATAGGCGTCTATTACGCCTTACGCCGACGCCTATAACACCGACGCCTTACGCCGACGCCTAACGCCGACGCCTAATGCCGACGCCTATAACACCGACGCCTTACGCCGACGCCTAACGCCGACGCCTAATGCCGACGCCTATAACACCGACGCCTTACGCCGACGGTGTTATAGGCGTCGGTGTACCGCGGTGGCGGTGGGTGTCGGCTGTAACGGCTAGGGCTGCGCAGGGTAGGCTGCGCAGGCCGTTAGCAGGTAGGTAGGTAGATAGAAGAAGATAGGTAATTAAAAAAAGCAAGATAGGTTAATAGATATATTTTTAGCTAGAATACGGCTAGGTCGCGGGTAAGGTCCTATACACTGACACTAGACTTGAGCACTCGCACACTTAGTGGATAGTTAGGTAGGGTACCGTCCTTGGTAGCACGTGGTAGACGTGGGGGCCTGTTCAGCTCAGGCTCACGCAGGTAGCTGGAGGCCGTAGGCTGCAGGTAGCTTGAGGCGGTAGGCTGCAGGTAGTTTGCGGCGGTAGGCCGCAGGTAGGGCACGCCTTAGCTAGCGTGCGTAGGTGGCATGCTGGGTATCGTAAGGGGTCCTGCCCTCAGCCCGTACGGAGAACCCTGGAAGGCGCGTTAGAGAGCGCATGTCAGATGCAGTGCGAATAGCGGCAGGCCGCATGCGATGTGCCAGCTTCTTCCCCCATTTAGCGAACAAGGAGCGGTATGGGAAGTAGGCTAGGTGAAAGCTCAGCACATCGCAGCGGTTTACAGGCAAGAGAGTATAAATATAGCGTGGCACAAAAGCGGATGCTAATATGTGAACACGCGAGCATAAATCACAAAGTAGGCGTGGCGTGGTAGTCGTCGGCGTTAGGCGTCGGTGTTATAGGCGTCGGCGTTACGCGTCGGTGTTATGGGCGTTGGCGTTAGGGGTCGGCGTAAGGCGTCGGCGTAAAGCGTCAGCGTAAGGCGTCGGTGTTATAGGCGTCAGCATTAGGCGTCGGCGTTAGGCGTCGGCGTTAGGCGTCGGCGTAAGGCGTCGGTGTTATAGGCGTCGGTGTTATAGGCGTCGGTGTTATAGGCGTCGGTGTTATAGGCGTCGGTGTTATAGGCGTCGACGTAAGGCGTCGGTGTTATAGGCGTCGGTGTTATAGGCGTCAGTGTTATAGGCGTCGGTGTTATAGGCGTCGGTGTAAGGCGTCGGCGTTAGGCGTCGGTGCTATAGGCGTCGGTGTTATAGGCGTCGGTGTAAGGCGTTGGTGTTATAGGCGTCGGCGTAAGGCGTCGGTGTTATAGGCGTTGGCGTAAGGCGTCGGTGTTATAGGCGTCGGCGTTAGGCGTCGGCGTAAGGCGTCGGTGCTATAGGCGTCGGCGTAAGGCGTCGGTGATATAGGCGTCGGTGTTATAGGCGTCGGTGTTATAGGCGTCGTTGTTATAGGCGTCGGCGTTAGGCGTCGGCGTAAGGCGTCGGTGTTATAGGCGTCGGTGTTATAGGCGTCGGCGTAAGGCGTCGGTGTTATAGGCGTCGGCGTAAGGCGTCGGTGTTATAGGCGTCGGCGTAAGGCGTCGGTGTTATAGGCGTCGGCGTAAGGCGTCGGTGTTATAGGCGTCGGTGTAAGGCGTCGGTGTTATAGGCGTCGGTGTTATAGGCGTCGGTGTTATAGGCGTCGGCGTAAGGCGTCGGTGTTATAGGCGTCGGCGTTAGGCGTCGGTGTTATAGGCGTCGGTGTTATAGGCGTCGGTGCTATAGGCGTCGGCGTAAGGCGTCGGTGTTATAGGCGTCGGCGTAAGGCGTCGGTGTTATAGGCGTCGGTGTTATAGGCGTCGGTGTTATAGGCGTCGGTGTTATAGGCGTCGGCGTAAGGCGTCGGTGTTATAGGCGTCGGCGTTAGGCGTCGGTGTTATAGGCGTCGGTGTTATAGGCGTCGGTGCTATAGGCGTCGGTGCTATAGGCGTCGGTGTTATAGGCGTCGGTGTAATAGGCGTCGGCGTAAGGCGTCGGTGCTATAGGCGTCGGCGTAAGGCGTCGGTGTTATAGGCGTCAGCGTAAGGCGTCGGTGTTAAAGGCGTCGGTGTTATAGGCGTCGGTGCTATAGGCGTCGGTGTTATAGGCGTCGGCGTAAGGCGTGGGTGTTATAGGCGTCGGCGTAAGGCGTCGGCGTAAGGCGTCGGTGCTATAGGCGTCGGCGTAAGGCGTCGGTGTTATAGGCGTCGGCGTAAGGCGTCGGTGTTATAGGCGTCGGCGTAAGGTGTCGGTGTCATAGGCGTCGGTGTAAGGCGTCGGTGTCATCGGCGTCGGTGTTATAGTCGTCGGCGTTAGGCGTCGGTGTTATAGGCGTCGGCGTTACGCGTCGGTGTTATGGGCGTTGGCGTTAGGGGTCGGCGTAAGGCGTCGGCGTAAAGCGTCAGCGTAAGGCGTCGGTGTTATAGGCGTCAGCATTAGGCGTCGGCGTTAGGCGTCGGCGTTAGGCGTCGGCGTAAGGCGTCGGTGTTATAGGCGTCGGCATTAGGCGTTGGCGTTAGGCATCGGCGTAAGGCGTCGGTGTTATAGGCGTCGGTGTTATAGGCGTCGGTGTTATAGGCGTCGGTGTTATAGGCGTCGGTGTTATAGGCGTCGACGTAAGGCGTCGGTGTTATAGGCGTCGGTGTTATAGGCGTCAGTGTTATAGGCGTCGGTGTTATAGGCGTCGGCGTAAGGCGTCGGCGTTAGGCGTCGGTGCTATAGGCGTCGGTGTTATAGGCGTCGGTGTAAGGCGTTGGTGTTATAGGCGTCGGCGTAAGGCGTCGGTGTTATAGGCGTTGGCGTAAGGCGTCGGTGTTATAGGCGTCGGCGTTAGGCGTCGGCGTAAGGCGTCGGTGCTATAGGCGTCGGCGTAAGGCGTCGGTGATATAGGCGTCGGTGTTATTGGCGTCGGTGTTATAGGCGTCGTTGTTATAGGCGTCGGCGTTAGGCGTCGGCGTAAGGCGTCGGTGTTATAGGCGTCGGCGTAAGGCGTCCGTGTTATAGGCGTCGGTGTTATAGGCGTCGGCGTAAGGTGTCGGTGTTATAGGCGTCGGCGTAAGGCGTCGGTGTTATAGGCGTCGGCGTAAGGCGTCGGTGTTATAGGCGTCGGCGTAAGGCGTCGGTGTTATAGGCGTCGGTGTAATAGGCGTCGGCGTAAGGCGTCGGCGTAAGGCGTCGGCGTTAGGCGTCGGTGTTATAGGCGTCGGTGTTATAGGCGTCGGTGTTATAGGCGTCGGTGCTATAGGCGTCGGTGCTATAGGCGTCGGTGTTATAGGCGTCGGTGTTATAGGCGTCGGCGTAAGGCGTCGGTGCTATAGGTGTCGGTGTAAGGCGTCGGTGTTATAGGCGTCAGCGTAAGGCGTCGGTGTTATAGGCGTCGGTGTTATAGGCGTCGGTGCTATAGGCGTCGGCGTAAGGCGTCGGTGTTATAGGCGTCGGCGTAAGGCGTCGGTGTTATAGGCGTCGGCGTAAGGCGTCGGTGTCATAGGCGTCGGCGTAAGGCGTCGGTGTCATAGGCGTCAGCGTAAGGCGTCGGTGTTATAGGCGTCGGTGTTATAGGCGTCGGTGCTATAGGCGTCGGCGTAAGGCGTCGGTGTTATAGGCATCGGCGTAAGGCGTCGGTGTTATAGGCGTCGGCGTAAGGCGTCGGTGTCATAGGCGTCGGCGTAAGGCGTCGGTGTCATAGGCGTCGGCGTAAGGCGTCGGAGTTATAAGCGTCGGTGTTATAGGCGTCGGTGTTATAGGTGTCGGTGTTATAGGCGTCGGCGTAAGGCGTCGGTGTTATAGGCGTCGGCGTAAGGCGTCGGTGTTATAGGCGTCGGCGTAAGGCGTCGGTGTTATAGGCGTCAGCGTAAGGCGTCGGTGTTATAAGCGTCGGCGTAAGGCGTCGGTGCTATAGGCGTCGGCGTAAGGCGTCGGTGTTATAGGCGTCGGTGTTATAGGCGTCGGCGTAAGGCGTCGGTGTTATAGGCGTTGGCGTAAGGCGTCGGTGTTATAGGCGTCGGCGTAAGGCGTCGGTGTTATAGGCGTCGGTGTTATAGGCGTCGGTGTTATAGGCGTCGGTGCTATAGGCGTCGGTGTTATAGGCGTCGGCGTAAGGCGTCGGTGTTATAGGCGTCGGCGTAAGGCGTCGGTGCTATAGGCGTCGGCGTAAGGCGTCGGTGCTATAGGCGTCGGCGTAAGGCGTCGGTGTTATAGGCGTCGGTGCTATAGGCGTCGGTGCTATAGGCGTCGGTGTTATAGGCGTCGGCGTAAGGCGTCGGTGTTATAGGCGTCGGCGTAAGGCGTCGGTGCTATAGGCGTCGGCGTAAAGCGTCGGTGTTATAGGCGTCGGCGTAAGGCTTCGGTGTTATAGGCGTCGGTGTTATAGGCGTCGGTGTTATAGGCGTCGGTGTTATAGGCGTCGGCGTAAGGCGTCGGTGTTATAGGCGTTGGCGTAAGGCGTCGGTGTTATAGGCGTCGGCGTAAGGCGTCGGTGTTATAGGCGTCGGTGTTATAGGCGTCGGTGTTATAGGCGTCGGTGCTATAGGCGTCGGTGTTATAGGCGTCGGCGTAAGGCGTCGGTGTTATAGGCGTCGGCGTAAGGCGTCGGTGCTATAGGCGTCGGCGTAAGGCGTCGGTGTTATAGGCGTCGGCGTAAGGCGTCGGTGTTATAGGCGTCGGTGTTATAGGCGTCGGTGTTATAGGCGTCGGTGCTATAGGCGTCGGTGTTATAGGCGTCGGTGCTATAGGCGTCGGCGTAAGGCGTCGGTGTTATAGGCGTCGGCGTAAGGCGTCGGCGTAAGGCGTCGGTGCTATAGGCGTCGGCGTAAGGCGTCGGTGTTATAGGCGTCGGCGTAAGGCGTCGGTGTTATAGGCGTCGGCGTAAGGCGTCGGTGTTATAGGCGTCGGCGTAAGGCGTCGCTGTTATAGGCGTCGGTGTTATAGGCGTCGGTGTTATAGGCGTCGACGTAAGGCGTCGGTGTTATAGGCGTCGGTGTTATAGGCGTCGGCGTAAGGCGTCGGTGTTATAGGTGTCGGTGTTATAGGCGTCGGCGTAAGGCGTCGGCGTTAGGCATCGGTGCTATAGGCGTCGGCGTAAGGCGTCGGTGTTATAGGCGTCGGCGTAAGGCGTCGGTGTTATAGGCGTCGGTGTTATAGGCGTCGGTGTTATAGGCGTCGGTGTTATAGGCGTCGGTGTTATAGGCGTCGGTGTTATAGGCGTCGGCGTAAGGCGTCGGTGTTATAGGCGTCGGTGTTATAGGCGTCGGTGCTATAGGCGTCGGTGTTATAGGCGTCGGCGTTAGGCGTCGGTGTTATAGGCGTCGGCGTAAGGCGTCGGTGTTATAGGCGTCGGTATTATAGGCGTCGGTGTTATAGGCGTCGGTGTTATAGGCGTCGGTGTTATAGGCGTCGGCGTAAGGCGTCGGTGTTATAGGCGTTGGCGTAAGGCGTCGGTGTTATAGGCGTCGGCGTAAGGCGTCGGTGTTATAGGCGTCGGTGTTATAGGCGTCGGTGTTATAGGCGTCGGTGCTATAGGCGTCGGTGTTATAGGCGTCGGCGTAAGGCGTCGGTGTTATAGGCGTCGGCGTAAGGCGTCGGTGCTATAGGCGTCGGCGTAAGGCGTCGGTGTTATAGGCGTCGGCGTAAGGCGTCGGTGTTATAGGCGTCGGTGTTATAGGCGTCGGTGTTATAGGCGTCGGTGCTATAGGCGTCGGTGTTATAGGCGTCGGCGTAAGGCGTGGGTGTTATAGGCGTCGGCGTAAGGCGTCGGCGTAAGGCGTCGGCGTAAGGCGTCGGCGTAAGGCGTCGGCGTAAGGCGTCGGCGTAAGGCGTCGGCGTAAGGCGTCGGTGCTATAGGCGTCGGCGTAAGGCGTCGGTGTTATAGGCGTCGGCGTAAGGCGTCGGTGTTATAGGCGTCGGTGTTATAGGCGTCGGTGTTATAGGCGTCGGTGTTATAGGCGTCGGCGTAAGGCGTCGGTGTTATAGGCGTCGGCGTAAGGCGTCGGCGTAAGGCGTCGGCGTAAGGCGTCGGTGCTATAGGCGTCGGCGTAAGGCGTCGGTGTTATAGGCGTCGGCGTAAGGCGTCGGTGTTATAGGCGTCGGCGTAAGGCGTCGGTGTTATAGGCGTCGGCGTAAGGCGTCGCTGTTATAGGCGTCGGTGTTATAGGCGTCGGTGTTATAGGCGTCGACGTAAGGCGTCGGTGTTATAGGCGTCGGTGTTATAGGCGTCGGCGTAAGGCGTCGGTGTTATAGGTGTCGGTGTTATAGGCGTCGGCGTAAGGCGTCGGCGTTAGGCATCGGTGCTATAGGCGTCGGCGTAAGGCGTCGGTGTTATAGGCGTCGGCGTAAGGCGTCGGTGTTATAGGCGTCGGTGTTATAGGCGTCGGTGTTATAGGCGTCGGTGTTATAGGCGTCGGTGTTATAGGCGTCGGCGTAAGGCGTCGGTGTTATAGGCGTCGGTGTTATAGGCGTCGGTGCTATAGGCGTCGGTGTTATAGGCGTCGGAGTTAGGCGTCGGTGTTATAGGCGTCGGCGTAAGGCGTCGGTGTTATAGGCGTCGGTATTATAGGCGTCGGTGTTATAGGCGTTGGCGTAAGGCGTCGGCGTATGGCGTCGGTGCTATAGGCGTCGGTGTTATAGGCGTTGGCGTAAGGCGACGGTGTTATAGGCGTCGGCGTAAGGCGTCGGTGTTATAGGCGTCGGCGTAAGGCGTCAGTGTTATAGGCGTCGGCGTAGGAAGTCTCCAATCAGTATACTTGAACAGCTTTTTTAGGTTAACGAGATGATTGGTGATTTTTTGAAGAGGTTTTCTGTGATTCGTCTAAAGGGTTGGTCTGTGAAATTCTGTTGCATGGCCGCACATTTCACAGAAAAGCACCGCTACCATAGGGCTAGACTCTACAAATGGCGTAGAGGCGATAATTACTTTATAGCTCGGAAGGCATACGGCGTTGCCGCAAAATAAGAAGCAACACTGAATTTTAGCCATTTATTTCAAAAAGACTTAAAAAGAAACAAACGATGTATCCTCGCACCGCTCAGCGGCCTAGCATATCTGGTGGAAATGCTCACATCGTTTCACAGCTTCGTTACAAATTCTCGCACCGCTCAGCTAGCTCCCACATTTCTGGTGGAAACGCAGCCTAAAAAGAAGATTTACACTTCTTTTTTTGCAATATGCCAATACATTATACAGAGCAAGGTACAACGTTTAACATGGATCTCCTCGTCACAAAATAATTAATTGTAGCTTTAGCAAACCCACAATAAGCATTACACTAATAGGATATGAGGCCTACAGCAAGCAGGTATCTCGATAACAACGATAGGCTTAAGATAATTGATAACCAACCCAAATTACATAAAACAGATTTACGCAACCCCTCCCTTTATTATGCAAACTCTAGTAAGTATAATCAATCAAGCATATAATCTTATCCGTGCTATGACAAATATGGCGACGTAACCGCCGTTCAGAACATATTGAAAGCATTCTCTATTAATGACGAGTGCCGGATAAATGGCCATTACTGTTTATCTACATATTACCGACATAGGTGATTGATATTTGTTTTGGTTAAGGCGAAGGCTTGTTTGAGGCTTGTGATTTATAGAATTTATCTTATACAACCTGTTTTTTTTTATATCCCATAACTCTAGGGTTATATTCTGTAGGTAAAAATAATACTAAAACTCCTAGAATAGGTGGTCCAAAAAAGCATAGTTTCGGAGATATCCATCAATCATAATTAAATTAGGTCAAAAATTGTGACCAGTATGACAAACAGTTTCATTGATACGAGTAATTCATTTGAATTCAAACCAATCACTCATATTTAAAGCTAAGAAAATGCGAAGTTGTCATATTTCACGTAAGGGTGTTTTATGTTAATAATCGTGGCTTTGCCGAATTAAAAACGGATGATTGAAACATATGCCAGTTGATTATTTTAATATGGTCTCAATCATACCCTAGAGTTATGGGATATAAAAAAAAAACAGGTTGTATAGTTATGCTTGGAAATTCGAGCATTATTTTCACAACTTCTTTGAGATAAATCGAGAATGATGTACTGGTAGAATACATGTGAGCGCCCGGCCGGCAATGTTTGTATGAAAATCCATATTATCTGCCGTCTTTAAAAAAAGAAGAAAGAAAAAAAATACGTTTGTTTATCGGCCGAATAAATTTCTATGAAAACTCAGTGTTATTTAAAAATGGAACGAAGTTTTTACTTCAACACATAACCAAGGAGCGATTTGGCTTGCAAACAGAGCTGTTTAAAGTAAAGAAGAAACAAATTAATATATTGGCGCGTGGAAAATTATTATCGTTGTTCGTCATTGATTCTGGAATGTATAATTAAGTTCTAAATTAGATTGTATTTCCGTCCATTATTTGAGAAAAGTACCATACAAGCTTTGGCCGCAACCAGGCATTGATGACTCACGTATGTGTGCGTCGGTTTCGTCTCGGCCCACATTTTCACGATCATCCATGAATGCCCATGAATTGTAATATACTATTTTATAGGGTACCATCAAAGAAGTTCATATCTAACCAGTTTAAAAAAAAAAACATACAAGCTTTGGCTGCAACCAGGCATTGATGACTCACGTATGTGTGTGTCGGTTTCGTCTCGGCCCACATTTTCACGATCATCCATCAATGCCCTTGTAATAAACTATTTTATAAGGTACCATCAAAGAAGTTCATATCTAACCAGTTTCAAAACAAAATCCCGTGAACACGATGACTACATCTGTTACCGGCCTGGTGGAGCCGCCGAGCGCTGCAAGCAAGAATAGCCCTTACAGTGGTTAGATATGAACTTCTTCGATGGTACAGTAATGGCCGTAGACATAGGCCGCGACAGTAATTGTACAGAATGTATTATTTTATAAGGTAGATATTTACAACAGTTAAGTAAAATCAATGTGCTATGCATTGTTTCTGTTACTCATATAGTGTCCAATTAAACATACTTTTTTGTAATGTAAATTCCAACAGCGCCTTGTTGGAATATATATAAAACCCTGACCCCTAATTTTAGAGAAGGTTAAAAAAATTAGCCAAAAATGAAAGGGAGGAGCGGTCATTTAACATCGTTAAAGGTTCTGCAGACAGGCGCGACGCAATTCTGATAGAACAATTTCCACGAAGTAATCATAAAAATTGTTCTACTAGAGTCGCGTCACGCCTGTCTGCGTATAAATATATCGTATCAAAAGCACATCGTAATTCGGTCTATGTAAAAAAAGAAACCACCAATTATTATATTCAGGACACAATTTGTAACAAAAAAAAAAATTAAACAAATCGAATTATGAATATAACAAGGTAAAGACGGATGAAGACATGTGACATCCACCAACCCGTACTACCATACTCTCACAAAGAGGAGACTTGTGTCCGCAGTTTGTTACCTTGCGAAACTTAGACTAAAATTCATAACAGTATAGACTAGTACCCATTCAATAGTCGAGTTTCTTAGCACTATATTTGGAACGTCGAAGTTTACGGTAAAACCTTCCAAATATGTTCTAGTCCCGTTGTTTTATATTATTTTCTATGGATTATCTAATATTAATACGTGGAGTCACGTATCTTCGAGATGCCTTTATAAGGCTGCTGGTAAATGGGCCACCCGCATTCAATGGTACAATGAACGGTCGGGAAGGATATTGCCATCATCGGCAGGTTATGTTATAAAGCTATAGTACCTGGGCGACCGAGCTCTGCTCTGGTGAAAATAGAGAATGCTCATTTAATAGTATAATAGGAAAGTTCATACTAACTCAATGCTGCCATGATAGTAGGTACTTACTAATTCCATGCTGCCATTATAGTAGGTACTTACTAATTCCATGCTGCCATGATAGTAGGTACTTACTTATTCCATGCTGCCATTATAGTAGGTACTTACTAATTCCATGCGGCCATGATAGTAGGTACTTACTAATTCCATGCTGCCATGTCATTATTCTATGGTAGCCATCTTGTTGTAAACTTTGGGCGACCGAGCTCTGTTCGGGTGAAAATGCGGAGATAACGAATTTTCCCTGATATGACACCTAGCTAGATCGATTTTTCGCCCCCGAAACTTTCATCGAAATCGTTACAGCCGTTTTCGAGAACGTGATTACAAATATATATCACAAATATTTCTCGTTTAATAGTATAGGATGATAGACTGCAAAGTAAGCGGAACTATTTATATAAATAGTTCCGCTTACTTTGCCGTCTACAATAGAAGAATTATAGGCCATGATTATGACCTCAGACCTACCATTATACCATATCATGATCATCTAGGCTATCGACGGGTGCCAAACGGAACCCTATTACAAGCCTCCACTGTCCGTCAGTCGGTTCGTTCGTCCGTACGCAGTTGAAAATTTTTGAGTTATGCCACTCAGAGCACTGATTTCAACCGCAATTTTCCGAAAAGCACCTGAGCACTTCCACTAACCGCACTGAAATTCACAGATTGTGTATTTCTTTTGCCGCTATAAAAACAAAATATAATAAAAATAAAACTAAAGTTTGTTCCAAACTAAAGTTTAAATTAAATTAAAGTTTTTTTGTTTCTTGTAAGTATGGGTAACACGCCGAAAAAACGCGTTTCTTGTAAATATGGGGGGGCCATATTTACAAGAAACGCGTTTTTTCGGCGTGTTTTGGTAAATATTGTACCGTGGTGTGGATCCCTTCGTTTGCGGGTGCGTCTCATATCATATAAAGTTATTTGGTATATTTTCATTTCAATAACGTTCACTAGACGTAATAAACGTGAGGTTGATATAATTTCCAACCAATTATTCACCAACTGTTGATATAATTTCTTTACATATAACATTTATATACCTTAAAACTTCTTTCGTATAACGTTATTGGATAGTACGTTTATTTAATGCAAAATCATTAGGTCTATCGTTTAAAATATATATTGATATCATAATTATGGTTAACATCTCGATTCAGAGCAATCCGACTCGGATAGGTTAGGTTCGAAGGCGAGAACGGCCGCGGAACAACAGATCCCCCCTATTGTTGGTGAATCATTTGGGTTAGGTTAGGATTCAGTTATTATATCTTATAAATATAAGGGATTTTGTAATTATATCATATATTACTTACTCTTCGTGGGAGAGTCCGACTTGCACTACCCGATTTTTTTTCGTATTATCTTACTTTCTGAATTACTTTCGGATGGGCCCGTATCTTCGTTGACGGACTTAGAGAGTAAGCCCCCTGACGGCGTAGGATGACAACCAAAGAAGCAGGTTTTCTATGGGTTTTGTCGACGGAAGAATCGACTAAATGACAGGTTGTGATTGTTTATCTGTTATTTTGTCTAATCTTCCGTCGACAAAATCCGTTTCTATTGTGGTCATGCTAAGCATGCGCTAAGCACAACCACAATAGAAACGGATAGAAACGGACCTGCATAGGTACAGGCTTCGTCGCTCGGTCGACTCCGCGTCGTCTGTCCATTTCCTATCACCAGTCTTCCTACGCTCCTGAACACCATATTACAAACCACCATATTACGTACAAAGTCTGCTTGTCATGAAGACGCCATCGACATGTGTCGAGATTTTGTATGGAGTGAAAGTATTCAGCAGCAATTTTTTCTGCCATATAAAACATGTAACAAGAAAGCACTTCATCTTAACCAATCGCAGAAGTTCGTATTTGTCATAGTAGATTAGATTATTACAGTTATTACAATCGACCGCCTCGTGGCCCCGTGGCCCCGTGGGTGTCGGAGTTATGTCAAAACTTCGCACACGCCATTGTGACCACACTTTCATTTTTTATCTATTTGTTTTCGTATTTTCTCACAATGTGGCCTTTGACATCCTGATGTATATGATATTATGCTGTTTATTATAGAGAGATTGTGATTTAATATTACAATTTAACATATAGGAAAGGAAAGCACTTTCGAAATAACCTACTCTAATCGCACTGTTAGAACCCGTAATACATTGTCTGGTATAGTATATCTAATATTTTTAAAGTTGAGGCGGCACTCTTTTTAACATAAGCAAAACAACTGCTGTGAGAAGAAAATCAGAAAAAGCTGCAGATATGGACAGGACCCACAACTCCAATGCAATGCTTGGGGCATTGTATTGCATTGCCTGGCAATGAAACTGAGAGGCATTCAGGACTATAAACTTAATGTTTCTCAAATGCGAGCTTGTCTCATGCGGTTCCCACATTACAGATCTTCGTAATAACAAATCAGGAACAGACGGCAACATTCCTTTAATCGCAAAGACCTTTACAAAATAAATCAGATTATAAACTGCAAACCAAACATCAGTATAGCCTTATAGGTCATCAATGATGTTCCACAATTTTTAACCCACCTCTCGTCCTTGATAATACAAATGCCAGAAACCCAAGAATCCTCTCAAAACATCTAACATTTAGTTAATATATCAACCGTAAAGGCAACGGATCTTATTTGACATTCTCTGAATCAAATGAAGTTTAATCTCATTACTGAGAAGTTTATGATAGGTTACAGCATTTACCTAGGAAATGTCAAATGTTTTGAGATATTAACCTGAATGACCTCAGTAAATCGTTGTATTAGTTGTGAGAATTCTGGCGTATGTCAATAAAGGTTATAGGTATTCTGCCCGACATCTACTGGGATTTCTTTCACTTTCTTGAAATTCATTCCGGATTTTTTAAGCACCTAAACGTAATCTATATCTATAATATTATTCAATGTAACAATATTTTTTCCTAAATTCTTGGATAACTAATGGTACCTGCCAACATTGCTATGGCAATCATTTTGTCTGCGACTATTAATTTCATTGGCCCATTGAAATGAAATGAAATTGTTTATTCTGTAAATAGATTATCGGAAACACTTTTACATGTCATATTTAAAAAAAAAAAAAATAAGCTAGCTGAGTTCGGCGTTTCCTATCTGACTAATCTGAGAAGAAAGGCCGAAACAAACTCAAAGGTCGCAGTCTCTTTTAAAGTCTAAAAAGAATCTTGGTCAGACCATATGAGGGCCATGTAGAATTAGTGTCTGAATTAGTTTTTTGAGGAAAGAACCACACAGATTTGAGTGGACCTGTCCAGTCAGTGCAAGCATTTGTCAGTAATCGTGGAGACTCAGAACTTACGGAGCTCAACTCGACAAACAATACCAAAGAAAGGACATTTGGGTAGGCCAGGCCGCATCAACTGCTCAAACTGCCAGACCACCATGAAAAGTAAAAAAAAAAAAAAAAAAAAAAAAAATTTATTTAATTATACCTTCGTAATGTGCTTTCACTTATACATTTTATTTAACATAGATATAAAACGGATAAATAATAGGCAATAGTATCGTTTGTTTTCAGTTTAGTCTTTTACGAACCTTACATAAATAAACTTCCATAGAATTCAATCAAATTATTACGAAACGCAATTTCTCGACTGTAAGACGAGAAACTTGTTACATAAAACGCACTTGAAGTATTTGTCTTTCCTTATGGCATTTCTACTTGTCTTCTTAATCTAGTAATCAATTTTAATTTAATTAAAATGTTTGGGTAATATATTGGTACACGCCTTCGTACAAATTGCCTACTATTATGTACCTTTGAGTCGCTTTTACTTATTGCGGTTTGAAATTAGTGCCTTCTAGGATATTATGAGTTAGAGTATGATTAAGACAAAGTGTTGCACGCCCTGATGGTCTCATGGTCGCGAGCGGGACTGCTGAGCGTGGGGTCCTGGGTTCGATTCCCAGGTAGGGCAAAGTGTTATTGGTTTTTCCATTAAGAATATCTCAGTAGCAGCCGAGTTTGGAAGTTGGTGGCGTGTTACCCCCGTTCATCGGAAAGCACGTAAAGCCGTTGATTCTGCGCCTGATCTTTCCTCGGTCATGTCGGATTGCCGTCCAATGGGCTATGAGAGTAAAGGAACAGAGAGTGCACCTGTGTTTGCGCCCACACTTGTGCAGTATTATACCTCAATTGTACCTTTCTAATCTCTGTAAAGTTTCGCGCCGTCACCGAAATTCGGTCGGGAGAATATACAGGGTTGCAGGGAAATCGACGCGAAAACTGTTACCATGGATTCAGTACATGATTCTGAAACCCCTGCTTTGAAATTTAAAATAAGCTGTTCAATACATTTTGACCGCGTAGGTATTGCAGTTTTCCATGAAACAGTTGTTTCTTATTTAATAGCCGACGGAAAAATTTCAACTCATGGGGGTTCAGAATCATGTACTGAATCCATGGTAACAGTTTTCGCGTCGATGTCCCTGCCAGCCTGTATAGTACAAGATTGGACAGATTGATACATACAGATCACATCATCGTCCTCCTTCTGCCCTTATACCAATTTATTTGGACTCAACGCAGCATGTCTAGATGCAAAGCAATATGGTTGCCGGTTGCCTTTACCAACTGATAGTCGCGGTTCTGTTGACCATCCGAGTACTTTGTTATATGTAAATTGGAACAGCCTCTTCTTTCTTCGGCAGCTCCCAGGCTGCACCACAAAACCCTGTCCTCCACCTTCCGCATCCAGTCTGTCCCAGCCATCTTTTTAAGACGCCTATATATGCCAGTGGCTTTTAGTGGTTAGCTTGCGTGGTTTGTGCTGAGCTCACGCGACGCGTCGTACGACCAGCCAGCTTTACAAATTAATTACACTATGTAATATAAACATATTCTAAAATATTCACTGATTAGGTTATTAAGGTTATGCTCTAATTTAACATATATTTTTCCAAATCATTATCACTACTCGGTTTGACCGATCTTCAGTATAAAATCATTAAAAGTCGGATAGCGTCGCCTTAAGGTCGTCGGTCCATTTAGCTGTGGAGCGTTCCCCTCTACGCTTTCCGATACGCGGTCTCCACTCCAGGACTCTTCTGCTCCACCAGCCATCGGTCCTTCGATTTTTTTATTCAACACTTCCCTACTGTCAGCTCATCTTGTACGTAGGTACCTAACTACTACACATCAGCGCTCTATAACTCTTATCTACTCTTAAGTAACAATATACCCATTACTAATAAATTACAAATACTAGTCAGTACCCACCGTTAACCTACCAATAAGTACTCTCTACCGCCTTTTTTGTGTACTCTAAACTAGATTACTTGAATAGGTTATGTAAGGAATTAAACAGTAGTTTATAGGAATTGATGGAATTGATTAAGTCATGTTATTAAACGGATAACAGACGGTTTTGCGAGTTATGATTGGCTTCTTTAGTTCGCATTTTGATTGTGGATTATGTCAGTGAGAAGATTAGAGATGTGACCCAAATTGTTTCTGAAGATCCGATTGCCGTAATGATGCTTTTGATTTTGTTTTTATTTTTTATAGAAGAAACACGATTTTTATGCAGGAAAACTAGACATATTTTTTACAAAACTTTACTCATGACATTGTTCTATAAATCGCACTGTAGGAACTACTGGTAACAATAATGCAAACAATGAAAAATGCAATGTTCCCCGCGCATAGAGTTTAGCGGTCAGTCGTTTTCCCCGCGCCGTGGCAAGAACTTGTGTTCTGTTTAACTTATGTAAGAAGCGTCACTGTTCTTAATATTCATGGTCATCTGTCAATAGACTTTATCCTGGACCCTGGAATTTTATTTACACTCCTCCACCACCACCCACGATACAAAGACTACGTGATGATATTCAAGAGATCCCATGCTCCTCTACTTAGTAATGACCGAAACTTTAGTCACAAGTGTTTCCCTCATTTCTCACGAAGTTCACAAAGTTTCTGATACCTCTTCTACTGACTTATGCAGTAAACAAAGTCCAAACATTCGTAAATATTATACAGGGTGATTGGAAGATGGGTGCAAAGCTTTAAGGTGAAGATAGTATAGACAATTTAGAACCATTTAAGCCATGGTTGTCTTAGACGAAGTCTTACCAATTTTTTTTTTTTTAATAAGATTTAAAAGACGTATTGTACAATTTTTTTATTTTTTCTGAGCTTTAAATGTCTGTAAAAAAAATGTCTAATGACACAGAAGCCTAAAACATGTTTTGCTTGATTGCTTACACATTACTTTAATTAAATAAATAAAAAATGAATTCATTTATCATTCAATTTGGCCATAATTATGCAGTTTACATTAAATTTTGAGAATTTCCGAAAAAAAACTTAAAAATTTGGTTAATAATATTTGGTAGGACTTCGTCTAAGACAACCATAGCTTAAATGGTTCTAAATTGTCTGTACTATCTTCGCCTTAAAGCTTTGCACCCATCTTCCAATCACCCTGTATAACAATCACAACTACGAACTACTTCGTCGATGTCACCCTGAGTTTGCCCTCCCATTTTACAGAAAAGTTTTAAGTCATGAGTTAAAGGTACCTACTCTCATCAGAAGTTACCCGTTATTAGGAGTACCGTGTTTTTGTTTTGTTAAGTTTCAACCGAGAACCAACCACGAAGTTGGAAAAGAAATAGGATCTGCAGTTTCGAGGTCCAAAATTAAGAAGCACACGACTTCTATAAGTTTCATGCGCGTTTTTCAGTGTTAAATTAAAAAAGCCTTGTACCACTGAATGCTAATACCTACTCGGTTCTTTATATGAAAAAAAGGGGAGAATTACCTGCCTGATGATCGAGAAGCAATTATAGAGGCGTAGATCTTTAGAGGCATGAAGAACAGGGTGTAAAGTTCACTCACCCCCTATTGGGAGGATCCTCCGGCCAGACGGGTGTCGTGTCTAACGGGCAACTGCTGAACGATTGATGTCGGGGAAGTTATATATATGTATATGGTGTTTCCGCGGTAAACTCTAATTGCGTGATGCAGGATCTGTGTGACGTCAGTATTTTCTGTGACGTCAGATCTTTGATACGTAGTTCGCAGGTGGCGATATAGATGCTACCACATGTCCATCAGCCCACAGCAATTCGCCAAAAAAATTTGTAATCGCGTATTTTAATTAACAGGAATCTTAGAACTACTTACTTCATCCTCTTGACATAGATCAATCCTTAGGAGTTTAATCAAAAATTGTTCGCTTTTATTTCAGCTTACTTATTAACCGATTACAAGAGAATTAATATAGGCATGTGCTATTTTGATTAGCTCCGGAAATCCGTGACCTAACATCTACAATACATGCCCAAAACCATTTAATTTAACACAACATATTGAGCGTACGGTATGACATAACAGAGATTATCGAGTGCTGCAATATAATTAACTTTATGTACTACAATGATGTATTTAATTAGTGGGAGTTTATTTAAATAGTATTCATTGGTTTGTTATGTAACGCTAGCTGCTGGGCTGTCACTATTTGTATTTAAATGCCTGGGTTTTTGGTTTCCAAAAGTGTTCTAAATTTTCTACTGAACCTTTTAGTAATATAGGGTCATTAGTAATATGTTGGCAATCCATTAAGGGAATGTCAACCAAATTCGAGTAATTTACATTTTTATTGCATTAATTTTGTAATATAAAATGTCAAATTACGCGAAAATGGTTCACACAATTATTTTGCATATGTGTCATAAGGGGTCATTTGCAACCAAATTAACCCTTAATGGATTGCCGACGTATTGCTAATAACCCTGTATAAGACAGGATTGAATGAATGAATGAATAGAAAATGAATGAATGAAATGATGTTGATGATGTTGTTGAATGATGGATTGGTGTTAGAAGAGGTGGGTTAATACAACATGTAAAAAAACCCCCGTCCGATCCGTGAGGGTGCTGTTAGGTATCCTACTGAGAGTCTATAAATGTGGTAATTTTTAGGAAAAAAAAATCGCCACTTTTTTGTTATGGGGTATTTTACCGGATATGTGTACATGCGACGCGGGCGGCCGTCGTTTAGCGGGTGACAAATCATAACTGATGAAATTTTGCAATTTTTTTTATGGATTTGGTACCAAAAATGTGAATTTTAAATAGCAATAACTTTTTATTTTGAATAATAATAATATTTTTATTTATTTATTTAACGGTTTATGTACACACATATAAACAGAAAAGAAGAAAGGAACAGAAAAATACGTACAAACTTGACGCTTATGCTTGCTTTGCTTTTTTATTACTTTTAGGTAATGTTATTGAAAGAAAGAAAGAAAGAATGAAATTTTATTTGCTCGGACATGTGTATACATACAGATACAAAACAATACATACATGCAAGATCTTAAAATAAGAGTGGCTCACGACATGTCTGCCATTTTTCATAGCGTGCAAATATTAAGTACAAATTATTACTATTGAATTGATTAATAATTTTTACACTTATACATTAAACAATAATAACAGTTAAATAAATTTATTCTATTCAATCATTTAGGTACATTATCCAATTATTTATTATTATTTTTCATTGTCTATTATTACCAATTACAATTATCGCAATGACGAACCTATATTAATTATATTGCAGTACCTATGCGCGCTTTTCGTACATATTGTATAGATGAACTGTATTATCACTCAAAGGAACAATGTTGGTTTTACCGAATGGTTTGGCAAGAAAAATTTTACCCTATTTAGGCAGCCTGTGTCAAATTAGTAATTGTGGTGCATTGCAATAGCCAAAATCTTGTTGTTAATAATTATATTATTTTACCATTTGTAATAACTCTCCTGTACCTTAATTGCTAGTACACGATTAATCAGAATCTAAATCGTTTTGAAACAGATTGCTAATCCATTGCTTCATAAGTTCGAAAGAAAAATCTGCTCATCAACGTACGTAAATAACGCAATGAATGTTGTTGAACTGTCAAAATGAAACAGATTAGTCGTAATCGTTTACGAAAATATGTTACGTATTATCTGCTTTCTTTTTCGATTTTTCTGGCGTATGCAAAGCTCCAGGTTGCATCTTATTCTGTCTATTTAATATAATAATTTTAAAATAAATAGGAATAGCCAATTGCCTGTGTCGCCACCTGACACACTTTGCTAACAGAATAAACCTTCCTCATAACAATATCAATACGATTACCAAACTAACTCCTACGTCAGGGATGGTGAACCTATGGCAGGACAAAATGTTGGTTACTTACTTAGTACAAAAAAAGAAATCATTTTCCAATGTTACAGATCTAATCATAGAAATGCGGTACATTTTTTTTTTTTTTCGCATTCGTTAAGCGCACTCCCCTGCTAATTTCATACATCACACTTTACACTTTTTAGTTATTTTTTTTTAATGTGCTGTATAATTAAACTACGTGTTTTTTAACCGGTGCTACATTTATATGTATTTTATTTCTTTCTTTTTTTCTTTTCTTTAATAATTAATAGGTATTTTCCTATATTCATCCACCTTAAATGCATCTATGGGTACCTACGTCTATTGAACCGTCCCAAACAATTTAATGGACTTGTTTTAATTTGAGATGACAAAAAAAAGACTGAACAAATAAATTGGTATAAGAGCAAGAGGATGATGGTTTTTGTTTCAATGTTGCCAGACTGCCTCGTTGGTCTAGTAGTCGCAAGCGCTACTGCAGAGGATGAGGTCCTAGGTTGTATTCCCAGGTCGGGAAAAGTGTTATTAGGACTTTCCATTAAGAATTTCTCAGTAGCAGCCCGGAGTCTGGATTTGTGCCCGGTTGATGGCAATACGCTCGTCCCCTATTACATGGGACTTGAAACATAACTGGCGATACGTGGGTGTACTACAAGTATAGCTCTGCCTAACCCGTCGAGGTTTACAGGCGTGATGTTATGTATTCTTAGAAAGGCAATCAATCTGCCTAGCCTTTTCCCAACTATGTCGGGGTCGGCTTCCAGTCTAACCGGATGCAGCTGAATACAGTATTTAAACATGGAGCGACTGCCTATCTGATCTCCACAACCCAGTAACTGGGTAATACGATATTCCTTCGTAAAACTGGTTTTCAGACTTTCGCGTTTCTGACGACCCGTAACAAATGTCAAAGATCTACGAATGACAGCCGGGACCAACGGCTTAACGTGCTTTCCGAGACACGAAGGAGTCTCGGTATGTTAAGATGGTCACCCATCTACAGGCCAACCTCGACAAACGTAGCTTAACCTGATAGATAGAACCGTGCGGCTGTTATTACTTAGCCACGAAAACTTTCTTAGAAAGGCGCCGATACAAAAAGGTTCTCCATCCCTATCAGCCATCTAAACAGTACACATTGCTTGTAAATACGATATTAAATCGTGCGCCTGCTTCGCCCCGCGGCGGTGCTTACATAAAACAATTGTTTGATCTTATGACGTGTATCGTGTCATGAAAGATGGCAAATTGTTATCGTTTTAAATTGGAATTTGATTGACTTTATTTATTCGGTAAATTAGGTATAAGATTAAATAGTTTAGTTCAGTGTATCCGAATAAAACACTACCTACGATTTCTTGTATCTGATGCGATTTAAAGTCTTAAAACACACAAGGTGAATCTTGCAGTCCTTTTTGCCCACATAACACTACAAGTGCCTTTAACATTATACTCGTACCGTACTCAATCCTAACTAATATTCTTAATGCGAAAGTGGGTTTGTTTGTTACGCTTTCACGCAAAAAGTGCTGAACGGATATGGATGAAATTTGGCACTTAGATAGACCATGACCTGGGTTAGGACATATGATAGTTTTTATATCGGTAGTATGGTCCCGTGTAACTCTATGCAGCCTAAGCCGCGGGCAATAGCTAGTACTTCATATTTATTTGCATTCCACAATGTGAACTTGGCTGTTAGGTTTTACAAAGTCATGATCATTGTGGACCGGTCGGTCACAGCAAAGCAGCCGTACCTACTCGTAAATAAGCGGATATATAAACGAAGCCCTGAAAAGTTAAAAGAGCAAGTGACCCACGACCGCTCAATTTTTTTTCTTAATTTTTATTATCCTCGGTTTCACCTTATAAAACGATTTGCATTAGGTTTATTACTAAGAAGGGTTGATGTTGCAATAGTTGTGGATACCTAGCTACGTGAACAATGCTCATACATATGTACTTGTAGTTCGTGTCGGATTATCTACAGTACATAATTTGTGTCCGTATGGATTGAGGAGCCATGTCTCACATTTAAACGCGGGTACTACCAATAGTTAGTAGTAAATTAGCCGATTTTGTAGGCCCGATCCCGGAATTGGTAGTAAAACCCTTAAAAAGTTACAGGGCTTTTAAGATGGCTCCTCAATTCAGACGTCTGAATTAAGAAGCCACCTTAGAACTCGAAAACTAGCTGGCGGATATTTTTGAAAATTTGGAAGATTTAGTACCTAGTAATCTCTACAAAAAATAATGGGTTTTGTAAGGTGAATTTTTTTAAATAAAAATCCATGTTTCTCGGAAAGTAATCAACCAATTACAACATACTTTTAGTAGGTGCAGTATACCTACAAAGAGATATAAAAATAAAATAAATATACAATAATTAATCGATCCGTAGGTAAAAGAAAGAGTATTTATTATATATTACTTCATTGGATGAAGTAATATTAACAAGGTAGTAAGATACCTTCTTCATGTTTAAAAAAAATCTCATATGAATTCCCATTTCTAACGCGAATTTCGTTTCACTCAATGCCCCACCCACAATTGAAGTTGAAAACTGAAAGTGTAGACAACTCGCCGACCAACAAGCCCAGTGCACACTAAACTGTATGTTTTATTAGCCCGAGGACACACCGGCCAGTCTGCGGTACCACCGCGACACTTAATAACACAGAGAGCAAACCACTTAAGAATTAGTTCTTACGGCTGTAATAACATGGTGGACATATTTCCTTGGTAAAGTTAGTTTCCTCGTTGATCTGATAATGTCAGACGACGGGTAGGATAGGGCTGTTATCGAAAAAAGAGTTTTCTTGAGGTTTGGTAATGAAATTTTTAGCGCTTTAACTCCCAAAATTCGACGTAGTACGGGTCAGTAACATGAGTCGCTGAACTCGAATTTTGATCAACCCCATGAAACTTATTGCAAAAAATAACCCTCTCCCAAACTGTGTTCTTTTTTAGGGTTCTTTAGTAAACAAGGAACCCTTATTTGTCAAACTTTTCTGTGTTAATAATGGATACGAGGCATTTGGCTTATTTGTAAAGTGGTATTGTTTTTTTTTTTTTGTAATGTGCGTTTAGTTTGTGCAGAATAAACACTTTTTCTTTCTTTCTTTCTTTTCTTATAGTTTTGCCATCTCCGTCTTTCTGGCTGTCCGCGGCTTAGCTCAGAGACGGTTAAGTACTTGAAAGCTGTTATTTGGCATGGGTATACATATTAATAACGCCGACAAAGTGGTAAAATAAAATCGAGATAAATATTTTTTTAGGGTAACTCCCCTACACGTAAAGTGGGGATGTTTTTTTTCTCGCCTATCCAATATTGTGGGCTGGAAAGGTCGTTCAAAAATATTGTGGGTGTGTGAAAATCATTTTTCAATTCAGGAATCCGTTTGCGAAATATTAAGCTTTAAAGGGCAAATTTTTGTTAGACTCAAGTGTCGTCCCCCCCCCCCCCCCTGTCAGCTAAATGGTTGTGTACTTGGATTTGTGAAAAAATTCACAGCAGTAGTATATATAATGGATTTAAAAGGAACACTATCACAGCTAAGTAGGCTTTACAGGTTAACGAGTAATAATCGACCAACTTAAATTTGCAGTTTGAAAAACATGATCTCCCATATATTCCATAAGGGAGAACATGTTTTTCAACTACAATGTTAAGTTTGTTCTTGGGATAAATTCACCCCAACTAGGGAACCCTTCATTGTGCGTGGTCCGACACGCACTTAGCCGGTTTTTTTTTTCTCATAAATTGCTTTATTTATTTTGTCCAAGCATTTTGTAGCAAAACTACCTATTCATTCATATGAAGGTGATTATAATAACAATTTTTTTTTAATTTATCGAATACTTATTACATAACAAAATCCCCATATTATTATGCCTCACAGGCAACACAAACCACAAACAGTAACCAATTATCTTCAGGAAATGTTTCAACTTTTGCTCCTCAACTTTTTATCGATCCAATATTAGATTAGTTATGTATACTAAAAAATCAATTCGATACGTCTGACATACTCAACTTCCTTCCTAAGAACATAAATCTTACTCAACGACTTCATAACATACTGTAGAAGCAAGTGATTGATATAAAAAATCACTTTTACTTTGTTTTTCTTGTCCATATGTGGGTAGATGTGAAGTACTTGGTACTTTCGCTGAGCAATCAATTCGATAAACAATCGTCATGTTGTGTTTTCGTTATAAGAAATCAATTCGCGCTGTTCACCTTCGTGCAAAGATCAAGAAATGTAAACGGAAAGGGTGTTGGATTTTTAGAAAATCTATCAGAAAACTCCTGTTGCACATTGATCATAGTAGGCTCTTCTCCGTAGGAAACGAACAATTTGAACCGCGCAGCTCTAACGTTTCGTTTAAATGCGAAATAAAATATTCTGATTTTGATCAAAGTAGAAATGTTTTATTTTTTATAGTAAAAACCTTTTTTACAGTCCGTTCAACAGACTGACACCCGAATACTGAAACGCCACTCAAAACTTATGCGTTACTTATGACTCGTTTAAAGCCTTTTGATTGGTTAAAACTAGTTTTAAGTAACGCTTAAGTTTTGAGTGGCGTTTCAGTATTCGGGTGTAAGACTTCTATACCATAGGCATTAGGATGGCATTAAAAGCAAAAAAGTGATTACAATACCAACTGTTTACTGCAGCTGTCATTTGCCATGTCACCAACGCAATAGAAGTCAAAATCGGTTGAACGGACTGTAAAAAAGGCTTAGTTAAATGTCTAATTTTATTTCAAATGGAGTATAGATAATAACAAAAAAGAAAAGATATACCAACAAAAAGATAAGAAAATGACTAAAATGTAATGAAATGGACAGTCTCCTCTCCAAGTAATTCCTCAGTCTACGTCGATAACTTTTTCTGACCGCTATTACATAAATAGAGGAACATAATTCAATAATGGCTCAGTAATTGGTATAAACTGGACAGCCACTGCCGGCAGCTTCGTTTTTGGACGTCTCTGTGAGTGGAATGTGATGGCAATATGACCTCGTACTGTACAGGACAAAGTGGAGTAAACAAGTGGGGAAATATCCTGCAATCGATGTTTAAAATGACCGAAACATTGTCCTACTTGGGCCCTTAAATTTTGTGTAAAAATCTACTTAATGTTGCATAAATTTGTTAATTTTCATTCTGTTATTTCAATTTTACGAATGTATTTGGTTATACGACTTTACAAGTTATTGCGTTTGCGTAAAGATCATTTTCACCTAAACCGGTAACAAAAATTGGTGATTTTGAAGGCGCACTCGGTTCGGATGGTGATCGGTTTTACGAATTTTGCCGATGATACCGTCTTACTGTACTGTAAAGGTTACATGCAAAAAGCGACCTTATGTCGTACAGGCTGATAGAAAAATAAATCTGGTTGCATTCGATCATTCAAGTGAATTTGGAGTTAATTTTAAATAAAAATTAATAGAATTTTATTTTAAAATAGACGCGAAGAAGAGTGGTCGTGTCTCTGAGATAAGATGACAAATCTAAAATAAATATTATAATAAATTGATCATCTATTATTCTACGCCTCCACACTACAGTTCCATTCGTGAAAAAATACGAAGAAAGATTCACTTCCTGGTAAAAAATGGACCCAGATTTTTCATAGAATCTAACGCAAAACTTCATGAACAAGTGCACAGTTACTTGTTTGATTAGACCCCGGCAACTCCCTGGGAAACCAACATTTTAGCACCAACACCCTCTTCGTATTATCCTGCTTTTCTCACTTTGACTCTTAATTGAACCGACATAATCTAGACACAACAGCTTAAACTTTCTTCAATCTACCCACCAATTGCGACACTCCCACTCCCCCACCAGGGAGTGTCAGCAACTCAGCAGTAGTTACAGTTTTCACTTACAATAGTACTGCCCAATTATCTATCTACATATTGAGCATCCGACCAATCTTTCATTATAATTTATACTTCTAGCGATGGATCAATTTACTGTATCGAATGTATGTGCGTACGCAAGTGATTCACTTTTACTTTCCAACTTTTTAACTATTTCTTTACGCAGATTGCGTTGTTATTCGTCTGAATGGGTGAAAATTTATTTTGTTTTAATTGAATTGATGTTTTAATGGGATTTGAAGATGATTTTTGCTGTGATTTATTGGGTTTTGATTATACAACGAACTTTCGTAACTTAGAATTTCATAGTGCAATCGGAAGTCTACATTCCAGAGTAATTGGCTGGACGTAATGTTATGAAATACTTCGTTACATAAGGATGTAACCTTATTCTTGTGGACTACCAATCAAGAGTTAATTTTAATTAAATCTTGTTCAAAAACAAACCAATCGATCTATCAGCTCCTGTATTCAATTTCCTATGTTGATTTAATATTAGAATGATAGATTAGCCGTTACGTATCAGTGTCAGAGGACCAAATACTGGACGCCATCTTGAATTACCTGTCACGATAATGTCAGTGATAAATTCGCGGAGGATGTAGAAGATTGGCAATCAAAGTAATGCCGTGACGTATGCCACACCCGCGTAGGTACGTTACGATGCTATGGTCAGCTTTCAATACTCTCTGAGACTTTAACATTGATGTGTGAAAGCTTGTCCATCGAATGGGAAAACACGCCCAAACAATGTTTTAACACCTACGTTGGCTAAATCGTGAATAGCAGAAATGATACCCTTCAGCTAATCATGGAGATGTAAATGTTAGTATAGTTCGATAGCTTTTTAGATGGAAGATGATTTTGAGGAGTGCTAACAAGAATTGAATACTTAAAATAATGTTAATTGAGTTGTAAAAGCGACATCAAATCAAGGATATGTAAATAAAACCTTTGAAAAAAGTATAAACATTAGAAATCACTAGTCGAAAGCAGTCCATTTGGGGTAGACTTCGCAAATGACTTTCTTTATGCATGGCATCAGACTTTTGCTATTAAGAGGCTTACATCAGCTAAAGCGCGGTCACTGTCGGACTGCATAGAAATGAAAGAGAAGCGCGATGACACGACGCAGGTAATTTATTGCAAAATATGAAGCAGTTAGCGATTTACAGAAAATCTATTGATTGGACTGGAAAATTAAAACACTATTATGCTAATATGTAGCTTGTAGAATAATCTGACAAAAAATCAGAATGATTGCATGTAAATTAATATGATTTTTAATCGTTAAAAGAAATTTTTAGAGGTATCTTCATGATTTTTTTCTATCGTATCAAATTAGTTGTATTATGTTTTCAACACACTATCATACTAGCATATATCCTGAAGAATATCATATATTTTTCTGATTTTGTTTACTGCAGTGGATCATATTCTTTTAGGCATTATAAAACTTGCGTTTAGGCACGTTTAGGTCCTGTAGTCCCCTTAAATGAGTTGTTGTTGATGTTTATCATTTTGTTACAGCCTCAAACATTATATTTTCGTCATGCGTATGCCTTTAGTAAAAGCTTGGCTCTTGAGTGCGAATTGCGAACCGAAGTACCTCCGTGTTTAAGGGCACTGGTTAAAGGTAGCTCTTAAACACTTCTGGCACAACTCAACGACTTTGGCATGGAATTTTTGTGAGTTACGATAGAGACTCACAAACATTCCATGTCAAGAACGCGGAAATAAGTACATAACTATGGCAGCCCGCGAATTTCAAATTTTCTTACGTTTTTTGCAATTGGCCAGTGTCAAATTGTATCTTGATTATGGACATCTTGATGATTATGGAAAAGTTCTCATAGAACAAATGTTACTTAGAGAGATGTATTAATGATTAGGATTCTGTAAATACATATTTGTTATGGTAGCAAATCTTATTTTGATCAAGATACAACCGCAAAAAACCGTAAGGAAATTTGAAATTCGCGGGTAACCACTGCGGACCCACCTTAAACCCAAACTAAAAGTTGTGTGGCAATACATAATTTATTTTTTCTTATTTCTACAAAGGCTTCGATCTTCTCTTCTGCAATCTTTAGAAGCCTTTTGGAGAAGACCTCAGACCTTTTAAAGACCTCAGCTTCTCCAGTAGTGACCAAGTTTTATCAATTAACGGTTAAACTAGAACAGAAAGGAGGCACTACTATCAAAAAACGTAGTACTTATTAAGTCTACCAATGTAGTCCATTAAGTAGGTATATGATGCACCCTTTCATCATACTCTATAATAATAATATACCAGCCTATTAGAGTCCCACTGCAGGGCAAAGGCCTCTTCTCATACAGAGAAGGCACGAGCCTTGCTCACCAAGCTTTCTCAAACATTATACTATTAAATTATAATAAATTAATCAGTAGGTAGGTACAATTATTGACAATCAAGAACTAGTTCTTCAGTGTGCTAATCAGATGACAACATCACGATGAACTCTCCATTATAACTAGTGACATGATTGATATACAATAGAGTTATGAACACTCGCATTAGAATATTTAGAGCGGAATTCGAGACGATCAACTCAATAAAACTTAAGAACTCTTTACACTCAACCTACATGTCGCATACGTATCGTAGAATGATTTGATTATTCGAATTTTCGCGAAAAACCCTAGGGATTATGCGAAAACACGGATTATTAGAAAATCGTGAAAACATTTCTGCGAGCAAATGGGTGAAATAGGTTAGGTTAATTAGAACTGTGACCAAACGCGCACGAGCCGAGCAAGCGAAGCGAGCGGTGCCGCAGCGACCGGCGAGCGCTACTTCCAACTTGCTCGCAGAAATGTTTTCTGCATTTTCTAATTATCCGTGTTTACGCGAGAATTCGAATTATCAAATCATCTTGTCATGATATGCAATGCACATCTCCGGGTACCTACTATAGTTTAATATTACCAACCTCAGATTATCGTTATTCTCGATTATATTCTAGAGACACGCATGTAAGGGTCGACCGAGACAGGGTTTTCGTTCTCGCCCGAGGCCGAGACCGATAATAAAATAAAATCTCGGCCGACACCGAGAGCCGAGACCGAGAATAGATAAATCGTGAAAAAATTATGAATATGTATAATTTATATATAATATAATATATATATAATTTTGCATATTATATATTTTTGAGTGTAATGGTTTTAATATTCAATATTAAACAACATGTGTGCAGCACAAAAAAAAATGATTTTCGGCGTTTTCACGCTTCAAATAGTGTCGCCTCTCGTCGTATAACTGACCAGCTCTGCTAAAAAGCTGTTCACTTGCTACACTAGTAGGCGGCACTGATAAAAACTTTTTGCTGCACACTGTGTATTTCTTTGCAGTCCTGGCTGTCTAAGAAAGCTATCAAGCGCTATTTCAATTACAGCATTTGAACTGTTTTTTTCACTGTTCATTGGCTCATCTTCAAACTCTATGGAATGCCCATAAGTTGAATACATCTGTTTCTGGTGCGACCATGTTTGATGAGCTAACTGATGATGCAGTAAATGAATACCATACAACATTCTCGTTTATGCACGAAAATCTCGACGATTTTTTGCCGAGAACTGAGACCGAGTTCTTGGTTGGATTTGTAGCCAAGAATGCCAAGACCGAAACCGAGATCTTCGCCGAGCCTTACACGGATGTAGTTCTATGCTCAAGTAATCCATCAGGGTGAGGAGCCACACACATATTTTTTTACCATTTTGGGCCTCCTTTCTAATTACTTTTAGGAGAGTAATTTTCGGGCCTTGGCTGTTCTATGGCTCATATTTTTTTCGCCCGCAAAAGCATGTTTACAAATTGGGTTTTATGTTACGCAAAAGTGCTTGCTATACTTTTAGAAGCTGCACAAATATTTTCTGTTAGTGGTCTACATTTACGAAATCAAACGCCTTTTAGCGGCTACACAAATATTAATGCTGAATGTATTCTAGGCTTCAGAAAGACAGAAAGTTGTCACATCACCACAAATTCTACAAACAATAAAAACATATCACTATTCGGAAGTAAAAAATAAAAAGTGAAAACAACACAAGACAACGTTTTTTTTATTATACGTAGAACTAACAATTAACAGTATGGGAACGCCATTGCATCAGCGAAGGGGAAATGTGAATGAAACTTAATACGAGTCAGATCTGCTCGAGATAACGAGGTTATGTCACGATATTTGCTGGTAACACGATTAAGTAATTACGATTATCAATTATTCTTTTTCGTTTTGTTTTAAATGAAGCTTGAAATTCGAGCTCAGTTAGGTGACTAGCCTTTGCTGCAATGATCACAAGAAAAACAAATGAACATCGTCAAATACAGGGATCGTATTCAATAGGGATAATGCATGGGTAAAATGCAAGAAATTCTATTTAGTCCGTCAGTCAGATAATAAAAAAGTGTTTTATCTAAGTAATTTTTTATTAATAAAAAATGACACAGATAAAACACTTTAAAGTTGGGGAGTGGTGGCTCGCTACGTCACAAGTAAGTATAAAATCTACATACTCGTGACTTCATGGCACATTTTAAATCAATGTATCGGCGTAATCTTTTCATTAGGTAAAAAAAAAAAATATACATGTCCAATGTTTTATAATAAACTAACGGACGAAAAAACATTCTCAGTATCCCCATTACAAAAATTTATGTTCTCCATAAAAAAAAACATTAAAAACAATAGCTAGTAACCGTAATACGTAGTAGTAGCCCAGTAAAATTACGAAAAAATGTTTTTTTTTTATGATTTAAGGATTTAGAATATTTATAAATATCGTAGAAAAAATGGTCCATGGATCCATTAATGGATATGTAACACTTCGTCTTTTAGAAAACTAAATAGCAATTGAGAACAAAACAGTGGAAGGTCATGTAATATTCTGGAATTCATTCTTAACACCATTCTCTTGCATTTATATTCGAGAATAGCTCTTACCGTGGTTGAAATATTACCTAGTCACTGGTTGCTGATGTTAATAGCAGTGCTACCGACTGTCCAGAGTACACCGGACGCTAATAGATAAGTGGTCAGTGCTCTGCTTTACCTGACCCTTCTTATAAAAAAGAAGAGGGGAAGAGAAGTCAGATATGCAGGTCACTGACTGTACTTCTTCACTCGAAGCGAGGGACTTCTAAATGACATTATACATTATTTTCTTTACCTCACAGCGTTCTAAAACAATGATTTTCAAAGTCATTTACCTCGGAATTTATGAGTAAACAAACAAATACAGTTCCTATTGAGAATAAGTGGGTCACAAAAGATTTGTTGTCGAACCCGATCGTTGCAACCTGAAAGGAATGATTACATAAATCTGGTATTTTCATTAAACAATGTTCTCATGTACGACTTGTATAAGTATTTCATTTGCTTGAAACAATGAAACATAATACCTTATGATAAGAGGTCTTGTCAAACGTGACCGTAGTTGACCCGTTGCGAAAAAAAACTCATTTATTAGCATAAGGCAGGGTTTGCAAACATGTGGTGGACTGTCAATTGTTTATCATTACTAGGAATATGTAATTTTCGTTTTTACGAAATCGATGCGATACATGAGAAAAGGGCTTTGCCTGAAATGGACGGGCAACTCGTGCCTTTTTTTTATCGCATACTAACGCCACCTTTTTAGATGTGTAGAGTACTTCCATGCAAACAATAGTTACTATGCAGCTCAGCTCTAAAGTACATCGGTCTCGAGTTATGCCCCCTAATCTATAACGCGTATTTAATTAGGTACACTGAAAATATGAGTTACTTTTATTGGTCCAATACTATTTATTTCATAGAACAAACTCTATTGGACTCAAGTCGCGTAAGTGGCATAGTGTGACATAAAGTTACACTTCACCGTAACAATGTCGTGTCGTGAGTGTATTTTATTAACAGAACTGAAAATATTTGTGCTTTTTACGCCCTCATTTTGTCTATTATAAATAGTTTAAACACTATCTGGACTCAAGTTACGTCATGTTGGCGTAAGTGGCATAGTGCGACATAAAGTCACACTTCATTATAGCAATGTGACGACTATTTTATCAATAGAAATGACAATTTGAGTTTTTGTACGGCCTTGTTTATTTCGTAGTTTTCTTCTTTTCGTGTGGTTAGTGACTAACCTGGAATCAGGATTTTAAAGCCGTCCATGGGCAGAAGCCCATGGACGGCTTTAAATAGTGTTTACAGAAGACAGAAGACTTGGCTTCACATGCCATAGTGTAAACACTATTTGGACTCCATGTTGCATCATGTTGGCGTAAGTGGCATAGTGTGATGTGACATCATACAAATTTTAGTAGCAACAAAATGTAGCTACCCTAGATTTGAAAATACAGCTATAAAATATATGAAAGCCTCCACAGCCCAGCCAACAGTGTAGACGCTGAAAGATATTTTAGTATCGATAATATTTTCATAAATGACAGAAATTATGATCAATAGATATAGTTCTTGTAATGATTATGTAAATAAATACATAAGTACATGATTTTAAAATTAGAGATTTTTTTGACGAATAAAAGCGAAATTTTGCATTTTGGGTTTATATTTATGCGAGATTTCGATTTTTTATTTGCGAAATATACGTGACCCTAATCATTACCAATAGGTTGAATATTTCCTACCTGTAAGCAGTTTTAAGTATTCATTTCGTATAGTATAGGACTTTTTGAGTACCTATTATAATATTTTCCTAATAATTATTACTAAACATGATGTATATTACACATTACTAGTACCTAACCTTTCAAAGAAAGCTGAAATTCTATAATGGGGGATCACGACACTAATCACAATCGACAGTCCAATATCTTAACAGTTGATTTATCGATACTAATTTATGTCTTAATTACTAATACTGTCAGATATAATGAATCAGAATAATAAATCTATTCTAAATAACTCCAAGTTTCATATAGCCTATTGTACTAATACCGTTAAAACGTTCACGATCCCTGACAATAAGCTTCATAAGTTCACAACAACAATCATTAGCCATTTTCTCATCAGTTATGAGTGAACGTGTCATAACAGTTCGTTCCCACGAATAAATCATTCGTTCAATTTGAACGCCGCGAACGATATAGTTATTAAAATGAACTTTTACTTGAACAAATATCGTTTGAAGTGTATTGATGACAGTGGGACCGCGATTGGATGTGTCAAGGATCGTGAGGTTATTTTCACAATGGAGAGAGGTTGGGTACACACTGGGTTTGATAGTAATACTTGTAATATTGTTTGGAAGACAGAATTTTGACGAATTGGTACTGTGGAGAGTCTTTCAGAGGAATAATAAAACAATCATCAAGCCTGGCAGACAAATTATTGATCACAATGTCATTCAAATAATATTTTTGTCTCTGGAAAAGGGATGGGATGCCCTTCGTATGGCCATACTAACAGCCAAACATAAATATTTTTTTAAAGTATGACGGCGCAGCAAGTGGCGCCGTCTAGCTTTGTAACGAAGTTACTAAGAACCACCGAAGAGGTCGGATAAAAGTGACACTGGCTGATTACTGACACTCTAGCAGAGCGTTGCATCGATGGTTGCGTGGCGGCTGTCTTCTGATGACAGAGATGAAGTGAAGGAAGCCGCTGTCATACCACGGCCACGACGAACTGCGGCATAATCCTGATGATATTGAAGCTGCTGAACCACTATGTAATGCGATGACATTTATAATATTTTTAACAAGAAAAATATAATATTTCATTTTTCATAATCTTAATGTTCGTTGGTACACCAATCTAGAAGAAATGTAATGAAAACTAAAAAAAATGGAGTAATCATTTTTTTTTGGTAATCTTTTGTTTTACCGTTGCCCAGACGTTCATTGTGTTCCTAGCATTTCTATTAGTACTCAGATCGTAAACTAAAATACCAAATGAAAGAAACCAGGGCGTCCAATTCTATCCAATCATATTTCACATTGCTGTGAACCCGTTACGTCGAATGAGCATTGTCTATTTAAAATCGATCCAACCATCTGCCTATAACGTTATTAATTTATGACCAAAGGATATTGCAAACGACTCGGTGTTCATTTAAATGTAATAAACGTCGATGTGGTGATAGTTTTGAACTTAATTTCGGTTTATTTTCTAGTCGATTATAATTTAGAGTCATCATAAATTATTAAGGTCGGACGTCGTCGTCTTCTGAATATTGGTTTTTAGGTTATGCCACTCACTGACAGTTTATGCAGGAAAATCACAACCGTTATACCGGTGTATATTAATTTGAATAAAGTTTAAGAGCGTTTATTATGAAATGAAATGAAATGAAATTGTTTATTCTGTAAATAGGATATCGGAATCACTTTTACACGTCATATAATTTTTTTTATTAAAAATAAGCTAGATGAGGTCGGTGTTTCCTATGTGACTACTCTGAGAAGAAAGGCCGAAACAAACTCAGAGGTCGTAGTCTCTTTTAAAGTCCAGACATAATCTTGGTCAAGTCATATGAGGACCATGTGGATCAGTGTCTGAAATGGTCTTTTGAGGAAAGAACCACACAGATTTGAGTGGACCTGTCCAGTCAGTGCAAGCATTTGTCAGTAATCGTGGAGCTCAACTCAAAACTGAAGGAACTCAACTCGACGAACAATACCAAAGAAAGGATATTTGTCTAGGCCGCATCAACTACTCAAACTGCCAGACCATCATTAAAACTAAATGAGAAAGAAAAAATAAATGAAAGAGAAAACATAAAAATAAAATATCCACATAGTCCTCACATTCACAATAATTAAAATAATATGATACTTTACAAAGTAATCGTGTGCAGTTTGAATATAATTTTCAACAATGTCAATATTTATATAAAACTGGTTTATTGTGATGACTAAGCAAAATGTGAAATGTGAGAGTGGGCAACGTCGCATATAGCTGTCAAAAATGTACCTACCTGTTTTGATTAATTTGGCAATATTACTATATGGAATGTGGCTAACTAGCGAACTAGAATATTGATTATGAAATGGAATAATTAATATCGTAATACCGAATATTTAATTTTAGATGTAAAAAAAGTATTTGATAACTTTCCATATGCCCTTTTTTACACCTAAAACAGGTAGGTAAATTTTTGACAGCTATTTGCGACGTTGCCAACTTTTAGGATGAACGCTCTTAAAATGTAAATAGCTTCGTCAAAACTAAATCATTCAATGATTAAATGATTTAAGAATGACTTCAAGCAGATTAGCAGCGATGTCTTTTACAATAACTTTACTGGAGACTAGATGCGCCCCGTAACTTCACCCGCGTTAGTCTCGATCCCATGAGAATACCGGTATCAAAAGTATTTTATGAACTAACCCAAGTCATGGTCTAACCATGTGCCAAATTTCATCCAAATCCGTTGTGCCGTTATAGCGTGAAAGCGTAACAAACAAACATACAAAAAATAAAATCTTTTCTCTTTATATTATTAGTATATATATTTAATCTGGAACCTGTCAATATAACGATGAGAGGTTGTCAAGGTATTCAAACACTTATGTAGATACCTACTCTCCTCGAACTAACCTATCCCAATATTTATTCTCTCGGTGTACAATAAACTTAATTTCTACGTGTCATGTGTTATATAACACACATTGTGTCAGTCACAATCTCGTAATTAATCTGCGCGGTCCAGAAATGGACCCGCATGCCGATGTCTGAAATCTTTAACAATGTTAAACAGTTCCGTGTCTGAATGACTGACTGACAATTCGCAGGCTAAACACTCAATGTTTACAAATTGATTGGAAAATGAAGCTTTGAATGCCAATTTGTACTACACATTGAGTGCTGTGATTTGAGTATTTGAATTCTTAAACCTGAAACTTGAATTTAATTTTAGAATTGAACTTAATTTATAACCTCAATCTTCTTCGATGACTTTTCAATAAAAATGTAATAATGTTATTTCATCATTCATTTTTATTCATACAAACTAAATAAAGAAGTGTCACTAATTCCCTTTAGTGACTAATTGCGTAAGAATTTAACCTGAACAGGGTTTGTTTACACTTTCATCTGATACTTTCGGAACAGACTATACAAACATGAAGGAAGGATTACATATATTGCTTATGCTGCGGCCGCGTCTGCGTCTATCGTGACGAAGCTTCGCACAGTGATACGATACACAGATGTGATCGACCATTATCGGTTATCGTCGTGATAGTTCGGGCTGCGTAGTACTTATCGGCCGGGTGGCGGTACATAATAAACTTGGCAAAGCCGCTATGACGCATTAGCGCAATAACTTTTTAGGGAGCAAAACATATGAAACTTCGGCACGCATTGCTTTGTCACAATAAACGCAGTTGCGGCCGCAGCAATAGTGCTACTACTAATAGTGTGTGTGATTAACCATAGAGATTTTCGTACCTTAAACCCCAGGCGTGTTTTGACTGGGCACGCCACAATTGTGGCGATAAGTCCCCTCTTTGAGGAGTGGCTAGAGAGGCGCCACGGCGTCCTCACCTTCCGCCTGACACAGGTCCTCACCGGACATGGTTGTTTCGGGAGGTTCCTGTTCAGGATAAAGCGGGAGGAAACGCCCGGGTGTCACCACTGTGTGGATCGCCCGGAGGACACGGTGGAGCATACGGTGGAGGTCTGCCCAGCTTGGGCGGAGCACCGCCGTGTCCTCACGGAGGCGATCGGCGGCGGCGATCTCTCGCGTCCGGCCCTGGTTCAGGCCATGGTCCGGAGCGAGAGTGCATGGGAGGCCGTCACCTCCTGCGAAGCAGTAATGCTCGCGAAGGAGGAGGCGGAGCGCGCGAGGGAGAGGCAAAATGCGCCCCCTCGCGCCCCTAGTCGCCGCAGGAGACGCCCCGGGCGTCGGGAGTCGCGAGCCGACTTCCGGCCACCGTAGGCGCGGGCTTGCGGACGGTGAGCAATGGGTAGCTCGCCGTCCGATAGGGACCAGGCCCGGGTCGACGGCGCGTTGTGTTCCACGCGCGCCTCAAAGAGATGTCAGCACCAAGTGACGGGGTCCGGAAGGGCCAATGCCTGCCGGGGTTGCGGGTTTGTCTGAAAGGGATATCGCGACCTCGGCACACAGGCAACGGAAGGAACACGGGTGGGTTTTAGTCAGTAAAAGTCTGACACGCCCTCCCGCTCCACCCAGACCGGGAGAAGTTATTTGATAATTTCCCATCCTCAAAAAAAAAAAAAAAAAAAAAGGCGTGTTTTGACGGGACGTAGAAGATTGTTTATAAACTCGCTGGCAACACGTTGGCAAATCGCGAACTACGCATAAAAGACCTGACGTCACACAAAATCCTAACGTCACACAAATCCTGCATCGCGCAATTAGAGTTTACCGCGCGAACGTCATATATAAGACTATCCGACATCAATCGTTAGGCGGTTGCCCGCCAGACACGACACCCGTCTGGTCGGAAGATCCCCCCTTTTCTATAGAGGATGAGTGAACTTTACACCCTGTTCCTCATACCTTTAAGGGCCATATCACACTAGCAATTTGCCAACGTCTTTAAATAAAGCGTTAAGTTTCTTAACACTTCTGCCCGGAAAAGTTCACACATGAAAGCAGCTATTCTCTAGTTAGATGAGGTTTTAGTATCGCTTTTACTTCACAAATCACTTCACCAAGGTCTTGTGCTGGCACATGTATGAGAGATCACTCTCACGAGACTCGTGTCGAGGTGTGGCTTTGTTAGAAAAAGATATAACCGGGGTTAGTTGAAAAGTTTTAAGAGAAAATGAGTAGATAGTGCAACGCGACAGTACAAGTCGTGTATCTACGCAGGTAACGTTTAGGGCTGTGACGATCTGCATTGCCACATGCGAACTACGCATCAAAGACGTGACGACACACAAAATCCTGACGTCAAACAAATCCTGCATGGCGCAATTAGAGCTCACCGCGCGTACGACATATTATATAAGACTATCCGACATCAATCGTTGGGCAGTTACACGACACCCGTCTGGTCAGAGGATCCTCCCTTTTCTTTTCCTTTTTTAGAGACTGAGTGAACTTTACACCCTGTTCCTCATACCTCTAAAGTCTTACCACTAGACTAAAGACTACTGAGGCGGTTAAAATTAAGAAACTGCGTCCTCTTTTGCGAGATTGTCAACTTCGGTTTAAAGACATTTATTTTCTCAAAGAACAAATTACAGTTCACTTATAGAGAAACTTAACTAAATTACAAATAGGTTGATTTACATTACGACGTTCCAGCCATCCAAGTAACTGAACATCAAACTTTTATTTATAAATATAAAATAGTTGTTGTTTTACAACTTGACAAAAACATCGAGATTTCTTAGTTATACCTACGTAACTTTATTATTAACGTATTATACACATAAACCTTCCGGAATAAATTCGCCAAACGATGATAAACAACCTCATCAAAACCTGTAGTGTGGTTTAGAAGACCAACGTGGACATACAGGTAAACACGAAATCCAACTTTAATTTATAATACCTATATGTAGATAGCAAGTATGTACTTAAGTCTAAATAAAATACAAACCAGTCCAAGCTAAGCTATAAATGTGTCCAATAAATAATTTCTTAGGCCTGCTTTGAATTTTGGTATGCTTGTACACTCTCTGATTTTTTTAGGTATTTTATTGTATAGCCGGACCCCCTCATACTGTATAGTTTTCCTGCCGTACAAGGTTCTCACTCTTGGTACTTCGAGGTCATCTTGATTACGGGTATTATATCTATGAGTCTTTTGTGTAAATGAAATGTTTGTGTGTATGTTGGATTTAAGGATCTTTCGGATAGTCTTACGTGTATGGATGTATACAATTGTTGTAGGTTAAATAGTTTTGTTTTTTTGTAGAGTAATTCTGTAGGAGTATAACTTAAATACACCAAAAGCTTTGCCGATAGCGGTGGTGCAGCAAGAGCAACGCAATTCGCGTTGCTCTTGATGCTGCCACAGCTATCGGGCATAGAAGAGATGCTTTTCATCAGAGACTACATTTTGCCATTTAACACTTTAAGGGACACTAAACGCCCATAGGCGTTATAAAAATAAATCTTTTACTGCGTCTCGTTCAGTGCCTTTGAATGCGTTAAACTTAGCAGCCTTACTTTAGAAAAATATAACATCGTTTTCACGCGACACAACACAGACACTACACAACATTTTATAGTATCAAATACACTGCACCCATTTATCACGAACAAAATGTATTCACGTAACTTTATAATACAGTTTTTGATAGACAGCCTTCGTAAAACTTACCATACCATCAAAAAGATTCGTGGTGCCAAATCACATAACGATGTAATTAATTGATTCAGGCGTGACTTTGCGAAAATCCACCACCGCGCTCGACGCTTGACGTGTCCACACGTAGGGTCCGAGTTCGCAACAAGTCAACCGCCTTCCTGAGGATGCCTCGTTGAGAGGTGAAACACGTGTAGATTTCTTACAGGGTTCTTTATGACTCTTTAAGAACAGTTACGCGGATTAGGTTACTAAATATACGTCGTCTATTGTATTTTACATACGATGTGTAACTATATGTAACCGTACCCGATCGCAGGCAGCAACTGCACGCGACATGTCGCGGCGTCATGTCGCTGCAGTCATGATTCCGAACCCGACCGGGCGACCGCAGGCGGCAGCAGCCCGTATTCTAGATCTCGTATTATTCTCGGATTCTCGTATTCCGTATTCTAGAGCCCGTATTCTCGGTAGATAGAATATAGAAAAACGTGTTATCGTTCGATCGTTGGCGGCACTGGTCTGCGGTCGGGCTACACGTGTCGCCTGTCACTCGCCCGTAGCTGCCAACGACGTGTCGCTAGCTACGGAAGGTATTTCATAGAAATTTATAGAAACCAGTCGTGTCGCCTGCAGTGGTACCTTTATGTACCTTTGGTACCTTTATGAGAGTTTAGAATCGTTTACTGAATCGATTTCTGGCATTTTTAATAGACGTAATTATTTATAGGTACCAAAAATAATTAAAACCACGTAAATTACAGTCACACTTCAACTGTATGTATACAGTCAAAACAAACCAAAATGGACAATACTACTATATTTTTAATGTGACCACAATTTTCTCCCAAAATCAGTCCATCAATAAATAAACAATATTTTATACGTAATAATAAAAAATCTCTCTGTATTTATTTATTTAAGGACAACCAACAAAGCATACACCAAAAATACATGATAAAATACCCATATTATTTTTACATTTGGTAATCTAGTCTTAATTAAAGGCTGCCACGGCATGCCTTGAACATAGGATTAGGAAATGCAGTTACAAAACAAAACATATTTTTTTTTACTAATTTCTATAGATTTAAGATGATAGATTGATTGATTTCGATATATTACGTCGTGTATGATTATAACATAATATTGGTGTGAGATAATTCCGCATTAATATACTTAATACTTTATAATATTACAAAGAGGTAAAATTTGTTTGTTTGTAAGTTTGTATGTAGGGGGTAATCTCCGGAACTTACAGTCGGATTAAAAAAAAATCTTTTTGCATTGGATAGCCCTATTCTTGAGGAAGGTTATAGGCTCGCGGACGAAGTCGCGGGCAGAAGCTAGTGTTGTATAAATTAGTCAAGTAATATTTGAGTATGTTCATGACTGATGTTTCAAATTCTACCAAGCAATGAAACTTCTCATCAAATTTCAAAATCATTTTTCCAATACCAAACCTATTCGATGACAGGTAAACGAAAACCGTTTAATTCACTCATAGAACTTACTTACATACAATTAATCACTAACAAAACTCTTTTCACAGTGCATAAAAGATAGAAACGAGATAGAAACTTCCAATCAATACAATACGATAATCGATTTGCGTGCGAACCGTAAAATAGTGTGTGATTGTCAATGGGAACCCATCAGTTGGTGGTCTTGTGTGGGACCCTCAACTTGACCTCGCAAAGGGCAGCATTCCGTTGTCGAACTGCGATGCATGTCAAAAGGTGTGTGGTCCGAGTTGCAAGCGGGAACGGGTTACACAGATGCCAGCGTATTCTGGGCTGGAGTAAGAGACTGGACGACAACCGATAAGATTAATATTTTTGTATTTTTTTTTTTTAAAGATAGAGTTCCTTTTAAAAAGGCGAGTCTTTAGTATGAACCACGAAATAAAGTTTATTATATGAACCTGTTTCAATCTCCCTAGCCTTTTCCGAAGCATGTTGGGGTCAGCTTCCAGTCTAACCGGATGCAGCTGAATATTTTACATGAAGTGACTACCTATCTGACCTCCACAACTAAGTAACTGCATGGGTAATACGATTCCTCTTGGTAAGACTGGTTGTCAGACTTTCGGGCTTCTGACGACCCGTAACGACTGTCAAACAGTCACTAATGACAGCCAGACCAACGGCTTAACGTGCTTTCGGAAGCACGGCGGAGTCTCAGTAAGTAAAGATGGTCACCCATTCACTGACCAACCCCGGCAAGAGTAACTTAACCTGATGTATCGACCCGTACGGCTGTTATTACTTAGCCGGCGTTAAACCTAAAAGTTGGCACCGTCGCAAATAGCTGTTAAAAATTTACCTGTTTTCATTAATTTGGCAAAGTAGTATGGAAATAAGAAATGTGGCTAACTAGTGAACTAGAATATTAATAATGAATTGCATTAATAAAATCGAATTTGCTGTTGTACCCGTTTTAGGTGTAAAAAAGGCATTTGGAAAGTTTCCAAATACTTTTTTTACATCTAAAACGAAATATTCGGTGTTAACCACCATCACAAGTTTCAGTTCTTGATTCCGCGTTTGTCTTTCATTTTAAACCCAGACAGACAAAATGCCTGCGGTGATGAAAAGCTGAAGACAAACCGCCGCTTAGCAAAGAGAAACGATCTTTGTGTTTAAAGTGATAGCTTTCAAAATACAATGTTCCATAAAATACCAAATAATATGAAAACAATGAAGTCTTTTGATAAAGATTCGAAAAGAACGACACAAGAGTAATTTTATCTTTCACAATGTTGTGATATGCAAATAATGCGTGACCTTTAGAGGTCAAGTTCTTTTGATTTAGATAACAAAACCGATAGTCATAGTACTAACAGTCAAGGTTAAATTAAGATCAAGGACTCAAACTCAAACCATTTATTTCAAATAAACCCATTGCATTAGGGATGTAACGATTCCGTCATATATCGGTCGATATAACCGGCAGGTCGATAATCGCGCGAAACGATGACGCGCGAGCATCATTGTCGCAGCCGCGCAGCGCATGCTTAGCCACAAGCAACACGGCAAACGTTAGTGTTTGCAGTTTTCTGAGCGTTGGCTGAGCGATGTATTGTTTCATGCTTGTTTCACGCCACCACTTTTTGTGATTCTTTTTATTCACACTGTGAAATGAGGAGTATAACGCACTATTAAACAGTTTGGCCCGAAATACAAAAGTCATACAAACGCCCGAGGTACATACTTCATTATTGATTTATTATTTATCTACTAAGCCATTGATATTGGCATCGGATCGGTTTCACCGAATATTTACTACAATAATAGGTAAAGGTATCGTATCGGGAAAATTGTGTATCGTTACATCACTAACAGGCACCTTTGAATTGTCAAGGAGTCGGTCAGTCAAAAAGATGAAGCTAGTTGCCCATTCCAAACCGTAATAAGTTCCTATGGAGAAGAACGGACACGAAACTCCATGGACAGTCTTTTAAATCAAAATATTGTAACGAAATATTGGTTATATAATTCATGTTGAAATTCGACTGGAGTCGTTAGTTTTGGTCGACTGATTACCCAGTCAGCATCAGATGTTTTTATTATTGTAAGCTTGGAGGCTCTTTACAACTAACTACGAAATATTGTAGCCGTCACAACAGAGGCTAGTCTTCACAATGAGCTGGTAAAACAGCAAACATGGACGATAATTTAGCAGCGGTCGACTGTATATTACGGTCGATGAGTCGTGACCGGTCCGAACTTTGCGCAGAAGGCTGCGCAATAACATTTTTTAGGAACCAAATGGTGACATGGGGCGAGTGTGACTGAGTTTACATGCGCCATAGTTCAGAGCGTCTATGTTCAGGCCGGCCATGATTCATCGACTGTATTGTAGCATTCACACGTTCCTGCTAACGAAATAAATTAATTTCAGTAAGAAAACAATCCATTTCCCATTATTGTAGACCTAATTTATTGCCAATTGTTTACTATTGTATAACTAATACACATTCCACACAACTACGTCGCCACTAGCCATGTAATTGCTTACAAGCTTGTACACATTCATGTATATATTACCCTGCTATACATATTATTATGTACATATGGTGTACATTCCTCACCAGTGCAATGCTTCGCCACTCGGCGTGTAATCACTTACAAACGACAAAAGCACTAAAGCACGCACGAACTGTTTTTATTCAACGTGCCACTATTCTGTTGAATGTGAAATTTTATGGAGAAATTATAAGAAATTAAAATTAAAGAAAAATTTAATATAATATGTAGTAGATAAATCAAGTAAGAGGGATGATTGAACATCTTTCAATCACTTGAATGACGTAGAACTACGTACAAACGTACTGTTGAGTTCTGTTTAGAGAAGTATTAATGATACTCCTCTAAACTGTCGATCCATTCCACACCTCACCGTGAAGAGTGAGGTGAAGTGAGCATGAAGTGAGCTGTCCATAGTGTCAATCCCAAGCATTAGGTGCAATGACAGCTCACATCAAGCTCACTTCACCCAAGTTATCACGGTGAGAGGTTTACAGAATAGCATGGCTGAACTCAAAAGTAAAAACAGATTCTACGTCATTCAGTCGGTAGACCAGACAAGAGGGATGATTAGACGACGCTGTGCTAGCAGATAGGAAATGCTGAAAGACAAGAAAGCAAATTAATTATACATTGGGTAACAAAAACCCTGTATGGTCATACTGAGAGTCTATTTATGTGATAATTTTCAAGAAAATGAAAAAAAAAATCGCCGTATTTTTTTCAGGTTTTCAAAGCAGCATTGCTATTCTGTAACCATCTCACCGTGAAAACTAAGGTGAAGTGAGCGTGGAGTGAGCTGTCATTCCACCTAATGAAATGAGATTGACACTATTGACAGCTCACTCCACGCTCACTTCACCAAGTTTTCACGGTGAGATGGTTACAGAATAGCACTGCAGGTATAGTTTTTCGATAGTGTCCGATGAGTACATTTCGAGATCACAACGATAAAGATCCAAACATCCGTACCCCCAATAACTAAACCAACATTAATATTAGAAATACCATACTTACACTAATGCCCTTATACCCTTTTTGGAGCTTATTGTACCTCAATGTACACGTGCAGCCTGTGGGTGAATCACACCCAAAGAGCATACGAAGCCCTCCGTGTCCAATATAACAACGCTTTCAGAGCGCTGATGGGGCTGCCGCGACACTATAGTGCCTCGGGCATGTTTGCCGAAGCTAGCGTCGACTGCTTCTATGCAACGATGCGTAAACGGAGCACGTCTCTGGTGCGCAGGGTGCGCGGCAGCCCCAACAGCGTGCTGATGATGATAGCGGACAGGCTCGACTGTCCATACATGAGACACTGCAGTGACTTGCACGTCACCTAAAGTCGTCGGTAATGTAAGTGTTGATAGTGTTATGGTTGTTTTGTATTGTATTGTATTGTATTGTAATGTAATGTAATGTAATGTTATGTGTTGTCTGTTGTGTGTATAATGTGTTGAATATTTGTATAATATGAGTCATGTAACTCGGAGAGAATAAATGAATAATATAATAATGCGCTTCAGAATAAGCCTTCAGGGTCAACAGCTGGCCCTTTCACCTCACCTTAGCACCGAGCACCTGCAGTTTGATCCTCACGAACCTATTCCAGAACATTTCCTTACTGGTAGAACAAATTAGCCGCAGTAATTGCTGACCTCGTGTTGTTATAATGTTATAGGGACCGTTGGGTCGGTTTGATGTTGTTAATTTGGTGTTTAGTAGTTATGTGTTGCGTTTAGGTGATTTGCGTGGATGTGTCCGCATATTTTCCCCAAAATTGTTATTTTCGTGTTCTTGTATTTATCTCACGAACCTATTCCAGAACATTTCCTTACTGGTAGAACAAATTAGCCGCAGTAATAGCTGACCTCGTGTTGTTATAATGTTATAGGGACCGTTGGGTCGGTTTGGTGTTGTTAATTTGGTGTTTAGTAGTTATGTGTTTCGTTTAGGTGATTTGCGTGGATATGTCCGCATATTTTCCCCCAAATTGTTATTTTCCTGTTCTTGTATTTATTTAATACTGCAAGCTGCTTCAAGCACTTTCATGTTCTTTTATTTTCTTCTTCTTTGCGTCATGTTTACCGCAAAAAAACGTATTTTCTTTCCTTCTTTCTGTTTAATGATGAACATGTTAGAACTTATCGGTTTTCTTAAGTTTCACTGAATTGAAATATTTTTACGTATTTTTCAGGAATAATAAAAGACTTGAATGCTTTAAAATAAATCGTCTGAATGCATTTTATTATGACTAAAACAACTGAGAACGTTCTCCAACTATGGGATCACATGCCATCATCTTAAAAAGATAAAGGATAAGCTTTACGAAACCCATATTTTTTCAATAATGTAGGTAAGTACCATCAAAGAAGTTCATATCTAACCAGTTTCAAAACAAAAATACCGTGAACACATCTATTACCCCAGCCAGGTGCTATAGCCGCCGAGCGCTGCAAGCAAGAATAGTCCTTACGATGGTTAGGTATGAACTTCTTCGATGGTACTTATATAATAGGTTACTTTGGATACGGTTGAAATTTTGTAGGTGACCTACAATGACTATCTTTGATGGTGCAGTGATGTTGTTTCTGTAGGTAGTCTAGTCAGTTTTACAAAAAATCACTCCTTTTCTGTATGAGCCTAGGGTACCTACCTAGGGTAAAAGTTATCCAACTAAGATTATTTTTACCCTAGAAAGTACAAGTAGTATTCAAAGTAGTTTGATACGATAAGTTTAACTTTAGATTATCATTTCAATAAGCATCCACAGGCCATAAACTAGACAACCCATATAGGACCGCTAAACTTTATATTATCACCTATAAGAGCAGCCATATTTACACTAATAAGACCCTATAACAGCTTAATAGAAACCAAATCTAACGCAATAAGCCTAGGAAGTTGTTAAATAACAGTAAAAGCAAGATAATAAAATAAATATATTATCCTATTTTGCATAACAAACAAAACATAAAGATATTTATTTATTAAATCGTTAAGTTGTTCGCACTTACTTATTAAAAGTCTATTGACAGTCTGACAATGATAACTTAAAACTTTCGTTTCTCACTTAGGCCTATCGTCCACCACACTGCTCAAAAGTAACCAGTTCGAAACTCAAATCACCAATGAGTATGAATGTCACCGCAGCAATAGCATTTTAATGGCGGTCCGTACACGACACCACCAATCACAAACTATTTAATAACGCGTCAGTACATAAAGGGTCCCCGAAACGTTCAATTGCAATTGTCATCAATTTGTATTAATATTGTTTATCGCTTCAATTGCACTCGGTACAAGATCAATTTGCGTATCAATGTATATCAATCACGTAAAAATTTACAGTTGTCGAGGATCCTTAAGTCGTGTCGTATTTTGACCGCCATCGAAATACTAGTGCTGTGACAGTCTTGCTACTCATTGGTGATTTGAAAGTTTTATTCAAACTAGACTGAGAATCAGCACTTTGCGAACGTCAAAATTACATAAGACAGTCCCCCAAAACGTCCACCCTTCACCACGTCCTAGTGCTTTAGCTGGGAAGAAGAAGTGGCGCAACAAACTCCCCAGCAGCAGTGCTGTTTGCACTGCTGCTGGGGATCGATTCTATAAAATAGTATGCAAAATAATTTACAATACTCAACACAAAACATTAAATAAAATTATTTGCCATAATGTCAGCTAGCATACGCCAATATACCAACAAAATTAAAAGTAAAAAACGTAAAGAGAACTTAATACCGAATAAAAGCCTCCAGGCAAAAAGGGCGTAAGTTTGAGTAACGTCGTGGACGATGGGCCTAACATAATAAAATGTGCAAAATATAAGTACGCATAGATTCTAGTACCTATAGGTTCATCATGCACTTTCATTGTCTATTCACAGTAAGATTTACTCTTGTCGTTACAAACTCCGCCTATGAAAACGCCCCTATAGCAGATAGGTACGTGAAGAAAAGGTCGCTGTTCACGTGCGTTTTGTCGTAGTTGTCTGCGATCCTGCGCTCGGTGCATTATTTCTGACGAAATATTTATATATTATTTATTTCTTTCTTTAAACTTTTCACACACAATAAGGTACAAAGGCGGATTTAATGCCTTAGGCATTCTCTACCAGTCAAGGGTGGTGAGGGGATAAGATGGCAGGTGCTCCAATTGAGAGAAGATAATATTAAAAAGACAATGATTGGGTTAGCTATTACAATTACAATGCGATGTTTCGGACTTTTGCTCTCAATAATAACCGAACCGATCTTCTTCTTTTTAGAGCGACACTCTAAATACCAAAAACACGTAAGTATTTATATTCCAAAATAACCTACCTATTTATTTTCAATTATTAAAAAAATAATAACTAAACGACGCACAAAACACCTAGCAATTTTCTACTTAAACACCAAATTCAACACAGCAGGCGCTACAACTATAGATAAATAGATAGATAAAATAATCTTTATTATGTAGAAAATAAAAATGACACACATTTTAGACACTTTACATAGGGTGACACAATGCGTAAAGGTTGTTTGTAAAAAATTGGTTTTAGCGATACGACCATCGCTAAAACCAATTTTTTACAATCAACCTTTGGATGGATTAAAGGGTGAAGGAGAAACAATACTGCAGGTAGTCATGGTGCACCACACATTTACATATACAGTCGAACCTGGATAAGCGAGAGTTCAAGAGATCGTGATCTCTTTTCAGCTAATATAGGTTTCTCACTAACTCGAGTTTCCAGCTAATGGAGGTACAGCAGTGGCCTTGCTCAGTTGTAGAGGTTGAGGCTGGTTGGAAAAGGTTGCTGAGGGACGAGGGGTCCTGGGCGGCAGTCACCTCCTTCTGCGAGCACGTCATGTCCCAGAAGGAGGCGGCGGAGCGCGTGCGGGAGAACGATCCCGATGCGGCACCGGTCCGAAGGCGGAGGAGGGGTCGAAGGAGACGTCAGTTCGACAGTCATCTCCGACTCCTCCTCCCAGGTGGAGGCCAGCAGGCAACGGGTGCGGGGGCACCCTCACCTGCATCGCACAGGCCTCCACCAGTGCCCACCCACCCACGTGGGGGGCATGTGGGGCCCGCCAGCTAGGCGGGCATGCGCCGGGAGGGCTGTGGATGTAAAGGCTGAGCCGGTTTCCCATGGCCCTCCCATCACGGCGATGCGGGAGCACCGCTGAGTTTTAGTGGGTATACTGTATTTACACAGGAGTCCCACATACCCCGACTCGTCCCCCACGAGCCGGGGATGCGTAACGCATTTCTTAGCGATAAAAAAAAAATGGTTGGAAAAGGTTGAGAGGAACAAAAACAATGTTTGTTCCACGAAATTTAAGAATGAGTCTAAATAGCAGATGTTAAAATAAGCTTGACTGTCGCATAAAGAGGTACAGGCAAGTAGCAGTCTCAGTTACAGAGGTCCACGAGTGAAAAATTACTTTCTCTTATAGAGGTTTCTCTTTCTCACTTACTTAGGTTTGACTGTACAATAAATATATACATACATGCAATCAATCTGCCAAGCCTTTTCCCAACTATGTTGGGGTCGGCTGCCAGTGTAACCGGACGCAGCTGAATACCAGTATTTTACATGGAGCGACTGCCTATCTGACCTCCACAACCCAGTAACTGGGTAATACGATACCCCTTGGTAAGACTGGTGTCAGACTTTCGGGCTTCTGACGACTCTTAACGACTGTCAAAGATAATAACATCCGGGACCAACGGCTTAACGTGCTTTCCGAGGCACGGAAAGCACGTTAAGCCGCATTTACATACATGCAGAAACCATAAAATTATCCATATAAATTATTATTATCTATATAAACTATCCAAATCCTTCACGTTTTGTTTTGAATGGCAGACCTTAGTATTGATAATTTTTAATTACACAGTATATAAGGCTATTATGTGTAACAATTACGGCAGTATCTCACTTCATCGCTTAGGTAAGAGGGCGGGAAGATAGGTCGTAAATCGACTTCGTCGTCAAAATGTAACAATGGTCATGAATTCCTTGGGAATGTAGCGTCAGCAACTGTTCTTTTATTACCAGACGGTGAAACAAAACAAGTGATCGAGTGGCTTCCAAGGACTCGAAGACGAAGTGTCGGAGCCGGCAGCGAGATGGCTAGACGGCATTGTGACCATCGCGGGTAGAACCTGGAGGAGGCACAGGAGCGTGGGGATTGTCACAAGAAAAGAGAGGCTTATGCCCAGTGGGTGGTGTCGGGCTGTGAATAATGGTAACGATGAAACAAAAAGCGAAGGGTTGTCGATAACACAAATCATTTATGTACCTATAGATAGTGCAATCCACGAAGATGCGCCCCACTCCGCTCCGCTCCGTACTAAAGTACAGTTTTCAATGTAGTCCTCCAGACCGTATTTCGGCCATGGCGGCAATCTCAACAGAGACTTCTAGGCCTTCAACGAGGGAGATATTATAGTGCACTCTTCCCTCACTTTCATAGTCCTATGGGACGGCAATACGACACAACCGGAGAAAGATCAGGCGCAGGACCAACGGCTTAACGTGCTTTCCGGGGCACGGGGGTATCACACCGTCAACTTGCGAAATCCGAGCCGTTACTAAGAAATTCAAAAAACCCAATAACATGGCTCAGCAGTCGCGCTTCCGACCAGGAGACCAACGCGTACAGTAATCGCGGAGTGGAAAGTCTTCATGAATGGCACTATATATAGATATGCATGATGTTCTTCTTCTTTTCCATGTGAGATAGTATTTATTTCTACTTATGTGTTAGCTTCTAAATGAATCGACAAATGAAAGTATGTTTTGTAAGACGAACGACCGCACAGGGAATACAATATGGCGGAAGTTAAGTATTGCAAGTTTGCCAATGAAAAGAAAGAAGAAGTCAACTTTTCGAACGTAATTCAGAATCTGCGATATGTAGTGATGATGATGATGAATCAAAAAAGAAGGGTTTCATGTGAAATTGCATTTATTTCTACTTATGGATAAGTTTCTAAATGAATCGACAAATGAAAGTATGTTCTGTAATATAAACGACCGTACAGGGAATTAAATTTGGTGGAAGCTAGGGACTACTAACTAAAAAAAGATCAACTGTTCATTCGTACTTAATTCAGAATTTGCGATACGCAGTAGGTATAGTAGAGCTCCTCACAGTATATATATAGTACAACAGATATCTAAAGAAACCATTTGAAACTTAACGTAGCTGTAGTAATGAAAGGTAGGACAATAACCCATCTAGAAGTTCATTAACACATATCAATAAAAACAATACAGCAAAAACTAGTTCCGAACGATATCAAACAAAAACAAACCTTCAACATGTGGACATTAAACATATCAGACAACGTTTCTTAATAAATATTGCAAAAAATATAAGTATGAATGACTCCGAGTACCGTTTCCAACAGTGTTAAACAAATCAATTAATTAGTAAATGTTGCAGACGCATTAAAACGAGCAGCTGGTTAGTAACCGTCCATATTGCTGTAATGAATTTTGGAGCAGACGGGTCCTCGATCAAACACCGTGAATCAAAGAAATCTAGTAATAATTTCGTTTATGGTCGGTAGATTTTTTACCGACCATAAACGAAAGTGGAGAAGACCACAGAACCAAAAACAATGCCAACCGAAGACCCCAAAATCTATGTAGATTGAACAAATTTAATGCCAAAAGCAAAGAAATAAAATAAAGTCGAAATCAAACCTGATATGAAGTGCCTTTCTATCAGCGATAAAGATGATGGAAAAGACAAAACTGTATGAGACTGACATAAGCAAAAGCTTATTCCAATCCCGTTACCAGGTCGCTGTAGAAATAAGAAACGCTTTGAAAGCATAATTAGGTACATATAATTAATAGCGATAACTGGATGAAATCATGGTATTTTCACCTAATATCTCTCAAAATTATTACAAAACAAATGCAGTGGAGATTATCGTTGCTTCCAATTCAGATAAGTTCACACTGTGTACATAATATCACACATCTTTTAACACCGACTATACTAAGCAATTTCTGCTAACCGTACTACTGTCTTCCGGTGCGTTGCACAACATACCACAAACGATCTGTTTTCACTAGAAAGCTGCATCCAATATGTGTAACACTAGAAGATTGGATTATCTTTAACCCTGGATATTAATGTAACTGTTCATGAAAGTCATGCGTATTGAAATGGAACTGTAGGAAAGTGTTGGTGGTATTAATTAGATACAATAATTATTTACATTAACTCGATATATGATTCAATCAATTTAAAGTATTATTTACTAGCTGTTGCCCGTGACTTCGTCTGTGATCGCGGATGAAAAGTAGCCTTCGTCCTTCTCCGGGTCATGGTCTACCCATATACCAAATTTCATCCGAATACGTTTAGCCGCTTTAGCGTGAAAGCGTAACAAACAAACATACTCTCTTTCGCATTTACAATATTAGTTAGGATTTTCACTTACTTTGCTCACACTTTAAAACAATTTGGGCATATCATTATAGATAATTAGAGCCACGTTTCAATAAAAATACCTAAGTAGATTAGGTTTGAAATCAATATAAGAATCAATCAATAAGGTATTCAGTTGCATCCAGTTAGACTGGAAGCTGACTCCAACAGAGTTGAGAAAAAGTCTAGACTTTTTCTCAAGTATGAGCGAGAATCAATAGCCTATGTTGGTTTTGTATGTTCCTAATTTTTATTGCAATTACTTTCCTACTAAATACATAAACACTGTGCATTCCCTAAACACAGTTCGAGTCGTCCAGAAGTCAACAAGACTTATCCTCATTGCTATCAAGATCATCCTTGACTGATTATTTTGAAACTTTATATCAATGCTAAGCTAATTCATATTTGATATAAGAGATAGTCACACCATTAACTGCACATCATTCAAAAACACTCCTCTCGGATCCATTTTGAATATCTCTTCAGTCGTTACCAATATCCTCAATTATAATCAGCACAACTTCAAACTGTCAATAGCCATCTGTTATGACCAGCAATTTGAGCGGAAGTATGATAATTGCCTCACTAATTGCGATCTAGCAGGTGATACAACGATCTGGGAGTATATTCACTAGATTGTGACGTAATGTGTGGAAAGCATCGGACATGGGAACCGGGTATACAATGGTGGTTTCTCGGAAATGTTTTTGCTTTTATTAGGCTGTGCTTGTGGATTTAAAAAATTTTGATGCTGTAGCTATGTGTGTTACTTTGTTAAAGCGTATTGAATTAGTATCTACGAAGGTATTTTAATTATTAGGTAATTGGATTGTGTTTCTTTGCTCTGCCTTGAAAACAGTGTAATTTAAATTTTATTATCATCTAAAAACTTATTCTACCTGATACCAATGACAATGTCAATCAAAGAAATTCGAAAATGTAATTTTTGTAAATATGCTTAAGGTAAGTTCCATTGTTTCATAAGCATTACCAAGATAGAAATAAAACGACACACATCTTTTTATACTGCTCAACAGAATACATAAAGCACATACAAAGAAAGAAATCAATGAATACTCTCATACTAACTAAGAGTAGAATGTTTTAGTTATGGTAATCGGGTTAAACGTTACGGGTCGTTGCTCGTAGACGATAGAATATAACCTCGCAATCATATCGCATGCATCCAATAGCATTCCATTGTTCAGCTGCTACTAATGTGTCTTAGAGAAATGAGGACTTAACGATGATTGTTACTGGTGTTAGAAGGAAGGACAATTATTTATAGCTTGTTTTACCTTTCTTGCTGCGCCCAATGTTCATTTGTGCAATCCATCTTCGGATGATGGATGATTTTCGGGTCAGCTTTCTGACTATACTGCAGCTGATAGCTGGAAAGGAACATTAGGTATCTCTGTTTAGGACCCATCACTGGAAAGCAACTGCCTCATCAGGTGTTCTGTAAGATGCTATCAAGCAATCTATAGCAGTAATTTAAACCAAAATTGGCATTCCTCTTACTTTTAACTGCTTAAGGCTAAAAAGATAGCGTAGATGATGTAATTAAACTCTCCAAAATACCGACTATACAGACAAATGAGCCAATAAATCAATAATCACAGTATTTACCAATCACAAATCGATATCTTAATCTAATTACCTAAATTACAGTAATTACATACGTAATAAAATCGGCCGAGGCACTAGACAATGAATAATTACAGATCTATTTTTTGATAATGCTAAACTATATGCCAGCAATTGACTTCCTTACTATTAACCAACTTATTTTTACCAGTGGCTAACTTCTGAACTAAAAGTTACTTGAGCTATTTAAGAAGAAGTGGAAGCTACTAGCGCCATTGTCGACGGCAAATATAACTTTGTTCAAACATAACCTGCAATATGTTTGCTTTAAATGGCTTTTATTACAATAGTGTAAAGGTGATTGCTGATAATATAAATGGCCGATTTGAATTTATGTAATGGAATCCATATGTTGTGTAATAATAAGACAATTATGTAAGCGTGTGTAGCATTCCAACATTTAGCCCTTGGACACTAAGCACTTATTAGAAACTTTGATAACACTGATTATAACACTCGATAAGACACAAATGTTGTTATTATAAAAGCTACAAACAGTGGTTACAAATACATACATATGAGTGAGCTGATTCTTAAATGGTATTTCTTATGCTGTTGATACTATCTGAGTACTTTGAAACGTTCTTAACTTTTTTGAAAGTTGTACGCAGCGAGCCATCAATGTTCTTCGAGTTCAATACAACAATGCATTCAGGATGCTGTTGGGGCTGCCACGCTTCTGCAGTGCATCGGGAATGCTGATGCGCACACTGATGGTTTTACAGCGATCAGACGTAAGCGTGCCGCATCGCTGCTGCAGAGGGTCCGGGGCAGCTCGAATAGTCTCCTGAAAGTCATTGCGGGGAAATTTGATTGCCCGCTCGTCGATTATTTGTCCAACCTGCATGTTTACTAACATAGTTATTAAGATCAATGTTTACTAACAAATTATGGAAATTTTATTCTGAAATAAAATGACTACCATTGATTATGATTTATTATGATACTACTTTCCTATCGCAGGTATGCTGGAAGAGATTTCTTTAGAAATAAGCATCACCATTGTACGTATTTTTTTGTTCCTTTTTTCTTGTCTATTTATATGTGTGTACATAAATCGTTAAAATAAAATAAATAAATAAATAATTATTCTATTATTATTAACACATTGAAATGAAATGAAAAGTATTTGCAAAAATTGCAGTACAATACAGATGGTCGGGCTTTTTCAGTTTATTGAGAGTCCTCATATCATACCTCGGAGTTCCGTCATTTATTCTGCCAGCAAACTTTTTTGCAGTATTGGATGGCAAACAGACCTACGACTTCTCTAATGGAACGTTATCATTCTTATTATCAACTAGGACACCTAAAACACCAAGGCGCTTCTGAAGAGTTGTCCATCTAAAAGACAAAGTTGCAGTGCCTCATGTGACTAATATATTGCCCGCCCCCATAAAGTTATTTATTTATTGATATGGCACCTCAACGACTTAATCACTAAAACATACACAAACAAAAATCACATACAATTTTAGGTATAGCGAATTCAATCACTTACAGAAGTGCACAGCACTAGCAGAGAACTTAATGATTAATTATAGGACGTTTTAGATATCGTTAGTTAATTTAGTTACAAGTAACAAAATAAAAAGAAAACAAACATTAGCTGTGATGATGATGTTCATAAGTATGATGGAAAGTACAGAAATATTTAACTTACTAACAAAAAAGAAGGATACAATTTTATTAATGGCGGCTTGAGTCGCACAGAGGTCTTGAGCTCGTTAAAAGTCTCGTACGGAATTGGCGAAAAGGATTAAAGAACATATCGATGCTATTGGTTTGTGTAGCGATTTTAGGTATGGAACGTATTTAAGCAGGAAGACAGCATTATTTAATGAAAATATGAATGAATCAAAACTTACCCGTCGAAATCTTTCATTACAACCTCTACTACTACTTCTTAAGCTATGGTTTCATAAGACTGCGGTGTCCGCCACATAGCGTCTGCAATTTACCGTCGACGATGTCACTGAAACGTTATTTATGAAAGTAAGTTGGTGTATTTTCCTAGAGAGTGTTTTTTGACACCGTAAAGGCAAACCCCGGTGCCATTAGTTTCATGACGGCCGTCACTGCAGCCGTTACGTGGCGGCCACCGCTGTTGTAGTAAACCATAGCTTTATACGGACTACCTTAGTTCTTCTTTATCGTGTGGTTAGTGACTTACCTGGTGTCAGAGTTTTTATGCTGTCCATGAGCCTAACTTGGCTTCACATGATGTTGAGAAATATCTCTCAGGCATGCTGGTTTCCTCACGATTATTTCCTTCACCGTTTTTGAAGCAAGTAATAATTATACAATATGCACATGAATCCGTAAAGTCAGAGGTGCGTCCCTTAGGTTCGTGTTCGAACCCAACTACCTTACTAATGACTGTCTACCAATGTTGGTTGGGTCAACGTTTATGTTCTGTCAGAGACTACTAGAGAACAAGCTGTGCTGATTGATTAAACTCCCAACAACTAGGTTACCGAAAACATAACCCACATTATTACGTACGTCGGTACCCATGTAATATCATTGCGACTATTAGAAACGGATACAAGCCGTTACAGGTACACTGCTTATTTGCATACTTCTGATTAGATCTTAAATTAGTGGCAGGCAATTGAATCGAGCGGTTTTGAAATCAATTATGTCATAAATAAATGAATATTGAATGAGTACTAACGCTTTGGTTCATGACTGTTATCATTTCAGCCGAAAGACGTCCACTGCTGGACATAGGCCTCCCCCAAGCACCGCCACTTCGACCGGTTCTGTGCTTCCCGCATCCAGCGAATTCATGTGGCCTCCCACAAGGTGGACCTCGTAGGTCATGTATTGAAACAATTCTTGATGAACTCAGATGGAAGAAAGTAATGTTAAGTATCTAAAATTTCACAAGCATAGGCTATTTGGCACTCACGTGGCTATATACCTCAAACTGAAGCACACAGTTACTTACTTAATTGCGGAAATACGTACGGTGGCTGTTGATGACATGCACAACTACCATATCTATGTGTGGGAACAGTGGGATCTCTATATTGAGTTCATCTCAGGACGAATCATTTTATCAAAAGACATTCTTGGTTTATAGGGAGGCGCCTCTCCGAGTAATCTTCATCCAACATTAGAACCAAGCAAAGTCCTTGCAGATAATAAAATATCTGTGATTTAAGTGGTTATAATGAGCCTTAAATTCATGTAACAGTTTCTAAATGGTAGCGATACATTACCGCCGTGTCGTTAACTGTTCATTTCACTTGGGTGGACGTAGCGCCTTGTCAGCTGTTTCGCGGCTTAGCGTATTAGTTCTATAGTGTGCACTTCCTCGAGTTTATTATTGATTACTATCTGAGTGAGTTAGGAATAGTCTCTGGGTTCGTTCGGTGAATAAGGATATTTTTTGTATTGGATAGACCTCGCGTTCACCTCTAGTTCACCAAGATGGTATGGAAAACGTTGCATGTACCTATCTATTCAGGATGTGTCTTGATCGGTCAGAATGATTATCTGTACGTACTCACAAAAAAGCCAATAATCCTAACTGGTATTTTGGGAAGTTACTTGAGTAAGTATGATAAAAGATTCTAAGGAATTTGGAGCAGTGATAGCCTTGTGGTGTGACCGTCAGGCTGCCAAATCATAGGTGTCGCGTTCGAACCCAAGACCTCTGAATTTTCGGATTCATTTGCGTTATTATATAATTATCACATGCTTCAAAAACGGTGAAGGAAAACATCGTCAGGAAACCGGCATGCCTGACAGATATTTCTCGACGGCATGTAAAACCAAGTCAGAGGCCCATGGGCGGCTTTAAAAGTTTGACACTAGGTTAGTCACTGACCACACGATAAGAAGAAGACTAAGGAATAAGATTTTTGACGTATGACGATGACTTTTGGAGTTTGCTAGAAATTATAATCAATTCTATAACCAAACCCAATCATCGAGCTTCCACTGCCTGAATATGAAATCCTATGACTTGCAATTCACAATGATGCAACAAAATAAAATAATGAATCGAAATGTAATGATTGTAATGAACATGCATTTTAATTAAACGAGAATGTCTTTGTATGCAAAGACAAACAGTCAAACACACATTATAAGAGAACTGTTTATCGCTCGTCAAATCAACGACACATAATAATAATCGAGAACTCATGATGTAATAGTTAATGAGGCAGGCAGTTAATGCAGCCACATTAACAATTCGCCATGTATCCTTGTTTGAACAGGTACCAGAAATATACCAGGTCGTTCCCACGGCAATATAAACTGTTCATTTTAAGACATTTGTTGTGGACCAGTTTGTTATAGTTTTGTATATATAATTTTATTTGGAACTGGCTTAAGTTGTCTAGATATTATGCAAAATGGGATAAAGCTAAATATTTCTTCATAGAGTATGTATACTATACTTACTACTTTTGTTAACATTTTCGAGATATATGACGCCAAGAACATGTTCAGACTGAGGTACAACTTCAAAAATTTTGTTTGCTTTTTCAATAGTAGGTACTAGTTATTCAACAGGGATCTACCAAATTTGTCTTTAAAAAAATCGAATCGATTTATGACGTTTGAGCGACAGAATTCGTCCTAATACATAATCCACACAGAAATTTATCTAAAAACCTTGATAGAACAGTAACAAATCAAAGTGATGTCCACTATCATGGAGATGTGGCAAAAACTAATCTGCGAGAGAGACATCAGCTACCTGCTAAGATTAAAAGATGTAGGGCTCCAAATCCTCGGAGATAACACGAATATCAGTATATCTGTGATATAACTGACCCACAATTTTTTTCCATTCCAACCAATATGTAACATTGCAAAAAAATACAGAAATAAAGATATCGTGGGAAAAATCTGCAGCTCTCCACAAATTAAAAAGTTCGCTGTTCACCGGCCCAGAGCCGCGACGATGTACAATCGTGAAAGTTGGTATCGAATGCGTGGTATCGTGGTATCGAATATCGTCGCGACGCTCTGATTGACACAGGAATAGGCCCCCGACTGTGTGCCCACATTGTGGTGTCTGCGTTAGCGCAAACCAACAATACCTTGTAGATTTTACGATTTGTATCACTAATGTAGTTATGCAGGGCTGGCGAAAACAGCAAAGATTTTACTACTGTTTTTGTTTGTTAAACGTCAGTAAGTCATGCTTCTCCTTCTTGAGGTGCTATCTCCAGTAAAAAATTGGCAATTGTTCATCACTTCATGTCAGTGTATAGGACTTAAGGTACCACTCCGTACCAGCAGTGCTATTCTGTAAAAATCTCACCGTGAAAACTTAGGTGAAGTGAGCTGTCAATAGTGTCAATCCCTAGCTTTAGGTGCAATGACAGCTCACATCAAGCTCACTTCACCCAAATTATCACGGTGAGATGCTTACAGAATAGCACGGCTGATCGCAGTTGGCAACTGCAGGCGACGTGTCGCGGCGTTATGTCGCTGCACTCATGGTTCCGAACGACCGCAGGCGGCAGCAGTCCGTATTCCAGTCGGTAGATAGAAGATAGAAAAACATGTTATCGCTCGAGCGTTGGCGGCACTACTGGTCTGCGGTCGGTCGGGCTACACGTGTCGCCTATCACTCGCCCGTAGCGGCCAACGACGTGTCGCTAGCTACGGAAGGTATATGTTCATAGAGATTCATAGAAACCAATCGTGCCGCGGCGACACGTCGCCTGCAGTTGCCGCCTGCGGTCGGGTTCGGAATGTTACTTTTACAGCTAAATATGGGTCCTTCAATGAACGACCATAATCATGACGAATCATCGCGCATACGAATTGTTGATCGTCATTTTTTTTAGTAGAGAAGAGGACGCTGCTCTCCATTCTTTAGAAGTTCCTATAGCCGCATTTTTCTACTATCTAGGATCACATCTGTAAAGGCGTTTGCCCACTTATCTATATCCGGTTCGTAATTGTATGGACGTTTGTGCACTCATGCTTATACGGTTCTTACAAATACTGGATGGTCAAACCGAATCAGAAACGAACACGAATAGAATACGAACCGGGTACGGATAAGTGGGCAAACGCCCTTAGATTACCCAATTCACAGAAACAAAAATAATACAATGAAAATTAAATGAATGTCTGATTTATCTATTTGAAAATTTTGCATGCCGTAGGGTGAAATATATCGGGAGATATTTATAAAAATTACATCTTATCTTTTTATCTACATTACAAGCAAATAAACTATTTCTATAGTTGTAGCGACTAAGTTTAACACAAAGGCTAATGCTACGAGACCACTTTATGGTAAAAATGGGGCAAAAATATGAAAGTCTTATGTTTATAGGTACTTAAGCGTCGCCAACCCTGCACCAATGCAAAGAGGTTTCAATGACAATGTAAGGCTGTACCAGCGAGTACTATCAACAAGTGTTTCGGTTAATTTGCTTCATAATCTATGATGTTAAAGAGCCCGCTAATGGTGTTTATTGTTCGATCATCTAGGAAATATACTGAGAGCTTTCTTCTAATGAATACTGACTTAAAGGTGGTTCTGCATAATATTTCAAAGCCATGCCGCTTACATTGGTTTTACTTAGTAATAAAATATTGGTGTGTGTAGTTGCAGTTCTTTCTTTGCTGTCTTGAAGACTCATCTCATGATCTATGGTCATCACCATCAGGACTGCTAAATATACAGTCCACTTTGACTTAAGACCGTTTATCCTAAAAGTTGGCAACGTCGCAAATAGCTGTCAATAATTTAACTATTTGGTTTATTTGGCAATATTACTGTATGGAAATAAGAAATGTGGTTAACTAGGGAACTAGAATATTATGCAAATGAATGAATAGAATGAATTGCAATTATAACATTGAATTTGATGTTGTACTCGTTTAAGGTGTAAAAAAGGCATTTGAAAAGTTTCCAAATACTTTTTTTACATCTAAAACGAATTAATTATTGCATTTCATAATCAATATTCTAGTTCGCTAGTTAACCACATTTCTTATTTCCATACAATAATATTGCCAAATATTTGACATCTATTTGCGACGTTGCCCACTTTCAGAATAAACGCTCTTAAGCCTCCCCTAAGTAGCTATACGTCCGCCAATTAAACAGAAGAGTTCAGTGCAATGCCCTCATTTCACTCAGAAATAAAGTGCATTTGCAGCCTAACGATGTACCTCGAAACGAATAGGCGAAGGAGTATCATTTAGTTGTTGCTTTATGTTCTCTAAACTTATGTGCATCTATAGGACTTTTCTAATCAAGTTTCAAATAAACCCTATTGTTAAATTAGCCGACACTCTAGCCTGCTCGGGTCACCTCGGACCACTTTTAAACATAACCAAGTAACCAACCCAAGTACTTTCCCACGACATGAATTGAAAGGGCACTTTACAGCTTACTCAAGTTACTGCGCCCAACATTTCACTGCCAGTTTCCATAAACAACCACAGTGTACACAATACTGCGTCAGCCTGTTACACCTTGTTGGGGAGCTGGGATTGTTTGTAGGTGACTTTTATATTCTGTGTACAGTTTAAAAATTGTGGAATGGTCAAGTGAGGGTCGTTGTGGAGTGTTTGCGTCAAAACATGTAGAAGTTACAATGAGCAATTGGAGAGCTAGGTTCAATTGTTTGAAATTTCTTGTGGTTTCTTTGGTAATAATGGAACTGTAGTCTAGTAGAGACTGGCTATTTTCAAAACTTTTTAGTAGGTACTTATATTCATATACTTGTCCAGATGAATTTTTCGATGCTATATTTTAGTTTGTAAATAGTTTTAGTTAAGTTAGTATATAATTTTGCTACTTTTATTAATTAATTAGTTACAAGTTGTTTGTACCCACTTGTAAATAGTTTAATATTGATGTATTAAAAGATGTAGTATCTTGTCCAGGTAGTGTACACTTTCAAGTTAAATTAAATCGCCTGAATTTATTTTTGCTCTGTGACGCTGACTTCATACTTTTGCTCGTATATTTTTAGAAGGCAATACTACAACGTTTTTATTATACAATATTTTAACTTTTATAACAGCAGCTACAACTTGAGAAATAATGACACAATTTTGTATTAGGAAATAAATACTTATAATGTTTTTTGTTCCAGTCTTTAATTCTTAAAAATATCTTCCATATTAAAATCGTGTTTAGTGTTATTTACAAGTAAACCTTCCCACACCCTTCTGCCAAAGTCCGGATGTATTGTTCTCAGCAATTTGACACTTTGATCTTTTAGAGTCGAGTCTGTTACTGAACCTAAACTGTACAGAACATTCTCGATCAATCTTGCCCTTTCATCTGAAGTCATTTCATTGTACAGTTCCCGTGATTGGTCAACATTATCAGCCGGATCCTCAAATATTTCAATCAAGTCAACTTGATTTCTTTCTAAATATGGTACAGGACCATTATAAGAATTGGGATGGTAATTCGGTATATTTCCTTGATTGTGTCCAACTGGAGGTTTCCCATCTCTATTATATGTGAATGTTTTGTCAATAGGTTTATTCACATCAATGTTCTGAAAGTTTGCTCCTAAGCGATAGTACTGAGCATCTCTGTACGCAAGACGACGGGCCTCGAAAATTTTATCTGGCGCTCCAAGAATACCAGGCACTAAATTGCCAGGACAAAACACTAATTGCTCAATATCAGCGAAGTAGTTCACAGGGTTCTTATTCAAAACAAATCGTCCCACGGGTCTCAAGGGGTATCTGTTTTCAGGCAAAACCTTGGTAACATCAAATATATCAAAACCCGCGTTATTGACGTCAATAACAGTCAAAACTTGGACACTGACTGTCCAACTGGGAAAGTTGCCAGTTCCTATGGCATTGAATAAGTCTCTATTTGCATAATCTGGATCAAAAGCTGCTAATTTCTGAGCCTCCAATGATCCCAAATTCTTAACACCTTCATCAGGTGTAAAATGAAATCTGATGAAGTATTTTTCACCCTCTTCATTTACGACTTGAAAAGTATGAATGCCAAAGCCTGGCATATGTCTATAACCATCAGGGATACCGTAATCACTAAATAAACGCATATGAATGTGCATACCTTCGGGCCGTAGCACCAAAAAATCCCAAAACATGTTTGAATCATACAACCAAGTTTGTGGATTCTTTTTCCGCGAATGAACAAAACTTGGAAAAAATAGAGGATCTTTTAACACAAACATGGGTGTGTTAAATCCAACTATATCAAAGTTACCGTCTTCAGTGTAGAATTTTAATGCAAAACCTCTGGCATCTCTTGAAGTATCTATGCCACCTACTTCTTGAAATACAGGAGACAATCTTACTGCTATTGGAGTCTTCTTTCCAACTTTACTAAAAACTTTCGCTTTACAAATATCTCTCATATCGTGCGTCACTTCAAAATACCCAAAAGCCCCGGCGCCCTTAGCATGGACTAGTCTTGGAGATAATCTTTCTCGGTTCAAGTGTGTAATGGACTCCATGAAAAATTCCTGGAATATAAGTCGTTTGTTTAAAGTACTACTTGCATCTTGATAGTTGATCGGTGTGCCAATTGAAGTTGTCATAATTCCAACCGGGCCCTGAAATCAATAAAAAACATGATAATGTGAACGAGGATGGAAGACGGGAACCGATAGTCCCGAAATATTTTTATCCAAAGGACTGGATTACTTTGATTATTTACCTAATTAATAAAATAACCGTGAGCACCATGCCTTAAGGGTTACCTAACCAATAATTACGGCAATATGCTTACTCATAATCGTTTGATCTCTCAGTAAGGCCCTTAAACATGTTTAGTCAACGAACCGACATGATAATTTAAATTAAAACAGAAAAGGCCTTACGAACATATTTACATGAAACTAAAGGGTTTTCTAATATAAAAATTAGTATAACATAAAATCTATCGAAACAATGCAGAACGAAGAAAGAACAAAAAATTAAAGCAGGTCATAAAAACTTACCGAATTTCTATCCCTAAACGACACCATTTGATTTCCTGTTGGGTCGTCATTTACGTCCGCCATTACCAATACCCCGAACAGTAACGAACACCATTCTGTCTTCATTCCCACTTACAACAACGTAGAATCACCGACCGTCTACAACTCTACGGTTTTATAGGCACTGGCCAAGCATTACGCCCTTGCGAATGCCCTAGATTCTTAAAATTTAGTATTTCCTAGCCACTTGAAAAATTGTTTGCTAGGTAATAATTGAATAACACTTTTTATTGGCTCCAGTACGTCCAGTATATCCTGGCAGACGGAGAAAGTGGAACGAATATTAAATTGTACTAATTTTTGCAGTGTGTTGCGTTTTTTCCTTTGCAAGCAGCGCCACCATTAAAGGCCAGTTTATGCTGGGCATATAATCCGATTACTTGAGTTATATATTTTAATCGAACAGATTTTTTTTTTATCTTATTAGTCACTTTATAAATACTGTTTTCTTCGGTTTAACTTCTGTTAAATATAAGTAAACAAAAGTGACAATATTTTACATCTAGTAAATATTCGAGACTTCGAGATGATAAAAATATCAGAAATTTGTATTTATTTGTATAGTTAGTCATTTAATGTAGTATCTAGTGTAAATAGTTACTTGTGTTATATATTGTAATAAAAAGTGTTTTAGGCGCAAATATATCAGAGTATATTTTGCCAGAATAATGTACTTAATGTTATCTTCCTTGTAAAGGAACCCTTTGACGTCCTGCCATTCTGGCTATAAAAAGCCAATTATTAATGATAGGTAACACTGTTTTGTTGTTATTTCTATAACACAATCTGTTACATAAGCGAGTTTGTAATCAAACTATGCAACAGGCTTGAGCATACCGCTCCTGATCTCCGTATAGATACCTACTAGGCAATAAACTAAAATGGATGATAATTTAAACACATGCAGTTTGGTTTTAAAAATAACATTCATTAAATACACAGCACAACCTTTAAAATTAAGAACAAGGAACTGAACATAATATATTAAAACATAACAAAAACAAAACTTGCGGACGAATTTTTTGATGCCCTATGATGTTCCCCCCCACCCCTTTCTTATATACTTGTACATATTCACAATTTGAATGTAATTGTTTAATTTTATTAATATTTTTTTATATACAGAATAATTTAATTTATGACAAATCTTGAATATACGCGTAATGTACAATCGTACATTACTCGTATATTCAAGATTTGTCATAAATAAAATAAAATTTTAACACTTCTTTATACATTAAAGAATCAGTAAAAGAAATAAATTTTATAAAATTAAAACAAAATAACACTTTTCATAATATCGACAGTTTGTGAGGAAGGATGGATAGATAGATGGATGTTTGTTACTCTTTCACGGAAAAACTACTGAACGGATTTGGATGAAATTTGGCACACAGATAGTTTATAACCTGGATTAACACGTAAAATACTTCTTACCCTGATATTCCCACTGGATCGAGACTTATGCGGGTGAAACCGCGGGGCGCTGCTAGTTGAGTCACAAGAGCAGTGGCAGTATTAAGAATATACTAGTTATGTAGGCATGTATTTCTAATATGCATACTTTAATCATCCCATTCAAAGCCGTAAGAAGTTCTAGTTCTGTTCGTCTGCAGTCCCTGCCATATTCTCTCACTGAGATCAGAATGTATCCGCCCAAACATTTTCACAGCCCGATCTTGCAAAAATTTGGTCGCAGGTCCCAAACTAAACAAAATGTTCTCCACTAATCTTTTTCTTTCCTCTGGTGTCATTTCATTCTCGTACAGTTCACGAGCTTGTTCAAAATTGTCTGGTTGATCTTGATATATCTCAATTAGTTCAACTTTATCTTTTTCTTTGTAAGGAACAGGCCCATTGAATGAGTTAGGGTAGTAATTAGGAATGTCCCTTTGATTATCTTTAACAGGCGGCTGGCCATCACGATTGTATGGGAATGCCTTGTTTTGAATAGGACAGTTAACAGGTATGTTGATAAAGTTTGCCCCCAAACGGTAATATTGAGCATCTCTGTAGGCTAATCTTCTAGCTTCAAACACTTTATCCGGTCCTCCAAGAATACCTGGCACTAAATTCGCTGGACTATAAGCCAACTGCTCAATTTCAGCGAAATAGTTAACAGGATTCTTATTCAAAACGAAACGACCTAACGGCCGTAATGGATACTTGTCTAAAGGCAACACTTTTGTTACATCAAAGACATCAAATCCTGCACTTTTGACGTCATCCTCACTTAAGACCTGAATACTAGCCGTCCAGCTTGGAAAATCTCCATTTCCTATAGCTCTGTATAAATCCCTGGTAGCATAATCAGGATCAAAGGCTGCAATCTTCATAGCTTCTTTAGAGCGTAGATTTTTTATTCCTGCATCTGGTCTGAAGTGGAATCTAATGAAGTTACTCTCTCCATGCTTGTTGACTACTTGGTAAGTGTGAATACCAAAACCAGGCATGTGTCGGTAGCCATTGGGGACCCCGCGATCACCGAACACCAACAAAAACATGTGCAAACTTTCTGGTCGTAGTGTTAAAAAGTCCCAAAGCATGTTTGGATCGAGGACATTCGTTGCAGGGTTCCTTTTCTGTGCTCGTACGAAAGTGGGGAAGAGGAGAGGGTCCTTGTAGACGTACATAGGGGTGTTGAAACCAACTATATCGAAGTTTCCTTCTTCAGTGTAGAATTTGACAGCGAATCCTCTGGCGTCTCTCGATGTGTCTATACCACCTCGCTCCACGACTACTGGAGAGAATCTTGCTGCGATGGGAGTCTTCTTGCCAACTTTGTTGAATAGTTTCGCTTTACAAATATCAGATATGTCGTGGGTGAGTTCAAAATAACCGAATGCTCCACCAGCCTTTGCGTGGACCAAACGTTCTGGCATCCTCTCTCTCACCAAGTGCGTCATGCTGTCCATGAAATATTCGTTGAATATCAGCCTCTTGTTTAATGTTACTGTTGCTTCTTTCTGTTCGATGGGTGCGCCTGCAGCGGTAGTCATTATAGCGATGGGACACTGGAATATACCAGAAAAATCATGAGAATTTTAACTGTAGGCACAGATTTTTATAATACCTACTGTAAAACGTAAAAGAGACTTCTCCTAGATTGAACCGAAGTAGGTTCAAGCTTTTAATTATAATTGTGGTTTCTAATAATTTATTTTCAGTTCTGTATATCGCTTTAGATTATTCGCCGTATTCTGGTTTCTATTAATTGGCTGACACCAATTAATTCAGAATTGTTGGCATGATAAAAATAATTTATATATAAAAGACACCATATTGTCAAACCACTCTATCTACTGAACTAATTGAAGTTAAATTCTTGGGGGATATTTATAAATTTTGTTTTTAAAGTTAAGAGACGTTTAAATAAACGTCTTTTATGTATGGTTAAACAGTCGCTTATCATTACTTAACTGTATACAACGTATATAAATAAAGGGGTTAAAGTAAAAAACAGATGCAGATGCTCACCGTAGTTTTCTCTTTAAATAGAAGGATTTGATTGCCCGCTGGATCATCTTGTATCTTCGCAGTAACTGCCGCCATTATAACCAGAAAGAACAGCCGTAACATTTTTAAAACCATCTTGTTTTTTTTAAAGCGATGCGTTCAATTCTTCGTTTGTTATTAATCGAGCATTAACATTGCAAACTGTTGTATTTCCGTTTTTAGGCTGCCAGCAACACAAGTTGGTGGAAGTCTGAAAAACACAACAAAAATATCCTTACAATAAAATAAAACTTAACACTTTGAGGGACACTAAACGCCTTAAGCATCAAAATGCAGAAATGTCATTGAATGCATTAATTCGCCCGAGTTATATATCTACGCTGTGCATGTAGATTAATTATTGTATCTTTATTTTATTTTTATATCTCATTGTATGCTGCACCGGTAGACGTCATAACGTCAACGCCAGCTGTAGCTGAAAACCAGCGCTGGGGCTCTGTCTCGCATAGGGTCGCAGCACTCGCAGCATTGTGCTGAGCGATAGCCGTTTTGCGTGGATGTGACGCATATTTTCCCCCAACTTGTTCTTTCTTTGTTTTATGTTCTTTCTTTGCGTCATTTTTACCGCAAATAAACGAATTTTCTTTCTTTATGTAATTTCAGCGGTAGGTAGATACCTACCTACAGATTTTTTACAATTCTACGCGCGTGTTTTACACAGGACAGACCCTGTATAGAACAATTAGGTAAGTATTTAGCGGGAAGTACGATAGGCTGAGTGGGAATATTTACCCTAAACTAGAAACACTAGTTACCCTATTTAATTAAATATGGATAATTAAAGCGTGATAATAAAACCTGTAGGTAGGTTAGACCTAATGCTGCACCCGAACTGCTCCCTAATTGCGTAACACACTATCAATCCAGTAGCGGATTAACCACGTAGCAAGAGTAGCAATAACTACGGGCCCCGCGCTAAAGGGGGCCCCGCGTATTCAAACCCGTCCACCTCCGCCTGAGCATAATTTTTTGAGTGAAACTTATTAAGAAGTGGTAGGTATATTGAATTTACTTGATGTCTCAAAAACGTGATACGTACTACCTTTGCCCACTAAGACGTCAGAATATGGGCAATACAATTTCTAAAAGTTGATTGCAAATAGACGTATTGAGTATTGTTTTTTTTACAACTTTATACATAAGAACCCATAGCAGATCAAGGGCCCGTCTATAAAATTTGCCACGGGCCCCGCGCTTGCTTAATCCGGCACTGTATCAATCGTATTGTATTGCTAATACATTCCTTCATAGGTTTTAAAAATTCGGCTATTCAACAACGTTCTTCTTTTCGTGTGGTTAGTGACTAACCTGGTGTCAGAGTTTTAAAGCCGCCCATGGGCCTCTGACTTGGCTTCACAAGCCGTCGAGAAATATCTCTCAGGCATGCCGGTTTCGTCACGATGTTTTCCTTCACCATTTTTGAAGCAAGTGATAATTATACAATACCTACGCATGAATCCGAAAAGTTAGAGGTGCGTGCCTTGGGTTCGAATTCGAGACCTATGACTTTGCAGTCTGGCTAATAGGCTGCTACTCAGATATTCCTGAACCCCTTACATAAATGTAGTTTTATGGGGAAGGTGTGAAGAGCCATAATTTTACAGACAAATCAGCAAGGTGATTTACAACCTAGACCGCGTTTAATTTATCTAGAAGAAGGTGCTAAATGAAAAACTAACAACAGAACACAGGAACAGTTAATTTTCTTCCATTTTCGTTCTTCTTCTTCATTGGTCTAGTGGTCGCAAGCTCTACTGCTGAGCATGATCCTGGGTTCGATTCCCAGTTCAGGCAAAGTGTTATTGGGTTTTTCCCTTTAGGAAATTGGCAGTAGCAGCCCGGAGTCTGGATTTATGCCCGGTGGATGGCAATAAGCTCGCCCTCTATTACATGGGACATAAACATAACTGGCGAAATGTGGATGTACTAAGGTCACATCTGCCTATCCCCTCGGGGAAAACAGGCGTGATGTTATGTTGTTTCTTTGAAATAATTATTTGATAAATAATATTTTTGCTACTTTTATTAATTAATTAGTTATAAGTTGTTTGTACCAACTTGTAAATAAATTTAATATTGATGTATTATACAAATAAACCTTAAAAAAAAAAAAAAGACAGTCTTGGTTTTTTGGATTAAGGAGTAGTAACCGTTGTCGAACGCAAAAACCGCTCCAAGAACCGTTTTCTAATAGCGACAAAGCGATGGAAAAAGTTTTTTGCGATTTCTGACTTTCCTAGCACTGAAACCTCAGTTGGTCCGATAGATATTTTCGATCCTTATAAGAAACACGATCGAGTGGCATCAAAAAAAGTTTTTGTGAAAACTGAAAATTTTCATGCTGACGGTATTTTTTTTCCAAGTTCTGTGAATTCAGATCAAAATGTCTCAAAAAGATAAGGTCAGTCTCCTAAGACCGTTTTCCTGTAGCTACAACTGTCCGTCTCAAAAATCCATCCTGTAAGTATATGGGAGTTTCATTCTAGTAGCGATTAGTGCTAACTAATAGGGCACCACGATCCCAAGGGGACTCAAACTCTAGTCTAACTACTAACTTCGCATAGATACCTAGATACAAATCGAAGCGCAGCCACAAATAAAAAAAATACCCGAACTTGAATCAAAGCTGGGACAAAACACACAAACCACTTAGCACTTTAGCATCAAAACACTTCAAACCCGAATAAACTAAAACAAAGACAATAATCACAAACCTTTTTTTAAGTTAGGTACCATCACCTTTATTAAATTAAAAAATAATCATTTAACCTAATTGTTCGAAATTCAAAAATTGGTCGACGTCTTTCAACTGATACAGCTATCAACCATATTGAAGGTGTTGGCGGCAAAACGCGAACTTTTCTTGCGACCTCCGTCACAGTCTAGTGATGATGAAATAAACAGTGGTGCAATCGACGGTTTTCTTATACTATGCAGTTCAATTATTCAATATTCTGGCCTAAATGTAACAGGTGTAACATAATTGGTCCAATACACAGTTGATAAGATGGTGCATTTTTTATTTCCATTGCTTTGTAAGTTGGTACGAAAGGTGTTGATCGAATTACTTACAAAACCGATGCTTTCTAATTCTATTAGATTCTAGATTATTTCTAATTGTAACAATAGTTAGGTACAGTATTTTTATCTCACGAAGCGCCACGCGCTTTATTTGTGGTAACCAAGTGTACAAACATGCTGTGAATATGTGCGTGAGTAGCGTCAGCACATAACTATTACACACACACACACTTCAACATCGCCATTGTCTCAAGCTTTGAGCAGACTAGCGCGACGCGACAGCGCGACGCGACACCAGTTATTGATATACCGTGAAGTTTTCTTAGAAATCGTATTGTTGCGAGTCGCTTCGCGCTGACCCGTCTCGCTGGTCTGCACGAGCCTTCAGACGGTACCGAGGATCGAGACCTCCTGCGCTAACACACACATTCACAGCTAGTTAACCACACGCGCGTCGCTTCGTGAGATAAAAATACTATATTGCGAGATCAATAAGCAGTTTTTTTTTTATGTCGAATTTATTGCGTATTGTAGCGCCTTCTAACATATTTTTATTTTGTTTTAGTAATAGGCCAATGCTAATTAGGTCTCCAATCGATGAACTTCAATAATTTTTTTCTCAATGCCTTTACATCATCTAAACTCGTGGTTAAATGACATAAGATTAGAAGGACACTGTATTCATAAAATGCAGCCTAAACATGCAACATTGGAACATGCAATTTCGATTCTAACTCTAAGTTAATTATGAAACACGAATGGCAATCGATTTCACTTTCATTTGGCACTTGAGGACAAATAGAAAAAAACGTAATAAAATATATCTACTCGGCCTACTGATTTTCGTGTCTCTGCCAAAGGTAAGGTTAAGTTCAGCTGTTTTAACGCAGTGTGGATAAGCAATTAACTTAGATTTAGCCCCAGAAGGTCGCCGGCGCCACGCCATTTGTTGTTGTTGGGATGTTCGCATTTAGCTGCAAGCTGCTACAAAAGCTCGAGAGGAACGTCCAAGATAGATATCTATATTAACCATTTAAATAAAAAATTAAACTTGCTTAAACTTGAGCCACTGTGAAATTAATTTGTTAAAGTGCCTCAAGGTTTGACAATAGTACTCGCAGGTAATTGTAGAAAAAGTTGACCACATCGACACGGTCGACAAATAAATTATAATATCGGTAATAGACCACAACGAGGTCTGCAGGCCATGGAGACGTACTGCACCATAAGTAACCTAGCCATGGCTAGGTTACTGAGAATAACCTTTATTCCCTGAAAATAATCCGGGTTTAAGATCTGAAAGCCAATTCTCGTACTAAAAAAAACGTTACGTACTTAAGTTATTTTTCACTTTAAAGGTACATAGGTACCTAATGTTTTTTTTGTGGTAGTCGCAAATTTTTTGTAATTTGTTTTTATGTTTCTCTTTTTGTTATTGTACCTACCCCACACAATTTTCAATACCACTACCTGCTATGTTAATAACAGCGATAGGAAGTTATTATAACATCATCACATTGGTAAAAATACGTATTATTGAAGGTAACTCAAAAAAAAACCAAGGAAAGTTACAAAAAAAATGGGACCACCGCGCAAGTTCCATCTACCAAATAAAAAAGATTTCAATAATCTCGATGAAAATACATTTTACATAAAACAAAATTCAAAACGCACACTTGCAATGTGTCGACCCAATTTATAACAACACGGCCCAACCGGGGAATTGAACACAAGACTACTCTTTCAGCAGTCACCCTTGCGACCACTAGACTAACCAGACCAATCGTCCCTCCTGCAAAAGCAATTCTTCAATCAATCTCATACACGATTAATCGATTAAATGATCTCTTCAACAGCTCAGATTGTACTATCGAAGAACTTCATATCTAAGCAGTTTGAAAACAAAATCCCGTGAACACCATTACCACGTCTGTTACCGCCCCGGTTCTATAACGGCCGAGCGCCGTAAGCAAAAATAGTCCTTACGGTGTTTATGTATGAACTTCTTCGATGACACATGTAGGTTTGGTCGTCTGCAATGACCTGAACTCCGAAGGATAACAGGAACACAAAGTATCTAAGTTCTGAAAAAAATAACTTGTTGATAAGAGGTACCTACTTACCTATCTGTGAAAAGCCAGAGCCAGGTGTTGTTATAAAATAAATTATTTTTACGCACCTGAGCTGTCGATTGCTCATATTATTATCGTAGGAGTTAGCTATATACTCGATCGATATTATAATAATTATCTCGGCAAACACTCAAGTGGCTCTTCAATCATAAACAGATACTTTTATCAAGTTCATTGCTGTCTGACTTTGTGTCCAGTAGCTACAGCCGTATCAAAGATACGTGGTCCCCTGGTTACAGGGGTCCCCGAACGAATCCACAATCACTAATTTATTTTTTTATTGATAAGAGGCCCATAATTTAATGAATTATGAGTAGCCTAACGAAAAGATGAACAGAGGCTTCAATCTACAGGCGTGGTCCAATTATCAAGTACATGCATTAATTTAGTTAAATCACACAGAAAATTTTACTTATCTGAGTTAGGCACTTACTCAAATTTTCGAGCTTGTTTCGCTTGCTCTTGCATTCTCTTAGTAACATCCAAGCATTCCTGTTCAGGATAAACCTTGTAAACCCTTCTTTTGAGCTTCAGTACAATCGGATATAAAAGGGCCCCTAAAAAGTTTTGATACAGAGCCCTTTTAGCTACGCCACTATTTGTGTTCCTGTTGTCCTTTAATCAGAAGTAAACGTCGTATCTATGTGATATTACGATCCATGGGCTACACGCAGCCACTTGCAAGCGCAAACAGTTTGTGCAAACAACATGCAAACAGTTTGCTATGGTGAGGATGTCACATCTTTGTAATAAACCTTTTGCATGGTATACCGTTTTGCCGTCTATACACAGTGACTTGCATGTGCAAACAGTGTTTCCCAAACTTTTTGCACATAAGTTGCTGCGTGTAGCTGGGCCTTAAGAGGGATGCGCTAAGGTGGCCCGCGAGATTCAAATTTTCTTTCGTTTATTGCATTTTGCAGGTCAGTGTCAGGTTTTATGTTTATTAAAATATGATTCGCGAACGTAACAAATATGACTTTACATAATTATAATCATAATAATCAGCAATACAACTCCATAAGTTAGCATAATTGTCAAATGTCATGATTTCATGAAATAGTCATTCAATGGGATTACATGAACTTAGAGAGTTGTATTGATCATTTTTATGATTATAATTCTATAAACATTTGGTACGGCCGCGAATCATATTTAGATCAACATAGAACATGATACTGACCTGCAAATTGCAAAAATCGTAAGAAAATTTGAATTTCGCGGGCTACCTTGACGCTTTCGCCTTTAGACACAAATAGAGAAAGACCTCAGCTAACATTTTTTACATTGTACAGTCAACCGCACATCAGTAGTAACACTTGCACTACGAAAATCTCCCTTTTTGCTACAACGTTTAATATTTTCCTTCTAAAAATACTAGGTAACATCTCCCTTCAGTGGACGCCATTTTCTACAAAATGAGCCAGTAGTCAGACGACGAGAATGTACGCCCATCTCAAATGTCAAATTAAAAATGTATAGTCTGTGCTTAAAAATGCGAAAAGCGTCAAATCGTCAATAAAATTATAATCCACGTTTTAACAACATATTCTCCGATTTTATCTATAAAATATTAAAATGTTAAATCCTTGAGTTATATACCGCAGTTTTAAGTGCACTGATATAGTATTCATGTTAATTGTGTTCATTGAAAAGTAACCAAAAATGGCAAGGTCGCCAAAGGATGATCCAATATACAACGATATGAAGCACAATACATGGAACTATCATGCGGAAACTGCTGAAAACTGTGCACCTGGTGCTTTGAATGAGAGAAAACCACCACAGATCTCGCCCAACCCGAGTGTCATGAACGATAATAGTATTTACGTCAACCCGAGTTTCGGGAACGATGTTTATTTGAACAAACACGCTTACAATGTGCAGACAGGCGATACCGCCGCCAATAATGAGGAGAAGATACCTTTCAACAACATGCCTAATGTTCCTCGCGCCAATCAGAACTATGGCAACGCTATGCTGAAGTTGAGCAACGGCCAGTTAGTGCGTGTGTTCTACGACAAGAACAATCAACAGCTTATCTTCCCCATGTCGGGTCAGTATGAACTGTTTAATCACAACCAGGGAGTGCGCGACATTCCCCTGCAGATGCCCCAACCATCACACCTATTCACACTCAACCAGGACTTTGCTATGAACAATAATAATGTTCACATACCACCAACAACTGTCAATCAGACAACTTATTCTGAAAATGTGAACAATCAGTCTCCAACATCTAATTTCCTCAAAGATTTGCTAGGGAATTTGGAACCTAATTCTACTGGCACATACTCTCCATTTGGACAGAACTATCCTCTGAATCATCCAGATGCTTCTAATATGAACCTACTTACCAATAACCCTGTCCTTGAACCTCCAAAGAACCAGCCTATAAAAGTTGAAAATTCACCGAAGAGGAACGAAAACAGTCCTCTTGCTGACACAAGCAACAAGAAGCGTATAGTGGCTGAAGTGAAACCAATGCGTCCCTCATACTCTGATGTACTGGCCAAGAATACTAAAAATACTCCCACATCAGAAAATACACGTAAAGTAAGACCTCAGAACATTGACACTAAACCAATGAATAACAAAACAAATTCAAAACCAGAGAAACCAACCAATATCAAACAAGATGATAATAAACACAAGAATGAGAAGAAACAAAACACAAACACAATATCCTCAGGAAGTGAGTCTGGAGACATCAATACTGATGACAATGAGAAGCGTCAGAAACCAAACAAAAAGTCTAAGAACAAACGCAACAATATCTCCCGTAAGTGGTCATCTCTAGATGACATTACCAATGAAGAAGAATCAAGCTACACACATGATAGTGAAAGTCAGTTTGTATTCATTGAGAATCCAGAGAAACCATCAAAAAAGGAAAAGAAGTCGGACAATAAATCCAAGATCTCTGACAAGAGCGCCGTTACAGAGGACGAGTTTAAATTGGATGAGGAAGATGATCAGTCACAGTTTGTCATTCAGGAAGGACAGGGTGAGACAAAAGCTAAAAAGAAAAAGGATGGCCGTAGTTATCATAAAGTTGCAAAGCCTGTGCAGGATAAGAAGAAGAATCTTTCAAAGCTGAGGAGGAACAAGCCAGGATACCTGGGGTTAGCTCAGAACTATTTGGAGCACTGGGGAGGAGCAACATGGAAGGCACTTGTGTGGTTCATGTATCTACTGTCTGATATATGCCGCATGAGTTTCCATTTGTCGTTTGACTTGTAAGTATTATTTCGTACTTTTAAATATTTTATGAATAGCATTAGCCAAAATTAACTTAGCTTTTGGCTCCTCTGTGAGATAGGATCTAAATGCCTTGCTTTTTATCTATCGTGATATTGGTTCTATTGTATTTGTCATTAATGTTTAAACTAAACCATTATTATTTAATTCAAAAGTACTTAAAGCAAAGTCTACTCATTGAAATTGCACAATAATTAGTAATTTTATGAGAATAATTTATTGGAGCTACTTAATATAGTAAGATCAAGAGAGGAAACCTCACAACAATATTCTTATATACCTTTACTGCTGATTCAATTAGTAACAAAATCTTAATATTTTATTCATTATGCATTAGAAACAATTTGTAGAAATCTATAAAAGCTTACTGTAGGTTTTTAAATAGTTTTTCCTTAAAGTTGATTGCCACTAATGCACAAACCAGTATAGTTATCTACTTTATCCTGTTTCCATCTACAATAACATCTGTAATTCTGTACAATTTTGTACTGGGTAAAGTGACCTCTTTAAGGCATGAGGCTACCACAGTAATAATCAATTTAGATACTGAATATCTCCACTTATAATAGTAGCAGTTGCACAGTTCCACTTGATTACTAGGTAAACTGAACTATTTCATGTTACCAGATGAAAGTATTCCATGTAAATAGAAAAATTTAAGCATTTGATTGAAAAAAAAAATCACAGACTTTCTAATTTATAACATTTGTCAGACTGTTGTCTTTTTTGCCCTCTATTGAATGATACACCTTTAAGTTACGTATTCACTAGGGGCCCAATGTCCTGCAACACGTGTTGCTAGAGATGTTGTTCAACGTCGCCAGACATCGTGTATCACAACCTTTTTCATCGTTTTCGTGTCGCACACACCTCTAGCAATACGTGTTGCAGGACATTTTTCTCCTAGTGAATACAGGCTTTACATGGAAACAAAACAATGTTCCCTCACAGATGCACCTCAGTGTTTACACAAACATACGTGAGCTCTCAGGCGGTGTGGCGCAGTACCAAGGACTGGGTGTGCAAGCTCGGCGACAACAAATACTTCCTATACATTGATAGGAAGTTTGGACACACCAGGATTGGATTCTGGAGGAGGCTTAAGTGGTTTAAGAAAGGTAAATTATATTCTTTAGCATGCTCAGGCGTTACTCAATACACTTCGGGCTTTAGACAAAGACTGTCACATAGGCTTTAGAAAAAGGCTGATAGAAGAAGCTTTACAAAGCCCAACTTTTCCGAAACTCAATGTGGCATATTTACAGCTATAGTTTGACCGATGCGCCTTAGGTATGTGCGCGGTGAGACGTGACCGTTGACGAATGAGCTGCCTGTACTGCCCCCCGGCAGTGTAGACCGCTCATTCTTTAACGATCATGGCGTCCCGCCACCCGCCTCGCCGCGCATTCCTAAGGCGCGGTACTGTGGTATCGGTCAAACTATAGGTACAGTATACTATGGTCACCAATAAAATCATTAGGTATGGCAAATGTCCCTGGCATTGGAAGGACAAAAATTCAAGCATTAATTTGTTTGCTAAAGAATTATAATTATTTTTTATTCATTAATGCACATTTAATTTAGGCGTTTTGGGGGACTGTCTTATGTAATTTTGACGTTCGACAAGTGTTGATTCTCAGCCTTGTTAGAATAAATGACTTTTGAATTTAGATGATTTCTTTGTTGAGCTCCATTTTCAGTAGTAAAAATATTAAATATTGTATTAACTTATGAATTATGTGTTAATTCATAATATTCATTTATATTTCATGCCTTGAGATAATTACAATTAAATACTTGGTACAAGTAAAACAGGAGATTATAATATAAAATAGAATTGTCTATTTGAGACATTTTTGTTTTTAGAATTACCAAGCGAATACGGTTAAAGTATAATTTAATAGTCATGCACTAGATAAACCGTTTTACTTACTAATTACTTAGCCTGAATTAGCATACGTACACAATAATATTATCATAACTTTCTAGGCTTGACATAGAAAGTTTTATTATTTGTAGCTGTTGTTTCTATTTATCTTATTTTAAATTACAGTAAGATTGTTATAGTCAAATACATATTTACACATGTTGCTAATATTTATATATTGATAGTACTTGCGACTTAGTTTGGTGGTTGGAATCAATGAGGCAGCTATATTTAGCAGTTAGTTTATTTATGCCTTTGGCGTGGGACATACGAAATACTTGAAGGAGCGGCAACGCCCGCGCCCCTCGCCATTTATGTATGTCCCGTGCCTTACGGGTGCTAAACACAAGTTCTGGTCGGCACAACCGATTCAGCAGTATTTGTTGAACAAGAAAGCCGATCCGTAGCTGTTACGACTTATATTCTGCCTTCATTCTGCTCGTGCCGATCGCCGTTCGACATCTACCCTCGCTTAAGCATGTTCGAGTCGGGTCGGCAGTCAGCACAATTCAGGCCAAGCCGATATATCCGATATTACCGCCCGGCTGTGCCGAATCATGCCAACCCGAAAATGTGTGTGTACTCCTTAAGTTTATTCATACCACACAATTTCTAAATCCTAACCAAAGTAATTTGTTTGCAGCAGAAATAGAAACGGACAATGGAAATGATTCGACGAAGCTTAACGCGAACATACCTTTGCCAGCGACTGGAGAGGAAGCCATGAAGAGACTACTAGCATGCAAGGGGAAAGATCCTTACAGGTTAGTCAGTTTAGTATAATAATGCAACATAAGATTTATTCTTCAAGGAAAAAAAAAAACTAAACAGAATGAGTTTTTGAGATAAAATTATATAGCGAAAACTGGCACTATAAAAAATTTAGAAAAGTGGTCAAAAACTCATCCTGCTTTTGATAGTGTTATTATTTCAAGTTTCATACCAATTAGTTCTATTTGGTATTCATTATTATTTTTACAAGGTTTTGAGGAATATTTTTTAGGATTGAACAATATAACAGCTTTTTACTAAATGCATATGAAATTAAATACGGTTCTTATTACAAAAAAAAACAATCTCTATCTATCTATCTGTCTGTTTGTTCCGGCTGATCTCCGAAACGGCTGGACCGATTTTGACGGGACTTTCATTAGTAGGTAGCTGATGTTATAAGGCTTAGGCTACTTTTATTTTAGTAAAAGAATTAGTGTCTACGCGGGCGAAGCCGCGAGCAGCTAGTAGATATTATAGACATTCATTGTACCTATACAAAAGGTACAGTATTTTCTATCGCCAATACGCAAATGTATGCTTAAACATTTAACAATACTAACCCGGTTTGATCATTGTGTGACAAAACACCTAGATCACACATATGACGGGAAATCCATATTTTGCTTTGTTTTAAACAACACAGAAAATTAAGGTAAATGGGAAATATATATGCACATATTGTTACAATTAGACCCGAAGATTGCATGTTTATGTTACCTGGCTGAAATAGTGTATGTGATGTTGTATTAATATCGTGTCATTCAGAGTAGATAATGTTAAGCAGGGTGTCCGGTAAAGAATAGATAACCTTGATATAGCATATAAAAGACCTTATGGACGTTTTTTTGAACTTACCATTTTTTTACGTTCTTCGTCATCACGACCATAAATGAATGATGATGACTCCATCGGTTTTTTTTTTATTGTAATATTGTACGTTGACTATGACAGAGACGCAGGAAATAATGAGACTAGAAATTGCACAGTATTAAAAAAAAAAATCTTTGCTTAGGTCCTACTTACATATATTTTTTGTATTTTCTTAGAACGGCGATAAGTTCTAATATGTGCTATTTCAAAGTATCCATTATTTACCGGACACCCTGTATGGTTGGTTTTGGAATGCACAAAAATATTTACAATTTGGTGAAGCTCGCTCTGATCTTCATTTTCCTTGCTCGTTGACATGAATGAATGAATGAAATGCACCGACCCCAGCGTGCTTTAACCAGACTCGATAAATCGAATGAAACCCAAGCTTTGCACTAGCCCCTGGAGCCTCATGCTTCATAGAGCTACTGAGGCCATTGCATATCAAGGAGTAGACCAGGGGACGCGGTAATGGTAGGAAGGCGTGCCCTTAGGATAAGGAAGGATTTGCGAGCCGTACCGGATATGCAGCCTTGAGTAGGCAATGGAATAGTGGAGAGACGGGTGATATTTATCTATGGATGAGCATCTTTTCATTTACCTTGCTCGTTGACATAATAATATAATTATTACTAAACATATCATTATCATCTGAGCCGTAATCTATTGGTGTCATAACTTGTATAATGACAATAACAATTTATAACGAAAATGGCATTAACAGTAAACTTGCAGAAGACACACTTCATACAGCTTACGACGAGCTCTGATTTCTACGAGCTTTGCATCGCCATATATCTTTGCTTGATATCCCACCAAGCAAAGATCTCTTTCTAAGCCCACATTCGCACAGACGTAAAAATATCGCGGCGGGATTCTCAACTCTCGGTGTTGAGCCGAGCGTTGAGAATCCAACGCACTGGGACGCACTCTCGTCCCAGCGCAATGAAAAAACACACTGTCGGATTTTCAACTTTCGGCGCTAAGCAGAGCGTTGAAAATCCAAATAATGAAAAATATCGCCGCGGGAAAAAATCACCCTGGCGAACCTGGGCTAACTGAGACTACTGACTAAAACCCACCCGTGTTCCTTCCGTTGCCTGTGTGCCGGGGTCGCGATATCCCTTTCGGACAAAATCGCAGCGCCGGCAGGCATTGGCCCTTCGGACCCCGTCAGTTGGTGCTGACATCTCTTTGAGGCGCACGTGGAACACAACGCGCCGTCGACCCGGGCCTGGTCCCTATCGGACGGCGAGCTACCCATTGCTCACCGTCCGCAAGCCCGCGCCTACGGTGGCCGGAAGTCGGCTCACGACTCCCGACGCCCGGGGCGTCTCCTGCGGCGACTAGGGTCGCGAGGGCGCGAATCTTACCTCTCCCTCGCGCGCTCCGCCTCCTCCTTCGCGAGCATTACTGCTTCGCAGAAGGAGGTGACGGCCTCCCATGCACTCTCGCTCCGGACCATGGCCTGAACCAGGGCCGGACGCGAGACATCGCCGCCGCCGATCGCTTCCGTGAGGACACGGTGACATGTTAGTTGCACGTAGGGTTACCATCTATATGAGGGAGGATGCCTGTCTAGGATATACAAGATGCCTGATTTTTCAGAAAAATGTCTGTCTATTGTAAAAAAACTGTAAGACATTCAAAATTAAAAGTATGAACAACTTACGACCACTAAACAAATTAAAAAAAAACGAACTTACTACGCTGAGTGATATTTTTCCGAAGACAATTTTTTCACAAAAGTTTATTTTTTATTTTTATATTTTAGAAAATAAAAACGATACATTTTTAATAACGCTTTTACCGACTCTATTGTCGGACGATCCCTTTCTTTGCTCAACTGTGCATTTGTTAGGGAAATTCAAAAACGCCTGTCTCAGCTTAGCACCGGCCTGTCTTAACCGTAAAATACCTGTCAAATGTGGCAAATGCCTGTCAGATGATAACCCCAGTTGCACCTCATATAACGACGACGTCTATGTGACAGAGGTTCAACCGTGGTGAATTTTAAATTTTCTATGATTTGTCAAAGGTAAATTACGAAGAACTGTTACTTCAAATATGTTTGAAAACAGATTTTCTGCACCTATTAACTATCTATTTTATGTCAATACACTTGAACACACTGCTACACCATCGTCAATGGCTCACACATCATGGTAATGGTCATGACTCATGACGTCATGACATTCGGGCGTCGAACCGCCCGTCTTATTGACTATCGCCAGCCTTGTTTGACTAAGGTACACAAAACGACAAGCAAACTTTACATTACCAATCTAAGCTGACCTTACATTGTAAAAGCTTACCGTACAATAACAGGCCAGCTTATACTAGAAATGTAACGGGTGTAAGCTTGAGCCTGTGTAGCTTGTTACGTCGTCGTGCGTACATACATGGACGTGACATAATGTCACTATTGTACATTATCAGCTATTTGTGATGGCAAATTCTATAGAATCTATAGAATACAACCTCATTACCCATCTATATTATCTAAAGATTCTATAGTATAGATAGACGAGTTACTATTATAATTGGTGATCTGTTTGTATTTTTAATGGTATTGTGAATATTCATTAGGTATCACGAATTCACGATTTGAGAAAATAGTAAGAAAGCTTTATCCGTACCACCGACCATTTTCACTATAGTTCGAGAAAAATGTAAGCTAGCTTAGTCAACGCCGAAAGTGACCGTGTGCGTGTCATTACACGGCTTCCTGATTGTTCATACTCATTACGACAAAACTCCATAACTACTTCACGTTCATACTGAGACTCACAGTGAGCCTGCTCACAGTTGGCGTTGATGTGAAACGTCTAGCGCCAATAGCAAAATTTTTGCTGCCAAACTAACTTCAGTTAACACGAACGCCAGTCCTATTCTAATTTTAAATGCATAGTCTGTCATAATACCTAAATGAACATGCGGTAACCACCATATTCCTTTTCCTTTGTAGACATATTTCCTTAAGAAAAAAGGCGCCTTGTGGCCCATGCTATAGAATTTTAAGACGCATAATGTGGTCTACCACAAGGTTTATCAGAATTGACAGGTCTAAATGAATGACTTAATAAAAGCCCGCTGTTGGATTTTCAGCTTTCAGCGCTGCGCCCAGCGTTGTAAATCAAACACCGTACTTTGTTTTTGAAAATGGACATAACAATACAAAAGTTAAAGCTATTTAATTCACTCACAAGTAAACCGAACAGTGGTAACTGTGATAAGTGATGTTAACTTCTTTATTCATAAAATCTTGGCAATTGTAAATACTACATGTTCTTATCAGTATCATGTCAATGAAGTTACAGGGCCGTAGCCTTTAGCAATATTTTAGTTATGACGACGCAAACAAATAAGCCTTTGTTTTGTTGCGATCTGAATTTAATCTGAAGGCCAATTCCTGAACGAAATGACACGTTCAAAATCTAGTCGCAATATCATGTCAGCGACAATCAATGTCAAATAATAGAATTTAGGTATTTTTGACAGGAGTCAGATTTGACCCCTCTTAGATCAAACAAAATTGTATTAATATTTTGTATAGAGCGTGTAGCAGTGTATGCCTAGTTATCACTAGGCATACACTGCTACACGCTCTATACAAAATACCACAACGGCCACAACTTACGCGTTGAAGGTCGTGAATTCGAACCCAGGCTGACATGCACTCGGGAGTCGCGAGCCGACTTCCGGCCACCGTAGGCACGGGCTTGCGGACGGTGAGCAATGGGTAGCTCGCCATCCGATAAGGACCAGGCCCGGGTTGACGGCGCGTTGTGTTCCACGCGCGCCTCAAAGAGATGTCAGCACCAACTGACGGGGTCCGGAAGGGCCAATGCCTGCCGGGGTTGCGAGTTTGTCCGAAAGGGATATCGCGACCCCGGCACACAAGCAACGGAAGGAACACGGGTGGGTTTTAGTCAGTAAAAGTCTGACACGCCCTCCCGCTCCGCCCAGAGCGGGAGAAGTTATTTGATCATTTCCCACCCTCAAAAAAAAAAGAAAAAGAAAAAAGGCTGACATGCACTTTTTTTGTTCAATTTGTTTCATCAACACTGTTCTTAAAACGGTGAAAGGCAGTATCGTGAGAAAACCAAAAATTGACACATATCTGACATCCACAGACCCGCACTACCTTGAAGGCCATTTACATATCAAACCAACTCTGCGTATGACATTTTATATTAATATAAAGCCATTTTTTACAGTATACTGGGTGTAAGTGTATCATGTACAGACGAGGAAATAAAGCGATACTACAGACGGCAAGCGTTCCTTGTTCACCCCGACAAGAATCAACAGCCAGGCGCCGAAGAGGCCTTCAAGATACTACAGCATGCATTTGACCTTATTGGAGAGCCAGTAAGTTCATATTACTTTGCCGAGGTTTCTTAACTTGAGTAAAATTGCCTTTAAAATAATTCCAACCGTTTGGAGAACCTGTAGTTTCATAAAGCTTCAACAAAGTTTTGCTACAGCTATGTCTGTTGGAAAAATGGTAGCCACGCAAAAAAATATTCAACCTACTTTCGACCTTATTCCAGTCGCGTTGGTTTCATTTTAAGAAGTCAATCAATCTGCCTAGCCTTTTCCCAACTATATTGGGGTCGGCATTTTAAGAAGTAATGCAGATGAAATTTTCAAGGGTTCAAAGCTCACTTTCGACCCTATTATATAGACATAAGGTTCAAATTGCTTTCGCAAAAGATAGAATGTTCGTTTTTGACAGGAACGCCGAGAGGCTTACGAGCGTCGTGCCTTAGAGTCCCGACACGTGGAGGCCGCGTGGAGCGAGCTTAGCCAACTGCTCGCTCAGCTCCACGACAAGATGGAGTTCGCGGCTAACACCATCAGGTAATATAGTCGATATTCAATTTTTTATTTTGAATAGGCAAGAATGTTTTAAAAATAAAAGTTAAAAGGTTCCATAAAGGTAGAACAACTCCAACTCTGTGAACACCCCTTTTTAACCGACGAAAAAAAGGAGGAGGTTCTCAAGACGTCGCGTATATTTTATTTTATTTATGGTCATTCATTTTTTTTAAAGCCAAGTAAAATGATTGATTGATCTTCGTTGATTGTTTGGCGCAGATGCAAGAATAGTAATTTACATTAATTTAGGAGCTCAGTTAGTTATCAAGGTTTATTATCGTTTTATTCTTGCCAGGTAAATTTTTTTGTTAAATAGTTTTCAATATCTATATCAATAGTATATATATATCTATTAACACTAAGTTCTAAGGGTGTATTCATAGCTGTCCGGGAGACCCGTACGGGTAGCGCCCGCAGTGCTATAAAACGAAGGACTAGTACGATACGTTGTACGGGCTCTACCCGTAACGCGTCACGTACGGACCAATCCGCTTCGCTGTGAAACAATGATCTAGCGCCTCACGTGTGTCTCCGTTCCGAGAGCCCGTACGGGTCTCCCGGACAGCTGTAAAACCAGCCTAAGAATTATCGCTTTATATCACCGTAGATTTACCCCAGTGTGACTTAATTTTTAGGATTCCATACCCGAAGGGTGCCAAACGGAACCCTATTACTAAGCCTCCGTTGTCCGCTTGTAATTTCCACAGCCGCTATAACAACAAATAATAAAAAAATATGAAAGGAAAGATACAAGAAACGATGTTTTTTCGGAGCTTTTTGTTCGATGTTAATACGTACGGAACGTGTGGGAGTCTGACTTGCTCTTGGCCGGTTTTATTTTATGACATTATTTAATTTGTCGCTTGATTCCAGCTTCCAAGGTGTGGGACTTATTTTTCAAATAACTACCTCAAGGTCTTATTCCTCCTCAAGGTTTTAAATCCAAGGTTTTCTAGCATCCAATCTTTAAATACTTCTCGACATTCCAACAGGTAACTTAGCCTACCCAAAACAATGACATGTGACTTGTATCAGATGCACGAACTGCGGGCGTCGCCACAAGCGCGTGCTGACGGACCGGCCGTGCTACGCCGCGCGCTACTGCGTGCAGTGCAAGATACGACACTCCGCTAAAGAGGTATTTATTTAATACTTCAAGCACAGAAATGTACAGAGGCGGACTTTCTGCCATAGGCATTTTCTACCAGTCAACCTTTGGGTGATGGAGAGACAAACAGTGGTAGGTGCAATTACGAAAAACTGAGGAATAAAAAAAATAAAAAATAAAGTAATATATAAAGATACACATATACCTATTACAAACTATAAACATAATGTATATGTCTGATTATATATAAATATAAGCACAAATAAATATACATAAATACACGAATATACTTAAACAAATAAGACAAACAATGGGAAAACATTAACGTTGTGATGATACTGCCAGCTTCTTACGAATGTGCTCGCGAACTTTAACTTTAAAGGTATCTACAGCTTCAACTTTCTGACTGCCCCACCCAGGAAAATTTGTTAAATTAAAAATCTGCGAAGTTAATCCTAGTGAAGATTTATCACCGTGATATCTTTATTCAGGCATTAGTAGACTTTCTTGTGTGAAAAGTCTATTACGATATCTTGTGCGAAAAACAAATATCCACTATCAAAGGTCCCGAAAGTTAGGTTTTTGCGGCTATTTCGTAAAATATTAGATTAACGTCAATGCAACTTAGCAAATAAAGCAAGTTAGCTTATTAAAAAAAATTATTCAAGATTCTCATAGGACTAATGGGTGTAGGAAATATACGACTCAGAAAATGTAAAGTGAAACGACTACTGTAAATTTGTGTTATGCCAATAAAACGATATTGTTTTTCAACTTTTTTCGCAAATATACTTATTTTCCCGGGCTAGACCGATTCCTTGATAATTCAAAATTGCCAGAATATTTGTATTTTGATTTGAGTTTTTAATAAATATCTCATACTTACCGCTGTCATTCGTGGATCTTTGACAGTCGTTACAGGTCTTCAGAAACCCGAAAGCCTGATAACCAGTCTTACCAAGGGGTCTCGTAGTACCCAGTTTACTGGGTTGTCGAGGCAGGCGCTCCATGTAAAATATTGGTATTCAGCTGCAACCGGTTAGACTGGAAGCCGACCCCAACATAGTTGGAAAAAGGCTAGGCAGACTGATTGACTTAGAGCCTGTGCGCACGATGCGTTGCGGCACCGCACCGCAAATATTTTGCTGGTCACACGGGTGCTGCGGCGCCGTAACGTTGTCATGCCGCAGAGGCACAAATTGTCGTCTGTCAAACATCAGTGTTATTGACAACGCAGAAACAACTAAGCGGTGCCGCTCCGGTGTCGCAACGCGTACACCCCTCCCCGCCTGGTCTCGCGGGCTGCAAGTCCGGTGTCCGTGCGGTGTGACGCTGGAGCGGACCGTGTGCCATACCATGGATATTTGTATGTAGGACACCGCAGCGACACCGCTCCGGCGCCGCGCCGCCGCCGCAACGCATCGTGAGCACGGGCTCTTAGCTTTGTCCTATATTTTGTCTGGATAGTAGACATTGGGAAAAAAGTAGCTCGGGATTCCTCCGGATAGGTTACACCTGCCAAATTTACCTTCACAGACTTTTGCAGAAGTAACTGTTACTTAACGATTTTTCGACAAACTTGTGTTATTTATGGCTTGTAAATTCTATCTTTGATAAGTCAATATGATATAAAATTATATTTTCGATGTTGTGATTAGTTGGCCAAAATAATAACAATCAACCACTAATGTTGACAAAATACTTTTAGATAAAAGATTAAAAATAAAACTGAATTTTGTACATTGTAATGTGTGAGTTTTGTGAGTTAAGCCCCATTTACACGGTGCAAGTTCCTGGAACGTTCAAGAGCAATAATCGCATGCCATAAAGCACGTTAAATTATTGCAATTCAAGAATTGCATGCAAGTATTTACACCATTATTTTCATAAAATGGCATGCAATTAAATTTCATCCAACTCACACCAAGGCAATTTTATTGCCAGGCGATTATTGCAAGTCACTAACCACTCGAAAAGAACAAAAATTGCATGCAAGTTCTGCCTCGTCTAAACACAGAGTTGCACGTTCTTTAACCATTGATTCAAGTATTGCCCGTATTTGCGCTGCCAAATAATTCCATTAAAATTTTATTGAACATCTTCTCAATTTTTTTTTTTACTTGTTTTAATAATAGAAAATGCCAGAATTGAATGCGATTTTATTGTAATGTATTGTATTTATTATTAATTTGACAACGACAAAACGTTAGCCTATTCGCGACCCAATAAATTATTAGGCACTTCACATATTTTGAGATTATTTCACACTTTTCATTTGTTTGTGTTCAGGGCGACATATGGGCCGAGTCGAGTATGATGGGATTGCTCGTGATGTATTACGCGTGTATGGATGGCGCAGTGTACCAGATCACACAGTGGGCCAGTTGCCAGGTAACATACAGATATCACAAAAAAAGTATGCGCTTCGGTAGTCATCGTCTATCTTCGGAAATACGAACGCACGATGATGAGATCTAATATAGAGCTGTTACAACCATGGAAGTACTTGCCTTTTTTGCATTACCATGATATCAAAAAACTTTTCAAAAGGTTTGAAAGAGATGACGATATGTGACTGTAGTAGGTAACCAGACTGAAAGAAGCACAATGATAGGTGCACTACTACAAAGCACGGCAGTACAAACCTGAGAAGCTTTGCCTCTGTGGGGGTTATTCTATGGCGCGCCGTTCGTGATAGTTCGGAAACACGAATAATATCGAAGCGCATACCGTTTATGGTTTACTTCTACATTAAATTTTAAACTACTTTTATCCATAAACTCCTTCCCCCTTGTTCCTATAAACGGAAGGATTGCAACACATTGACGACGAAACTTTGGCAGCCAATGTGGTAAATTAAAACAATGTTCTTTTATTAGAAAAAGAACCTGAAGCAGCTGAGGCCGGACTGCCATGTGGTACAGTACAGGATCGTGCTCGGCAACAAAGCGGCCGCAGCCTCCGACCTTAACCAAAGACCATCTACTGGGTAAGTCGAAATTTAAAATGTACGAATATTGGATTCGACAACGTGACAATTTAAATATGAAGTTCAATATAATATTTGCTACATTGCAGTCACGATCCCAACCTCGAGGAGTTCCTCAACAACCTCTACAGCAAGTCCGGTGTGTCAGCCAACACGACCAGCGCCAAGCAATCGCCTCCCGACGCCGCGGACGCCAAGAAGCGACGCAATAAAAAACCTAAAGCATAAACACAACAAACCTCCCTGAAAAAAAAAAACAAAAATACCGAGCTGTCAAAATAGATGGACGTGAATTTTCGCGCGCAATTCAAATATCGAACACATTTGACATGAGCTGGTCACGCCTGCCGTACCCAACTGTGAAACACTTGCCTTTTAAAATAGAGAAATATAAATTAAACCGAAATTAAACCTAAATACTGATCTATATAATAATTTCTAAATAAAAAATATTGTGTGGCTAAGATGGCGCTTGAAGGATAGATTGTGTAAGCGTTAAATAACTATGTGTATGATGTCGCTGACGTACCTACTTAGGTTAGATAATTAACGATTTTGATGAGAAAATTTAAAGTCTTTGCTAGTTTACATTAGTTTCTATCATTCTTAATTTGCTTGATTTTGTGATACATGAGATTTTGAAGTTACGATTAAATATATTTCCTAGTTCTAATGCAAGTCGGCAGGTTGAAAATGAGCCTTGATTGATACTAACTCGAGATTGTGGAACATTTCACTTGCCGATTTCCATTAAACCTATGTCAATTGAAACCATACGAGTCATTAGAAATATATCTGTTGTTCGTGTCTTCTTTTATGGCATAACCATTTTTTTAATAAATTGACGTTTGACGATTAGATGACTATCCTTGAGATTTATAACGCATTCAGATATTGCTTACTCTTTAGCCGGCTACAGACTACATTTACTGACAAAACTATAAAAAAAACTCAATAAGACTCAGCTGCTAAAAGTAACAGCCAAGACAATGCAATTTGCGACAGTACATTTCAGCCGATCAAACCAATACTAATCTTGTTAATATATGAATATCTGAACGCTTTATTTCAATACTAGTTCCCATTAAAACATCTTTCTACATTACATTACGTGTTTTAGTGCTATGAATATAAGGTTCAATTTGACAAAGCAGCAGGAACTGCGAGAAAATACTCTTAAAAAAAATTAAATGTATGTTATTTAAGTAATCTTTTTTTTCACTTATCACTAATCACACCGAATAGTACAATTTGTTTGCATTCATACATTAATAGTTGTTATTATTAATACTTGTACTATAATAATTCGCTCGTGTTATGTGCGCACGATTGCAGAGAATGCAGTAAATTCTGTTTTTTTTTTGTCGTAATGGCTTACTAATTTGTGTACTATTATAATAATATTATTTGTGACGTTCTCTGCAACATTTTTTTTTAGATTCTAAGTTATTATAAGTCGACAAGATAATATAAAAGTATTACACAACTTTTCTTTAAATTTTTGCGAGACTTCCGGGAGTCGGAAGTAGTCTTGCGTTACTTTGAGGGTTTAAATTATATTATTGTTTATCTGACGTGGTCATTTTAAGGTTTTTTTGTTTGTTATTATCATTATATTTTATATAAGTTTTCTATCAGGCGCACTTGTAATATCTGAAGCGAGCCTGTACGTTGGGTTGGGGCCACGAAGAGCGCTACCACAATTCGCACTTAAAATGAGTCGCGGAAATTACGTTGAGGCGTTTGTTTTCATTTTGAGAGACGCAGCGTAGCTGGTTACGCTCATCTGGCCCCATTCTAAGACGTAGAAAAACAAATAATACCGCACATAAGTCTATTGAAATCCTTGTTTCCACTAAAACGAATATTAACTTTTTGAAAATGCAAATTAAGTTTATTTCAGAATGACTACTACATGCCTAGTGTATATGACGCAGATGGACGGTTTTGTAAAACAGCTAGCGATTATGTAAAACAGCGGATTCGACAATCCATCTACGACATTTATACATTGACAAGAATTAATTTGGTTGTCTATAATTTGTGTTCCATAATACCCACAGTATTCAATGTGTATAGATAGTGCCATCAACGAAGACGCGCCCCATTCTGCCCCGTACTAAAAGGTACAGCTTACAGAACAGTATTCGCGGAGTGGGGCGTGTCTTCGTGTATGGCACTATCTGTAACAACAATTTAGTACCAATGTGTAATCTGTTTTGTGGTTACACATTGATACAATAATATGGAACAAAGATTGTACAGACATTTAAATTAATTCTTATCGATGTACACATGTTTTTAAGGCTGACTGTAGAATTGAAAAACTCATTAAGAGCGTTTATTCTGAAAGTTGGCAACTTAACAAATAGATGTCAAATATTTCGCTGTTTTAATTAATTTGGCAATATTACTGTATGGAAATATAAAATGTGGCTAACTAAAGAACTAGAATAATAATAACGAATTGCAATTATAACACTGAATTTGATGTTGTAACCATTTTAGGTGTAAAAAAAGGCATTTGGAAAGTTTCCAAATTCTTTTTTTACATCTAAAACTAAATATTCGGTGTTACGATATTAATTATTGCATTTCGTAATCCATATTTTAGTTCGCTAGATAGCCACATTTCATATTACCATACAGTAATATTGCCAAATTAATCAAAACAGGTAAATATTGGACAGCTATTTGCGACGTTGCCAACTTTTAGGACGAAAGTATTAAAAAAAAAGTTGTAGCACAAACTTAATGTGTGGGGAATTAAAGTTGATTTTCTAAAAACATATTTGTTTACATTATTGAAGCGAAACGGAGCGCATCACGTGAACGTGATAAAAGAGTTTCGCTTGTGTACATAGTATTATTTCTATTTCTCTGCCTACCTTTAAAACTGCTGTTTCTTGTCGACTTACGATAGCTTTTATCGCAGTATTTCACTTATTTCACTGCCTCATAAGAGATTACGGTTAATGTTAGGCTAGTAGCGAAGAGATTGCTACCCCCGATGTTCACTGAGTAGGCCTTCGCGCTTCATGTGTCAATAAAGATGTGGAAACGTAACGTGGATTTTATTTGTAATTTTTTCCTTGACAAAAATATCAACAGTGTCATCGTGGCACGTGGCGTCCTTTAGTTTCCCCTGCCGTCCTAGAAAAGGTGAGTTTGTATGTTTCTAGAAGATATTTTAGAGGTATGAGGAACAGGGTGTAAAGTTCACTCATCCTCTATAGAAAAGGGAGGATCCTCTGACCAGACGGGTGTCTGGCGGGCAACTAGATACCCTGGTAGATGTCGGATAGTCTTATATATGTCGTTCGCGCGGTAAACTCTAATTGCGTGATGCAGGGTTTGTGTGACGTCATGTATTTGATGCGTAGTTCGTATGTGGCGGTGTAACCACTACAATATAATCACACCTTTCAAAGACGAGATCTCTCTTTTGAAGAATGCTGTAACAAACAGTTTTGGAAGTGTGCCAGAAAATAAACAGTAGTTTTGCATGCCTTTCTCCTCTGAGTATTATGCTAATACTCTGATGTACACACGTATCTCAAGTTGTGAATCCTCACTTGTTTAGGTATACCCAATGACTGCAACCTACCTACCGAGCCTGTGCACACGATGCGTTGCGGCGGTGTCGCTGCGGCGTCTCACATACAAATATCCATGGTATGACACACGATACGTTCAGGCGTCGCACTGCACGTACACCGGACTTGCAGCCCGCGAGACGTGGTGGGGAGGTGTATACATACGCGTTGCAACGCCGGAGCGGCACCGCTTAGTTGTATGACCGTCAGTGCGGCGAAATCCTTACGGCGCGGCGCCGCAGCGCCCGTGTGCACAGGCTCTAACTAATTGGAGTGACCTCATGCCCAATTCAACAAGCAGGTTTTAAAACATCAATCAAAGAAAACATCGTGAGGAAACCGGCATGCCCGAGAGATATTTCTCGAAGACATGTGAAGCCAAGTCAGAGGCCCATGAGCAGCTTTAAAAACTCGACACCAGTTTAGTTACTAACAACACGAAAAAAAATGAAAGAAAACTAAATTCAATATTATGATTATAATATCATTTATTTACTTTTATTTAACTACATAAATATCTAATCCGTCATATCAGCGTCCTTAGTATCCCTATCAGTAACGATGCAGTTTTCATAGGTCCACTTGGGGAACATTCGTTTGTACATGTGCAGCAGTATCGTATCCTGAGATTTGAGCTGACCGTCGAATACGCACTTCATGTGGCCGTGAGTACCTGCATAGAAACATTGATTTTAGTATTTTAGTTAATTCATACAATTTTTCAAGACCATGGGACCCCACAGAGAAGTGTGAAGCCCATCATTGTTGTTTAAAAAAAGCTAATTGAGGCAATGGCACCATACTCAATCAACCATCAGTCGATCGTAGAGGGGTGGCTGGTAACTGTTACATAAGAATAGTCGTGGATCGAGATAAATGGCGTGTAATTTCAGTGGCTTGTTTCCAGCAGTAGACTGCTATACAGCCCTGCTAAGCCGAAAGGCGCTATCTCAATCGGAGTAAGTTTTGAGAAAATTGACTTTTTGTCAATTGTAATTTAAGGAAACATAAAGATATAAAAAAGTTCCGAGTGGTTTATTTAAATGGTTTACCATTAGATGCAGAATTGTTATAGCTATTGAATGGTATAAAAAAATACTAAAAGGGCATATCTCAGAGATAGCGCCTTTCGGCTTAGCAGGGCAGATAGGCTGTTGATCACATTCAACGATATCTGCAGTAACAAGTGTCTTTTGGGGTAATTGAAAAAATATTTAATGAACACACGTACCTAAAGCTTCCTTTATGTGTCCAGTGCGACCATACTTCGTTCTGAGTTTGCAAGGTTTGAAGTACAGAACATCATCTCTATTGAAGAACATGAACCTTATGACTGCCGATTTTTTGTTAACCTGGAAACAAAACAACATCGGTTTTTTTCACAAAGCACATTATCAGCATAATATCGAATGTGTAGAAAGGGGCCGAATACTGAGATGATGATGAAGGAAGGCATGATGCGCCAACCCACATAAATTGGAATAACTGGAATCTGGATAAGGAGTATAATGTCAAATATGCAATATTGTTTGTAAAGAATATGATACCTTGTATGGATGACCAGACAGCACAATTCTCTTGATGATCAACCTGTCTGGGTTGCATGATAACAATACTCCTGTTGCTAGTAATTGTAACTTTGTGTTTTTCTTCTCCTGTAACATAAAAATGCTTTAGATTATTTATAATAAAGATTTAAGTGAGAAAGAAAAAATAATGTCAGAGAAAATATTAGAAATGGAAATAAATGAAAAAAAATAGGAGGCTTACCTTAAAACATAGTACTGAAGACGGACTAAACTGTATCGGTGCAAAGAACGACGCAACGCATGTCGACCCTGGTTGGAAGAATCTCTCATACTGAAATAAAACCAACAATGTTAGAAAAACCAGAGGAGTAGGCCAAAGAGGATCAGTTTTAATAAACATTGTTGTTGGTGTCTTAGAGTGCATACGACATCGCGCAAGAGCGCTAGTGTATTCTTCAGAAGCCGTTTGATGTCTACATCGATCCGTACAACAGTTGATGTAGCTGACAATAAAGTGTATTTTCCAATACCATGAGAAAGTTATTTGCTTACTAACCTTATGTTTACCTCCATTAGTATGTTGACTGAAGATAGGGTTGACGATAAATCGTCTATACCCAACTTGGAAGATCAGTCTTTCCTTACTCTGTATAGGCTCGTCACTAGCGCCCGTACGTTTGAGGGCTACATTCATGACTGACATCTTCTGTTCGTGAGGAAGAAGCCCGAAGATAGAGAGGGGAGCATTTGCGTTGGCTGAAGTGAACGCCTTCCATAAGTCTTGGCGAACGTCTTTGACGTGGATCGTGATGTAGAAACCGTACTGTAAAGAATAATTTGGAGTTGGTTACAAGTTATATGGAGTTGCCAAGAAGGAACACAAGTCCTTTTCAATCAGTAATAAAAACAGTGGACCAACCAATGAACCCTGGGGTAACCCATTTAAGGATTACTCTTCTTTGATAATGACGTACTGAATTATATTGGGCATGAAAGATATCAAGATAAGAACCAGTGTTCATGCTGCTCTTAGGTGTACATATTTCCAATCTTATCCATATGAAGGACACAATCAAATGCTTTTAGCAATCACAGAAAATTTTCTCTTAATCCAAATGTAAAACATTATAAGAATCACTCACCATATTGATTAAGCTATCCTCCAACTCCTTGAACACCCTCCTCCTTGTCCTATCATAATTCTCAAACTGGAATATCCTGGCAAAATCTTCTGGCAGGTTCTCCTTAGGATCCCAGGCAGATGTTCTGAAGGACTCTAATCCCCTGTACCGCATAAACCTTTCCCTGGCTGGTACATCCTGAGGAGTGTCAACCTCGTCTGGGAACTGACGATCTTCCTTTGCTGCTGCTAACTTTTGCAACATTTCATGTTCTTCAGCTGCATCAATGGTAGCGTCGTACTTCTCGTCTGTCGGTCCTATTTCAGATTCAGTTACAGACTCGAAGTCATTGTCTTCTGCATTCTCTTCCTGATCAGACTGGTCTTCCTCACAGGACATAAATTCGTCAGCATCGTCATCATCGTCGTCGCTTTCACTTCCGTCATCAGATCCTTCGCCTTCCGCGTCAGATTCAACGATCCAAGCTGCTTGGTAGTCTGACCAGCCTTTTGGTACCTTCTTTACTTTTTTTGTTTTAGTCTGTATAATACGGAAATCGAAATTAATAACGACAAAATAAACCAAAAGAATATTTTATTTATTCTTCTAAAAATTGAAAGGAAGAATGCTAAATAGGTTAATTTAAAATGTGGTGATGGGTGGCTGGTTTTTTTTATTAGGTATTTTATATATATAAAAATAATATATATATTTATATATATAAAAATCAATTGGCGTGCGTTAGTCTCGCAAAAACTCGAAAATGGCATAACCAATTTGATTTTTTTTGTTTTGTTCATCTCAATACTGGGGTAGTTTAGGAAAAACCCAAAGGCACAACTGAAAAATCGTAATTTTCTCTCACATAGTACAACATTCACCGGGTTATCTAGTTTTAAAATAAATACTTAGTCAACACAATGTCCACTGCTGGATAAAAAATATTTCCTTTTATAGGATGGGAATTGTCAAGGCTTGGTGGATAAGTTTATTCCTTCCATGAGGAACTGTAAAAAAAATGTTTATATACCTCTAAATTAGCTTGTTCTATTTCTTCCTCGGTGGGCCATGTTTGCTCAGCTTCCATAGGATCAGGAATATTCTCTGATACCAGACTTTCCTGCTTAGCAGGGTCAGCAACTTGCAGGACAGAAACCTTTGTTACTTCAGAATCCATAGTATCATCTGGTTTAGCATTCTCTTTTCCCAAGTTCAATGGATGGGGGTCTTCTAATCCATCAATCCTTGACATCTGGAAGTCACCCAGCCCAGTAATATGCACCAGACCATTTACATTCAATGGCATACCACGTAAATACCCACTAATTTTCAGAGTACCATTTTCTCCCACACTATCAGGCACATATTCAACCTCTTCAGCCAACATATATGGCCTCTTTTCTCTGTGATGAAGGATGTTACGTTTCTGGTTACCAATTCTACGTAATAGGTTCAGTCCATCTGAACTCTTGTCTAGCTGTACAACTTTTTCTTCAGGAAGCCATTTTGAGATAAGCTTTTGTACGTTTTGTTTTTCTGTTGTACGCTTTTTAGGATGTACTCCTTCAATATCCATAGTAGCTACTGTTGGTGTGGGCATGCCCTGAGCCATAGATAATGCAAGAACTTTTTCTCCCCATTCGTCCACTGGTTCGTCAAGTGCAGAGGTAATGAAAAGAGCTGTGTCTGCCACTTTGAGTGCATCCAATAGCGCAAAGTCATTGCCTACCTCCGGGCATATGAAGGAGAATCTCTGCTTGAAGTTTGGTAGGCTGTAATATTTTAAAATAAATTAGAAACTCATGATTATTTCCAGACCTTGCAAAATATTTTAACAAAACTGAAACTTACCCAAGATGTAGGATCCCATTAGAAGATTGAGTTACAACAGCTCCTTCAGAACAGGTCTTCAAGATAACGAGGGCAGACTGCACATCAAGCTGTGCGTTCAATGGCACCACACAGATCAAGAATGGGGGATTGCGAGTACCACCTAATGCACGCTTCTTTGACAACACCTCCTCGCGTTTGTTCTTTCGAATTTGAAGAGCCTGGTGACGACGCTCATCCTTTTTCAGTATATGGCGATTACGACGAACAAATTCTTTTACATTTACTTTGCCTGTAATATATTATTCATTTAATATACTTGCAGAAAAATGGAAAAGGCATCCATGAGAACGATTGTTACTAACCTTTAACAGCGGCTGAAATACCACGTTTCGAGCGGTGGCGTGACTTGTGAGCTTTATTGCTCTGCTTTAGATTACCGGCACGATGTGCTTGCTGCATTTTTATTGATTAGAAATGCATAAAACTGAAATTATTTACTAATACAAGCACATGGTTTTGCGGTTGAATGAAAAATTGACGTTTGTTGTTGGCAGTGACACTGACATTAGAAAGAAAGAAAACAATGTCTGATATTCTCGATACCGACATTTGGTAATTTTTGGAAGAATAAAGTAGTTTCCGCAGTCTAGATGAACACAAACTCAGAAGAAAACTACAAAATTGCCAGTAGGCAAAAGTGAAAAAATCTAGCTTTGCCGAAATGTTCTAAAATAGAAACTAAATAGCTGAAATTATTTGCATTCAAATTGAAAAATCTTTGAAATTCTAAGATTGCTTCATAGTTTCTGAAGTCATTGTTGAGCTCAAGGAATTACATCCAAATTATGAAACATCTGTACACATCTAAACACATTTTTTTGAGCTCAGAAAATTAATATTTATCTCATGGTTAACAACGAGAATTATTAGTTGTGGTTAAAATTATCGGAATTTACAACATTTTATCCATTCGTCGTAAAGATTGTTGAGAGCAACATTATACACGCCAACATCACAGGTCACGTGACGTGACGTTGTGGACGTGTCATTCGCGGACGGCTCGTTGGCGGCGTTGCGCAGGCTCTTTCTCGCGAAAAGTCCTATTGGAGTGTTACTAATGAACAAAAGTTGAATGGTTTTAGCCGAATTGATCAGTTAATATTTTAGTTAGGGTAGTTAATTCGCAATAAATCAAAATGGGAAGTGAGTATCGTTCATATTTATAACTAAAAATAGTGATAAACCGCGGACACGTATTTCCACATTTTCATATGATTTTATTCTAAAATTGTGTGTTGTGTGTTAAAGGTGTGATGTATTAATGTAATTGTTCTGCTTGCAGTCAAATTCCTCGAAGTTATAAAGCCGTTTTGCAGTATATTGCCAGAAATAGCAAAACCAGAAAGAAAGGTAAGCCATGGTTATATTTTGCATGATTTTGTATTCTTGGATGTTATTTGTATTTGTAATAGCATCTATTTGTGATTGTATACGTGTAAGAGTGATTTAGGGCTTACATACGTGTTAAAACATAAGTGAAAGTGCATACCTAACCCTAATGTTGGTGTATGTAGGATAGCTAACTGTACTTCATGTTGAATATTTTGAAGTGTATAATTTGTTACGTTTCTAACTGAATGCTTTGTATTTCAGATCCAATTCCGTGAGAAAGTATTATGGACTGCAATCACTCTATTTATTTTCTTAGTATGTTGTCAGGTGAGTGTTATATTTTTGATATTTTATTGTGATGTGGCCATATGCTACTGGAGGTAAAGATGAATTCTGCCGTAATTCTAAGTGAATTGATCAATTTTTTTTTATAATACAATCAATTTCTAAGTAACTGCATAGTTTATTTCATGATTTCATTTAAGAAGTTTGCCACTACCTACATAATGCCATGGGAAACACCCATTTAAACACTAGATTTCTATATTTTATTAGAATACAAACATGATTTATTTCATCAGAAGACTTGATTTGTTGATAAAATCCTAACATATGGATATACATTCTAATATCACCATAGATCTTTCACAGCAAAAACGTCACTATATATTCTAAATTTCTAACCTTAAAATTACTTTTCAGATCCCCTTATTCGGTATAATGTCATCAGACAGCGCGGATCCCTTCTATTGGATCCGTGTAATTCTTGCGTCAAATAGAGGAACTCTCATGGAACTTGGTATCTCTCCCATCGTCACGTCTGGCCTTATCATGCAGCTGTTAGCCGGTGCGAAAATCATCGAAGTCGGCGACACACCAAAGGACAGAGCTTTGTTCAATGGTGCACAGAAATGTAAGTAGATCTTGTAATTGCCTTTCTCTTTTAGGTTAGCTTCCAATCAGATGGCAGACATTAATCTTGCATTCATAAGTTTTATTTCTAGACTTGAAAGTAAAATTTTATGTCATAATTTCTCAAAACTTTAGAAAATATAACTGGACACAACAATGATTGAATTGATAGACAGCTACATCAAAGATGGATGATATGAATATTCAAGAATTTTCTTCATAATAAAAATATTTTCAGTGTTGATATTTACTAGATGTCTTCTAAACCTTGTATATAGGGGCAGAATGCCAATTTTATCATAGACTTGTCTGGCACATTACCAATTTTTATATATAACAAAAGGAAGGAACTGCTTTCTAATTTCAAATATTTATTAGTGTACTGAGACAGTGGACTAGACAAGCATGGAACAGGGAGAGTTGGAAGGGGTTGGAGGAGCCCTTTGCCAAAGCACACCGGGACTCAGAACTGAGATTAAAAGTTTTTTTAATATACAACTATACATAACTCTGAAAAAGGCTATTAAATAAACTAGTGTACCTTTATTAATTAATTCTTACCATTTTATTTCATAACAAATACAATATAGGTTATTGCAATTTAGGTTATTGCAAGAATAATGATTTAGATAAAGATATCCATTGATAACCACAAATATCTTTTGGTTAAGATTATCATTCATGTTTGTATTCTTGATTATGATTGGTAATTCCCATATTTAGCAGATTGTAAATAATATTTAGCCTTGATTTTATCAATTGGAGTACTTACCTAAATATTCTATTCACAAACAAAACACACCCTGTTCCACCTTAGCATTAATTACTTGCAAAAGCAATATTCTACTATGTAATAAAAATAAAATACATTTATAGAGTTACATAATGAGAGATTGATTGAGAGAGATAAACATAAGAGTTTCATATTTTTATATTCATATTCAGCTACACTACAATTTGTTAAAAGTTTCATTAACATAATGTTGACTTGAATTCCTTCCAAATAGTCATGTCACTGCCAATTACCCACATATAAAGATAAAATACCCCATTTAACTTATAATCTTGTCTCCAGTATTCGGCATGGTGATAACAGTGGGTCAAGCCATTGTCTACGTAATGACAGGCATGTACGGCGAACCGAGTGAAATCGGCGCGGGAGTCTGTCTGCTTATCATCATCCAACTGTTTGTCGCTGGTCTGATCGTCTTGCTGCTCGACGAGTTGTTACAGAAAGGTCAGTATGGAAGTTTGATACAGTGGTCGCCATTTTAATTTTGTTGGCAAAATTTCACAGACCTGATGACTGATGGGTGTGGAAAACTAATCATAATAAAGAAAAGGATTTTCCAAGCTCGTACCTTTCCCAATTTTAAGTTATTATAGTTTACAATTATGGGGTCAACGACCCCAGGTTGCGTAAACAAGTTACAAAGCAGTAGCTTTCAAATCAAACTACAATTTTCATTAAAAATATCTCCACTGAGATAAATAAAATAACACAAGAAGCTCACCAATACTCTACTTCTCTACTTAACATGTACCCATTGGGATTCTGAAAGTTGTCAGATACTAAATAAACGTATGTTATTACAGGATACGGTCTTGGCTCTGGTATCTCACTTTTCATCGCCACAAACATCTGTGAGACCATCGTTTGGAAGGCATTCTCCCCTGCTACCGTCAACACTGGTAAGTACTCTAAACATAGAACAACCATATCTATATTAAATATCAGTTTTATAGTTATATTTTTCTTCTTACCAGATTTAAGTATAAATATGTATATACAGAAAACTGCTGAAATGGATTTCAAACATATATGAAATTCCTGAAACAATCCAATTTACCTACCTAATGCCAATTTTACGGTACTAAAGTTACCAAGCTGACTTAATTTATAACTTCCTTACAATATTATTTTGCACTCTGAAACCAGTTAGTTGGCAGACGTAATCATTATAATTGCACCTAATGACGTTAGTCTAAATTACTATGTCATTATGTTAATATCTAGTTTAGCTGATATCATAATAATTAAAATATATCATTAACAGATTACTTTCTATAAATTAGGCACCTATAATAATAGTAACTAGCTTCCAACTCTTCTCCTAACAAGCAATTCCTTGCTTAAGAGGTGATCTCCAATAATAATGTATCGTAATCCCCTTTGAAAGTGAAATAAACATTTTATTATTTTTTGATTTTTTTAAAGCTATAACGAATTTGTCCGTGTAAAATTTCGACCCCCGACCCACTGCATCACATGCCATCGCCCGCCCGCGCTGTTACCTGCTTCGTTTTCGCTCTTTCTGACTTTGTTTCTTTTTAGCCTACTTCCAAAAAGGAGGAGGTTATATTCGTAGTACGTATTTTTGTTTTTTTTTTGCTTGTGATGTTCCTCAAGAATGGGGCTATCTAATGCAAAAATATTTTTTCAAATACGACTTGTTGTTCCGGAGATTACCCCCTACATACAAACAAACAAATTTTACCTGTTTATAATATTAGTATAGATTATCTTGGTGTAGTGTAGATACCTTACTTGCTAAAGATTAACTAGTTAAGAGTATGTTTCTTCTTAAAAAAACTTGTAAAATACCTTACTACACTACTCTAACGAGCGTCATTTTGAACAGGAGTTTAAATAAATAACGTTTAAATCATCTGCAAATTATAGGTATATTAATATTTCCTTCTTAGAACTGTTCACTTGACAATTACAAAGAGGAAAATAAATACTATGAACACGTTTATTTTGTCAATATTTATCTGTCATTCATATCTATATCATTTATTTTAAAATCACAATTATGTACCGAGGCAATTATATCATACAAAACTTTATCTTTCCCTATACTATAGGGTCTTATGGTGACGGACCAAACATGAAATAGAAAAAAAAAAATCTGCTGGTCCCTACGTCTATGTTCGCATAACAAGTCAAAATGTAGGGAGCAGTAGATTTTTTTTTCTTAGTGTTAAGTCTCACAAAAAAATGTTTTATTTGTATAATTTTTTTTATATATAAGAGGTTTGTTTTGTTAATATCTCAAGTAAGTGAACTCCTTCGAAAGATCTGTCATACATAGCACTAACCTCCATTAGACAGTTACTCAGCATCACAACTTTTCCTGCAGGTCGCGGTACCGAGTTCGAAGGTGCAGTGATTGCCCTGTTCCACCTGCTGGCCACCCGACCTGACAAGGTGCGCGCGCTCCGAGAGGCCTTCTACCGCCAGAACCTGCCCAACCTCATGAACTTGCTCGCCACAGTCCTCGTGTTTGCTATCGTCATATACTTCCAGGTAAGACGCAGTACTTTGTTTGTTTAGGTATAAACATGATTGTTATACAGTGCCCCGTAAAATAGTGTTTAAAAAAGAAAATGATCCAATGTGAAATGTGACCCACCCCGGTCACTCAGTCTTATCAACATTAAGTAGATATAATTTTCTTTTCTTTATTGGCACTTTTAACATCAGCGACTATTTATTTGTAATAGTCTTGTTCTCGTTTTATAATACTTACAGGATTTTTATACTGAGACAATAATTACAGGACTGACGTATTATTCATAATAATGAATTTCCCATAAAGTAGTCTCACTACGCCAATGATTGCTTAACTGGTCCCACCTTTCTACATGTTAATGTAGTTGGCAGAACCACATAATTATTATTAATTATGAATAACCTTTGTAATTTACTTGCGGATATTACATTCAGTTCCTATTTATGATGAAGTAAGAATAAAAATATTGCAGATTTATTAGCAACGTGGCTTTGCAGTTAAGTACTTTTATTTCCGGAAACCTATCTACATAAGCCTGTACCCTAATTACGTAATACACGATCAATCAGAATCTGAATCGTTTTGAAACAGATTGCTAATCCATTGCTTCGTACGTTCGAAAAAAAATCTGCTCAACAACGTAAATAACACAATGAATGTTGTTGACCTGTCAAATTGAAACAGATTAGTCAGAATTGTCAACGAAAATGTGTTGCGTAATTAGATAGCTGGTAACACACGGCAAGTTTTTGCAGCGCATCTGCAGTCGCGATACAGTAGCGTTGTACAATCATGCGTTTGTATCGCTACAGATAGTCGCCGTGTGTGTCTTACATTTTTTAGAACACGTTTATGTTTTTTCTACAATATGTATGTTATTCCGCAGGGCTTCCGTGTGGACCTACCGATCAAGTCGGCCCGCTACCGCGGACAGTACTCCTCGTACCCAATCAAACTCTTCTACACCTCGAACATACCTATCATTCTACAATCTGCACTCGTTTCTAATCTCTACGTCATCTCACAGGTTTGTAAACACTATGTATTCAGAAACGAGTAACGAATTAAACAGAGAGAGTTTTAAAATTCAATTATGTTGTTACTGAAGAAAACTTGTTCCAAAATATTTTATTACCGCATATTCTAGTTCGCTGGTTAGCCACATTTCATATTTCTATACAGTAATATTGCCAAATTAATCAAGACAGCGAAATATTTGACATCTATTTGCGACGTTGCCCACTTTCAAAATAAACGCTGTTAAGTGTTCTCCAGCCATAAAGTGAACAAAGCTTTCCCCCCTACAGTCAGCTAACAAAATATTGAATTTATATGTTTGCACCTAATTAAAATACAAATAACACTACACATGAAAATCCTATCTACAACATACTAGGATAGACCCAGCTCCATTATGTTTTTTACCTCATTATATCCCTAAACGCACAAAAAACTAATCACCTCCCACCCCACAGATGTTAGCGGTAAAATTCAGCGGTAACTTCCTGGTGAACTTACTGGGCGTGTGGGCCGACGTGGGAGGCGGCGGGCCCGCGCGAGCCTACCCGGTGGGCGGCCTGTGCTACTACTTCAGTCCGCCCGAGTCGCTCACGCACATAGCGCATGACCCCGTGCATGCCGTGCTGTACATCATCTTCATGCTCGGATCGTGCGCGTTCTTCTCCAAGACCTGGATCGATGTCTCCGGATCTTCGGCTAAGGATGTAAGTTTGCTTTTTGAGAAGTATAATGGAAATAGAGAATGAGGTTCATAACATATTGAGTGAGACGATATGAGTAGCTTAAAATATTACCTACAGAGTGGGTTTAGTTAACGGTCCAGAAATATAGACTGAAGAAGAATAAGGTTAATTCAAAATAGTAAAAAATCGGTAAAAGGAAAAACTAAATTTTAAAAAGAAACTACTTGATGAAAATTTTCAAATCAAAGAATGCATTTTTAATTTTAGTGTATAAATCACACTACATAATTGATAAAGAACACTTGAACAGCTAGTTGCTGATGCATTTTCATGTCATGTCAAGTGTTCTAATAAAATGTTCGGTATTTCAGTCTAAATTACTTGACCTGGAAATTACTCATTCATTTGCTTACGATTACACGACGGTACGTCATTACAAAACTAGTTTAAGCATTTAAAGAAAAAAATATTCAAACTGTATTCTGTTGTAAAGCTCCATTTATCTTCGTAAACCGGTAGAGGTGAACGAACTTTAGAACTTCTTAATCAATGCCTTTAAAATTATGATACGGCTGTAGTGGCGGACGCCACTAAACTTTCCAATTAGTGAAAGTGTATAACTAAATTGTGCCGTAAATATAGTGCAACCGTTTATTTAGGCCATTTTATTTCAGTAATTCAATATTTGATCGAGTAGTTTCGTTGGTCAACGCAACTCGATTACATTGTGTAGCACGCCCTATTTACTGCAGCTGAATAAATTATCACATCAAAATTACTATTGATTTGTTGCTGTAAGTACTTACACCAAACTACGTTCGCAGGTCGCCAAGCAACTGAAGGAACAACAGATGGTGATGCGCGGTCACCGAGACAACTCGATGATCCACGAGCTCAACCGATACATCCCCACTGCGGCCGCGTTTGGAGGCCTGTGTATCGGAGCCCTCTCGGTCCTCGCAGACTTCCTCGGCGCCATCGGCTCCGGCACGGGTATCCTCCTCGCCGTTACCATCATCTACCAGTACTTCGAGATCTTCGTCAAGGAGCAAGCCGAGATGGGCGGCATGAGTACATTGCTCTTCTAAAATCATAATAGTCGACGCCGCAGACAGCGCTGTGGTCCCAGTTTTTATTTCGCGGTCCGTAGCGCTCTCTACGACGCCGTTGTAGTGTGCGTGGCAACGCGAGTGTGGGTTATGTGCTAATTTATATAAATGAACTTTATAATAAAAATAATTTACAAGTACAGACTTTGTTTTTGTAGACCCTAAGCAGGATACATGTTTTGTTTTCGTTCATTGCGCATCAAGACACGACCTACCAATATTGTATTAGTTTACTGTTAACATTGTACACGATAGTTTTAGATTCCTCGCGATTTACTCAAATCCAGTCAGTGATAACTGCAAGTTTTTTCACTCAAATCTGCAACATTGTCTAGATATAAAGACTGAACAAAGGATGTGAAATTAGACATTGTCTCAGTTTTACTCAACTTATTATTGTTAATTATCAGTTTCTTAAAAATATAAGTGAAATGACAGTAATTGTAATTTATAATATAAATGATTAGTATCCAACTTTGTTAAGAATAACTTACAAAACTTATGTTTATTAAGTTTGCGTTGGATTGTTTGTAATACATTATGTATATTTTGTTATACTGTTCGATCGCGAATATTAGATTCACGTATTGATTCTGTCGTCCAATTTATCAGAAATAATATGTGATTAAGTTACTATTACCATAGGTTCCTCATTATAACACAGAATCAGTAGTTATTATTCGAATAAATTCATTTATATTGTTTTGGATCAAATTATTTTTTATTTACATCACTCTCTCAAGCAGAAGACAATATTTTTATTTCCCACACATTCGGAAAAGAGGTTTATAAAACAACGAAATACTTTTGTTATGTAACTTTATTCTCCTCACTAGACATGCAAATACAAGGACAAAAAAAACAATTTACGCTTTTCCCTCAAAACCTTATAACAAAAACTCATCACGACTAAATTATACGGTAACAAAATTTATTTACAAAAACAATAGACCGAATAAGTTTGCCGCCAAAACATTACAAATTGTCGGAAAAATTGAGATCTTAGGAACATGATTGGTAAGAGATCGAACAGAACATTCGAACTTGGAATAGTGCCATAAACATTTAAATTATGGAACTTAAATAGTATACATGTATGGCACAACACTAAATTGGTACAATGTACCTTACAGTTAGAGGCACTTTGGAAAGAAAGATCTTGTCACGACTGAAGAGCGAATCTACCCACTGACACATCTCTGAGGCAGCTAGCCTTAGCAAAGGTGAATTGCCTTTACCTTCATGACATTGCATGTAAGTGGAAAACAGCATAATAAAAGTTCCCAGCAACAAGTCTTAACATCATCACAGTAATACTAACTTCATATTCTAATGTACTATGAGGTACAGTGCAAAGAGTTCCATGGAATAAAGGGTTTATTCCAGAAACACCCACCAGTGGGGATTGTAATTTTTTTTCCAGGAATCCCCACTAATTAAATAAACTCAGCCTAGTGGGGGATTTTTGGAAAAATAAGTAATAATCCCCCACCAGCACGCGTAGCATGAAAACCATAGAAACGGGTTTTGTCGACGGAAGAATAGACAAAATGACAGATAAACAATCACAATCTGTCATCTAGTGGGGATTACTGGAAAAAAAAAACCATCCCCACTGGTGGGGATTTCTGGAATAAACCGAACAAAGGTGTACCAGAATTCTTAGTTGAATAAATAAAAATATATGTGTAGGGATTTTGGACAATCTAAGAAACACATCACACTTTGCATTCCTCTCCAACACTTCGCTTGCACAGAAGTCGCTGTTCAGTCATGACCACACCTGGCCTGGGTAAGATAGTACCGACGGCATGTTAGGAATTCAATTATTGCTTTCGTTCGTTTGAAGACACTGTAATAATGGCTTGGTTTCTTGGAGCGTTGCCATCATTGGGTTGAGGAAAAGTTATAATTTCTGGACTTCTTTTGGAAGACAGGTCAGTATCACTACCCATTACAATTCTTAACTACTCTTGATGTATTTTTGCGAGACGTGAGACATGCGAAGCTTATCGATTGTCTTGGACATCAACTCTCTGCCACTTGGTCTCACATCATTATAGACATACAAGAAAAAAAACGGAATTGGGCAATCTTCAATGTTAACTTAAATAAATAGCATTATATGTTGATCTTCATTCTATAAATACTAGGAATCACCGTCCTGCCATTGTTTATTTCAGTGGGTCACTAGATATACGTACTAATTAGTATTCACAGAGATATTTCACAATAAACCCCTAAATTATGTCTAGGCAATTTAATGATAAAAGTTTTTTTTTATAAATCGATGAATTTATACTCAAAAAGCACTTTACTGCTACTAAAAGTTTTGCATAATATGTATGTACAAAGCTAGCTCTAGTGTCTCTATGATCGATACCTCGCGATCGTTCATACTCATATATTTCATTTTACATGGATTGGAATCCTTTACATAATAAAGTAATAGTTCGTGTAAACCAAAAATGACATAAAAAAATACAACAAAACTAAACGAAACAGGTGTAATCCAGAAAACATTTTTATTACTTTTAACAACATATCCGTGAAAGGAGAAAAGGAAAACAAAGAAAAATAACTATAAGAATAACAGTGCCAATTATTAACTAAAAAAGTGGGATTTATGATCACTTGTCTTAAATTTAGCAAATCTTCTTAGAGGATGAATTAATAAAATGCGTTAGTTACTAATAAACCCCGTAATGTCGAATATCAATCAATAGTGATTTTCAAAAAATGAAACTAGGTACACAAGTGTCTAAAACTTCGAACCAATAAAATATAATCTAAAATATAACAACAAAAATCAATTTGAAGCCGCTCCAGGCAAGTGTGTTGTGGACCTAAACTGGTTACTTTAGCTACGAACTAGTGATTTTGCTAATCAATCTTTATCATTTGTACATGCGTATAATAGCACTTAAAGTTATTGGGTATACTATCATCCAAATATAGTTAAAATGGTAATTTAGAATAATATTATCCGCACTCGCCTCATGCTTTTGCGTCGGCGTACATACTCAAGCTTTGTTAATTTGTGAAATTCTCTGAAAAAATATATTACACAGTTGCGAGTGAAAAGAATGAATATTTCGCAACCCATTCGAGAGTTACCCGTAAGACAATTAACATATACTATTAGCATAAATTCGCATTTTGTATATTTTGAAAACATTTGTCCACATTTGAAATTTACACGCGTTACACAAATCTGGAAACACTGTATTGTCAACACGCATTAACAAAGCTAGGTATGCACGGTCAACACTGACTACTCAAAGATACCACAGTGTAACAATTTGTTAGTTATCAAGTCACCAATGTCTGCAGTTGGAATACATCCTGTGCATAAATTAATTTATATGATACCTTTAATGAGACAACTGAAATAATTAGTAATTTCCATACAAAAGCAAGACAAGATGGCGGAGTACCGTTACAAATCTATAAGCGCGAGTTAATAATTTACGCGGGATGTAACTGAGTGTTAGGCAAGTGTTTCTATTTCTTCCTGTAAGCCGGACGCCTGCTCAGGCGACGATATCACCTTCGAGGGCGAGTTGGTGTAAGGCAAAGTCTTTAGTTTCCGCGCTTCACGCCTCTGTTTCTTCTGTTGCATCACAAGCCTCAGCTGCTCGAGTTTGCATTTCGTTTTAGAGTTCTCCAGGGCTAAAGTCTTGGCTGTATCACATTTCTTGCACATTTCTCCGGCGGCGTTGTTGACGCACGCGGAGCACGGCTTGGGCTCGAGGCGGCGGCACTGGCAGTCTTTAGGTTCGCAGGTGCAGCGCTTGCTGGGCGCGGCCGACGTGGAGGGCGCGTGGCCGTCGCACAGTCCGTACGTGCACGGCTGGTTGCAGCCTGGGCACTCGCACTCCGTGCTTGTAGAGCAGGAGTGGCCCGCCTCCTTCTGTAATGTTCAACTATTATTCAGAATGCGTAGAAAGCGTGACTAGCGATAACACTAGTGTAGACAAGATAAAAACATGTAAAAGATAAGTAGGAAATAACAATGGGTTTTCTATTAGTTTCAGACAGTTATCTTTAACTCTAAAAAATAACCAGTTTTATGCAAATAAACATACCTGTGCAATGGCCATAGGCGGCGCAGCACATAACAAATCATTCAAAATATGAATAATAGTGGATATATCTCGCTTTGGTCGGCCATATCTGAAACATAAATATAAATAACAGTCTAAGAAATGGGGCATAGATATAACTTAACAACAGTAAACACACAGTTTTCACATAAGTACACATTACACAACCGTTTTTTTGTTTTATTGTAAGTAAGTTATTTGTAATCTCCATGATGAGAAATCTTATGTTTACTTTATGAAACATGCATCAAATAAAGTTCCTTTATACATTTCTACTTTCAAATTACCATGAAATATCGCCGCCATCTTTGATTAAAAAAAATGTGTCGGCACATGTGCAAATATGTAGTGTCATACATTCTATAGGCTTTTTATCTTTCTGAATATCTTCTTTGTTTGAAATTATATGAATAAAAGAGATAAACTCTCACCTGTCTTGTAGGGCAGGGTTCAGTGTGCCTGAAAATGTCCCAGAATAAATTCCTTTGCCATGATGCTTCATGGACTCTATCACAGCTCCAGGACCAATCTTCCGGCATAGTGTCGTCTCCTCGGCTGCCCTCAACTCAATCTTATTAGTCAAAACCTCTTTAGACAACTTCTTTAGTTTCTGTGTTAAATTCTTTGAGGCTTCAATGAGAGCTTTGGTGTCCACAGGAGGAGTTGGTGATGATCTTTGAGGCTTTTTTGGAGCATCGGGAGCTTTAAATATAACCTGTTTAGAGGTGGATGGTGTGGCAGTGTCTTCAGCCTGTCCGTTGCCATTACTGGGCTGCAGAATGAGTTTTCTAGAATTTGTTATATAAGGTTCAGTCCTAGAGGTGGAGGGCTGTGATAAGTTAGTGTCTTGCCGACTCTGCATCCTTTTCTTATGTTTGTTCACAACAGATTGCATGAAGGCCTTCTGCTTATTCTGACCTATAGGATGTTTGAATTTTGAGGTCTTGTGCAGTAAATATTGGAATCGCTTATTTTTCAAAGGCTCATTTATACTTTGGAAAGAAGGTAGTGTGCCTGAGTTAGCTTCCTGACTGCCATGACTAGTTGTAGCCAAATTAGATATTTCCCTATCCATCATAGATTCATCTTGGTCTTCAAACAATCCTTTGTCAACTGCACTGTTGAAGAGATTTTCCATGGGGTATTCATCTATAGTACTTTCAGCAAGGAATGAACTTTGGTCTGTAAAGTTATCACTGTCATCACTGAGTGAGCTGTCTGTGGTGTGCGATGATGTCGAGGGGCACTGCTTGTCGCAAGTGACATTTCTTTCAGGTATTATGACCTCACCTTCACCTATATTATTTTGTGCTAAAAAATCTTTTAAGTTGTTTTTTACAGTGTTAATAAGATCAGCTTTCTCTCTTGCTCTGATTTCTGCAACAGTATCAGCATCTATTGGACTAGACACTAGATTGGACAAGGATTTTATAGGGGACTGTTCATTTTCTGTAGATGCATCAGAGAGATCTGAGACTGTACAATTAGTTGTGTCCATTGTCTCCTCTTTGTCATCACAAGTATCTTTTTCAGCATATTTCTCTTCAGCTATTGACCGGTACAAGTCAAAACAGTTCTGTAGCATTTCAAAATCTTGCTTCTGTAGACCTTGTGTTGCTGCTGGTTCTGGTTTAGGAGGTTCACTGCTGATGTAGGAGTGGTCCATGGGCACAGGTGTACAGGTAGGCGGAGTTGCTGTCTGAGGGCTGGGTGATTCCCTGGTGTCACATTTAGTAGTCCGTATTGATGTTGAAGAGCTCTTGCTTGGTGTGGATGTTCTTAAGGACCTGCAGCTACTGGAACTTGAGTTAAGGGTGGACAGCTGCAGTTGGATCAGCATCATATGGTCACCTAACCTCATTGTCAAATTCAGTGGAGATTTACCACTTAAGAAGTCATTAACCTGAGTGTCATTTAGGGATTCTAATGCTTGCATCACAGAATTTTCGGGCCTATGGCTCTGCAAAGGACAGAATGACAATATTAATGGAAGAATTAATTAGTAAATAGGCAACAATGGTATTAGAGATAAATGTGTATTGATTAGTTTGTCGTAGTTGTGAAACACGTGATTATCAGGAGGTACTTGGGGGGTTTCGACACAGCTCGGCGTGACGCACGACTCACCAGCAAGCCAGTCTCCACGCTCGGCAGGAGGATCACCCGCGATCCGTCCAGCAGACCGTTCTCTTCCAGCGTGCCGTCCCTCAGTTGTCTGCGAACACAAAACTCAACTTCAATAAGCGAGTCAAATAACACTGATGCGTCATCGTATCGACATATTTCCGTGATATGTTTGACAATAGAAGCTTGGCGTCTCGATATAAAACGCTCACCTTTCGCGATGCAGCAAGCATATTCTATCTTTAGACACCTTAAGTTTCTTCGAAACCAACTTCTTGAGATGCTCCACTGTATTTTTTGGGTTCAAACTGATGGAGAAATTACCACCCGTAGTAGTTTGTATATTCAGCGTTATGTCCGAGGTTTGGGGCGAGCCACACCCGTATACCTCTGTTCCCGTCGCGCGTTCCATAATTTCTTCATAAATTACACTAGAATTTGCTATATAACACTGTTCGAAGCACACACGAACTATCTTAAATTACACAGCTATTTTATTGCAGGATAGAAATAACAGGGTCACGCCAGACCCCCAGTTTTTTGATGTGGCCGTCGGTGTGACCAGTTTTCATTCGCGATATCCCGTTAATTTTTTTTTTACAACAGCTGATGCGAAGCGCTTACTATTATGCGTTTTGTTCCATGTCTATGTTCATACAAAGTCTAGTAATTTTAGACTATACATTGTTACTTTGACTGATACGACAAACGCTCCGAGATAAGTAAGCATGTAATCATCATATTTCATTGGGTAAAGTTTAATTTATATTTAGAGAGAGTTGATGTTATCAGGATGTAACGAAATGACGCAGAATGCTCCTCACTAAACAATACGAACGTCTAAAAGGGTAAACGTCACATGACGTCATGCAACGCTTGCTCATGCTGATTGTTAATTTTGCGGTAAACTTAAATTGGCGTCGTAACTTAATTAAATTATTCTTACGTATTCTTTTTATGAGGCCCATCCAAGTAATAAATAAGATATCATATATAATTTAGCCTTTTTAACCAAATGACCTACTGCACATTTGCGCTTTTGATTTTGTGGTTGCAATCTGCAGCCGCCATCGGAATCTATGAAAGGAAAACTACGTAAGGACAACTCAATTCTTGTCAAGAACCCTTGTTCACTTCAGCGATAAGATAGTAGAATTAGAATAAAGTCAGTTCGATTTAACTTCGAATTTTTTAAGTCGGAGGAGTCGAACCTTATCTAATCATAATCAGTTTGTAATAATTGGTCTGAGAACAGCTGATCACGCTGTACATTTCAGTCCAACGAAGCTGCTTAGACGGCTATAAGAATTTTAACAATATGTCCGAGTCCAGATTGATCGAGGAGAAATTAACGACGTTAAAGGCGATATGCTGAAGAAAAATGCGCGGAAACTAAGCCAAGCATTTTTAGGCCCGTATTTCAGAACTTCACTCAAAATATCATTACTTAAAACTCGTTTAAAGCATTTTGATTGGTTGAAACTAGTTTTAAGTAATGCTTGAGTCTTGAGTGAGGTTCTGTAATACGCGCGTGTGTTAGACGCGCGTGCCTCGCGCGGCAACCCCGCATCTGTTCGGGCGTTCGGGACATGGGAAAACAATTAATAAAAACCAAAAGAATATATTCCTGAACCCTCTTTATTGACCCAGCACCCACCAACACGATATGAACAACAAAACTTAACATCTATCACAGCAATGTCACATCAAAGAACATTTTCACAGTAAATTACTCAAGTATGGGCCATGGCCTCAAGTAGAACGAAGGCGCAATGAGATGGCCTTGTTAATTTTATGCAATATTCGTTGATTACGTGTTGATAGAAGACAAATAACTATTGTTAGTATCAAGGCCATTTCATTGTCACTTTTGTTCTTAGTATGTGCGACCAGTTAAGCATTTATCACACTGGCGTTTTACGGGTGTATCTAGTGCGTGAATGCCGCGTTTTGGTGCTACAGTCATGACTTCAATAGTTGTTCCTACAACTATTCCGGAGGCGTCGGTCTAAAAAGCTACGTACGCCTGCAAAACGCAAGTATGTTACGTGCCTTACTAGGCCAATGGACTTAGACATAAAAGATCAGTAATATGCTCAACATTTTACAATTTCCTGATCATTTCGTTTCATTAATAGGGTTAAATTAAATAAGCCAGCGAAACTCTGCAGATGTTTGGGTCGATATCTAATTAAGATAAATAAAATATATTTGATGTTTTTTTTGGGGTCAACGACCGCTGGGAGTGTTGTAAAGGCCTGTTTAGATATAAGCGAGATCGCTGTTGTGCTCGGTTGCGATACCGATGCGTCAGGCGATTTCGCCTACCAAGCGCGACAGCGATATTCGCGTACCGATTCGGTATCGCGTACTTTTGTCGTATTTAGGTATCGATACGACTCACGTCTGTGAAGTTTACACAGTAAACTAATACTCAAGGGACCACTAACAGTGGTCGATGACCCCATAAAAAAATAATCACATAAATTTCATTTTTGTTTTATAATGTTTATTTATCGACAGCCATCACGTCTGCGGAGTTTTTTAATTTGACCCTGTCCATAGGTTTATTACAGATTATAGCATAGATATATTCCCTAAAATCTTAGAAAACAAGTTTGTTCGTGTAAAATTAATTATGAATACAGTGCAAAGATAATTGTATCATTTTTATATTTAAAACTTTATTGTGTCATCGTGTTTTGTTAACTATCATAAAACATTTAATTAATAAATAACACTATTTCTATATCATTCTATAGAATTACCTATCAAAATTAATAGAATATTTTTATAACATTCCTTAGAACGGTAACTTGTTTTGCTTTGTCTAGAAATTATATTGTATATTACATCATAAACGGATGTATTAAGTGTGCATGTAGATCAGAAACACAAAATAAATATATTATTACATAATTATTTAAGTCGTCTTAAAAATATTGTCATTTATGGCAATAAAATAATGGTCCTAAAATGACAATCAAAATATTATTCTGACTTGTTATTAAAATTGGTCTGGTGTTAAAATTATGCTATTTGATTACTTACTTACACCTTTTATTATTAGACTTATTTCCGTATTATACCATTAACGTAAATTAAAAACATTTAAACATCAAATAATTAATCTATTAGCCACAGACGAGTATAATATTCTAACACATAAATATCGAGCTATATCTCTTAACATTATAAATAATTTTACTTTACTATTTTATTTTTATAAAATAAATTAAATTATTTGCACACACATTGCATAGTTGATGATTCCCTTAGAATTGTAAATATTGAGAAATATCACTACATTACTGATACTGGGGAAATTAGATTTTTTGTGATTATGGGTATTGTAGAATATTCTAAACTTTGAGAATATATTTTACGCACACTATGCGATCAAAATAAGAATAAGAATCGTATTTACCATAATAACTGAGACATGTATAAGTTAGTCTGCACATCCCACTAATATTAAAAGTGGAAGATTGTAAACTTGTTTGTATGTTTGTTACTCAATCACGCAACAACGGCTGAACGGATTTGGATAACATTTGGCACACGGATTTACTATATCGTGGATTAACAAATAGGATACTTTTTATCCGGGTAAATGAAGTAATTCTTCTTGGATGGGAGTGAAACGGCTAGAAACTGCTGGTTTTTTTAGGCGTGATGCTGTTGCTGTGACGAAAAAAGTTAGCTGTTCCCTACATTTTGACGAGCTCTGCAAACATAAATGTAGGGAACAGCAGATTTTTTTATTCGCGATTTCAGGATTGGTCACTTGGTCCCATAGTTAAAGTTGTACATAATGATGAGTACGATGACCCCTTAAGAGAATGCCCATGAATTCAACTTCACCCTGTATTTGGTATTAAAGAAAAACAGATTCCGATACTTACCATCAGTATAATTTGTATCTGTCACATACAATTTGGTTCAAAGTCCAGCCATGCGCTGTTTAAACCGCCAAATTGTATAAATATGACGCCATAGCTTTAGCTATAGACAGCCAGGTCATAGTTTTCTCACATCAACAACCACAGGTTTTTTACAAGTGATCAACAAGATATAATGTAACTCATGTTGTTGTTGTTGTTGTTGTTTAATGTTATGTTGTTGTTTTAATGTTACTTTGTTTTTTATTTATGTTTAGTGTGTTTTTAGTTTAATGTTTGATTTCCTGTGCGAGTCTCAATAAATACTTTTTCTTTCTTTATATATTCTGACTTTCGTCAATTCTATTATCTATGAGGACTAATGCACACAAAGCGCTGTTTTGCCTACCTACTTTCGAAAAGGGAACAACTAATACCCGGTTTCTGAAGTCCATAGATAAACTCTTAATAGCTGTTGATACAACAAAGTTATAGATGCATTTTTAACTGTTCAACAACTGGCGATTTTGTGGAAAGCAATATGTTGTTAGCAACACTGTTGCCGTTTGTTGAATGAGTCTTGCAACAGAGCGGCGACCACGAAAAACTGAATAATTTTTTCATTATTCCACAGAATTTCCATTTTTGAACACAAAACGACCAAAGAATATCATTTGTTGAATAAACGCATCAGCTGTGGGTCAATAGCAACAAGTTTCAACAAGTCGTGTTTTGTAGAACGGTCGACACCTTATGAGAAACAAAATTCTTCCATAACTGAGTGTTCAGACGCTATTAAACTTCAGATAAATTGCACTTAAGAATATCTCACAAATCAAAAAAAAAAAAAACCAACAGAAACAGACATGAAGGTAAGTTGGCTGCAGAAAACAATCTAAATAGTGGTGTCACAACTGCCAAGGAGCAGCCAAAAAATGTAACAATAATATGCTATTCTCATAGCTTCGGCAGGGGACAAGAAATATAACCTATAATGCATATTGCATACCCTACAATTTACATAAACAAGGTACCATTTTTGTTTGATTGCTGCCTTTGAAATTTATTTTATGAGTTTTTCCATCCAATGGTTTTCTGGAATAAATACTTTTAGAGACAAGACCAATATAAATAATAACAATAATAAAATATAGTCAGATATTTTTTTTCGATTGAACTTACGGTGTTTGCAACTGTTCTTGTTTCCTTGCATTCTGTATGCATTAGCTCTTCGAAGGCGTTACACGCTAGCTGTCTTAGGACTTAAGTTTACAATTTTAATGATCACGATCCGAATTCCTGTGTTTCGTTATCGATCTCTCCGAAGACGAAGCCGCCTCTGCCGTCCATCTGAAGGTAGTGGTCGTGATGCTTCCATAGTGACTTGCGGTGAGATACCGTGAAGAGGGATATACCGACCTGTAGGAAAGAATGGTTCATTTTTAAATACAGTTTTTTGTTTTTTGCTTAAATACAGTTGTTTTTTGCTTAAATACAGTTGTTTTTTGCTTAAATACAGTTGTTTTTTGCTTAAATACAGTTGTTTTTTGCTTTAATACAGTTGTTTTTTGCTTAAATACAGTTGTTTTTTGCATAAATACTGTTTAATTTCAAAGAAGATTAATATCAGAATATCGACACAACGAAAGATCATCACTTTACTTTTGTCAATCTACAGCAGAAGGCTCCTTTGTTATGGCCTATTCAGATATAAGCGATATCGCTGTCGTGCGCGGTAGCGATACTGGTCCGCCTTCAGTTGGTACCGAGCTCACAGCGATATCGCGTACCGATTCGGTATCGCTACCGAGCACGACAGCGATATCGCTTATATCTGAAAAGTCTTTTATATTCCACTCTCCTCTTTACTACCTTTCCAATAAAGGTAAGAATAATAAATGAAGGAATTGCATAAGTGCTTTGAGGAAGTTTATGTCCCAGAAGTGGGAACATTATAAGCTGATTATGTCTGGGCTTTAAAAGAGCCCTGAATCTGTTGGGCCATTTCTTCTCAGGAGTAGTCAGGAAATGTCGACTCCATATAGCTTTTTTTTTGCGACGTACTAAAGTGATTCCGAAATCCTATATTCAGAATAAACGATTTCATTTCATATAGATTCTTACCTCTCTGCAGTACTGGTACATCTGTCCTTCAACATCAACGGACACGGCGCTGGTGCACTCGTCCAGGATCGCGAACTGAGGCTCGTGGTAGAACAGCCGCGCCATCTATTTGTAATAATAAAATTACTATAGTAGCCCGTAACACACATAACATAGAAGGGCCTCTGGGATGCCCAGAGTAAAGCATATTACATGAATCACGTTGACATTCCGGTCTGTTGGTGAAAAAAAAGATGGCGGTTTGTGAAAAAAAAGATGGCGATTTGTGAAAAACAAGATGGCGGCGTTAGTTCCAATTTTAGCCACTCCCCAAAAGATCCTTGTACGTTTGATAAAGGTTGCTACACCGTGAAGTTTCATTTCCGTAAATTTTGAAACAAGAACAATGGAAAATGAATGCTTCTTGATAACTTACAGCTATCCTCTGCTTCTCTCCGCCGGACAGCACGTCCATCCAGTCTTCCACTGCGTCCAATGCGCCGTCGCGGTTGGTGAGGTACGACAGTTGCACTATCTCGAGGTAGCGGTGAAGTTGCTCGTCTTTACGGCCGCGACGGCTCATCTCGTCGCGAGTTTGTGGGTAGATTATCTAAAACCAAAGTATACGGATTGAACTTTAGTAATAAGTTGGGCTAGAAGATTTTTATTTCAGAAAGAGGCATGTCCAAGAACTACACATTCGAAGGCATATGACATCCACCAACCCGCACTAGACCCGCATGTTGGATTAAGGCCCACTCCGTCTCTCGGAGATGAGGTCTGAGTCCCAGCAGTGAGAACATTATAGGCTGGTAATTTAGTAACTTTTATTTGTTTATTTTGTATCAATTGCATTGTATGAATACCCTGTGTTTATGGTAACTATTGTGGCGGCATCGACATCGCCACGTGCAAACTATCGTATCTCACTGACGTCACACTGAATCCTGCATCGCGCAAACAGGGTTTACTGCACGACCAGCGTATATACAACGTCCCAACATCAATCGTCGGGCAGTTCCCCGCCAGACATAATATCCGTCTGGTCGGAAGATCCTCCCTTTTCTATGGCATGGGTGAACTTTACACCCTATTCCTCATACATTAATGAATAAATGAAACTGGTCAGAATAAGATAAATGTATCAAAGAGATACCAACCTGATCTCTCAAAGTTCCCAGTGTCATATAAGGTCTCTGTGGCACGTAGAACAGTTTTCCTTTAGGCGGCTTGGTGAGGGTGCCTCCGAAGATCGGCCACAGCTCGCCCAGCTGACGGAACATGGACGACTTGCCGCAGCCGTTAGGACCACACACTAGCACGTTAATACCGGAGCTAGGGAAAAATATACGAAGATTAGTAACAAATAATAACAAGGACCAAAGAAAATAAATCAAGGACAATGTAATTTTTCCAGATTTGTTTGTTTATTGTGTGGTAGTTTAATTAAATAAGAATTCATCTTACATTATTTGGTTTACTTTTCCTTAAAACCATGGCAGTGTCCTAACATTTTTGCAGTATCATTAATGTATTCAAAACTAGCGACTCGCCCCTGCTTCGCATGGTTTTTACAACAAAACATCAAGATTTCTTTATTATATGCAAGTTTAAATATGAATGTATTTTACATAATAAATGTGCCGGAATAAATTCTGTAACGGCCGAACCCAATAACCTATCGTTAGTAAAAGACAGATTGCTATTGATGGTCAACAGTATAACTCTATCTGTCACTGTGTCACATTCCATAGAATTCCTAGTCTCTGACAGATTATTGGGACGTTAAAACCATAAATAGATAGGTTTTTCTATCTCCAGTATGCCAAAACTGGTGATAGATAGGTTATTGACAGTTATTGGGTTCGGCCGCTAGTGATGGTGAAAATTGCATCATAATTCGTTGCGTAGTTTCGAAGATCAATGCGGTCTCGCAGACAGACAAAAAAAAGCGATTTTGATTTATAACACGTATAGATAGATACAAAAGAATTTAATTTACGAATATTTGTTACACATATATGACTATTTGTTACTTTTTAATTAAGTAAGTAAGTAATAAAGTAAGTCGTTTATTTTGCAAATATGGGTACAGTAAAAGGTGATAATTTTTAAACAGATAGGTTCAGCCATATCTTGCCGACAGGCATGCAAAACTTAAATAAGAGTTTCACGCTAAAACAACAATAAAGTAATTGCCTTTATTGTTGTTTTAGCGTGAAACTCTTATTTAAGTTTTACAGGGTGTAAAAAGACACATCACAAAGCCGTAAACTACGCATACTGTACGTATAGCTAAGTAGCTTTGCGCAAAAATTATTGCTGGGAACCGTAATTTTTTTTTTTTTAATAAAAAAAAACAAGTTTTTATTGCGCGCAATGTAACGCGAACCCACGCTTGAATGAACGAATTCAGTGTTAGTTAAGCTCCGCCCCTACGCTACGTAGGTAGGTACTTGTTGTTCATTGCGTTTTTGTAACTTCAAATGCGTAATCTGTTAAGATAAATCTAAAATTCAGGTAATGTTTGTTTGGAAAAAAGTTTCGTATTATCGCATAGAATTCATTTTCGTGAAAAAGTAAAAAAAAAAAAATGCGACTTTGACCTTCAATATCTCCAGAGCCAGTGGATTCCCAGGTATGGTCTAGTGGAAAAAAATGATGCAAATAATGGGTAGAATATGTGGCTTTCGGCTTCGGAAAGTGTCTTTTTACACCCGATATTATGATACATTGAAGAGCACTACTACAAAAATGTTTTTTTTTTTTTTTTTGATAAAAAGCATATGACTTTTAAGATACGTGATACAAAATTACAGTTTTAGTGAATATGATGATTACAGCCTTACAAGTCTTGATATTGAGTACTTACATGTTTTGCCATTATGGCGTACAAAATTAGTCTCAGTAGACAGTAAAGCCATTGTAGTATACTCAAAACTTTTGCAATGTCACTGATTTAAAATTTGTTGGTCCTTTAGGACAAATTTTGGTCCTATTAGCCTGCAGATAAATACAGATGGTTCACTCCGTATTTTAGGTATGAAGCTACAAGCACGTGGCGGGCTCGACTTGTTGGGCTAATTCAGTGAGTGTAATGTAGTCAGAAGATCTAAGAGTTACGCGATAGAAAGAGAGGCAACTTCTAGGAGAATATAACTGTAGGTAATTAGCGCTGTGCGACCTGAATTGCACTTTATTGTGTGGTAGCAAGAGTCGCTTTTATTGTTTTTTATTTTTTTAACCGTCTGTTCTCATGTGCTATTAGTAGAAATGGGACCAAAATTAGGTAGTGCCCTCATGTTGTGTGTGATGTGTAATACTAACCGCACTTCAAAGGTTAGCTCCTTGATGAGTACGTCACCGTTGGGAGTCACGAGTGGCACCTTGTCGAAGCGAATGATCTTGTCCTGGTAGATGATCTTGCCCGCGCCCGGCGCTAGCAACGCTGGGATCTCCGCTGAAGAAAGAATGAGAATTTACTAAAAAACGGTTCAAAATCACACGGTTTGAGTGTCCTACTTTATTTAATAACGTTCAAAATCACACGGCTCGGGTGTCACTTGGATGAGGAACGTTCAAAATCACACGGTTTGGATGTCATACTTTCATGAGGATCGTTCAAAATCACATGGTTCAGGTGTTATATTCTCATGTGTTTCGTATTATATCCTATTGAGCTTTATAATAACACGTTAAACCACAAATGGTGCATGTGGTGTTAGCCTGTAAGTAAATGTTGCATTTATAAACGTATTATCAAGGGATTTATGTAAATGTTTTGTGTAAACAATTGTTGGCTAACTTAAATAAATAAATAAATTACCAAAAATTATTTATATTGAAGTCACTATTATAATCAACGCTATTGTTAAACAATTTGAATGATCTATTTTTAATGTACATTTTAAAATTTAGTAATGATTATGAGGTAATGAAGAAATGATAATAGTAATGTGCTTCCAAGCTAGTTAGGTGGTTCGATGATCTTAAAAATCCTTCCGAGACATACTGGATGCGGAAAGCTAGCCGGGAGTTGTGACGCAACTTGGGAGAGGCCTATATCCAGCAGTGAACGAGCAAATATAAATCGGATTTACACTATCCCTTTTATTAGTTAGCTAGTGTTTAAGGAATTGGGACAGGGCCTACTCACCAAATATCTGCAGTGCTATTGACAGCTCACTTCACCCAAGTTTTCACGGTGAGATATTTACAGAATAGCGTGGCTGGAGTAAGGCTCGTCCCAATTCCTTCCGATTGTTTGCGCAAATCCACATATTTCCCTCATACGCCAATACAGGAAAAATCTGTCATCCACACGGTCGGTCCGTGCATGGGAGACCATTCATTTCATACTGAGACCCCTCCGTGCTTCGGAACGTAAGTTGATCCCGTCTGTCATTGAGGGCAAGTCCTTGAGGGACCATATTGCGGTTGGCTAGTTAGCTAGCCTGATGATGTTGACCAGGTGAGGTATTGGTCAAAATTCAAACGCGAGCCAATCAATTGTTTAAAAAAGGACTCACCGCCTCCATTCTGCGTGTTCCTGTCTACCATGGTCCGGGTGTAGTTGCCTTTGTTGATGTCATCGAGCACGGTGCGTAGTTGCGTCACGCGTGACGTCAGCCCTGCTAGCTTGCTCAGCTCGCGACCAGATAACACTAGTCTGCCGATACCTTCCGCCATTTTGACTAACATACGGCCGTATGTGTAGTAGTGCTGTAAGAAAAATAATGATGTCTCATCTGCCAGTAGTGACATGTCATCTATGCCTCTCAAATTGCAACATAAAATAGGCATGGTTGATAGTGTGGCGGCTACAACGCCACACGCGAACTCTTATCAAACTGACGTCACGCAAGATCCGGCATCGCGCAAGCAGAGTTTACCGCTGCGACGAGTATATACAACGTCCCGACATCAATCGTCGGGCAGTTGCCCACCAGACACAACACCCGTTGAGGATGAGTGAACTTTACACCCTGTTCCTCATACATCTATAATGATTGTTTTACTTTCCTGGTCGAGCTCTTCGACAAAAGCTCTGTTACTACAAAAACTGTAGCATTGAATAATGAACTTTATTCATGCAGTGTCCATTACTTTAAGAGAGGAGAATAATAATTTTATTGAGACGATTATCTCAAATACAAGGACAAATAAATCTGCAGGAAAATCTCTTGTTAAGTAATATGGTGTATAGGGCAACCATTCATATGAGATAACCTGATAATAAACATTTATATTTTACCTTAAATCTATCATTTTCTGTTCCCGTGGTAAGCAGGTTGTGGTCAATCGCGAAGAAGGGCCTTGATACCGCGAAGAAGCCGACTGTGATGGCGATATCTGTGAGATAGAAGATATTTCGTTGATAAAAGTACTTTTCATCTTAACGAAGTTAAGTCTTCAGTCCTCAAGTCCGCTAGGACGGACTGGAAGCGGAAGGCGAACCGGGTGCTATGGCGCAGCTTATATCCAGCACTGGATTGCAATAGGCCCAGTTGATTTATACAGTTCCGATCAGCAACATCTCTTTTTCGGGAGCCCTAGAGCGTTATCACACTGACGATTAGCCAGCGTGTTTCCAGCGAAGCGATTTGTGAATGTGCTCTTCGCAGGTGCGAAGCTAGCTAGCCGCCACACGACGTTTTCCCAATATTGTACACTCGCTTGTCTCGCTCTCTCTTGTGCACTCAGGTCAATTGCTCTCGTTCCACAAACGCGGCGAACTCGCTACGCACACTCAGCGAGCTCGTTAACCAATCGCCTCGCTGGAAACACGATCGCAAATCGACATGATATGACTCTTAGGGCATGAGTTATCAAAATACTACGAAACAACTAACGTTCGCAGACGTTGGGACGTTGAAAGAGAAAAAAAACAAAAATATTAAGTCCGTCAGTCAGATAATAAAAAAATATAAAACACTTATTTTTTGCTTTATCATATTAATAAAAAATGGTTTAGATAAAACGCATTAAAGTTCCGATTGGGGGTTCGCTACGTCACAAGTCAGTATAAAATCTACCGGCCAGTGACGTCGTGCCACATTTTATCGCATTGCCTACTCAATGTATTGCCGTAATCTTTTGATTACGTACAAAAAGAACATACGTGTCCAATATTTTTTATACCATTCCCCCTCTAAAAAGCTTATTTTATTCACTGTTTTCAGTGAATAAAAAGAACTTTTAATCACTGTTTTGGTGTTTGAATTTAGAACACATCTATTTAAGTGACCTCCATCTCAATGCTATACAACCTCCTTGCGAAAACATACTCCATACACAGGAAATAAAATAGCTTCACAAGTTGATTATTATTAGAAATAATAAGAAAATTACTTTAAATTTTAGTAATTGTTCCAATTTTAATGTACATTTTAATTAATTCAACCTTCCTTTTTTCTTCATTAAATGTCTATTTTCGCTTAAATCTTTCTTTTTCTCGTAGTCATGGTATAAAGTATAGTATGCAACTCTTGAATAAAACGGATTCATATCGAGGGCCATGAATTACTCGCGTCGCTCAGGATTCTAACATTTGAATCACTCGCTACGCTCGTGATTCAATCGTCATGAATCACTCCCTACGGTCGTGATTCAGTCGTTAGAATCCTTCACTTGCTCGAGATTCATCTATGGCCCTCGCTTTAAATCCGTCTTTTATTCACTAATTGCATAATATACTATTAATTATCTACCTGACGGACAAAAAAATTTTTTTTATCAACATCCCTTTTTCCGCACGACAATTTCCGCGTTTCTAACTTAAAAAATTATGAACTTCCATACAAACTGTCGGCGTTTTTAACCCCCTTTAGGGGATGAATTTTTAAAAATCTTTCTGTGGTGCTCACTTTCGTTATAAAAAAAGAACTCTTGTCACAGACGAATACAGATGGGTCATTAGTAGGTACGCGGCGGGCGCGACTTTTCGAATTCAGTGAGCGTAACGTACTCAGAAGATAAAAGAGTTCTAGGTGAATATGACTGTAGGTAATTAGCGCTGTGCGACCTTTTTTTTTTTTTTTTTGAGTGTTGGAAATTTATATAAAATAACTTCTCCCGCTCTGGGCGGAGCGGGAGGGCGTGTCAGACTTTTACTGACTAAAACCCACCCGTGTTCCTTCCGTTGCCTGTGTGCCGGGGTCGCGATATCCCTTTCGGACAAACCCGCAACCCCGGCAGGCATTGGCCCTTCCGGACCCCGTCAGTTGGTGCTGACATCTCTTTGAGGCGCGCGTGGAACACAACGCGCCGTCGACCCGGGCCTGGTCCCTACCGGACGGCGAGCTACCCATTGCTCACCGTCCGCGCTGTGCGACCTGAATTGCATTTTATTGTATCGTAGCAAGAGTCGCTTTTTATCTAAATGGTTTTGTGGAGTGACCCATCTGTACTAATTTGTACTAATCTGTGCTCCTGTGCGAAATTTTATGCCTAGACCCAGTGTAGGCTGCGCGTTGTGTGTCAGTGAATTGAGGATTTTTATTAAGTAGTTTATGCATACGATTCGATATCATACTCTGGAACTGTCTTTTTTTTTTTGTAAGTCTGTTTTGTTTACCTTAATTTTTGACAGCCATACTTACATTTAGCAATAATGTTGTCAATGAAGCCCATGCCGACTCTGAAGTTGAGGAAGTTCCGTAGATGTCTCGTCAGCTTGTAGAAGCTGGCCAGCAGTGTCAGTTGCTCCCGGTGGTTACCCTGGAAACCAACAAACAAGCTTTACCACCAGCCGAGCCTTTTCCCAACTATTTAGGGGTCGGTTTCCTGTCTTAACGGGTTACAGCTGAATACCAGTATTTTACATGGAGCGACTGCCTTTAGAGCCGAAGTAGAGTATAATATCTATCTATTAAATAAACTCAGTCAATCAGATCTCTTTTTTTTATTCGTTGTTGTTATTAGGATAATAAATTTTCAAAATGACAAAAGTCTTGATATTTACATCGACTGAAAATTTGCAACACTTTCTAAGATGTCGACAATGTTTAGTTCCGCTTTTACACATTAAGGGGGATGCGCTAAGGTAGCCCGCGTGATTCAAATTTTCTTGAGTTTTTTCCATTTAGTAGGTCAGTGTCAGGTTGTATGTTGATCAAAATATGATTCGCGAACGTAACAAATATGGCTTTACGTAATTATAATCATTACAATCAGCATTACAACTTCATAAGTTAGCATAATTGTCAAATGTCATGATTTCATGAAATAGTCATTCAATGGGATTACATGAACTTAGAGAGTTGTATTGATCATTTTTATGATTATAATTCTATAATTAAACATTTGATACGGCTGCGAATCATATTTAGATCAACATAGAACATGATACTGACCTGCAAATTGCAAAAAACGTAAGAATATTTGAATTTCGCGGGATACCTTGACGCTTTCGCCTTAATATGAAACCTTGATGCACTTCAGTCCAGGTGATGAATTGATAACCTGCCATAGCATTATCTATATCTGCCATACCACTATAGTTTCTATACTATTATCAAGTATTTATTTATATCTGTTTTAATTAACCTTAGGAGTTCAAACGCGTGATTATAGAATATAATTAATAACAATCACGTGCACGATAAGGCCGATAAGCCTGATACTATAATAGGCTTTACCAGTGAAATATAAATTATTTATCGCAAGTGCTACTGCTGTACATGAGGTCCCAGGTTCGATTCCCGTGTCGGGCAAAGTGTTAGTGGGTTTTCCCAGTAGCAGCCCGGAGTCTGGATTTGTGCCCGGTTGATGGCAATAGGCTCGTCCCCTATTACATGGGACTTAAACATAACTGGCGAAATGTGGGTGTACTATAGGTACATCTCTGCCTAACCCTTCAAGAAAATACAGGAGTGATGTTATGTATTATGTGTAGAAGTTATTTAACCACTGACCAACCCGCAGTGAGCCTATATGGTGGATTATGGCCCAGTCCCTCTCACAGAGATGAAGCCTGTGCCCCAACAGTGGGAACATAATAGGCTGATTGAGCTTATGCTAACCATTGGTAGAACAAGCACCTACAGTTTACACAAAAACTATAGTTTGACCGAGACCGCTGTACCGGGCCTTATGAATGCGCGGCGAGGCGGGGGGCGGGACGCCGTCAGCGTTGACGAATAAGCGGTACAGCGGTAACGGTATGCAATGCTACAAAAGTATAATCTGCACATTTGAATAAGTAGACTTAATGGGAAACACTCACCTGATAGAAAGCAATTTCTTCCGAGTATGTGATCAGCCTGGAATTCACGTATCTGAATTCACCTTCCAGTTTCTGTTCGTGAACCGTCATCTTAGCTGCAATAGAAAAAAAATACGGCCGTCACAGTATTGTAATTACGAAGAAAATAATAACATAGATTATCCTAACCAATATTATAAACTAATTGTTGCCCGCGACTTGGCCTGCGATCCAGGTTGAAAAGTAAGCTATTTCCTTCTTCAGGTCATGGTCTACCTACACACAAACTAACTTTCGCATTTATAATATCCTAACTGCGAAAGTGTTTGTTTGTTACGCTTTCACTGTAAAACGGCTGAGCGGATTTGGATGAAATTTGGCACAAGGGTAGACCATGACCTGGGTTAGGACATAGGATACTTTTTATCCCGGTATTCCCGCGGGATCGATACTTATGCGGGGGAAACCGCGGGGCGCAGCTAGTAATTGATAAAAATTGTAGTACCTGTCGGTCTTCTGAGGTATGTCAGCAGTACTCCAGATAAGAGTAAGTATGCCATCATTATACCAGGAGTCTGGAATTGAAAAATATATATTCAAATGCTTTGATTCGATACGTAGGTTCTTATGCATGTAAATAAACTAGCTTAGCAAGATATTTTATTAATATGATTTAATTATCAGCAAAATGGTTTTTAAACTATTAATAAATGGTAATTTAAAAGCATGAAGAATTACTCACTAAATCCATCGATCCGGATCGATTAGGTCAACTAAATTTAAATGAACCTTCTATATTTAGAACTCATGAATGCGTATTTCGGGGACTTAATACAAATGTCGATACCAAATACAGTGTATCTGCTCACCGGTGTCCGAACTGTTAAGGCGAAGCAATATGATGAATTGTATCGACAAATCCACCATAATAAGGCATTTTGGAAAAGGTTAAGTAAAAAAAAACAACCAATTTTTTTTACACTTTTTATGTTTCAAGTATTTTTTAAGGTTCTAATGGGAGTTTTCGATAAACCTTTTCAAGTCAACTTATTGCCTACTTTTGTAGCTGTCGAATGAAACCACTTTAATGCCTGAAGGACCATCATACATCGGTAGATATTGCAAAATAAATGAACCCACTGTACTCAGTAAAAAAATGGCCGCCATTTCAAAACAGTGAGGGCAAAATGCCTTATTATGGTGGATTTGTCGATAAAATGTGTCATATTGCTTCGCTTTAACGGGTCGGACACTGGTGACCAGACACTGTTTATATTATGATCAGAATCTAATTTTCTGTGTTTTAACTTTAACGATCCCACAGCTGGATAAAAGAGTTTCGTTTGAACTTTCTTAATTTCTAATTAATAGGTAATTTTCCATTCTCAAAACACGTTTTTAAAATCCACTTACCGATGCCCCCAGATTAACAGTAAGTCTGTACAGATATATGCTAATATCCAGCATAGGCTTGCTGATATTACTGTACAAATCAACGACGGTATCGCAGAACTTCTCTATGTCTGTGGTCAACAGCTGATCAGCATTTGATATCCGATTGTCTAAGTTCGATACTTGGTAGTATGTGAAGCCCCTGTAAGTTGAGTAAGCAGTGTTATTTTATGGCAGTTTGGTCTTTAGTTACCTGGGAAAAGGTGTTGTTTTTGCACCGCTTGCTAAGTTATGGACTGATAATAATCTGACAATCTCGGGCACCCCCTCATCGCGGGAAAGTCCGAAAGGGATACCGTGGCCCCTGGCAACGTACAGGCAACACGGGGGTTCACGGGGGGTCGTGGGTTTTAGTCAGTCAGAGTCTGGCACCTCCCGCTCCGCCCAGAGCGGGAGAAGTTATTTGATAATTTCCCACCCAAAATTTCCCCCTCATCTTTAGAGACAGTCTTCTACTTTGGTCTCTTAACTCTACCAGTTAAAACCAAAATAGTAATGTCAATGTTACCTTGTGGTCCAAGGACCACAATTATCTGAAGCTATCTTTAGATTATTACAAGGTTATCTATACATATATTTATATACATACACATAAATATAATTGAAGTGTCTGTTTGTAATGTCAAAATAACAGCTTTTTACTAAATGCGTATGAACGTATATAATATACGGTAGTTATAACAAAAAATAAATTATTAAATTTTTTTCTGTCTGTTTATCCGTGTATGTGAATATCTGAAACGGCTGAACCGATTTTGTCGGGACTTTCACTGCCAGATGGCTGATGTTATAAGGAGTAACTTATGCTACTATTATTTTTATTTTAGAAAATGAATTAGGATCCACGCGGTTGACGCCGCGGGCAGCAACTAATCTAAACTAATATTATAAAGAGAAAATCAAAAGCTACGGGACCGATTTAAAAAATTCTTTCACCAGTAGAATGTTATAATTTATTTTAAAAAATCACTCGGGCGAAGCCGCTGGCGGAAGCTAGTTAATAATAACACCAATAAGGCAATATTCTATCATGTTTTTACATATTTATGTGGTTGATTATAACTATAAAGTAAAGTATGGAGTAGTGTTTTTTTTACTAGCATTAATTTTGGGCTTTCGATTCTTTCATTTATCAATTGTGAACTGACTAATATTATCAAGAAAACGGTAATTTTATAACGCAATTTGCCAGTCATGAAATGCCGGCGGCGGCGTTGCGAGTTTGTCCGAAAGGATATCGCGACCCCGGCACACAGGCAACGGAAGGAACACGGGTGGGTATTAGTAATTAAAAGTCTGACACGTCCTCCCGCTCCGCCCAGAGCGGGAGAAGTTATTTGAAAATTCCACAAACTCAAAAAAAAAAAAAAACAACTTGTGTCAATCGCAATTCCAGTAGAGGATTCTGATTGACACTGACACTGTTACAATCATGTCAGACATACTAGGTATTATGTTCAACATTTATAGTCATAATAACAATCAATAAATGAACATTGATAGTCAATCCAGCGTATCTAAGAAGATTATATAAGCAATTTTCGGACTTTGGATTCGTATTTAAATAGTTATTGCACATACAGCGTATATGAGAAATATCATAACATTTCGTTCAGTTTAATGGTCTGTACCACATCTTTACTTATGACTACAACTTTCTATTACACGCTGCATAAAGCACTTGTTTTTTTTTACTCGAAAAAGTTCATCACGGCTGTCGCAAATCGCAAGGAAAAAACTACACGATACGGGTGGCCAATCTAATCAAATACAAATAGGTAACTACAGCCCTACTGTTTATTGCGGGAGGGGTGGTGGTGATGAGTCACAAGAGCAGACTTCCCCCCGGTACTGAAGACCAGTACCCTAATTACGTAATACACGATCAATCAGAATCTGAATCGTTTTGAAACAGATTGCTAAACCATTGCTTCATAATTAAAAAAAAAATATCTGCTCAAATATGTAAATAACGCAATGAATGTTGTTGAACCGTCAAAATGAAACAGATTAGTCGTAATCGTTTACAAAAATGTGTTACGTAATTAGATAGCCGAATAGCTGAAAAGGGTCTACATGGCCTGCAGCAGCCGTATTCAGGAATTAGAATTGACGTCCGTATTACGTCAATTCAACGATGTACAAATTTATTTCCTTAATATTGTTATAAATAACTTAGTTCTTTTATTTGGTGTCTGCTAATATTACAAAACAAGTAAGTACCTGAATAGAACAATAAAATAAACTTATTTGTAATTCTGTTGATGTATATTTTGTGTAATGTTAATTGCTGAGCAAATAATAATATGATGAAGGTCTCCGCAGACAATCGCCCAGCTTTATCTTCGTATCGATCGGCCGATAGCTAAATATCAAATATTTGTTTAATATACACTGGACGATGTTAGGTACTAGGTAGAACCTATGTAGATGTGCTCTTATAATCAGGTGCTAAATTCAAATGATTTTATTTCATATAAACGTACAAGGGCACTTATGAAACGTCAGAAGCTAGGTGCACGGTTCCAATTGGCCGTTTCCTATGGAGAAGAGCCGGCAAGAAACTCCACGGTTACTCTTTTAAAAATAATTGGCCTTTATAATATTTTCAAATAACAGTATTAATTGGTATGGGAGGACAGTGTAGGTCTTTCAACAAGTTCCAGATACTTAACGAAATAGAAGATGGTCAATAAATCTACAGTCCACTAAGCCTACAGCGTTCTCACATTCACAAAATAGAAAAGTAGCTATATAAAATATGAAAAAATTTATAAAAATTAAAAACCTATTTTAAACGAAATGACATTGATTGCTATTACAACTGTAACAAATCTGAATAATTATCATGTACGCAAAAGCCACTAATAAAGTGTTGAAATTAAATTGTAGGTATATAATGTCAAATATTAGGATGGTTATGTCAAGGAAGAATGTAAAAAAAATATAAACATGGTAATTTGGGAGCAATTAAGAGACTCTTACATAATATGCCGTTAATGATGTACCAGGGAAGCCACATGTGCAGAAGGAACTATTGCCAAACTTCCTTGTCTTCAACGTAGTCTTTAATTTTATAATATGCTTTCTTGATAAGGACACGTTTGATGTGGGTTTTAAACTTCCCATCGCTAAGTTCTGTAACCTACTTTGGCAACTTGTTATAAAAGCGGATACTGTTTTTTAAGAAATTACTTGCTTGTTTTAGTTACTCTAAATTTGGGTATCACAATTTCATGTCGACTACGTGTATTTATATTATGGATAGGTGCTACGAGTATAATAGTCAGATAAGTACTGGCTTGTCTAGTATTATCATTCGGATATGTTATGTGACATAACTTCACCCCGTATTCCCCGAAGGGTAAGAGGTGTACCTATGGTACAGCCACATTTCGCTAGTTATATCTCATTCCCATGTAATCGGTAGTAAAAAAACACCTTGACAACCTTCTTCGAGATAAAAACGAAATTTCGGTACTGGTCGAATACGTGCGAGCGTCCGGCCGGCAATGTTTGTATGCAAATCCATATAGTATCTAAGAAAACTCTTAACTGACATGTTATTTAAAAATGGAACGAAGTGTTCACTTCAACACATAGCAACCAAGGAGGTAACTTATCAAAGATTTTATTTAAATTTCGATTTGGCTTGCACATACAGTTTTTTAAAGTAAAGAAGAAACAAATGAACATATTAGCGCGTGATGAATGATCGTTGTTCGTCATTGATTCTGGAATCTATAATTAATTTACTCAATTTGAATTTCCGCGCATTATTATGAGAAAAGTACTATTTTTCAAGTATTGTAAAGTATTTCTTTGTCTATTTTTTGTAGCGTACTTTTTCGATATACTTGTAAAAATATTTAAATACTATGTAATTATGCAACAATATCAAAATTGACAGTCATTGATCACAATGTTTGGTATTTCTAAAATATACTGGTTTCCTTGGGTTAGCGGCGATGTCAGCGGAGGTCACTATCATTGCGTAAATACATACTTGTTTATGAATGCAATACGTTGGTAAACTGGTTCTCGATTCGAACATCAACGTTCAATTATGTAAATAGTTTTTTAAATCTGATAGAGAGTTCCAGAGATTAGCACGTACAGACAGACAGACGGACGCGTTGTGGCGGCGGGGGGGACTTTGTTTTATAATATGAAGTGATATTTAATGTTTCATTCGTTACTCTAACTTAATGACATACTGAATTTCATTTGTGCTATTTATTTGAGCTAGTAAATAAAGATTATTGAAATGAGTTGGAGACCTACGCCTACTTGTTTGATATAAATTCATTTTTGATGTACCGTGTAGAGGTACCTACCTACCTAGTACCTATGCTAAGATATAATATTAAAACAAATATAATGTAAATGTGAGTGGAAACACTGGGAGGGGGGACGCTCTAGGATAGGATTACCATTTCGAAATTTGAAAAGTCCTGACAAAAAGACTGACATTTGAAAAAAATACCCTTAAAATGAGAAGGCCGGGCATAGTCCAGACGGGGGCCAAAAAGCCGGACATGTCCAGACAAATCCGGATGGATGGTAACCCTACTCTAGGAGGAAATAATGGTGATGTTCTTCTGAAAGGTCATGGTGAACGAAGCAAAAGGTGTATGTCAGGAGCGTAGCAGCCTATGTGGCGTTCTATAGTTTTTGCCTACCCCTATGGGAAGGTGTGAGTTTCAATGCAAATTCAGACTTATGTTGTTAATATCAGATTACATTATTCGTCATAGTTTTACCGTGGACGAAAAAACATAGGTAAATAACATTGATCTTGAATGTATTCAATTGATAAGAACTATTGCGATAAAATCCGTGCAGTAAATGCGAAGTAAATTTTATAACTTTCAATTTTATTATAAGTAGGTACCTACTTAAAGACCAAAATAAAATGCATTGGTGCATATACATAATATAACATCACGCTTGTAATCGTGGAAGGGAAAGGCAGAGGTGTACCTATATTAGACACAAGTTCCATTTAATAGGGGCGTGTATATATTAGGGCTGAAGACGGGTCTGGAAATAAACTTAACATTAGCCGGCTAAACTTGACATTATTTTTGAGTAGAGGCTATAATGTTCGACATTATGTGCATTTTCGATAAATGATTTTATCTTTAGCCGGCTAAACTTAAGTGTAGCCGTAACCCCTTGGCTAAAAATGAAGTAGCAAATGAAAATGGCTGAAAGGTAGGTTAGGTTTGAACTGTGACCACACAACGCACGAGCCGAGCAAGCGAAGCGAGCGGTGCCGCGGTAGCGACCGACGAGTGCCAGGGTCGGTTAAGGCAGAAAAGAATGTAAAACACCACATTCCCAAAACACATAAGCGTATACTTGGTCAAAATTATACTGTCATGCGGGCAGTGACTTGCGTGAATAAAAGGTTTAAAGTCTGGGTGCAAAGTCAAACGCTAAACACCTGTTATTACCGTGGAATGTATGATTAAGAGCGATTACTTGTTTTATAAGTGGTGTAACGAAGTCCCAAATTCATGTGTAAATGTTACGATAGATTTCTAACTAGGTACTATCGAGGACACTGGCGCCTGCCCACTTTTCGACGTTATTGGCTAAGCAATAAGGTCGAAAAGTGGTCCTGCGCCCGTGTCCGCAATGGTACATACAAGAAAAACCTAAGATTTAAAATAAAAAAAAATCAATGTAAGTAGGTATGTAATTATTTGAAGGTGATTTTTCACAATGCTTCGTCGTATTTCATCGGACTTTAAAAACATAATGTATGGTTTATATAAAACACCATCCTCAATGAAAACCTATTGAGAGTATGTAGACTGTGGGTTTTAAATCGTAACTCAAACTCATTTATAATATTTATAAATGAGTTTGTTTATTACGCTTTCACGCTAAAACGGCTGAGCGGATTTGGATGAAATTTCACACATGGGTAGACCATGACTTTTTATCCCAATATTCCCACGAGATCGAGACTTATGCGGTTGAAACCGCGAGGCGCAGCTAGTAACATTATTAAACGGACATAGATACCTATAAAAACTATAATTTCTCGGAAGAAACGGATACTGTACTTAGCTTGAGTAAAGTCTAAGTTTGCTTTATAAATCTCAGCCTAAAGTTAGTAAAGTACAATAATTATGTAAGACTTGAATAAAATATGCTGACTCATCAAAGCGCAGGTCAAGGTTTTTATTATTTAGATTGTATGTAAACTACTCGTATAGTTCAACAAAAAAACAAGACATTCGTCTTGTTGCCGGGCTATTGTAGCTTAGGAATTAATATTCTATAAATGTGGATGGTAACCGAAATTGTGTATACCCGAATCGCTTTAGCGTGGCAATAGGGGTCATTGCCCTTTCACTAATATCTCTCCATAAGAACCCAAACAATAAACTATGTATGTTTTTTGTTACTGGAACATTGTTGAAGATCAAGATAGATATTGATTTAGGACGTTACCGGACTTCATTTCAGTTTTTGAAATAAAGAATGCTAGATAATGTAGGTGGGTCAATGACCGCTAGTGCCACGCTAAAGCGATTCGGGTATAGCTGTTTAATTTGTATGTTTTATCAGCCGGAAACATCCACTAAGCTGGAGAAAAATATCACATGTATAACTGATAAGCACAACAAGGTCATTTGCGAAGGCTTCCATAGATAACTTTTATATCCAAAGCTGTATCTAGGTTAATTCTAAAAATAAAGCCACTTTGTGTTCCAACTAAGACTTGGTTAATATCAGGGAAGTTAGGTCTTTCGAGTCGCGTGTCATTTACTCAGTAGAATATCAGGCCCTGTTGTTAGGTACTGAACAAAGTCTTAACCTAAGTCTACGGAGTCTACGGGGAGTACAAACGGAATATTCTCATCACCATATTTTATTAAAGAATTGCGTTCCAAGTAGGTATTCTATTGTTTTACAAAAACTATTTGAAGACTTTCTTTATCAATCACTGACAAAATATTAAAAAAAAGATTTAAAAAAAAATGAAACTATGCAGTGGCGGATTGTCATTTAGGGGGGGTTTGACCTCGCTGAGGGTAGGTTTTAGTAAAGTAAACACTAAAAAAACCACACATTTTTTTTGCATGGCGCATAGCAAGCCTCCTCGTATTATTTTTCGCAAATTCCTCAATGACTTCGTTAAGTTGTAGACTACTAGAGATAATATCTCGGCGAATATGTAATACATGGCGGCCAAACCGGGCAGCGTGTGTGACAAAATGAGTGGCGCGCGAATTCAAAATTCGTCACGTAAACAAAACAGAAAAAAACTTGAAAACATAATACCTATTAAGTTAAGGATAATTGATGAAAATTATACCTTAGGTAGTGTTTAATTAGAATAATATCAGGTTCACTTTAAGATTTGTCACAGAATTCAGATGCTTTTGGCTTGAGGATTGGATTGGATTGGATTTTTATTATGTTAGTATTATTTAGTAACGAAAGTACCACTTTCGTAAGTTTGCCAGGGTACGAATAAATATCTATTAATTTCTATGTATGTTGATGTAAACTTACGAATTTGCATTTATTTCTGATCCTTGTAAAATATTGACAACCCGTGAATAATATAAAGAAAGTACAATTTTGAAACCAAATGTACCGCGGTAACTGTTACAACAAAAAGTTCGTCATTGATGTTTACTTTCAAAACGCTCACCTGTAAAATGCATTTTCTGCAGATTCGTAAATTTTCCATAGAGATGACGATATTATTTAAGAAGATCAACACACCAACTATTGTCGATAATCGTACATAATCAGTGTCAGATATGGGCTTCTGACTACCCGTAACGACTGTTAAAGATCTACGAATTACAAGCGGGACAAATGGCATAACGTGCTTTCCGAGGCACGAAAATCTGGGACTAAGGAGTCACCGATTTTCGTGCCTCGGAAAGCCCTATAAAGGTATAGGGCTATAAACTCAAACATGGTAAATATAGGTACTACTTACTTCAGGTACTCTTGATATAAGTGCAGCGTAAGATTGGTCCTAAATTTTAACTTTAGCTCTCCTATACTCCATTTCAGTACATTATTTACTACAGATATCTGAAACAGAAAGATAATCATTATTGCCGTGACTGCGTCATTGTACTTAATAATGAGTTGTATCTATTATAGCTAGATAACGATCTAGTTTTATTACGCCTAAAAATAATGAATGGCTTGTAAATCATATTTTATTATTTATATAAATTTAGAGCATGGAACAATGACCAAGAATAAGTAAATTATTTGTTCTCGGTAATCGTATTCTTATAATTATATTATATTCTTTTTGATTGTTACACAGACAAAGGCTGAACCTAATTGCTAAAAAGTTCTTAATTTAGTTTTAGGGTACTTAAATTGACTAAAATGGTAGAAAAATAATAAAATATGCATATTCATTATTGGTCATTATTTTGATTAGTATACATTATTGATACTAATCAAAATTTGATTAGATTAAAATAAGTTTTTGAAAATGTTTATATGAATAATGTAACAAATTATAAAATAATACTAACAATAGGCATGGCAATGAAGAATTTTGTTAATAACCTTCTAAACTCCTTGTGGTTCATTGTGATTATAGATCTGAAACAAAAAATATACATTAATAAGTATAACACATAGATAAGTAATAAAAATTTCATGAATATTGCTGTAAAGGAATTCATAACAGTATTTTATTTTCTGATGAAGGCTGTATCTGTATTGTACATGAGATTGGAAGAAAACGAGATTGAGGTATTTTTTTTTTAAATTTGTTTATGTAAAAACACCCCATAATGTATGATAGAAGTTGTGTCAGGAAACACAACTTCTATCATACATTATGGGGTGTTTCAATGTTTTCCGCCAGGTAGATTATTGTTGAAATGTTGTCATCAACATCCCTATTCGGACAATGCTAAATATTTTCAGAAAATGACATTGTCACGACCAGCGGGGTACACACTTACAGTAGCAATGCCTTTCATTTTGACAGTTCAACAACATTCATTGCGTTATATACGTTGTTGATCGGACAAATTTTTCGAACATATGAAGCAATGGTTTAGCAATATCGTTCAGATTGTGATTAAAAGTGTGTTACACAATTAGGGTGCTGTAAAAGCAAACAAATAATGAAAACAATTATGTAAAATTGTCAGATTGTCGCCTGTCAGTTTTATAAAATAGGCCATTGCTTTTGATAGAAAGGCGTTTATTTAAAGTCGAGCTCATCAGCTTTGAGTTGACCTGCCCCAACAGACGGCACTCATCAGTCATGGTCAAATTAATTGAATGATTGCATGGGTAGCCATTTTGCTGAATCTATGTCAAACGTGTTTTATAGATATCACGGGAATTTTAATTTACATTCGCAATGAATAATATAATAAGTTTGACTGTACTTAAGATTACGCCTCATACTTATCTCAAAATAAACGGAATTAAGATTAGCTTCATTGTGCGAAGATAAATTGAACAATCTTGTTGCATTGAGCTATGGGCATTATTTTTTTAAAATAAATAATGTCCATACCCATTATAGGTAGGTAAGTACCTAATATGTATTTTTCCTACCAGCAAAGCACAAAAACAAAGAAACCGTTTTTTATTGTCATGTCTGATTTTGTTTCAAAAAGGGAACCATAATCATTAAGTATGACGAACGAACATCTGATCTTAATAAAACTAAAAATAAACTGATAAACAAGTGATTTTAATTTGACCTAAATTTTTTGCATTAATTATTTTTATTGAAAACATTTGTCACCTATTTATATGATAGGCTGAACCTTCATCCATACTTATTTATGACGTCACATTTTAGGATCGAAGTCTGTCCTATCGTAACACTTATCGACTTGCCACAGATAAATAATCGATAGAACGACCTCAATGACCGTAATGGATTCTTCGCGTTGTCTATGACAAATAATTTTCTTAGCAGAAGCCAAAGTCCACATTATGATTAATCTTGTCTATAAATGGTAAATTTATCAGAAAAAAGATTGTACAAGGAAAGTCAATTCACGAAGATCTCTAAACGTATCGCCATCATTTGCATAATCTAAGTATTTTTCGCATTATATATAAATAATGCACATAAAATTCCACTAAAGAAGTGACTCAATGGCTAAAAATATAATTAAAACGAAAAAATACTTAAGTTTAACTACTGTTTCTGAATTGAATAGAATAAAATAGGTACTCTTTATTATGTATTACAGTGTTCATCATTTCTTTTTTTTCTTTTTTATGGTGTAATAATTGCACATTAAAAATGAAATGAATGAATGATTGATATGGGAAAATTATTCTGATGGGCACTTACCGGATTTTTAAGAACATTCGCATTTTAAATCTAATCTCAGTCTCAATATGTCAAAAGTACCTCCAATTTCCCTACATTTTTGACAAGTTTTTGACATTGATTGTTGCTGAGATAAGATTGCGACTAGATTTTGAACGTTTTTATTACGGGAATTGGCCTTCTGGTGGCTTTACTATATCAAAAGTGAGGTAGGTTAAGATGAGGATGTTGACCTTTGCACAGAAAAACGCACATCAATGCTAACAATTTGACGTTTTGATGTTTTGACGCCTATATGTAGTAGCAATAAACGCGATTTTTGTAGTGCAAGTGGTACCACTAGAACAGCAACGGATATGCAGCCACTATCCGATTCCCGGTCATTTTTTTAGTATCCGGCGCCGGATTGTCATCTTGTGCCGGATATCCGGCTAGCCGGATACTTGGTCTCATTTTCGTAATAAAATGTAAATAGTACTACTTATTTCGAAAACCCAACCTTTTATTTAAAAAAAATAGACACTTCAGGTCGGCACTTATGGTACCTATCTAATTATAATCAATACATATATTTGAAATCTAATTTTGTTATGGTGAGGTTGAGCGCGCGAGCAGATTTTAACATGCATGACGTTCGCTTCGGCTGGATATCTGGCTATCCGGCTTCGGTAGTCACCGGTTATTATCCGGTATCCGGCCAAATCACTATCCGTTGCAACTCTAGTTACCTTACCACTAATGTGCGGTTGACTGTACTAATATTGTACTTGAAAATGATAAAGTAAAAATTAGATTAAATGGACTGATCAGACTTAAGGCTATATTAATTCAATTTCAAAGATCATTTAGGTTCCATAGAATTTAACTACTAGGTCAGACATTCATGCAAATGGGAACGTTTACTTCTCCACACTTAGCTTTGAAGATTCCAGCGCTCGCACCTCGCCTCGTAAGGGCAAACAAACAAATGTATTTATATAGAAATTTCGAGACCATCTGGTATTCTATACGGACATACTTAACGTTGACTAGTCGCGCAAGCGTCCATTTTTATGGTTCCGTACCCAAAGGGTGCCAAACGGAACCCTATTATCAAGCCTCCGCTGTCCGTCCGTCTGTCTGTCTGACAGCGGGGTGTATCTCATGAACCGTAATAGGTAGACAGTTGAAATTGTCACAGATTGATTTCCACTATAACAGCAAATAATAAAGTTAATAATTAAAACGGATGGGGTACCAGAAACGTGTTTTTTTCGGAACGTGGTCCCACTCGCACTTGACCGGTTTTTACTAACTTATTTTTTGTAACGTACATTGCCTTCATCTTACATAATTACTATTCGTTGGTCAAACTAAATTCAAAACATGTTTTTTACATAACGTGCTATTCACCTACTAACATTTAGTTATCGTAACCTCGATCAGCTTTGATGGGATCTTAGAAGTTTCACAGACAATATCAAATTTCTAAACCATTGTTTGGTAAGTTGTTGATATTATTGAGTAATTCATCAATCAATGTGATCGGTAGCTTGTTTGCTTTGATTGTAATTCAAATATCGTTTTCTATCATTTAAGTTTCGAGCACAGGCGCGTTTTTATCGGTTGCGTTATTGCAATAATACGTCCCGATTCCTTGCACACAGCTGCGTTTTTATCGTCCGATATTTCTAACGTCTGCGTGTAACTTACACTACCTACAGGCCCCCCCGCCCGCACTACACCGTATTAAAGTTATTAACGCAGGTGTGTGGAAGATCTTATACGTCTTACTACAAAATGTTCTAAGAACTCATATCGGAATATCACAGAACGGAGGAACCGAAGCGTCCTACTCCTATTGCGTCGTTATTATCGCAGCAGTGTGTAACTTCGTGGCCGTCCTAATACAAAATTTACTGAAAACAGATATCGCAATAACGCATCGGTTATTATCGACCGATAAAACCGCGCGTGTGGGGGAGAGTCTTAATTAAAAGCTACGATCCCGAAAATCGAACTCACTTTCGTAGATTCCACCATTTTGGATCAAGATTAGTTTCAGCGGATGACGCACTATAAAAAAGTTCGTTTCGTTATTGATCTTATTCTTTGTACTGATTTTTGAGAACCACTGGGGCTGGAACCCATGTTTAATAAATAGATGATAACTTTTATTCATACCTAAGTCCTAGCTAGACAGGAACAAACATTACAGGGGCAGACTCAGAAGGTTAAGAGAGTAGGGTCGCATACCTCTAATTGAATAGTTACTAGTTACGTCATCCAGTTTTTTCAGCATTTGGTGTTGTTTATTAGGGATGTCGTGTTATAGACCATTTAAAGCTTCAGACAGAATAATTTGGGAGTTTTCGACAAGGGAAGGTACCAATCCTTACTAATATTCTAAATGCGAAAGTGAGTTTGTTTGTTTGTTCGTCACGCTTTCCTGCTGAAACAGCTGAACGGATTTGGATGAAATTTGGCACACGGGTAGACCATGGCCTGGATTAGGACATAGGATACTTCTTATCCCGATATTCCCGCAGGATCGAGACTTATGCGGGTAAAGCCGCGTGGGGCAGCTATTTCCATATATTTACAATAACTCCAGCTGTTCAGTGCAACTATCTCTGACTGCTAACTTTCTCAGATCACATGGTAATTTAATAACTTTGTTCCGTTTGAAGCCGGCTATTCTCGATTCAAATCCGGTTTCATATAAATACGACAAGATACTATGACGTAATTTTAACTTAATAGGTATCGTACGATACAAAGTGCCCAATCAAATTGAACATTTTAGGATTGGTCTTTTGAGATGCGCGTCGTGATGTTTACGTTACGCTATAGCTCCTTTTGGAGCAGAAATAAAGGTGTACATTTATACCTATATTTCGATTTAAACAAATTCAAATTTTACTATTTTTCAAATAGGATTGTTTTTCATTGGTTTAATTGGCAGTATCTTGGCATCCGTTAAAAGGACCAGCAACCCTATCCAATTTCCGTCGATTGGTAAAAAATGTTTATCATGAGTAATTCCAATTATTACTAGCGATTAAGATTGGACTTGCTTTCGTTTCAGAATTGCAATCATAAATAAAATGTGTTGCGCAATTAGGCTGCAAGACAGGAAAATAACATAGGACTTTATGAACGAAAACAGTACGAGAAACAACATGATGTACTAATTTAATTAATTTGAGAATTTCTGGCTGATCTTAATAACTGAACTATTCAAGCTAGAAAAGGTAACTCATTCATAATCAACTGAATATTTGCAACATTAGTTGCCTACTTTTTTTTTGTGAGTCTGAAAATGGTGCTGGCATTCCATACTTTTATAATCTGTAGAAAAAAGCTGGGATTCATAATTAACCTTAATGCATGATGTAAATAAACGATAAAACATTATATTTTTCAAGTGTCTACATCAAAACTACAAACTATTTTAAAATTTGATTTTCAAATTCGTTTAAAAATCCAGTAAAGGTGAAACGATTATCGAAATGTCACTGACAAGGCTGTAATAAAATCTATTGTTTTGCATACAATACCGATTGTTATAATTATTCGTTAGACGTCTATACTGTGTGGACTTGGTTAATCTCAAATGTTTTAACTGGGGACATGTTTTTGAAGCTACCTTGCTCAAACCCCGAAAAGGGGACATAAAACTCATCATTATGAACCCCTTTTACTATGAGAACAACATTGAAATTGCAAAAAAAAAAGCACCAGTTCCATTCATTCATTTTCACTTTACTCGGTAAACGATTAAGACTAATCTGTTTCATTTTGACAGTTCAACAACATTCATTGCGTTATTTACGTTACTGAGCTTTTTTTTTCGAGCTTATTAAGCAATGGATTAGCAATCTCTTTCAAAATTATTCAGATTGTGTTTGATCGTGTATTACACAATTAGGGTGCTGAATCATTTTGCTGATATTTTTTTAAATATAATAATAATAAAACGAAATATTTCTACGCTGGGGGGTTCAGAATCACGTACTGAATCCATATGGTAACTAGCTTCGCATCGATGTCCCTGACACCCTGTATACCTCGTATATTTACAAAAAAATATAAAAGTAAACAATATCACATGTTTTCCAGAAAATCAAACATCTTTAACGAAATATTTACAGGAAAGACATTATTTCACATGCATGGAATAGATACAGGAAATCCATTTGTAAAGGCCACAATATTTACATAACATTTTGTATTGACTTCCTCCAGACTTTCAAATTCACTTTATATAATGTACTTTCATAGCTGTGCTGTGCCCCATGGCTCTGCTTTTTATAAGATTAAACATTTTCTAGATTCCTGTCAGTCTCATCAAAATCAATTCACTAGTTTCATACAAAAAACAAACAGACAAACTAAATGTTTATCCTAATATGTATTATAAATGTGAAAATGAGTTTGTTTATTACGTTTTCACGCTAAAACGGCTGAACAGATTTGGATGTAATTTGGAACAAGGGTAGATCATGACCTGAATTAGGACATAGGCATCGAGATATAAGTACTAACGCACTAGAGAAGACACCGTAAATTCCTACTTTGTCTCGTTCAACTGCGGCGATCGCGCCGCACTTTGTCGAAGAAAACGCGTAAGTGCCGTGATTTACATGGCGCTTAAGACCTTTTTGCCGAGATTAAATACACTTCCGCAGCAAATCTAGCGCTGTGGTAAATTAGTTACGGTTTAGACGAATTGTTATTATTTTAGCGCTGCAGCGAACTAAAGATTCAAATTACGAAGAATAGGACAATTCAGTTATTTGACGTAGCTTCTCTAGTACGTTAGTACTTATATCTCGATGGACATAGGACACTTTTTATGCCGATATTCCCACGGGATCGAGACTTATGCGGGTGAAACCGCGGGGCGCAGCTAGTTTTTTAATAAACAAAGAAACTCCATTTTCTATTTATAATATTAGTATCGATATAATTATATAATACATCTCAGTTTATATGTATAACATCCATACTTTTATACTAATATCGGGTGATGAGGTAATAGACAGTTAGTTTCGCTATAAGTAGGTAATAGTCTGTCTGTTACTTCTTCACGCCTAAACGGCTGAACGGATTTCTATGAAATTTTGCACACAGGTAGACCATCACACGTAGCATGAACACCGTAGAAACGGGTTTTGTCGACGGCAGAATAGACAAAATGACAGATTGTGATTGTTTAACTGTCACTTTGTCTTATTCTTCCATCGACAAAACTCGTTTCTATGGTGGTCATGCTGCGCGTGCTGGACCTGGGTTAGGACATAGTAGCATACTACTATGTCCACTATGCGTAGAAGTCGGAAATTAACCCAGTGGAACATATTCCAGTGGGTTAATTTCCGACTTCTACGCGGGCGAAACCGCAAGCGAAAGCTAGTCATAATATATTTCTTGATGACTAATCATAGACTTCCTTGACCCTTTGTTTCCACACAGAACACTTGTCACATCATTCTTTTAACACATTCTTTAAGTATGTAACTTATACATTAATCATCATAGCTAACATACATTGGAAGCTGTCATGACTGATGCATAAGTGATAAATGTTTTAGTTTTAAAACAATTGTAGTTTTAAAACTAAAACATTTATCACTTAACTATGGCTGAGATAATTTATGAATAAGTAAAGTTTGTTGAACGGTTCTTGTAAAATAACTTTGTTATGATTTATCTTTAAACTATTTTTATAGATAAATTTGCTGTTTTTTTTAAGTAATATTTTTGTGGGCATGCTATATTTATTTATACTTTAGTTTTACAATAAGTACATAATATTTATATGATGTCAACATCATATAAATATCATGTACTTATTGTAAGACTTGGAATTACTTCTGCTTACATATTTATTTATTTTCTTTCTTTTTTTTAGGTTAATTAAAAAGCATTAAATAAGTCTGTATATTTGCTGTTATTAGGGGGATAAGTAACAATGTTACTGACATCATTCATATATCAGGAAATTTTAAGAGAATGTTGACATTGCATCTGTATAAACATAATGCTTATTCAATGTGTAGACAACAATAAAACAATAATTGAAAATACTGGCATACCGTTGTCCCCACATTGTATATGGCTGTGGAATTTTACAAGTAAACTTTTATAATCACAAATTTAATGAGTAACGCTATTTTGAATATGTAGTATGGTAATAGTTTTAAAAGTGCTCATTGTTAAATAATAGTATTAAAATTTTATGCAAAGTTCAATTAGATATATTTTAGAGCATATTGGAAAATGTTTATTATTAGTAACTATTTGTTCTAAAATGCTTGCTGAAACTATTTCTAGTATAAAATTATTTTTAAGAGTATTTTCTATTGCATATTATTATTTTTCAAGATGATATGACACTACATTCTAAATAAAATAAATAAATGAAGCTTACCCTTCTACCAGAGTAGTGTGTTGTATAAGCCACAGATCGCACATGGACCGTGAGATCAAGGATAGGGCGATGAGAGTCATGAAACCACTCTCCTTTGACCAGAATGATGGCAACATGATTTTCCATAGTGCCTTCAGTTCCGCAAAGAACCTTGCGTCAACTTGTGCCTTTGGACCTTTTTTGTTTTTCTCTTTTATCATGTATTGTATCTGTTCTTCCGGTGATAACTTGCCGGACTGGACATTTTTGTGTTTGCTGAAATTAGTAAAAACATGTCACATATTTACAAATTGGAACTTATTAACATTTTAAGGGAATTATAATTACAAATTTAAAGTAATAAATACTTTAAAAATATTTATTGGTACAGATATCAAATTTTATTAATACATATTTTCAGCAAATTATTTTACGAAAACTTAAAAAGCAGTTATAAAGTTTTTGTGTTTCGATAAATTGTAGAAAAACGCTAAAATTATGTTTTAAAGTAAATTAAATAAAGTACTTTAATTATTTTCTATTGGCCTATAGCTTGTTGAGAAACAATAACATTATATAATTTTTCTACTCCTCTTTTCCTTTGATGAGAATAGTTTAAGTAATTATCTTTAACAAAACGTTTTTACAATTTTTATTTTTATTCTATAAATGAAATGAGAAACAGCAATTTATATTGATGAGTAGTGTTATTGATACAATCATATATTGAGCGACTCAACAAAACTTTTTGATTTTGTTTGTAGTTTACAATGGACTGTAATCAGTCTTTCTGTGTATCTCTATTATTTATAAATATTGACCAATAAAACTCTAAATAGGTAGGTACATAAAAGTATAAACTACTACTTACCTTGACTTCAGAGAATTCCTGATTACCCAGGCACTTAGCGCTGCAGAAGCTGCTAACGCAATTTTCACATCAGTCCGTGAAGTAATTTTACTAAAATTCGGCGCCATTTCCGAAGTTTACACCTAACAATTTAAATATTAATGAGCATTTAATTTTTATTGAGCACACACGTAACAATACCACGACCACGAGCACCAAACACTCATTACACTTCGACCAGGTTATCGCGATAAAATAAATTTAAGCTGCAAGAATGTGATGTGAGGCGAAAAGTCGACTTTGTAATGTCTACTGTCAAGTGTCAATGTCAAGTTGCTGTCATGTCCTAGTGACGGGTAAGTGTATTATTCTCAATTTAGTTTGATTTGGTTGAAAGAAATAGTCGATTATATTTTAGCACTATTTTTATTTTGATCACTCCTACCCTTTGACCATGAGTGAAGGGCAAGACAGTCTGGTGATGAAACTTTATCAACTAATAACGAGCATTGCAAATTAAATCTGTCCTGGATACCGAGGGTTTGTTGTATCAATAATTCCTTAGCAAAAATATAAATTTAAAAAATTCAGAGATGATGCGAAAAACGTAAACCGCTGCCACTGTACTAAAATGGTAAAGTATAATCAGCCTATAATGTTGCTTCTGCTGGGACACAGGCCTCCTCTCTTCGAGAAGGAGTAGGCTATAATCTACCACGCGGGCCCAGTGCGGGTTGGTAGATGTCACATGTCTTTGAATTTTTGGTTGTAGGAAATGACGGTTTCCTCACGATTTTTCCTTCACCGTTTTGAGAGCAGTGGTAATGAAATTATTTACACAAAGCGCCTGGCTTGGTTTGAACCCACGACCTTCAACTAGTACGTCGGGGCCATTACCACTGGGCCACCACTGCTCCTCCCTGCAAAATAGTACAGCAGCCCTTTTCTATTGTTCAGGAATTCTAAGAACGTTTTCATCATCATCACCATCCACAACTTGACTTTACCCACTGCTGAGCATAGGCTTCTGTTTTCTTATGCCAATACTCACGGTCCTGTACCAGTTTTATCCAGGTTTTACCCGCGATGGCCACAACGTCATGCGGGTCATTCATTCATCCCATCCATTATTTAATATTCATGAATATTTATTACATTTCGTATTATTTCGATACCGTATCGTTTAACACGCTTTCATTTTTCAATAATGAAAACTTTCTAAGCGTAACAACGATCTTGCTTTTGAATTATTTATGATGCAAGGTCAATAAGTTCTTGCAACAATATCTAGTGCTTTATACGAAAATAATCATACTTGGATTATTTTTCAAGTCTACCTTTCGCGGGTCTACGTCGCTACGCAGGCCTACGCCGCGTAACCGGTGCTACGCCGCGTCTATAGAACTACGCCGTATCTACGATGCTACGCGGGCCTACGCCACGACTACTGTGCTACGCGGGTCTACGCCGCGTCTACGCAGCTACACCGCGTTTACAATGCTACGCCGCATTTACGATGCTACGCCGCATTTACGATGATCAAAGCCTTAGCAAAGACACTCGTCGGCGACAATGATTGCTCACCGAAAGGTGTAACGACCCTATTACCGGCCTGTCCATCCGTCTGTCTTGATACGGGGCTACCTATAACCTTTTATCTGCAGTAGCCAGTTAAAATTTTCACAGAGTACTTGTAATTATGATAGTTTTGGTGGTAAGAGAACCCTGAGTGCGCGCTGCTCGAAATTGACCGAATCTTTCGTTCGAACTTTTAAAGCTTTACATTGGGGTACATATTATTTTGTGAATTATGGATAGGTATAATAACGTGGATAAGGGAGTTTTATTAAGTACCTGGGCGACCGAGCTCTGCTCTGGTGAAAATAGAGAATGCTCATTTAATCATTCTTACTAATTCCATGCTGCCATGATAGTAGATACTTACTAATTCTATTCTAAGGTGTCATTATTCTTGTTCTAAACTTTGGGCGACCGAGCTCTGCTCGGGTGAAAATACTGATATGAGACCTAGGTAGATCGATTTTTCGCCCCCATAAACCCCTATATTGCAACTTTCATCGAAATCGTTACAGCCGTTTTCGAGAACGTGATTACAAATATATATATACAAATATTACTCGTTTAATAGTCTATGATAACATAGGATATGATGTATGTTGTAGGTACTCGGTATTAACGTAGTCGAATAACACTTTGAATAACAGAGCCTGATGTTTGTTTGTGTATCGTCATCATAAGGTTTGCGAGGCAACCCGCAACTCACTAATAAATAAAATCTATTGGTGAAATGTTTAAAAAAATGCAAGAACATTTACATCAAGTTTATTCGTACTAGGTACATACCTAGAATTCTTACTGAAGTTGGAGCAATTTTAATAAAGGATATGATTTACGATTTGTGTTGTTTTATTTTATAAACTTTTCAGCACCGTTTACATAGCTTTCGTTAGCTTGAGTCGACTAGACGTTATGTACCTACTAGTTTAATACAAAATGAAGTACTGACTGGTAGTTACTTGTTAAGGGATCTCGCGCACTAGATGGCCATGACTCCGGCCACGCGTGGTCCATGGCCCGGTCTGCGGGTAGTTAGCTGTTGCGACGTAAGTGCGCAATTCGTATCGGTTTCTACAGTTTACCGGTCCCTGCGACCACTGGTCCTGGGTAGTGGCCATCTAGTGCACGAGATCCCTTATTGTTATTTAGATGGAATACTCTGTAGCGTACATCATAACAAATTACAAATAAGAATTATGTTTGTGTACTATTTCATAAATACCTATGTATTATTGTATGTTTAGATAGATAGATAGATAGAATATTCTTTATTATGTACACGATAAAAATTACATAAATTTTACATAGGGTGACACAATGGGCGCTCTTATCGCTCAAAGCGATCTGGTTTTTTTTTTGTTGTTGTTATTGTTGGCGTGTGTAATTGAATAGTTTCTATTTAAAGGGTGTTCATGCATACAAAGAGAGAGGATTTTAACTATTCATGAGTTTGTGTTGAATGCTGATATAGGCTAGGGATGATGGTAACTATAATAGTGTGATTGTGCCTATTAGTATTACAGAGAGATGTTTTAGCAAATATGTGTGTGTTACTTCTTTCATCAGAAGAGGTTGGTGTGTAAAAGGTAACATAACAAGAAAAACATAAAAGATTTCATAAAAAAATATTTGTATTAATTTTTTATCACATGATATTTACGACATAACTTAAAATTACAATAATTTAACTTATAATCTAGGTAATATTTACAATGCTTTCACGACATGGAAAGGCAAGTCTGGTGGGACTAGAGCTCGCTCTAATTTTCACTGAGTTTCTAGGAACACTAAGAACTTAGTTTCTGCAGGTATTTTCACTAAAGTAGGCAATTAGTCGACCTCTTCAACGTTGGGTCCTGTGTTTGCTTGCTGTCTGTACTGCTGTTGACCTGCTCCTGCATCAGCAGCGCCGGCTCCGTGCATCTTGCTCATGATGGGCGAGCAAGCACTTTGAAGCTCCTTCAATCTTTGCTCGTATTCGTCTTTTTCAGCGAGCGTGTTGTTATCAAGCCACTTCAGCGCTTCATCGCACTGGCTTCGAGCTTCCTTCTTGTCTTGTTCGCTCAGCTTGTCACCAGCATCGTCAAGCGCTTGTTTTATGCTAAAGATGTATGACTCGAACTGGTTGCGAACGGTTACTCTTTCTCGTTGGCGTTCGTCCTCTTCCTTGTATCGCTCGGCTTCCGATAACATACGATCGATGTCGGCCTGTGAGAGACGGCCCTTGTCGTTCTTGATGACAATGTTCTTGCTGCGGCCGGTGCTATTTTCTTTTGCGGATACGTTGAGGATGCCGTTTGCATCTAAGTCGAAGGTGACGTCGATCTTCGGCACTCCGCGCGGTGCCGGGGGTATACCGGTCAGATCAAAGCGGCCGAGTAGGTTGTTATCCTTCGTCATAGTTCTCTCGCCCTCGTACACTTGGATGGTGACAGCCGGTTGGTTGTCCGAGTAGGTGGTGAATGTTTGCGACTGCTTGCAAGGGATCCTAGCGTTGCGCTCGACGATCTTGGTCATGACGCCACCAGCGGTTTCAATACCAAGTGATAGAGGTGCCACGTCCACCAACAGTACATCTTGGATCTTGGAGTGCTGCTCACCGCTCAGTATAGCTGCTTGCACTGCTGCACCGTAGGCCACTGCCTCGTCCGGGTTGACAGACAGGTTCAACTGCTTGCCACAGAAGAAGTTCTGCAGCATGTTTTGGATCTTGGGGATGCGAGTGGAGCCACCAACCAGTACAACGTCGTGAATGGAGCTCTTGTCTAGTTTCGCGTCGTTGAGCGCCTTCTCGACAGGTTCCAAGGTGCCGCGGAACAAGTCTGCGTTCAGCTCTTCGAAACGAGCACGAGAGATTCGTGTGTAGAAGTCCATGCCTTCGTAAAGCGCGTCGATCTCGATGGTCGCTTCCGTACTTGAAGACAATGTGCGTTTAGCGCGCTCTGCTGCCGTACGCAGTCTGCGGAGAGCGCGCGAGTTGTTTCTCAAGTCTTTCTTGTACTTGCGTTTGAACTCGTCGGCGAGGAAGTTGACGAGCCTGTTGTCAAAGTCCTCACCTCCCAGGTGTGTGTCACCAGCAGTCGCTCTTACTTCGAATAGAGAGCCTTCGTCGATGGTCAGGATGGACACGTCAAACGTGCCACCACCCAAGTCGAAGATGAGCACATTTCGTTCGCCCTTAAGGTTCTTGTCGAGTCCATAGGCGAGGGCGGCGGCTGTTGGCTCGTTGATGATCCTCAGCACGTTCAGTCCGGCGATGGCACCAGCGTCTTTGGTTGCCTGTCGCTGCGAGTCGTTAAAGTAAGCCGGGACTGTGACGACTGCGTCACGTACTGTGGTGCCGAGGTATGCTTCAGCAGTCTCCTTCATTTTCGTCAGCACCATGCTGCTGATTTCTTCCGGCGCAAACGTTTTCTTTTCTCCCTTGAAATCCACTTGTATCTTAGGCTTGCCGCAGTCGTTGACAACTCTGAAGGGCCAGTGCTGCATGTCCTGTTGAATTTTCGGGTCGTCGAACTTGCGGCCGATGAGTCGCTTGGCATCAAACACTGTGTTGTTGGGATTGAGGGCGACCTGGTTCTTAGCGGCATCACCGATGAGCCGCTCCGTGTCTGTAAAAGCGACGTATGACGGAGTGGTTCGGTTGCCCTGGTCGTTGGCGATGATCTCCACATTCCCATGCTGCCACACTCCGACGCACGAGTAGGTAGTACCAAGATCAATTCCGATGGCTGGCATTTTCACTTCTATATTCGTCTTCTTATAACACTTGAATAGTAAACTCGATGAAATTCACTTGTGGATACTTTGTTCACTTTACTGCGTAAACTTTGTTCGGTAGTATTACCGCTCTTTGACTTCTTGTCGCTCGTGTTTTCAAATACTGAATGCATTGCCGCGCTCATCGCCCCTTTATATATGAGGCCAATAGCGTTGAAGAACAATCTAGAATTTGCTCGATACTCCAATCAGATTCGTTCTATGAAAGAATTTTCTCGAAGTTTTATTTCTGCTGACCAATCAGTGCTCGAGAAAGGGATAGAACGATGTCATTAAGAGTGAGTAAGCAATAAATGGTAATACCAGCTTTTAAAAATTCCCTGCTAACGTGGTAAACTGTAGTGAATTCGTGTTAAATATTAGGTTGGACTTGAATTCGTCGTGTTTTATGTTATTGTATTTTATTGTTAAAGCATGTTAATAACAATTTTTTTTAAATTTTGTTTTGCCATTATTACATTATTTTGTGATAGTGAGAAAATAATCATGTGAATGTTTTATATAGTTTATACTTAATGTATTTATACATCGTAACAAATATGATAAATGTGAAAGTGAGTTTGTATGTTTGTTTGTTACGCTTTCACGCTAAAACGGCTGAACGGAATTGGATGAAATTTGGCACATGCGTAGACCATGACATGGGTTAGGTCATAGAATACTTTTTATCTCGGTAGTACGTTCTCGTGGAATAATTTACGTTGACAAAATCATCAAATCGTCGTTTCCCATGTGGCTTTTATTTATTACAATATTTACTATATGCTCTTACCTGCGTTGTTTGTAGCTGTTTTTAGGACTACGGTATTATGGCTTCATATCAAAAGCCATGTAGAAAAAAAATCTTCTTATGTTTAATCTTATAAAAATATATAACAGTTTACCAGTCAGTCGAATCAGCTCTTAAGTTCAAAAGACCATTAACACATCAGAGGACAGATTTGAGTTAGTTAAACTATGTATATCAATTTGGTAACCCACCTATGTTCTTCATTCTTCCTTTATCTGACATGACCTTTTGTATTATAAGTAGAATGAAATTGCTTAAGGGGGATGCGCTAAGGTAGCCCGCGAGATTCAAATTTTCTTTAGTTTTTTGCATTTTGCAGGTCAGTGTCAGGTTTTATGTTTATTAAAATATGATTCGCGACCGTAACAAATATGGCTTTACATAATTATAATAATTACAATCAGCAATACAACTCCATAAGTTAGCATAATTGTCAAATGTCATGATTTCATGCAATAGTCATTCATTGGGATTACATGAACTTAGAGAGTTGTATTGATATTTTTTTTGATTATAATTCTATAAATAAACATTTGATACGGCCGCGAATCATATTTAGATCAACATAGAACATGATACTGACCTGCAAATAGCAAAAATCGTAAGAAAATTTTAATTTCGCGGTCTACCTTGACGCTTTCGCCTTAAGTTTATACTGGTAATGACAATTGTGAATTAAACTTACGATAAAACGTAAGTAGGCATTAGGCGTGGTTATCGTAAAATTTTCCACTAGGGAAAGTCAAGCTCGAACCCTAGCAACACCGGCTGGGTTTATTGATTCTAGAACATTCCTAAGTATAGTGCCATCTCGCAATATCTATCATTTTTCTCTTTCAGCCTTGCTGGCTCTGCAGACAATTGTTCTAGAAAATAAAATCAATACATATCGTCATCTCGATCTTTCTCGTGATTCCATCTCTTACTATGCGGCAAAGAACATTCTAGAACGGTTACTCGGCTATTCAGAGTGTTCGTATGTTTCCTCTAATGCGCGTGGTGTTATCGGGCCATTCAAACTTGTCCGCATAGTGAAGTGGGCTGAGGGGACTGCATCTGACGCAATGGCTATATAAACTGAAACGCGGGGGGGTTTCTTTGAGATACCTTTTCCAAGTCTAGTGGTGAGGTTCGGTTTAAACCATGTATTTTAGGATTGAGTAGTGGTAGGACCAGTCAGGCCCTTTAAAATGTAGGCATATACCGAGTAACAAAATAGTTTTAAAATGTATATTAAAGTACGGAGTATAGCTAAAGAGGTGGCAAGTCCCGTTAGCGCATAAAATGGCGGAGTCGTCGCCCGGTTGACGAGTACTGCGTAGTTCCTCTTATTTTCGATTGTATAAAGCAGGGGAAGACGTTTTTTTAAGGATAAGATGTAAGGTAAGGTATTATTTTATTATATTTTTGTTTTTACTAGGTAAAGTTTTGCATAGTATTGGCAGGAATTGGTTTTCTTTGAAATTGCGTCACAGAACGCCATGATGTGGTTGTGTTAGAATTTTTATTTTTGATTTCGTTTCAACTCTTTCTGATGTGTCGTTTTAAAGTTATATTTGATGTGTTAGTTGATTAATATAAGTGTTTTTACGGATATTTCGATGTAGGATCAGTTAAAGCCGGTGTTTTATATTTGCCGACATAGGTGTCCAAAATGGCGTCTTATTTGACCTTCATTTCGTTTGTTTATTGTGAATGTTATTTAATCGCTTATCAGCTATATACCAGCTGATATTTGTTTTAGCATATGACGTGACAATGGAATTTTCCATGTAACTTAATAAAATTACTTACATTTCGTATTAAAATAATACTTATTGTATTATGTAGGGGTTTTCAGTTTCTGTTGGAAATTAGATGTAAAATATCCTTGCTTGATTATTGCTGATATTTTTCGCTCGCCCTATCGACCCTTTGGTCGCGAAGGCTAATTTAGGAAAAAAAGATACACCTATGAATTAAATTATGTTTTAAGTTATTACCTACTAAAGTTCCAGAATATTAATTTTAATTAAAATTAAGCGTTTAGGTATGTAACGAAAGCGAAATTAAATTGACGGAAGGTGTTACCTCAACATGAGACTTACGAAAAATATTATCTACTTAAGTAGGACGGACAATTAATAGGCAGTTAAAAAAAATAAGGCCGTGCAAATAAATTAAGATTAAGAATATACTCTGTTATCACGTTTTCAGTTAAGTAGAAAACTACATTATTTTACGGGCCAGACGGCAAATGAAATTGCCACGAGTAAAACTGCAGTTGGAAATAATATTTTCTTGTAGGTATGTAATATTTTGTCGAGGTCGACGTAGAAAATAATTATAAATATCCGACTTAACAGTCATTCTCATTACCCTAAATGAATATCGATAATCGGTTTAAAAATATATAATTCATGAGAATTATAAAAATTAACTCTGCGTTTAATAAAATCGTATTTTATTTCTGTTTCCCTTGAGAAACAGCTGTGTGTCTGTGTTGTGCGTATGAGTATTTATTATATTCTGTGTATTATAATGAACTATAGCAACATAATATGTTTAGTTATTTTAACAAAAGGGTGACGTCACTATAGTCGCAGGGCGGGGCTCATCCGCGCAGCTGTAGGGTTTTTTGGATTAATGTTGACATAGGTCGGTAAAACAGCTGGACCCGAACCAGTATTTATTTTAAGTCGACACCTACTTACCTACCTGTGACGAAGCTATTGTTAGGATTATTTGTTCAGTCCGGGTTTCAATATTTTGCGGAGAAAAGAATAGAATTAGAAAATAATTTGAAAAGGGTCCCGATGTTACTCCAAAATGGCGTAGAAAATTTGGAACATTTTAACATTAAATGTTAGAACAAAGACGGAATCATTTCAAAGATGAGATAAGTAGGCCATATTTTTAGGATAATGATGGGATGTCATGTATTTAGGTATTATTTTGATTACGTAACAGTTATGGTAGTTTAAAAAAAAATAAGCCAATATTTTGGAACGCATAGGTTGTAGGTTGGAAACAATATGAGCATAGATCGCTAGAGTTTAAAGTCGGAACGTATACAGTAGGTACCCTAGACAAAGGTATCAATTTAGTCGTATAGAAAGGTACGTTTTAGACCGTAGTATCCCAAAATGGGAAAGAAATAGTACAGAAAGTTTTCAGAAACAAAAAACTGCAGAAAGCAGAATACCTAATTCTAAAGACAAGACAAGACTTACAAAATATAGAACACTGATAGAAACAAATAAGATAACATCAAGCCTGTTTTCCACGAAGGTTTAGGCAGAGGAAACCTGTATAAATTACACCCGCATTTTGCCAGATATGCAGAAAGTACCTAAGTAATAGAAATCTCATTAAAGAGACATTGCTAATAGATGTAGAATTGATTTGAGAAGCATCTAGCATTGTTCTCTCTGTCAATAGAATACCTACCTATGTTAGTGGAATAGGGAGAAAAAAATATCTTTAAATGTTACGGTCGGTAGAACACCTGGCATCGTACCAGATTTAATTTTAAGTAGATAACTAGTTACCTGTGTGTGTGACGAAGGTATTTTTAGGATTAGAAAAGTGTTTTAGCAAGACCCTTGCGGTCAAAAATGGGGAAGAAACAGTACCTCTCTAGTACCGAGTGCTTTTAGTAACAAAGAAACTTGAATCATTTGATAGCAGTATAACTTTAAAGATTAATAATAACTGCAAAAATGTAGAACACAGACAAAAAGAAACTGGTTGATGTCTTTCAGTAGAATTGAGTTGAGAAGAATTTGTGGTCTCAGTCAATAGAATATCACTTTTGATGGTATATCGTATACGGTAGAGCAGCTGGAATAGTACCAGACTTTATTTCAAAAGTCGATTCTTAGGTAGGTACTGGTAACAAAGCTTTTGTATTGTTAGGATTAGAAAGGTGTTGCGGAAGGAATCCCGTTATCACAAAATGGCGGCGATGTAGCTAAGATTATTAAATAGTACATGTACAATGTTGAAAGGTGGAGGAAGGAAAGGAGGACATTGACTCAGGTGTGATTAGGTATAAGAAGTTTAAAATTAAACGATAAAGCTCATGTTAGCTCATTTGACGCTGTAATAGCAAAGATTTTATGAAATTAACAGGGTCACATGTCGTCTAGTAATAAACGAAAATAATAGAACAATATAAAACATAAATGAATTAGGTAACTTACAATCATTTGAAGAAGTTATTGTTAGTTTTAGGAAAGTGTTTTAGAAGAATACAGTTATAGTTTCGAAATGGCGTCGTTGCGTAGGAAACTAGGATAGGGTCGGGGAATTTAAGAGCGGTTTCAGACTGGCGTTTCTTCTGCGCGTAAAGTCTGGAACCGTGTGAGAAGCAAACGTTTTTATTTGGACTTTGGAGATTTTATCGGAGAGGGCGGGTTTTTCATAATGTTTCTTTATTTTAAATTTCCATCTATGATGTGATTAAAAAATATTTTAATAAGAAACCCACTGTGGTTTTCGTTGCGTAGGAAACTATAGGATAGAGGGGAAACTAAGAGCGGTTTCAGACTAGCGTTTCTTCTGCGCGTAAAGTCTGGAACCCTGGGTCTAATGTTAGCATGAACGTGTCGGGTAATGCAGTGCTTTTTTTAAGTTTAATTTTTCGGCGCAAACGCAAGCTGACCTAACAAAGATTTAATAAAAATTTACGTTACCAATAAAAAAATACGGAGTTAATGTATTTGAAAGGAATTAAATTCGGTGATATATACCTAATTAATAATAAATAAATAAAAATAATATGTATTTCCTAAACCTACGGATTGTAGTATGTAAATGTTAACAATACAGTTTTACCACATATTAAAGAACAAGTAGGTAGGTAGGTACTATGGGTGAGCACTGCTCTCCTAGTTAGTAATGTTAACCCCCGATTCTCCTAAAAAATAATGATGTAAAGATACATATTTGTGATGTTACTGTTATAATTTCGGAGTTGACAATTTTAATGTTAAACTTATTTTCTTAGTTAACTTTAACGTTCTTAGCTTTAAATGGCAAAATATTTAGATTTATTTAGTATTCTATGAGAAATTATGCGGCGCGTTCATACGGCTTTATTCCATTGTGTGAAAATTTAATTAAGTACCGTCAATGGCGGTCTTATTGCGATGATTTTGAAATATTTTCAGTAAACTGAAATACCTATAATTTAAAATTTAAGTGCCTAATTACGTTTTTAATATACAATGATTGGCAATTCTACGATTTTATCCAACGGTTTGACATTAATTTGTATTCGGTATTTTTATATTTCCTCATTTTTATTTAAAATTATTTATATTTAAAATTTGTAATTAAATATTATTTGCATGTCCATGTGACGGTAGAACATGGATGACTATAATATTATAAAATAAATAATGTACTAATTACCCATGTTTTGCAAAGTTATAAATAATTTTATTTGAATTATTTATTCGTTTCAAGAACGAGAGGATATTTGTACTTCAGAATATAATTTATATTATTACGGATTTGGAACGACAACATTTTCCACTTTAGATAATAATTATTTTAAAATTGCTGCTCACATAGGAATTTTCCGAAAACAATTAAATAATATGTATTTATACATTTGTATGTTTTGTTAACTTGTTATATATTTGAAAATTGTTTGTAATTAACCAATACAAGGATGTGGTAACCTAATTATTTGCGCAGTTGTGCCTTAATGTTTTTCCTCAATTATTATTCTAGTGCGTTATATTTTTGTTGATAAATATACGTATATAAACAAACTTATTTATAATTGATGACAAACTTTGTTTATTACTCTTCAACATTATTAAAGCTTATGAATTCTATTCATTTTCAACATTATCAGAGGCCCTGTTATTGAAACAATTAACGCTGACATTTTCAGTTGTATAAATTAAATCACAAGTAGTTTTGCCATGTTTGTACATAATATAACATTAACCTGTTCCTGAAGAATCATTCCAGTGTTAAATGAGGAGCATATATATTGTACAGAATCAAATTAAATCACATATCATTAGGGGCTGGTTGTTCGTTAATAATATTAAGAAGTTTGCTTGCTCAAATAACATACTGTACTTCATCATATATAACACAAAATTGAGCATTGGCTTTCAGACTACTTCGTTTTTCACTTAAAATGCATTTGGGGTTTGTGTGATCTGACTACAAATAGAAACTTAGAAGCGTTGCTTGGGACTGTTGCACCATTTGCACTAATGTAGCTCTTTGGCTCACCATTTGAATTAGTAGGTAGGTCCTATTGCGTTGTACACGTCACAATACAAATCAATCCTTGAGAGGGTTCCAATCCCCAGTGAATGTTAGGTTAAGCTGATCACGAGTTTGTGTTGTGTGTCGTAAAGTTAACTAGTTTCTCGTTAAGCACTCCATTTTATTCTTGTCTTGCATTCATTGTAAGCTTGAGGTTGTTCTTACCCTTTTGTTTAACGATATCTATGTTTTTAGCTTTATTTAAAGCTTTTGCGTACCTATTTATTTAATACTTCGTTTGTATTAAGTTTGTGTTCTTTTTTATTAATAAAAATAGATCTCGTATGTTGTTAGCTGGTAATTTATAATGCTTCGTGTTAACCGAGTCGAATTTAAAGTGTTGATTTTATTATTATTTCGTGTGTAGGAATCGTGTTCCAAGTAACTAGTTTGAAGCCATAAAATACTTGGCTGTTATAAAACAAAGTTGTGTTAACTTGTGTTACAAGTGATCATAAAATACGAAATACTAAAAACATGAAGAAAAAACGCTTGAACCCAAAATAACTAGGCAAGTTTTTTTTACTTGTTTCGTCACTGAAACTGGTTATGTGACCTCCACTTAAATATCAATAAATATATTTAAATAAAAATATTATAAAAATAATTATACAGGACTAAATTTAAATAACTTAGAATATAGGTGGTAGGGATAACTTTATCGCAGAGTTTATTAACATAAGTGCTAATAAATACAGTGATTATGTTCAAGTAAGTAGGTTATAATATAAGGTACTGATATATAAAGATGTGAAACAGGAGTCAGAGCAAGATAGCACGCAAAAACCTAAGTTAGGTTAACGTGGTGAGTTGGTTGGTGATGGAAACACACTTAAAGGTACCTAAATTAAAAAAAAGGTTATTATAAAGAAGTATGGTTTCAAGACTTAAAAGTGTCGCGAAAAACTAAAATCAAATTCGGGCAATTTATAAATAACAATAATTTAGAACAAAATAGGTATTCAGTGTTTGTTGAAGTTTCGTGATTGCTTTTAGTTTTTGTGGTTGGTTTTATGTGAAATCTAGTTTTATTAACTACAATAACTGCAGGCATCCAGTTTATCCTTCAAAGTGTAGTAGTTTCTGCTTAGCTTCCCAAGTGTTTGTGAGATTCCCCATAGTGAAGATATGTGGAGTGAAATTTCAGAATATAGAAATTGTGGCGGTTGTTTCCAAATTCTAAATCTATCCATGTTTTCTTGTTTCTCAATGTGAAGTGCATGTGGGTGATGTGTAGTGATGTCTTGTCATTTTATTATGTACTTACCAACGAGTAAATAAAGATGACCACGGAGCTTGCTTTTCATCGACACTTTCTGAATATTACGACGGTTTAGGCTTCAATTTGATTGCATGGGCTGGTAACAATTTGCTAGAAGTATTTTCTATTCGTACGTGCCTAAAATTTGGAATTTTGCATGTGTCGTGAAAATAACAAGAGATTGGGAATATGTGGAAAAAATTTATTAATTTCATAAGTTTATACCTTAGGACCCCTTAACCAACCCTTTTATTTTATTATCATATCGACATTCAAAAGACTATCGGAAATAATTGCGGCGTTGTTTTGAATGATTTGACGCTTCTTATTATGCGTTATAATGAACATATATAGTGGATTATACAAATAACCATTGAAAGGTAAATAATTACAAATATAATTAAAGTTATTGTATTAACACAGCAAATTTTGAAGACAATAAAGCTATAGAAGCATAAGTGACCATAGATAAAGTCGTACAGGAAAAGAACAATAGTCCGGATATAGATCAAAAGATACACACGGCTATTATAGTAAGAACAAAGAATTGTTTGATCAACATAGTATTGTTTTTGAAGAACAATGAAGTTAAGCAAGTGAGAAATTCGTATAGATCATAATGAAACGAATGAGAAATTTGAATCGATAGTTATCGAAAATGAAAAAGCGAAACAGTAAATTACTGTATTAAACAAATTCTATATTGAAATAACTAAAATTGATAAAAATCGACTAAGCAGCAACAGGTAGAATACTGAAACTATGTACTTTATGCATTAATTGATGTAATCGTTAACATGATGAAAGATAACGATTAACACGAACCAATTAAGGTTGCTTTTAACCGACTTCTTTAAATTAGATTCAGCACGAACTGCAAAGAAATCGAGATGCATTCTAAAATATAGAACATAAACCACAGCAGTACGAATAATTTATTTTATATATGTTGTAATCTCAGACAGGCTCAATTTTGCAATATCGGCATTGAAAGTTAAAGAGAAGGCAATCAAATAATTATGGAAGTAAAAGAATTAAACACAGATTGGTAAATGGAAAAGTTATTATAGACGTAAATTTAAAACTGAAACCTACTGGAGAAAAGAAAAGACTAAAGCTTAAAACATTTAAACATGAGCTACGATATGTATAAATAAGTGATAGAATTCATTTATTTAACCGTTTAATCATATGACGTAAAAGCTTCGAAAGCTATGCAATATGTAATGCCTACTTACGAGTATAAGCAAATTAAACATAACTAAAGTCTGATGAAAGTTAGAAATAAAAACCTAATATAGCTAGAAAATAAGAAAGAAAGAAAGAAAGAATAAAGATTATTTGGACACAGTTCGTGAAACACAAAAATAGCATCGATAAGCAAAAGAAGCTTTACTACATAGCATTAGGTTTGTATATTGTAGAATGGTAACCAACCCAAGAGGTTTTCAGAAAGAATACCTAATTAGTACGGAATTTGGAATTATAGTTGATATGATATATTCGATATGAACATGAACTCGACTTAAAATTAATAAATTTGAATTACAATGACAATAAAACCTTGAATACGAAAAATATGAAGTCATATTTTACGGATTAGAAAAACGTAGAATACAGCCATTTACGATTCTTAATTGCTAGTCACGTGAAGATGGTTATTGAAGACGAAGAAAATTGTGTTTTGCACGAATTGCAAAATAATCAAGCTGTAACGTTTTAATTCATTCTTGGAACCAATTTAATGGGTAGCCAATTAGCCATATCTCATTTGTTAACGAAGATATTTGGTTTAGAGATAAAATCCTTAGTTGATTTGACAACTGATCTCTAAGAAGAGTTTTTAAACAATAATGATTATGAATCAAACCTTGATGGATTTTTAAATTCTTGAAATAAGTTTTAGTGCTGATTAATCAAGACAACTTGCAAAATTATTTCAGACAGTTTTCTAAATATGTTTCGCAATTTAAACCGATATAATAAGATTAAACTATTGAATCGGTTCAAACTGGAGAAAATATTCGTAGAATGAAACTACTATTGTCGTAGAATGAAACTACTATTATCGTAGAATGAAACTACTATTATCGTAGAATCAAGCTACTTTTATCGTAGATTGAAACTACTGTTATCGTAGAATGAAACTACTATTACCGTAAAATGAAACTACTATTATCGTAGAATGAAACTACTATTATCGTAGAATGAAACTACCATTATCGTAGAATGAAAGTGACAATAACATTACATGAAGCAAACAAGCAAGTATGAAGCATCTAAAAATTACCTACCGTTTATAAAATGCTGTGCTATGCGAATTTCTTGTCGTATGGTATAATAACCATAAGTAAATGTGCTTTTTAGTCTATCAAAGTCTATGAATCATTTTATGATTATAAAATGCCATCCTCGAAAATCTGCATACTAATTGTTTTATGAATGCGTATTATAGAAAGTAAAGAACGAAGGTTAGACTTAAGAGAAATTGAATATTGCAGACTGTGGTGCAAGGAGCGAAATAATGTTGTTACAAAATTGTTACACAATGCATTCTAATATAATCGTCATTCTATGGAATCGTAACGCAGGAAACATCGGCAAATGTCATAATTGTCAGATTTAAAAATAAAGAGTAATCTATTTTACCAGACAAGCACTAGTTACTGATGCTTGCAACGAAAACTATGTTACAGTCTGTTCAAGGGCAAGGTATCTACCGTTGCAAAATATGATGCAATTACGATTGTATGTCAGCATATGATTACTTTTGTTAGCAGCTGGATAGCTTATATATAACCAAAACAACATACAAATAACTAGTTTATAAAAGTAACTTTCAGATTGGAAGAACGGATTTTAAATTATAATACCGTCGTGGGTTCGTACCTACTAGTAAAATAAGAATAATGACTGTCAAAAAGTGTATCTGAATACGGATCGAAACAACTAAATTTGCTAAAGATTAAGGAAGAGAAGGAGAGATCACTTAATTATGCTATATTTTTTATCGTGGTTGTTATTTTTTATTGTTATTTTATAAATAATTTTACTTATTTATTTTTATAAAATTACCTTAAAATCTTTAAGTAGAAAAGACAGGAGCACAAACGCGAAATATAAATTGATTTCAATATCGTCGAATATAACGCTGAAATGCGAAACGGATTTTTAAAATAATACGCATATACGATAACCATAAGAATATGGAGAATCATGGCAATCAAAGAACAAGAATTCTTGCATAACATCATGCAAACGTGAACATGAAGTAGTTGAGAGAAAATTATTAGGATATAAATGTATTGTACAAATATCAGCAATAGCAAGCAAGGTGCCGTCGAAAACTTGATATTCTAGAGCAGTTGTTGAGGGTGCAATTTATGACCGTTTGAATTTAAGTACACTTAAAAGCTGAAGATACAATTATATGAAATTGAAATACAAATGTAACGACAAATTAGACCTGAGGGAGGAATTTTTAAAACATTGGCTAGTAAAATAAATAAGAGTACACAACAAAAAAACTATACGTAGAACGGACTTAAGCATGAATATGAAATACACATTCATTATAAAACGGAAATGCGATACGGATTAATGGTATATGATGATAGCCATAAGAATAATATAATATGAATCACAGTAATCACAGACCAAGGATTCTTGCATAACATAATGCAAACGTGAAGATGAAGTAGGTGAGAATGAACTATTAGGATACAAATGTATTGCACAAATATCAGCAATAGCAAGCAAGATTCCGTCAAAAACTAGATGTTTTAGAGCAGATATTGAGGGTGCAATTTATGACCGTTGGAGTTTAAGTACACTTAAAAACTGAAGATACAATTATATGAAATTGAAATACAAATGTAACGACAAATTAGACCTGAGGGAGCAATTTTTAAAACATTGGCTAGTAAAATAAATAAGAGTACACAACAAAAAAACTATACGTAGAAAGGACTTAAGCATGAATATGAAATACATATTCATTCTACAATCAAATATAAAACGGAAATGCGATACGGATTAAGCGTATACAATAACCATAAGAATAATGATGAATCACAGTAATCAAAGACCAAGGATCTTGCATAACATCATGCAAACGTGAACATGGAGTAGGTGGCAGTGTACTAGGAGGATACAAATATATTGAACATATTCTAGAACAGATGTTGAGGTCGCAAATTATAAAGCTTTGGATTTAGGATAAGTTAAAACCAAAAATCACAATTATGTGAAATCGGAATTCGAATATAACGACAAGTTTGATTTATGAGATAGGAATTGAATATAAGACAATGATGTCAATTAGCCTTAATGATGAAAAGACTGGATTAAATTGAATGTTGCGAAATATAAGTTAAATTATTATATACTTATAAAATTGCACTGCTCATCAGTGCGATTTATGTTAATTGTTGACATAAGTATAATATCTATATGAATAAATATCAAAATTACGGATGAAGTACGATGCCAGATATTCTTTGAAAATGATTTAATATAATAACGTAGAGAAGCATGACGATGCTATAGAATAATTTGGAAACTTAAATATAAAGAAGAGCGATGAAGATGCAATAGTAATATCATACTTATAAATAGATAGACTATGGTGCAATATAGGTTGAAGGAAGGATATGTTTGACATAACGAAGAGGCACAAAGACGCAATTTCAGAGATTATAGTTATGGAACAGAACTTATGGGTTTTTTTAACATCAATAAATATCACAAAGACGAAGATGCAATAATGGGTGCATGCATTGTTATAGAATAAAATATCGGATGTTCAGAATTATCGTGAATATCAGGAAAAGCATATACATGCAATAGTGAGATCATAGTAGCATTATGATGTAAAATAATTTTCCGGTGAAATGAACGTAACGTGTTAACAAGAGGAATTAAGAAGCAATAGTTAGATCATTGTATATTATGATGCAAGAGATAGGATATTTTTGGAAATTATCGGTTTATGATAATGAAACATGACGACATAATAGTGAGATCACAGTTACAAATTAATGTGCAAGGACTCTGTTGGTTCTTTTTTTTAAATTATCATTGATTGAAGAAGTATGAAGATGAAATACTGAAATCGTAGTAACACAAAACGATGCAAGAAAAATAGAAAAATCAAGAAATTATCGTAATAATAACGAAGAGGAATAAAGATGTTAAATAAATAAATAGAAAATAAGATGCAATTACACATTATGGTGCAATATTTATTTTATTACTCACGATGACGAAATTAATGGTGACAAGTATATAGTGATTTTTGTGTCTTATGAAATGACGAAGTTAAAACTTAAAACCAATGATGTAAAAGAACTCTTTACGTACAGCGTTAATTAGTGATAGTGCTAGTTTATGTGGGTAGGGTTTTTATATGAAGTATTAGAAAAGTTGATAAATATTATAACAATATTTAATTTTACGTGGAAGACCTCTAAACTGGGTGTGTTAATTAAGTCAATTTATTTTTTACGTTAAAGCAAGTGAAAACAGTGAGGTTTACAAAACAGCTAATTAAAAAACATAAGTAGAATGGATTTCAATGATATATCAGGAGACGTACATATAACTAACTGATTTAAAAAGAAGAGATCTATAATGAAGATTTAGCGAGCACATTCCATGTAAGTGACTCTTGTAGAAGAGCTTAAATATTGAGTTAAGGTACTATATAAGGGATGTATTAAAAGTAAATCAAAGTCGATGGAAATAGTACGAAGGTTGTTGTTGTTGTGTGTGTTGAGCTAGGAAGTGTTGTAGAGAGAAGTGTGACCAGGTGACAGTGTTTCAATAAACTGGCATATTTCAATTTAAAACAAAATGTAGGTAGAGCCCAAGAGTGAGAAGAAACGTAGGAGACTTTGAGACTTAATTTTTAAACGGTGTGGTAGAATTTTCAACGTTATAAGGAATTTCGTGTTAGTTGAGTGCAGTGAACGTGTTTTTTATAGAATTTCATGTCACGGTTAGCGGAAAAGTTAGTGCCAAAGGATGAACAGGGCATTCGAGTTAGAATTGGAAACTACGTATAGTAGGCAGGGTGAAGCTTCAAACTACTATTCAGAGAATTAATTTTAAAATTGACGTCATTATAATAATAAATTTAAAGAGTTTCGTGTTAGCTAAGTGCAATGAGCCGGTGAAAGTGTTTTTATCGATTTTCATATCACAGTAAGCGAAAAAGTTAGTGTTTCAGGATGAGCAGAACATTCAAGTTAGGTATAGAAACCAACAGTAGGTACGGGAACCTTAGTACGTGATGTTTATGTAGCGTTACGGAAATATAAAATATTTTAATAGTAAGTTTTTGAGACTGAATTTTAAGATTGTGTTATTATTATTTTAGGAATGAGTCAAATATAAGGCCTAGAATTTTGAGTAGCGTTATGGAATTTTCGGAAAATAAAATATTTTAATAGTAAGGTTGAGACTGAATTTTTCGATTGGCGTTATTATAGTTTCAATAAAACTTCAAATAATAATATATGAACTCGATTTTTGAGAAGCGTTACGGAATTTTTCGAATAAAAAATATTTTAATAGTAAGGCGTGATTATAATTTTAGTTAAACGTCAAATCGATTTTTGCGTAGCGTTACAGAATATTCGGAAAATAAAATATTTTAATAGTAAGGCGTGATTATAATTTTAGTAAAACATCAAATAATAACAGGTATATGAACTCAATTTTTGAGCAGCGTTACGGAAATTTTCTATTGGCGTCATTACAATTTTAGTCAAACTTCAATTAATAATATAATTATTTATTTCTAGAGGTACATCAACAGCTTCTGTATATAATATATCTGTAGAACAATAGCTTCGGACTTACGCAGTCTCCAGTTTAGCCAGAATAAGGGCAGCGCATAAGTGTACGCTCCTCGACCCGTTCAAAAATTCAAATCCGTTTGGATTTGTACTTTGCAAATAAATATTGAATATATCGTAATTTCTTTGTAAATAACATTACGGAATTTTTCTAATATAAAATATACCTTTTTGGATGTAAAATAACAATACCAATTTTTGAAGAGTGTTTTTTTAAGTTAAGTACACAAATAATGTAAAATACTGCAGGGCTAAAAAACTTAGTATTAAATGCAGTAGTGTTTTTTCTTAGAGTTTTCGAAGCGTACGATAATACTACATAACAAACAAATGATTAGCAGATATGGAAGAGGGAGTGTGGGTTTGGCGTGGACTTGGTTTGGGGTGGATTTGGTATGGGGTGGACTTGGTTTGGGGTGAACTTGGTACTTTGCGTGGGATTAATGCTAGTGATTAGTCGTAGATATAATCATAGTATGTTCAAGTGGGTACGGTAACGGTTGATAGCAAAGAACGAGTCGAGGCGATCAGAGTAATTAGGTTTAGTAAATATTAATGAGGTTAATTCATAGATATTCAAATAGGATGTTCGTGTAGGAGTGGTACTAACTGACGATAAACGCAATTATGATCGCAAAGAACGAGCCGAGATGGACAGAGTAATTAGGTTTATTAATCATTAAGATGATGATATTTCGTCGATATTAAAATAGGATGTTCATGTAGGGGTGGTACTAACTGACGATAGATGGATGTTTAATTGCAAAACGAACCGAAATTATCATAGTAATGAGGTTTAATAAACATTATTGAGGATAATAATTAGTAGATAAGTATACAAATAGGATGACCTCGTAGGAGTGGTGGTACTAATTGACGGTAGACGGAATTATGATCGCAAAGAAAGAGTCGAGATGTTCAGAGTAATGAGGTTTATTAATTATTAAGATGATCGTATTTCGTCAATATTACAATAGGATGTTGTAGGAGTGGTACTACCTGACGATATACGTACGGACTTTTGGTAGCAAAGAACGAGCTGAGATGATCAGAGTAATGTGGTTTAATAAACATTCATAACGATAATATAATAATTCGTATATACTCAAATAGGATGTTCATGTAGGAGTGGTACTAACTGACGATAGACGCAATTATGATCGCAAAGATCGAGCCGAGATGGTCAGAGTAATTAGGTTTATTAATTATTAATGATGATGATATTTCGTAAATATTAAAATAGGATGTTCATGTAGGAGTGGTACTAAGTGATGATAGATGGATGTTTAATAGCAAAACGAGCCGAAATTATCATAATAATGAGGTTTAGTCATTATTAACGACGATTATAATTCATAGATATTCAATAAGGATGTTCATGCAGGAGTGGTGACGATACACGGAATTATGATTGCAAAGAACGAGCCGAGATTATCAGAGTAATTAGGTTTAATAAACTTTATTGTGGATAATAATTAGTAGATAAGTATACAATAGGATGGATCGTAGGAGTGATGGTACATACTAACTGACGGTAGACGGCATTATGATCGCAAAGAACGAGTCGAGGTGATCAGATTGATGAGGTTTATTAATTATTAAGATAATGATATTTCGTAAATATTAAAATAGGATGTTCATGTAGGAGTGGTACTAAACTAACTGACTATATACGGAATTATGATAGCAAAGAACGAGTTGAGATGATCAGAAGTAATGAGGTTTGATCAACATTAATGAAAATAATATTATTTCGTAGATATTCAAATAGGATGTTCAAGTAGGAGTGGTATTTATTAATGACGATATACGGAATTATGACAGCAAAGAACGAGCCAAGATAGACAGAGTAATTAGGTTTAGTAAATTATTAATGATGATGATGAGAAGTATTTCGTAAATATCCAAATTGGATGTTCATGTAGGAGTGGTTACTACCTGATGATAGACGGAATAATGACAGCAAAGAATAAGCAGAGAAGGTCAGAGTAATGAGGTTTCGATTACATTTCAATCTCGTTTTAAGCATTGAAGTAACTGTTCAGAATATAAAATTTATAAAAATGCTGTATGGCGTATATTAGGTGTGATTAAGGAAAGCAACGAAGCTGCTTATCCGTATCTTAAAATATTGCGTAAAATTGTGAATTAGGTTGATAACCTGTTACAAGAAGGTGCAAACGATATTATATATACATACCTATTTAAAATGATAATGATATGACTGATGATAATTTTACATAAGTCTTAAAATGATGAGTAGGAAATAATAAAAACTAAGTACGTAATAGGTACATTATAAGTTGTATGAAATAAGTTATGAAAAATCAAACCATTAAGATGTTTTCGAAAAAAAAACTAATTTATTTATGTTTAAGAAAGGAATATTTTAACAAGTTTTTTCTTTTTTAGAAATAAACAGAAACTTCTATTTATGAAAGGTTAGGTAGGTGCATAATTTCACAGAAACTGAAACATTATTTTAAGATTCTGCGTAGGTATCTACTACCTCTTAAGGGAAAATGATTTTCCAATTAAATTAAATCATTAAGAAAATAAACTGAAGGTTAAAAACAATTATTTTTCTAAGCGTGTCGATGGCAATCAAAATTAATTATTGTTTGAGCCAAAAACTGAGAGGCGAAGAAAATTCTGGCCATATTAAAACAATCGGTTTTCGGTAACTATTAAATTATTTATTTATAATTAACCAAACTAAACAACAATTAAGTATCAAGGTTTTTACCTTACTTACGTTGATTTTGTCAGCGAAGTTGTTTCGATTTAAAGATAATGTCTTCATTATATAAGTGACACAATGGAATCTTTTTAAATTGATACATAATACATTTTAATAACTATAAGTGGTATGATACCTTAAATAAGTATCAACCTATCTTGTATAACCTTATACCATTTAGGACGGTATTGATAAAATAAAAGAGTGTAAACGTGATAATTGACATGCCAATCGTATACCAATCGTATATGTTTTAATTGTATTGATCGTCTTGTTTCTGTTTTTATAGCAGTTTCAAATTTGTTACACAAATGCATATTTATATCAAAATATAGTAAGCGTGTTGTTTTTTTATCAAATTATATTTATCTTACGTTCAGTTTAGCACTTGTGCTTATTGTTGTATCTGTTATTATTTTACTTTATCGAAGTTATAATAACTATATTTTTTTTCTAAATTTAAATATATTATCCGGATTGATTTAAAATTATGAATGCAATGCCATTATTAAAATATAATAAAATGTGAATGGATCGAAAAAAAATGTATTTCGTTTTTAGTGATAATAATGATCTATGCTTTAAGTATATTATCTGACACACCTAAATATTTAATAATTATTTAAAAAGTTTTATTTTAACTAATGCAGAAATAATTTGCAGGTATATTTACTAAACAAATTATATTCATTTTTATATTTTGCCACAGTGATCGGTATCGGTTACATATTTTACAAAATATATATGTTCTCTTCAGTGTATTACAAGCAACGGTTTTAATGTACTTAGGCTTACCTTCTAAATACCATAAATATAAAAAGATTTATTTTAATCACGTTTTGCTAAGATTTACTATTGTGTACATTTTATAGTTAGTTTATTTATAATTAATACACATGACACAAAATTAAAATGCGACATAATTATGAAAAAATGCAACTGATTTTAATTATCTAAGTATTTATTTTTTATCGCCATATAATATTAATATTGTACTTTACTATCTATTCAATTAATTAAAAGTACCGAGGAACTTGGTTTTTAGGCTTTATAATGTTAACGGTCTAATTTTAAAGTTTAATTAATATTTTTTAATTAAACAATATCATTTATTTATCGATATATACCCTACATTCGAGAATGTACAATAACTGTAACAATCGTGGAAATCGTTTATTATTAATTAATTTATAATTAATGTACTTAAGTGTAAAATATCAAGCACTGTTTTTTTTAAATCTACGTTTTAGAATAAGTACCTACTTTTTAATCAGAAGTGATTAAAGTAATTTAAAATACCTATATTTATTTATATGTGAGCAGAAATATTAAGTGCCATTGTAGGTGTATTTATTTCGCAAATTACGAAACCAATTTTTATTTTAGTTTATTAGTAGCAAAGGTATTAGTTTAAACTAAGTAACAGTTAACAGTGATATAATAAAATAGGATAGGTTAATTATAAAGTTATCAACGTTAATACTTTCTCCTGTATACATTTACCTACCCTTATAGATAGTTTATTTACTTTAAATATTCATTATTATTCCATTGACATCTTTGCTATAAGAATAAAATAATAAGAAATAAAATAATCAGTAACCATGCAATTATTTTGTATCATTATATTATAATGAATATGTCAAATAGTGTAACTACGAAATAATGCAACAGCATTTAACGATTACTATTTATTTAGTTTAAATTTTTAACACTATTTAGACTTCATGCAAAATCATTTTAACCGTTTATCTCTAAATTTTAACTTCATATTCGTTTTTATAGATTTTTTAATTATATCTAATCCTATAGACGTCATTAACAATGTTTATATTCGCTTACATACTTTAACAACTTATTAATCAACAACCAAACACCATGTTTTGTTTGTGTTCATTTATTTCATAAATGTGTTTTATATTAATACATAATTACGTTTGTATACAAAAACTTCTATAACTGTACTTGATGCACCATTATTATCGATTATTTCAATTTACATATTTATTCTATTGTCTAAAAGCGTAACCAAAGCAATGGATAATTAATAATTTTTACACAGCTTAACTTACAATTTTTTTATTACATCAGCCTTTGTTAACAGTTTTAAAATATATAAATACTATAAAATATATATACTAATACCGATTAAATTAATCGGTATTTCATTATAATATATTTATTGTTAATAGTTCAACGAAAGTCAGATATTTATTTATTCACTTGAATTATTTTACACGGAGTCGTTATATTTATACACATATAAAATAGAAAGTCACATTAAATACTATAAAAAAGCGTGTTAGCATGAACGTTGACAATTGCACGAAAGAGGGTTGTATTCCTACAAAATATTAATAATTATTATGATTTAAAATATTTATTATAATTTATGGATACGTATTCATGCATCAAATACCGATAAATACAATGACATCATAACTAATTGAGAATGACATTTTAGAATTTAGAATGACATTACAATTTAATTTTTAAGTGACATTTTACATTATAAAGAAAAAGTCTGCGAAACACACTTCGGAAAACCAACGCACTTAAACGGATATCTATGGTGATCAAAATACAATAAATTTAATTAAAATTATAGCTGCGTCCTTAATCAGTAAAAGACCTACATAGTTTATATGCCAAATAATTTATATTTTAAGGTTTAATACGACTATTTTAATAAGTAGAACATGGGATAGCAGGTCATCAGAATTCTGAACAGAGTTTTAGGGTCTGTTTCTTGATAGTCTGTTGTTGCCTTAAAAAGGTTCATTGTTATTGAACGTCTGCGTCGTATTAAAGTACAATTTAACTATAAAGTTTCTGCCACAATAAGAACTTTGATGTAACTAAGTATGTTACTATGTTTGAGTACTAAGTATGTATCCCTGCCTATTTTGTTTGCTGAGATTGTAATATCACTGTTCAAATAAATAGACGAATGAGAAAAGTATGACGTAATTGGCATTTATTAGGTTTTCTTTATCTCGCTATTTTCGGAATCTAAGCTATGAAGATGTCAAAAGTTAAATACCAACCAAAATTTTATCACCCAAGCCCAACGTCTATTTTAAGAAATTCATGAAATATACTCCGTTATACTCGTTTCTATTTAGGCTTACGATTTTAAAACAACATCAATGTACTTTTATATTATAAGATAAACAACTTAATAATTATGATTAATTCGTATAATAAGAAATAATGATTGGAATATATAAAAAATCGACTATATGACGTTGACAATAAAGTATCGATGTAAAGCGAAGAAGGTCAAATAAGAAATGCAATATATAAAACATCGAAGTTCAGGTTTATTTTTTTATTTTTTCGATATAGGCATCTTTACCAACCACATCTAAGTAGGTAGGAATCCTAGGGTTAATCAAACGGGTACTCTAGCATCTATTATAATAGGTAGGTGCGTAGATTATTAAAATACTATAGATACGTATATAATATGTATAATTAATATTTACGTTTACGTTGAATATATTTTAAGAATATTACGAATACTCCGGTAGCTAGGCCTATGAATAGGATTATTTTTTATAAGACAAGATACAAATAGAATTATTACAAGTAATTAGCAGAAGTAAAGAGAAGTAGGTAGTCAACAATTAGCAAATATGATGTTACGTTTTCTTTTTTATAGTATTAGCGACTTACCTACTATTGCTAAGATTATATATTTTAACAAAATATTGCGTGAAAGGATAGCAATGCGTGAAAGAATATAATCAGGCAGGTTATTCAGCAGCATTTATTTATTGCGTTCTCATTTTTCAGGAAATAATAAGTTTTATTTTTTTAATAAAAAATCGAAAAGGTATTCTCCACCATTGAACATAAATTAAGTTTAAATAAGTCAGGTATAGGTAGGATTAGGATCTTATTATTATTTACAATATTATATTAGGAATTCAGGAAATTGATATTAAACCGGAATAACACGTTAGAAATATTATCATGTAAGAATTACTTTAATATACAAATTAAAGAAAATTACAAATATGTTAAACAATAAGATAGCCTTTATAAAAATAAGTTATCCGTAAATATTCTAATAAAGTATCATTATTTTGAGCTTATCATGCCCAAATTATTCTTGGTTCGTTTGGGATTTTTTCAAAATTTCACGCTTCTAGGCTAGGTATAAGGACATTTCTATAATACATACACACAATCAAACCACTTAGACGAACGCACACATTTAATTTGTTAAAAAAATCGTGGTAGATCCGGCACTATCCTAATCATTGTCTTAACAGCACTGAGTTAGTTTGATTGCATTGCAATGCTCAGGTGGAAAAGTGATTTCTCTTCTGCCCGATTTCTTTTTACGCAACCAATCCGAATAGCATGAACAGTATTTCGTTACTTACATTAATTATTTCTTTTTCATAAAATGAGTGGAAATTAGTTTCTGTATGTGCTTCAGATTGTTCAAATGTAGCATGCTGGTCAAGTCTGTAACAGTGTTGATTTATTTTTATTGCAGTTCTGAAATGTGGGTTTGGTTAATTTCGTCTTTGTCCACTGTTGGCGTGAAATCTGTTTTACCTTCTTTTGCTTCATGGGGTTGATGTAAAGCTGTACATATTCCTCTAAAGCGTACGCTTATTGTTACTAATTTACATTTTAAAATATCTAATGAATTTAATGTATTGTTTATATTATGCATTGGGATGTTAGTGTCTCCACGCTTTTAAACGCAAATATGAAATGAAACATACATCCATTTAGAATACACGACACAATTCTAGCGGGATCGGTTTAGATACACAAGTTTTATATATATGTACACTGCTCGATGACATTAACTTTTAAATACTTATGTAATATATTTTTTCTTTAATATTATTTCAGGAGCTAAAATTAACTGTTCACGTATTTAATGCCACCGCTTTTCCTGCAGACCCCGTAAGGTTCCGTCGTTTACAACATGGCCGCCTGTCCCATCTACAAAACTATAGACACATAGTTTCATCAATTTGACTCGTTATCGTGGACGACGCAGGATGGACCCTAGATATTCACCAGTATTAATAACACCTCCGTAATTTAGAACAAAATAATTAAAATCCAAGGTATTAATATAGTTTTTTTAATTTATCTTCATTTTTTTGCGAAATTCACTAACGTCATTGGGCACGTGTTAAGTCCCCTATATATTTCTGCTGTTTGGTGCCCAATTCTGCTAATTTTTACAATGTCGAAAGCATCTTAAGAATTTTTCTCTTAGTGTTTTAATTAATTATTATGCGTCAAAGTCTACGTACCTAGTATGTATAGCAGAAACAAAATGTTTCTAGAACAACTGAACAAGTACATGACCGACTACATTCGACAGTAAAATTATTGGCAGAATTAAGGATATAATCACTCGATTGAAACTGTTCGTAATATTAAATCCACACACTATTAGATATAGGATTAGCACTCATTTTGACGAAACACAAAGCATGTTAGAATATTTTAATGCCTCCCATTAATTGAAATGGTCCAAATCTCGCATCACCGCCATCTATTGGCCAGCCCAAGTAGAGGACAGACACACTTGTCTTAATATCCGAGATGCTTAGTGTAAATGTTATAGTGTTAATTTATTGTACTAACTCACTTAAACGTATCGCCTTCAATCTAGAACAATCTCATCTAACACCAAAAGTTAAGACACACGGACTTAGATCTAACTATTGCAAACTTATTTAATTTTTCAGATGTTTTATTATTATGTTGGCGGCGTCAGGCAGGCTTATTATCAGCGGAATAGGCAGCGATGTTAGTTTCAAAAGTCTAAGAACAAACTTGGCAGCAGTAAACACATGAGGCGATTATGAGATTTATCTATCTAGGTAAATTAGGTATAACTTTATATATATTCATTAGCTATATATCTTTGTAATTCAAATGTTTCTGAAACTGATTATTATGTACTAGGACAAATAAGTCGTTCAATGTTTAAAATTTACCATAAAAATCGAAATGGTTGCGTTTTTTATTATTTTAGTGAGGGGTCAGAAAATATTTATAAACATGGTTTATTCACATAGTTTATTTGTATTTCATTCTCATCATTAAGTTGTAGTACATGAATTAGAGATGTAAGTAGACAAAAACGAAGTTCCAAGAATGTAAAGTAGACCTGATGGAGTTATGATAGGTATGAAAATGAGCACATTAATTAAACCGGGCGATGACTTAGGTTATTTTATGATTAGGATACTTATAATATAATATAATATTTATCACATTCAGTGTTTGACAACTTACAATATACTAGATTTAAATCGGAGTAAGGTTAGTAAGTTAGATACAGCTTAGATATAAAGTAATGTACTCATGCAGCTGTTTCTACAGCCTCGTAAATTTAAGATTTCTTCGAAATATGATAGTGTTAAGATGTAGGCGATTGATATAATAAGCTTGTGCTAGTTGTAGCCTAGGTTAGGTAGGATGGTAGCCCCTGGTATTTAGGGTTTAAATAGGCCGTAGATTCAGGATGTCTGTGTGACTCCACAAAACGAATCTGGAAGAAGCCTAATTTGTTGGCAGGCTTAGATTAAAACTCCTAAACTCTCAGGCGTGGCTTTTCCTAGCTATACTTAGGAATTTAGGCTAAACGTTAAGATAAAGTCTAATTAGGAGTGTTCTTGATAAATTTTAGAAGTAACTTTCTATAATACTTAGAGGTAGTTTTTTGGCTGCTATTAAAATGTGTTTCTTTGCAATTGTTAGGTTAAGTAATTTTAAATTACAGCAGTGTAGCAATTAGGTATATTAGTCAAGTCATTCGCTTCGGATTTTATGCCCTTGATTGCAATTTTCTGCCAAATAACAGCTTAGAGGAACTCGATCATACAATCTGGAATTCATACACTTAATCAATAATTTGTGTACATTTTGATAAAATATTATATTTTTGTACTAAAAATTGGTCTGTCATATTCAAACATTATTTTATGTCTCGATTGTATCTGTCCCCGAACAAACTTCAATTAAAGATTTTTTTATAGTTGTTAATTTATAAAATAATAATTTTACTATTTTGAAAAAGTAAATTCATTGACGTCTGTAAATCGTTGTAAATTTGATTAATAAATCATTAGTAATCAAAGTATTAATTTTGTTTCTCTTTGTGTAAATATAAAATATTTCCCAAACCATTTATAACTTTTCAACAGAATACATATTTACTGTTTTTAATCATAATTATATTTTATATAAATTTACTAATGGCAATATTTGAAGTTATAATTTGAAAAAAGTCCCATAGTGAATTGTTATATTTAAAAAATATATATATTTATTTGAAATGAATATCGATTTAAATATTATATTGATTCGAAAACTAATTCCTATAGCTATAGTTAGTTTCGACTTGACTCGACCTTCCATGTATTTCAAGAGAGGTATACCTTTTCAACTAATTACATCACATTAAAATAATGATAATGACATTCGGACATCGTGATTACGATGATTATGACAGTAGCAGTAGATGTGTTATTTTTATTTAATTAGACATACATCTATCTATGATATATTATCGACTCGACTTTATTATCACAGTTATTGATACGATGACATTTTATGGATAAGGCTGCATAGTTAGCAGCAACATCGAAACGCATACCTATAAAACTTAAGACAACCTAAACCCTATACTTACTTAAGAAAATAATTAATAAATATTATATTCTTTGTATTATATTTTAATTAAGAATTTAATCGTCAGCTAGACAAACAAATATACAGTTTATGTGGCGAGTCATATACCTACTAAACATATAGGTATCCATTCTGTTCAATCTTTCTTAGGTAGGTAGGACATTACAAATTATATACTTACCTACATTTTTGGCCAAAAATGAGAAATTTTAAGGTTTTCATAGGCAGGTTTTTTTTCTTTTGAAATGCGAATACCTTATCTTACTGACTTTGAAACTAATTCTTCTCTACCCCGACATATTTTCGATCATCTTTTGTAGGGTCTTCTTTAAAGGGGAAAAATATGATTTATTAGAAGGTACCTTCTTTAGAGTAATTTTATACTTGTCTATTTAATTATTGTTAGGATTTCACCTTATTAACTTTCAAGGCAAGTTTTTAGTTAGAGTGGGGGGGTGGGATAGTTAGAAATTCTCAAGTGCCTTACATCAGTATACTACGCGGCGTAGATTTGGGGGTAAAGGGTAATAAATTATAAATTTTTATATTTTTCACATTTTTCGGACTGACTACTACGACTTTTAGAGGACATTTTCATCTTCCCTTCTCTAGACGCAACCAACTTTATTGTAAATTAGTAGATATTTCATAAATACATATAGTATGTTTTATAATGATGTACTTTTTTTTGGGGTGCATAGGTAAAATGAGACAAAATTGACAGACCGACAAAAATCCTAAAAGAATCCTCTTTTATGCAATTATTTCAATGAAAATGTCTCCTGACATTGAATTTCTTTTTGGTCACATATCTTCAACGTGCAAATTGTAGGTCCCTGATAGTACCCCGACATAGGTAACTTACCACGACAGCGTGGATGAACTTTTTATTGTAAAACGAAATAAAAAAATAAATCTACTGAGTTTCTTGCCGGTTCTTCTCAGTCGATTGTAGGTTCCGAACCGGTGGTAATTTTTATTAAAAACACCTCATCAAGGTGAAAAATATAAAAACGAGAATGTAAATGAAATAATAAATAAACGAATTTTCTTACCCTATCTGATGTTTTAATTCTTATCTCCTAACCCATGCAGAGAGTCGATACAACTAAATAAGTAAGACCTACAACTTTTTAATTACTAATATATTATTTTGACTTTGGCATAGACTTTTATTGCTTTTTCATTGGCTCTCTGCATGGAAATGATCCTTTCCAGAAATAGAGGTGGCAGGCCTTACCAAGACAATAACACATAATACACAGAGGTACCTAACACACAACACAACACAAAATACACATACCTATGTGGACAATCTTGCCTTCCTGCAAACAAGATCCCGATAGAAAAAGTATCTCCGAATTGATGCCAAGGAAGTTGATACATCAAAAAACTACTACTAAAATGTTGACTAAACCAAGACCTCTGCTGAGTGTGGTGTTCCTAGTGGCGATGGTGGCGGAAAGATCAAGGGTCGATGATATACGTATGTATGCGTAAGTATGACTAATATGGTGAGTATCCGATGCAGGCGAATTCAGAGAGGCCTATATCTAGCAGTATATACTGTAACAGACAGAATTATCTAGATCAATCAATCAGATCAACCTATGATCTGATTGATTGATCTAGGTAATTCTGTTAGAAGACGGAAATACAAAAACCTGACAGACTGTAAACTAAATGGCCGTGCACAAATGCTGTTAGTTGATCCGCTTTAACTGCATACTTAGTTTAAAATGGGTTCGATCCCCAAATGAACTCTCCTATGCGTCCTGTCAATAAGGTAGCGATCAATAGATAAACGAATAGCTAAACATGCAGAACTAACCTGTATAGATACCTATGTAGACATTGATACATCACAATCAGTCTAAATAATGTTCTCACTCAAGAGTACCGTGACTGGCTTTAGTAATAACCTGTGCTTAAACTAAATAGATATTTCGTATGAGATTGTTTTACGGTTAGCTCAGCATAACACCATGACTCCATGGGGTTCAATGCCCTCTTGCCGCATAGGCGAAGTAGGTATCTTTGTGATTCAAGCTGTCTAAAGAATCTCATATATAATGTACCTTTAAAATTCCGCAGCGCACTTAGCGCCATCTGTAAAAATGTGAAATCGAAACTAAGGTACCTACTGTGAACCAAAATTGAGCTGTATCTTCGTAGATGGCGTTGATTGACAGCAGCAGAACTTGGTCGAACTACTTGACTACAATGCTCTAAGTAAGATAGATTATACAGCGCCATCTAGTTGAACTGCTTAGAAGTTTAATGTGCCCAAAGAGCAGTACTGTACATCGTCAATAGTTCGTTGTGGACTTACTTGCTCAGGCCAAAAGCGCTAATCTTCCACTGTACCATCAAGGGAACAGCCAAGGGTACACAGGAAAACTAGCGCTATTGATCACGTTTCACTTTAGTAAAGTTAGCACTTGACTTACGGTAGCATTTATCCATGGAACTAAAGCTAGGCACGTCGTTTACTTTAAACGCCATCTAGCGCCGCCATATTTTTAATTAGTTACTACTCTCAATAGATGGCGCTGTTATCCTCAAATTTACATTCGCCCGAGAACCCAGTACCTAGTTGCAGAAAAAGACTAGCTTTTTACTTCGATAAATTGTAAATCAGTACTGAGCGGAAGTATTGTATCATAGTTTTGGAGTGATCACTGAATGCCTGATAGTTCACACGAAGAAGAGAAAACAGTTCCATACCATTTAAATTTTTCTGTCTCAATTATGAAACTTTCAATATTTCGAAGTTTAGGTTTTTGTATTTCGAATATAAGACAAATTATGTTTGGTTGAGGATGATAATGCTCTGGTCTACTTGAAACCATCAGTCCGTAGGACTGAAAAGCCCATCCAGTATCTATATTAAGATAAGCTTACGTCTCCTGTTTTCTTCATCGTGTTGCTACCGTACCAGGTGATTTCTGTGTAGCAATTATTTATGGAACTACTGGAGAGGTAGGTAAGTGGGTTAAGGAAGAAGGAAGATACCCTTAGTAAAACGAAACTTCAATAAAACATATGCAGATAAATGTGTAAAATTATTTATATTGCATTATAATTATTAAAAACTGTCACAACAAGGAATTGCCACGAGCCTACCTAACACAATCGCCACTTACGAAATACTTAGCCTAAGTTCACTTACACTTAACTTAATCGACTTAACGTTACATCACATGTAGAACGAGATATCTTTTTTATAATAAGTAACAATAGCCGAGGATACTTATAACACTTCGCTCCGTTCCCACCAAAACTTAGAAGTAACTTAGCGCCTATCAAAAATCTCTCGTAAGCTTATAATATTTGACTCTATTATAACAACTAGAAGGATTCATAAGCAAATACAACAATAGATTATTATGCGTACAGATATAATGTTATGTAAAGATGATCAAAAAGGTTCCAAATACGCGGTAATACAGTGATCAAAAAGTGTACAATAAATACTTATTGATATAATGACGCGTGTGGAGTCAGTCGGTACGGAGCGAGGCGCGCGCCCGGCGCTCGGCTCGTGTCTTATCTCTTGTTTTTGTTCTTCATGGTGAGACGTCGCCAGAAGCTGGTCTTCTCTGCGGGAGCCTGCTCCTCCCGCGCCTCCTCGCCCCGCGTCTCGCCTCGCAGGATGTCTAGGAACGTCGGGTCGTTCTTACGAACATTCTTCTCGATTTTCATAGATTCCGCGCTCAATTCAGCCTTCAGTTTCTCAGGGCTCGTGTTCTCGACCTTAAACTCGTTAGGGTCTTCAACGAACGCCTGCTGAAGGTCGCGCATGATCTTTTTCCTGATAGTCTTCTTCATACTGAGGTGTCTCTCTAGTGTTTTGACATCGCCGTTGGGGAATGTGCGGTAGTCTTCCTTCTTTTTCTTGGTCTTCTTTGTTTTGTCGTCGGTGTCGTCGAAGGTCTTGGCATCGTACTGCTGGTTGAGGCCAAAGATGTCCCTCAGGTGGGGGATTGCCCGCTCTGACGTCATGGTGTTCGAAGGCGTTGCACCCGCCCGATGTGTGAAATCACAGACACCTCATGATGAGATCTGGAAATAGGAGAAAAGAATATTTGAATACGTGGTAGATTAAACGAAAAGGTGTAAGCTAAACATTGCAAATCATTCTGGAAGTCATTCACCCCAATATGTCAATTGTCACAGAAAGCGAGTAGTGCACAATGATAGGACAATAGACGATATCGCCCACGTTTTTGTCACACAAGCTGAGCAGATTTCTAGACACAGCACCTGAGTAACAAGCACATCGCCTATTAAACTAAATGAGTTGTGCCACTTCCCTTCACTACTTAATTGACATTAACTTGTGAATAGTCATATAGAGCATGGCAAACACCAACTGCCACAGGCAACAGTCTACATAGTATACAACTCGATACGTTTGTCAATTGTATCCTAAACAATCACACATCTTCAGCAAACAGGAGGAAACCAATTTGGTTGGAAACACAATTTGAATACAAAATAGATTGTATTTGCTCACCGTATCCCTAAAATGCAATTGACGATTCTTGTGAGTTATTCTATTTATCAAAGGAAGAATACATTTGGAAGATACAATAGAGACACACAAAGAAACAAGTGAATTTAAAATTGAATCGAAGCAAGAAACAGTTGCATTTAAAAATAATATGAAGCATCTCGTAAATGCCACATTAATATGAGTTAACGCTTGCAGTTTAGAAACTATCTAACCGAACATTTTCGTGAAAGTGAATTTCTCAAGTCTGTAGGAGCCGAGTACCGAGTACGTCAGATATTAATTCTGTGTAGTGTTTGTTCGTAACAATGGCGATGATAAAGAGCAGAGGCTGCGGTCCGTAACCGATGTACAGTGACTAGGGTAACAACTTCCCTTCTTGGTACGGACTTGCGAGCGAAAAAGTTAAAGCAAAGGTATAAATTATAACGGTGGATTCATCGATGCTTGATGCTAATGGGTTTAATGGAAAAACTGTGTATAAAGCTATTAATAGCTTTGCAGTTGAAGAAGGTAACTAGAGAGTAAACTTCTTCGAACAACAGGTAGTTGAAGAGCTTTCGCAAAGTTCTTCAGCTGGAAGTCTCGTGTGTAGAAGTTGTACTGACTGCTACCTACATAAGTTCTGCGTAGTTAGTAAAGTAATTAAGGAGAAACTTTAAATTCATGGATGATAAAGCCGATTTTCACACCTCGAAATATAGCAATTGCAAAGAATCGGTTGGGTAAAGATTGTAGGTGTCGTCACTGATAATATGAACATTTTGAATTTCATCCAATCATTTGTCATAAAGCTGGTACTAGCACCAGCCTTTTAAAAATCTTTCACATCTTTTGAAAACTAAGCTGAGTGGCAAATTCCACTTCTCAAAAGATAAGTAAAAACTTTTGTTTCCCTCTTAAAACAATAATCAATTTTCTTGCCTGTACTCTATACAAGCTAGTTAGCTAAAACGTTGGCACGGAAGCGTTTTGCGTTCGCGTGTACAGACATCCGTAGACTGCATTGTGTTCAGAATATAATATAGTGCGCTTGGCTGCACCCTCCTCGCCAACGCGCCGCTCACTGACAGGGCTGTCATATTGTCCTCGAAACGTCTCATCTTTATGACATTGTGAGGGAAGCTGGGATTCAACCGAAGTGGTACAGATGAGCTTTGTTTATTGTAAGTGGTTCTAGTACGTACCGATGTTCCGTCTTGTTCATTTTAGTATGGAGTGAATAAGGTAAAATTTGTTAAGTTTCTTTTCGCAACATTTTTGGTACAATTTTCAGCTTAATCTTTAGAATTTTTTGCATCTAAAAAGATGAAAGTAATGAAATCTTCTCGAGGGAAATCAAAAGAATTATGGGTAGGCTAGATCTTCCTAATAACAAAAGCCGTTCAGAGCGTCCCTTGCCACCCGAAATCATGATAAATGTGAGGCAACAAGAAAAATCGGCAGCCCTGTCCGCCGTCGAACAATGCGAAGCGTTTAGCGCCTTTTCGTACATTTTCTAACATAATACAGAGCACAGCTCTTCCACAAATTGTTCGTGAATGAAACACTTTCATTACTTTCCAAGCTAATTGTGCCAAAGCTGCCACCTGCGGAAATGCCTAACTACCTCGTTGTTTGAAATCTTCGTTTCTTACACTAACATTAGGGCATTAGCCTAAATGTTTGTATCTATAGGTATTTCGTTGAACTACTTCAAAAGGAAGTTCTGTTTAACATCTTCGATAAGTTTCACTATTTTAAGAGTCATCAGTGCGGGATGGAATGTACTCGATCTGTTAATGAAAATCTGTGAATTAGTAGAAATCTGTGAAGTAGCACTGTTAACTTGGAATTGCTCAATAATGATGACTTTAATTACTGGATTTATTTTTAGAAGCTACTGAAGAAATGACGGTTATCTTAAGAATCTCGTTTTCTGTTTTCCAAAAATTATAAAATAAACAGCAGCAGTATGAGTGTGTCAAGTTTACTGCCGGCACCCTACAATAAATCCATGGCTCGTCAATACATCTCGCTTACGAGTCGTAACAGCTGACATTAACATTGGACGGGGTCACTGCACTTTACCTAACTCTAGCCACACATGATCGTGCCCCGCCATCTTGTGCGTGTGACGTCATCCACGCCGGTTACGATATTTTGTGTTGAGATTTTTTTGTTTATAATTTTTGTTTTGTAATTCAAATTGGTCAACGACTATGTTTATTTTGGTAGAAGTGTTGTCTCTTCGTTTTCAATGTAACTGTTTTCGACAGGTTGTCTTGTGCAGGTGATTTTTTCAAGAAGGATGGCTTCATAAAAACTTCCAGTTTTTCAATTTTTTTCACACATTATTAATGTTTTTCGTTTTTGAAGGACGTTTTACCAGGAGGTATTTTCTTTATCTTCATCATCTTAATAAAAGTTACTAGGTATCTATTTAGGTTTTTTGAAGATTGCTTTTGCAAATCCAAGTGCCGTCAAAATATTTGAAATGATGTAGGAATATTTGACAAATAAGTCCCAGCTTCGTTTCTCAGAGCACTTCCACGTTTTACCTTGCGAGGTTGCCTTTTATGCAAATTATGTCTGACGCGGGAAATCCACGCTCACAGGGAAAATATGCATCTGAAAATGGAAGTTTTATATCCTTTTTCCGTACAGACAGCCGTTTTATATATCCCAGCACTTTGTAGAGTATTAAAAAAGTTTCAGAGTAGGTACAATTTACTTCGCTTGTGGGTTCATTTTGTTGATATTTTGTATTCAAAGATACAGCAAGAGCAAGATAACGAATTGTTTATATTAGGTTAGTTTAATGATGTTTATTTGGGGCATTAAATGGAAGGTCTATGTCAATGGAGAAGTTATGCATAAAGTAAACGTTTATTCAAATAAAAAGTTAAACTTTGGTTATATCGGTCCAACCGGAAACAAGACGTTTAGTATGCGTAAACCGTCGCTCAAAAGTCGACAGAGCGTCAAGCTGTTGACTTTATTTGCGGGTTAATCTCTCGTTAATCAGTGGTTACAATGCTCAGCAATTTACAACCGCCGCGACGAGTAAACACGCCGAATCGCTGACACGATTGTTACGCTATATTATGCAGGCCCGTAGGCAACTGGGCCACAGATTGTTTGTCGACAACCATCAGGTAACGCCATTTTGTCCGAATCAGAACACTTTTTTTAAATACGCTTTTGTTTTCGTTCTGCGTTCCAAAATTAAACGATGTTTTATTACTTTTTTAATTGGAATTCGCTGGGTATCTAATTTTTTTTTTTTTTAATGGTACTCGTAAAGTTGGTGTTATTGGAAAATTTGCAGTAGGAATCGATTTAATGTTGTTTTTGTTGTACCTATCAACCTGAACACACTCTGAGCAGCTACAAATCTCACGTAGAGCCTTTTGTTGCAGGTGTTTCCATGCATTTCCATTAAGCCACGTTTTTCTTATTTTGGAACATAACAATTAATTAAACCATAAAAGTCCGCCTAAAATCTAATGGTCTGCAATTAAATAATTTCTCTACATTCTATCCATTTCACTTGAACCGTAACAACTTTGCAACATGAAAGTTCAACAAAGCAAGCATGTAGGTAACTTTAGATTTACTAATAAAACTAATTGCATAATTGCATTCTCGGGGATATGTTTGGCTGACTTATGACGTAAGCCGCTTCGTCTGCAATAATTACTGGGTTGCCTTACATGTGCAATTTACTTGAATTACACTAATAAACGCCGTATTATGACATGCGGCGTTGTGTGGCTTATTTCCACATTCTGAATTCAGTTTAGAGTAGGTTTGTGTGGCTTATTTGCACATTCAGAATTCAGTTTAGAGTAAGTAGTTACTAGGTTAACTAGGTATCATATCGACCGAGCTTATAATTTATTTATAACGTGTAAGTATTTTTGTATGAAGTTTGGAAACATGAAGGACATACAGGGTGGATCAAAAATCCATCCTGTATAAGTAGAGGAATTTTCGAGATGGTTTTCAGAACGAATACTGAAACTCATGAAGTGAAGTGGAGTTGAGTTGAGCAAAGTGGTCAAAGGAGCCTTTAGCTCGATTATGCTGGAAAATATACCTGCATTTTTAGTGGCTTTTTTGCCGAAGCTAACAGGTTCTATAACCTGTTGTCTTTAGCAAAAAATACCTGTAGGCTGTTATAGTTTTTAGTACTAACAAAACAGCGATGTGTATTTTTGCCAAAGCACCGGGTGATAGTTTTGCTGATTATATATATTCCGATAATCCTTTGACCACTTTATTGTAAGTATTTTTTTTTAAGTAAAACTTTCTGTTCTTTCGTGGGGTGGGGACCAGCTATCAAATTACGCAACACATTTTCGTTGACAATTCCGACTAATTTGTTTCAATTTGATAGGTCATCAACATTCATTGTGTTATTTACGTTGTAGAGCAGATTTTTTTTTCGAACGTACGAAGCAATGGATTAGCAATCTGTTTCAAAACGATTCAGATTCTGATTGATCGTGTATTCCGTAATTAGGGTACTGGTGATTTGTAATACAGGCATTTTACGCCTAATTCAGACACCAGCTCCTCACATTGCTAAAAAAAACAAAACAAATAATATGTGAACTAGAATAAGCTTGTCATTGTGAAGAGAAATAAAATAAATAAAAATATAAATAAAATAAAATTATCATGGTTTCATTTAGGTAACACCTTGAAATTCCATGTCGATATAAATTATATTTTTTACATAGTTGGAACTCGTGACTATTTATTAGATACCGTTACGCCATTTAATTAAAACAACCGCGGTTTTATCGAGTAATGAGACCTAGATGATGATGTGATTACTAGTCCTTGTCTTTCTAATAAAATCATTATATTTCCTGACACTGTGGACTCTTGTAACAGGCGTGACTATTTAAAAATACAATTATTATTTCAAATAAAACAAGCGAAAAACGTACTAGAAGTGCTTTTTTTTCTTAAAATCCAAACAGTTTTGAGTCAGCCTTACCACTAAACAGTTTTAAAACCACATAATCTGCAGAAAGAAAAATATCCTAGCTTTTATACTAAAGTAGGTTATAAAATATATCTTAGGACGAATAAATCCGACTGAATTTTGCGTCTAGACCGAAACTGGAAGCGAATGCCTGCAGCCCCGATATGATAAAACGTCTCAAGCGAGAATATCGCAAAGCCAGCATTTGTGTAGGAAATATTTTTAAGCTATGTACAAGGAAAAGACGCCAGGTATATTTTGGAACATAATATTATTGTCGTTGCAAAGGAAAATAATATACAACTCCGATTCTACATAAATGTGTAGGTACCAATTCAACTTAATGAAACAGTGACAGTTTGGAGCCGTCAAATTCTTTGACGTCTGTAAACTTCAACACAGGCTTGTAGCCATCATGTAAGTAGGTACTTATGGTACTTGTATGAAAGTTTTAGTTTATCATTCAAATGAGGATGGTGATCAAGTTAGTGAGTTGTTTACTTAAAATTTCGATATGCAGGTGAAGAAGACGGATGAAAGAAGATTGTAAACAGCGGAGATGAGAATTTTGAGATGGATGTGTGGAGTGACGAAAATGAATAAAGTAAGAAATGAGTATAAGGGGAAGTTTGAAAGTGGCGCCAGTGACAGAAAAGTTGAAAGAAATCGTTTGGCTTGGTATGGGCATGTGATGAGGGAGGAAATGCATGTGACTAGAATATAAAATTTTGGGACGAAGGCCAAAGAAAGTACATATTGGAAGTCAACCCGAAGAGTTGGCTTCCAATATGTACCTATGGCAGCATGGCGTATGAGTTCTATGAAAAGTGGGTGGAGTCGAACGTGTTAAGAACAATAAACCATCATATTCCACCGCGAGCCAAATAATACTGATCTTGTTATATTCAAGAGGTATTGAAATAAAATATGATACCTACCAGTATCGAAAAGATACGTTGCACTTGCACGAACAACTTTTACGTCCTTGTGGGTTTTTACAGAACTAGTATAATATTGTTTGTATTTGTACAAGTGCGGCCATAACAACAGTGTGGCTTATCGTCCCAGACGACGAACCATTTAATTCTTTACAAATATTATAAGAGAACAAACAATGACGTAAATATGGACGAAGGTGGGTGGAATAGTAGGTCTTATTTGTTGAATCGTTGTAAAGAAATTGTATGCACGCGAATTAATAAATGATGCCGTAACGAAAAGTAAATTGGGCATGAAATTCAGCTTCCTTAACTACAAACATAGCGTTCACTTTAATTTGCACATGATTTGGTCAAGAATACAAAAACATAGAGAATAGACAATTAATAAAGTTGTTTAGAAAGCATGTCTGCATCCAAGCTGCAGTAGCAGTTCAAGCACTGTTTTATTCTCACTTATCCATACTCTTATCATCTATTACCTATTGTCTTTCTAAACATATCAATCTCTTTTGTCGAAGGTTGCTGTATACAAACGTAACTTTATAGAGTAAGTAGGTATGTATGTAACTGTTGAGCAAGACATCATTCATTCTCACAATCACGTCGAACATCGAAGTATCAATATCGCCTTGCAGAAAGTTGCCACTGTCTCACGCATTCAAGCAAAAAGTTGTGAAACTATATGCGACTGTATTATCACTTATCAAACACAGTGTATCTGTCGTATTCCAACAGTTATTTATCTTGTTTAATTAATGTATTCACAGAGGAATGGTGAAGCGTCGCGCCCTAATTGTCACACGCACGCGCTGGCAACACCACGCGGCGGGAAAATTGTGAAAATTACTTTTTAATTTTCGAATGGCGTCGTGATTATGAGACTGTGTTGTAAATTAGAAAACGTTGAGGTAAAAATTTAGTTGAATAAGGCTATATTAACTTGTAGAGAATCAAATAAAGCGCCTGTCATTGCGATGTCTTATTAATTAGCTATCGAACTATCTTCAGTAGAATTTGGTGTAGAATTTGCAATAGACTTGCTGACTTGCAAAAGAAAAGTAGGTAAGTGTGACTGTGCAATTCAATTTTACATATTCCTTTTTACAAGTTTTACCCAAATTAAGTTGTCCAAACTGTGAACTATGTATGTATGTGACCCATTTAAAGTACTTATAGGTAGATCAATACTTTAAATGGGACACATATTTTAGGTCGCAGTTAAGTGGAGGGCTCGATTTTATCAGTCTACCGACACTATCTGTTAATTGTCACCCTATTTTAATGACGTCAGCGCAAGCGACTGCCCGCAGGAAGTTGCGTACACGCATCCAAATCACTTTTATTTCCTTTTTTTGTAAATCGCATTAAAAAAACATTGCGCTAAGCTAACATCGTAAGTAATAAGTATGTTTTTCGTAGTGTTTTTTATTCGTGTCAAATATTAAGCGACGATGTTAGAACAAATCCATATTTAAATGATTAAATATAATGTTTGTTGGGTTTTCCTTATGTCGGGGTTATTATGCTGTCTTACAGGTTTCTAGATAACTAATGACTCCATATATCTAGCGAAGTAATCATGTGATGTTAGAGGCTATAGATGTGGACTGACCAGAAATGATGTAACATCTACTGGTACAATTAGAAAGGACTTAAAAAAAACTCAACGCATTTATTTCGTTTAAACCGTTTATAGGCACTTTTGAATTGTCAAGGAATCGGTCAGTCAGAAATATGAAGCTAGCTGCCCATTCCAAAGCGTTGGAGAAGAACGGGTAAGAAACTCCACGGACACCCTCATTATTACAAAATATTGGTTACATCATTCATGTTCAAATTATACATGTGAGAACAATGTAGAAAGACCACGTTAGAAGCGTCCGTAATAAAAAGATAAAACAAAGAACAATTCAAAAATTAAAATCAGCCATGGCAGCTAAGAGTTGACCAGTCCCAACTGACGGCGCCCGTTCACGAACATGGCGCATGGATCAGCACCATTCAGCTCAACCATTTTGAAGGGAGCTAAATGATCCAACACACGCGCCACCATCAGCGAAACATATGAGTGAGCATGACATAGGTACTCACAGCCGCCACACATTCAAGTTAATTAAAGACATATTACCCGATAAATGGTAGCTCTTTAGTACATAGTACTCACACCTGTGCTCTGCTGCAATTATAAAATACAAAGGAGATTGATTTTATACAATGCAAATATGGTCTTAAAATCTTCAGCAGCCCAACAGTATTTACAAATGTTAATCAATTAGTTGTGGTTGTGGAGCAGGACCAGGTAGCTAATTACGCAATACATTTTCGTTGACAATTCCGACTAATCTGTTTCAATTTGACAGGTCAACAACATTCATTGTGTTATTTATGTTCTTAGGGAGATTTTTTTTCGAACGTACGAAGCAATGGATTAGCAATCTGTTTCAAAACGATTCAGATTCTGATTGATCTTGTATTACGTAATTAGGGTACAGCATTATACTACTAGTAATAGTAGTTAGTATCTAGATGAAGCTGAGATAGTAACAATTGGTAGGTAGGTACCTAACTTTTTTCCACACAAAACAAAACGACATGATATACCTAAAGTCAGGTGTATAAAAAACTCTTGGCGTACGGTGCTAAAGTTTATTAAATAAAGGGGAATAGATAAACACACTTTAAAAATAATATTTCACACTTCAAAATGTTCAACTTTAAAATTAATTGAATGAACCATAAAAATAATGATTTCCACTATAATATGCTTAGTTTTACAATTAATTGAATGAACTATGAACTATAAATTTCACTCGCAAAAAAGGTTAGGTTAGGTGAGAACTGACACTTACCACGACCAAAAACTACTAAAATATTTAGAAAAAAAAAATCTTTTCGGTTACGCAGTTGGTTTCCGTTAAACCATTATTTTTGTAGGTATTTTAATTATGTTGTTTATGTAATTATTACTTCATAGTATATTGTTTATTAAAGTTATAATATTAAATTATACATGTATTATTATTTTAAAGTGCTATTAAATACATCCCTTAAATAGAGAAGTTCAATTTATCAATTTATGCTCGGTTCCTATAAACAAAAACGAATCGTTATCCTTACCAATCAATGGTATCATTTTTGCCACGGTTGTCTTAGACGAAGTCTTACCAAATATTTTTAACCAAATTTTTAAGTTTTTTTTCGGTAATTCTCAAAATTTAATGTAAACTGCATAATTATGGCCAAATTGAATGATAAATGAATTCATTTTTTATTTATTTAATTAAAGTAAAGTGTAAGCAATCAAGCAAAACATGTTTTAGGCTTCTGTGTCATTAGACATTTTTTTTACAGACATTTAAAGCTCAGAAAAAATAAAAAATTTGTACAATACGTCTTTTAAACCTTATTAAAAAAAAAAAAATTGGTAAGACTTCGTCTAAGACAACCATGGCTTAAATGGTTCTAAATTGTCTATACTATCTTCACCTTAAAGCTTTGCACCCATCTTCCAATCACCCTGTATATAGATTCGTAAGCTAATTTTACCTGTGATAGCTAGTTCTAATATGGGAGGGTCTACTATGCAAAGCTATGATGTCTAATTTGCTTCTTGTATCTTTACCAATAAGTAAAGATACAAGAGTCTTAATTTTAACCAATACCGTTTCGTAAATTATAGGAATCGGCCATCAGTGATCTTGCTCTAAATGGCCTTGTTTAAAAACTACGAAACGTGCATCTATCTGTCAATTCCCACACGAGTACTTACTGATATAATCAGTCATCTACACATGTAACGTTGCGACATGCCCAACAGAAGCAATTGTTTGCCTCATAGAGACATCATAACCCATTTACAACGCAATAAACAATAAAAATATGGGAACATGAACATTCTCGAGTTTACCATACCTATTATTATACAAGTTGAGTTTTCGAAGATGGGAATACACAAGTTCGGTGAAATATGCGAAAAAACACACCTCCTGTGAACTATGTTTTTCAAAAAAAGTACAGAGTTAGAACAGAAAGGGAGCAAAAAGCTTTTTAAAAATAGAAAACTCTGTTTCAATTTATCAAATATTCTTTTACCACCTTTTTTTTTTTCCCCGATTCTTAACTGTTCTCAAAAACATGTCACATATTAAGTGCGAATTTCACCGATGAAACTGAACGCGATCAGCACATCTAAACCCAGTTCAAGAGGTGTCAATATTACAAAGGAAATAATGACACTGACAGCTCTTAAACGTGGTTTATATCACAGACTACATAGGTTTATATGCAGATGCGTTTAGTTTTATTGGAAAAAATCGCCCTAAGAGTTGATAAAGGTAATTAGACTAACGAAGGGTAAATTGAGTATAGTCTATAGCCCAGGACAGGAGGACTTGACAACCGCTTGTAATGGCACTGTACACCAGCCTTAGGATAACCACACAACAGCATCTAAAAAAGTCACACCGCACAAAGGTTTAATAACAAAACAAAACTCGAAAGAGCAGTGTGTCGATGTCGGTTACAGAAGCTGTGATGATTCCCACGGCTCGAGTTGGATAATCACGTTACTTAACCAATGTTCATTGAATTGCGCAAGTCAAGGCGAGACGTGTGATCATGAGTACAATGCTTTTGTCAACCAGAGATAGTAGAGTTGGGCTGCTGTGACCTTCTGTGAGTGTCGACGGCGACGTCTTCGAATAGGACTTAGTTTTAGTTGAAACTAATATCTTCAGATAAAGTTAATGACTGTTTAGATCACTGTTCCACCGTTATTAAAATGGGGGTTTATTTATAAACATTGCTTAAAGATAAGTACTGATTAGCGACTGTTTACCATACGTTTTTGACGTTTGAACGTCTCTTAACTTCAAGGAACGTTTTTAAATAAATCTCAGAATGTTTACATTGACATTAAAGGAGAAGCTTCTGGAGAAATTGATTTTAGGAAAAAAAGTTATCAAAATAATGTCACGTACTGTAGCTAAGTAGGTACTTTATATTGCCCTTTCCCTGAACTCTTGAGATTAACGTTCTACAATACACAGAGGTGTATAAAATATTGTTATTTCTCAGATTTTGATAGTCGAAAATCAGATCCATGATTGTCTAAAAGGGATCTAGAATTACATGTTTCGTTTATATATCAGTTTTTTACTTATATGTGCAGGAAGAAAGTCACTTGCAGTTCTTCCCCTGCTAATAAACGAACTAAAGGTAAAGGTAACGGTCTAAACAAATTCATCAATTCGTGATATTCAGAACCGCAGCCGTTAACACTTCCGGAGTTAACTTGGGATTCAAATCTTTTTAACTTTATCTTTTACCAGAAGTCCTCGCCCCAGATCTGACCTTCCACAAAAGCTTTTGTCTAAAAAGATAATAACATTGATTAAAAAGTCTGAAGCATTGTCAAAAGTTCCAACCGAACTGTCAGCAAAGTTAAATGATTTTACAAATGGCGGCCGGACCCGTCAGAAAAGTCCTCCGCGGAAAAGTTTACTATGCATTTCGGTAATGGCACTGTCAAAGCGACTAAGTTCAATAGGACTAGTTAATTTAAATTAATGACTGTTTGTTTGGACATTAATTACTGTGTGGGTGGATGAAGTACCTAATGGTTAAGGCAGATGGTGCCGGAATTAATGGCTGGTCATTTGGTTACAATTAACTTACATCTTTAACTTATTACTGTTTGTACGAGTTTGCCTCCGGGAACTCTTCACGATTAATTTCTAGAGATATTTTGGATAAGGACTGGACTTTCATAACATAACATAACTGGATAATCCAAAGGGTTGGGCAGAGGTGAAGGTATCTATAGTACACCCACATTTCGCCAGTTATGTTTAAGTGCCATGTAATAGGGGGCGAGCCTATTGCCATCAACCGGGCAGAATCCCAGACTCCGAGCTGCTACTGAGAAATTCCTGTTGGAACAACCCAATAATACTTTGCCCGACCTGGGAATCGAACCCAGGACCCAGGGATCTGATAATGCTAAGATAATAAAATAAAACTAATTTTAACAAAACTATCGCCATTAACCAATTAAGTTTAACCATTAAACTAACAACAAACTTAATTTATTATTTCCCCGTTAATAGAAGGACATCACAATTTATCAAATTATAATTCATTTATGCGTAGCTACTAATTTAGCAGGCCAAAACAATGGCGCCCGGAAAACCAGTAATTTGCATCAAAATCTAATTCGGCTAAACAATTCCTACGAAGATCGGCGCAACCTTGCAGTGTTGCCACACAAAAAATAATGAATATGAAAGAGATCTGATAACGAAATTACTGTTATACGTCAGCTGTTTTAATTGCCGGTGTTGCTATTATGTGCCAATGATACCAGCTAACATTAGGTTTTATTACTATGTGTGCCTTGACACTTGTACGGAAGGGTTTATAGCAGTTTTATGAACAATTCGGCGATTCCCTTGGACCGTTTTGTTCGATAATGGTGATTGCTGAAAATACCGATAACTACGGCAGCGTCTGTTATTTAGATTCCAAAGACAACTCGAATTATTTGGCCATAGAAATATCAGCAGTTTTAATGTAACACTTATGTTTTTTATGAAGTTGGTAGGTTGGGACATGCTTACTAGGCATGCGACTAGATTACAAAATTAATATGTAATATTAATAATAAAAACGTAATGTATAAAAGCCTTATGTCACGTAACGCGAACTATTTGAAACGGTTTTGAAAACAAACTACAATGCTGACGACATCGCCATGGTCAAACAAAACAAATAGCTAAAGAAAATAACAACAAACAATTAGTAACGTTAGGGTTGTCAAACATTTTACGAGAATTACATTATTTATGTACCTACTGATTTTTCCATTAGAGTAGAATTCCATTAGAGGATACAAAATTTCTGCCGGGGTCGCGGGAAAGTCCGAAAGGGATACCGTGGCTCCTGGCAACGTACAGGCAACTGAAGGAACACGGGTGGGTTTTAGTCAGCAAGAGTCTGACACGCCCTCCCGTCCAGAGCGGGAGAAGTTATTTGATAAATTCCCACCCAAAAAAAGGGGTTGTCAAACATTTTACGAGAATGACATTATTTATTTACCTACAGATTTTCTTGTCTAAGGTGATTTATTTACATTCTAAGCTGGGTTTTCTTTAGACAATATTAAAATGTCGTGGCGCTAGTTTTCAGAGCATTTATTGCAATCTTTTTTATTGCTCTTGAGGTCGATCTCGCCTGACGGAAAGTGGTGGATCGACCATGTCCAGAAGATGCCTGTTCACTCTTGTTTTAAATACTGACAAGTACCTATTTGATACCTGCGTTATGAGCGTTTATTCTGAAAGTAGACAACGTCGCTGTTTTAAATTTCGCTGTTTCGATTAATTTGGCAATAAGAAATGTGGCGAACTAGCGAACTGATTATGAAATGCAATAATTAATATCGTAACACCGAATATTTCGTTTTAGATGTAAAAAAAGCGTTTATTACACCTAAAATGGGTACAACTTCAAATGCAATGATATAATTGTAAAATTCATTATTAATATTCTAGTTCGCTAGTTAGCCACATTTCTTATTTGCTTACAGTAATATTCCCAAATTAATCAAAACAGCGAAATATTTGACATCTTTTTGCGACGTTGCCAAGTTTTAGGACAAACGCTCCTAAGGCCCTAGAAATACATATACCCGTTTGTACTAACGTCAAACAATGCAACTCGTGATAGGGGGAATGCTTTGTTGCACTAAGTTTGCACTAAACCTTAGCACTTCAATATTTAGAGCAAAACTGATAGATCAAAGAGCACAATTGCTTTGAGAAGTCGTTTATGTAGTTTGTATTTGTTCCAGATATTTGTTTGTTTTTGTTTGCCGACCCTAGATGCTTGCAGACATCCTGCAGAGCGTCCTAGTTCTTCTGATCTGATTCGCAGATTTCAAAACATCCGCTTTGTGCAAAAACTATGGACATAGGCGATATTTATGTTATTGTTATGTATGAATACTTAGTTAGGTATTTTATTAATTTCGCTGTCAGCGGCCTGTGTTGGGTAAACATGAAAATGCTTTGTCATATTATTTAATACACTATGACGGTTTTTTTATAACGTTATTATTACCTGGAAATTATTAGCGTGTTTTGATACGAAATATTATTACAGTTTACCATGTTGTACATCGGTCATAGGTAGGTATGTTTTACTATAAAAATACCCGTGGAAATTGGTGGTATTTACTAAAAATCTGACGTGAAGTCATATATATATAATTATGTCCGATTTATTTTTATTTTTATATACCAACCCTTTAAAGAGCCTGTATTAGCTTTTACCAGGTAAGTTAAAGTTAAGCTAAATCCCCTTACTTGACCATCCAAGACGCGTATTAAGTAGTTCATTCAACTATCTAATGTTTATTCCTGTAAACACAAAAAGTGTCAGACGTTTCCAAAAAGTCTTAACTCCTCATTTTAAGCGCCCACTTGCGCTTGCGCATAACTTTTGACTAAAATAGGCACTAAGTACAATGGCCTGCGATCTGAGATGTTGCCGACAATAGCAGATGCCTGCTATCTCGCTAAGAATACATAAACGAATACTTAGGACTTTGAATAATTTCATATATTTATAGAACAGCAAATAGACCTCAATTTAACGTGTTTTTATTCCGAAAGTATGGCCAAAAAAAAGGTTAAAATTAAGAAAAAAATCAGTCAATTAGGTAGTTATATTTTAATTTGCCTATAATTTTTAATGCGTTAGGTACCTTGATGCCCGAAATGAAAATGATCTGCCTAATTCTATAGGTACTAGTCATAGACAACATTATTAGGGGTCCGTACCTCAAAAGGAAAAAACGTAAACGGTAAACGGAACCCTTATAAGGATCACTCGTGTGTCTATCTGTCTGTCTGTTCAATTTGCTCCAAATCTAATTGACCGATCAAGTTGAAATTTGGTACACATATGTATTTCTGTGACCCAAACACGGACGTGTAACGTAAACAAATGAAATTGATTTTGGGGGTCACTTGTCGGGGGTAAAAAGAAAATTTAAAAAAATAGTTTTGCAAGTTGTACCGTGTGACATATAAAATGAAAGGGATCTCAAATATATTTTTTCCTAATTTTAAAATTAATACTTTTAAAGATATTTATGAAAGTTGACCATTCCCCTTATCTACGAACCTACTAGCCCAATTTTTTTAAATAAAATACAGAGGATGGTTCTTTACTCAAAGATTACAGGAAATGCTATAAGAAGTCTATGGTCTTAAAATAACACGGTAAATCTCTCAATATTGTGCGTACACACTTACATTTGCAGTTGGAATGTACATGTTTTTCAACAACAATATTGAGTTTGTTCTTGGGATAAATTCATCCTAACTACGGAACCCTTCATTGTGCTATCTGACACGCACTTGGCCGGGTTTTAAAAATTAGTTTTACACTTGTCTTTAGTTTGAAAATCTAAACCGAATGGAATGAAGTCACCAGTAAAAATAGCTTTAAAAATATATGATCAATATACGCAGATAAGTCAAAGGCACTTTGGAGAGCACACTGGTAGTTTTTATAATCGCCCCACCGTGGGTGTTATGTCAATATACACGTATTGTACCGGTAATTACTAGCATTGTATGCAAATCACTATTTGTTGTGCCACAGATAAAATAAATGGTCCATTCGTATAATACGAATAAGAAAAAAATGGCTTTCTGATAAATTGAATAAAGACTGAAATCTACACTAATAATAAAGCTGACGAGTTTTTCTTATGTTTGTTTGTTTGAACGCGCTAATCTCTGAAACTACCAGTCTGATTTGAACAATTATTTGAGGAAGATTATAGGCTAGTTAACATCAAGCTACGACTCTTTGGAGCCGAGCAAAAAGAAAAAAAGTTTTATAGAACGCTAAGCGAAAACGCAGAAATAGCGTGGGCGCTTGTGCCGCGACGGGGCGGGACGGGGAAACAAGAAATTTCAAACGAACGAAGTCGCTAGTGAAAATTAAAATTCAAGAAAAAAAATACCAATAGATTGGTTGACCCTCCAAATATCTTCATTTTCCTGCCCTTCTCCCATATTTCCTCACACAATCCTTCATCATGTTCTTTGACCTTTATCTCCCTCTTCATTCATCTACATTTAAAACTATACTCGTACATATAATAAAATAGCAACGAAGAATTTTTGTCAGTTCTTCTTTTTGTCTGGATGTTGGTATATTGAGGTTTGGCATCAAAACGCCTGAACGGATTTGGATCAAATTTGACACACAGATAGTTTATAACCCGGACTAACACTTAAGGTACTTTTATACCCGGTTCCCGTGGGATATTTTCTGACGTCATAACAACAGCAAATATTGAAAGTAAGTAAAGTGCAAGTAAAGTGTCACTTGTCATGACATTGACAACAGAATTATTTTTAATTTATCGCAAAACTTCAACAAAATAAAATTAATGAAATTCTTAATTTAGCTCGATTATCTTGCTATTAATTAAAGAGATAAAGTCAAATTACTTAATTATGTTAATTATCCCATAAATCTTAATGATTAATAAAGATATCGTTTTCCTATTTGTTTACTTTGAATTATTATTATATTACCACATTTATCACTGGTCTACGAACATAATAACATAGGTATAACATAACGACCATTTTCCCCAAGGGGCAAAAAAAACTGTAGGTACCTAATACCTATAGTACACCCACATTTCGACAGTTATACAAATATGATACTTATTATAATTCAGTTCTGCATAAAGATTTAACTAATGGACTTAGGCTACACTGAAACCTAAAAGCGATTAAGTCTTTGAGTAAAAGATATAGAAGATAATAAGAATTAAGATGTCAAATCTGCTGTTCCTTGCTTAGAACTACCTACTCCTGATTTGTCAATTTGATATAACAAAACTTTTAAGAGCGCTTATCCTAAAAGTTGGCAACGTCGCAAATAGCTGTCAAATATTTACCCGTTTTGATTAATTTAGCAATATTACTGTATGGAATTAAGAAATTTGGCTAAGTAGTGAACTAAAATATTATTATGAAATGCAATAATTAATATAGTAACACCTAATATTTAGTTATAGATGTTAAAAAAGTATTTGGAAATTTTATAAATGCCTTTTTTACACCTAAAACAGTTACAACATCAAATTCAGTCTTATAATTGTAATTCATTATTAATATTCTAGTTCGCTAGTTAGCCACATTTCATATTTCCATACAGTAATATTGCCAAATTATTCAAAACAGCGAAATATTTGGCATCTATTTGCCCACTTTCAGAATAAACGCTCTTTTAAGTTAAAGTGTAATTATAATGTTAGTTTTAAGATAATTACGTACTATGTGTAGCAATATTTTATTTTAAGCTACGCTTGATGGCGCATAATATGTTTTCTCTATAAGTGAATTTGTAATTCTTTTGAGAAATAAACATCTTTAACAGTAAATCCCCTGTTTTGTGATTTCTCTATTAATTTCTTGTATAAATTTCCCATTGCACTTTCCCATTCATTAATTCACACTTTCCTCAAAGTAATTTCACACAAAAAATATTTTATAATCTACTTGATACGATATCGCAGCTCATCCACCAATCAAGATCGTTAGCTCTCAATCTGAACGCGGCGCCGTCCAATAGCAATTACTTCTAATAAGCGGTTGCAGCCAGACGCCTTAATAACTGGACTGCGATATTATAATTTGTATGTTTAAATCATTTTCGCACTCAACTTGTTTATAAAGCTAGTTCCAGTTGTTATGTGCGATGAAGCAATTAATGTTGTTATCAGGATACCTATAGATAAATAGATAGAGAGGTAGAGGGATCGGACTAAATCAAATCAATAGGATCGGTAACTATGTCGACGAGGATGGATTTTTTTTTTTAATTACCTATTTTATTTTGCAGTCCTCTGCAGCGTATAAGAATGATCGAAGAAGTCGTATAAATACCGAAGTTAATATTTAAAATCTGAAGGAATCTCTCAGAAGGCCAATTCCCGGAATTAAAAACCGGCCAGTGCAAGTCGGATTCGCACACGAAGGGTTTCGTACCACCGTAGGTACTTACAATATTTAATAGTATATCTTTTTTTTATTCTTTAGTGAAAATGAACACGTTTCTTGTAAGTATGGGCAACAAAGTTAAGAAATTAAGCCCCCCTTAAATTTTTACTTTATTTTAATTTTTATTATTTGTTGTTGCAGCGGCTATAGAAATACACAATCTGTCAAACATTTCAACTGTCTATCTATTACGGTTCGTGAGATACAGCCCGCTGACAGACAGACGAACTTAGTAATAGGGTTCCGTTTGGGGTAAGGAAGCTTAAAAAGGGTTTGCCATACTATTATAGGATTAAGGAAATACCACTGGAGGAATGTTTCTCGAACAATGAAAATTGATTCAGTTTGTTTCAGTCAAACCTAGTATGTTAAAGTAGTCGTTTGTACAGAGAAGCTACACAAGTAGGAAACGCTGTATCTTGGAGACATCGTCAGACCCAAATTCCAGTACCTAGAGATCTATTGAGATAAATGCCGTGGGAACTTGTCTGTGAATATTAAAATCCGTCATGCCTTAATTCACTTTTTTACTGAATTATTTGAGGGTTAAGTGGCGTGTAATAAGGTGACATAGTTTAGTACTATTAGTTGAGCTAAATAGCCATAATACCTACTTAAAAAAAGAAAACCTTATTGCCGAGGAAAATCAGGAAAGCTACGTTGCATAAAGTATGAACTTCCTTTAAAAAAATACTTTGGGCCTACTTTACCGCTATATTAGTTAATTCATGTTAGTTTTCGTACTTGACACCAAAATTATTTAGTTGTATTTCTAATATCTAACTGTTTTATTTCTATCGATTCGTTTTAATCGATTGTTTCCGATAGCTAATCGCCTAAAATATGGCTAAATACCGCCTTGACATTAGCAAAATTGAGATCTTATCACGATCTACAAAACAAAATTAGGCTATTATTTACAAAAGCACCAATTAATATAATTACTATACTGTCTAAGCTCCACTTAACAGCAATTCAACAGGGATTAGGAGAATTTCTATGCAAATATTCAAATCACTCCTCTAGCTGTCTTTATCTATGCATGTAATAGTTTCCGCATGAATTTAGTCTATGATTAAACATTCAAAGCACGGTCTTTAGTCTATGGTATCTCATCACGCATCTGTGTTGGCAGTGGAGTTTATAATACCATAAACAATGCGTCACCCAGTGATGCTAACTGACTTTGACAAAGATATGGTTTTCGGGGATTTATCTTAAGTTGTCCGCTGTATTTACGTGCTTTGGGAAACAAACAAATAGTGCTAGTATAGCGAAATGTTATCATTACAGAAACACTTTATCGTTGATGTCAGATCCTAACTAGTATAATTATGTGCGCTTCAGGGGAAATGCCAAACTATGTGATCAATGGTGGCCCGATTAATCAAATATTGCTAGTTCAGCAACTAATGTTATCCTTGATTTAGAATAGTCTAGATGGCAAATTACAGTTAGAGTCATTTGAATCACAGAAAAGTTGAGGTAATGTATGCTTACTCGCCACCTGTTCATGTCGAAAAAAAGTACCTACGGACCTACCTATGTATTGCAATATGCCTTCCTAGGAAATAAAATTCTCATTTATTTTGTATTGCGTATAAAAACTGTTAATCATAATATAAATGAAGCCACGCGTTGAATTTTTATCAATATAACACAAAGGCAGTAAATATACATTGTTGGCACATCGCCTTCAATTGGCTATGTATTCTACCTTATCATTCATATTTCCCTCTTCTGTCAACTTTTATAAACAATGCCGGAAGATAAATAATCCCTTTATGTTGTAGGTACTCGGAAACTATAAGTAAAATCTCCTATACCATCTGTTACTTTCCCTGGCTTTTCAAGTTTGCCGGCCATCCACCGATCCAACGACAGTGAGTTACGTCGACCATTCATTTTTCCTTGCTATGACAGTTTCATTAACATCATCATAATAGTGTATAGTCGCCTAATCACCGTAACGGTGATTAACGGGAATTAAAGTGAGTTATAAAGTTGACTTCATAATCAGCCTATAATGTTCCCACTGCTGGGAATCAGGCCTCCTCTCGATGAGAGGGAGTGGGCCGTAATCCACCACGCGGGCCCAGTGTGGATTGGTGGATGTCACATCTCTTAAAGGTAATCATTATCGAAAGTAGCCAATGATTCGGTGATGACGAACGACAACCGCTCCCCTCCTGAAGTCCTGAGCATGATTGAACGGAAAGCGGGTAAGTAAGTAAACTTTGATAGTTTGACGATGATCGCGATGTCATCGATATGACATAGGACACAATGCAAAATGTTTAAATTTTGTAGAGTTGTCAGAAATCGAAACTTGGTTATTCTATTAGGTATTGATTTTTTCAGTCTAGTTCTAGTAGGTTATTGTCGGCTTTCTAATCATAATCAATCATTACTTATAAGACGAACAGATAATAGACAAACTTTAACCAGTTCTAGCTCTCGCTCTTACAATAAGAAGGACAAATGATCATTGACATATAATTATATCCAGCTTCAACCTACTAAGATTAAGATAAGCTTTTATTAGCGGTATCACTTCCTAGTGTCAGCTGATTAATGTGTTGCTGTTTCCGATCGATCGCTCACGGCGCGTGACGTCATCGGCGCGAGCGCAAGTCACCCACGGATGCGTTCAATGAATAACTGATGATTGATGTTTTTGTAATAGATAATGAAAATACGCTTTTTATATGCGTTTTGGCTTGTAAATGCTTTTAATTGGGAATTGATTGGCATGATGATGTTTAAAAATAGAAGCCTTGGTAGGTATAACCTTTAAGTTCTCGTCTCAGAACATCGACAAAAAAGTTGAAAAAAAATTGTCGTAAAGATTGGCAAGCAAATCAAATCAAAAGTCATGTATCGTCAGCAGTTTTGAACGTCAAAATTACATAAGGCAGCCCCCGAAAACGCCCGTCCTTCACCACTTCCTATAGCTGGGAAAAAGTGGTGTAACAAACTCCCCAGCAGCACAGCTGTCTGTTCAATAGAAAGGTTCGTCGTAGCGGAGCTTACTGTCTGAAGTCCGTCTCTCGATGAGGCTCTTTTAATGCAGATTCAAACAGATAACTTTCATCTTATCTATTTTGATCTATATTTTTACATATTATAAAACAATGTCGCTCTGCGTGACGTGTTGTTCTTCTAAACTATGCAATGGATTTTGACGCAATTTTCACCATCATTCAGGACATTTATTCCGAAAGTTTCATGTATATAAATTCAGGACATAGATTAAAATACAATAAACGACGTATATTTAGTAACCTAATCCGCTTAACTGTTCTTAAAGAGTCATAAAGAACCATGTAAAGAACGTGTTATGACGTTAAGCGTCGAAAGCAGAGACTCTGCTCTCGACGCTTGACGTGTCAACACGTCGGGTCCGGGTTCTCAACAAGTCAATCGTCATCCTGAGGATGCCTCGTTGAAAGGTGAAACACGTGTCGATTTCTTACAGGGTTCTTTATGACTCTTTAAGGACAGTTAAGCGGATTCGGTTACGAAATATACGTCGTCTATTGTATTTTATAATCGATTTGCGCAAAGTCACGCCTGAATCAATTAACTAGGATATAGATTGTAGATATAGCACTGAAATCTCTATGTTTTGATATAAATGTCACTTCATTAGTAGGTTGCGCCAGTGCGAAGCAAGAATGGTTTGTTTAAATATAAGTACTTGTTCTGATGCTCCACAAATGAATAATAGGTAATTAACAATCTATGACATAACATTAAACAACGCTAACTATGCGATAATGACCACCATAGCATAGATGTAGAGCATACTTCTGTGGCAATGCGCGTGCCATCGAGTTGCAAAACGTATGACTGCGCATAGGCAAGTTATATAATTATTGTAAGTACGGTTAATTGGCGTGTTGTTATGTTTGTAAACCTGTGTTGCTTTGTCTTGACTTCTTAACAGCTTGGATGTACTTAGTTGTTAAAGGATTTTATAGGAATTAAGATGTTGACAGGGAAAAAAAGAAAAAATATTTAGTCCGTCAGTCAGATAATAAAAAAATATTACACACGTATTTTTTGCTTTACCAGATTAATAAAAAATGGTTTAGATAAAACGCATTACAGTTGGGAGTGGGGCTCGCTACGTCACAAGTCAGTGTAAAATCTACCGGCCAGTAACGTCATGCCACATTTTAACGCATTGCCTACTCAATGTATTGAGTAGGCAATGCGTTAAAATGTGATAATCGTGTGTGATAGTGAGTGTGTAATCTTTTAATTACGTAAAAAAAGAAAAAATACGTGTCCAATATTTTTTAATAATCTACCTGACAGACAAAAAAAAATTTTAAGTAGATATTGTTATTGGCCACTACGGATTTTAATTTACCTCCATAATTATTCAAGATGTAGGTATCTTGATATCTGGTGAGAACCAGCAGTCAGGGTCTTTAATTATACTAGTGGTCGCCCAGAGGTCGAAATTCGACCATAATTCATTTAAATGTCAGGTAGGTAGTAACTTCGATTCTAAGGTAGCCATCTTGTGTCAAACGCATGGTAGTGTGTGTAATGTTTTTTTTATTAATTTTATTTATTTCCAATGTATATTATATAAAAATATGAGCTTTCTGCACTCCTTCTCCATATAAACTTTAACTGTACCAAATTTCATACTCCCCCGTCCGCGTAATTTTCGTAAAAAGGGGTAGAAAGTTTTTGCTTCACGTATTAATATAATAATGTAGAATCCTATAATTAGTTAGTGAATTTTCAGTGAAGTTACGTCAAGCGCAACACGATAAGCACCCTAGTTACTCAGCCTCGCTTCAACCAGTTGTTCTTCTGCACTTCAACCATCAGCCGCAGTTTTAACCGCCTCTGTGGTCGAGTGGTTAGACCACCTGTCTCAGACACAGAGGTCTCAGGTTCAATTCCCAGTGGGGGCAAAATTATCTGCTCGGTTTGGTTGGTGGTAGGGCTTGTTTTACGTCCGCCTGGCTAGCTACCACTGTCTTATCGAAGTCTGTCGCCATAACAACAATGTTAACAGCATTGTTGTGTTTCAGTAGTTAGAGGTCAGATATAGCCATTCCTCTGTGGTCTCGCTTCGGCCTGATCATCACTTACCCTCAGGTAAGATGCAGGCCAAGAGCTACCACGTTGTGGAAAAAATAATAATGATATCTTTTAACTACGGCATGAGCAGTTCTAGATAACATATAGTTAGGTCGTTTATTTACAAGAACGATGTTATGCTTTATTATCAGTAATGAATTCATTATAAGACTGTTCCATTCCGTGAAGTATCATTAATGTCCCAGGTGTTCATACAATAAAGGTTTAATTATTAACAATTATTCTATGTTTTATCTCAGGATTTCCTGTTCATTCATAATTAATTAAAATTAAATTGTTTGTTTAGATTACTTAAACGTCAGTGAGTAGGTATTATGAATGTAATGTTATCTTACAACAAAAGAGTATTAAAATGCACTATTTATAGAAGAAAGTAGTACGTTACTCCACCAAACGACTTTAAAAATGATAAAAAAACAAAATACCTTATCTAAACTCGGGTCTACGATATTGTGCGAATCCGCTACGCTTTTCGTAGCAACGAAAATCTGGAACGCTACGAATTCGCTACGAAATTCTTTGTAAACGTAACAATATTAAATATCATTATTTTAGTTTTCCGTCTATGCTCAGTTTATGTTTCAGTGACAGATTTCGGATGAATTTCATTATTTTCAATTTCCCTAACCAGCTTACGCCGCGGCATTATTTCAGCCATTGATCGTCACGTTAAAATCCGATTATTATATTAATTGACTATTAACCCAAAACAACGAATTGGGAAAACAACCCTCCAATTTATTATTTAAGAGCTAAAAGGGTTGGGGTTAATTTAATTAGAATTATGACAAGAGTGCTTCATAAAATTTGAAATACAAAGTTTTGTGCCTGAAAATTGGTTTTACTTAACTGTTTTCATTTTAGAAAATACTTGGAGATCAGAAATTAAAAGATTAAAGTATTCAATTTTAAAGTCATTAAAACCATTTATAACAGGGATGTTAAAAATTTTTTTGTCCGCCAAATAGATTATTAAATGCGTTTTATCTAAATCATTTTATATTAATAAAAAACTACGTGTCTGATATTTTTATTATATACTGTCTGATGGACTTAATAGATTTTTTTTCCCAGTCAAAATCCCTATTAATTAATGTTTTTTTTTATATCATAATAAATTCACATAGTATACAGTTTTAGCCGTATGCAAAGTTGGCATAGCTTAAGATACTAGTAGACGACCAGAATGAATAGGTTTAGAATAGAATATAATAGAATTTATGTCTCAGTATATACAACCTTAGCTTTTGTTTACCCTAAACCTCTTGAGGGGTCATTGTTCTCATTATTATGAACAACTTTCACTATGGGACCAACGCTGAAATCGCGAAAATAAATCAGCTGTTCCCTACATTTATGTTCGTATATCTCGTCGAAATGTAGGGAACAGCAGATTTTTTTTAGTACAATGACCCCTTAAGAGGTATGGGTAAACAAAAACTAAGGTTGTATAGGTACACTGAGATCTTACATTAAACACTGTTACACACATAATACCATTGCTAGATAAATAATAAGCTAGATACATGCAAATCAGAACTAGCTACATTAGAGAATATTATACTAAATTATGAAATTTTGCATTTATAATATTAATAGGTCATGTTTAGGTCCGCAGGTCTTTCGTAACATCATTCCAACTATGTAGGAAGATCTTTTATGCCGATAGAATAATAGGATATTGTTACTAAGCCTATAATGCATCGTATCGCATCCGTTTGACTTTCCTTATCGTATTGTGCAAGAGAAAAACCACATATAAAGTTACAAAACGAGAGATTTATTACAATTTCCTGCGACTATTATGAGCTATATGAGTATTATAAGTTTATACTTGGGATATTCTTTAATACTTTCGACTCCACCCAGTTTTCATAGAACTCATACGCCATGCCACCATAAATATTGGAAGTGAACCCTCCGGGAGGGTTGCCGGCATTACGTTAGCGGTAAAATTAACCATCACGAGCGGTCAACGGTATTAGGTTTAAAACCGTGTTATTAAACACTGTAAAACGAAGTCAAATAGTGTTTTCAGGGTCTCTGGTCGCTATACGTAGTCCAATCTTTGAATTTTTTGTGAATATTTGTAACCATAAACAAAAAAAAAACATGCTTGGATTTTTAAACCAACAAATATACTAATAAATCTTGTTAAAATATACATTAGATTTTATTTTCACGGTTTATAATGCTGTATTCGCTAAGAAAAACCTATATTTATAATGAGCTCTCCGCGAGGGCTCCCGTCATCCCACACGCGACTAGCTGAACCCTCCAGAAGCGTTCCTGGCACTGAAAGTGTTAATAACTGCACCATTTTTAATACCTATTTGTATGAGGATGGTAATAATGTAAGTAACTATGTACGCTTTCACAAAAGACGCAAAAAATATATTTCTCAAATTAATTTGATCATTCGTTTAATTAACGAAACGAGATTATGAGGAAATTCCGAAACTCCCTATTATTCGGTAAATTAACTTTTTCTGGACTTAATTAGATAGACCGTATTCTCTTCGACTCGAAAAATTATCAGGATTTTTTTCATTTAAATTCCGTGCGTAATTAAGTAGTCTTTACGGTTTTATTAAGTAATTACTACAATATCGTGAGTAAAATAAACTAATTTCGTGACCTCTTTACGGTTTTATTAAGTAATTACTACAATATCGTCAGTAAAATAAACTAATTTCGTGACCTCTTTAGCTAAATCGTGCAGAAACAACCTTTAATATTTTTTGCAACGACACGTCAAACATAAAATGTTAAATCATCAAGTAGCGGAAGATGGCTATTAAAATATAATTAATAATGTACTAATGTGCAACGTTGGCAATACATTTCAGATTACCTACTAATTTGTTATATATAACAGAAAAAACTTATCATGCAAAAAGAAAAAACTCCAAAATTGCAGATTCACTTTTATTCAATCAATAATTGTCTGCAACATCCTATATTATCTTCATTAATATTCTATTATTATTTGCAACAATTGTTCAACAACTGAACAATTAGTTCTGTTATTAATCACTGATAACTGTAATCTCCTTGCATTGTAATTAAATATCGATCCATAAAATGCCGTTTAATTGCTAAATAGAGCCTTAAATTCAGATTTCCTCTTTCTTAACGTATACTTAGGAAATCAACAATGATTGAAGTATCTCAATTCGCTCAGTACTGTACAATTAACATGATCAAGCGATCACGAATCTGTCTGCCAAAAGTGGTGTTTTACATACCAGACCATATTAGAACATAAGTATGGAAACAGCCCATAACACACAACACAATCTAAACTAAGTATGGCTTAATAATTTGAAAATATAAAACTGCTATAACCGCTAAAACATAATACCTTTTGGAGCCTTCATGGCTTCAAAACGAACACACTTCACTAACATTGTTTTACGTCGTTGTTACTACATATGTATAAGGATTGTGTGTACCAAAATAAAGAATCTTTTATTATTATAAAACTACAAGCAACATCCACAAACAACTCAACATTTTATTCTCGAAATGAGAGAAGAAGCGCTCACACATTTTGCAGTCGCACGAATGTTGTCAGTTGTCATTTTTACATAATAAAAGCTGCGGATGCGGACTTTGGCGTGTCATCTCGACCTCTCACTTCCTCTACAAAATAACGAGGAACAGAATATCCACTACTAAAAACACTCTGTGGCAAGAATTCACAAAAATTGCTAGAAAATAGGTTGCGTTGAATTTGGAAACGCTGCAGAATTTTTTGAACTCTTCAGCAATTTTTTTTTCCTCAGCTATTCTTTATTATTCTGTCTAAAGAACTTTTAATTTGATTTTCGAATGTCTTGTCACGTTAATGATTGGCTATCCTTCTTATTTTGGTCAACCAATCACCATAGTTTACAGCTGTCAAATCTGTAGATTGACAGCTTGTCTAATTAGGGACTTGATCAGACTTTCCCTATGCGTTGTATGTACCTAGTAGTGCTTCTGTCTACCTTTAAAATTTGTATTTCCTCTGACGCATCACAAATCACGGTGACAGTAAGGGCTGAGCAAAGCCTCAGTCGAGTGCAAACTCTCTATAAAAGGAGCTAAGTAGCACTGTTAGAGAATTTCCGTGTTCCGTTATAAAAAATTAGGTGACGTTTCCGCGGAGTGGGCTATTAATATTATTAATGGACGTGCTGGAGCTTCGTTATTTTCTCTTCCTTCGTTGATAGTTTTTCAAGATAGAGGAATTTAAAAGAAAACATTCTGAGACTTATTTTATGTTGTACTTAATGTTTTAGTTTAAACAGGCTCAAATTAAATAAATTTCTGCTCAAATTAAAAATATGATTAGGTACTATTGTGTGATTTTAATAAATGTGCGTTTACGAGTACCTAAAAGAATAGAGAAGCTTAGCTCATTCATCTTTTAATGAATGAACGAAATAATCATAAGCTAAATTCTCTCAAAGCTCACTAGATTCGTATGCGGTAACAGTCAAATTAAAAGCCTCCCATATAATATTTCACGCTTATTGCAAACACAATGGAATAACAATGACTAAATTACAATTTAAAATCAAACCATTGCAGCACTTTCTATCAAACAAAGGATGGTGGGCGGGACAAAAGCTATCGACATCAGCTATAGACCTAGAAAAACGTTTAGCTATCGAGATCTGTCTCGATAATCATACGACGATCGCGATGATCGAGATGACGTCACAGACGTTTAAACGGGGGAAGAAAAAAGGCTAGTTTTAAAGTGAAAGTGCACGAGTAGCCGAGACATTTTCACTGCCATTATTATAGGTATGGGCGTTAGGTTGGAAGCACACTGCGCACAAATACACAGAAACACGTGCATACAAAAAAATAATTAAAATAGATGTACATAAATAATCACAAGCACAAAACAGAAAGAGTCGGTAGCTGCTGGTATGTTATGACTGTGGCAAGAAGGCTTCCACTCAGCATAATACTGTGCTATGGGGGATCCAAAGCACAACGTTGATTTTCAGTGGTCACCCGAAAAGGTACGGAAAACAAGTTAGATTTAATGAATTGTACATAAATAGGTATCAAAATAGAATAAAACAATTGAAGGATTCAATTCCTTTCAATTGTTTTATCGCCTTGGTGCCAAGAAAAAGTGTTTAGGATAAAAATGTGTCTATGCTTTCATCGATAGATAAGTATCTACAGTCGTTTATAGTGATTAATTTTACTATGACGACGAACTTAGGCTAACTTATTTTAGTATTGATATTTCATTAATAGTTTAGTTCTTGCACTACCAAGTTTTTGGAATATATTATTAATTGATTGCATAAAAAGTGGGTTTTTTCAATAGATAACCTATTAGATATTTAATACAATCTTATATAAAGCAATTAATTTTAATATAAAAAAACTTTTATTACCCGTGCGCTTGTGTGTGCTTGCTGAAATAAAGATAAAAGCAATGTCTAACCAGCTCAACTAATAACGAACAATAAAATAAATTTTATAGAAAATTGAAGAAAACGTTACCTACAATTTATCGCACGGCTTGTCAGAAAGAAATTGATCGTAATAGCGTAAAGAAATGAACGGTAAATATTATATGTAATAACTTATTATGTTATTTTTATAACTGCGTATTTTATTCGCGAATATTATCGCTTATTTCCTGATATAAAATTACAGTTGTGACATCAATTTATGGAGTCACAAACTGTCTTTTTTAGGTGTACTTTAAATACCAGGCCGTCAATTATTCCCGACATGCCGCCGATTTTTGAAAGAGATTTTGTTCACTAAAGTACCTACTTAGTTATCGTTAACCGTAAGTATGTGATATTGTATTAACGTGAAAATATATCACTACGTAGGCCAGCCAGCATTCTCAAGTTTTGAAATTCGTCTTCTTTCATCAATTGTTATTCCGTGTCAACTTTAAGCGATATTCAAGCTCAGACGGTGGTATGTCGTAGGATGATTTGATAATTATTCACCGAAAACCCTAGGGATATTGCGAAAACACGGGTAATTAGAAAACGGTGAAAACATTTCTGCGATAGTAGTAGTAGTAGTACAATACACTATGTAGTGTGGCTTACATCATAGGTAAATATAAAAATAATAAAACATTGATTTTACTTTCTATATTCCCTCTCTGTGTGTCGCAACCATTATAGTCTGCGTTATAGTTTTTATACAATAATAATCAGTTTCAGATTTGTTCACGGCAAGCAATACTTACAGGCGTCGAGCAAATTATATCGTGACGGCGCACAGTGGGCCCATACTGAAAATTAGTGGACTTAGGCAACAAAGTTCCAATATCGATGCGGTTTTTTTTTATATGACGTGTTATGATATTTTTGATAACTTTTATCCCTATAAGATTTCTTCTAAAGTTGATAGTTTTTCTGAAAAAAAATTAATTAGATTTTTTTGTATGGAGCGAATCACGTTTAATTTTTTTTCTTCAATTGTGCTAATATGTTGGGTGTGTGGCGAGAGTGTATGATAGCTAGGGTCATTCTCTATCCACGAAAAAAAAATCAGCGCCGGCCATCCGCGGCAGCGCGAGTAATCATTCGGTAAAAAAAAAATGTTTTGTAAGAATTTTTTTGCCATTTAAAATAAATTCAAAGTATATTTTTTGTCTCATTTCGCTATTTTGACCTTCTTTTTAGTTAAATATATAGTTTTAATAGCGCATAGTTACTTATAACTAGTAATTCTGGTAGAGATTTAGTTATTATTGCATGTTATCGGTAGCACCTGCATTGTGATTGATGACTCATTTGTTTTTGCATTGCGCTCGGCTTTAGCTCATTATACATCAGTTGCGCTCTCGAAATAGAAGTACGTAGCCCTTCGACAATTTCTGAAAGAAGAAAACTGTGCTGCCAAGATGGAAAGGCAGCACAGTTTTCTTCTTTCAAAATTTTCGAAATGCTAAGTACTTCCATTTCGAGAGCGCAACTGATGTATAATGAGCTAAACACTTATCTTCAGACACAGTTCTTAAACTCTGCTTTTTGAATAGTCGCTCGTCTACTTCGGATAGCGCATCTGGATTATTGGAAAGGTATTCGACCACTTTTGCCAGATTCGTTTTGCCTTTGTCTTTTAATTTTGTTATGTACCAGTGCTGCAACTCTTCCTCGGAATTTTCTTCTACTACTACTGGAAGTAGAACGTCTTTTTTTTGCTTATTACTTAACTCTTTGAACGGTTTTCTGTGCTCCTTTTCTGTAGATGTTCCCGCTTCCGCAGTACATACTGCAAGAGTAGTAACATGGGAATTTGTATCCTCAGGCTCAGATAAGGCTGCGTCCGAAAAGCCCATCTCACTTCTCAGGTCAACACCGTCGCAAACAGGCCAGTTGATGTTTTTTTCCAACCATTAGCGATTACTTACACGATTCATAAAAGTTTTTTGATTTCTACTTAACTCTATCCACTTTTTATTTAAATTTACACAAAAAAGTCGACAGGACTCCTTGATTCGGTTCTTGTCTTCTTCAGAAACTTCGGTAGTCAAGACAGAAATGATACTTTCATATAGAAACATAATGATTTTTCGGATCACCGTCACTTCTTAATTTCACAAAAAGATCTAGGTTTGTACAAAATCCAGCCATAGTTCTAATGTAAATATAAAAATAAAAGTATTTCACTGTGTTCACAAAAAAGCGACAAGAGCGAAACTAGATGGACTTAATGAATGTTTTTATATTTATAGTCAGTGTTAATTACTCAAGTAGTGGACATACCAGTGAGTGAAAATTATTCAGCCAATCAGAGACGAGCATTTTTCGACGACTCATAAGTTATGGGCTTAGCCGAGAGCAATGCAAAAACCTATAAGTCATCAATCACAATGCAGGTGCTACCGATAACATGCAATAATAACTAAATCTCTACCAGAATTATTAGTAGTAGTAGTATTACCTATGCGCTATTAAAACTATATATTTAACTAAAAAGAAGGTCAAAATAACCAAATGTGACAAAAAATATAATTTGAATTTATTTTAAATAGCAATAAAAATCTTACAAAACATTTTTTTTTTACCGAATGATTACTCGCGCTGCCGCGGATGGCCGGCGCTGATTTTTTTTTTCGTGGATAGAGAATGACCCTAGCTATCATATACTCACGCCACAAACCCAACATATTAGCACAATTGAAGAAAAAAAAATAAACGTGCTCCGCTCCATACAAAAAAATCCAATTAAATTTTTTTCAGACAAACCATCAACTTTAGAAGAAATTTTATGGGGATAAAAGTTATCAAGAATATTATAACACGTCATATAAAAAAAAATCGCATCGATATTGGAACTTTGTTGCCTAAGTCCACTAATTTTCAGTATGGGCCCACTGTGCGGCGGGCGGCGTGAGATTATTTATTATGATTGAAACACGCTTTTTGTCTGACATTCGATAATAAAAGGCTAGCTTTTTCACTTAATTATGAGACAACGTCATAATAGCTGCTTTCATAAAAATAAATGAACTCAGAAGTGTTTAGGAAAACTGACTTGGCTGAAACGTTATATATCACTTTCAAGAAATTTGATACTGAAAATATCCCTGTGTTTAAATAAAAAAGTCACAACTGCCTTTAAAAAATAAAAAAGTCACAACTGCCTATAAAAAATTAATATTTTAGCTACCTAAAATCGCATGCGCCTAAAGCCTTAGTTCGTTGCACAGACACCAGCCGAGCAGTAATAATAAAGCAACCTAAAGGCGTCCCCCTCGAAGCAAGACCGGAGTGGTTTTAAATATTCAATCCAGCAAAATTTACTTTTATGTCGTCTGGAAGAACTGTTAAATAATTTGTGCTATCCAATTGACTTTTTCATTGCGTTGAAAAAATTATTCATTCAATATTGGTTTGAAAGAGTCAAGAGTTCAAGAGTCAGAGGCAGAGGCATCGTTGCCGACGGAACGGAATGTTGCCATTTAAATATTATAGTACCTGGACGACCGAGCTCTGCTCGGGTGAAAATAAAAAATGCTCATTTAATAGTATAGGATAGTTCATACTAATTCCATGCTGCCGTGATAGTAGGTACTTACTAATTCCATCGTGCCATGATAGTAGGTACTTACTAATTCCATGCTGCCATGTCTGTCAATTATTGTCAAATGTCAATTATTCTAAGGTAGCCATCTTGTTCTAAACTTTGGGCGACCGAGCTCTGCTCAGAAAACGATTTTTCCCAGATATGAGACCTAGCTAGATCTATTTTTCGCCCCCGTAAACCCCTATAATATTGCAACTTTCATTGAAATCATTAGACCCTTTTTGAGAACGTGATTATAAATATATATATATATATATACAAATATTGCTCATTTAATAGTATAGGATAGGATATAAAGATTTAGAGCTTGTAGGTATTGTGTAGGTATTTATTTTATACCATTATCTCATTTTATTCTACACCGGCCGACGTCATTACATCAACGCCGGCCGTCACTGAAAACCAGCGCTATGACTGTCTCGCATTGGGTCACAGCATTATGCTGAGCGATGACCGTTTTTCGTGGATATGACGCATATGTTCCCCAATTTGTTCTTTTTTGTGTATTTTCTTTGCGTCATGTCTTACCGCAAATACACGTAATGTCTTTCTTTATTTTTTCTTAGTCAATCGTGTCGAAGATTTGGATAAGTACCTACCTAAACATTTAGTTCTTTTTTCCGAACAATATATAGAATGTCTAGGTAACCTTGCTGTCTGTCTAGTGCCCTTTAATATTTTACCGAGACATAATTTTAATCTCGTAAAGCTCTCGACCATTCTCTCGTGTCTGTAACACGAGAAAATTGTACCTACCTAAAAGACAGCATCATTATCGTGAAGTCTGTTTCATTAAAACTTAGCAACAAACACGACCACTTCAAACTTGCAACACAACGAAGCAAGCAATCGCCATCCGCAGAGATTTCTTAACGAGACCAAGATGTTACAACCAGCCTTTTTATTCGAATCTTCAATAGACACGATATACTTTTGACCACTCCAACTTGCCATCTGAACTCAAATTACACGCCTTTATTCCTTACCGATAAGGTTCAAAATGAATAATCCTTTTTATAGAGGAAGCCTTTGATGCAATGGACTTAAGTTTCGGGATTACATTACATTTTCTTAGTCGCGTCTGCAACTTGTATGAACGTTCTCCGATGCAGTGTATAAAGTTACCTTACCTCGCGACAAGGTCACGTCTTGAGAAACGTTTGGGGAAATACAGATACGTGTCATGTCAGTGTTCAAATTTTGTATACACTTTTTTTTAATATACATACTTTGTATCTAAGTCGTTTTTGTACTCACAACTTTGAGTCTTAAAATTTAATTTGATTCGTTTTAATAACTTCTGTGAGGTAATTTAATTAATGAAGTATTTGAAATAGTTAATTATAAGCAGGAACTTTCATTAGTTTATGTATGTATTTATTAATAAGAATATTACGTTTGTAAATGGCTACATTAACGAGGAGCAAAATCTTTAAAAGTATGTTAATTGTGCTGACAAAAAAGTAAGTAATTACATACTTATTTTAAAAAAACCACTTGACATGCGTGGAAGCATTAAAATTTTAGTTAATGTATTTTTTTAATAAAAGATACCTAACTTTGAAGGTTACAAATAAGTTTCTATTTTAGGTTTAAATACATATACTCGTACTTCCTACCTCGTTGGTCTGGTGGTCGCAAGCACTACTGCTGAGCATGGGGTCCTGGATTCGATTCCCAGGTCGGACAAAGTGTTATTGGGTCTTTCTATCTTATTTCTCAGCAGCCCGGCGCGACGTCTGAATTTATGCCCGGTTGATGGCAATAGGCTCGCCCCCTATTACGTGGGACTTAAACATAACTGGCGAAATATTGGTGTACTATGGGTAAACCTTCGGGGTTTACCGGCGTGAACATATATTTTGATTTTAGAGTACATCTAATTTAATTTGCAGAATTTTGTAAGTCCCGTCCAACTAGGACGTGCCTATGCTCTTGTCCCAGAGACAGAACCGACTACACCCGGGTAACTGAAAACACTGAAATGCTGCTTTTCCTGCCTAGCACCAGAAATAAGTTAAGAATAGAGTAGAATAGACTAGTATAGTATATTGTTTAGGTATTCTTATTGTAGGTTGTTTACAAATAAAGTTGGACGAAATTAAAACAATATTTAGAGACAGTAGTTCCCCGAACGAACTCGTATCTTACCTATTTTTTAGTTTCCCGTTGCGCTTACCAAGAAGGAAAACACAACAGCTTAGCCTTAGCCTTAAAAGTCTGAATGAAGAAACCGCAACTGCCGACACTTTTTGCCTTTCAATACCTACGTACCGTACGTTTTCCCCAAAATGTCAAGGTAAAATTGACCTTTTCTAAAACCGAACGATTCCGTAACCTAATTCAATTTTGATAGCAGCCTAGCCCTTTTGCTATAGGAGATAGTTACTCGTAATACTTACAAAAAGTCGTTTTTTTCGATGGTGCTGTGTATCTACGTCGCCACATGCGAACTACGCATCAAAGACCTGACGTCACACAAATTCTGCATCGCGCAATTTATTTATTTATTAAAACTTTTCACACTCAAAAAAGTACAAAGGCGGACTTAATGCCTTAGGCATTCTCTACCAGTCAACCAAGGGTGGTGAAGATGGCAGATGGCAGGTGCTCTATTTGAGAGGACAAAGAAAAAAAATTAAAAAATATATTCTAATGACTTATAACTAAAATAGATACAACAATACATAAATAGATTACAAACTACATACCCATACATACAACAAACAATACGCAATTAGAGTTTACCGCGCGAACGACATATCTACGGCTATCCTACACCAATCGTCAGGCAGTTGCCCGCCAGACACGACTCCCGTCTGGTCGGAGGATGCTCCCTTTTCAATAGAGGTTGAGTGAACTTTACACACTGTTCCTCATACCTCTAAAGTGTCACACAACTATCATTAACTACCTATTAGTAAACGGTATCATTTTCGTAATCTATATATCTATAGGTATACTAATAATAAAGCTGAAAAGTTTATTTTTTTGTTTGTTTAGGCGCGCTAATCTCGGAAACTGCCGGTCGGCCAAAAATCTTTTTTGCATTGGATAGCCTGAATCTTGAGGAAGGTTATAGGCAATTTAACACCTCGGTAGGACCCTTAGGAGTCGAGAAAAGTCGGAAAGAACGCTAATCGAAAATGATGTAAAAGCGCGGGCGGGCGACGCAATGTAACGGGGTGGGACGGGGGAAGAAATTTCACGAGGACGAAGTCGCGGGCAGAAGCTAGTACCTACCTAAGAAATTGTTATGGGTTTAGTTTACTTTTCAGGAATTTCCATTCAGCGAAATTTTTCAGATAAGAAACTGTTGAATTATTAAGTGGACTTTTCACAATTACCAATCTTTTATTAATGACCTTTGATGTTATTTTTAAATAAATTAAATCTTTCATCTTTGAAAAGTAAAACTTATTAACTTACTTAACTTATTACCTTCCAATGAAAAAACTCAAAATATTTAAACTCAAAGCATTTATTACAAATAAACCATTTACAGGTATTGAATTGTCAAGGAGTCGGTCAGTCAGAAATATGAAGCTAGTTGCCCATTCCAAAGCCTATGGAGAAGAACGGGCAAGAAACTCTACGAAAAAAAAAGTTAAATAGTGAAACTTGTTCATGCGGCGTTCTTTGTTAATATTTTTATGTTATGGCGTTCAGATCAAGCTAGAAGTTCACTTATAACATGTAAACATCTGAGCTTTCGCTTTCAAGCTATTTGCTACTTGTTGCGGTTACATGGTTATAAAAGCAATGATTTGATATGGTCAACTGAGCTTTCTAAACCAACCACGTCTGTTTTTATAAACTAAGAATATAACTATTAAAAGAGAACATAGACGTACTTTTATAATTATACTGTGCTCTAGTTATACGGTTGAGATAAAGTCACAAAGGACAATCAAGCTGTCATTTCCCAACTCCAGTCTAACCGGATGCAGCTGAATACCAGTGTTTTACATAGAGCGACTGCTTGTCAGACCTCCACAAGTTACTGCTGGGTAATACGATACCCGTTGGTAAGACTGGTTGTCAAACTTTCGGGCTTCTGACGACCCGTAACGACAGTCAAAGATCCACGAATGACAGCCGGGACCCGTGCTTTCCGAGGCACGGGTGATCTCGGTATGTAAAGATGGTGTCCCATCCACGGACCAACTTAGGCAAGCGTAGCTTAACCTGATGGATCGACCCGTACCGCTTTTATTACTTAGCCACGAGGTCCTCCAGCCTGTAAGGTTCAGTATAGAAAGTCAGCCGCGTTAATAAGGACTGAGAGAAAACTTCAATATTGTTCATCATTAATCGTCATGCACATAGAACCGCTTCACAGGAGAGCCAAGGTAACCGACATAGCCCGAAGAATTGTCAAACTTAAGTGGCAGCGGGCAGGGCACATTGCTCGCAGAACAAATGGCCGATGGGGCCGAAAGCTTCTGGAGTGGCGACTGCGTACCGGAAGACGTAGCGTTGGGAGGCCTCCCACAAGGTGGACCGATGGCTTTGTGAAGGCCACAGGAATCCGCTAGATGCGGGAACCACAGAACAGGTCGAAGTTGCAATGCTTGGGGGAGGCCTCTGTCCAGCAGTGAACGTCTTTCGACTGAAATGATGATGACCTAGAACATTAGTCTTCTAATGCTACAGTGATTTATCAATAAATCAAGCAATCAAAAATTTGAATCTGTATCTTTGTTTTCTTTTTTTCTTTTTTCTACTCCCCAATATATCATATCTATGATCATGAGATTTTTCCATAATGAAATTGCTTTGAAGACAGAACGATGCTGATGATGACCTAATGACCTCTTCTTTGTCAACACAAATCCATTATTTTCGATGAGCATAAATCAATGAGTTCTTCATTAAGTATTGCAATCACAAGTACAGAGTGTAGCATTAACTGTATATTTTCACCCACGTACATAATCTGTAATCTGCATTACGAAATGTCTTCATGGTGGTATGGTAATCGCGCGCAATCAATTTCATTGTTATCAAATTCATTCGACATTCAGTGCAGAGAAAAACTGTCACAATTGATTCCATTGTTTACAAAATCAGATTACTTACTTTTACTCAACTTGTGGCTAACTGGCAGGTTACAAACGTGACATATCATTTTTTTAAACACTAAGTTTATGATATAAAAAAAGTGTTGCATCTTTTTTTATTGTCGGCCAGTATCTTGTATGACGATCACTAGGTATAACCTTGTAGTGTGGGTCGTGTGGGATAATCACGGAAAAACCTTGTCATAGGTACAGCGATACCACCATTTAATAGATGACAGATGATAGCCATAATGACTGGGTCAACCATAGACCACGTTGTTATATCATAAATTGATATTATTCTGCGACATGACCTTAATACGGGGTCACTGAATTAGTTTTGGTACCTACCTAATTGCTATGTGTAGGAATTTCCTATATGTATAATTTTGGTTTTTCAACGTTTCCAGGTTATTCTAATAATTTTCCACATTTTCCAGTCGTTTGCTGTAATTGCAACCTTCTCGGACAGTTTTAATCAATTGGATAGAAAAGAGCTCAAAAATTATCCCTGTGCATAAGAACCCAATTGGTGTAACTAATAACATCAAACAATCAAACTCAAACCAAAGCTCAAACTTATTTTAAATTAGGCAGCAAAAGCATAGACTTATGAATATCAGTCGTTAAAACCGGACTATACTAGAATTGAATGACCGATGTTATGAAATCTGATATAAAAGCCAATAAATTCATCTTCACCAGCTAGATAAACAACGGAGCATGTAAAAATATTGGCACTTGTGAATTGTGGCACGTGCTTGAAACAAAATAACGTCCATGGACGAAATATGGAGTCTTGTGCTTCGGTCGACATCTTGAGATCGAATCCGTGTAGTGACGTCTTTTTTCGGTCAAATTAAAACGAACACTGATGACTTAATGTTTCCTTAGGTATAGTTTCATTTGTTTTTGTTTCCTTTGCAGTCTATGTTTTTTCTTCTGACTTTCAGAAACCATAGGGACATCTTTTTATGGCAAAATCGTTTATCAAGGACCTAGTCGATTTTTGAAGATACAAACCTAAACTTCTTTGTAAACAAACTTTAAGACTAAATTAAATCCTTAAGGTATCAAAAGTTAGTAAGGAAATATATTCGCAGATATTTATAGACCACCCTAATGTCGTGTTGCTAGATCAGTCGGATCATGACCTTATACCGACCGGTTCGGCCAACAGCACCGGACCATTAATATTAATAGCATAGGATAACGCGAATCGTTTGTATTGATCGCGAACGATTTATTTTATTGTCTACTTCTTAAATTACCGTGTAGGATGCGATATTGTGTGCCAAAAAAATTCGCGCCAATTGTTTTTTTTTTATCCGTGAGTAGGTTTAGAATATCAGTGGGCGTTCTAGACCGGGTTATGATTTCTTTTTTAATGATTTTCAAATAACGAACTTTTCCTATGACGTTGATCGGCTGATTGATGTTTCAAGCATGTTCTGGTTTATCAAGTTATTGATGTATTTATTGGATTTTGGACTTATTAAATATTAACAGTTCTAAATAAAATGGCCGACCATATACTTAACTGAAATAAAACGTACTTGTTTATAACCTTCATTAATTAAATTATTAGTTCAACAACAAAATTTTTCCACAAAGTCAGATCCGTAAAGTTGCACAATAAAAACCGAGAAACGACTCAATTAAAACTTCTTACGATGCACTTTTGCAAACTTTATCGAGAATAATAAAAGTTGAGTTAAAAACATCGATATTTTTACATCGACTTGTAAATGATCGACATCGAAAGTTGTGCTAGTCAGCAAATTATTTTATAAGTGATCTGGTTTACTTATTAACTTTTAAATACAGTTTCCTATCTTCCTTAATGCTAATTATTATCTTGATTTCAATGTAGTCTGTTAGATAAGACGACATTTTCTTACGATATATATATTCATCGAATATAAATCTCTAACGTGTCTTATTATGCATTTACATTGTGATGTAACGGAATTTTAATATCTTAATTCGCTGTTTCGCTTATTATGTCATAGTACCTGGGTAAAATGACTAAGTAACGTTGGTTCATCAACTGTCAATTAGGAAAGACTTCTAACTACAGCAGTTTTAAACAAGTGAACTTTGACGTAATGCTCACAAAAGAGGTTACAGCTGTATTGACCATAGATATCTAAAGAAGTGAATACGTCTGAACGTGAACCCGGAAGCGTCAAGAATCACTACATAGACAGGCATATTATGGTGTGGCGAGTCCGAAATCACAACTCGTAATAATACAGATATAGGCACATAAAGTACTTTTTTTTTTTTGAAGGTTGGGAATTATTAAATAACTTCTCCCGCTCTGGCCGGAGCGGGATGTCAGACTTTTACTGACTAAAACCCACCCGTGTTCCTTCCGTTGCCTGTGTGCCGGAGTCGCGATATCCCTTTCGGACAAACTCGCAACCCCGGCAGGCATTGGCCCTTCCGGACCCCGTCAGTTGGTGCAGACATCTCTATGAGGCGCGCGTGGAACACAACGCGCCGTCGACCCGGGCCTGGTCCCTATCGGACGGCGAGCTACCCATTGCTCACCGTCCGCAAGCCCGCACATAGAGTACCTGAGATATCAATTCATCGAAGGTAATTCTGGACCTCGTAGCTGCGAAGGTGGTTAAGTAAATCGAGACCTGATTGAACCTACCTGAACTCAACTTAATGATCGTCATTAATAATAGTCTTAAAACGTAGATATTAGTCTAATCTCCGTGTTTTGATAGTCCTATAAAAATCCACGCGTCAACTAATTTAGTGGTTTTATTTTATTTTAAGGAAACTGGTTTTTGTGGCTAATTTAGTTTATATAAACAACCAGCTTTTGCTCGCGGCTTTGCCCGCGTTGATGTCGGAAAATATGCCACGGGAACGTACTACCGGAATTAAAAGTCTGTCACGTGCCAAATTTCATCCAAATCCGTTCAGCCGTCACCAATCAGGAACACACATCCACACAAACGGAATAAAACTGTATTGTTGGAAGTGTCTTGATCGTCCGCTGGTATTTAAAGGCTATGTGACGTCACATTAAATAAATATGGCGCCCTCTACAAGACGTAAAGTCAGGTTTTTTTTTGTTGTGATGCCGTTTTGTCAAATAAAAGGGGTTAATTAGCACATTTCAAAAATATATATAATAACCCCAAAATAATTCATATAAAAATAAAAGTTATAAAACTAAAACCCAACTACGACAAAAAAGTTATCTAAAAAGATATAAACAAGACATCACAGACAGACAAATTAAAAATCCGGAGTCACACGTTATCTGTTCGATTTATACACGTGTGACTCCGGATTTTTAGTTTGTCTGTGATGATCTTTTTAGATAACTTTTTTTGTCGTAGTTGGGTTTTCGTTTTATAACTTTTTTTCCCGAAATATTCAATGTAAAGTTTTGACTTCGTTACTAGTTTATATATGTATAGATTTAGCACACAAGCTCGTTCATTTGGTACGAGATTTTGAATCCTACCTATGCCACGCACACACAAATTAGCACTCTATTAGCATTATGGCTTCTAAATCTCTTACCACTTTTGGCCACTGGCCTATAAAAAAAGTAATAGTCGTGAAAAGGTTCCCCTGAAATTCATATATGGAACTATTTACAGAATTCGCGGGAAAGTCGTCCAAATTATCTCTGCTCTGTATTCTAAAAATAAAACATTAGCTGGCCAGTCGGTCAAGTTCGGTGAGATGAGTTAGCATTGAGCGAGGGTCGTAATTGTGGACATTCACCTTGCTGCCACGGGCCACCAATCCGAAGGTTACCCAACTTAGCGCCACAATGACGTGAATTATCTCTCTTATTCACGTTTTACGTGTTATAATATAAGGAATCGGCCTTGTATGTCAGCACAAAGGTTTGTTATGAATACCATGACGTCATAATAACCGTTTATAAAATAATTAAATTGTATTTTTGTTTATTGGAATGATTTTGGATTTATCGAGAATTTCCGCACTGTATAAATAATATGAGACGATGCGCGTTGGTATCATGTTTGACATAGAGAGAGAGCTCTGCAGTGCTATTCTGTAACCATCTCACCGTGAAAACTTAGGTGAAGTGAGCGTGGAGTGAGCTGTCATTCCACCTAATGCTAGAGATTGACACTATTGACAGCTCATTCCACGCTCACTACACCTAAGTTTTCACGGTGAGATGGTTACAGAATATCACTGCTGTAAAGAAAAAAAAATTAAACACAGAACCTCAATTAAAACAAAAATAAAAGTCACGAGTGGAAAATGTCATGTTATGAAAATATCCGTAGCTATCAAAGAACACGTGTTCAAATGAATGACGAATTTATTTAACGTCCGTCTGAACGTGATATTTTCATAATTAAAATGAAAGAAGTCATAACAATCAACAGAGAATTCATGAATGATACAGGAACAAAAATTAAAATTGACTTTTCACAATTTTGTGGCCACCATTTGTCCAAGATCCCTGATTCACGATTTGATTATGTCGATCAAACTAAAATGTTCTAATTTCAAAGTTGTTCGCCATAATGGTTCGTGTCTAGCATTTTTTTTTTATTGTACTCGACTCCACGAAAACTGGTGTTGAGTCTAGCTCTATTATAAATCAAATGTTATCAAACGAATCCTACGCAAAAAATAAATTTTGTGTTTATTACTTAATATGTAGACCCGCCGCGTGGTGTTAGTTCGTATCGACGAGGATTTTATTAGTCCAGCAGTGCTATTCTGTAACCATCTCACCGTGAAAACACCTCACTTCACCCAAGTTTTCACGGTGAAATGTTTACAGAATAGCATGGCAGATTAAATAAACACATTCACTTCATCATTAACAGCAATCTATGGACTGGACACACAGGATCAGACTACTCACAAAATTTAGCTTTTCTATAGTGTTAAATGCCTTTATCTACTGTTTTCTGCTTTAGTTACTTTGGAAGATCTCAAAAAAAATATCAGAAGGTCAATAGGGATAATGACTTAAATTTCTTTTTGTCCGTCATGTAGTGTATAATAATAAAAAATTGGACACGTATTTATTCTGTTTTTGTGTAATCAAAAGTTTACGGCGATACCTTTAGTTAAAAGGCATGACGTCACGCATATGTAGATTTTATACTTAGTTGTGACGTATCTAGCGAGCCCCCACTACTCAACTTTAATACGTTTTATAAGTAGTTTTTTATTAATATGATAAAGCAAAAAATACGTGTCTAATATTTCTTCATTATCTGACAGACGGACTTAATAGTTTTTTTTTACTCAGGCATCTTCCTTATTCCCGTAATTAAAAACGTTTAAAATCTATTCGTAATCTCATCTCTACGAAAATTAATGTGAAAAAATTTGAGGTATTTTTGACAGATTGAGACTGTCAAAAACACCCTCTCTTCCTCCTCTTGAGATTATGGGCATTTATTCTGAAAGTGGGCAACGTCGCAAATAGATGTCAATAAATGCGCTGTTTTGTTTATTTGGTAATATTACTGTATGGAAATAAGAAATTTGGCTAACTAGCGAACTAGAATAGCAATAATGAATTGCAATTAAAACATTGAATTTGATTTTGAAACCGTTTTAGGTGTAAAAAAGGCATTTGGAAACTTTCCAAATACTTTTTTACATCTAAAACGAAATATTCGGTGTTACGATATTAATTATTGCATTTCATAATTAATATTTTAGTTCACTACTTAGCCACATTTCATATTTTCTTACAGTAATATTGCCAAATTAATCAAAACAGGTAGGTAAATATTAGACAGCTATAAGCGACGTTGCCAACTTTTAGGATAAACGCTCTTAAAATTCGAACGTTCTTAAAAATACGGGAATTCCCCCTCTGGTCATAGGATACTATATTATATTATTATTTGAGAAGCCAGAGTCCATAATGGCACGCAAAGTTCCAGCTAAGTAAGTCTCCTTTACTCTGATCATACACTGGTAGCCTTCATAATATCCTTGTACACAAGACAGCAGGTTTGTACGATGTTTTATCTTTATCTTTCCTTATTTTACTTCGGCGAAATATCAAGCTTAAACACTCAAAACATCTTGCGATTTAAACTGGAAAGTCATCGGCAAATATTACTTTACTTATGAATGAAGATTATTTGTGAAGTTTCCTTAATCCTTGTTGCTCTTGAATTTTATAAACAATGTTGTGTCTTTGTTAATAATCCCACGCATTTGCAAGGGTCAGGCGAAGTAGGCGGAATATGGTTTGGGTAGACGGCATTCAGTCTGTGTTTTTTTTTTGTAATGGCCAACTTAGAGACACAGACGTCAATTTGGCTACAATTTTCTCTCGGTTTTGTCTTAAAAAGAAGTATACGAAAACAGATCTAAGTTCAAAATTAACACCTATCATGTATTTTCTGGGTATGATGTTATCAGAAATAAACTGTTTCACAATATCTACCAGGAAATTTTACTCGATTTCATTCTGATATAAGTTTAAACTCTCCAAATTTCAAAATAAATCGAGACCAAAACGGTATCAGAAGGATTCATAATATAATATTTCTTTACGAGGCAGCTGCCTGACTGGTTCGAGCGGTGGAAAGGCGCCATGACGCGCCGTCTGACATAATACGGCCTTCGACCAATTGTAGCTCCGTAACTAAACTTGTGGCCACACTTTTATCCTAAACTAGATGCTACAATCGAGTTTGTGATGTTGAATGCTGTTTGCGAACCTTGTTTTTTTTGCATTTGATGATGTTTTCAGTAATCGAGCAAAAAGGTTTTGAGGGACAAAGTATGCTTCTACTAAGCAAGCTTTTTAGCAAATTGCTTACAGAAGGAAAACTTGACATTGGCAGAATCCTCTACAACACGATGGATCCTATGGAAAACAAATAAAAATGGACTTGAAATCGGAATGGGAGAAAAATCTTGAAAACGAGAGACGTGGCATGATCTATATTAAAGTCACTAAGAGCGTTTATACTGAAACTGGGCAACGTCACAAATAGCTGTCAAATATTTCACTGTTTTGATTAATTTGGCAATATTACTGTATGGAAATAAGAAATATGGCGAAATTTTAATAATGAATTGCAATTATAACACTAAATTTGATGTTGTAACCGTCTTAGGGTGTAAAAAAGGCATTTGTTTTCCAAATAATTTTTACATCTAAAACTAAATATTCGGTGTTACGAAATTAATGATTGCTTATCATAATCAATATTTTAGTTCACTAGTTAGCTTTATTTCTTATTTCCATACAGTAATATTGCCAAATTAATCAAAACAGCGAAATATTTCACAGCTATTGGCGACGTTGCCCACTTTCAATACAAAAGCTCTTAATTGTCCCACCCTGGTTGCTGCACACTGTTTTTTAACAGACTTTATACCTATAATAAAGTCCAGACGTTACAGAACACAAACCATTTAAAAAGATAATACTTCCTAGTTTATGTTTCGTTCAGATTTTTTTTTTTTTTCAAGTACAAATTGATTCGCTTTAATCATTGTAGATACATGATGCGTTATTGACGTTCCTGTACACAATGGTTCATGTTTAGCGTTTCTTTGTCCAGTAATAGACTACTAATTACTTTGATGGACGTCTTGTATACGAAAGAAGAAGGATTTGAAGTGTTAATGTGAAATAAAGGACGGACGAAGTGCGTTCAAAATTGGAAATTAACTACTTAATGTTTTTGAACGAGTGTTGCAAGAAAGGTAGGTATCTATAGTGACCAAAATAAGAATTAAGCTTTGTGCAGACCAGCGCGACGCGACGCCGCGACGCGACTCGAACAATACAATTTCTAAGAAAACTTGACGGTATAACAATAGCCGGTGTCGCGTCGCGCTGGTCTGCACGAAGCTTAAAACAGCCTTGATGGTCGCTCTGATATGTTAGGAAAATCCTTGCCTTTCTAATTTCAGCACATGACGTTCAGAAAAATATAAGAAATTAAATTATAATTTAACGTTATACCCTGAAGTTTTCTTAGAAATTGTATTGTTCGAGTCGCGTCGCGCTGGTCTGCACGAGCCTTCAGTCTTTCTCAAATAACATAAAAATTAAACACAAGAAATCATGTTTACCTACTTGTATAACCACCATGTTTTTATATTGCACACGAGTTTACTTTTTACGATCATGTTCCAAGATTTTACGTACTGATCGATTGAAAACAGTTACATAAGTGGTTTTTCATCTTGCGATACAACGGAACTGGTTACTAAGTTCTCCAAAGACGATGTTCTAGTAACCTGCCTGGGCAGATGATTTTTTCCTGTCGGTATTTATTAAGTTTATACAAGGTGGACGTGAAATCGATATGCAAACTTTTACCATGCATTCGGTAGGTACACACGGCTACATTTCCATTATAAGCTGACCTCGCATTTAACGGAAATCCTATACAATGCGAGATCAGAATAAACTGGAAATGTATAGCTTGATGTGTAGCCGTGTGTACGTTATTCTAAACACACCAGTGTTGAAATGTTTCGTCGGTAATTTTTATATACATTTTGACCGTGTAGTTATTGTACTTTGTTTTAATCACTACGAGGAAGCTCTTGGCCTTCATCTCACCCTATGGTAAGTGATGATCAGGCCGAAGATAGAAGCGAGCTTCACCCGGAATCCTCCACCACAGAGGATTAACTGGCTATCTTACCTCTAACTGCCGAAACACAATGATGCGGTTAACATTGCTGTTATGGCGACATACTTAGATAAGATGGTGGTAGCTAGCCAGGTGGACTTCGAACAAGTCCTACCACCAACCAAACCGAGCAGAAAATAATCATGTGCTGAATTCATGATAACAGTCGCGCGTCGATGTCCCTTATACCGTGTATGAGTCGTAGTGAGCTTTAATTTTTAATAGACAAAAACTCCTTGACAGTGGCTGTACGATTACTACGTAAAAGACTACACAATAATTCCGTAATCCAACAAAAATATATCATCTATTAGATATGAAGATGCGAGTTATCCATTGTTAATAAATAATGACTTTATTGTATAAAATATTGTCTTTATTGCTGTAACAGCGTTTTAATTGACATTTATTTATGATGCCATGATACTAAAATGGCGTCTGACGGCCATAGACAAGGATCTGATGTGCGTATTGTCACACATTTATTAAACTAAGTAACTACCTTATGTGTAATCGTTTGATCTTTATGGCACAACATGTTATTAAATATGTTATGATGATCTCGATTCTATTTTAAGTATCTTATGCAGAAAAAAAACGACCATAGACAAAGATATAGGAGCAATTGAAATAGCCGTAAGTATAGTTGGAATTGAAATAATGAATGGAATATGTGTAAGAGGATATGATTGTTAAGGAAATGAAGACCGATATGACGGCTGATAGACCATAGACGAAAAATTCGTAAAGGAAGTAAGGGCAGCAGGATGATGATGGAGCATCTGCATATACATTATTATACCGATGAGAAACTGCTTTCTGCTCACCTCAAAAAGTCTCTAAAAGAAGCAAAGGACAATGATGATGATGCCGTCGATGCTGTCACTCTAAAACATTTCCTTAACTTTCCTATGTTAACAAAAGTCACATTATCTACAAAGGGTTTGTTCTTGAGATTAGTTTGCCAGACACGTATAAAAAGACACGTGCTGAGCTTCTATAATTAATAATGATTATTGTTGACGATGCTATAAATCTTCAGCGGTTATTATTATCTATAACCATCTTTGTGTTAATGTATTATGTAGGGACCTGAGTCCTCTATATACTAACTTCATTGATGTCCTTGAAAAGGATGATTGATGATTAGAAGAGCAAAATTCCGTTTAAATCCAATAGAATTAATAATTTCACAACTATTTTTTCAACTAATAAAAAAAGAAACATCAAGCCATAAGTTTAATCGACCAAAGAATTACCTACCTATCTAATTAGCCCAACTAAAGTCAAACTATACAATCATTGCTAATGTACATGCATCAGTGAGTGCCATGTAGGTATTTACATTGTACATAAAGCACAGACTGTGACTTAGTTTTCCTGAAATAGTGCAGATTAGAAGTGGCTAGATTACGATTAAACATTGCTCGATATTTATTGCATATTGGGAATTTGCCAGTCAATGCGAACTTTCTGAAAATTGACTACTCACTACAGTCAGCAACTACAGTAACGAGCAATATAGTTAGCTACATGAAGCGAATAAAATCTTGAAAACAGTTTTATAAGTGTTGTTTATGCGCTATTAAATACAATTGAATGTTGCTTTTTATTTCAAGAAGCTATCTTATGTGGTTTCGGAAATATTTCATGATAACTTAGTGGCTTTTTTATATTGCTCGTCAATGTAAATCCAGTCTACTGCCGAAATCTGAAATCGATTAAGATTAGCAAAGAGAGCAACAAAAACAAAAATACTAAGAATTATTGAACTAAGGATGTCAAGTTTTTTTAATAAAAATTGCCTTATCATAGAATATATATGACCGTTTAATCGGAGAATCATTTTTCAATTTGCACTCCGAAAAAGCAGGTTATTGGAATAAAAGCAGCAGGCTAAAGATTAAAAAAAGAACATTAATTTTGATTACACCTTCTTTTAAATGTTGGTCGTGGTTTCAAATCGGTGAGCGTGTTTCTTTATCACGACCACTTCGATACGCTTCCGCGGTGTTACTCGGTTACATCTATCTGAGAGTTTAACTTTATCCGTCAGTGCTATTTTGTGCTAACTTTGAAATATTCCTACTATTGCATTCGGTTTGTACAAAGATGAAACAGAAAGAATATGGGAGTTTGTTTCGGTATCAGACAGCAACGAAATGCCGGCGCCATCTAGTTTTAAAAGCATGACCAAAAAATTTACATGTAAATATGTCTTAAAAGATCTACTTACAGAAATAAACATCATATCATATAATTTCATCATTATCATTTCATTTTTCATTTCTGAGTATAGTTTAATTTCTGAAGTAGTTTTTGTCATGTCAGCTAAACACTACTAGAGGATTAGCGTAAGCTTGAATAATTTAACTACAGTATGTATAAGATGTTAACGATAAAATATGGCTTTATCTCTCTCTACTTCGATTAATTAATGAGTTTGAACATTGGACAAATCGGTTCATTAGAGATTAGTTATGAGATGTACGGGAATAAAGATTTACAACAAAAAATTATTTTAAAATGAAGAAGTCGGCGCGTGATATCTCCTTTTAAAAACAGCTCAATCGACTGAAACCAGAGTTTGCTAAACCAAGACTTTTAGTAAATAAATACGTATCTATAAATCATGACGGATTATTTACAAACCACAAACTGCCAACTAAAACCACCGTTGCACAATATGATAAGTTTAAAGAGGTGCACACCGAGAAGGTAAACATTAGCTATGAATAAATATAAAGTCTTTATCTGCTGTTTAATTTTAATTTCGTATGTTATCGCTAAAAGCTTAAACGTGATTAAATCTAACCTAAGACAACTAAGAAAAACCCCAAGAGCCCAAACAAGGCAGACTCTATACTGACGAACAGCAGCATTCAAATATAGATTAGACAGACTATGAGAAAGACTAATCAGAAGGAAATGAGACGCAACTCTTTCTTAATCAAGGCGTTAACAGTGCTTTCAATGAACTAATAATTTCTAATGATGAATTGGAAAACAGTAACAATAGTGCAATATATAAAGACGATCATTATATTCTAGATTATTATGACTATTTTATTTCTTATGTTACTAATACCCACCTAGTAGGAAGAAGAAAGCGCTCCACACTATTCTTTTCTCTGCTATTCTTGTTGAAACATGGACCTGAAACAATACAAACATTTTCATAAATACGAGCACCTTATAAGAATATAATCATTATATTATTAGATCATGGTATGAATCAGTTTGTAAATGTCGTCAAAGCAAATTATATTATGGCTTTAGCCATATTATCGCCAATCTTCCTTAAAAGGTCTCCTACTTATTTACATATTAAATTGTTCATTCCTATTTGTTTATTTTTGCTCACATTTTTTTATTGATATGTTATTTCTTCCTTTAGATCTAATTGAAAAGAAGTAAGAATTTATTACTAGTTACCTAGTAACAACTTTCATTGTTGATGACTTGCAGTAAAATAAGTGACATAGACGATGCCATTTCTCTCACGTAGATATAATATAATTTCTCTTTAACCTGCGCACATGACTTTTAGACACACAAAAAATTGCTAAGAATACCTAGGTTATGGATCAAACATCTTTCTAATCTAGGTCAAAATGTTTGTGCAATGGGAAGGACAAATATTTTTGAACTACACCCCTATAATGATTGAAATTAATCACTTTCACTAATTTCCCAGCCGCAAATCAGTAGTCGATTATTTTTGCTGATTTATTCATCTTCTCGGAACATGCTAAGGTGAATCCATGCATTTTTAGAAAATTCAACCGATAGCTTCAAAATATATAAATAAAATTTCAGAAAATTAAATAGGAAATCGATAATTTGTTTATTTACATTATAGGCAGAAAACAATTGAATAACTCAATCCAAAAGGGCGAGTAGATACTAAACTGAAAATGATATCGAGTATCTCCGAATAACGTTATCAAATCGTAATCGTATGCTATAGTGCAACTTGATCTATTTTGTGCAACAGCTTTTTATTTGCACAAATGTAGCTTGAGTGGTCAACAGCCGATCTGTTCAAATTTTAGGCGTAATTTCTCAACCGGAGCGGTGAAAGGCGAAGCAAGGCCGAGCACACAATAGACTGAATTATAGCCGATACAAATAAGTACACAGACAGACAGACCGGAAAGAGGCTTCCATTAATATAAACGAACACTTTGTTCTCCACACTTCCAATAGAAATGCAAGTTAATCTAGATTCTGTTCGTGTATTGGATAAAATCGCATTTTAAATCAATTTATATAAATCTTTGTTACAGAAATATGGTAGAGAATGGCAATGCAGCCATTCTCTACCATATTTCTGTAACAACAATATTACCGATACTAAAAAATAAATATCAAATGTGCATATCCAAGGTTGATATCAAATTGAGTAGCTAAGGGGCTTTTATGTACACATTGAGATGATTTCTCAGTTTTCTGATTCACTTATCTGTAAGCAGAATCTGTACAATCCAACCTTTGAAGACGAAAACAATCTTAAAACTAATATTAATTAAAATAACAAAGAAAAAGCTCAAGCAATGAATATAAATTAATTTTATGACGAGAACATCACCATTTTTTGTTAGACTCTAAAATCAGACATCGACGCATCAAGTACAAATTGTAATAGCTTAGAACAAAAATAATGACTTGTATCATCTTGACAGGTATACCCTTGACCCACATGCAGTCTGCGGTTGCATGAATTTATCTAGCGCAATGGTAGCGCCAAAACTATAGAAAAACAAAATTTTAAATAAATATATAGCCATTTAGGCAGTGTTATCATGGCCAATAATAATGTATTAGCAGCTATGTTTATAACAGAATAATATAATAACAATAATGATAAAAATAAAGGATTTTCCAACTCCTATGAAGTAACAGAGAAAAAAAAATGCTACAGCGACACGTACGTATCTATATAATACATTACTATTTGAAAATAAACTAATTATGTAGTTAGGAGGTAGTGTTGCCTACAGTGACCATCTACATCGGCGATCTACGAGGGAGCTTGATATTTTTTTCAAGCTGTTAATCATTCTTCTTTAAAATTATATCGTTAAAATGAAACCCAAGCTCTTCCTCTTCCGTAACTTTATTAAGATTTATCTCATGTGCAAATCAGGTTTCGAAACACTGAGTCGGAACAAAACATCGCCGTAATGAACCTTTGTGTTGAATGTATTGTGCATATCTTAACCGATAATTTTCAAAAAAGAAGCATTATTTATATTTCATGCTACCTGGGCAATCAAAACGTGTGCACCCAATATTATCAGACGTAAATCATGATATAAAACGACCCGTTAAAGATCTTTTATGGGAGTTTTGAATCGTCCCAAACAGCTGTTTTAGTATTGAATTTGTATCGGTTTTTATGTTTTCGACATTAATATTATTGACCGTCATTTCCCCCTTGTCATGTGATACGGGTGATGTGGGTTATTAGATCGATTTGAAATTAACGATTTTGAAGTTAAGCTGTTCATTACTGTGTTTATAGAAAACTACGTGCATTATCACCAGGGTATTTAGTTACTTCTTTATTAAGTTCATTGTTTTTTGTAATTTTTATCCGACCTGTTGCTAGTAAAAGGATATCAAGATGTTGTGTTGCCATAGTTTACATTTTGTAAAAAAAAAAACTAAACTTCCTCGCAACCATTTCATACTGTTATGGTATTACATTTTTAATGCTCAGAATGATGCTCATAGCCGGTGACACACCTTCAGAAGCTAGCTAACTTATATTGCTATTAGTTCAGGTAATTCCTATTCCTATAGGGATTCGTACATAATGACATTATTTGAACAGTATACCCACATCGACTTTTTCTAGTAAACGCCTAGAAAACATTAACCATATTACAAGTATTGTCAAGGGATATAACATGTTAATCGAATAAAGTAATGCGAACACTGTTCTCATATCAAAAGATCATAAAATGAATGATTTTGAATCCCAAGAAACAATTGTAGGTGGTCACGGAGCAAGGAACGTTCCCACAATTTTAAAAAACAAGGATAACCACTTTCTGCATCGTTTCAACCAGCCAGTGAGAGCTTTTCACGGCGGCTGACTTATACAGATTGTCGTGAGCCAGTATTATTTGTCTTGAACCCAGTAATTTTATCTAATAGTTACAATTACTGTGAACTCCTACCTTCGCCCTACCATCCGTCACGACTCGGAATAAAACATTCTAACTTAAGCTCGTGACCACGACGCCCTACTTTTTCGGTTGCTCTAGCTTAATTCTGCAACCATACCAATGATTTCTCACCCCTATTACCAGCTAAACATAGTCTAAAATCGTAAGACCTTTGAATAGAACAGAACTTTTCAATGCAACAATTGTTTTACAATGGAGTGCCCAAGGGTTCGATACTTGGGCCAGTGCATCAAGAGTTTTTCAATAGCAATTTTAAGTTTGTCTTTTGTCGCTGGAGGCTTTGTGCACCTGATCCCGGCGTAATGTGGCTTACATAAGTAATTCATGTTGTTTCCCGTACTTTAACAGGTTGCTGAGTTTAGAAAGTGAAGAAGAGAAGGGATCTAATTAGAGAAGTTTCCGCTTCATATATATTTATTCGAGTTTTTGTTTCTTTATAAGACTGAACTAGTTTTTATTCCCCTTTGAATACATTATTCAATCAATAATTAGTAGTCATTAAGAAGATGACATAATAATGTATGCAAAGCAATTGCGCACAGAATATTCAAGCAGACTTTGTAAAAAATTGTCTCTTTTGATTTTCAGAAAGTAATAGATAAGATTATATAATATCTAAAAGCACACAAGATTTACATCCCAATTTGGTATTTGGCACACGTACGGCACAGGTCACATTATATATCATAAACATTCACGGCATTATCGCCCGTAATGTCAAAGCACATAAAGATAAGAATAGCATTGCAATATAAGACATCTTGGGTTGATTTGTGAAATATAAAAAGTATGTGACATTCGTTCAAACAATTGCAAAGACAGCAACATAGATAAAGCGATTGAGGAATATCATGACAATAATTTTATCAAGTACATTCGTAGTAATTCTATAATTTCAGTTGATGATTTGTTCAATTGTTCACTTTAAATTCAAGGTGGTAAGGATGAAAGTTGCAGCAACAGTGCTCCAAATAACAACGCATAGAATGGTGAGTTTCTAAACTGAAATGTCTTGAACAACGTGCTCCACCGGAGTGTGACTATTTCGCAAGCAGTTTGTTAATATTATCAAGTAGGTACTTACTTGACCTTATTATGGTTTAAACAAATGTATAAAAGTTGATGAATATTCATAAGTCACCTTGCTATGTAATATCTACACCTGTGTTTCTTTGCGCATCTGAGATAAATAGAAAAACATTATATATATGTGATTATTGAGAAAAAATTTAGTAGTACGTGGTTAGTAGTACGTAGTTCCGGAAAATCCTCTCTATTCGTCCGTATGACTTTATCACCACGACTTTGTCGCCATAAGCAACTCAGAAATTGTCTTACGACACATATTAATTCCTTTTAAAAATTATGCACGTAAGAACCTATATCATCTATAAAGCTTTTTGCGCTTGAAGCTTTATAGATGAAGAATGAACTACAAGCTATTCAAATAAATAATTACATGGAAATTTCTCCAGAGCTGGAAGCTGTAAATATCAGATCAAATAATATTCAGATCGAGATTATTTTAATAGCACCTTTTCAATTATTCATGAGAACATGAATGTATCTATAACAAGCGTAGTCGCTTGTTAAATTTTATTTCAATCCTTCTGAATTTGCATTAAAGCGAAATGTAAAATGAAAGTGAATATAAAATTAAATGAATAATTTCTACTGAGTTACGAGTTACGAGATATTATGAGCTACGACTATGTAAAAGGAACGTAATATTATAAGAGTAACCGTTACAAAAAACTATTCTACCATATTGCGGTTCTACTAACGCATATCAACTTTCCCGCTAAACGCAATTTTCATAGCATTTTCCTCTATTGTATGTTGCAGCGACCGGCAACTTACTATCGAAGAACTTCATATCTAAGCAGTTTGAAAACAAAATTCCGTGAACATGATGACCACATCTGTTACCGCCCCGGTTCTATAGCCGCCGAGCGCTGCAAGCAGAAATAGTCCTTGCGGTGTATAGATATGAAGTTCTTCGATGGTACTTGTAAAGGAGATTCTTATGTTCGGCTATGATCGCCTAAGGCCTCTTTAGTAAACCAACATACCGCGTACTTTATATACATAAACAACATGGCTCCGGATATTTGACCCCAATTTTACCTTACTCTTAATAACCCCTCAAGTACAAGACAACGTGGTAATTTATAAAAGAATCATCAAAGATACACTCAACGAATAGCCAAGTTAATCTTTCAATCCGATTCAAAGCAGCGCTCTCGTTTTGTGAACATTCAATATCGTCACACATGTTGCCTCTATCGTGTCAAACGACTTGTCTATGGCACACAACACAATAGACAAGATAGAGCGAGGCGAGATCGTCTGAACTTTGGCACGGAGTCACGGAGCATCAAGGAAAACCGGTCAAGATAAAATTATTATCTTAATTAAAGCCTTCGGGCGTGCAACTGCGATATTTATCAAACTGATTTTGTTTTTTCTTGTTATGTTTATTATTAGAAGTAAAGCTGCAAAATTATTGGCTGGTGGACAACACCTGGCGGTTTGTGGTTCGTGTTTGGTTCAGTGACTTTTGGTCGTGTCTTTGAATATATTGGCTATGCCAATAAAAAAAAAATATGTGAGCAATTTGGCAAAATGTTGTCAGTATGATGATATTCTTTGTTTCTAACATTATATCTAATACTATTATATCACCACAAGCTTATTACATATCCAAATTTGTTACGAGCGTAAAGGAAATAAATTGATCCAAGATTAAGCAACAATGATCAATCTGGCACCATAGGGGAACAGTATATTTCAGATCCAACGTCACATTCAACTTTTGTATAGGCCCTACTGTCAAATAAAAATTTTGGAAGTCTGTTCTTATATTGTCTGCAGAAGCTTGTATTTCTGTCCTCTATCCTGTACAATAAACTACTCTCCGTCTTCATCACAAAGCCGACTGAGAATAATAAATTTCTGCTTTCCGGTTTGGCCTTTGGGTCAACTTGCATAGTACCTATATCTTTGTCAGATTTACTCCACTATCTTATGGCGAAGGTATATTTCCTTCACAATTCCTGCATACGACGTCTTCACTGTTTCCACATATCTGTCTGTCGTTTTCCCAACTACATAATTATGTTGGGGTCGCCTTCCAGTACATCCGGATGCAGCTGAATACCAGTATTTTAAATGGAGCGACTGCCTATCTGAACTTTACAACCCAGTTACTGAGTAACACGATACCCTTTGGTAAGATTGGTTGTCAGACTTTTGGGCTTCTGACGACCCGTAACCACTGTAAAGGATATACGAATGACAGCCGGAACCAACGGCTTAACGTTCTTTCCCAAGCACGGAGGGATTTCAATATTTATTGGATGTTCACTCATCTACGAACTGACCGCGACTACACTATTTCCACATACAATCTTCTTATTAAATTAACACTTTCGACTCCACGCACTTTTCATAGAACTCATACGCCATGCCGCCATACATATTAGAAGTGAACCCTCCGGGAGGGTTGCCAGCATTACGTTTGCGCTACATTTAACCATCGCGGACTGTCAACGGCATTAGGGTTAAAACCGTGATATAAAACACTGTAAAACGAAGTAAAATATTGTTTTCAGGGGGTCTTGTCGCTATACGTAATTTCCAACCTTTTAAATTTTAAGTGAATATACAAATATTCACTGAAAATTTAAAAGGTTGGAAACTACTTGAAGCGGCAGAAAAGCGCGAACAAAAATAATTTAAAAAAAATTGCTTGGATTTTAAAACCAACGCATATACTCGTACCAATAAATCTTGTTAAAACATTTATTGGTATATGCGTTTATAATGCTGTATTCGCTAAGAAAAACCTACATTTAAAATGAGCCCACCGCGACGGCTGCCGGTATCCCATATGCGACAAGGTGACCCCTCTAGGAGGGCTCCCGGCATTGTACGTGTAAAATTTTGCTGTTGTGTTCATCTCGTCTTGAGTTCGCATGTATACTCGTGACATAAAGACTAACCTTGTAACTCCTATTGTTTCCAGAACCGGTTCTAACGTAGTCGAGCATTCAATTTGTGGCTTAACAGTCTTTTGGCAATTTAGCTTGGATTCTTATTTTTTTAGTTATTGCCAATCTTTTAGTGTTGACTTATCAAGGCTATGTAGTGTCATCAAGATCAAATGGTTTGTTGAACCTACCTATTACTAGAATACTAGAATTTCACGAAGTATTAAAACAGTGGTCCCCAAACTAGGCAGCGCTTGTATCTTGGGGGCCTTTTATTACTATAAAATGATTAGGTTTATCCAAGTTCGTCTAACTTAATAATGTTGGATCTTTGCATAATCTGGTTGTGATATCCAAGGTTATTAGTTACTTTCAGTGCTATTACAAAACGAGTTCTAACTTTCGTTCAAACCCAAACCTTAGAGTCGTTTATTGTATTTTTTTAACTTTATTCCGACGAGTGTCAAGTTCTGAATTCACAATTGACAGCTTAGACTCGAGAATAACGTCAGTTTGGTAATTAGAACTTTCGATTTTTAGGAAAAACAGCTCAAATTATAAAAAAAGATCGATTGTTTAAACCTGGTTCTAAAGATAAACCTTGTTTTGTAATAAGGCCCTTTAAGTTTATCTGATCTTTTGAACCCGAACAAAAGATGTTATTCTTCATAATCTGCCATGAATACAAAAAAAAACTGGCAGCTACAATTACCAGACATTTCAGTTCAACGAGCACCATTTCAATAAGCGCCTCGTTCTTTCAGTCTAGTCCGCAGACAGTCTTTTTTTTTCAAGTTTTTCAAAGCTTTTAAGTCATCAATCAAATGCAAATTGGCTAGCAAATTTTCTTTGCGAGCTCATTTGAAAAGAAAAGCAAAAACAAAATCCTTTATCATCATAATTACAGCAGGGAATTAACTTTAAATTTCTAAAGTTTCTGTTTTCTGTTGTACTATCAACTTTGAGGTAAAAGGCAAAGTAATCAATCCTATTCCTATCTCATTATCATGTTATGCATAAACAAAAATGCAATAAAAAGGTGATGAATGTTACAAGAAGGCTCTTTTAAAATTTCACACCTTTCTACCAAACGTGTGGCTTCATGGGGAACAGAAATGGTAATAGTACCTGAGACTGCACCTGGATAAACAAGAAAACAATAAAACACTTGTAAAGGTGTCATTGCTTACAACCTACTCAAGATGACGATGAGCTGCCTCAAGTTACAATTACACACAAGTAAGTAAAAATGCAATAAAAGTTATTAGAAAACGAAACGAGAATGTCGTCGTTCTGTGTAATCAAACTCCTGTATATCCAGCCCAAGTTACAGAAATCAGAGCGCTCGGGCGCGTTCCAATGGGTCGAGTTACACGTGCATCATTTATCTTGTATGTCTTTACCTTCGATTTCTCAATAGGACGTCAACGTAGTCTGGATGACCTGTGATGATAAACAACTTTCTGTCAGTCAAAGACATGGCATAATTCGAGACTTGCTTCATCACATCATCATTGGCAGCCTTGATCCACTGCAGTTTATGTCTCCTCCCTTTTGTGCCATGCTTCCCTGGTCTGAGCGAGTCTCATCCATTGAGACTAACTTAGGTAGACTCAAAATTGATTCAAAATTTGAATTCAATTAACCAATCCGACATGAGTATAGTTTGCACCGCTTGTCTTTTTGGTTCGGAAAGATTGATTTGTCGAGGAAGATTGTTCTACGTCTTCAACAAGTATTTGTACAAAATCAAGTTGCACAATTTTATTATTCAACCATTTTCTTGAGACATGTTTTTGCTGTGTCTTCAAAGCCTTAATGCAGTCAAATTTTTCAGAATGATCTATTTTGGTCATCTATCTAAATCTCAGCTAAATGTATTCATCTAAACCACCACATAACGTCGTGTTTGTAACTCATCATCGAACTTTTGAACTTTCCAGCTTACCTTTTGTATTTCATGGTCGATTTGTCTTATATCTATTTCTAAATCTGCCGTAGTGTTATCACAATTTTTTGTGCCTCCTACCGTTACCCCACTTAGCCACGGCGGAGTGCTCATCAAAATTGCATCGCTTCAAGCGCTGACCCACCAAATGTCAATTTGCAAAACAAGAGTATTATTGGCAGAACTTCGCTGGAATTGATATTTTGCTGTACCTACTTATATGTTTTTCCTATATCTTCAGAGGTTATAGTATTCGAAACGTGATCGTGTTATTAATATTTTTCATATATTCTGTAAGTACAGGAAAACTTTCTAGACTTACTACTTTAAGTGCATTTCCTTCGTTTCTTGCGCTTGATATCCTGGAAACACTAACGAGATTTTATATAAATTATGCATTATCTCCATGTTGAATTGTCAACGTAACAGATCGGATGATAAAATGTTTCTTACACGATTGTTCACAAACAAAAATGGTTTTTAAACACCGTGTGCAAATGGCTTGGGAAAATAACTAACTAATTATATAATTAACTTTTATTAATTATCAGATTTACGAAGCGATATAATTCATTAAAATATTTCAGTCTGTCAACCATTCCATGGGCTTTGTATCAACGTGGGTCAATTTTAGCTGAGTGCGGGTAATCATATGAGAAATGGGTCAAATGTAAATAGGGTCAACCGTATAGGGCTGTATAGGGTGAGTTTCCGTGACTGATACGCCATGACAGGCCCCGTAGCGCATTAAAAATAATTTATTTAATCTATGCTCGAAAAATGGGCGGGCGTTTTTACTTGTCATTATTTTTTGTCATGCTGTAGGTAGATCGCAACGATAAGTTAATTAATTAATTAAATAAAATTCATTATGATGAGCAATACGTATCAGGAAATTAAAAAATTTCGGGTCACCGTCCCGCATTCATCGCTTTAGGTATTAACATAGGTAATTTTTAATATAAGAAGGTATAATTATTTAAGTTGCTAGGCCCAAAGAGAAATGTAATCAATCTACTTTTAGAGTTCGTTGTTGGACTCGGCACGTTGACTGTTCTATCAAGAAGTTACTAGTCCATTTACCTACATTGGGTACACGTACCTTTAGAGTACCTAAGAATGTATTACAATAAAATACATAAACTGCCAGACGCGATATATGAAAGTATCGTATCAGACGACAACTCGTTGATCAATTTAATAATAACGATGGCGATAAATCGAGAATCGATTAATCGCTTCACTAAGCGTACGGTATTGGACTTGCATTTTTTATTTACATTGTTCAGTTTTCCTAAGTACCGTAACTGCACACTGAAGTCCATCGCGTGACGTGTCTCGAGCGACAGGTCGGACATCGGCTAGACGAGAGATAATGAGCAAATAGTAAAAATCGTTGTCATTCTCAAGATCCGATCCTGATTCACTGCAAGCAGCTGACTCACCGGCACCACCACCTATCTACACCTATAGCCGGTGACTCACCGAGTCACCGCCGAGCGAGTGCCCAGCTTACCACACCACGTTACCGTCCTGCCCTTGTGTTTCAAACAATACAAACTGGACGCAAATCAGCGCGTTAGCCGCAACCGTAACCTGGCGACTTGAGGACCGGTTTGGTCTGACTGTCTGAATACAAGTTTGCAGTATAAATATCGATAATACGTTGCGCCAGTGCTAACGTTTCGAGTTTTGTGCAACTCTGTGTCCTTATTGGCTCGATTTTGAACCTCAAATGATCAGTTACGTGCATTGCAATGGCGGTTAAGCGGTGGTTCTCATAACTGCGAAATATGCACTTAAGAAGTTTCAAATACATACTGATGAATAAACTGGATTATGTAATGTGATTTTAAAAGTACTCTTTGATAGCTTTTATATGTTTGAAGACGCGTGTCACGAGATGGCATCCTATTGAAAAAAGTTCAAAAGAGACACCTGTGAAAGCTTTTAAAATCTTACATTTTATCCATATGTTGTTATACCCCAAAAGCTCATACCCTTCCAGATTTACCTATAAGTATAAACAAATCAATTCAAACATTTTGCAGACGACACTATAGACGAAAAATAAAATTGCGAAAACCTCGCAAATCTTAGAATAACAACAAGAACTTAGTATCAAGTTATCAAGAACAATCTCCTGCGCAGTCTACTTATAAGTTCGCATAAGGAAAGTGCAGGGAGTGGGCGGCGAGTGGGACGATTGTAAAGTTCAACACATAGGTATTAGATAGATACCACCATCTTTGTAGTCTATTTTATTAAACAATACATTTATTTTAATTATTCTTTAGTGTATTTTACTAAGTTAAATTTTAATCTTGTTTATCAAATTCGTGTTTGATTCGTGTTCATTCTATCTATTTCAAGGGCTTTTTGAGTGAAATGTGATACATTCACATTTATGTATGTAAATATCGTTTCTCCTGTGAGTTTAGTACCTACTTATAATAACACACTGACAAAGCTTTTAAGTTTTTTGTAACTAACTAAAATAAAAGGGATCATTGTTGTCTTTAAAAATCAATAATTTAATTTAAGTTCGGATTCTGGAAAATCTTACCAATATATTATATGTGTTTCGTATGATTTTTTTTCTTAAGCAGCCGAAAAGTAATATTTTGAACACCAATTTCTATAAATTGTATAATATACTGAATATTATTGACATTTAGAAGGTTGTTTCGCACTTAACCGTGTATGAAATGTCATGGTTTATTGTAAATTGGCTTTTAAAAGCAACGTCAAATTAGACTTCTAGTAATTAGATTCTATAGAATAACCGAATTGTTACACAATGTATACCAATTTGCCATTTTCATCTAAAGTACTCATGAGTACTTATGATGCATGCATCATAAGGGTCAGAAAGAAACAAAAAGGTAGTACGAGTATAACTTAGTTAAGTATTATGTGTCAAGAGCAGAATCATTCACCCTCTCCACACTGTTCACTGTTTGCACTTCTGTTTTCAAAGACATTCCAAATTAAAAACCCTCACGTATCCCGGAAATCCCAGACACAAATAAAAAAATACTGTCACAAAGTTTACAAAAGAAAAACAGTCAGACTATAAAAAAACTCAGTTCACAAAATAAGGACGTCGTCAGTCACATGTATTCACGTGCGCATTTGAACAAACAAGTTTCGAGTTTTTGGTGACACGTCAGTTTTTGAAACACATTATTATTTTGTTTTTTTGCCTACATATTTCTGTTAATTCTAGGTGTTATATATTCATTATACATAGTTACATATGCTATTAGATAAAATTAGGGCTTAGATATTTGATTAATCCGTAACAAGTTATCATGATTTTCTTGATCATGGTTCGAATGGAATACTGATTGGTTTTATCTAAAGCTAAACTATACTATCATGCTCAATCACGTTCTTAACTTGATTCGGGGATAATATGTCTTGTAGAGTTTACAGAAACTTATTACAATTTGTCCAATATTCAAAAAGGTCAAATGCGGCCATCCTGGCCAATTTGGGGTAAAAAAAATCATTTGCATTTACATATTTGTAATAAATAAAAAAGGACAAAAAAAGAAAAATCTTAATGGCATCTCAATATTTTTTGAGAATAAGTGGCCAGTATTTTTTTTTATATAAATTAAAAGAGGTTGCATTGAAATAGAAACAAAATATGTTTAATTTAAAAAAAACAGACATCTATCATAATCATAAACAAAATAGACTAAAGATTTTCCCTTTTCTGAAACTGAAAAATCCGCGCCCTCTCTCTTATCGTGAGGATGGAGTGCAAAAGTATTCGCTTGCTACCAGGAAGTTCTGGTATCCCGTTGTTTTAAGCTCGATTATTAGATTAGATTATTCTTTTTCGTTTTCACAATTTTCCAGGAACACGATCAGAACAAAATGGAAATACATTTTATTTTTTTATTATGTAGTCATTGCTGTCCCACTTTTGAGCACATCTTCATAAAGCTTTGTGCAGACTAGCGCGACGCGACATCGGTTATTGTTATTCCGTGAAGTTTTCTTAGAAACTGTATTGTTCGGGTCGCGTCGCGCCGTCGCGTCGCGCTGGTCTGAACGAGCCTTAAGAAGCCCGGAAAAACTTTAAGTTTAATTCGATAACAGGGCATGGAAAGTTATAGATATGAACTGACTCCTAATATTGATATCAAAAACTTCAGAATAAGGGGGGCGGATAAAAGCCACAAATCTCCCAGTTAATATGACTGTAAAAACATTTAGTAAACAAATGGCCGACCCCTCGGCCTCCGTCCAAAAGGAGGCACAATTTACGACGTAGTACAGCTACGGAAAACAGCGGTAAACTGCTAAATATGAGTGCTTTGGGAGTTAATAAACTATGTATTCCGGTATTTTTCCGACTTAAGAAGGAAATATTATTGTAAAACATTGCTTCTTCTCTGGTATCCTCACGAACTAAGTAGGTATAAAACAGCCGTGATAAAAATATTAACCAATCAGTAAGGTATGACGGGGCTATGGCCGACCAGACACTATCAGCACCTGCTTAAGAGCGTACATCCAAAGGAAACTTATTTAGCTGGATCTTTGCGTGCCATTATGGACTCTGGCTTCTCAAACAATAATATATGGTATCCTATGACCTAAGGGGGAATTCCCGTATTTTTAAGAACGTTCGCATTTTAAGAGCGTTTATCCTAAAAGTTGGCAACGTCGCAAATAGCTGTCAAATATTTACCTGTTTTGATTAATTTGGCAATATTACTGTATGGAAATAAGAAATATTATGGCTAAATAGTGAACTAGAATATAAATAATGAATTGAAATTATAACACTGAATTTGATATTGTAACCATTTTAGGTGTAAAAAGGCATTTGGAAAGTTTCCAAATATTTTTTTTACATCTGAGACGATATATTCGATATTACGATATTAATTATTGCATTTCTTAATCAATATTTTAGTTCACTAGTTAGCCATATTTCGTATTTCCATAAAGTAATATTGCCAAATTAATTAATACAGGGAAATATTTGATAGCAATTTGCAATGTAGCCCACATTCTGTATTTAAACGCTCATAATAATGACATTACATTCGAGTAATGTCATTACTAGTGACAGTTTGGTGGTTGGAATGATGATCTGTCGGTCGATTCTGTAAAAATATCAACGTGAAACTTAGGTGAAGTGAGCGTGAAGTGAGCTGTCACTGTCACAAATCGACCGGCAGGATACTAGGGATTAACACTATTGGCAGCTCACTTCACGATGATATTTTTACAGAATAGCACTACTGATCTAAATATTTTAATAGTTTTACGTCAATATTGGAAGGAATGACAGTAATATTGATGTCATTATTACTGATAGTGTCTGGTCCGCTTGTAATATTTCTAAGTAAATTGGTTATTTATCATTTCTGTAGTTTTTGTAACAAGTATTTACATGATCCTTAAGTTTGAGTGATGGAGGGGGCACCTATCTTATCTTCATTGAAAGGATTCAGATTAACGAAAAAAAACGAGGTTTCCGGAATGATAAGACATGACTATCAACCACAGATAACTTTAACATGAAGTCCCCTAAGCTGCCGAAATATCTTTGATTCGTAACGTAATAACTTTACTTAACTTTGTCTAATCAGTAGTAAGCTATTGAGGATTCTGAAGACTTTCGAATGAATGAATGAATGAATTAAATAAAAGAATGAATGAAAACATTTATCAGTTAGCCAAGCCAGCCATCTGTCAAGTTAGTTACTCATCGTCATTCTAATACCCTTGAAAAGAAAAATAACTGTAGATATATTATTGTACCTTTATTATGCTTTCCGGAATGACATCAAGACTGTTTTGCATCAATAAATAAATATTATTATTACTCCTTTGACGACCTCCTTAGTGCTTCAAGACATTGTGTCTACAAACACTTATTAATAGATTCGTATGTAAATATGTGTATTTCTATTCTTACAGTGTTATGTACGGTCGGTAATGACCGCATAATCATTATTTGCTAAGTAAATGTTTAAGTGGCATTGGCTTATCAAACAAAGTAATATAATCTGAGACACGAAAATAATAATCTAATTACAATTTTAAACGTTATTAAATATATTTCTTTCTTTCTTTCTCCGTACCTATTGCGTTTATTTATTTGAGATTAAGGACTGACTTTTGCAACGTCAGATATCTATTCTATTCTATTTTTCTTTATGGCAATGGTGCCGATGTCGACAATTCTGCCAATGTCAGATGTGTGGAGAAAACGTGCGAAGGAGAGAAAAAAAAAAAAAAAAAAAAGATTGTTGATGAAGCCAAAAATAAAATACTACTAATTGAATTTATTGTGAAACTTGTTGACGGGTATTAGTAGTACACTGAAACAAACATAAAAAAAATATTGTTAGTTATATGATTAAACGTCAGATATCATTTAGCAGTGGAATAAAATTGACGTCTGACAGTTTTGGTATGGAAAAACTGTCAAAAATTCAAAATTATTCCTTGTGGTTATCTGGCATTAATGCCAGTGTCACCCGTCAATTTGAGTAGTTACCTACTTACCTAGAGTATGTGCAAGATAAGTAATTCTGCGCGCAACTGGTAGCGTGCTGGCGTGTTTAATTCTATACTGTAATATTTAAAATATGAAATCTATATTAATATTTATCTTAATATTATTAATCTTACATTTATATAAATTAATTAAATAATTCTACACTTAATTTGACCTTACATAAACAACAAGACACGCGCATACTTATCTTGCGCGCACTCCAGCTACTTACAAAATAATCGTAAATTAGCATCCCGTCACATCAAAGATAAATTAATACAACAGAATCAAGTTTCTATTTTTATTAGGTCGTTTTTCGCAGAACTTAAAAGCTTTTAAGAACATAATTTAATGTGTCAATTTAAGATCTGATAGACTAATTAATATTTCAAGACTTTTATCAAGAACTTGTTAATTTTATTGGAACAAATATAATTAACAAGTTCTACGTTCTACTCAATTATAAAAAACATATACTGATGAGACTTGGTATACTTATTATTTTTCTCTGAAAATTAGGTACACAGGCTTGTAAAAACAAAAATAATAATTAAAAACCGATATAACTAAAAAACAAAGTGACAACATCAACCAAGAGCATCAAATTAGTTATCTACAAAAAAACTTAAACAAAAAACGTTTTGTAGCGGCATGGTGACGTTTTCCGTCGAGTTTCCGACTGATTGATATTCAGAGTTCATCGTTTGATTACCATTAACTAGTGTCAGTCGGTCTGTGTGTGTCAACGAACTAATTGGCAAACAAAGGACGCGATGGTAATGACACAACACATCGTCCGTCGCTTGCATTTCTTTTAAAGCACGCGTCAAAAATTGTCTTCGGTTTTCTGCGCAAATATTTGAATATAACGGCCAGTTTCTTTTCTTGAATAATATTATTTATTATATAAAAATAAGTAATTTTAATAATCATTGAACCTTTTATACGAAATACCTACGAACATCTATGCTCTGTCTACTTTTTCCGCTTTTGCACATTGCACTGACTTATAAAAGTTTTTTTTATTGAAAATCCCGTACTAACACGTTAATATTCTGTCCCTTTATAATCAGTTCAAGATGTATTGGAGAATTTTGAAACTAAACATTTATTTGACAGTAATATCAGCGCTGAGAATGAATGAATGAAATGAATGAAAAACTGCAGGAAATACCAGCACTATGGGAAGTTTAATTTTGACACGGATAAACTAATCAAGTCGAAATTATCCAACATGAGACGTCCTATTGATGTTATTGGGTTAATATTGTAGATATCTTCATTATTAAGACTTCAATAGCTTTACATAAGTTTTAAGTGGGATATTACCAGGTTATCGATTCATAAACTAAACTGCCTAAGTAATTACTTACAAACATTTATTAAAACACAACCAATAGGTATGTTATGCATACTTGGCAAATACCTACTCAAATAAATATAAATATCTCACCATCTAGGTGAATAGTTTATTATCACCATTACAGCATCAGATCATCACAATTCTAGTCATCGTATTAATTACGAAACTCGCCAAAACGCGTTGAATATTCACCATTACAACACTAAAAGAAAAACGCGAACGCGAAATAATTAATTTAACGAAATATGCAAATTAAAATATTAAAATGAAAACACTTAATTGCGCTTGTTTATTTGAAATGAGGTAGAAAAACAAGTTTAATGCCTTCAAAAAAGTAAGTAGGCAATTAATTAGTTTCCAAGTTGGTAATAAGAAGGTTAGTGTTTTCTATACTTATCGATTTATTTATATGAAAAACCCATAACAGAAATAAAAACTTCATGCACACAATACTTGGTTAAAACGTGTTTCTCTATCTGCATAACGCCTGTAAAATTCATTTTCAATCCAGACTTTCACCCATCTCTATGAAAAAGCAACTTGTATAAAAAAATACAAAAAGTACCTACCTAATTAGGAGCATAGATCTAAACTACACAGACGACATAACTAAACAAAAATCGTTCAATAGTTTACAAAGAAGGTCTCTCTGAAACACATGTCCCAAAATATTGACAACAATATAGAACGTAACTAAGCAAGTCGCCCTGATTCATTCACCTTTCGAATGGCCTAAGCTAAGCCTTCAAAGCTCAGAGCTTTCACTTCAAACAGCTAAAATAATTGCAAACGATACTTACAGAAATAAAAATCCAATGTTCTCTTAGAAATTTCTGAAACACAGCACGGTTTTTTGTTAATAAAAAAAAATCAACTGTTTTTTTCGGCACTCAGTAGCGACGCGAGGGGGCGTACGCTCCGCACGAGGTTTGAGAGAGGACTGAGGGACGCCCTCACTGAGTGAGGGCAGCGGGGCTGAGCGCCTCTGTATCACGAACAATCCTCTAGCGACGCTTACTTAGTTTTTGCGTACATTGCTTGTCACTAACTATAAATAATCAGAACAACCTTTGCTACATATCCAATTTTTTCACAGCAAAACATGCTTATCTCCTATATTACCCCGAAATAAATAAACTGTTCCGTGTGGTGCCGGACGTAAAGAATAGTACCAACCCATTCCTTCCCGTGGGTGTCGTAAAAGGCGACTAAGGGACTCACGAGAGAATGGGCAGCAGCGTTCTCTATGCATTTTAACACCATACTGCGATCGCCAGCCCGCCTGCCAAGCGTGGCGATTATGGCAAACCCCCCGATTTGGGGGAGGCCTATGTCCAGCAGTGGACGTCTTTTGGCTGAAATGATGATGACGATGATTAAATAACCTCATTATGTCCACACAAACATCGTTAAGCCCGCAAGCTATTCAACCCATTACGTGCTCATCATTACCGCGGCTCGGCCCTAATACCGGCACTGTAGAAGTAAGGTCGCCGACTCGTGGTTCGGACCGACTCACCGGCCGAGTTCCGCAACGGTTGCATCTAGGTGATTGCAGCCATGCAGCCATCCTACTCTGATACACGGCTAATAGTTTGAGATGAAACCTGACTTTGATACGGAATTACAGACCAATTGTTTATTTTTATTTTTGGCGCTTTGTGCTGCAAGGGAAATTCATCAAAACCTTTTTTTCTTAAAAGTTGCCGAAGGAAATCATGAAAAGTCAGGAAAATTGATAGAGGAAAAAAGAAAATAGGTAGGTATGTCGTTGTTGAAAATATGAACTAAGTGTAAGTTGACTAAGTATGTTACCATTATTACAGGCTACTGCAAAGTGCAATGTAATCACCTCATAACATTTAAAATGCCAAAGGTGATTTCAAAGTTTGCTTCCGCGGTCGTACAGACTCTGCTTTGCCTATTACTGTAATTTACATAATGATCAGTGTATGGATTGATATGGAATGATTTGAGTTAGGACTTGAGACTAGACTGGTGAAAATTAAAACTTATAAGTAGTCATAACAGTGGCGCTGTTATCGATGATAACGATTAATCGATGGTTTGTGTGAAAGTTAATATGGCAAGGAAGAAGTAAACTGTAATAGAGATGTAGAAGAAATAATATGTGCGAAGAATGAGGAAGATGAACATTTCAACAAGGGAGATGATCGGCTGCATTGATTCGATCTTTTGGGACTATAAGATAACTGCTACTACTACCTCCTAACTTTTTGAAGACCAATTTAGCCGAGGCCCAAACCCAGGTGTAATAAAAACCGTGCGTCATTTGTCTAGCTTCCGAAAACCTAAACTAAAAATGTCCGTCCACATATGCTCTTGCAATAAGCGTGCAACGGGCCTATAATCTGAAAATGATAGGCGTAAAGACGACCAGATAATGACAGGGTTAGCCCGTCGCTCCCAATCATCATTAACTGTTACAGTGTAGGCTGTAATTATTGCACAATGCGTAACCATCGCGGCTCCACTATTGACAATTACCAAGTATCTATGGACCCTTACATTATCGTCCGAAATTAACTCGGCGCCATCTTCATTATCTTTGGATTACCACACTCTTACTTATCCTCGATAATATTCGAAACTTCTTTTTTCTATGCCAAGGATTATGTTTGAAAATAATTCCACATAATGTTGGCAATATCATTGTCCCAACTTATCTCTTTACACGTAATTGCAGGAATAAGAACGTAGTTTCAGGAATTTTAATCCGAACTCCATTATTGCTTGGAATGGAAAGCCAATACTTTTTCCCTGATTATTACAACACTCGTCTCTGTTCTGGATTAAGAGTAAATAAATAAATTTTCATAATGATATAAGTAACTGAACGTTGCCCAGTTTCCTTTATCATTGCACTCGAGGCGGCATAGCATCCTCTGTGGTTGAGGGTTCCGGGTGAAGCTCGCTTCCACCTTCGGCCTGATCACCACTTACAAGGGCGGATCCAGGGGGGGGCACGTGCCCCCCCCCGCCCCCCAAACGGTTTAAGTAAAATAAAATCCAATCATCTGAATGGACTGGCCTGAATGCATATCTATCAAGAAATAGCTTCAATGATGAACGCTGAAGAAGTAGGCTACTATATCTTCATAGAAAAAGAATTAATCTCAAAAACAGCATAGCATAGGGAGACACGGAGACACTTCTTAACTGTCTGGCCCATGTGCCCCTCCCAGAAATAAATCCTAAATCTGCCCTTGATCACTTACAATCAGGTGAGTTGCAGGCCAAGAATTTACCTATTCCCTGCAGTAATGGAGCCAAAAGTGTAATGTAAAAAGTTCACGCGTTTCATGCGACCTTTTCCAACACATTTGTGAGGAAAAATTAAATTTTCGTTATTCCCTTCATAAAATGTAGGAAATTAAATATATATAATTGAGCACCAACCCAACCATAACACCGCAGGGAAATATAAAAGTTAAATAAAACTCGGCATAATCCGTAAAGGTCGGTATTACCCGCAGTATACAACTGTCAACGAATTTGGGTTAATATCCGACTAAAGGAAATAAAAATTGAGAAATAAAAATGTTTATGTTCAAAAGGGGAACGAGAACCAACAACATTATATTGACTTAAGTTTAAGTAATTATAATAACACTGTCATTATCAGAAATGAAATCCCCGGAGCATTAAGCTTAACCGAACCCACCTACACCCATAATTTGTCTATGTGGTATTATGTAACGTGTGCGTCCAATCATTCCAGGATTATCATATTTTAGAGTAAGCTCGTAGTGTCGCCATTAACCGGCTACTGTGTTACAGCTTTAGTTCATAACTAACAGAGTTTTCGATCAGAAAATCCCGCACAATAAATTGACTACTTACTATTGTTATATGCCACTCAACCCGACTTACGTACAACAGGCGCCTTCGCATTCGGTGATGAACTGATGATCCAGCTTAGGCCATCAAACGTACATGCAGCGTCTGGCTAGCGCGCATTACAGTCGCAACGAGCCGTAGCGCAACGCTTTTCAATACTTACGACAAAGCGCGTGCGGGGCCGCCCGCAGAGTGCGATGGTTCATACAAAATGTAGGTACGAAAGTAGTGCAGGAAGATTTTTGCAATGTGATGCGTCTCGCTCTATTGTACTCAGTAGGTGTGGGTCGTTACTTGATTTTCGCGAAACGTAACTTAACTAGTGACTTCGAAGACGTCACCTGTTTTGAAAACTAGTGATTTTAGTAATTAGTTATTTTTTTAAATTCTATTCCGTAATGGCGATTCTATCGAAGTGTGACAGTTATTTGCGAAAGAAAAATATAGATTAGACCTACGTAATACGTTACATATAACAAGCTTTAAGTTTTTGGAACGAATAAGTTTTTAAAGTTTGACTAAAGCGCTGCGTACTACGCAGCACTGGCAACGTCTACGCGACGTCATGCTCAGAATCCACATAGTGTCAAGCGTTCTGTGCGAAGACATTCTAAACAGTACTAAAATATTCATCTGAGAGAATTATTCACCGGACCTAACTCCGTTCATCATGTTTAGTTTAGGTAACTTTAAATGAAGTTCTATCAAGTCAACATGAACTTGGACTTTACTGTGATAATCAACATAGTTGATTAGGATTTAAGAATATATTCTTATAAACCTATAGACCAAATTATTAAGAAGATGAAAATTACAAAAAAAAAAAAAAAATCGGTTTGGATACCACTTAAATATTTTGTAATATTAAGCTTCCTCTCTCCTACTTATTTAAAATTTTGCTGTGCCCGACAGGGTCCATAATTGTTTCAATTTATTTATTCCTACCACCTGTATGTGTAGGTACATTTTGTATTGCAATAAAGATAAATTGAATTGAAATTGAAGAGCAACTACATAAGCACGCTATACTTAAGAAAAATGTATGTAGGAAAAATTTATAATTGTTATGCAGTTAATTTTATTCGTAATTAATTCCCTTGGCTGTAGTTTGTTTTTAAATTAAAAACACGAAGCTATACGCCAGTCATTTTAAAAGCAATTTTGGGTGTTTACTGAGTAAACATTACCGTCCCTAGGGTGGTCGGCAATCGATTACCCTCTGCAATATTATTTGGAACTAGCTGCAGCCCGCGGCTACGCTCGCGTGGACCCTAATTATTTTTCTAAAATAAAAGAAGCCTATGTTACTCCTTGTATCATCAGTTATCTGTCAGTGAAAATCCCGTCAAATTCGGTCCTGTCGTTTCGGAGATTAGCCAGAACAAACAGACAGACAGAAAGACAAACGAAAACTTTTTTGTTATAAGTACCGTATATACTTTCATAACAATCAATCTGGCTAGCCTTTTCCCAACTATGTTGGCGTCGGTTCAGTCTAACCGGATGCAGCTGAATACCAGTATTTTACATAGAGCGACTACCTATCTGACCTCCACAACCCAGTAACTGGGTAATGCGATACCCCTTCGTAAGGCTGGTTGTCAGACTTTCGGGCTTCTGACGAAGATCCACGAATGACAGCCGGGACCAACGGCTTAACGTGCTTTCCGAGGCACGGAGGCGTCTCGGTATGTAAAGATGGTCACCCACGGACCCGAGCCCGTGCGGCTGTTAGTACTTAGCCACGAGCTTACTTTCATATGCATTTAGTAAAAAGCTCTTATTTTGACTTTACAAACAGACACTTCAATTTTATTTATTCACATAATTGATCACCACATTTATTAAATAATGATCAATTTTATGATCTGGCCACGACATATAGATGTATCGAAGATATTATAGATTTTAATACAAAATATATATAATATAAATTTTTACTTCAGAAATATTTTAAGCTTTTCCCTACAAATTGTCAAATTATACTCAATATTATTTATCCTATCATTGTCAACCTACGCTTATCTATCAAAAATAATATGCGATCGGCGCAGTACGACTTATTCTTTCATATTTTCTCTATTATCCGCCATCTTAGTGTTCACTTTCATCCATGTTTTATTTGCTACCTATGCCTATTTTCTACATCCTTTTAAACTTTTGGGAGGTAATTAAATAAACATTAGTTAGGTACTTTCCTTTTAGTTCACAATGATTTAAATTGAACAACATTGTAAAACCAAGCTTAAAACTGACCCAAATCCGCTTAAATTAAACTTAAGGAAAGTCGTCCCGAATCCCGGAAACTTAATTGAAAACTATAAATTTTATGGCGAAGTTTTAGTTGAAATAAATCTGTAAATAGAATCTTATACGTTTTTGTTACCAGCTGAACCCTATTTTTGACGATATTGTTCCCATTTCAACATCACCTACAGTAATCTATCAAATTTTACCTTTTTATAATATTTATAAAGAGGTATTTGTTTGTTTGTATCTCCGGAACGAATGATCTAATTCTGAAAAAAAATTACTGCTAGAAAACTACATTATTCCTGAGTGCAGACTATAAATTATATTTATATCATGCATATTAACGAGTTATCACAATTTTTGTCTAGCAAGTCGGGAAGAAACAGAATTATTTATATGCGTCGCGTCGCCTAAACGCCTAAGTATAATAATTGAAAATATGTGGCAGGAAGTACGCGACAAAATTTTTCTATCTTTTATATAATGAACTATCTATTTATTGTCTGTATATAATTAAATTGGTTGTAATGAACTAAGATTTGATGATTTGAATAGTTTGGCAAACATAAGTATCTATTTAGTGTGGTATTCTTATTTCGAAAAAAAAAGACACCTTAAAACAAAATTACGCACAGACAAAGTCGCTGGCAGAAGTTATTATTATCTACTAAGTAACACACTGATTTAGCAATGTTACGAAACATCTCGTTCTGATTTCATTTTTTTTGTTGTTTTTTTTTTGTTTGTTTGTGATAACACTAGACTAAGAAGACAGATTCCAAAAAACAAACAGATTTGACATAAGTACGTGCTTTATGTTTCTTTCAACAAATTAATTTTTCAATCATCAGATAACTTTTACCTGTGGAATACAAAATGCGGTTTGACATTTTTCACCTACCTATGGAGATCTCTGGGATCTTCTTTATTTGAAGAATAAATATGGATTTATTCTTCAAATAAAAGTTGGCGATTGAAAAATCGGCCGTACGTATTGTGTAGTTGAGAAACTGAATAGGAATGGAAATAAGAAAGGAGATCTGACCGAGAACCCAAATCATCGACATAGTTTCAATTGCCCTGCAGTTGCAAGGGCCGGTCATAAGCCAACAAACCGAAAGCTGTTGCAGCAGGCGTCTTCTATAGCATAATCAGCCTATAATGTCCCAATACTGAGACACAGGCCTCCTCTCTTCGAAAGGCAGTAGGCTATAAGCTACCACGCGGGCCCAGTGCGGGTTGGTAGATGTCACATGTCACAGAATTTACTATTCTAGGACATGGTTCCCTACGATGTTTTCCTTCACCGTTTAGAGAGCAGTGGTGATGAAATTATTTACATAAAGTAAAGTGCCTGCCAGTTCGAACCCACGACCTACAACTCGTAAGTCGAGGCCGTTAACATGGGGCCACCACTGCTGTTAACTGGTAACTAGAGAATGTTAAAAGGAAAATGCAATGGAGGCTTTCAGACTGGGTGGAGTGAAGACTTAGACAAGAGGCAAGACAGCTGTACGCGTGGCATGACCACCGTAGAAACGGGTTTTGTCGACGGAAGAATAGACAAAATGACAGATTGTGATTGTTTAACTGTCATTATGTCTTTTCTTCCGTCAACAAAACTCGTTTCTACGGTGGTCATGCTATGCGTGCTGGTAAGGGATGGATAAGAGTGGGCAAGGATCGACCTCAGTGGCGTGCAGTCAGAGTGGCCTGCGTCCAATATGGTACTGCTATGGGTCGATGATGAATGATCCAATTCAACTTCAATCAGACTAAGGAAAATACGATGCTGAGAATGTATGGTTTTATCTCCGATCTTCATGCACTTTTTGTTTTCAGGTAGAGCAGAACGGTGACAACGGTTGAAGCATGTGAAGCAGTGTTAAAGTGCACATTATTCCGACCACCAGAGGGTGGCAGAGAACGCATCACGGCGCAGCACATCGCAATTATTGAGATCTGCTGCAAGTGAAAATAAATTGTTTTTATATTTATGAATGGAGAATGAATGAATGAATGAAATGCACCGATCCCAGCGTGGTTTAACCAGACTCGATAAATCGAATGAACCCCAAGATTTGCACTGACCCCTGGAGCCTCATGTTGCATGGGGCTACAGAGGCCATTGCATATCAAGGATTAGACCGGGTGGCACAGTAATGGTAAGGAAGACGTGCCCTTAGGATTAAGAAGGATTTGCGAGCCATACCGAATATGCATCCTTGAGTAGGCAATGGACTAGTGGAGAGTATTTGTCTATGGATGGGCATATTTAAAAAAGTTAAGTATGTGTCCTTTTATTTATCGCCAGTTTTATAGCAGGCCAAAGATGGTGACGTCACCATTAGAACATACAGAATTGAATGATCGCAGAAGCAGAATGATGACCTAAGAACACATGGAGCTAGAACTTTGTAAACGAAAAAAAACACACTCGGACGTCTTATCTTCTAATAACGATAGAGGAATTTTGCCACATTCTATACAGAATTATTTTGATAACATTACTGGAAGACTCATTCAAAAAACGCAATGGAGGTAGTAAAGACCGATAGTGATAATGGATCTATTGTCACCAAATTTTGAACCTTCTAAAAGTACTGATAATATACAAGGTATGTACTATCGAGGACGCATGCGCCTGACCACTTTTCGACTTTATTGCCTAAGTAATAAGGTCGAAAAGTGGTCAGGCGCCTGTGTCCTGGATTAGTAATTTCAAAATGTTTTGGAAGTTTATGTGTAATGTTATATCAATAACAAAAAAGCATACAAATTTAGAAAAATTATTAGCTATTTCACCGTGACCAATACAACTGACAATATCATATCCATAGCTAAAACATGCTAATGTGAAACAATTGCTTTCGCTACGGACTCTGCGCTGGCGACGACGCTGTTCGCAAATTATGCTTAGTTGTTAGTACGCATAGATAACGAAAGATGGCGCTAGTTGTGAGTACTACTACGTAATTGCAATTTATTTATTTTACTTAACATATCCACTTCCTCGTCCCATTTAGCGACGTGGGTGGCCTCGGCGTCCTTGAACTTTTTTTTCATCGCGCGGCACGGTGTCGAGTAACATAAACAAATCTTGTAAACAAAAACTTTCTATGAAGTGATTGTATACTAATGACTGTTTCGGGAAGTGGACAGACCAGACTACACTACATAGCTTGTTTTGTAACTTTAAATGACTTTGTTTTTTTTAAATACGCCAACAAAAACAAAACTCGTATTATTTCAAAATCTAAAGCGATAACCCTATGTTTTTTTTAACCTTATATTTAGCCCAATTCAGTTTGCATCAAATGACATCATAATATTTACCATTGTTCCTACAAAGTTTTGAAATACAAATAATAATAACATGTCGCGAACTAATAATCGCGCACGCCATTGCGCTCACATTATAAAGCCGGTCATTCACGGATTTTCATTATTTATTTATCGTTTCAATGTTTATGATAGAAAGAAAAATATACTGTCACCGTCAAATCTTTAAAATGTAGATTTATTGTGCCGAATGTAAATCAGTGAGCAAAATAAATCATTACAATTAAAATAATTAAATGTACATTGACAATGTTTTCCGCGCATGGCACGCTTTATCACCGTCCCGCGCATGCGCGCGGCGTCCCGCGCAGCCGTCCGCGCTGTTGAATCATGGATATGGCGTAAACTTATATTTTCCCTACTTCGAAATCTTAACTAAATGATACAATAATGGTACCAAATTGTTCGTAAATAAACATGCTATACGGTTAAATTACAAGGAATTAAGTACAAACTAGCAATATATTAGTTTTTATCAAGTTTTTATCATGTTTTTATAAAATTACGTCAGCAATAAAATAAAAAAAAATGTTTTCATCCAATTTATGACTCGGAATCCACATGTATTATAGATAAGTCGGTAGAACGTAAATCACGAACAAAATGGTATATAATATTACGTATAAAACAAATAACAAATTTACGTACCAAGTTTTTATCAAAATGTCCGCTAACAGAGCGCGCACTGTTCACGGCACAGATAAACAAGTGATTTCAACCACTGCTACAATATTTATTATGCCTCTAACAATATAACGCCATCTTACGAAAATGTCAGGAATTTATATGGCTTTCTGTCAGTACAAGAACGAAAGCTGTAGCTCGGTTGAAAAAATTCAAAAAAATAAAAACAGAGTGCGCTGTCATTCAATTTCGCGCGCGAATTTCAAAGCCACTCCCGTGGCATTGGACAATCGAGCGTTTTTGCGTACTGGCAGTTGACTGCCAAGGTCGCGTGAGCGGCTATACCAGCAATCGGTTAATCACATTAGTTAAAAATACAATAAGACAAAAATCATCTCACAGAACTCCAGACATACTGACATGATTGTCTTCCATTAGTGTGCGATGACTGCGAACTCATCACAGTCAGGATCAGGTTTACCGTCTAGGCATGGCGAACAATTCTATTTATCCATGCAATTTAATATGCAACTAGTTCTCGGAAGCTATATAAGATGAGTCAGTTTAGCCACAAGTCTAAGCTATTAATTGAATTACTGAAGATTTTCCTTAACTTTTTGTTGAGGATAACCTCGATTATTGTCGAGACAGACTGCGTAAGCGATGATCGGGTGGGGTGGGATAGACAGATGTATGATAATAGTGTCGAAATCGTTTGATTGGATGGACCAGGGATGTTGCAGATATAAGCATACGCATCCGCAATTGCAGAGCTTCCGAATTTATTTAGACTTCTGCATCCGCCATCGCATTAATCAATACGGAGTTCAGACGGATGCAGGTGTGGGTCGAAAAGAGAGAATATAAGTAAAATCATAATCAACAAAATGGAAATTATAAACATTTAAATCATCAATATAGCTATAAATCTCACGCAAACACACAAAATTTCAAGATCTATATAGATTTTTAAATGATTATAATTTAGTTATTATTTTATTATAATTGCCGTGAATTGAATTATGAGCAACATACAACGCCACAATGCTACAATTTGCAAAAAAACGTAAGAAATGTTGAATTTCGCCTTGCCGCCTTGACGGATACCTTAAAAAAACTTGAGATCCACATCCGCATCTGCGAATGTGGGCCTCCAAAAATCCGCATCCGCGTTTAAAAATCTGCATTCGCAACATCCCTGGATTGGACAACGGCTTCAATCAAAAGCAAGCTGGAATTTTATCACTAGCCCACACCCATCCACTTTCCGCAACACATCTTCAGCATTCTCCCAATTTATTTGAGGTCTGCGACGACCTCAAATAAATTGGGACATGGGTAGGAGTCATGTCTTCTTCTTCCATGCTTCTCTACAAGTTGTCATCCCATGGCGAGGCTTGACATTTCGTAGGAAGGAAGCTGAAGAAGAAATTGTTCAATTCTATAAATAGTCATATATATTACACCAAAATTAATACGCCCGAAGCCGAGATCCGTATCCCTCAGGGGTGCCCTTGGAGTAGTCGCTTAGTTTATAAGTTAATTTGGCAATCATAGATGTGGTATTTTTCAATGGTGGTAGGTGAAGTTGCTCTTCCGATCGTCCGAAGGGAAGCTGGTAGGAATGGAGTTGTTAGCGCGGTACGCCTCTACATCCCAGTGCAGTGTAGTCACCCTTTCTAGCCATATCAAAAAGAAAGAAAGAAAGAAAGAAAAATATTTTATTTGGGAATTTTCATCACGCAGTCCATCCATTGTTTCTTAGGTCTATATGGAAGACCATCAAGAAGTCAAGAAGAACAGACCTCAACATGACGAGAGACACAATACACCCAAACTTTTCAAATTTGCCAGGGTTCAAGAGCAGTGGTGGCTGTAATGGCCGCGGCTTACGACATGTGAGCATAGGTTCGAACCCTGACAGGCGCTTTTTTGTGTAAATTATTTCATCACCACTCAAAACGGTGAAGGAAAACATTGTGAGGAAACCGGCATGTCCTAGAATCAAATTCGAAGACATGTGACATCTGCCAACCCGCACTACGGTGTATTACGGCCCACTTCCTCTCACAGGGAAAATATGGGCTGATTATGCTTAACCTATCAAGTTGGAATACTGCAAGAAATAAGCGTTCATTCCCCATACGAATTACGCAAGCTCTGCTACTGCTACTAAAAGTAATTTAACATCACATTAACAACACCCATAAAACTAGTAACGATATATCTTTATTCCCCATCCTATAATCCAGTTCATTGAGCCCAATATAATCAATTGTAATCGTATTACCAACGCTGATCGCACCCCATTGGTCCTAGTAACTCCACCCTCTTTACTTTGACAATTAATCGAAGACTGCAATCAGTCACATTTGAAAAATTCTGGCCCCATTAATGTCGTATTCTGCCGTGTAGAATCACGTCATTTAGTCTATCTATATGTTATTATATTAAGGAAACCACCTTTTGGTCTTTACCTATTGATATTCTATGACACTCATGTACTTAACTCACTTTTAGAGTTCTGTAGTCAACAAGGAACCGCAGCTTAGCTCAGATACTGTTTGTACTAGAGAGTTGTAATTTGGCTCAGGTACAGGACATATTAATCACACCGACAAAGTGATAAAATAAAATAATGAAAAATATTTTTTTAGGGTACCTCCCCTACACGTAAAGTGGGGATGTTTTTTTCCCCCCCCACCTGTTCCATGGTGTGGAGTGTCGTTAGAAAGGTCGTTCAAAAATATTATGAGTTTGTGAAACCCATTTTTGGATTCAGGGATCCGTTTGCGAACAATTATGCTTTAAAGTACAAATTTTTGTTAGAGTCAAGTGTTCCCCCCCCCCCCTGCCAGCCAAATGGTTGGTTCTGGAACGTTCTGGATACGTAGAAAAATGCACAGCAGTAGCATATTATAACGAAATTAGAAGGAAAGATATCACAGCTAAGTTAACGAGTAACCAACTCATATTTGCTGTTGAAAAAACATTTTCTCCCATACATGCCGTATGGGAGAACATGTTTTTCAACACTGTTAAGTTTGTTCTTGGGATAAATTCATCCCAACTACGGAAAGCGTCATTGTGTGTAGTCCGACACGCACTTGACCGGTTTTATATATTCTTTAACACTCTTTACCTTTGTAAAGCATGCTTTTAATTATCTCTTGATTGTTTTAGCATCCAAAACCTATTTTATACTACTTATTAACTTTCCTTTTTGTAAAAATCTTAGAATATTTTATATTCTGACAAATTCATCATACGCATTCTGTCAAATTTATTTTTCTAAACCATAGACATAACGCACCATGGACAAGTACACTTTATCTTCTTCTAGACCTCTTATTTAGCTGGTGAATACACTGCAACCTTCGCAATAAGGGCAGGTGTAGGATTTTCCCTCTGTGAATAATTAAATTAAGAAATAGCTTGCTACATGTTTGAAATGTTTAACTTACGATAAAAACGGCCTTCAAGTTTTTCAGTCTTGTTTTCGCTTTTGGCGAAGACGCTGTTTTTCTGCCCCTTGAGTCTATTTTTTAATACAGTTAACTACTCGAACTTTAGTTCCGTGTAACTAGCGAGCGCGCGTCTTTAAGGCGTAATTATACGTGTAACTAATCATAGGTACTGTGTAATATAAACTGTCGACACATAGTGGTCTCTGACAATAAACATTGAGTGCGTTTAATACTGTGTATCATTTGCCCAACCCTCTTGACTACCCCTGTAGGAGGTGTCTCCAGAGAGGAGACACCTCCTACAGGCCGTAGAGGCCTCCGCCGTCACGTGTGGCGCTGACGCGGTCCTCGCGCTAGCGTGAGGCGCCACAAAGCGCCTCCGCTATCTACAAACCCCCCCCCTCCGTTCGACAGGGTGGATAAATCTGCTCCGTGTGGCGCTAGAGCCCAGCTCCTCCACGGTGCCTACTGCCTGCCTGCCTGCCCACCTGTCTGACTGCCTGCCTACCCGTCTGCCTGATCCTGCCTCTCGCCTATCCCGACCATCTCGTGTCCTGTGAAGCCATCTTAACCTTAACCTTTTTATTGTGACTTACGTAATTCCTCCAAGGAGCTAAACGTAACGTTACAATAAATATTATCCATAATAATATTTTTACGCGAAATTAACTCTGAAAACTGTCTGTACGTCTTTCTGTTGCCTTTTCACGCCTAAACCACTGAACCGGTCGTTATGCGTTCCCATAATATAAGATCCATGGTTTCCATAATTTGATATTCTCAAAATATGTTATTTACACAGATAGAAATTCAGAATACAAAAAAAAGGGTAGTCAGAAGCTAGTTGCACGGTTCCAATTGGTCGTTTCCTATGGAGAAGAGCGGGCAAGGAACTCTACGATTACTCTTTTAAAATAATTGGTTTTTATAGGTAGCCAAGCCTGGGACCTGGGGAAGGCCATAGGCTACTTTTCGTCCTGAATATTTGTATTACAAAATGCTAAAACGCAAAATACATGCAGACGAACTCGCGGGCACAGCTAGTCTACACTAATACTACAAAGAAAAATATTTGTATTATTGTTTGTAATGAATAAACTCAAAAACTACCGAACCGATTTAAAAAATTCTTTCACGAGTAGAATAATATATTAATACAGAGTAACATATTATGGGGTATAATTTATAAAGATATCATGCGGGCACTGTGGCGAAAAGTACTTAGTTATAAACTTATAAATGAATAAATTAAGATATATCTACTTATGACATCCTGTAACATCAAGCTATTCTCCGAAGGGGTCAGGCCCACATTTCTCTATAATAGCTAAGCTTAAGTCCCATGTAATGTAATGTTGGGCGAGAATAGGGACTGGGGAAGTATCCCCAGTCCCTATTCTCACATTTGACATTTACAATACTCCCCATTACTTCCGAACCATGAAATAAAGTCCTTCCGTAAGAAGGCACCCTTATAAATATCCACTCTTCATATTTCCGAGACTCAAATGAAAAATCATGGTCATCTATTTCTATTTTCCCCGTTTCGAATATTCCCCTATTGCGAGTATTCCAGGGGTTCTAATGATGTCCGATTCCCCTAATCGTGTTACCATCGATTCATGGGTTTAGCGTCCCTGCCCTGGCATAAAAATGACATGCCGTTGCCTGCATTCGCCTCGCGTAAAACTCGAGTGTTATTTACGAAGATAGTAAAGCTGTCGAGTTCGCTGCGAGAGTAAATTCTTGTTAGGACTTAGGCCTGCCGCTGTTTGGAAAATTACAGTGGGGACTTGTAGGCTCGGCTGATACAAAAAAAAAAAAGTTAGTTTAGTGAAAATACTTATCGTCATCGTTCCTTTAAATTATAAAAAGAAAGAAAAAGTATTTATTGAGACTCGCACAGGAAATCACACATTAAACTAAAAACACACTAAACATAAATAAAAAACAAAGTAACATCATCATTATCTACCTACTTTTGCATGTTTTCTTTGGTCAATAGTTTCACCTGTAAGTAATTCTGATTTTTAACCGACAAAAAAGGAGATGATTCTCAAGTCGACGCGTTTATGTATTTTTTTATATACAGGGTGTAAAAAGACACATCACAAAGCCGTAAACTACGCATACTGTACGTATAGCTAAGTAGCTTTGCGCAAAAATTATTGCTGGGAACCGTAATTTTTTTTTTTTTAATAAAAAAAACAAGTTTTTACTGCGCGCAATGTAACGCGAACCCACGCTTGAATGAACGGATTCAGTGTTAGTTAAGCTCCGCCCCTACGCTACGTAGGTAGGTACTTGTTGTTCATTGCGTTTTTGTAACTTCAAATGCGTAATCTGTTAAGATAAATCTAAAATTCAGGTAATGTTTGTTTGGAAAAAAGTTTCGTATTATCGCATAGAATTCATTTTCGTGAAAAAGTAAAAAAAAAAAATCCAACTTTGACCTTCAATATCTCCAGAACCAGTGGATTCCCAGGTATGGTCTAGTGGAAAAAAATGATGCAAATAATGGGTAGAATATGTGGCTTTCGGCTTCGGAAAGTGTCTTTTTACACCCGATATTAACCCAATATTAGGGCTATATATCCCTTTGGACCTTTTGCTATCTCACTGCTTAATGCTTATTAAAGCCAAACGAAATGAGAATAATTTCCTGCGCATGATGAAGGTATTAAAATGGCGAGAAGATAATTATGTAATAAATTAATTTAAAATAATCTGAATATTACATGTTTGATTATTAGTAGGTTGGGCATTTTGGGATTTGGACATTTTGCGCCTGAACGGTTAACAAGTCTCTATACCTACAGAGTGGCAGGGACATCAACGCGAAAACTGTTACCATGGATTCTGGGGGCCTATCACCACCTCTAAAGCAGTATTATTTAATATTACTTTAGTGTGGGAAAGAGATGAAGGTCTACAGGACGTATAGCTCCATCTCTTTCCCCCACTGATGTAAGATAAGATTTATAAATTTCAAAGCGCGGGGTTTCAGAATCATGTACTTGGTCCATGATTCTGAAACCCCCGCGCATTGAAATGTATCGTCGGTTATTTAAAAAAAACTGCTGTTTCATAGAAAGCTGCACTACCTACGTGGTAAAATGTATGGAGCAGCAAATTTTTGTTTTTAATAACCGACGAAAAAGTTTCAAAATCACGTACTGAATCCATGGTAACAGTTTTCGTATCGATGTCCCTGCCACCCTGTATAATGTCACATGTTCTTCAAATGAGGTAGCTGATAGGTATTGGAACTTATTGGAAGCAAGCATATGTTTAAAATCACAGTACCATCTATGAAACCAACTGATAGTCAAATAAAAAACATTATTTGGGTTACAAATGCAAAGAAATAAATCTTGTCATTGTATCAAATTATTTCATTTCTTTATCTAACAAGCAATTCATCTGCTCCCAAGTTCCAGGGCAAAAAAAGGACGTCCATCACTATCATTTATTTCTCCCGCATTCGTCCCGACCTTAGACAAAAGTCGGTCATGTCAGTCGACACCGGATATCCCCCAATGCAGGGCAAATGTTGACACTTTACGTTATCACCCTGCCTTGAGGGACCCAACTTAACCTAACACTCTTCTGAAAAAATACAAGCAATTTTCAACCTTCTTCCCCTCTCATAAGAAAGCTAATCTTATGTCAAAGTTACACAAAAAGTAAGGCATAGGGGTGACTGTGAAAACAAAGCTGTATTGTAGGGCGGGTCTTATAAAACTCAAAATAAACTTGTGGACAACGAAAATATTGTTTCTTGATAAAACCTCGAAGGGTTTCAGGAATAGAATGGTGTCAAAATGTGTTTCATGAGATGATGTGTTACATAATATCGCCCTATTTTTTACCGACTTCAAAAAAGGAGTAGGTCGTATGTTCGTCTGTATGTTTTTTTTAATTTCTATGTAAGTATGTTCATCCATATTTTCTTCAATTTGTGAACCGATTTTGAAGATTATTTTTCATTTGGTAGAGGAAGCTCGTGTTTAGCAAAAGTTTACTTAAAGGTTATAAAAAAAAGGACACGAGGAAAGCGGTTTTGAGTTTTGTTTCAGCCAGTTTCAGATGTCTTTATAATAGTCTGTCTGATCAAACTAGACAGAGAATCTAGACTACATCATAATCAACTTAGACCATAGATAAAAGGTACTTACCTACTCTAAAAGATCATATCTATGAAAGGCAAGTTTTCTGATAGTAGGTAGGTACTTTTATATATTTATATACAGATGCTACAACCTGCGATAAGAGACCACGACAGGACCTCGCGACTCTATCTTCAATGACTATTCAGGTCCCTATCATAGGACTGAATGCCGTTTTTGGAAAACTAAAACTCAGTCAAACGGGCTCCATGGATAACCAATTAAACATATTTGACACATTGACGTGATAGTTCACGTCAATGTGTCAAATATGTTTAATTTCGCATAATTATATAATATTATTATAGATAGGATAAAGCTTCGTGCAGATCAGCGCGACGCGACGCCGCGACGCGACTCGAACAATACAATTTCTATATTTATTCATTCCACCAAAGAATAAATAAAAAAAGGATAAATTACATAAAGTTAGGTGCCTTTAATCCTAACTTATCCTAGGTAGATATCTATAATAATATTATAAATGTGAAAGTGAATTTGTTTGTATGTTTGTTACGCTTTCACGCTAAAGCGGCTGAACAGATTTGGATAAAATTTGGCACATGAGTAGACCAGTCGATCTATTCTGTAAACATCTCACCGTGAAGAGTGAGGTGAAGTGAGCATGAAGTGAGCTGTCCATAGTGTCAATGGCTAGCTTTAGTTGCAATGACAGCTCACATCAAGCTCACTTCACCCAAGTTATCACGGTGAGATGTTTACAGAATAGCACGGCTGTACCCTAATTGCGTAATACGAGTAGGTACAGGACCAATCAAACCTGAATCGTTTTTAAACAGATTGCTAATTAATACATTGCCACCTAAGTTAAAAAAAAATCTGCTAGACAACGTTAATAACGCAATGAATGTTGTTTAACTGTCAAAATGAAACAGATTAGTCGGAATAGTTTACGAAAATATGTTGCGTAATAGATAGATAGATAGAATCATTTTATTTCGGACAGAGTCCATAGGAATTACATAGCTGGACTAGGGCATAGGATATTCTCACGGAATCGAGACTTATGCGGGCGAAACCGCGTGGCGCAGCTGGTACCATGATAAATTAGAGGATAAACTTTTCACACCTTGAAACAATTTAAACAGTAACTACTTACTTACATATTATATTCTTATTTGCTGAATTCTTAACCAAAAATGCCATGACAATATAACGAGGAAATATTCTTTGGCACAGTGTATGTTAATAGGCGTATAATAGCCCGTATCAAAGGCGTTGTCTCCAGATATATAAATATAAACAAGACGACAGTTTCAGCCATTGTTAAGTGCTTCGTTTAGTAGATAAACATGTACAATTTTAAGGTTTTCGTGTCCGTTGGCGCTGTGGTGGTAAGAATTGTATTTTTTTTTAAGTTTTTGCTTTCGTGATAGTCAATTAATAGGGATGTTGAGTTGAAAAAAAAAACTATTTAGCCCGTCAGTCAGATAATAAAACAATATTAGACACATTTTTTTGTCCTTTATCATATTAATAAAAAATGGTTTAGATGAAACGAATAAAAGTTGGGGAGTGGGGATCGCTTCGTCACAAGTCAACGCACAGTAAAACTATCCTAACGAAGTGACCAAAGGGACACAACATGCTAAAGCGTTCAAAAATCTTCATCGGAACTATATCTAACTTATCTTTTCAGGCTTTCATCTTCACTTCGGACAATGAAGGTGAGACGTCAAATACCTAAACAAACTACCTTAATACAAAAGCAATTGGGTTCATTTAGAAGCAGCTATCTTACCTATTGGTATTCTGCGAGCATTGACTTCTTGACACATACCTAATTTCCCATTTTATACGTTAAGTTCACTGAAGGCGAGGGGTCGGAAGTCGCAGTGCGTCGTCAAACAGCATAACAAATGATCGACATGCGAGACGTTAACTCTATCGATCGAAAAAAACACACTATGCCTTCCTAATACCTTTATAACAAGTCATTCTTCCATATTAAGACTTATATTCAAGCAGGCTGTCTTCTCCAAAAAACTTTCTTCTTGGAGATGACTCCAAGCTTAATAGCATAATCAGTTTTTATTATTGCCACTGGATTTTTATTATGGACACAGGCCCGAGGCCTCCTCGCGCGGGAATAGTGCGGGGGAGAATGCAGATTCTGATCTACTCTAGACATTTTCCCAGCACACTTAGCATGGCCGCAATAGAAACGGGTTTTGTCGACGGAAGAATAGACAAAATGACAGATAAACAATGACAATCTGTCATTTTGTCTATTCTTCCGTCGACAAAACCTGTAGAAAACCCGTTTCTATGGTTGTCAAGCTACGCGTGCTGTAAAAAGTTGTAGACAACTAGGTAAGTACCTATTATTAGTTAGGTGCAAAGCCTAAATTACAACATTGTTCTAAACATAGGTGTTGGCCACATCACTACAGCAACTGGACAGCATTCGAATTCGGTGTTTCACGATCTAACCTATAGGTACATTATTTCCCTATCTTAAAATTTTCACTTCGCAGTAATGGCTGCACCGGCGCCTGCCCCGCACCCTTGTCTATGGATGCTGGATTACGAACATGGCCATCCAGAGCCCACCACAACAACCACCGCCAAGCCGGATGTAGTGGAGGACTTTGCCAAACTGAAGAACAAGAAAACCAATCAGCTGGAGAAACGTAAGTCGTATTTTTAACAACTTTATGTGACAGCCAAAAGTTTTAACTCGAAATGACCAATAAAGGCTCGTGCAGACTAGAGCGACGCGACGACGGCGCGACGCGACTCGAACAATACAATTTCTAAGAAAACTTCACGGTATAACAATCATCGGTGTCGCGTCGCGCTGGTCTGCACGAAAGTTCGCACCTAACATCTCACACTTCAAAAGTACCTAGGTACCTATCTTCCCATACATGTAGGTTTATGAGAAATAAAATAAATTTGAATTTGAACGTAAAATCTCTTCGCATACGTTATGATGACGATGAGCTGATTTTTGAAAACCTACCTTACCTACCTTATTTTTATCCCAAAACAGCGTTTTCAAAGATGGAAATTCAAAATTCTAATTATTGAATATTTTATTTCTTTGTTATGGAGTATTAAATGTTTTAATAAAAAAGGACTTTTCCCCTGATATTATAAATTCCTGTTGACTCCAATAATGTTTATTGTAATACAACTAGGTATTGTTGAACTCCAACCGAATATTTTCTAAAGCTTCCCTCATCTTGGGGATCTTCTATAGTCAATTGTTCCTATTGTTTATTCTGGGTAGTCTGTGGTCTTATTATGGGTAGGTAGCTATACATAGGAACCTACTCTTTACAATTGAGCTCCAGTATTTTTAAAGGCGACATGGGTTCAACTACCTACGGCCTCAATCTTAAAACATTGAATAAAATACAAACAGAGGCCAGAACCTCCCCTCCTAAATATTTAATTGAATCTTCACCTTAATAATTATGTGACCCTGTACTCGACCTGTACATATACTATACTATTCAACTAACTACAAATAATTAATTTTAATGTAACTTATAACTTTGTACGTATTTATAATCAATTTTTTTTTTTTTATGTTTCAGTGATCACCGATTGGAGTAAGTCTAAATAAAGAAAAAACTTGGAAAGGAAACTTGCCTTGAGCTTAGACTTAATATAGGGCAGCTAACAATAGATGGCGCTAAACAATGATATGCTAATCTTTACTTTAGTGACATCTAGTAGAAAATTGGTGAACTAAGACGACAGAAAAGAGAATGGGCCACTTCGAGGTGACTGATACTGAAGTTGGAATGAAAACAAAAGAAAACCTGAACAATCGTAATTTATTTTATTAAGATTTATTGATTATGTATCATCTCTTCCAAACAGTTCTGTGGGGGCCGAGCAATGAGGGTCAGAAGCCAAGCTCTAAGAACGCACTGGAAAGAATGATTTCTGGCTATATGAAGTTCCTAGCAAATATACTCAACATGTATTAAAATGTACTTGCTTGAAATTGTATCAAATTATTTTGCACATGTTGGTTTATAATGTAACTTTTTTTTACTATTCTTCATGGGATCATTACATAATCAGCTGATAATGTTGTTAAATTATAGACAATATTAAATTGTTTAAAATGTTAAGTTTAATAGAGTAAAACCTGGGCATGACTATGAAGTACAAAATGGTTTCAAATAAATCTAAGATTAAGAACTTATAAATATTTTATTAGGAGGGTCATTTACTTATATAGCGCGCTCATCATTCATCAAACTTTAATTCAAAATAATGTTGGGGAAAAAAATACTACACTTTCGGATTTCTGAGCCAATGTAAAGGCGTGTACGCACGTGTGTATCAATAACGAACATCAAACACCGTGTTCGTCAAAAATGTTCGTGGTGAATCCATGGCTGGCTACTAAAGAAAGCGGAGCCACGTTGACCACGAACACAAGTCGAACTTTGTTCGTGTTCGCTTTGCTTATGTTCGTGTCACCATATTTTGTTCGTTCATACGTACACGCCAGTTTTCGTTGACTTGAAAAACGTGATTAACGAGATTCAGCCGACACTCAAACCATCCAACTCGTACCAAAAACAAAATAAAACCAAAAATAAATTTAATATATTAATTTTAATCAGACTCGTTTCACAACATAAATGAGAAACTTTCACTCACAGATTTATTCTACAACATTAGTCAAATTCTTACAAAAAATTTAGGCTACTGCAACTAACACTGTACAATAAATCCCTGCACTCGACGACACACAGTGCCGTATTAACATTAATACAATAAAAACTGAGCATGATTGCAACTTTTATACAAAAAAAAAAGTTTGTTGGGTCAGCAAAAATAAATATTAACCCCAACTTGGAATATTTCGAGCCAGCACACGCGTTGTAAGATAAGTATGATAATGAATTAAATTTTACAGCTAGGTATTTATCATACATATTGTATAGGAGAAGACTGGAACAGACACACTATAACGCACTATGATGAACTAAGGGTTCTTCAAGTTTTTGGAACTACAGCATGCGCACACGCACGCCCTGCGCAAACACACACGCTCACGTATGTATCCGACGATACTTATTGTCTTTACACACACATTGACACAGTTTACAGCTCATCGTGGTCCTCCTGTAACAAAGAAAAGTCCTAATTAGAATGGAGGTCAACAATAAATTAAGACGTAGTTTCTTACGTCTTCAAACTCTGTAAAGAATTCTAAATTTAAACGCAACAAAAGGCGATTATAACGTCAAGAATTCAAGTGCAAAAAATGTATAAATCTAAATTCGTCAGAAAGGCAACATTGTAAGACTACCATGTTGAATGTACTTCCTTTTCAAGGCAAGCGCGTTTTCATGATTTTTATCTTTGAATCACTTGACTTGGCAACAAAAACAAATTGCGAAAACGATCTAGCTAACAAAATAATATATAGCTTATACTGGCACAACTACCCACTTGTAACGCACCTTCGTACTAGGATAAATCAGTAAACAGATTAGTTGAAAATCAACAGTAAGACAACTTACCACAGGCGCAGCGTCACCACCCTCATCATCGAGATCTTCATCGTCGAGATCCTCATCATCAGGCTTCTCAGCCTTTTGATTCTCCCTCTCAACCTCATCCAGTTCACTCTTCATCTTCTTTTCACCTTCTAGCCTCTTCTTGAGGGCCTCACCACGTTCTGCGGCCTCAGCCACATCATCTCCAAAGAAGACGTTGTCGAAGATGGTGCCCGACTTCACCTGCCATAGGTCCAGACCGACGGCGCAAAGTTCGTCGCGTTTGTAAAGGTTGGGGTCTGATACGTATTCAGGGTTGTCGATCTCAGGGTGCACCCATGGTCCCTTGTAGGCGGGGTTGTCGATCTGTAGATAGAGGAATTTGTAATGAGTTTATGATAGGTAATTAGGTGACATTCTTTGTAAGGTCAAGTAGTGGTGGACCTACAAACGATTGCTTCTAGCAAAAATGACGCGTTATTATAAAAGAACTAGGTTACAATTCAACGTGAATAATCGCATGAAAACTGGAAAATCCCGATGCATTAATCGTTCTAATTACAAAGTAAATATTTCAAGTTTATCGACCTATTACAGCTGAATAGTAAAGTAACACCCGGCTTACACCACCCAGTCAATGAGACGTTAAATTTTCGCATTATAAGTAACGGTAACGCGGGTCAATATACGTTATGAACGTTATGCAAACAGCCACGCGCGACTTCTAAGGAAGCTGACGTCATCAAATGACTCAATGATGCTTTCTTTAGTTTTAAATAGATTCTACACGGTCCACTGCGAAATTGAACGTTTCGGGTGTAAATGTGTAATACAGTTTTTAGATATGAGAAATTGTGTAGAAAGGGAACCGTTCCTAATTGATTAAAATACTCTTTGTTGAAATTGGAGCGTGTCGACTTCTTATTTTTATCTCATAAGTCGACAAAATGACTTGAAACTTCGTTATTTCCGTGTCAATGCTCCGGATTTTCAGTGTTTTTGTAGAACCTAATTTTAGTTTATTAACATAGCCTTCTTTTCGACCTTAATTACCAAAATGCAAATTTGAACAACAGAAATATTAAATCGTAATTTTTGATGATGCTACACTTAAAATAAAAGTTCGTTCGTTCGCAGTTTCGTTAAACTATGCTCCATTTCATGACCTTTGAATGTTAAACTAAAGATTGCCGCTCAAATTACATAGCAAGTGACACATTCCCGATGACTCCACTACGCACGAACCGGTTTCAATAATGCCCGACGATCTAAACATCTAAATCTTGGTACAAAACTAACAAATTACCTGCTTAGGTGCCCAAACTCCCTTGTAGTCGGGGTTGTCAATCATGGGGGGTTCCCATTCGCCGTCCATCTCATCATCCCAGTCCTCAGGCTTGGTGGCATCAGGGTCGGGAATGTGCTCGGGCTTTTCCCAGTCTTCGGGTTTCTTGTCATCGGGGTCGGCGATGGTAGCCCTCTCGTCCCAGTCCTCGGGTTTCTTGGCTTCGGGGTCCTTTGGGGAAGAAATTGGGTTAGAAAATTTATTGAAGCGAAAGTGATGGTATTTTTGTAAATATGCAGAAGGCTCATGCTTTTTTTTTGTGTTATTTTTAAAACTTCGTTTTTTAATTCAAAAATTGAATTCCATTACCTAGATAAAACTTCAGAAAAGTTTTATCGCGAAACATTAAAGTTGTGAAATTTTGACCTGCCAAGCACGAAACTCAGTCTTCAAAATGGCTTCTTACCTTGATCTTCTTGGGCGGCAGGAAGTCCCAGTCAGCCTCAAGCTCTCCAGACTCGACCTTCTCATTGTCGATGAGCACCTCATAGGTGTTGTCAGGCTTCACAATCAGAGTGTACAAGTGGGTGTACACGTCATCCTTGCAACGGATGTCCTTCTTGATCAAATGGTTCTTGCCCTTGTAGCTGAAGATCACGTGAACCTGAGGGAGAGGGAAGATGAATTTAGCACTAAGGATCGAAAGAGAAAAGTGATAGACGTTCGCCAAACGTGTTTGAGGTTGACGAACTAAGAGGTTCCATCGAACTTTTGCTATAGGCGATAATTTATTTATTTGCATATTTTATTAGACGGGATCTAGACCCGCAAGTTTGGTTTCCAAATTGGTCAATGACCTTAAAATTATCTAGTTTTTGTTAGTAATACCTATTATCTAATTTAGACATTAAATTAAGATCTCATTTAAGAAACTTAATAATTGACGAATTATACCTCATTGCATTAGCAAATGAGTACCAAATTAGTTGCCACCTAATTGTTACAGGCAGACAATATATCGGCTCTGTGAAATCGCCGGTTGGAAGCCAATGTTATGCAACATCCTAGCTATTCAATGCTTCATTGAACATTTGTTATAAAACCTAACGCTGGGGGCGGTGTAAATATATCGATACCTATAACAGTGACGAGTCTAGGATAATCGATAAACGGTAGAGGCTGCATACACTCGACAACTCGACACGTGTCCCCATAAGGTTGTATGAATTTTTAATAAAGATTGATCAATATTTCAATACTGTTGAAATGTTTATTTATTTTTTTATGTGCTACTTACACGGGTATGATAAAACTAAAACCTTTCGCGAAAACGCTAAAATAGTGGCGAAACCGCATCAGAATGTGTTGAGGCTTTTCCGAGATCAACCGTGATTACTAAAGTCGAATACGATGAAAGACGCAATCTCAAGAGTTGATGTATCAATTAATTTAATACGACGAAAAGTAGATCACTACTTTCATATAAATGATGGAAAGCAAGAGTAAATAGGTATGTGACTGTTTGGTGACCTCGGAACTTTTTAATATCTGTAAAATATTGATAAAATCTACATGCTGTTTGCCCAGCAGTCGCGTTATAGCGATAATATGGAACTGGCGCATTTTTTATTATTTACTAATCTAATTAATATTCCGAAGGTCATTTTCAGTATTTCATTTCTGTCCTTAAAACTGTGATAGAGTGATTAATTGTTATTCGAAAAAAAAGTTAAATAACTTACTAAGCCAAGTACACAATATTTTACATCATTATGGGTCATCAATAATGCGAGATTTTTATCTATAGACTAATCGAATCTAAACTACCTACCTACTACTTACCTATGTTTTCGTCTTATGAATCAGGACTTACTCATTGGAACATAGGTATTTTGTATGTATTAATAATGTCTTTGACTTGAGTGTTGGTAAAGGTAAATGAGATATAATAGCATAATCAGCCTGTAATGTTCCCACTGCTGGGACACAGGCCTCCTCTCAGTGAGAGGGAGTGTGCTGTAATCTATCACGCGAGCCGAGTGCAGACTGGTAGATGTCACATGTCTTGGAATTTTTGGTTCTAGGACAATGCTGGTTTCCTCACAATGTTTTCATTCACCGTTTTGAGAGTGCTGATGAAATTGTTTCAACAAAGTAAAGCGCCTGCCTGGGTTCTAAACTACGACCTAATATGAAAAGATGTGTGTGAACTTAGTTTTCAATTAAGTTATAAATAACAGTTTTTTTTTCATTAGGCTCTCATTACTAGTCAAATAGGGAAAAAAAACATTATTATTGAATCCTATCCTTCTACGAACTTGTTATACCAATTTTAAATAAAAAAGATATTAAACACCATGAAAATAAACAGCTAAAGCTAATCAGATAAGAACCTATAAAATCCATCAGTTGTAAGTACCTATCTGATAATAGAAAGTGAACAACTGTAAAATATTATGTACATGTTGTACAATTTTAATTATTATTTCCTGTGACTGACAATGATCTCAGAACGATTTTGTACAATAGGACATTATATTTCTCAATTGAAACACCGTTTTTTTATTTTTTTATTCCTAAATTTTTTCCTTTATGTAAAAAACATTTTGATATTACGCCTTATACATATATTAGTCAACTTTAATGATCATGAGATTGAAACCGGTTAATCTAGTTTTAATGGGCCATTAATTTGGCTTATTACTTAACACTTTAATTTACTTATTGAAGCCGATTCGTAAATGAAAAGTGATAAAGTAATTGGGATTATTATTTTGGTAGTTTTATTTTAATCAAGAAATTTTGATCTCCATGTTTGGCGTTGCTTCCAAAATGCTCAATCAAATTATATGAAAAAGTTTATTCTTACCTTCTTAGTACCAGGACCGCAGATGTCTGGGCCGAACATAATCTCATAGGGGGTCTCTCCATGCATGTCAGTCTGCTGCAATTTGCAGTCGAAGACCTTGAGGTAGCCACCTCCGCAGTCAATGTCCTGCTCATGCTTCACTGAGAACTGCACCACCAGGGGCTTGCCTTCATTGCTGAATGGTTCGAACTTGCGCGACAACGCGTAGAACCTCGCGTCTTCAGACGTCTGCAGACCTGACAAGTACCAGGAGAACAGAAATGTATAGGAGATGAAGTAAGAGCGGCGTGTTGTGACGCTGAGGCTCGGCCTATTGTTAATTTGCTGTGTATAATTGAGTTCAGTGCCCGCTCTTTACACGCTCATAATATTGGGTAATTTACCACGTATAAGTACATACAACAAAATTAATTCTTCAGTCAAATGTGAACGTTACATTTTAAGGGGCATTAGAAGGGGACCGGTCTCCACCTACCTTTATCTTCTTGCGGTTCGTTGTAGAACTTTCCAGCAGTCAGCTTGAACTTGCCGAACTCTTTGCCAGGGTGTTCACTGTAAACCCAGTTGGATTCCCATGAGTCTGAAATGAAAAATGTACTGTTTTAACACATTACTCCCCAAAATAAACCGGCTGCCGATAATCTTGGAGACGATCGATAGCACACGCGGCAAGCCGGCAAAGCTCAAAATTAAAATTTTTGAATAGAATGCTTAAACTTACCATCGGGGAATGTCTCCTCGAAGAACACTTCACAATTTATTGATGAAATCGCCAGTAAACTGACAACAGCTAGCACTAAAGACATCATTTTTGATTCACACAAGCACCTCGACACTCAAAGGACTGGCCACGAATAACTTCAAAAATTGGCGAATTCTCTAATAATACTTCGACCGGTTTGTAAGCCTGAGCAATGTTTTATTTCGCTCTGTTGAACACAAACATGTGAAGTGCGAATGAGATGGGCATAAAACGTCAATGTATTGGCTAATGCGAAAGTGAGGCAGGGATACTTTTGAATTCGGTGCGTTCGTATGGGAGTAAAAGAGTAGGACCAAAATGACGTTTTACGTTAAATTACGACAGACAGATGGAAAGCTGCTATTGGCTGGGCGTTAGCAAATAGGAATTGAACACACTACATGAAATTAATGATTCAGACGGCGGGAAATTATGAAAACCAGTTGCTACATTTCTGTACTTTACATTTCTGGTTTTTCATTCATGTTAAAAACTTTGTTTTTATAATTCTTCAATATCTTAAGCTAAATCTAATTGTCTGAACTATGACCATAGTTTATTATGCGTAAATACTATTGTTATTCGTTAATAGAGAAAGTTCATTCATAGTATTGATGATAATGTAAACGTAGCCGCCAATCACTACCGCACAGAGCATAAGAGAGGGATAAGAATAGGCAACATCTTTAGTTGGAAAGAGAGGTGCTCGTCTAGTACGACGTGGATTTGTCGTGGGCTCTTCACATTAGTTGTTGTATGTAATGTGACCTTCATTATTGTTTTTACTATTGAACAATTAACAAATTATGTTAAATATTTTTTTACCGGGAGAAAACAAAGTACCAAGAACAAACTAAGTACCATCAATTACAGTACAGGGTTTAAACTGTACGTACCATCGAAGAACTTCATATCTATACACCGTAAGAACTATTTCTGCTTGCAGCGCTCAGCGGTTATAGAACCGGGGCGGTAACAGATATGGTCATCGTGTTCACGGGATTTTGTTTTGAACCTGCTTAGATATGACGTTCATCGATAGTACCTACCTAGAGAAGTATAATCCGTACCTACCTAATCGTTTTTTTAGACCTCCTTGAAAACCTTCCCCGGTAACCATCGGTATAATATCGTATAATGACTAGATCTAAAGGTCACACTAGATTGCTAGATAGATTTGGACGGGTCATTATTACCTATTCTATTTCTTATCAGTTAGGTACTAACTACCTACATCCCTAACCCATACGTAACTAGAATATTTTTAACGTTTATATAGTAGGTACTTAACATACCTGTTACAAGCACTAAATTACTTATCATTCCGTCATACGCCAATTTGGAATAGCTGCAATACATCCGTGAAAATAAAATCTGATGTATATTTTAACAAGATTTATTAGTAAGTAAGTATAAGCGGTGGTTTTAAAATCCAAGCAATTTTATTTTGTTTTGTTTTGTTTTCGGTTACAAAAGGATAGCTCCTAATTAACACTTTCGACTCCACCCACTTTTTATACTTAGAACTCTTCTTCTTCATGAAATGAACCCTTCCGGAGGGTTCATTTCATGAGTATGAGTTCTAAGTTTGCGCTAAATTAGGTTTAAATCTGTGTTATAAAATACTGTAAAACGAAGTATAATAGTGTTTTCAGGGGGTCTTGTCTCGCTATACGTAGTTTCCAACCTTTTAAATTTTAAGTGAATATTTGTAACCGAAAACAAAACAAAACAAAAAAAAATTTGCTTGGATTTTAAAACCACCGCTTATACTTACTTACTAATAAATCTTGTTAAAATATACATCAGATTTTATTTTCACGGTTTTTAATGCTGTATTTGCTAAGAAAAACCTAAATTTAAAATGAGCCCTCTGCAAGGGCTCCCGGCATCCTATATGCAACTAGGTGAACCCTCCAGGATGGCTCCCGGCACTGAACATGTTAACTAGGTCAATCTAGCCTCTCATGTTCCTGATATCGCATAAGTAGACGATGCATACCTACCTAGATTAGATCAATTCGATAGATTAGGTTATTTTATTTGTCTTGTAGGTAGGTATAGTTTATTTGGCAAATTCATCTTCAGAACCGCCTACTGTGACTTGGCAGAGAGATTGGAGTGAAAAATGTTGTAGAGACAGGAGGTGGACGCTGCATCTATAGATAGGTACCTACCTACTTAACCCCTTTATGAGTTTTAGGAAACCTCCTGTAAATATCTATTCATCAATCTCTAATCGTGAGGTAGATGGTGCCGATTCTCTTGTACACCGAACTAAACTAACTAAACTATCACTAAAATTCCTTACTTTTGACTATGAGAATGTTAGAGCTATTCTGCAATTTTTTTTTAGAGCCTGGTGCCGGGGGCGGCGGGGTTGCAGCCTCGACGTGTTTTATATGGAATTTTTCACTTTTTGTATGGATAGTTATTTCATAGAAAAGTTCAATACCTACGCGGTCAAAATGTATGGACCAGCTGTTTTTTTTTTAAATAATCGACGAAAAATTAGTGGTATCGTGTAATCGTTTAGGTATTATAATATTTCTATATTAGATAGCCTTTTCACATGACACATGTGATAAGGAAAGAACTTAGTAACTAAGCATTATTATCAATGTTTATGTTTTTTCACGATTTAACTTGATGTTGGGAATGTTGGGATTGTCCCACTTTTTCATCACATCACCGGACAATCCCGTGGCCGTGATTTAAAGCGTAAACAATCATGCGCGGACGGTGAGCAATGGGTAGCTCGCCGTCCGACAGGGACCAGGCCCGGGTCGACGGCGCGTTGTGTTCCACGCGCGCCTCAAAGAGATGTCAGCACCAACTGACGAGGTCCGAAAGGGCCAATGCCTGCCGGGTTTGCGGGTTTGTCCGAAGGGGATATCGCGACACAGGCAACGGAAGGAACACGGGTGGGTTTTAGTCAGTAAAAGTCTGACACGCCCTCCCGCTCCGCCCAGAGCGGGAGAAGTTATTTGATAATTAACCAACCGCAAAAAAAAAAAAAAACATGCACAATATCCATAGACTGACCAAGAGCGGATCCAACCCTCTAAAAAGGCTGTGGTCACGTGGATTAGCAGTCGCTCACGATCAGTACATTCAATATCAAAACCATAATATTGCTGGACCACTTTTGCCCAGACTCCTTTGGTAAGGTTATATGCTCGCACACAATATGTGTGTGTCCTGTGTACATCAGCCTATCGACCTCAATTAGGGTTGTGGGCATGCACACCGTGCCCACAATGGTGGATCCGCACTTTAGACTGACCTGATACTTATATACCTAGAACCAGTCAGAGGTGCCAAGGATCAAGGAAGGACGTATCTAAGTACCTACTTATGAAGTAGGTAGGCATTCATTTGTTTTCCCATTCGTAATCTGCGGCAGTGTTTTCTTACCAGCCAGTCCTCACGAATCTTCTCGATCATTGTTTATCAGATAAAACAATGAGCGACATTTTACATAGGTAGGTATATAGCGCAATAACGTAGGTACATTATTGCGATCTTACCGGTATTCATACGGACAACTGGACAATCGCCATCGGACAGCGAACAAAGATTTATATCGTAAACTACTTATTGTAGAAAGAATAATGCGTAGGAGATGCAGCTATCTAATTACGCAATACATTTTCCTAAACAATTACGACTAATCAGTTTCATTTTGAGAGTTAAACAACATTCATTGTGTTATTTTTACGTTGTTGAGGAGATTTTTTTTCGAACTTACGAAGCAATGGATTAGCAATCTGTTTCAAAACGATTCAGATTCTGATTGATCATGTATTACGTAATAATAAGGGTACAGGCAATGCCGGATTAACCACGTAGCAAGAGTAGCTAATGCTACGGACCCCGCGTAAAAGGGGGCCCCGCGTATCCAAACGGGCCCACTTCCGCATGAGCGTAATTTTTTGAGTGAATCTTATTAAGAATTTACTTGATGTCACAAAAACGTAATGTAATTTTTTTTCCGACTAAGTCAATCCACGTCAGACAATCGATAATACAATTGTTAACATATTTTTAAAAGTTGATGGCAAAATTGTTTTTTTTTTTTAACCACTATACACAGCAGATCAAGTGCCCCTCGATAAAATTTGCTAGAGTCTGGCCAACGAAAGCTGTCCAAGACAAAAGGCGGCAATTTTAAAAAATCAAGAGCTGCCAACACTGGCTATACGCTGCTTAAACGGACTTGATATTTTTATTATTCAAGACTAATAAGCGATATTTACACTGCTTCAAATTTCTCAGTAACAGTCACGGAGTCTGGATTTGTTCCCGCAAATAGGCGCAAATAGGGCAATAGGCGCGCCCCCTATTACATGGGACTTGCCATAATATACCACTCAATCAAATATTTATATCAAATCTTTCGTCTTTATAATATTAGTATACATATATGGCATTTTTTTAACTTCTGCGTGCATTGTAGTTCACAGCTCGACTTCCTGGCACGACATTATATCGAAAAGGTAGAATTAAAGAAAAAGTTATAACTAAAAGTTTATTTCATAACACAAACAGGCTAGGAATCATAGTCGAAATCGGATTCCAAGAATTCTACACCTGATAAAATCGAATTAGCTTTATTGGTTTCTTCGCTGCTACTGCTACTGTTCCCAACATGTATTATAAAGGGTTCAAGTTCGTTTTCAATAAGACGGTCCCTTATTTTGTACTGCTCTTCAACATGAAGTACGTGATCAGTGTACTTCTTCCAATCATCACCAGTTATGGATAGGAAACATTCTTTTATTAAATTTTGCATTTCAGACCCTGGTATTCCTATATTTATAAAAAAATTCTGAGAGTTTCACGACATCCCATGAATCCAATTGCTTCCTTCAGCTCATTGTGCAGGCTTCGCGGTGTTGGAACTTGTTTTTTCACTGCATAAAATGAGTTTATTTTGTTTCTTATAGCCGAAATGTCAAAATTATCCAAATTGGAAACTGTTTCTGCATGTGGACGTTTTTTCCCTGGAGTATTCCTCTGTCCTTGATTTTTAGACCCTTCAGTTTTAATTCTTCTTAGAGTTTTCAAACTTACATCTGAAGAGAACAAATTCAACAAATTATGTAACAATATTATAAAACTAACCAGACTGTAAAATCTTTGGTTAGTGCACTCAGTCATGCAATTCAAAAACTATAATGAATAAAATGCAAGGAAAGCATGTTAGTCATTATACCATGTCTGAAACCTTTAAACGTGACTGTTAAGTCTATAATTTCTAAATTAATGTAGAATAGATACCTCCCATTGAAGATATCTTTTCTAAATAATTTGTTTCACAAGACGACAATTCATTATTTTCAAGATTCTTGACTGTTTTCAAAATTTTAAGTTTTGTTTCCTCGTCCTCGTTGCTAATACTACCTGAAAAGTAGATACACCGTGAAAACAAACAAACAAACAGGGTAAGCTAAATAAAACCTTTTAAATACTGCGAAATGTATCAAGATGTTTCAATGGAAATTTCAGAAACTAACCTATAAGTGACACGATTGAATCCAATAGTCGTATTTTCTCTGTAGATTTCTGATTCAAATCACTTTTTACGTCTTTATATTTGTCAATCATTGTAAAGAGAAGCTTTCTCGTCGAACTTTTGAATGTTTTCGGCATAAATAAGATGCACGATTACACAAGATGACTTAATTACGAAACGTCAATGTGACAATTTTGACAGTTTTAAATTATTGCCATATCAAAAGTTTAGAAATTAATTCGTGGTCAGCTTTCGTTGGCCAGACTCTACGGGCCCCGCGCTTGCTTAATCCGGCACTGGGTACAGGTTTAGGTAGTAGGCAAGGCTTGCTCATAATTAGTTTGTCATAAAAATGTATTCACCGAAAATCGACTGACACGTCCTTAACCTAGCGGGGTAGGTTATGGCGGTGTCAGTCATATTTCGCCACTTATGTTTACTATTAGCCATGAAGCCAAGCAAGGGCGGATCACGGATTTATTTCTCCCATAATCTTAATTGCACTATGCTGTTTTTGGGATTAATTCGCCAGATGATGAGACGATTTGATTTTATTTTACTTAAACCATTGGGGGGGGGGGGGGGGCACGTGCCCCTGGATCCGCCCTTGAAGCCAAGCACAAATCCACACTCCGGGCTGCTACTAAGTTTCTGATAAAAAACCCAATAACGCTTCCCCCGAATCGAACCTAATAGGACCCTACGTTCAGATGGTGCGCTTGCGACCACTAGACTTACGACGCAGTTCTTTGGTTTAGGTGACTAATTAAATTGAGGAATGGTAATTAATTAAGATAGGTGTTCAAAATAAAAATTTGCCGAATATATGTATTGAAGGATTTTTCGTGTGATATTTTCCTCGCATATAATAGATATAATTATATTGTTTCCTGTGTTCAATGAAGTGTAGGCAAAAGTTTATTTAAAAATATAATCATTTAGTTAGTAACAGAACCACGTCAGTACCTACATACTAATTTGGCTGATAATCAAGTAAATAACTCCTACATTGCTATAGTTTCAGTCACGCATGCCGTTGATAATTTCAATGGTAGCCAGAGATAGTGGGCAGCACACTGACGTGTTCCAATTGAATAGTTTTTTTAATGCCATTTGTGACTATATAAAACGTTCTATAAGCATAAATGGCACAAACAAATACTTATTAGTTACATGATTTCCACATTTTCCATGCAGAAGAGTTATTATTTACAAATAATGCCCTCGGCAGACCCTCCTTTATAGGACACTAGCTTTTTAGCCCACGGCTTCGTCCGCGTGGAGGTCGGGAATTATCCCGGTAGAACGTCTGAGGTCATGGTATACTTGTGTGCCAAATTGCATCCAAAACCGTTCAACCGTTTGGCGTGAAAAAGTAACAGACAGGCAGTCGTTTCTAATATTAAAGTATGGATAATCGCCACGCACGGGTTCTTACAAAGGCATGTACTGAGCGCTGCATGGGAGCCGGACCTTATGACTCATTTACCGTATTTGGCAAGCCAGAGCCGCGTGCTTGGAGTTTTATGAAGGCTAGCAGCGCATTCTAGGTACCTACAAAGTTGATGGTGGTTAGATGGTTGAAATAATGATCAGGCAAATGAGATGAGAATGCTAAGAGGGATGTGTGGTGTTACTTGAATGGATAGAAGAAGTCTGAAAGTGACACCGGTGCTGAAAATGTTATGCGGAAATCGGTTGTCATGGTATGGGCATGTGATGCGGAGGAATGAGGAAAATATCGTGAGGAAAGTTTTGAGTATGAATGTCGATGGCTATAAGAGTAGGGGAAGACCAAAGAAACGATGGATGGACTGTGTGAAAGATGATATGGCTAGAAAGGGGGGGACTACCGAGATGATGACTAATAGAGAAGTATGGAAGAAAATGACATGTTGCGCCGACCACGAATAAATTGGGGTAAGGGCAAGAGAATGATGATTATGGTTGAGATAAGATAATGATCACTCATCATCGTGAATCCTCAACCTAATTTTTTGTTTGAAATTCAATTCAATTTTGTTTTCGCAATACAATTTAAGCATTTGAAGAACAGTTTTCTATTCCCCTATCGCCCTAATTGCATATTATCAGTCAACAAATTAGCCAGAAAATACCAAAAATATATTAAAACACAAATTTATATGTAAACGTCTTTAATTACTCAACAAGTTTACAGATAAGTGTGGCAAATACCTGAGTAAATACCGTGAAAGGCAATATAGGACTTATTACAATGACAATTGTTATGCACTTGCTTTATTGATTGTTGATAGTCCTTGACAAACCGCTCGATAAATTCAATAGTACCACATGTACTTCAAACATTATTGAATAACTTATTTTATAAAAATATGACGTGGCTTTAAGTAGGCTTCTGATTGGCCAGCGAAATTCCAGTTTCTCAAAAAGTTTAAGGTTTTTTTAGTGTAAATTTTCATTCTTGCTACAAATATATATGCATTTGTTTATCCACTTTTAAATACGTCGAGTTATCAATTAATAACCCTTCTTTTCAATCGTCAAAACAGTTTTTTAAAACTTCGTGTTTTTCAATAATTATTCATAAACTTATTGTGTTATAGAAAACGTTGAGAAGCGTCATAGATAAAGACTACCTACACATGTCCAGAAAAAATAATACGTCTCAAAATGGATCGTAAATACAAGACGCGTTAAAAACCGAAATGAAAACTTAAAATTGCTATTAGCGCCATCTATATTCTATGTTACAGCACTAGGGCGCGCAGTGATGCGAATCCATAAGTTTACCAAAAATCGCTCAACGCGCCTAAAGGAGTGTTCACTTCAAAAAACTAGAATTTCGCTTGCCAACCAAACACAACCAACTTAAAGCGAGAAGTCCTCCTTAAAATCATAATCGTCTTTCTTCTTATAACTCGTAATCGTTACATTCTCTAGAACATCAGCTAACTGGACAGCTTGCTTCTCATTCTTCGCTTTTTTCTTTTTATCCTTCTTAAACTGTTGTTTCCTTAGCTGGTTTAGTTTGGTGTTTCCTTCAATGAGCATTTCTGGGTCCGCTTTAGTTCTTACGTTAGATTTGGTTCCTTTGTCCTGTTTGTTCGCTCGTATGCTCACTGATTTGGGGAGAAGACTTGAATCTTCTTCGTCTACTTGCATGTCATCTTGTAAAGCTGCTTTCACTGGCCCTGTGCTTGAAATCTGTAGAAAGGAAAGTTATTGTGACATTGATTCGACTTGACATTGTTAGCAAGTGACATTGATTCGACTTTGCCGTCAGCGGCTGCCGTTGTTTTTGTTATGCTTCAGTTCTGAACGTCATGATTTTTAAAACAAGGCTAAGATAGAGTTGTCTAGGATATTAGTGGGGTTTCATCGACATATTTTAAGTCGTAAAGTTTTAACAGAGTAACCGATTATCAAACTCAAACCATTTATTTCATATAAACCAATTACAGGTACTTTTGAATTGTCAATAGGTCGCTCAGTCAGAAACATGAAGATATATACACTATACTATAAATAAAGGAAAATCGTAAAAAGGGTTTTTTATTGATACTTTTTTTTAAATACGATAAACCAAACTAAATTTATTTTAAATTTTCACAATAGTTTCCTCTTTTATAAATGTATGTTAAACTTTACCATTTATTCATACAGTACTCTTCGTAGATATAACTGCTTGAGCACACTTTTTTAGTAAGAATTATAATAATGATAATATAATATTTTAATCTGTCTATTGTAAAGAGCCCAAACTCTAAACGTCAACGAATTATAACGTTGCTAAATTGAAGAGTACAACTGTGACGTAGCATGACAACTGAAGTGACAGGTATTACGTTTAGTCGTTTATTGGACAGCTGTCTTGTCACGTGGTTTTTTTGTTTACCTTTATTTAACTACCTATGAAGTATAGTTGCCCATTCCAAAGCGTAGTAGGTTCCTATGGATAAGAACGGGCAAGAAACTCCACAGACACTGTTTTAAATCAAAATATTGGTTACATCATTCATGTTGAAATTATTCATGTGAGAACAATGTAGAAGGAAAAAGAATGAAATAGAAAGAAAATTAATTAATTTGACCCAGGTAGAAAGACGTGCATTTTAAAAGCGTCCGTAATACAAATACAAAAACAATTCAAAAATGGCAGCTAAGACATGACCAGTCCCTACTGACGACGCCTGTTCATGAACATGACGCACGCACCATTCAGCTCAACCATTTAGAAGGGAACTTAATCATGTTACACACGCCACCACCAGCAAGACATCTGAGTGAGCATGCCATACTCTCAGCCGCCAGGGCACATTGAAGTCATCATCATCATTATCATTTCAGCCGAAAGAGGTCCACTGCTGGACATAGGCCTCTCCAAAACCAATTATGGTAGAAATTTATCTCCTTTATAACTAAAGGTAATCTCGAAAACGACATGACATCTTTCTGAATCATAATTTTATATAAAGTGTTCAATATTCACACTTAACCACATAAAAATATGGTCTAATTTACCGTGATCCCCTCGACTCCTGTATCATGTGACGCTAGCTCGTTGATCGCTTCGGTCTCCATTGCTTCAAATGCGTTGATGTCAAACTCTGCGGCTATTGTTGACACAATCTTGGCGTCTACGTGAATGTCTGAGTCGGGGGTTTCTGGTGGGAGGGTGAAGTATCTGACCTGATAACATAATAAATAAAAAATAATATTAAAGTAACATTTGTGGCTAAGTAATAACAGCCGCATGGGTCGATCCATCAGGTTAAGCTACGCTTGCCGGGGTTGGTCCGTGGATGGGGCGATGGAGAGAACGTTAAGCCGTTGCTCCCGGCTGTCGTAGATCTTTAACAGTCGTTACGGGTCGTCAGAAGCCCGAAATTCTGACAACCTGTATCAAGGTTGTGTCGTATTAACCAGTTACTGGGTTGTGGAGGTCAGATAGGCAGTCGCTCCGAGTAAAATACTGTTATTCAGCTGCATCCGGTTAGACTGGAAGTTGACCCCAACATAGTTGGGCGGGCAATTGCCCAGAGGTTGAAGTCGGGAGCTTGTATATATGTCCACCGCGCGGTAAACTCTAATTGCGCGATGCAGGATTTGAGTGACGTCAGGATGTTGTGTGACGTCAGGTCTTTGATGCGTAGTTCGCATGTGGCGTTGTAGATGCCGCCACAGTACTAAAGAGGGGGATAGATTGAGGGAAGTTGTTGGGACCCAGTTCAAGATCGCAAATTATGATTCTCATATTAGCCAAAAAAGAAACAACAGTGAACATAGATTCTGTTAACACGACGCAATCGCATTTTTTAAATATCCATTTCACCGTATGATTTACCATAAAAGACAAAAACAATACAAATAAAAAAAATACTGCTGTATTTTGACATCATTTGGAGAACAGAGGGGTAATTCCTGTACTTTTATAAACGTTTGCGTCCTAGTCTCAGTCTCAATCTGTGAAAAAAACCCTCTTATTTATCTGTTATGTAAATGTTTGACATTGATAGTCACTGATAAGAGATTGCAACTTGAATTTGAATTTTGAAGTACGTGAATTGGCCTTCTGTTATAGCCAAAAGGTCTTTAATTTGAACATACCTTGCCGGTATTCCAGTCGTTGAGTAGGATCCTGGCCGCAGATTCCTGATCGGGCACACCACCTTTCTTAAACCTACCCATACGAGATGCCACGTGTGCGAAGAATTCCTGAAACAATCATATTTTTATCCGATAAAGAAAGAAAGAAAGAAAGAAAGAATAATGTTTATTTGGACACAGTTCGTGAAACACAAAAAACAAAAAAAAACAAAAGTGAAAATAATATTTTAACAATAATAGTATGTGCCTCACGGCTGCGCCAAAAAGGTTCATTTCAGCATTAATGCCAGACAGGTGCTGTCTGACGCTGGTTTTCTAATGAACCTATGAACGATAAAATAAATGAGCCTGTGTGCCAGTGGTACCAATCACGCCATGCTCCCTAGAAATTCCATCACCTTTTTTTTCATTTATACGTTTATAATACTTTTGTACCCAATATGTACTCAATTTGTACATACTTTAAAAAAAAAGTACCTTGAATGGCTAAGAGTACAGACACTTCATTAATTTATTATGCTGATGACTTAAACTTACGTAGATGCTTATTGTATTAACAAAGTGTCTAAAAATAATTGTACTGTTGTTTTTACCATTAATAATGCAAGTTGTGACTACTTATGTCGAGTTTAATTTTATCAGGCTTTTGAAATAAGCGCCTGAGCAAAAATGCATAGCAAAGTGTATAATATGCTTTGCATATATTAAATTGTTAGGCGTTGTAAAGTAAATAATTGTAAATAGCAGGGGCGCAGCTAACCAATAACCCGATTCCTGTCGGCTTCCCTTAGGAAATTATGACAGTCAGTAGTTCTCAGCAGTGTTTAATAATAACACTGAATGTATTATTTAATACTTACACCATAAAATTAAAGTATTACAAAACCCTAACCTACATTAAAAAAATTGTCTTTATATTCCAACGAAAACAAAACATTTAAAGTACGCGCCAATTTTGCTCTAGTGCCTCCAGTATAACTCGTTGTCCGCCCGGGTTAAGAAAACTTAAATTTCTATACAAAATAATCTCGTGATGACGTCACTTCAGGTCACGTGACACGCTGTTTTTTGAGGCAATAGTAAGCCGTAAAAAGTCGAGTTATGATAGGTACAGTGTAGGAATCCATTCGCTGAATTTCGTAAGCGTTCGGTTTGGTTCGGGACGGGGCCGGGGGGAGGGACAAGCTCCACGCTCCACGCACGCAATAATTTTATATGTTTGTTGACGTTTGACGTAAATAGTTAATAGAATTTATAACCTTTAATTTTGTTGATACTTGTAGTTAATTAGCATTTTGTTCATTGTATTCATATAAGTTATTAGTGTAGTATTAGTGTAACAATTAGAATTGGATAATCGTGAGTTTGTTGTGAAATTGTGCGTTCGCCGTCGTTGTAATTAGGAATTTGTGGTAAGTCGATAGATTAGCAAGTTGAAATTACTTTTTTAGAGTAGATTTGAAAAGTTATTAGTAGGGTGGCGGCATTAATAGTTTAATATTGTTGTGTGACAGATTATTTGCTTCGTGAGGAAACATGCTTTTCAAGGTTAAGTTTTGAAAATAAGAAACACATAATTAGGCTAGGTCGTGCTCGACCAGATATGACTATAAACTACAAACGACGTGATGGGTTGGAATGTTTCCCTTTACGATAAATATCAATCTGGTAGTTGGACTGGTAGTTAGTTGTAAATTAAATAAGATGTTTTGTTTTCCATGTTTACTTTTCTCAAATTCTAGTAGTTTATGGAATAAAGGGGGTTTTACAGATATTAATAATCTGACGAATTCATCAAAAAAACATGTGCAGACTGAAAAGCATATTCGTAGCTGTTTAGATTTACATGACTTCGGGAATAGTAGGATAGAACCATTTTTCACTAATTCGCTTGAAACTCATAATAGGAAAGTAGCTCGAAATAATAATAAAACAAATAATAATAATTTAATAATAATAATTTAATGAAACGGTTTATCGACACCGTTATTTTGTTAGGTAAACAAGAAGTAGCTTTTCGCGGCCACGATGAACGTCCGAATTCTGATAACCGCGGTAATTATATTGAAACCTTGTTATATCTGAGCAAGTATGACACCGTATTGGACTCTCATTTGGAACTATGTTCTTCAGTTCAGAACCCCGTGTTTTCTGGTCTTTCAAGTGATATTCAAAATGATTTAATACATAGGTAGTATTGCATCCGTTTTACGAGACCACATTAGAATCGAGATAGATAAAGCTCCATTTCTGTCTGTAATGATTGACGAAACTCCCGATGTCAGTCATAGGGAGCAATTGACTGTAATTTTTCGATATTTATCTGAAACTGGAATCGAAGAACGATTCCTAGGTTTTTACGATGTTAGCGGAAGTCGAACTGCTGAAGTTTTATACAAACAGTTGTTATAAATACTTGACCAGTATCGTTGTAGGAATAAGTTAGTTGGTCAGTCTTACGACGGCGCGGCAGATTTTTTTTATTTTTGTTTTTTTTTTTTTGTTTTTGCTCCGGCTTACCTTTCTCATAAACTCACCCTTCGCCACTGGTAAATAGTTATGCAGTTAGTTAGTTATGTTAACGCATAACTAGTTACATTTTATTGAATCTATGCGTGGCGAAGCATAGTTTTTTACACTGCTTAATTAATATCAAAATTTTATACATTCTTATAAATTCGATAAATGAATAAATAAATATGTTCAGCCGCCTGTCTGTCCGTGAGATTTCGCGGACTAGTGAAAGTTTAATAATTATCGACTTTATTTCAATCACCGCTAAGTTCATATTTTTTAGCACTTAAAAACGACGCTTTGCCAAGTGAAGAACTTACCTGTGGTGTATTAAAGTCTGGTATACAATAAAGCTCAGTCAGCGTTTGTTTGTTGGCCCTCTGCAAGATGGCGGCCGCCGGTGTGACAGGGTCCTTCAAGCTGCCCACGCGCACCGCGTTCTTCAGCGCCACGGACGAGTCGCTCTCTGGTCCGGAGTGGAATACTATGCCGGGACTGTCCAGGATCTTGATCTTGGAGTCTAGCTGGACTGTTTGCATTTGTCTGGAATGGTTGTAAGATGGGTTAGTTATTTTTCTTAGCTGAAAGCAGCTTGGGATGGAATCCCTATCTTCACAATAGACACTTCACAATCAAGAAAACTGACAAGTCCATTGAAATCTTTGTTTCCAATTAGGTTTGATTTTTTTTAAAGTAATTTTTAGTTTATTGAAAAAGTCAGTCAGGAGTAATATAATACTATTACTTCTGACTTTGAATTTATTTTTCTGAAAACACATGTTTGTTTTTGATTGTTGAATCTAAATCGCGAACGTAGTAAAATTGATGGCACAGAGATAAGACACTTGATTCAACATTCAGAAACCAATTGTAGGAAAGAGACCATCTCATCTTGACCTGTGTATGTGATTTGATGTCATGGGTTTTGAAAATATGATTTGCAATTATTGTGAAAATTAAAGTTAGTGCAAGAGTACGAAGTTACGATTGCTGAGTATACCTTTGCAACAAAGGGTCGAGAAATCTGTAACTAGGTTTTATATTAAGACCTACGTAGCATCTCTGTAACTAGGTTTTATATTAAGACCTACGTAGCATCTCTGTAACTAGGTTTTATATTAAGACCTACGTAGCATCTCTGTAACTAGGTTTTATATTAAGACCTACGTAGCATCTCTGTAACTAGGTTTTATATTAAGACCTACGTAGCATCTCTGTAACTAGGTTTTATATTAGGACCTACGTAGCATCCCACTCAATGGTAAAGTTTTACAGTCGGCCGCCAACTGACCCCAACTCTCATTGGGAATGCTGGTATTGGTGAATGGTGGTTACCCGAAGGATGTGTGGTATTACATAAATGGATAAAATAAGAAATATAATAATATACCGCATGAAATTTTTTACCGTCTCGAGAATAATATGGTGTGTTGTGTAAATGGAACAGAAGCCATACCCGGGAATATTTGCTTAGTACCATTGAGATACAAAAGTTCCAAATATCCTTAAAAAAACATGAAAACTATCCATCATATATCATGATAAATTCCGCGCATCTAGTAGGGTGCGTATGAGGGTAGGGTTCTTTTTTATTTTCTATTTTTAATGTTCTGGAATGAAAAGTTCACTTTATATGCTTGGTATTTATCGATAAATCAATTTCATTCTAGGTTATTGAAAAAAATTAAAACATTAAAATTTCTATGCCATAGGCTTCTACTCCGTTCACCTATTATACCCTATTTTTTTCGAGACGGTAAAAAACTTCATGCGGTATATATATAAAAGAAGTACAGAAGTAATATAGATAAAAGAAGTACAGAAAATGTCGTGAGGAAAGTTTTGAGTACCTATGAATGTCGATGGCTATAAGAGTACGAGAAGAGCAAAGAAACGATGGATGAACTGTGTGTAAGATGAGCTAGAAAGGAGGTGATTTTCGAGATGACAACTAATAGAGAAGTATGGAAGAATGGGGCATGTTGCGCCTACCACAAATAAATTAAGATAAGGGGATAAGGATAATGATGATTCTAAGTAGTAGCCCAGAGCCTGGAAGTGCCTGGCTTATAGAATAGCATAATCAGCCTATAATATTCCCACTGCTGGGACACAGGCCTCCTCTCTGAGAGAGAGTGGGCCGTAATCTACCACGCAGGCCCAGTGCGGGTTGGTAGATATCACATAACTTCGAATTTTTGGTTCTAGAACATGGCGGTTTCCTCACGATGTTTTCCTCCACCATTTCGAGAGCAGTGGTGATGAAATAATTTACACAAAGTGAAGCTCCTGTGAGGGATTAAACCTACGACCTAAAACTTGTAAGTCGCGGCCGTTACTTCCTGGCTTATAGGACTTATTTATTTATTTATTTATTTAGGTTTGCCAACAATTGTTTACACAATACATTTACACAAAATTCCATAATATTAAATACATTTTATAAGTGCAACAATCACTTACAAGCTAACACAACATGCACCATTTATGGTTTTACATAATAATACAAAGCCAAAAAGGATATTTACAATTAATTCAATAATTCTTTAAAAGTAACTGGTGAAAAAATATAGGTGTATACCGGCAGGTTTTTTTTTCCAAGCCCGTTTATGTCATATTCTGAACAATAGCTAATAGAGAAAAACGCAGAAGAAAATTAAATGCAGTGAAAAAATAAATAAACAGTACTCACTTAGTAACACCCGGCGTACTTCCAACATTGCAAGCTTTAGACCTGTTCAGACTGTTGATGATGGAGCTCTTGCCCACGTTGGGCAGACCAACCACACCCACTGTGATAGAGGTCTTGATGCCCTTGTTGCGGCAGTAGTTACCTAGCAGACTCATTATTAACTCTGCGCCGACGCATGCTGAGCCTGGGAATGGAGAATAAGGTGTTATGAATATTGATTATTGTGAAAGATAGACCGTCGAGTTGTCGAGTGAGTCTGAGTGAAGGCTCTAATCAGAAATTGCTAAATTTTTGTTTTCACCAACTGGTAATGTCTTCCAAAGAAGGTTTATTAGCCACTCATGCAAACCCAGTTTAGGTTCTCAATATAATACATAGTTGGCAATAGCAATAGACAAAATTTGTTGTATTATAAAGAAAAACCTGCTCTACTGAATCATAACATCCCCCTTACATTTATTGAATTAAGAATTAATAAAATTATAAGCTTTGTAACCAGCTAAATTATCAAAAAAAATGTAGCTGTATTTCAAACCACATATTAACAAATAAAATAATTACCTTTCATCTGCTTGTCCTTAACAACATGCTTCATCTTCCTCGTCCCTAGATTATGCTGTTGGTCTTGCGTTGAAGCCTTGAACGGTACTGCGGGGGCTGTCCGACGCAAGTACTTGAGCCAAGCTTCGAGGTTGGTGCGAGGAACCAGGTCTGCTTTGTTCAGAACTAGGACTAGACGCTTGCCTGACTCTCGGACTGCTTCTTCTACTTGAGAACAGCGTGTGCCTGGAGATTTTGGTTTAATTATTAATAGACGGGACCATAGACATGAATAAAAAACACCAAACACGAAAATATCTACTATTAATAAGTTTAAAATTACTTCTACAATTATTTAGTTAACATTTATCTAATTAATAAGGTACTAATAAAGAATTCTGTCTGTATTTTTTTTATTGTTTTATTTATTTTGTAATCCCCTAGTAGGATTTATCTAAGTCCGTAGGTGTGTCCGTGGCATCACAGTGGGCCCTATCAGAATACCAGCACTGCGGTATTTTTTTTTTTTAATATCGCCGCATTATGCTGAGATAGGAGCCTTTTTGGCCTCCCACAGGGGCCACAGGTCGTTATTATTCTGTTAGTTTATAAATGCTCCTTTTTTGGATTTTTATTTTTATTATTATTTACTGTTTGTATTTCCTGTGCGTGTCCCGAATAAGATATTTTTCTTTCTTTCTTTATGACAAGTTAGGCTATTTTTTTTATTTGAAATCAAATCAAAGTATCTTATTTCACATATTCACATGAGCACTTATGAAACGTCAGAATTTAGGTGCATAGTTCCAATTGGTTGTTTCCTATGGAGAAGAGCCGGCAAGAAACTCCATGGTTACTCTTTTAAAAATAATTGGCTTTTTAACAGTGTTAATAGGTATGGAGGACAGTGTAGGCCTTTTTACAAGTACCAGGTACTTAACAAAACAGAAAATGGTCAACAAATCTACAATCTACTATTAATTTTATTTCATTTGAAGAGAAGGCGAGTTTCGGTTGAGTGTTTAATTATTTTGTCAGAATAAACAAAATTTAAATGAAATGATAGTTATTTCTGAAAGTAGATCTTTTATTTTGATTATGATACCTTTACTCGTCAATTTTATGCACAATATTTTAACACTAGATGGCGCCGGCATTTTCAAATAACAAGGTAAATGAATAATTTCCTCACCTAAAGGATCTCTGGCATCAACAACTTCTAAGATCACTTCAGCTTCGGATATAACCTTCTTAAACTCTCTGTAGTAAGTCTTGAGCGAGTTTTCTTTTTTTCTGTCTTTCCCAAACTCGACATCATCTGTTGGTCCGTCACCTTTGAATGCATCGTGGACTTTACCTCTAGCTTGTGCGTTTTGAACCTGGAATTATTGAAAATTTTATGGTTGTATAGGGGACCGGGTACATTTCTAATCATAGAGGAAATTCTAGGCAGACCACTACATTTCTCAAGTTATTAAACATAGTAATCAAATGTGTAATCAACTAAAAGCAGGCCCTCATTGTGGTCTTCTTCTTAATGTTCCCACTGCTGGGAATCAGGCCTCCTGTCTGTAAAAGGGGTTCTTAGCATACGATACTAGTACAGAAATAACTTACCAATGTTCCCATACTAATTTTAGTCCCCTTCTTTTCTTCCTTTTTCTTTTGTTTCTCTTGTTTAGCTAGTTCTCGTTTTTTCTCTCTCTCTTCTTCCTTATGCTTTTTCACAGCCTCTACCTCCTTCAGAATGTCATCTTTGAATGGGCAACCATTAGGAATCTGTATGGGCTTGGCTTTCTTTGATTTGGGATTCTTCTTTGCTTCTTTCTTTAATTTTCTGTTGTGATCTTTTACTTTCTTTTCTATTTTGTAGCGAAGACGAGCTGGCTGCCTCTTTGATGGTTTTTCTGAGGGAATAAATTGTTTAAATTAAGTTTCATTCCGGACGTCTTCATTGACAGGTGTGCTAGACACAAATTTTAAAGGTTATATTTGGATTTTTCAATGTTTTCAGTAAATGCATGTTACTAACATTTAGAGCATATTAATGTTTTTTATTATACTAAATAATTAGTAAGTATAATGATATAAAACATTGCTGAATGTTACTATGGCTATGCAATAATGACCGCTCTCTATCTGTTTAGTTAAGTTTTTGTCGATAAAATATACGGCAGCTATAATATATACGCTACATTTATTCTACTGAGCGGGATATTGGGCAGTAAAAGCTTGAATTTGTTTTAAAATTATCATCATCAAAATTGCAATATTCCATGCTCTTACAAGTTACGACAGGGTCAATTGGCAATTTTATTGCTTTACTTACTCAATTTAAACTTAGCCATCGTGCTAGAGATATTTTTCTTCTTATTATTGACGACTACACTATGTTTAAACCTATAAAAATTATTTATTTAATTATTTTGCAGTTCACTTTACCGAACCTAACCAAGTTATTTCAAGAATGACATTGACATATTGACAAAAGAATATGATGTTTTAAAACATTACAAATTAGGGATATCTCTACTTCTGTATGGTAATAATAAGGCTGTCTCTTTTTAAAGAAAAATGTTATGCTTTGACTAATGTGATAAGTTTCCTAGTTTTGAAATGGAACGCTTGAAGCATGGCAGCTGTCAATATAATGTCAAAATAAAAACATGTGCTTGGCAATGTTCCACAGAATATTAAACTTTTGTTCGGAAATCAATTTTTATTTAAAATTTAACAACTTACTATTTATACAGTAAAAAATGATAAAATTCATATTACGTGCAAAACAAAAAAATCTCTAACTTTTATTTTTTTTTTAGGAAGGATTACATTTAACAAAAGTAAACTCTAAATAAAATTACAGATGATTGCATCTGTAATTTGTGTGTGTAATAGCTCCTACACACTATGCCGGCGGCATTGCCGCGCGGCACGTACCCCTGGCTTTTGCACCTTCATTTCCTTTGCGATCCTTTGTGCGGCAGGGCCGGGCGCGCCATTGCCGCTTTGGCGGCCATGCCGCCGGCATAGTGTGTAGGAGATATAAGATGTAACAAATTTAAACTCTAAAAAATTTTTAAACTAATAAGATTGCCTTACAGTTTTATTTAGAGTTTATGTTTGTTTAAAACATAACATGCCTGTATTCCCCGATGATGTAGGTTTCATATGATCGGAGGAGAGGAGAGCAGATGCGAACCTTATCATTGCTATTGGCATGGCCAATTTTCCACTAAACCGGGCACAAATTCAACTCAAACTTCGGATTGCTACTGGTAAATTATTGATACACACTGATTTACCAATACCTACAGCTTAGCTTCCGAATCTTTTTCAACTCATAACCAGAGCGAGCCCTCTCTGCCCCAAAACATGCAGTCCAAGTGACCCACAGACGTAGAAGTGACCTCTGCGCTGCCACCGGTAACGCCGTGGAACTGGTGCAGTTTTGTGCCAACAAAATTTGAATTACTGTCGTGTCAGCGACACGAAGAAGACCAGACCAAATAATAAGTATAAACTTTTAATTAATTTTCTATTAATTAAAATTTATTTATTTATTTATTTATTAAAACTTTTCACACTCAAAAAAGTACAAAGGCGGACTTAATGCCTTAGGCATTCTCTACCAGTCAACCAAGGGTGGTGAAGAGATTAGATGGCAGGTGCTCTAATTGAGAGGAACAAAGAAAAAAAATATTCTAATGACTTATAACTAAAATAGATACAACAATACATAAATAGATTACAAACTACATACCCATACATACATACATATTTACTATAATATATACCTATATTAAATATATATACAAATATACGAAATCAAGGGAGAGGGGTGTTGAGATGACTCTACTCTATTTATTTTGAAAATAACTCCACAGTTTCCGCTTAAATGCATACCGACTGGTGGCCGTCCTGATATCAAGAGGAAGCGCATTCCAAAGAAGAATGGACTGAATATGAAAGGAAGAATGAACAAAGTCAGAAGTATGAGAAGGGCAGAGAAGGAGAAGATTGTTAGAAGAACGCAGATTCTTAGTGTGAGAAGAACATAGATATTGGAAGTGAGACACAAGATAAGAAGGAGGAGTGGGAGAGTTGAGAAGGGAGAAAAGCGTGGTCAAAGCGCGTAAACTTCTCCTTTGGCGAATGGACATCCATTTGAGCTCAGATCTATAGCTAGACACATGGTCATATTTTCTGAGGTTGAAAATAAACCGGATACAAAAAAAAAAAAAAAAAAAAAAAAAAAAAAAAAAAAAAAAAAAAAAAAAAAAAAAAAAAAAAAAAAATTCATGAAAATTCCTAGATCATTCGATATCCAAATCTTTTAATTATTATTTGCCGATATTTTTATTTTAGAAACAATTTTTGCCGACTCTTTGGTCTTCTGGTCGCAGGCGCGACTGAGTAGGTACAGCTATGGTCCTGGGTTCGATTCCCAGATCCATGCACCTGTGATTGCGCATACCCTGTGCTGTATAACGGTGTATCTTGACTATCTAGGTTAGGTAGGTACTTTAATTTAATAGAAATACTACGTTTACATAACCCAAACCAAACAACAACAAAAGGCATAAGATTATTGTTTGGTTGAAGCGCGTTATTGTTACTTTGGTCTAATATATTCTATTATTATAAGAACAATCATCCTTGGTGGTATTTATGAATAAAAGGCGAATATAATGGCATTCATGATTTGCATCATTTCAAATCCATGCCACTCCGAAATCCAACCTAGACTTGAAAGTTGAAACAAAGGTAATTAAATCAGTAGGTACGATTATGTCTACAAACCATAATTTACGAACATTCATTTAGGGTTCATTCCAATAGTCCAAAACGAGGTTGCAAGCAATGGAAGCTATCTGAACCTAATGAGTAAACATTGAACATTTGGTAAACAAAACACGTCGTGGTTCATTCATCGTTGGATATCGTGAATGAATTTCCTTGCGGGGTTATGTGAGGCCTGGCGACGGCCACGCCATATGACGGCTTTGTTCACGGGCAGCAGCTGCGCTTTGCTCGCGAAACGGTCGTTTGTTTGTTACCTGAACAGGTAACAGAAGCAACAGGTCATTTCTCCGGGCGAGGGGAGCGCGGTTACCACCGGCCGCCGCCGACGAGACAGTCGCGTTCTGTTCTCCGCAGTGACAGCACGTCGCTATCCGCGTCCGCGCGCTCCACAAACCGCGATATATTTCGAATACATCGCGCAAGTAATGTGCGCGAACGCACACCTCGATAATCCGTTTGTCGGCAGCCAGTCGTGACAGTGCAAATGTCTCCCAGTTTAGAAGGGATCATGTTTAACAGAAACGCGAACCTGTCGGCGCGCCGGCCGTTGTTGGCGGAACCGCAAAAGCCTCTAATGGTCCCACCACGCGCGCCTCCCCGCGACACTGGCCCGCACAGGCCCTTGCCCGCGCCCAGGAATCTGCCTACAGATTATTCCTACGAATACCGACCAGATTATTGGAAACCATCGAACGTGGAACTCGAAAGGCGACTGCAAGAGACAAGGGCACGCGAGAAAGTTGGATACTTTCAAGATAAAGTTACGCCTCCAGAAATAAGTTTGGATCGAAGGGAAGCAGAACTAGTGTTCAGATTCGATCCGCAGGCGTCTGACGAATACCTTTCGAGTCAGTACCGTGCCCCGGTAGTGCATTATGCGAAGCCCCCGACTCCGGCGAACGGGTTCGCTGCCCGTGTGCCCGAGAGAGACGGGCCTTTCGTGTTCGGGGTGCACAGTCCGAGCCAGTTCCCGATCTCGCGGCGCGACGACGACGACTACGACTACTCGGAGGTGGCCGAGGAGAACGGGCGCACTGTGATACGAGACGATGTGTCTGAGGACTTGAACTGCTGTGATAAAGTGAACGAGTGGGCGGTGAGGGACAAGAAGAGCAGGCGGACTTTGAACCGAATGTTTCAGATAAAAGATAGGAGGAAGGTGAAAGGTGGAAAGAAGGAGAAGATAAAGTGTGTGTTGGTGGGTGATGGCGCTGTGGGGAAGAGCTCGCTGATAGCGGCGTACGCGCAGGACACGTTCCGGGAGGATTACCAGCCTACAGCTTACGACACATTCAATGGTGAGTTTACTTGTAAATGCAATAAGAATACCTTATATGAAACAATACATTCTCCAGGTAACAAGAATATGTTTGAGATAAAAACAAAGACATCATCGCTCCGCGGGCGCCGGGCGGCCAGTTGCGTGACTTATCGCGAGCGACCCTGATTTGTGGAGATAATGAGTGATTACCTCTAGAATTATCGTCTGGCGAACGATCGTATCGTTAGCTGCATTTTACGATAGTAATGTGTTTTGTTAAAACTGGCGCTACAAACAATTTTTACAAGATAACAATGTAATCCAAAAATGCTTAGACAAACGTACTTTTTGTTGCATAAGTAGAATAGGTACTATACTAGGTCCCGGTTTCTGAAAGTTAATCAATACAAAAATCAGCTGACAAGTTTTCAAACTCCTGTGATTGGCTGAAATAACAAGAGCCAATCATACCTATCACTTGACAATATGTTACAAATTTTTACGTTGATTGGCCTTTCAGAAACCGGAGGCAATTAGAGACGGGAAGCCCATTTCTTATTAAAAAAGAAAACTGAGCCAACTAAAGAAACCCATAAAATATTCTTAAGAAACTGCTTTTTATGTAACTACTAACACATATCGAAAGCCGTAATAAAAACTGTAGTAACTAGTACTATTTAGTAAAAATCACATAGTGAAAACTTAGATGAAGTTAGCTGTCAATAGCGTCCGGGGGCGTAAGTCCGCTTAAGAAGATACGGGCCCGTTCGAAAGTAATCCGAACCTTCGGTTTGAACCAAACACCCGAATAATTAACTTTTTCGGACGGGCCAAAACACATTCGGATTAGGGACAACTGATGAATCGTGGTCATTCATTCGTAGGTCGGGCACTCGGGCCCCAAACTAATTTTATGTCCGCTGCCGCTACGGAGTAGGAATCACCCGTAACTTCGGCCGAAACTACAGTTATGGTGCTAGTCCTCCTGTTCACTGCAAGCTCACTTCACTGTTTTCATTGTCAGTCATCATTAATCAATTTTAAACTACGATTCCAAACTAGTACACAACCTAGGTACCATAGATTAAAACAATGCATGTAAACTGAATGCTTTGTTCATCCTTTCAAGATCATCAGAAATCATCAAGCTAAGTAGAGCAGAAGCATTGGTGCAGTACACACTTATCATAACAGAATCAAGAGTTCTTTACTTTTTCGCTCTAGTTGGCTATGATTAACCCGTTCCAATTAAAAATCTTGTTGTTTTCTAGCCATAAAGAAACCTCAAAGAGGGCATAAAAATATCTTAACATGCCTCACCTTATTGATAAAGAAAAGAGTATCTACAATTGCACAAGCTCCTCTAAGTAGGTATATAGGTACGCGGGAATGTATAAATAAGTTGAGCCTTTCTAAATACGATTGTTTACTTTGATTACGTACATTACAAAGGAAACTGCCATACGCGGTAATCCGTGTCGCTACTACGCTATCAAAATAGCAAGGATTGGCCTTGACCGAGACGGGGCGAACTTCACTTTGATGAGTTAACACAAAGAGACTGCGAAAATGTTGTGAACCTCTGAAAACGGACTAAGTAATTTCGCATTCACTGAAGTTGATGCAAGGTTTTTAACATCTGCCAAACATGCAAGCGAGTGCTGGTCTTTGGACTTTTAATTATTATGTATAATATAGGCAATAGACCGTACATTTTAAACTTACTACATAATATTCATACATAAATGTATGAAATAAAAATACACAGCAGGAGTCAATGACTCGTCCAGACATTTTCTGTTGGCTTATCAACAAAAGAAACTTGTTTTAAACACACGTAGCAATAACACCGTGGTCGGTTTCTTATTTAAAATTCTTGTTACGCTTTCTCATTTCAATTTATAACTGGCATTCAGAATCATTTTTTTTTTCATATTACATAATTTAAATTATATCATTGTTTTTTTATAGACCTTGGGAAAGTAAGTGGCCCGTTTCGCTACCCACTATACTCCATTCATAATAAGATGACACAACTGACATGTGTCAGAAATAAAATTACTTACAAAACTACAATTAAAGAAGTGATATTTTTAAAGCAAAACAAATAATAACTATGACTAATTATCAACAATACATACCTACCCACACAGGGATTTCAATGAACACGATAATTAATTATGTCAGCTTCTTTCAATATGTAGATTACACTGCTGTCATTCGTGTCAACCTATACTTTACACAGTATAGTGTACCTACATGTGGTAGATAGGTAGTTATGAGATCTTCGTAATAGAATTACTTCTATTTTCTAGATGTGTGTTAGTAGTAAAGTAAGCCGCAGAACATCTGGCTCATTTTCGAGTCTGAAATAGTGTTCTGGATAATGTAATCCCAGAAATGATGGCACAGATTATGATTTAGCAAGCATACAATATAAATCTTTCTATCAATAACTACGGACGATCGAAGATACTCAATAATGAAGAACAGATGCGAAATTTCTACGAACTCTACCTTGTGTAAATAATGATCCTAGCTGACGTGACGTCAAATAAGCTATTTTTAGTTGGTTATTTGCTTTTATGTAGTTCATCTTCTATCATTCGGAAAATTCTTAGCTTACAAAAAGAATCACTTTTTTTAAATACCTAATAAGAAGCATTCAACCATTAGGTATTTGCGAATAACTAAAGCCGATAAAAATTACAGGCACGGAATTCAAAACAAACTAAAAATACTAATTACTTAGTTAAGTAACATCCCAACATTATTATTAAAATAAGGTAGTAAACAACTAAACAATAAAACTAAGTGATTCTGCAAAAACTCGTTAAAAAGTCAAACGTGTTGTAACATTAGGTAACTACACGTTAATTTAAATTACATACTTAACGAAATAACATTAAATATAAACAATTGAATCATTCTAAACTACAAGTCTATGACCGACCTTGTGATAGCAAAATGTAAATAAGCCCCAAATAAAAGTTCTTCGAAAGTGTATTCTTGGATTAAATTCAGAAATTCATCATCCTATTCTTTCGAATATAAACAGAATTCTGCTGTTTAGATTTTCGTAGAAAATCGCACAATTTGAAAGTGAGTCATGCATTTGAACCAGTCATCCTTGAAGTAGCAATATCAATATTATCAGCATAAAAACTTCCACTGCTGAACATGGCCTTCCAAAGACAAACAATGAAATGTCAAAAAGGGGTACAGCCGTGCAGGCAGACTGATATCTACCACCAATCGCGTCATAGGACAAGTTAAGGCTCGTGCGGACAGAATGGATCGACAGTTGATCCATTCTGTAAACATCTCACCGTGAAGAGTGAAGTGAGCATGAAGTGAGCTGTCCATAGTGTCAATCCCTAGCTTTAGGTGCAATGACAGCTCACCACGAGCTCACTTCACCCAAGTTATCACGGTGAGATGTTTGCAGAATAGCACGGTAGGTTCGTTCATTATTAACTTATCCTATGACGCGATTGGTAGCACTGTTCTGTAAGTCGCCATTTTGAACTCTATTCGTTTTGAAACTAAGTTTGACAAACAATGGTGCCAACATGACGACAAGAGACAAGATACAGTGAACGGTCTTTATTGGTCAGTTTCCCAGGGGTGGTCAACCGTTTGATTGCAATAACACAAAAATTGTTCTTTCATAATATCTTAGCCATAATTTTCCCTTAGATATGTTCATTACATTTTTATTATCACTTAGGTCCTCGTGACGTGTAATCTCTGCCATTACATACGAGTATGTATTTAGTTTGGTATACTTACACCGTTGATACCTACTTGAATTTTATAAACTGTGATAAGTGCGTTTCTTGTTAAATTACCTTATCTATGACATAACAAACACCAAGGTGTTTTGGTACCTAATTCGCAAAACATATTATTTGAGTTAGAACATTAACGGCCGAACCCAATAACCTATTGTCAGTAAAAGACAGATTGCTATTGATGGTAGACAGTATAATTCTATCTGTCAGTGTGTCACATTCCATAGGATTCCTAGTCTCTGACAGATTATTGGGACGTTAAAACCATATAGATAGATAGATAGATAGATTTTCTATCTCCAGTATGCAAAATCTGGTGATGGTTATTGACAGTTATTGGGTTCGGCTGTTATACGATAATTGTTGTTGGTTGTTCCTGAGTTCCCGGGATATTGGAATGAAACCTACAGCTGTAATCAGTTTTCCCTTCTCTCCTACAAGCTATTGAACATAGCTTGTAGGAGAGAAGGGAGATATTCTAGTGATAATTCAATGCCTCTGAAGTAGGTATTACAATTATGATTCCACATCTTTATTTCCACAAAACAGAAAACAAATACCTAGAGCTCTTCCATAGAAGAGAAACGAGTTTTCTACGGGTTTTGTCGACGGAAGAATCGACAAAATGACAGATTGTGATTGTTTATCTGTAATTTTGTCTATTCTTCCGTCGAAAAACCCCGTTTCTATTGTGGACTAAAATTACTAATAAGTGCGAATTTCGTTGGTGAAATTCGCCAGACTGTAGACATACAGTCACAAAAGAGTGCCGAAGTAAGGAGTCCATTAGTAATGAAAGGCTCTTTTCGTCGTTGTATCCCAGTGTACTTGTGAGTCTTTTGAAGCCAAGGCGGCACGTCATAAACGTGATAACGTATCGAGTGAGACATAACACTTCTGTGAACTGGATATAAACGCATCCTTGAATCGAATGTCTAGATAACTGAATGATTAATAAACGGAACACTTTATTTTTTTTTGATGCTGTGACTTCCTACAGTATTATACTGTAGGTACGTTATTCGCTATAGTAGCGAAGCTTATCAACTGCAATTCATTTTCTGATAATAACCTATTGGTTACTAGCTGTTGACCGCGGCTTCGCCCGCGTGAACCCTGATTATTTTCCTAAAATAAAAGTAGCCTAAGTTACTCCTTTTAACAGCAGCTATCTGCCAGTGAAAGTCCCGTCAAAATCGGTCCAGCATTTTCAGAGATTAGCCGGAACAAACACACAGACATATAGACGGACAAAAATAAAAGTTTTTTTGTTATAAGTAAGTACCTACTTACCGTAGTACTTTTATATGCATTTAGTAAAAAAACTGTTATTTGTGTATGTATTGTATATTATATAATTTGTATAGCTGCAGAAACTATGTAGGTACAGCCAGGGAAGTTAATTGTTAAGTAAATTGACACCCTACGTCAATTTGCCGTATTACAGCTTATTTCATACAACTGTCAAAGAATGACAATTGTTATTAAAATAAATATACAGACAGTACTTAATATAAGTATACAGACAGTACTTAATTTAAGGTGATAGTCACTTTGCTTAATGTCCCTCAATTTACCACTGTCAAGTGTTTACGAAACATTCGATAAACATAGAGAATCAGTTATCGCTATTGGCGATTGTTATCAATTATTCGCGCCATACGATATCGGTATCGTTTCGTCATTTTCCTAGAAATCGAATTAAAATTATGAAAATGGAAAAATAAATATTCCTGGTGTGGTACTGGCAACACCTTTGTAAACTTCAGGATCCTTGCTTTCATAATATTTTATTATGTACCTTAAACCAATGTTGCCAGTGGCGCTAGCGCTACCTATTTCTATTGTTTAAATAAACATGCCCAGAATAAATTAGCAATAATTCTAGACAACAATTTTGTTCCCTATGGCTCTAAGGATGAATTTAAATGCAATAATAGAGCCATCAACATCTATTGTGACATTTAAGCACTAATTTATTGATAACTAACAAAGCCTATCGTATAACATTAATAAACAGCATCACATTATGCCGAATATAATCTAAGTATTCGAAATTCAAATCACGCGCGAACTTCGTATGACAATAGAATAAAATATTATTACCAAAAACTAAAAAAAAAAATAGAGGATTCCCACCATACCTGCACGTAGGATAGGGTTGTTGAACCTTTTTAATATGTAGTCTCTAATACCGAGACCAATTAATGTTACACCGCCTTTGGGATCTGAATACAGAGTGGAACAAAACGTTTCATTAATCAAGAGGATGTATGGAAGGATCAGTTTTGAATATTTTGTAAAAATACTAATTAATTGTGGCGATAGTGCTTGAGTTAAAACAACGTACGGTCAAGGAATAAAAATGTTACTTCACTTGGACCTTGTTATTTTTTCGATTACGTACGTAGGTACCTATCAACATTTTTTAAGACATCTTGTAAGTAGGTACTTACGCATTTTTTTTTCTTTTTCGACAGCTATTTAACTCGTAGCCTGTTTCTTTGCCGTTGATCTTGGAGAAAAAGGAAAAGATAAAAAACACATTATCCTCGTGTCATCCCACGCCAGTCCCAAGTCGTTAACATCGTAACTCGTAAGAGTTACTTTTGTACTTATAGATAGACGAGGGACTGACCACTTCTGTACTTAGAAACATTAAGTAGTATACTGACTGTTGCTAAGTATTGCCCATGTTAATATCGAACTTAAAACTAAGGTACTTAAAACCCTTTTAACTCGAAAGTCAGAATAAAAAACACAAAGTTACCAACAATCTACTAGCCTAGGCGCTGAAAAATAATGCAGTCACCAGCTAAACATGAACTTCTCAAAAAAAAAAGGGATGATGGTGAAGTAGGTAACTATAGTGAGTTTCGGAACGTATTTCCTTATTTCCTCGGAAAAAATACAAATAAATGACTTGGTTACTCCAGTAGTCAACCATTTGAGAATTGCTGTGTCTAGGTCACATCTAGATGACCAATAACTTGCACATTTTTCCTTTACACCTCCGCTAATGACCATCAATAAGTAGGTAAGTCAACCCAAATGCTCCCAATAGTTTTCCGCGTTCGTTTGCTGTCCACATACTTTATTTCCGATCGCGGCCGTGTTGACACTTAAAGAATGACAAGTTCTCAGGAAGTAGGTACCTACTTCTCGTCAAGTCCTTGGCTGATTACAATGCGAATAGCATTAATAATCGATACATCCTTAATTTTGAGTACCTACTAAATATTTCTTGTTTACATTGTTTTGTGCCAGTTGTCCTGTAGAGATCTTCGTTGGTACAATATTTCTTGATGACAAGATCCGCTTTCTGATTTATCTTCTGATTTCCCCGCTTTTAATGTATTCGAAATGATTAATGTAATTTAGATAAGACGTTTAGTTAGAAATGTTACACACGTAATCGGCTTATTTGTAGAGATTTATCATTTGACTAAAATTAATGATAGTTTTAAGAAAATCCCGGTCATTAATTAAACCAGTAAACTAAATAGTAAAAGATGGGTCTCGAAATAATTCCCTTTAAAAATAATTACAGTCCTAAGCCAGAAGTTCGCTTGGCGCCGTAATTAGCGTCGTCTCTAAACTAAATTACAGCGTTTAAAAAAGTATTAAGTCGACGTCTATTGTGTCTCTTTGACAAAGAACTTGCTCCGTAGAGAAACCCATAAAAGACAATCCCTTTAACGGCATTTTGTTCAGAAGCCACAGAATGACAACATTGACAATACAGAGAAAGTCATGTCAATGTGGTTGTATGGCGCCTTTGACTTTTCCTTCTTTAAGTGTTATTTTATTGAAAAGGTAAAAACGAATTATAACAAAATTTCATTAGAACTCGGTAAGAAACAATCAGCCTTATCATAATCATTTATTTATTATTATTATACATACACACACTATCCTTACAGGATGTCCCCGATGCATTAGTGGCTTGCAAACATACAACATAAATAGAAATTCGACTTTATACGACTATTATCTTATATACTTAAAAATCTAAACTTTAAAAATACAAAAACATGACATAACTCTATTAAAAACACAATCTGAAGTCAGACTACAGAATTATGTGTACCTACCTATGTAATAATTATAAAACATGCTATAAAATCTTAACCTAAAATACAAAATCAGACTCAACACATAATATTAATATTTAAATATAACAAAATTCAACAAAACTCTTTCGAATTCACTCAGATTGCACGAAAATATGTCAATTCTCTCATGCACATCGTTTAGTACACATATTGTGCAGGTGAGGGGTGCTTTTGACAGCAGGTTGGTTCTGGCAGCAGGCACGGCTAGCAGTGGCGGTCGGCGCCGCCTCCACACGTACCGGTCTGGCACGCACAGCTTCAGGTGACGCAACACACCCGGGTTATGAGCTACTCCACGCAGGAGCTTTAGAGCATACATCATGATTCGTTTTGTCGACTAGAGATGAACCTAATCATGGTTATGACAAAAAATGTCAATGACATTCCGAACTACAATAACTCCGCCTAACTAAGGTCGTCACACACTTTGAAGATATTATAAAATATATAAGTATATTATCTTCGACACGCTCAAACTTCGATAACGCTCACCGTACAATTTAAATGGACCACCACACACAGTGAAGATAATATATATTTTGCCTAAAAGGTTTTTAAAGGATTTTTAGCGCTAATACACATATACAAGGGGATCTAGGAGAGGTTATTTACAACCAAATTGCCCCTTTTAACTTATAGGCCAATGTCAACCGTTTTCGAGTAATTTGACATAAAATGTCAAATGAAAACGGTTATTGTACAATTAATGAAATAAAAACATAAAATGTCAAATTACTCGAAAATGGTTGACATTGGCATAGGAGGCAAAAGGGGAAATTAAAAACAATGATTGACGACTTAAAACCAATAACCGTGTATATAATCTTGAATGTGTGTGATGAGTTCCACTTTTTCCATTCGTTTGCAAGACTTTCATAAAATATTCTTACTTTTAGATGACGTCAAATGTCTAGATGTCGGGGGCAATTAAAAACTTTGTTCGTATCTACACAATATGCTGGACTTAGTGTGGTAACGCCACATGATTTTTTATTCATGTGGTAACACTGTCGTAAGTTTGGTAATGGCATGACGTTGGCGGTTGCCATGATGATTATCTGATGCTAATGATTTAACACGAATTGAGTTTGCAAGCGTAGAATAGACTATGACATAATTGGCTTGACCTGGTATTGCAAATTGGACAGCACAAATGTAACAAAACCATTATCATTATAGTAGAGAACTGCTGCCCGCGGCTTCGCCCGCGTGAACCCAACTTTTTTTTCTAAAATAAGACTGGTCTAAGTTACTTCTTATAACATCTATCTGCCAGTGAAAGTCCCGTCAAAACCAGTCGAGCCGTTTCGGAGATTAGTCGGAACAAACAGATAGACGAACAGACAAAAAAAAAAAAGTTTTTTTGTAATAAATACCGTATATACTTCCATATGCATTTAGTAAAAGGCTGTTATTTTGACATTACAAACAGACACATCAATTTTATTTATTTGTATAGATAGATAGAGTTGCCCGCGACTCTTTACCGACTCTTTTTGACCTGCAAAGGAGAGAAGTTTCGATAGAGCTTCAAAGTCCACTAAGGAAGATTATTTAAAAAATGATATTTTTTTCTCAATTTACAGTTGTTTAGGCTGTGCGATGTCTTACAGTCAGCCAGAACAGGTCCTAAACTCCTCTATGATTGTTTTGAAATAAACCATAAAGCGTGAACTTACCGCAGCGTGGCCAAGCATGAAGAAACAGCGAAGATCTTCCGCGTTCAGACAATACGTTCATAAAAACATTGCCTATGCTAAACACACAGTAAGTAAGCCCAGGTACGCACGGACGATTTATTCACGCGGCGATTTTTTTCGCACACTGTCTTTTCAATGCTTTACTTAGCGTCAGAAGTAGAAAATCCAACAGTGTGTTTATTTTAACGCTCTGCTTAGCGCCAAGAGGTGAAAAGCCAACAGCGTGTTTTCAACGCGCAGGGAAGCAATCTGTTGGGTTCTCAACGCTCGGCTGCTCAACACCGAGAGTAGAAAATCCAGTACGCGATAATATCCCGCCGCGATATTTTGACGTCCGTGTGAACGTGGGGTTATTGCTTATCGTGATAGTTTCCAGGAACCCGTACGAAGGTATTATGTCTGCATGTTAATGTGAAAGTGTCAAGACAATGTACTTTCGCCGGCTTCTACATTAGCATGCGAATAATCTTGGGTTTAAAGAACTGTGGACATTGAAAGCGGCTAAACGTGGCTAAGCTTAATGACGCGGTAAATGAAAAGTTGAAAGTGGAAAAGGTGAAGTGAGTTTGGAGTGAGCTGTCAATGTAATCTGCCAATCCCTAACGTCAGATGGAATGACAGTTCAGTTCAATCTCACTTCACCTTTTTCACGGCGGGGTTTTTACTAAATAGACCGGCTGATCTGCGACTTCTGCGAGTGGTATTTGACAAAGGCTTCTTAGGTTGTATACCTCTGCACGCGTAGCATGACCACCGTAGAAACGGGTTTTGTCGACGGAAGAACAGACAAAATGACAGTTTAACAATCACAATCTGTCACTTTGTCTGTTCTTCCGTCGACACTGTCGTCGACTGGTCGGCGAAGTTTTCTTCACTATCAACTTATTGTTTTTTGTGGATATGGCTAAAAATTACGTTAGGGTTACAATGTAAAAAACGAATACGCTTTGATTATTTATTTGTCTAGCTATAGTGTCGCGCTGCAAAAGAACTTAAGGCTCGTGCGACACCGGTAATTGTTCTTCCGTGAACTTATATTTTGAGAAACACTGTATAACAGACGTCGACGGCAAAAAATCTTAATTTTCCATAAATACGCCATAGCCCATTGCGCGCTTTTATAATTTCTAACGTGACGGCATTAAGGCTCGTACAGACTAGCGCGACGCGACGGCGCGAAGCGACTCGAACAATACAATTTTTAAGAAAACTTGACGATGACGGTATAACAATAAGGCTTCTCCAGTGTTATATACTCTAAGAGTGGACATTATAGTGGACGTGTTGGATAATATCGTCGTAGTATCGTCACGTTACAAATTATAAAAGCGCACCAAGTACCTATACTAATTTCCAAACATACAATCATTTTATTTGATACATGATTTTGCAAACCGAAGTCGCGACTTCGTGTATTGCAATATTCTTTAATGGCGTCCATACGTGCGCGCGCAATAACTTCCATTGAGTTACAAAATAAAATAATCTTACAAGTTACATTACAACACCCATCGTTACGTTTAGAAATAATGTAGGTGAATGGGAAAAATTGTCTTTAACTGTTCTAATGATTAGCTAAGTTTCCTGTTAGCTTTTGTGAAGTTTGCATGCGAATAATATGAAATAGAAAACGTGTGAAATTAATGACACTTACTACTACTTACCTGTAGAATCCTGTTGATCCCGTATTTACTGATTATATTTATATCACTACACTGGCTAATCACCACAACCAGCAAAAACAGTTAAAAGTGAAGCAGTGCACAGACAGGCATTGCTTCACTTTTGACTGTTTCCCGCATTAGACATATCCTTTTGAAATCATTGGTTTCCCGCCATTCGTGGTGAGCTGACAGTTGACATTAGTGACAGCGACCTTACTGCTGACGTGCATGAGAAGTGCTTACGTAATTAGGATAAACTACATTACTAAATGACATTTTTATTTCATGGCAAACTAGACAACGTCGTTTTGCCCTGAAATAGGCCTCAATAAGAATTAAACTAGAAGGCCAATCAGCCTAATGTAATTTTCAACTGGGTCGACAGTATATTTTATAGTGAACCCTACGCGCCTAATTGTCTCCTGGAATCTTGTTTTATGGTACCTTTACCTACCTACTGTTACAACAAAGGGGGTACTCTACTCTCTTGTCTCTTTTAAGTAATGAATATAATATATTACGTATTGTATAATTATAGAATCAAGTTCTTCTTACTTAACAGACAGCTGTGCTGCAACACTCTGAAGAAAACAGCACTGCTGTTTTCTTCAGCCTTTGTTGCGCCACTTCTTCCCAGCTATTAAGAAGTGGTGAAGGGCGACCATTTTGGGCGACTGTCTTATGTCATTTTGACGTTCAAAAAGTGCTGATTCTCAGACTAATATGAATACATAAATGACTTTAGACTGTTATTTTAGTAATGAAGGCTCAGTTCTCCAATACTAGAAGGACCTACTTCTGTCATTGATGAACGTTACTTTACATATACTTATATTTGCCAATCCGTAAAAAAAAAAAATGCATGCATGCGTTTACGCAATACAGCATTACTTTAGTTCGACACATTGTATATTTTTATACACGAAGTACATTTCACAACCGAATGCATTGTGTATAGGGTTGCCAACTCTTTTTATAACAAATATAGTATTTTCGAAGCCATTGAATGAATGAATGAATGAAATACACCGATCCCAGCGTGGTTTAACCAGACTCGATAAATCGAATGAACCCCAAGATTTGCACTAGCCCATGAAGCCTCATTTTTCATAGGATTTCAAAGGCTATTGCAAATCGAGGAGTAGACCGGGGGGAAACTAATAATTGTTACACATCTCGCCATTTTGTATTGAAATTAAAGTAGGTACTACTGTAGTTTCAGCAATATATTTTATTAAGAAAATAGTATTTAGACCTCTAATATAGCAGGATACTATAATATACATAAAGTAGGGTTGGCAACCCTAATTGTGTATAACAAAAAGCAGTCAGTAATAAAAATTGAAAGTTTTCACAATGTTTATTCGTATGTACATTACATTACAACAGATCGGCCTATATTCTTCCGATAAACTTACAGGGAGAGTGGTGCAAGGGAATAAGGCCACGACTCACAAATTAACTGAACGGTTTTAAAACACTTGTGCTATTAACACAGGCTATTAATCCAGCTATTTAGATATTCAATCATTTAAATTAAAAGGAACTCTTTGTTAATAATGAGAAAGATTCGGGTCGAGTGTTAACGCTTTAATAGTTGTTGAAATTTAAACTAGGTACATACGAGTACTTACATTCATTACAACTATCATTCTTTGACATTCGTATGAACAATGAATTTGCTTGACTGTACATTGATAAAAATGTCGGTGATTGGGTGATCCGGCTACTTGGTAGAGTTTTAATTATCAAAAACAAAATACATACCAAAAAATTTTAGAATTAAAATACGTGGAATTTAATTTCATGACGCTCATCTATCTAGAATCGAGACAATAAATAGAACACAAATAACTACGATAGCCGCTAAATAATTTAGGAGATCGTCGTCGGCTGAACGCCATTCCCGTGCCCATACCGAGAAGATATTGATTGAGGATAGATTGAGTTAGTAGCCAGTAGTACTGGTTACACAAACAGAATATTCTGAGAACTACGAATAATAGACTGAGAAGTAATTCTGATCGCTAGTGGTGAAACGTGTTTTGTCGACGGAAGAATAGACAAATAATTTGTCTATTCTTCCGTCGACAAAACACGTTCCTATTGTGTTCGATATCCGGGTCGGGCAAAGTGTTATTTTATTTTCCTATCTGGAATTTCTCAGTAGTAGCGGAGTCTGAATTTTTGCCCGGTTGATGGCAATAGGCTCGCTCGCCCCTATTACATGGGACTTTAACATAACTGGCGAAATATAGGCAGTACAGCTCTGCCCAACCCTTCGAGGAAACAAGGCCTGATGTTATGTGTTAATTCTGATGTTTTCAGAATACGAGTATTCCTCGAGCATGTTACGTCAATCGGACACGTTTTGTTAAACAATACCTACTTTATTTATTGTAAACATACACTAACATTATTTATATATGTATGTACAATAATGATAAAACGATTATCTAGGAGGAAATGTGATACTGGCACGTTTCTCCGCTGACGTCGAGTGCATACTTGGATTTTGAAGAATTGCTAAGTGTTTACGTAGAATATGTACCAAGTCATATTATGATCGTCAACTTAGGTGTTATAGATAAAGCTTCGATTTTCATGAATCAGTATTTTGACTCATATTTTCGGCGTATTTTAAGTATACCTATTCTCAAGAAGTTTTCTGGTTTTGCCTCGAATAGCGAAATAATTCTCAGTAGTTTACTTCACTCGTGGCCCGCCCGTGGCACGGTGTGAATATTTCAATTCGATTCGTACGTATGCTGATTTCACGCTGAGCGACCGCGAACGTACAAAAATGGTGTGCCAGCCAATAAATTATTTACATTGCAAATACAAGCAATCGATGATATCTTACATTTTATTACAGCAGAGGAAAAAGTCACGGATGGATAGAAAAAAACAAACGTTCAACTCTACAAATACATATCTAATTTTAACCTGTAAATGCAGTCATATTCTTTCGTACGTCTAGCTAGAGCGCATACAGCAAACATACGTCTATAGAGCGTAATATTCACAAGCGGAGTCCTTTTGTGTGACTGATCCTTTATATAGTTGAGGCAGTGGACAATGCAGAGGTTTCAAATAGTGATGGTCAAGGAAACAAGACAGTATTGTCAATGTTAGCAAAATTTTACAGATGCATTCAGAGAAGTGTTTGTTTATTGTAAATCAGGGTAGGGAGGCGCCAACAATTGTCTTTTTATTTTCTCATTGTTTCTACATTCAAGTAAATAAGGAAAGATTATTATTATATTCTCGTTTTTTCAATACACACTCGAATTTATAGGCTGTAATGAGGACTTTTATTAAGTTTTTAAACCGTGTTTTTTGCTATCGCACATAAACTCTTTTCATACAAGATAATGCAAATATTCTTTCGGCATTTCAAAGCTTGTTCTTCGCGGAAGTAAATTATGCATTGTTTGCAGAAACATACGTTACATTGACAATGTAATTACGAGTGTCGAGTTTCCGTATAACGTTTTTATTAACACTGTGATATGTTGCGACAATTTTCTACTGGAGTATTTAACCAGTAGGAACACATCGCCTTGTAATATTCTCAAGCTAGAATGAATATTTCAAAAGGTTTTTCTGCAAGTTAAACCTATTTAAAACGTCTATTATTATTTATTAAGCAAACCACTTGGCGCTAGCTCCAGGTGACATTTAAAAAACATAAAGATGGATCAACCAGCCAGCTGTACTTGTCAGCTGCCTCAACTCTTTGTGCGTTTGCCTTCTACGAAAAACAAAAAAAAAAACGAAGCCTCCGAGCGATTACCTTTTAGAAAAGGCACCCGGTGCCTTCGGGACGTACCTTCATACCTTATTTTTTTTTGTAGATGGGCCCCGTCCAAAGCCATTATGACCGGCTTATTTGATGTTGAAAAAAGGTAAGACTGTTTTAAAGTAATGTAGACTTGGAATGTTAATTACTGTACTGATTCTAAGGCTCCGTCTGTAGAAACTATGAGAAGGAAGATGTACTTTTATTTTTTTCCCAAGATACAGACTTTTTCCCTAGTTTGGGGTCAGTGTAAACCCTTTGTAATATTTTTAGCAAGAATGTTTTTTTTTTATACCGTTTTGAAATAAGACAGAATTCTCTCTTGACAGTCTATCGCATTTGAGATATACCTTCTAACCCAAATCATCCTCTACAATAAAATCGGGGTGGTCTTACTCCATGTAAATAAAATGTGAAGTATGTCCTACGTTAAAGATATCCTGTGCCAGCCGTCCTTTTGCCGTCTAGGCGTCTGTCTCGCAGAATTATTGCTTCGAATGCTCGTTATAAAATGTATAAACTTACCGTTCATTTCCTGGGATCATTTAAATAGACCAGCGTTGTTGGACAAGCAGCCTGCGGGAACTATGTGCCTGCGAGACTCATCAATTTTTTATGTGGGACCCCGAAGGCCCGAACATAAAATACTTGATTATTGGCTACGACGGAAAACGACACGCTTAGTTTTTGTCCGCGAAAAGGAAGACATTTTATGGCCAATCGCAGGCGATACAACCAGGGATAGGGACGAAACTAAAAAAATATATTTAGTCATGATGATCTTCAGGGACAGCCAATTTGAGTCACTATCTACTTGATTGCATTAAAGAAAGTATCGTATTGCTAGAGAATAAAGTTGTATTACCTACCAAAAAACAATCCAGGCGAATTTAGACGATTTCAGCATAATCAATTACTTAAAGAAAAAACTTCTAAATCTGTTAAAGCCTCGTGCAGACTAGCGCGACGCGGTACCGGTTATTGTTATACCGTATTAAGGCTCGTACAGACCAGCGCGACGCGACGGCGCGACGCGACTCGAACAATACAATTTCTAAGAAAACTTGACGGTATAACAATAACCGGTGTCGCGTCGCGCTAGTCTGCATAAAGCTTTACGGTGATTCGTGAAGTCGCGTCGCGCTGGTCTGCACGAGCCTTAATACATATTTTCAATGTATCTATCATTTAATGATGACCGCACTATGCTGATGGTGTTATTACATCAGTCCGTCTCGGCGATCATCGATTGTGCCGATATAGTCGTGATAGCCAAGAGCCTCGACCAACACGATGAGGAGGCTCTTGTTGGACAGCTGGATCAAGGGCTTGATTCAGAAAGCGGTAGTTTAGGACACGGCTCGGGTTGTTAGAAGGTACCTTGGACCCTGTTTCCGATACCCGTGAGCTACAATTTTTTTATACATAATATATACTTTTTTTGTTTGTTTTTTATAAAAAATATAATTAATACTTAAGTAGGTAAGTATTTAAATGAAATAAAGGTTAAGTATAATAGTACAGGTAGACGCACGCAGCTGTCGCCTATCAGCTGGTAATACTTGTAGCGATGGGAAAGTTAAAGAGAAACAGTGTTTTTATACTTTTTTATTAAATAGGTTATGAAACACTTAATCCCACAAAATATAAGATATATTTTGTACTAGAATTTATTCAAAAATCACGCTCCTAATGTTGAAATACCGAATAATGGAACGGAATGCGGTAATGATGTTAGTAAAATTACTGCGCATTGCGTTCCGTTCCACGCATACATTGTAATTAAACGTTTTAGTGGGCAAGAATTCTGTTGTAATAGAGATAAAACTGATAAAACACTCTTTGGTAACTTTTATTACTGTATGTATGATGAAGCTGTTCATGTTTGTTTGTAAAATAGTAGATAGCTAGTTTAGAAACATAATGGTGCCGATTCTCTTGTCACAAATGCCTCTAAACTAAACTAAAAATCACTAAAATTTAGTTTATTCCTGTCAAACGACGATTTCCTTTTCTGAAATAGACTAAAGTGACACAACTTAACTATATTTTAGTTTGACAGCGCTAAGATAGTACTGAGTTTTTAGTTTAGAGAAAATGGCAATTTTGCTATTCTGAATATGACGTTTTTCACCTAAAATTTTGGTTGTAAAAGACCAAATCAGACTAAACCTGACAAATTTTAATCGCGATTAAAATGGTGTGGTATAAAATAAGTTGTTATGAACTAAAATTCACACCAACATCTCGACTTCACGTGCAAAAACAATACTGTATTTATTTTTTCTTTTGCTTATATCTCGAAAATGGTGCGTCCTATCGCAAAAATAATGAAAATTTCGACCCCCTTTATAAAACCCTTAAACACCTAACACTCAACACGTAGGTAATATTTTTTTCATATTTTCCATACAAAAAAATAAAAATTCCTTATAAAGCACGTCGAGGCTACACCACATACGTACCTCCGGCTCTAAAAAAAATCACCGGTTAGGGCAAACCACGGGTACCACGTGGATTCACGATTGTCAAATTCTATTTTACTTCTGTCAAAATTATTTTTTAGTTTAGAGAATTTTATTTCCAGAATAGCTCTAAGATTCTCATAGCCAAAAGTAAGTAATTTTATTCGTAGTTTAAGTTAGTTTAGTTCGGTGTACAAGAGAATCGGCACCATTAACGTCATATAAATAGAGAAAGTTTATCGTTTTTGTTTTTAGGGTTCCGTACTCATAGGATGCCAACGGGACCCTATTACTAAGGCTCCGCTGTTCGTCAGTCCGTCTGTCACAGGGCTATATCTTTTGGATCGGACTAGGTAGACACGTGAAATTTTCACAGACTGTGACACTATGACCGTTATAAGTATGTAACAACAAATAATAAAAATAAAACAAAGTTACAAATTAAAGGGGGCCGTCCGTATGTCATGTACAACAAGAAACGAGTTTCTTGGGCGTTTTTGCTCCATATTAATAATGGGAATACATACAAAAAAAATGTAGAGTTAATACTGTACGGTGGTACGGTCTCCTTGGGTTGCGAGTCAGACTCCCTTAGCCACTTTTTAGTTAAAAATAAAAACCTTCTATGTTTGATTGCATAACTGCTCATATTGATTAGGTACTAACTACACATTTTTTGTTAATTCTCAATATCTTTGACAGTTTTCATAGAAATTGTTCTAATTATCTGTGTTCGCAATTTATTTGCCAAACATGTAAACAGACACGAATTTTCCGCTTAGACAAACATCAACTTTATTTAATGTAAGTAAAGTTGATTTTACACCGGCTAGTACTGTTGAAAAAGTGATAAAAAAAATATGAAGTTGTAGCGTAAACTGAACCTTACGTGTAGGCTTTGCAGTTGTTTTCCCTAAAACTCGTGTTGGTTTACATGTTTGGCAAATGAATTGCGAATGAAGATTAGAGTCGCATCGCGTCGCCCGGTCGCGTCGCGCTTGTCTGCGGGGCCTTTAATAATGTTTACTTTATCTACCTTACATTTGTTTTGGTTACAGTATATTCCGAAAATCCTGCTTACTGCCACACCTTAAGAATTCCCAGTAGTAATTAACGTCTTGCGCATCTGCCCACAACAAAAACAAAAGCAAGTGATGCCTGGTGTGCCTAATCATAGCCGAATGGCCGGCTATTCGTCATCGTCTATAAATTATCGGTAGTGTAGACAAACATAATGGCTCGCAAATCTTATCGTGACAACAAACACAAACTAAATTACTTACTTTCACGCATCTCGGTTATAATTACTAAGCATTTCTTTTCCATTGAGTGAAAGTGCGCCTCGCTTCTGTGAACAGTTTAATTTTTGATCACACGTTTGTATACGAACGATCAAACGTTGGCCACAAGGTTCCAGCACGCGTAGCATGACAACCAGGGAAACGGGTTTTGTCGACGGAAGAATAGACAAAATGACAGATTGTGATTTGTTTATCTGTCATTTTGTCTATTCTTCCGTCGACAAAACCCGTTTCTATTGTGGTCATGCTAAGCGTGCTGAAAGAAAACGCATGACGAGCACATTTATTATGTCATCTTTTTTAACTGTTTTATGTCCCATGGAGATAGTTGTTCACTTTGAAGGTCTTTCCCTAAAATACGACTACACATTCCGCACAAGCGCCTCTGTGGTCTAGTGTTTAGACCACCTGTCTCAGACCCAAAGGTCCCGGATTCGATTTCCAGTGAGGGCAAATATTTTACTTAAAAAAAAAAAAAGACGCTGTATTGTTTTTTGGCAATAAGTACAGTATATTCTAAAAAAATATAAGTGTCATGCACTGTGCATATAAAAATTGCCCTACGGGAGCATAACCTCTTCATTCCCCGACTGTTCATCACATTCCAGTAACCAGTAAATAAATTGAAATATGTACGTGAGGAGTGAATAGTATTCTGTAATAAAATTCATCACATTCGCAGCGGCATATCGTTAAATCGCACCTTTCATATTTATTATGACGCATCTGTATATTATTCATGTAGTATTCAGTCACACAAAGCGAGTTCGTGTCCAACTCTTTTAAATTGCAGGATGTTCACGAGAAAAATGGCTGACCACAAGTAGATACGTAAATGAACAAAACGAATTGTCAATGTAATGACAATGTTTATTTGCGCAATGTAAAGTTCAAAATCAATGTCATTTTCGATTGCTTTGGTGTGTTCGGAAAGCAAAAAGTCTCTTCCTCTTTCCAATATCTTTGGTTTAAATGAAAATAAATCTTTGTAGGTACAGCCAGTGTAATTAATTGTTAAGCAAGTTGACACCCTACGTTAATTTGCCGTAATATACCTACAACGCTACATTTATTGGTGCATGGCCAAAATCGGAACTAAGGCCGCCATCTTGTTTTGTTACAATTATTTTTTTGACAATTTCACAAATTTTTATCAATTGTCAATGTCATTCAGGCGCCAAAAGATCCTTGTAGCACTCTATTTCATACAACTGACAAAGAATGACATCTTAATTAATTTCCTTGATTTTAACTACACTATTATATAGAGGTACAAGGCATTATTATAAAACATACATACATCCCTAACGCTATCCGATTACCGTATTACAAATTATCATGTTGGAAGCAGGCGGGCGTACAAACGAACAAATTTCCAATGTGCGCTGCACCACTGAATAATGAATCAACATTTCTCACGACCTTCCCGGTTGATCGACCAAGTCTATCATTGTAGCATAGCATAATCCGTTGCGTAACTATTGCGATGCGGGCATGCCTACGTACCGTTATCTCTAACGCAATGCATACTATTCATACAGGCACCCACATTGTATATTTTGTACTTTAAGGTATCTACTAGTTAAGCTGGTTGTTTTGTGGGCACGGATTAGTTAACAGGTTTTTGATGGGTGGTATAAAAGAATCTCATTTCTTTGTCCAAGAGTTCCGACATTGGTACTGTATCTCAGTCACCACCTCTTTCAAGGAAAACGGTACCTACAGATATAAAATATCTTGAAAGCATGTAAAAATCATGAAATTGCTGTCGCAAATTAAAAAGAAAAGTCCCATTTTTTGTTTATCTAGCAATTATGAATTTGATTGTAGAGTTTCAGCTACAGGGTCCCAGTAATAGTCCTATATATTGACTTGGTTATATGCCTGGATAGAATCCATTAGAAAATCACGAAATTATTCACCCAAAAACATCTTCCTTTCTTTCCATACATTATTACTACTACAGTATATGGTAGAAGCATCGATGTCGAACGTTACTCGAACTCTCGACAAACCAGTTCGGTAACACGTGCACATTCGAAGTCGACTGTGTGATCGTGACTGCCGCGTTATAGCTTATGTGCAGCTCTGGATGTGAACCGTTCGATGTTTGTCCAACACATCTTGATTCACTTTTACACGAATATGACCGTGTGTGGGTCATTCACGAAGATGTTTCTAAGGATATGTAATTTGAAAGATTTTTCATCAATCCACAAAAATATAGGGCATTTGTTTCAGCTATATACCTCCGGACTCTTATATAAAGCCACCGTGCAATTCCATGTGAGGTATAAAGGCCAAAAACATCAAAGTAATTATGAGTCAAAGACAAAGTTTATACAGTTTTGAAGCCATAGCCATCATTTTGGTGTCGTCATTGTTCCGAATTCGAATTCACGACCATTTAAAAAGTTATAGCCTCTCTATACAAAAAGTGCAGGGTGGCTCGATTTAGAAGTCCGGGAGTGTATGTTTAACAGTCAAAGCAACAATCTAACTTTTTTAAACCACTTAATCATTATGCTAATTCTTCATGATACAAGCAGTCGTTGACATTGACAGACAGTTGATGACCTGTCTGTATCAATGAAATGAGTCCTAATTCCATCTAGGCTGTGTCAATCAATCAGTCCGGCCGTTGATTGCAACAATCAACAGCATACTTCCCTTAATGGGTTAAATTGCTTAATACCCCGGGGTCCCGGGTCAACACGTTATCTAATAAGAAGGGAATTCGCGGCTACATTTACAATTAGTGTTGTAATTGAGGAAGATTCAAAGTAGGTACTATTTTATTTAGTTGCGTTGTGCTGTGCCAGAAATAGTCCTAAATATTAATAATTGGGGTGTTCCAAACAGTGGAAAGGAAAGGAGGAGTATGTTCTTTGTCGTTTTAGGTCGACTTCAACAAACGAAGGTTAGGAATTCTAAATGCTTATCCAAAATTCATCTTCATCTTGCAACAATTTTATTCAGAAGCGCTAAATACTTGCATCTACTTCGACTTTTCGAAAGCTTCTTACATGTCACGGTGTTCGACACATTGAGCAACTCTCGTGAGATTCAATCAGACTGCATCGATTTGGGATTGTTGTAGTTTGCATACAATGAGCATTACCATCTCTTTTTAAATCACGTTATGCACTAAAACACGTTGTAAAGAGGCGCGGTGAATGAGAACAGCCGGTATTTTGTTTCTAGACCACTTCGTATTGTATTATAAGTTTATAACTGCCGTCATCCATAAGGCCTTATCTCAATTTTCGGGGTCGATGCAGCACGACTCAAACTCAAGCATATAAGTCAATTAAACCATTTAAAGGCACTTTTTAATTGGCAAAGAGTCGGTCATTCCTAGCTCATTAGCTAGTTGCCGATTCAATTTCTTTCATGCATCTCTATTAGCCGTCATGTCAGAGTAGACTTTCTTCCTAGCCATATTGTCTTTTAAACAATATCTTTGGTCTGCCTCTTTTCTTATAGCCACTCATATTATATTTAAAAAAATCTCGTTACTTGCTCCTCATTCCTTCGCATCGCACGCCATACAACGACAATCAGACTCCTCAGCTTTTCTGTCACTGGCGCTAGAATTCTGTTGATCCCGTATTTAAGCTGATCATATCACTACACTGGCTCATCACCACGACCAGCTTTTCGTCCAGGCCCTGTTTCACTTTTAACTGTTTCCCGCCATTCGTGATGAACTGACAGTTGACATTATTGACAGCGACCTCACTGCTGATACACTACATACAGGTGCTACTTTATATTTCTTTCTACAAGTTTATTACCGTCAGAAGGATTACATATTTGCTTCGACATTCTACATAACACTTGATAAGCATCGTACACAGCAAAGCTATGCCCGCATGAAGAAGAGATAATTTATGGAGCGTTTTTAAGAGTTCTAAGAAATTCGTTGGTGGTATTTGGGGCTTTGACTAAAATAGGTTTCGTTATTGATGTGATGGCTTTCTTCTTGTAGAGCTTGTTGAGTAGAGTTGATTAGTTAGCGTTGGAATCGGTTTGATTATAATTTTGAATATTTTTATTAAAATAATTAAGGAAGCTGGGAGGATGGTTCTGGCAAAAGCAAAGTTGTTTCTGGCAAAGGCACGCATGTGAGTGTCTGATGATAAATAATGTGCAAGGTTTGACTGATTTACGTTTCCGAAGATTCGTTTCTGTCGAAGTAAATCAATCTGGCTGAATAGTTAAACTTAATACATACTGCACGTGCCAGCACTTATCGTCATCATTTTGAAATTTCCTTTGGATTTCTGTTCATTCAAAAGTTCTCCAAGCCATTATACCTTTAGGTCACACATCGTATTCAACAATAAACATTGATTCAGTGTTTTTAGGTCAAAGAAAGCCAAACGATTAATTGCTAAATTACTTTGCCTTAGACAATTCGCGGACAGAAATATGAATGGCGATGACAGGTCAGAAGCGCCGCAAGTCTTTGTAAATATTTATACCGTTTATGAGTCATTTTTGGTGTTCATAAATAAATTATATTGCTTTAATGACACGTTTTTATAATAGTTACTAACCGCAATTTCTAAGAATTATTTTTCAATTAATGTTTATTTGGTTAGCGTTTTCTACCTTGTAATGATTCCAGTAAAAACCGCGACCTAACTTGGAACGGATCAGCTGCTTGTGAATAAAACAAAATCGTATTACCTGCTACGAGACTCAGGCGCAGAAAAACACGAATTACGATTACGAGATGAAAAGTAAAAAATCTTTCAAGCTCCTCATTCTGCTTTGTAAATTTTAACTTTATTCCTTCACTTTTAAATTAAAATTTGAGTGATAAGATCATAAATTAGTTTGTAAATAAAACGAGCAAGTTGTCTGAACATCTCGTGTTACCAATCACAATGTAGAAAGAAACAGCAGCTGTTATTAAGGACCGTGCCAGCAGAACCGGTAACAGAACCTGGACGCTTTACTGAATAGAATACGTTGCAGGTTGTAGGTGATGCATTAGGGTCAATTTACAATGCATTTGATTAAAATAAACACAGTAATAATATACGTTGTACAAAAAAGGAACATGATTGTTGACAAAATTTACACAATACCTACGTCAATTTGACGTACAGCTATTCAAAGACTGACAATGAATGACAGTTGTGAATTTTACGGACAATTTAAACTGATAGTTAATTGCTCTAAGATAACTTAAGTATATTATGTATAAAATCTTCTGTGTTGGTATTTTTGCAAACAAGGGTTTTTGATCCTGGTGACAAAGACCAGTAGGTATATATAATGCATGCCTCTATTTACTCATTCATAAAGAAGGGATTAAAATACAGAAAAAATGTGTCAGCGCCCGTTGTTGATTGTGAACTTACAGTGAACAATGTGAAAATATTAGAAATGATGATGTAAAGGAATTTAGAACATGTAGCTATGATCTTATCTCTCTGTCGTGTACCGCGGTTTTTACATACCTGTGACGAAAACACAAAATGGCAATACATTGCAATCTTTTCCTTTTGACAGTTCAGCCACGTTCATTGCGTTATTTCGCAGACGAATTTAACAAACCCTTGAAGCAATGGAAGTCGAAATGAATGGCATTGCGGTTGCGATCAATTGCCATATTATTGGTGTTACGCAGTTACAACGCCCATCTCTGTATGACTGATAATGAGTTCTTGTGCTTTTACCGTTTTTTTTCGGGCTCAGGAAACAACTCTATAAATTTAGTCATTGAATGACAAGAAACTATAAATTTTCCAACACAGGATATGGCTGGCAATAAAACGATATAAATGAATATAATTTTCCACATCGATCATCGAAGAAAAATCGTTCGATTGATCGATAATTCTCTGCCGTGTATATCTCTGTTTATGGTGTTTACACTCGGGTTATTTTACCAAGATATCAACTAATTGTATTGTTTTGATATTGCTTTTGGTTTAAGGTCGATTTTGGCTTGCTTTAATGGCATGGTGTATTTGTTTTTAGGTAACGGTTAGTGCCTGGGCCGCGTGACGGGTACCGCACTCATTTTGCTTATGGACGCGGCGCATGTGCGATGCATTCCTGCGTCCGCTCCCAATAGGCACTTACCTACTATTGTTCGGACATTGGATGCTAGTGAATTGCTTTATTATACCCCTTTTTCGCTTTATTACCATTCAAATTTTATAACTACTACGAAGCTGAGCAGGAAAATTATTGTCTGCCATGGGAAAATCCTTTTAACGTGTCGTACATACCGTCACCTACTTGCTTAGTCTTCTGAATAATGGTAGGTACCTATTTTATTTGGTTGTTACCTACTTATGTGACACATTAGCCATTCGACACAGCCCAAGAATATCCTAAACTTGTGAATCCCTTCCCGTCAGAGATCCCTTTGCTCAAAATATTACTGCAAACATCAAAGAAAAGCTGCAAATCCACACAGAATAAAATATAAACCCTGCCTATAAAACAAAGGAAACTAGACCGAGACGGTTTGCTCAAGCAACTCACGATAATCTTCTAAAGCCCATAAAAATATTACCCAGTAGCTTCATAAATCTTAACGCGAACCGCGAACAATATCATTCAAAGTCGAGTGCTCAACAAAACTAACTTACGCGCACAAGTTCACCTTCTTTATTTGAATCATTACTCATTACCCGAAGCAACCGTTGCTGATTTGGTCATAAAAATAACCTAACAAAAACTTCTTGGCGCCAACTCTCGTTCCAAAATGGCGGCAACAAAAGAAAATCGTAAGAAGTTATATTAATAGGCTTTACTTTTACGTTAGCTGGTTAGTTTTTGTTACGGTTTTGTAGTTTTCGTGTTAGTTAGTAAACAAATGAATGACTGTAGATGTTCCAGCTGGGTGATTTCAAAATTTTATGATTTGCGGTTGTTGTAATTTTTTGCGCCAAATTGGTGGCTAACAGTCGTTTTTTGTTCGTGATTATGGGTTTGGTATAATCTACAGATAGTCAGACCAAATAAAAAAACCAAGTCACAGCGCTGTCAACAGTGACGTGAAGCCGGTTTCGTAAACATGTGTTGCACTTAGTGAGGTGTAGTTTGATTGTAAATGTGTGCGTGTGAGCGTGTATGCACAGAGCGGAGGTGTAGTTTTGGCATGCTTTACTGTATTGTTCGTAGCGGTGTCTTGGTTTTTTTATTTGGTTTGGGGTCTGATAGTAGATCTTTTTCATTCACACAACACGGTGTAATGTCTGAAGACTCCCTGAACTGGATCTTCCAAGGTTCCTACAGTTTTGAAAATGGAAGTCTTATTACTGGACTCATGCCTGTATGGTGAAACGTCGTAGGTTCCTATCTACCTAGTTCTTATTTAACAGTAAGTACCTCCGCTTCGTTCCCAATTTCATTTCTAAATTCCTATTCTTTCATTCATATTTTTTTGCTAACAATGAGAGAAAACACCTTTTCGCACGTACAGGGCGTAAACGCGTACAGAATTGAGTTGGTCTTATTGATCGTCCAGAACGTTGCGACTGGATTTTGGCGTTACCAGACCAGTCAAATGTGCAAATTCTCATCTCAGGCAATAATGCCCGTAGTTGAGAAGAATTTTCAAGCCAGAATCTAGATTTGAAACTAAGTTTTCACTCTCTGCAGCCTAATTACGTAATGCACGATCAATAATAAATTGAAACAGATTGCTAGTCCATTGCTTCATAAGTTCGAAAAAAAAATCTGCTCAATTTTTTTTTCGAACTTATAAATCAATGGACTAGAAATCTGTTTCAATTTATTATTGATCGTGCATTACGTAATTAGGCTGCAGAACTCAATAATAGGGATGCCTGGGCCTAAAAAAAAAAACCATTTAATCCGTCACTCAAATAATAAAAAAATATTAGACATTAAAACAAAATAACTTAGATAAAACACAATACATATACTATAGTCGCGTAATCTCGTTATGACGTCCCGTTCACGGTGCGGTGGACAAACAGTGTACCGGCCATATTCTGCCCGTTTTCACTCAAACTAGGTATTCATTAAGGTGGGGGTCGCTACGTCATAAGTAAGCATTAATCAACATACTCGTGACGTCATGGCACATTTTAACTCAATGTATCGCCGTAATCTGTTGATATCGTAAAAAAGTAAATAAAGGTTGAAAAGTGGTCAACCGCCAATGTCCGCGTTTGTACATCATATTATGAACATTATTTCCTTACTAAGAAGGTCATTGATTATTTATAAGACGATCATTTTTTTAAATTAATTCTTATCAAATCCCAAATGTTTAGTTTACTCCGTCATTTTACGTAGGTGCGAATTTTCTTATCGACTTATTATACCAAGATAAACGCACTCGACTCTGTCGCCTGATCTGATAATGATCTGTATTATTATTTGTTATCTGATAAGAAATAATACTATTTTGTTGAAGGTTATTTTAAAAGATAGGCATTATTAAGTTCTTTTTGCACACCTAGGTCTGAATGAATAAACCAAGGTATAGGTACCTATAAAATTTTACATCACAAATTCATCTCTCATAGACCCTCATAGAACAAAATTATTCTGTGGTGCCTACCCTATTGTACTTTGGTTTCATGAAGGATGCATCCTAAGCCACCACACGTACACGTTGGGCGAGCCCGTCACTCGGCCAACGTAAGGGTCTAGTGTGAGTCATCTCGATTTTACGCATCGACCGCGTTCGGCGCTCTGATTGGCCCTTCACTGGCCTTTACTGGTGATGGGCCAATCGGAGCGCCGAACGCGGTCGATGCGTAAAATCGAGATGGTTAACCGAAACTCACACTAGACCCTCTGGGCCTATTTCGTGATTTGCGTGTATCTCGCCCATCGTGTCCCAGTACACGCTGGGCTCTAGACATTCCTGAAAAAACGGACCTTATTATCTTTTAGTACTTAAGGTGATTCCCCACCACACTGGCGGCACTGGTGACACTTTACTATACAAAAAAAAAAGAATAGAATATAGTTTTGTTCACAATGTTTTATAATCCCATGGACCGATAGACTCATAATTTATTAAAAAGGAGTATGAAACAACCAATCTCCGGTAGCATGAATCGCTATCGTATTACCAAAGAAAACAAGATCATAATTGGGTTGATTGATGACTTAACTTTTTAAGAATGTCTTCAATCGACAATCGATATCTCGGAATCTCGAGCCCAACCCATTTTAATCTTTGTGTTATTGTATAAAGATGACAATACCGTTTATTACTGTGTCCTTTTAAGCTAATTTACTGTTAATGATATAATGGTCTACAGTCTACAGTAATTGCTTTTGAAATGTTAATAAGGTTTTTGGAAAACTCAAACTAACTGCGCACTTACCACACTTCAGAAAGAATCATGTTAACAATTTCACTTTTTATCATATTTTTATCCAAGAACAATGTAATATATTTCCGTAAAGGGTGTAATTACGTGTAATTCCCATTCTCATCGTGACGAATGATCGAATCGGGTGCAGAATGAATGCGGGACAACTGAACTTTTCACCGGTACGACCGGTTTGTGGATTACGAGACTGTAAGCCAATTGGTACGTAAATGAGAGAGAAATTTTAAGGCCAATCGTGTGTGCTTGCTATTGTGTTGTTAGTGCTCTTAATAAGAACTGTAAAAGATTTTTTAAGTCTCCATTGGAGCGTTAAACGTTAATGTTGATTTCGTTCCGAGCATAACCTTCAAACGCAATAGAACAAGCCAAGGCGTGCATGCATTTTGGCATTCAAAGCCTCGTCTTATCCCGGCGTACCTTACCTCTAAATTCAATGTTTATATGAATGGTGACTATGGCGTAAAATCGCCGGTTACAAGGTGGAGGTACGAGTTGTTCCATCATTGTAAAAATGGGATCCTCCAGCTACGATGGGTACAAATTCGTCGGTCCATCTAACTAAGGTCTCATTCACTGTATGCTTGCTTACAAGTAGTTCATTATAATTATAAGCTGGTGAAGTTGAGAAGAGCATTGTAGTGTGTAAAACTGGCAGAAAGGCAACTCACACGCGCTTAACATAGTAACTGGCCAGTGTCCAAGGAAACATTTATCGTCCTACTCGTAACATGAGGCTCATACAAGTAGTTATTTTGTAATGTAGCGGAGCTACTAGTAGTTGGAGCTTGTACAGCACACAATATTATGACCGCACTTTCTGCATAACACACAAACAACCGCCAATAGATATCATTTTGACAGTTGAACAATATTCATTGTGGTGATCCAAGTGCTGAAGAATACATATTTTTTTAATAATATTGCGTAAAAAACATTATGTAAACTCATAAAATGATAACTAAATGCGATTATAAGTACAAAACGAGGGCTGAACAAACAATAAAGAAACGGAATAGAATCTCGGAACAGTTTGAACCTATTGTTTAGTTTCTAATTAACGCTTCCGTCTAATAACAGACGGAGGGCACATTAACGTTTTTGTCACGGCTATTAGTATTCATCCGAAGCAGTGAATCTGCCGCTGCCCTTATAGGGATAGTTTGCGTATATCGAAGGGACGTGATAGGACTCCTCAATGATCTCTCCTTAAATGATACAATATTGTTTCGTTCAATGACATTAAGCCCTAAAAAATATTTTGTGCACAGAAGTGTCTTTAGCAAGTTTTTCGAAGAAATGGAAAGTAATTTTTTTTTTACTTTCCAACGAATCGAACGAAATTGAGTGAATTAAATATGAAAGATTCATTTTTCAAAGTTACAAATCTTGCCGGTTTAGGTTTGGTTACAGATTCAGTTGTGTATAAGTTTCTAAATATAATATAGATGAAACAACGGAAATGTATGTAACCATTATCAGTTATTTTCAATCTATTTGAATGATACATCACTCAACGTTAATATAACGAGATAATAGTAGAAGCGAAAAAGGTAAAGTATTCAAGGTACAGACTACAGGAGATGATTCATCGTGTTTATTCGTCATATTGATGATTAAGAACTAAAACTTTTGCTAAAGGCGGAATGTCTGCTTTATCTTTTGTTGTAGTTGAGACGGAAAGAATTACCTTTTCTGGAGCATTGCTTACTACAAAAATAATAAATTCATTAGCATGGACGCATAAATCATCAACGAACTGCAAAATAACTGTTGCACTTGCAGTCGTGAATTTGTGACTGTGACATCTCAAGTGTAAAATGTTGCTCTTTCAAAGGGCAAAAACTTGACTAATTCAAAGATTCAAACAAAGCCATTGTAACAGATTGTTAATACCAAGCTTTTTGTTATTGCTTTCAAGTTCGCAATCTTCCGGTAGGTACTTCAAAAGATAAAGATAAACGCACTGCACTAATTTGTCAACAAGGACGAGTCAATTATTTCCAGTGAGATTACTCACTGCACCTAATGGCGGCACTCTATTGAAAACTATTTATAAGATGGCGCCATGTTTTCCGCCATATTATGATCTTGGACTTGTCGCTCTATGTAAATTTCTACCATTACATCTATCCGGTTATCAAGTGTGATACTTTTTGAGTCAACGAGGCTGTTTTATGACTGTAATTGGCGTGTAAACGTTTAAACATTAAAATTATGATGATTGCAGCTATAATTTATTAACAAGAGGGGTTTATAGGTGTATTCAGAATAAACATATTAGTTAGTTGAAGTTGCATAGTAGAAGTGAGGCTCTAAAGAACATTATTTGGCATATAAATTAAGAGTCGAGACTGGTGGAATCTACGCGTATGGTCCGTATTTTAATGTAGCTCAGCCTCATCACTTCATAAACCAATTTATTTGGAGCCAACGTAGCAAGCACAGTCTCGTTTGTTTCCACACATTTCTGATCAGCGGCCATTGCAGTGTTTATTAACTTTTTTGCCATATCATCCATTTGTTCTCAGGTTTGTAGAACCCACATGAAATTAGTTATCATTCGTCCTACTATCAATTATTACTCACAGTGAAAATATCTCGTCTATATTGATGACATAATAATATTTTGATAAGGATGGTGACTGGTTCTTACCTTGGAGATCGTTTACAATCCTTCGAAGATTATTCACTATTCATTGTACCTTTAGAAAATAACCATCTTTAGTTAATTGGTCACTGTTACACCACGAATCGAGAAAAAAAAAACTGCCTATAACCACTGCAAGAATCGACTCGAATTAGTCATCAATAAATAAAACAAAAACGCTAGAACTTATTAATAGTCATTCCTCATAAATATACCACATACACCGTATGTGGTCGCGTTTAAAGGTAAGCTATTTACCCTTATATAATTATAGAGAATAAAGTCTTACATACCTGATGACCATGTTTGGTCGAGTTAGTTCAGATACAAGATTATTTAATTCGCTCGCTAGGATGTGTGGAACAGATATGGACACAAATGACTACCCTGCGGATGTGGGGAGACGGCGACGCTGGCTCAAGCGGGTGTTATAAGATGTAGCGATTTGAACAATAAAACTGTAGCCGTTTTCTAACATAGTGCGATGTTCTACGTTAACATTTCCTTCTGATGAAACAGAGGTCCGAGTTTTAAAGCTTTGAAAAGTTTTGATTTTGTTTTAGTTTAGGGGGGATAAGAACCGCAGAAGCTCTCCTTATATGCTTTTTTCCATTTGCAAATTTCCAAAAAAACTGTTTATTGGTATTCCAGACGTTTTCCGACATATTCCATATTTGACGTTACAATATTAATCTTAGTCTTGATTTTTTAGTTATGCAATTCTCTAACGCTTGCACCACGCTCCGTGAGACGCCGTGGAAGTAACTCAGCTTTATTTTATGCCATACATGGAACGCAGTGTAGGCGGTACTTACCTGACTTATTGCTACACGTCGAGCACTTTGATACCCCACGAATAACACATTGTAGCCTGCATGACTGTGTTCTTTATTTGAAAATAGGGTTTATTGCGGATTATGCTCTAGTTTACTTTTTCACTTTCTTTTACGTTACCTCGGTTACTGCAATTCTGGGTGAATGCAATTTGTTTTTTTTTTTTTTTATTGTTTTCGATATAAACAGCATTGTGAAAATAAATACTCACAAGACATAATAGAATTGAAAACAGATTTTGATAACTGACTAAAAACTGTGGCCATTATTGGATATACAAAAGCATAAAAACATGGCACACAGCTATACATGCAACATAAAAGCAGAATAAAAGTACTTAACAAATAATAAGTACTTATCAATTTTATTAACGAGTGATAGCACTTATATGTCTTTATAAACCAGTTTATTTAACGTTAATTGAGGAAAAAAGTCGCCGATGCCTTACTTAACACGTCCGGTATCTGTGGCATCGAACCAATTAATGAATGACGTATAAAAACGTCATTCTGCAATTAGGGAATAAGTTATAGACGCGTCAAAAATATTTTCATGTACTCTCTGGCTGGTAAGAAGTGGTTATTATCATTGTGGTAGCGACCACACGGACCCTACCTCCCGGGAGAAATCTCTGGCTTTCCTTTATTGGCCGGCTGGAGTGAACACTGACGAGGAACAGAGCTCCCACCTCATTCTTGCCTTAATTGGCCGGCTTGAGTGGAGATTCGCAAGAGCAAACGTGCTCGGAGGAAGGAAGTATTCCAGTGAGATGCTGGTAGGGAACTTGACCGTACTTCCGGGATTGTCCTGATAGTCGTGGAATACCTCTCCACTCCTCAAAACCACCTCAGGACATGTTGCCCCCTTGTCGCTACGACACTTTGTGCTAGCGACCGTTTCCGGGGGCCCATTATTGAGTGTGCAAGTCACCCCTGCCATTTTATTGGTGTATTGAATATAAAACATTGGGCAAGCAGGGGCCATAGTCTTTCCATAGTTCAAGAAAACCAGTTCACTTAGCCACCCAAACCCATAATCCAATATATTTATTTCCATATCCTGCAATAGTCCTACACCAACCTGGGGTTGTCCTTGACTGCCCTTGCATAGTGCGAACAGGGTTAGTCGTCGGCTGATGCCTCATTTCATTAAGGATGTTTATTTTTGTTCTCAAGAAGACAAATCCAGTATTAGTTCTGCCTTACCCACTAGATTATCCCCAAGTTAAGGCTCCTGCAGACGGACGCTACACCAGTAGAACAATTTCCGTGAAGTTTTCATAGAAATTGGTCCACCAGACTGTCTGAGCGGAGCCTTGAAGTTACTCCACAACAGTCACCGCTCCGGTTTTTTGCAATCTTTGCCGTTGCCTTACCGATATCGTGAATTTTTAATGGTTGTTGGCCTATCTCATCATAATTATTTGTAGAGCTGCAGCTTGCTAGTTACTTGCCATTGTCATACACATATCATTCAGCCAATAAATTATATGTATAATTAATTTATGGCCCACTTGCGTGTTAACAGCTAACTCAGGGTTAATGCAATTATTCTCTTTGGATTAACCCCGAGTTAGTTGTTAACTCCCGAGTTATTTAGCTAACACATGAACGCGCAAGTGGGCCTAAGAGGAACAAGTTGGCGGATGTAGATAGACCTTGTAAATATTGAAATTATTCACAAGAGCCTACAGTATCAAGTATGAAAGTTTATTGACGAACGGAAACTACTGAGCAATTAATTCATAAAGGTTGCAATTAACAAAATGATCCTCATTAACGCAATCAGTGCCGGTAATAAGTAATCGAATATCATTACCTACATACACATACAAATATCCAATACCTTAATTGCGTATACAGAAAAAAAAAATACTTCTACCTAGCTAAATGGGTGTACCATTTAGCTAGGTAGAAGTATATTTTTTTTCGTTTGATTCCAATTGATAACGTTCAAAATCAGCAATAAATCTACCTTCATATAGAAATAATTAAATGAATGATATGTTCCTGAATAGGTAGAGTGTTTTTACTTTTTCTACATTTCACTAAAGGCAAAACACGTTCATTGCATTCAGCCTTAAAAAGCTGAATGAACGTAGTTAGCCAGACCTGCCTGTCAATCGAGTTTGATTTGACAGTTCATGCCTACAACTTAAAAAAGTATGATTTTAATAAATATGTGTAAGTTGTTCACTTTTCAGTCTGTCCATTTTTATGAATGTATTGTAAAAGTAGCCGAGGTGTTCTAAAAGGTTTTCTATTTACGGATGAACACAACATGACCTAGTTTGCCGCCTCTTCTTACCCCTCGTAGTCTTCTAGATATTTCTATTGCACTTTAATCACACGCCTGTAATCTTCGAAGGGTTAAGTTGAGGTGTACCAATAGCACACCCACATTTCGCTAGTTATGGCTAAGTCCCATGTAATAGGCGGCGAGCCGAGATTGCCATTACGCGGGCACAAATCCAGACTCCGGCACTGAGAAATTCCTGAAAGCCACTTTGCACGACCTGGGAATCGACCCCAAGAGCTCATGCTCAGCGGTACCTCTTACAACCACTAGACCAACGAGGCAGATCCGGGAGAGGCAGTTTAGGATACTTACCTAAATAAAAAAAACATTTATAAAGTAAAATTATGATTTAGATTAATTAGAATCGAGGAAAATTTTATTCGAACTGTAATGTCACCTGCCTGATCTAGGTTTATGAAAAAGCTGTGTGCCAGGCCAACTTATATATATATGTATACTACGTGCAAAGAAAGTACTTAATGTAAGATAAAACATTGTTTGTTTTCGCTTTCCTTGAAATCAATCTGCTATCTTATCAAGCTACAATTATACCTACATATATTATTATTATATCAACAAACGGGTAAATTTTCCGTTTCCTATATTTTAACACTACTTTTACTGGTCTCTCTGTATAATTTTATTGTTTTTTTGTTTTCATGTCGTTTTTGTCGATGAGTCATGCTCATGAGTAATCTAGTGACTGTTTAGTGTTTTTGTATCTTCAACGGCCAAAATCAGTTTTATTTTTTTATTTTGACCTTCGTCTTTGATTAAGCTTCGTGCAGACCAGCGCGACGCGACGCCGCGACGCGACGCCGCGACGCGACTCGAACAATACAATTTCTAAGAAAACTTGACGATATAACAATAACCAGTGTCGCGTCGCGCGACAAGTCGCGCTGGTCTGCACAAAGCTTTATGATTTCTTTACCTCTCTCAGAGATTTGTTAATCTGTTTATATTATTATCTATAAATAACTATTCAGTTAAAATAGGCAATTAACTTGGTAGATGGCAGTACTCGTAAATTGCGAAAAAATAACAGTGTTGCCAGCCCAGCTGCTCGTTCCAGCCTGCAATATTGATGAATGTGCTAGAATACAGCAATAATTCTCCGTAGCGATCGATATCACAGTGCAACCGTCCCGTATCCAGGTCACTAGATCGCCTCTTATTATATGATTCATATAAATTATTGTTACAGGAATAATAACAGGCTTGAACACAAAGAAAAACGATTAAAGATGTTGTAATCGTTGACGTTATATTGAACGTTATGGTTGTAATGTCAAAAAATGGATTTAGTAATCTGTGGTTTGAAAAGGGAATGTCGCTAATTCGCGAACAGATATGCAGGTACACTTATTTAAAGAAAGAGTCGTTAAAGGCTCGTGCAGACCAGCGCGACGCGACGGCGCGACGCGACTCAAACAATACAATTTCTAAGAAAACTTCACGGTATAACAATAGCCGGTGTCGCGCCGCGCTGTCGCGTCGCGCTTGTCTGTACGAAGCTTAAATCTTATTTCTTCATTTTAAGGTACCTTGTACACATGGCTACACATCAAGCTATACATTTCCAGTTTATGCTGATCTCGCATTGTACTCGTATATATAGGATTTCAGTACAATGCGAGGTCGCCAAGGATGAGTAGCCGTGTGTACTACGGATAAACCCGAAGCGCCTGTAGAGTGAAACCGAACCTTTGCAACAGTTAGGCCCACTCAGAGTTAACAGCTAACTTAGTGTTATTTAATCCAAAAATTCTCATTGGATTAACCCTGATTTAGCTGTTAAGTCCGAGTTATTTAGCTAACCCATGAACGCGCAAGTGGGCCTTAGAGAAATTTGCGATTGTATACTCATTCGTTCCAATAAATAGTTGAATATCTTGTCTGTCATGTTATGGCGGCTGCACACTCCTGTCCGACTGCTCTCGCTAAACAGGGCTGGAAAAAATCATGATAAAAAAACCGAATAATCACGATGTTTTGTTATTTTTTTTTTCATTTTATCATACAGTTTAACTATATTTCTGCTTAAAACAGAACGCGCCCGTGGGTGTCAGAGAACAGGGGAATCCACGCTCAGTGTTTTGTAAACTTCGCATGCCAATTACCATAGTAAATTAAGAAACGGACTGGTAATTGAAAAGGCTGGAAAACTAGTTTTTTTTGTTCAAGCATTATAAATTGATTTTTCACATGTAAAATAGAATACCCTTGTCTTTAACGAACAATTTCTTTAACTGTTTTTTATCTTGATTTCTGTGAAAGAAAGTAAACATAAACACATTTGCTTAAATCATTGATATTTTTTGAAAAAATAATTTGATCTAAATCGTGACTTAAATCATGATTTAAATCAAAATATTTAATCGTGCCAACCCTGTCGCTAAGTCTCGACCGAGGGCCTACAGCCCGAGTGCGGCCGTGGCGTGCACATTCTCGCAAAAAACATAATGACAATGAAGTGTCAATGTTATTTTATTTTTATTATTATAATATCATAAAGGTGAAAGCACTGAGAAATGGGCCATTGTTGTGTACACTGAATGGCCTAGTGGCCTACATAAGCTGTTGCATTCTTTATCAAGGGTAGAACTACTGCACCTTATTATATCACTGTTTTATTAAAACACTATCTGGAATATTTGTAAATTAAATATCATGTGTGAATGTCACGTGAGTTAATGATAAGGAATGATTACATAAGTCAATGTTTTTCTTGTACTCTCGTCTGAATAGGTAAGTTAATGTAACTTTTATGTATTGCTGTATTTTGATTCTATTTTTATCATTACTTTCTGATAAGAATAAAAACAAATAACAAAGTTAACTTGTTTAGTAGTATTCCGTCAAATATTGTTAAACGTGAAGGAATTGATAATTGGACTGGTTGTCTGGCAGTAGCACTGCCCGCGGATTCACACCGTGGTGCCTCATTGCAGCCTAAGTTACTACTCCCTACAACACAGGTCTTGGACTTTCACTGGCAACTGCCGTTTCGGAGATTAGCCGGAAAAAACACAGACAATTAGAAAAAAGCTGGTATTTTGACGTAAACAGACACTTCAATTTTATTTATTTATTTATATTTAATCTAATCGTAGTGTTATAACACTACGATTAAAAAATAAAATAAAAGATTGGATACTTAGGTATTTAATGTGGACCAATACCGTACAATTTGAGTTAAACAGACACAACTAGGTAGGACTCAAAAGTAGGAAGTATTATCCGTAAACTCATCTACTACGGTGGTCTTATTTCTTTTTATGGCGACCAAAACGAGGTTATAAAACCAGGAGATCGAGTAAACATTTTAGTAACTTCCTATAATGTCAATCAACCGCATCCAGACAAAACTATTTATATTATTCATGTTCTCGTGAATGGAAATGTCAGATAGAATGTAATAATTACCCTCGTGTTTATAATTATTATGTTATAGAGTAGGTAAACACTAGGCTGTATTCTACGAATAGTGTCAACAGTATGTGACAAACGTTTCTGAGTACTTACCTGTAAGGCCTTGTTTAGACAACAATAAGTCGAGAGGGGAGAAAAGTCAGTGTTTTCATCTAAACGAAAACACTGAAGTTCGTGAATGACGTGACTAGGGAGGGAGGGAGATAAATCTTGCACGCACATGTAAAAGTTATATCAAATGTGCAATATCGAAATAAAGTCATTTATTAAAATTAGGCTGATAATCAGCAGTTTTTGATCGTCAAAGTTACATTAGATTGTCCCCCAAAACGTCTGCCATTCAACACTTCCTATTGTGCTTTAGCTGGGAAGAAGTAGTAGGTAGCGCAAAAAACTCAGCACGGCTGTCTGATAAGTTTGAAAAACTTGATTCTATACAATAGTATGCAAAGTAATTAACATTACACAGTGCTATTTGGAGTTGGATTTATAAACTGTATTCAGAGTACTGCAATGATTTATGCATTAATTAATGTGAGAGCTTATTTACGTCCAATTAATTTAAAATCGATTTAAATATTCAAATTTCAATCACCTTTAATTTTGTAATGGAACCATAATTTTACTTTATCGTTATTTTAATATCGCATGCAGCCTACTTTAATTTTAATTAGGTACCATTAAGTTTCCGTTAATTATCAAGATATTTAATTATTCCTCGCTGATGTAGTGGTTGCAAGACTCGCATGAGCCGCTGCTGAGCACGGGGTCTAAGATTAGGGGGTTTATATAAAAACGCTGCTTTTAAAATTACGTAATGATTAAAGCGCGGTCACTGTCGGACTGCATAGAAATGAAAGAGAAGCGCGATGACACGACGCAGGTAATTTATTGCAAAATATGAAGCAGTTAGCGATTTACAGAAAATCTATTGATTGGACTGGAAAATTAAAACACTATTATGCTAATATGTAGCTTGTAGAATAATCTGACAAAAAATCAGAATGATTGCATGTAAATTAATATGATTTTTAATCGTTAAAAGAAATTTTTAGAGGTATCTTCATGATTTTTTTCTATCGTATCAAATTAGTTGTATTATGTTTTCAACACACTATCATACTAGCATATATCCTGAAGAATATCATATATTTTTCTGATTTTGTTTACTGCAGTGGATCATATTCTTTTAGGCATTATAAAACTTGCGTTTAGGCACGTTAAGGTCCTGTAGTCCCCTTAACCATACCTTTTTGACGTTTGGACGTAATTTTAAGCAACGTTTATAAATAAACCCCTAAATTCCTAGGTCGGGCCAAAGAGTTTAATTGGGTTTTGTTCCATCAGGGATTTCTCAGAAGCAGGTCGGAGTCTGGATTTGTGTCCAGTTAATGGAAACATGACAAATCACACAACAACAAACATTTGATTCCTATAACATTACTTTTGACTGGCGAAATCCAAAATAAAAGTTGTTCCATACATTTATGTTCGCATAGCTCGTTATAATTAAGGGAACAGCAGATTTTTTTTTCGGGTTGTGGTAGGGAATTTCAGGGTTGGCCCCATAGTGAAAGTTGTTCATAATGATGAGTACAATGACCCCTTAAGAGGATGCAAACAAATTAAATTTCACATTGTATACTTACGCTTCTGAACTCTGCGTACCTTTCAAGGAATATAATATGTAAAATTATGTCTATGTCATAATTTCAATGCATTGATTAATTATTACTTATAATCACGTCTTTTGTTCACACTTCAGCTATACGTACACGTGCAACAGATAATGCAATTCAATACGACAACTCCTCATTATGTGCAAAGTCGAGATATTTTCATTTAAACCTTGATATTTACAAGGGTTCACCTTCTTGAATAAAAATTGCTCATGTGTGTAGTTATGTCGTATGTAATTTTTCATGAATATTAAGAAATATACGGGCGATTAGATGTCCATGGGCGGCATTTTATATAATTTACAGGGAAGTTATATATTTCAGTCCCTGTCCTTATCCACCCTGTTGCCATTAGACGGACAGACCGAGCACAAATCCGGACTCGAGAAATTCCCGATGGACAAAAACCAATAACACTGGAACACCTGGGAATCGAACTCGGGACCGTTGAGCAGTGGCCCGTAGAATATGTTCAAGTTCTATTTCACAACATACTCGCAGACAGACACTAATTAGATACTCGTAGCAAATCCAGGCCGTTGACACTTCTATAACAGGTGTCAAACATTTTGTAAAATGGCAACACTTTTAAACTGATCGCGCCATCATTGCGTGCACACTCGTAAAATCCGACCGACTATAAAACTGCGAGACGTCGTAAATCCGGACCTAATTTAATGGCACACTAAAATTGACCGGGTATTAATGTTAACTCGATGTCGGGACCAGGGACCCAGAGAGCTGACCGCTCTTCATTGGAAGTAAAATCAAATCATAAATATGAGATTAAGCGAGATTCGAGGATGCATTCAATATAACGGCTCTTGAGTGGTTAGCTTGCGTGTTCTATACTGAGCTCACGGAACGCGTCCCACGTCCAGCTAGTAATAGGACTCGCCCATCAAGGAGCGCCCAAAGCATTATTAATTTATTATACATAAAACAAATGGTATTTTAATAAAACACGTAGGTATACTAAAATATCAATAATTAAATTATCTTTGAAATGGAGAAGGTTTCAGAAAAATACGCTTGATAGGTTTTGCGTGATTTAGACATAACTTTACAAATTAATTTTACTATGTAATATAAAAATAATCTAAAATATTCCTATATCAAGTTATTAAGAAAATGCACAAATTAAACATATATGTGTATTTTCCAAATCATTAACACCCGTTTAGACGTTATCTTCAGTATAAAATCATTAAAAGTCGGTTATCGTCGCCTTAATTGAATTTCAACAGAATAGTGAGTGTTACAACCACAGACGTTTTGATGTTTTGATGATGATGAATTGATGATGATGCTGAGATAGCAAATAGAACAACAGACGGGAATGTCAAAACTGAATGAGATGGTTGACTTGGCTATGCCTGTCGAGCCGAAGAAAATCCCCACTCCCCATCATACTCCACTAAGCAGGGATAAACTCGAAATTATCGAAGTAATATTTAATACCTCCACTAACAGATGAATTCGGAATCAACGAAGCAATAATTAAAACCAAGATGAAAAGCAGAATCGGTAAATTTTCTGACAAATCATCTCTGCACACACAACGGCAAAGATCTTTTCCCGCGTAGTTAAAATTGGTACTAACGCTGCCATATTGTTTATTCAATACAATTTCTGCGACAATTTCGTAAAATGATTAATATTAACAACGCCTCACTGTCAATGTCATTCGGGCGCTAAAATATCCTTGTATCAATACGGGAATATTTTGATAGCAATATGCGACATCACGCTTCCATTAGTCCACAATTCCCCATAGCCCGCCAACATCCGACATAGGTTAACGATAAAAGCCATTTAGATGTTCGTGGTTGTGCAGTGACTAAACGACCTCTCATTGGCACTCATCCTGTTGTGATCGTAACCGCAATGGTCTGCCCATTTACCTGACCACCGAGGTCTGAACCAAATTGTCACTATCTAGTCTGCAGCCGTGATAATGATTGCGGTGAGGAGTATCGGTTTCCTGTTCCTAATTGAAATGAATTATTTGACTTTGACTTTGTTTCATTGGTCCGTTTTGGAGGACCGAAGTAGTAAGATTTAGTAATTATTCTACTATTCAAAAAGTTTTTGTGCTCTTCGTTATAAAAAATATGGTGTAAATTAAAACATCTTCAAGGAGTCGGGCGTAACTGGAGAAGATTTTCTTGATTTTTAAAGAAAAACATGGCTGCGCTCCTTTAGTCCTTTCTCCATCTATGCTGAAATTCAAATTCAGAAACAACATTCGTTTTTTTCATTGTAGATATCTCTATACGTTCTACCTGTGAAAACTGTTCCCAACAAATGTAATTTTGCACTTATCTTGTATAATAATACACAAATCCAAGGTCAGAAATGTCTTTATTTTCTTAAATGGCAAATCTATGATTCATTCTATCGCACACTTACATCAGTACTCGTCTTTATTCGATAATAGGTCAAGTTGATCTAGGTCTTCGGGAAGGTCACAGTGGCGCCATCTAAACGGGGTTACCAGTGTCGACGAACCGCGCCAAATGGCAAGTAAAGGTTGCAAATTAGATTATGTATCTATTTCTATGCCTGCAGCGTACATACACTCACAAAATGTCTAAAGTAGATCTAATAAAAAGAAATGTTTATGCTAAGCCTTTTACATATTTTATTCATAGCTTATAAGTAAAATGCTCATAAAAATAAGCAAAAGATGTTATGTGAGTTTCGAGTTCTTACTAAGTGGTTCTCTCATTCATGCTTGATAAGCTTCTTTATTATGTAAACTTTATTAATTCAGAATTTATTTCTCTGTATTGGTGCTGGCTGGTCTAAACTTCCAAGTTTCTTATACAAGTTACAAACTTTTTTCTTTTACAATTTTTTGACCAAATGGCTTCTCCAGACTTATTCTTCTTACTTTTAATCAGTCTATCGCAATCGTTATATGCCTAGATCTTTTAAAACAGGGTTTAACGCTCAATCTCAATTCTAACATGGCAAATACAGCCAAGATCCGAGACTCGAGCTCCAAGATCTTTTATCTCGTACCCCTGTTTGTGTGACTGTGAACCCTAGGCAGTATTTTGCTTGTCTAGACTAGTTTATTTTGTTCTGCTGTGACACGAGGTCATTCGTTCCCGTCCCGCATCTTCAACGGGTTGAATCAATCTTGCTTTATTTTGTGAAATAACCAACCATTATTGAGGCTCTTCGTTCTAAACCACAATTTGTATCTAGATGACGTTCTGATTTCAACGCGTGACATTATGAACTAAATGAATGTTTCATATTATTGGGACTTTGGGAGGGCATGGCATATTACATTTAGACTTGAGACCTCCTGGTATTGAGTCCAAATTAACATTAATTGATGGATCAAGACCTAGCAGCTTTGATTGACCTCTTGTGTTAAACGTTGAACTCCTTCTTGAGTCTTTATTGTTACATGAAGACATTAGCACTAATCATTTAAGTATAACCCGAATTACAGCACTTTTTTGTGATAACATTCCTATGTCCATCAGTGGTCGTCTTTCTGCTCAATGATGATGATGATAATGATCGCGATAACAGTTTAAAAATGCAAGCAAAATATAATAGTGCATCTACTTCTTTATCTCTAAGCTAGCTAAACTTAATAAAAGTAGTGACATAACTAAACGGACACAAGGATCGTGAGACACGGTCACGGCTACGCGACTATAGTGACTCATTCGAGGCACTGGACTTTGGCCAAACAGCCTGGCTGCCTCACTGCCTGATACGCTCTCGATTTCAGCTCTTTTTTTTCTCTATTTTTTATGACAGTCTCGTGACCTCCTTTGTATTGGAAACTTTTTATTCAGTTACGTCGAGTTGTACTTTGTACAATATTCCTCTTTTGCTCCGGTTGAATTAATCGGTTTAACGGTTTTTAACCTATAAATAGAAGACCAACCGGTTAAATTGTACACACATTATATAGCTGGAATAAAGGGGGTTAAGTCCCAGATCAATCACCTAACCCTATTCAACATTTCCAGGAGTTGTGGATTCCTAAATAGTTTTGGGAAGTCGAAGGTAGGCTCGTCACAGGTCACAGTCTATTAAAATACATTTGCCTTGCTGCTGCACATCATGATTTTTCGTACCAACTAGGTATTCCTATTATGTATTCATTGACCCAATGCCCTCATACAACTAGCGCACATAAAAACGAGAACAATGATCAAACAATAACAAAATATTACTACAAAACAAAACAGTATGGCGGCTCGAGTGGCCAGTAATCTCGGTAATTGCGAATGGCGGTAAAATGCTGTAATACAGGTTTCTGAACAAAAGCCAGGATGTTCGGGCATTCGCTGTTTACCGCGCGTATCCGGGCCGAGGGAGACGTGACAGTGACGTATCGGGTGTCAACTCAGTGTTGTCACTGTGAAAAAAGAAATCATACACCGTCCGACATTATTGTATTTTATTTTAATTATTCTGGTTCTGCTTTGTAGTTTTTTTTTATGCTGCGTGTAATTTATGAGCTAGGATGATTCGTTACAGGCCAAATGTAGCCTAGGTTTAGTAGGTACTGTATAATAAGCCTTTTATTCCACTAGATATTTAATATTAGTGTCGGAATTATGATGTAATAATAATTGCATTAAAATTGTTGTACAGTTCCGCTGCTGGAATCATTTCCTGGAATTCATTGTTTAACAGCACATAATACCTATCTACGATTAGAAAGTGCAGCGTCTACCATATAACTTATAATTTTCAATCAATTTGTTAAGTAGTTAAGTTTAAACTTGCACCTCACTTTGCACGAAGTTGAGAATTCTATTGTTAGAATAAAATACAAGAATCAAGTTGGTTACCTAACTTAGCTGCGTTTGCGGCTCGTGGTTGTAAGCCGTGTTCGTTCGCACTGACATTTAAAATATTACTTTTAAGTTACACAATCAATGCTGTGTACATACAACAAACTTGAAAGTAGGTACTACGAAAACGTAGTTCATTGAATTTTGTTGCCAAGTATTAAATGTTGCGTAATCAAAACAAAGTAAATAAAATGCTGCCAGCCAAAATAATGCGGAAGTTTTTGGTATATTTTTTCATCATATTTTATGCTTGTTGTACCTCTTTAGTAGTCTTTAGTTACTTATGCCTACTCCTCAGACAGCCAATTTTATTTATTTTTAATAATTATTTCTAAATACACGCCATGTTTTCTTGGTTAATTTAATTATTGTGGAAAATTTATTAAATCTTGTTCAATATTAATGATATTCATTTGTTTGTTTCAGTTGTGGTGGACGTGGATGACAGGCCGCTTTGCGTAGAAATCTGTGATACTGCTGGACAGGTGAGATATAAAATTAATTAATATTGAAAACTAATGAAGAAAGGAAGCAATATGTATGTAACAATTCTTACATATAAAACAATCTGACTTATCCGATTTACCGGCTGACTACGAGAAGGGCAACGTACAGCTTAAACCACTAAAGATAGAACATCTTCCGAAAATATGATCCACATATGGTTTAAAGGTGACTAGTAAAAAGGATTATTCAAGTAGAACTCTACTCAGCTGCTCAGTTTCAAGAATAGAAGTTAGTATACAAACAAATTCCCGGGGCAACACAGGCAGTCTTTAGTCTAGAGCCTTGGGCCCGTATTACAGAACCTAAAAACTCAAGCATTACTCGCAAACCCTTTTGATTGGTTGAATCTAGTTTTAAGTAATGCTTGAGTCTTGAGTGAGGTTCTGTGCGGGCCTTAGTCTTCAAGAAATTAATGAGGAGGTACGTAAAATACTCCTTTGATTTTCCAGGTGTATATTGGCGGCTTTGATTGCTTACCAACAGCTGGCCGACATGCTCGTTTACCTCCTGCACCTCTTATAAAAAAACTGCCGAATTGGAACACTGACAGTAACTCTGAACCATGCTGGGAAGACGGATATGTATGTAAAAGTCATCTCATCCGATGAACTTCCTCAGCCTGGGGATCATGTGTTATTTTTATGTTGGCATGATCAGTTCTTCACGTAACAACATCCTACTGTACTTTTCCCAATTCATTGGGGGTCGCAGTACGTCTGGTTCTTCGTCACATCTATAACAGTCGTCATCTCAGTGTTGACCTCCTTTCTACCTTTATTATCACAATCCATCCATATTTTCTTTCTTTTTTACTATAGCCAGCTCTTCACGTAAGTAATATTCATATATAATATGAATGGGAATTTAGTTTATAGTCATTCCATAATCCATTGCCGAACTTAGTGAAGAATTAGACCCAGTAGACATGCGTTAGATACATCAAAACGAATCTAAAATCCGATTTCAGTCAGAATCGTATCGATAATCCAAACTAGACAATAGTGAAGAATTAGACCCAGTAGACATGCGTTAGATAGGTACATCAAAACGGACCTAAAATCCGATTTCAGCCAGAATCGTATCGATAATCCGAACTAGACAAATCGATTTCACAAAACCACCGCAAGAGTAGATTTGCGTAAGCAAGTAGGTATTTGTTTATGTTTGGATAGACTTGACTTGATCGATGCACTTACAACCGAATAATATTACTTTATGGAGACGATCGAAATTGCGAGCTGGAGGCCCCGCAGCCTCTCATGAAATCGATTTAAAAAAATGTATTTTGATAACGATTTCAAAATCTGAAATCGGATACTTTACCGATTGCGCAAAAATACAAAAACGCCCATGTCTAAGACCCAGTCGTCCTGTATAATTTTCATCGCATAAGCGAGCATTGAAATCCAAATAAAATTTTTATACTTACCTATTTCTACATAGAACATACGTCCTTGGTTTCTTCATTCTTTATCGCAGCACGAAAGCCGTGACATAATTTAGAATTATCAGTAAAATCATAACACATTATCACAGAGTAAGAAACGGAATTATCGTTAGCTTATCCACCACATGGAATTATCGTCAAGATTCGCACACCCAACCTGAGCTAAGCTAACATTTCACGTGCTCACCTTTTCACACATCCTTAAAGGCTGTTGTTAAAGAAAATGCATACAAAATGGCAGATCCCACGGCCATCAGTTCATCACCTGGCCTAGCGCCATATTTATCTAACAAAAAGGTGGCATTATGTTCAATAAAAAAAAAAATAGCACGTGTACTAATCTATAACCTCCTATACCGGATCCGAGTTTTTTTCGATTAACAATAGATACGCAACCTGGTGCATTCCCACCGTTTCTCTACCTGTGTAGTGCATGGTGTAGAAGCATGTCTGTCTACAAATGCAGGTGGCCGGTGAGTGGTGGGTAACCTGCTTTATTTCATTCATAGGGCCAAAGTATCCATAGGCCAAAAACAGGGACGGTTGACTAAGCTGAGAAGCAACAAGCAGCTTACCTTCTTTTTAAATCAGTGTGTCTTTTTCATCCATTTTCACTTTTCCGATCTGCACAAGGAGAGGCGTCAACTTTATATGTACCTATATATTTTTATATTTCGCATTGTGTAACGGGTCTATTGTGCTCCCAATGTTTGATCACGTTGGCACCGATTCGTTCACAGCAGTCGCATCACAATGGCATCGTTGTAGGATGCGCATGACATTATTATAAAAATGTATTGAAAAACGTGATATACTGCTTGATTCCGAGAACTCCAATCACGTTGTTATTCACTTATTTCATTATTTATACGAAGAAAGCACTTGAAATTAACTGCCGGAATGCATGCAAGACTTGATTGTCAATTGTATGAAAATGCCATGATACCGGTCCGCAGTCTTTGTCAGTTACTTTATACTTACGTTTTGCAGAATATTTTGCGACGTTTTAATGTTAGGTACTCAAGAAGTCAAGACTAAAGTTTTAACACGTTTTAATATAGGGTGTCAGGGACATCGACGCAAAACTGTTACCATAGATTCAGTAAATGATTCTGAACCTCCCTGAGTTGAAATTAGTCGTAGGTTAAAAAAAAAAAATCCGCTGTTTCATAGAAAATTGCAATACCTACGCGGTCAAAATTTATGAACAGCAGATTTTTTATAAATAACCGACAAAAAATTTCAACACGGGGGTTCAGAATGATGTACTGAATCGTTGGTAACAGTTTTCGCGGCGATGTCCCTGACACCTGTATAAATACGTTGCAAAACAATCACAGTTTGTTTGCACTTGGAACTGCGTTAAAGACATTTTTTTATCGTCGTTTAAATTGCGGAAAGATTGTGTTATCAGAAATAGGCATTAAGTTCTGAAAGTAATCTATGCGCATTTCCGTGACATTTCCTTTACAAATATTGTCTCGGTGGTGTTAATAAATGTCAAGCACTTTGCAGGTAGAACTTAGCACACATTCATTGTACAGAGGGTCTAGTGTGAGTTTCGTTTAACCATCTCGATTTTACGCATCGACCGCGTTCGGCGCTCTGATTGGTCCATCACCAGTGAAGGCCAGTGAAGGGCCAATCAGAGCGCCGAACGCGGTCGATCCGTAAAATCGAGATGGTTAAACAAAACTCACACTAGACCCTCTGGCTGTTAAAGTAATTGCGTGCCATAGCTTCAGGGTAAGTTCAGAGTCGATAAAGGAACCCGTAAAAAATAAAAAATAAATAGGTACATTTAAAAAAAAGTGTACAAAATAATCGAAAATTATCATAAGATGAACCTAATGTAGTACCTACTAATTAAATAGCAATCGTTTAGAATTGATTAAAAAATTACTTAAAATAAGTTTTTATTTTGCTTAAATGCTAATAAATAATTTCCTAGAGTTACTACCTACTATCGAACGCAATGAAAAAAGTATTTAAACTAATAAAATAATTTTACTTCTAAACGATTGCTATTTTAAGTTAGTAGGTACTAAATTAGATTGATGTTGCAATTTTTTTATTCTTTTTTTTCCTGGGTTCTTTTACTTTTTTTTGAGATATTTTTTTTTCCTGGGTTCCTTTATCGACTCTGAACTCACCCTGAAGCTATGGCACGCAATTACTTTAACACCCGGTATAAGCTTGATAATTAAAATTAAGAATTCTTTTGTTGCCATTTTCTCAGTTGGTCCAATAACAAAACTGCGAGTAGTAGGTCCATTCATATGAAACCCCGACTATGAATGACAATGAAAGTGAAATGTACGCACGTCGTTCTTTAGCTGTATGCGAAATCAGAGAAACTCCTCCAGGGTATTTGTGAAAACGAACACATCTTGATTTCTCATATTTTCTCGATGGACAATAACAATTATTTTGCAGCCAATATTGCATAACAAGAGAATTGTCAGTTGGTTAGATTTGCTCAGCGTGAGAGCTCTGTGGACCAATAATAGATTCCCTCGACCAAGTTTAGACAAAACAGCATCTTTGGGGTGCTGAATCAGTTCATTTAATTTTAAAACGATACATGTATGTAAGGTTTCATAAAGCTATCAGACAGCAGTGCAACATTCTAGGATCCATAGAAATATATGTATATACTTACATATATCTATGTTGGGTTCACATCACACCTGCTGATGCAGAAATAAACGTGGATATAGATGTCTATTCTGGGTTAGGTAAAGGCTACTAAGCTACAATGCACATTCTATTAAAAAGCATGCTTGTTTGCTAGTAAGTAGCATGCTTATAGCATGCTCTCCGTGTGTGTAAAAGAATCATACTCTTTCTAGGTAGAATCTACTCATGATAGGGCCCGCTAGGCATGGCGGGCTGATACCAGTCGGGCGGCGAATGAACTTAGTATCTCCCGGGAACAGTGGGGTGTTAGTCGGTAGGAGTCCGACATATCCATCCTTTCTCCCAAGATGGAGGGTATCCAAGAGGATTTGCCCACGGAAAAAAAAAGCCAGAATCTAATCGAAATTAGCATTTTTTTGGGCTACTTCATGGCATGTGTATATTCTATAGAGAAATAATTGAAACTCTTGGCGAGGTATTCGAGTAAACGATCGCGAGTGAACGAGTTACCTACCACGCTTTCTGAAGACTAACGTGACGACATAGAAAACCATTTCATTACACAATCACGTTCTAATACAGCACCGACACCAAACATACAATCTTTCCAATTAAACACCGATACAAAATCATAGCTCACTGTAAAAGGTGCCATCATGTTGAAGGGAGGTTGCGTCACCGTGGGTAACCGACCAGAAATCGTAAGTCAGTAAATTGATGGTTGCTGTCAATACTTTCACTCATGGACCATGATAGTAGATATCTACTGCGACTTAGCATTCATGTTCTAAACAAAATGGTTTATTTGTTTGCGGGTGTTGTGTAAATTCTGATTTGTACAAGATATCTAGATCGCGATGTGGGAAAACTTTTCAAGAAAACTTGGGATGTTGTCGGGAAAATCGGCTTTATAAACACAGCAAACTTAAGCTTTTCGGAAAAACTTACACGAGGTAGGGGTTGCGATTTTGGGACATACTCAACTCAACAGGGAAAGACTCAGTGCAGTGGGTCTGAGAGACTGGTAGATGATAAATGTTTTGTGCTCTGGCCAGTACATCCCGATTCAAACTGTATGGCAGCTCGGAATATGAGGCGTGTTTCTGCGCAGTAACAAACTCATGTGTCAGCGGGGGTGAGGGGTTGGGTACTGCGCAGCGAGTAGCGCACTTCAGAGCCGTCATAAAGTTTGGCGTTTGCCCATTTTTTAGGAGCGGCGGTTTTCGCCAAAATTGATCTTAGTTATGTTCATTTTTCCCTCAGTAATCGGTCTGAGGAGAACGGTTGCGGAATCCTACTTTAGTATTTGTTCCGCCCTATGGCTGAGAGCAGTAAAAACTCTTTCCCTAGTCTTTAACCATTTTCCTGGTTGAAAATTAAGATACCTACACCACCCGACCTTACGTAGTACCTACATGTAAATGTACCGTACTAAATCGATGTGTTACGATTGTGTTATCATTCGTAATTAGTTGGTCAGAATAATTACGATGTAGGAACAGTTATTTATCCAATGTTCTGTTCGTTGACCCTAAATGAGGCGCGCTATGGTCCGGTTGCACCGTTATAATAAAATGATAACTTGAGTTATCCCTTTTTGTGCAGTTTGGTCGTGATTCCGACATTTATTTGGTTTTGTAAAGTATCCGTGATTCCGTGCTGTGTTGGTTTCGGCTTTCGGCATAGAACAGATCACCATTCATGGATGTCTTAGTAACTCGTAAAGCTTTGCTTACACATACAATTATATAAATAATTAATGTACTTATACAAAATATTGGAAAACATTTTTAAAAGAGTAACGGTGAAGTTTCTTGTCCATTCTTCTCCGTACAGTACTTCTTTTTGGAAGGGGCAACTAGAATAATAAAAAAATGTTTATTTAAATGTCTAATCTTATTTCAAATGGAGTATAGTTAGTAGTAGCGTCTGGCTTCTAGCGATTTGCTAAAACCAATGCAGTACAACTGTTGACAAGATAGTTTTAACGTGAGAACAAAATTATCAGCCCTATGACTAATCATCTACATTCGTTCAAAACTTTGTCCACTGAACTGGGAGGCCGTTGGCATTCTAAACCTGAGACGTTTACAAATGACGGTATGATGAAGATTCAAAGTAAATATCAAGTTGAAATAGAGAGCTAAGTATCTAGAGAAAACATAAACATAACACCACACCTGTAATCCCCGAAGAGTTAGGCAGAGCTGTACCTTAGTACACCCATATTTCGCCAGTTATGTTTAAGTCCCATGTAATAAGGGGTGAGCCTATTGCCATCAACCGGGCACAAGTCCAGGCTGCTTATGAAAAATTACTGATTGAAGAACCCAATAACACCTGGGAATCGATCCGTGGACCTTATGCTCAGCAGTAACGCTTGCGAGCACTAGACCACCGAGACAGTCGCGCCTCATATTTCTTAATATGTTCTAACATATAGGTGTCTTTGTTGTATTTGTATAAGTTTTTACAGTGATAATCAATAATTTTAAGTTTAATTGTTTTTATTTGAGAACCCCTGAGGCGAAGGCCTCCTCCAGAGAATGCCAGTTTTGAGAGAATATAATAGAATATTTACAGAATCATTATTGCCACTTGATATTTACTGACACGTGACGATACATAACTCAGCGTGTAAGTAACGTGTTTCGCTCGTACCTATCTATTGACAATAACATTTGATAAATGTGGCACATGTCACTGAGAGTGAGAGGATATCTTGTAGCTCATTTCCCGCTTTTTAACGTCCTCGGGAAAAGAGAGGGTTGGCTTTTTATCCGACTGCTCAACAGCAAAGACAGGGTTATGTTATTAGGATGCAGGAGTGATATTTCGAATACCTAATATTATTAAAAGTAAACAAAACTACTAAAGTTCCCGAAGGTTGATCATGAATTCATGATGGCGGGAACGGGAACAGCATGGGGAAACCGGGGAAATAGTCATGTCATAACTTCATAAAATGTTGCCAGTGTAAAAACTGAATTACTTTCCATATTTCGTTCTTCTAATGTAGCCTATTTACTGAAGAACTCATTAGTACAGAGCTGTATTAAAACCTCCGTTCTCCTATTTCCAGGACTCAATGTCTGAGCTCCGTGAGCTGTGCTACCCTGGCACCGATGTGCTGATGCTGTGTTTCTCCGTGGTGAGGCCCGAGACCTTCAGGTCTGTTGCTGAGAGGTGGACCAAAGCTGTGGCCAACGTGAACGCGCCGCTCATACTCGTCGGCACGCAGAGTGATCTTGCGCAGGATACGAGAGTGCTGCAGACTTTGAAGGTATTATCTGCTTCAGTTTTTAACATCAAGTCTTAAAATGTGTAAAACTGATCCTTACGTTGCATTAAGATTTCGTCGTTTTTTCCCTCGAACTTGACAATGTTTTCGCGGCTTACCAAAAATATGCCTTCCCAGTAAATAAAATAAAACATTGAAATAACTTTGAATTTATGCCATTTTTCAGGGTCGTGGGGAGCACGTTGTCTCAGATATCGAGGCAAGAGCGTTAGCTGCTAAGATCAACGCAGTCTACATAGAAACGTCTGCGAAGACCAGGAAACAGTTGAAAGATGCTTTTGACGCCGCTATCTTGGCGGGGTTGCCAATTAGACACGGAAAAAAACCTTTTTGGAAGAAACTATTATGTTTAAGTTGAAGTATTTTAGAAGAAATGGACTATTTTATGAAGCCTATTTGGAAAATTGTTGTGTACAGTGTAGATTTGTTGCTTGGGAATAAGAGATATATTAAAATCAAAAGACGGAGGAATGGACCAGTTTAGTACATTGTTATTCTTGTAATTATGAATTATAATATGAATATAAAACTAGCAAGCTTTAAAATGTAGCAATTCTGTGTTCTATCGTTATTAGAGATTTTAATTATTGTGGTTGAATGAAATTATATTGACGCAATGTTTGTTTAGGAACGATTAGACATTTTTGTGCTTTTTACCTTGTTTATGCATTACCTGCATACTGTTCATTTTTTATTTAAAAAACTCTTCTCTAACTTTTTCGAAGTGCCTTCTGAAGATGCTTAGCATGCTTCAATGTGTATTGCTATCAATAAATTGTCAGGCAATTATTTTAAAATAAAATTGCTGCTTTAAAAATAAACTCTTTGTCAAAACAAAGAAAAATGTTGCGTGCGGTACGTTTTTTGCAACGACTTTCAGGTATTTCAGCCTGTTATAAATAAGTCGTACGATAAAGTAGGCACTTATTAATAATTTACTATGCAGTAATAATAGTACCTCTTTTTATACAACTGCAAGGCTTCTATAATGCCTTGGCCTATAAATGGATCGATCGAAGTAGCTACCATAGCGGCTAATAGTTTAGGTACCGTGCTTAGATATTCCCGGTAAATATCAGCATTAATACAAAAAAAAAAAACGCAGCTCTTTTTCTACAATCACAACTATTTATTACAATCAAATGTACAGCACAAAAGTTGAATATATAATTATAGTAAAATATGTGTTTTGAATACGTCTCAGGTTTTTTTTAACACTGGTAACACATAGGCTGCATAGAAAAAATAAGGAATGTGGTGATATATTTCTATATGCTTAACCATATCACATGTATGATGTACCTACTAAATGATATGTACAGTAGAAAATAATTAGTTTTAATTAGATGCTAAGTGTTATAGGTGTATATACGGATAATTATTTTAATGTTGTTTTGATACTCAACACGAACTGATAATAATATTTTATTATAATGAAAAGCTGTTTTATTTGTCTTTACTTAAACTTTTTACCCGACTGCGCAGAAGATAATAGAAAAAAATCTTAAACATTTTAAGGAATGACATCCTCAATGACATCCAATGGATATGAATGTGCACTTAGATGAGAAAACAAAAAAAATAAATGCGACTTTGATTAAATATAAAATAATAATTTAATTATAAACTACAATAAATACATACTATACTACCTAAATTAAATATACAAACAAATGCCTTTTAAATACTGCACAGTCTATACAGGCTGATTATTTATTCGTTGATTAGCAACATTTTTCTGTAGAAGTTAAAACGAGGGCGCAGTGGCCCGTCATAGTAACTTTATCTTTCTGGACCTTTGCCCTGTAACAATAAAAAAAAAATGAGACAAAAATAAATAAAGAAATTGTTAAATAAGTGATTTAACGTAAAGGTACGCTGTACAAGGATCTTTTGGCGGTTGAATGATATTAATTTACAACATAATATCACGCCTGTAATACCCGCAGGGCTATGCAGAGGTGTACCTATACACCCACATTTCGCCAGACAAGTTTAAGAGGGCGCCTAAAGGTCCACTAGCGCCACTCTTTAAAAAAAATATTATCTCGTGACTGAGAAGGAATTATGAATAACGGCTAATAAGGACCCTCGGTAAGTGTGTCTAGAATTTTCTAATACCTTTTATAAAGCTTTATATTGAGACACGAAGCAACAAAATACGATCTAAAGAAAAGCGGCCACATTCCTCTAGATCGTATTTTGTTGCTCCGTGTCTCAATATGGAACTTTATAAAAGGTATTAGAAAATTCTAGACACACTTACCGAGGGTCCTTACTAGCCGTTATTCATAATTCCTTCTCAGTCACGAGATAATATTTTTTTAAAGAGTGGCGCTAGTGGACCTTTAGGCGCCCTCTTAAGTCCCATGTAATGGGGGCGAGCCTTTTGCCATCAACCGGGTACAAATCCAGACTCCGGGCTGCTACTGAGAAAATCCAGATGGAAAAACCCAATAACACTGCGCGACCCCCGATTCGAACCCAGAATCTCGTGATCAGCGCTTGTGAGTTGCGACCACTAGATCAACAAAGCAGTCACATTTACAGGGGGCGATATTTGAGATTTCTTTTCGCGATTTTTTTATGAAAAAACAAGATAACAGTCGATCCATTCTGTAAACATCTCACCGTGAAGAGTGAGGTGAAATGAGCATGAAGTGAGCTGTCCATAGTGTCAATGGCTAGCTTTAGGTCCAATGACAGCTCACATCAAGCTCACTTCACCCAAGTTATCACGGTAAGATGTTTGCAGAATAGCACGGCACAAGTTGTGCAATTAAAGTTAAGACTTGACGCACCACGTGGTTTGACTTACGAAGTAGGCGATTTATGGATCTCTTTAGCGGTATGAGGTCATCATCGGGGCGGGGGGGGAAAGAGCGGCGGGAGGCGTGGTCAAGTCTCAACTTTAATGGCACGGCCTGTACTGAATGTGGTTAAAACCTTACCCCTTTTCCAGTGAGCAATTGATACCAGAGGTTTCGACTTGTAGCTGTTGGGGCAGTAGACGCAACGTGCTGAGGTCCACCGGAAACTCCTTATCCGACAGATTTATGACACCCACAACCGCAGGGTGACCGGGCAGTAATCTAAATGTAAAAGTTAAATATTAGAACTGAAAAATATTGTTGAGACGCAAAGCCTATTGGAAACACTTTAAGGCTCGTGCAGACTGGCGTGATACCGGTAATTGTTCTAACGTGAAGTTTTCTTAGAAATTGTTTTATTAGAGTCGCGTCGGGTTTGTTGCGGGTGCCTTTATCCGAGTTACAGTAGGGGGATAAATTACGTCACGTATTTCATGATTCTTGGAGCCCCCGTCCCCTGGTGTGACGTCATTTATTTTGCAATTTTAAATCAAACCATAAATATTAATATTGAAAGAGTTGTTAATATTTTAAAGCTTTTCGTTAAAGAGTCTCAGCTTCGTAACGGCAAAAAACTCTAAACTAAGTACAGTTTAGAATGTTAGTACCACAGAACGGATAAAAGATCTTATTATCTGTGCTGTGGAAATGTGGTTAATACTTTAGATTTATCGGGTGACGTCACGAAGCTTATGAATTGTCAACGTCGTAAATTTTATGTGATGAGTTACCTAGCAACAGCCAACAAGGAGTCGCAGAGCGCTCGCACATCCAAGTCACCGGAACGGACAGCCGGGTGACGTTTCAACGCAGCCACGTCTTTGTAGAACTGAAAATATTAAATTAATCTATCCAATCTGTAATCTATACAAATAAACTACAGCCAATTTTCGTGTCTGTGTTACAGCGTTATTCTTCTAATCCACGAAACGCATCATTTAGAGCAGGGATCACCAATTAGTTTCGTTAGGGTTCCATTTGTAAAAATAATATGATTGTCGCGGTCCGTTTGGTAGACGATTACTAGTAACCAAGATTTTTTTTTTATCGGTCCAATATGTTTGTTTGTAATTTATAAACTGAGTTTATAAATTACAAACAAACATAGAGAAAATCATATCATTTTTCTTTATTTATAATATTAGTTTAGATGATTGGTTGAATGAAAATGATTTGCTCGTACTTATCAATGAAACTATTTCGTAAAAACGTAGGTACGTCGTATTTTTATTTAAAGCATATAACCTTAGAGTTATGGGACATAAAAAGGAACACTTTGAATACGGTGTATGAATAAAGTGGTGATTGTGGTTTGTTGGTAGGAGACAACTGCATGAACAGTTTCGGGCATCGCATTAAAGTATTAAAATACCTTAGCAGGATGACGTTAGCCAACACAATCTTACCTTATAATGACTTTTATTGGCAGCCATTTGAGCCGCTAAGTTAACAGTCGCGTAGTTATCAGCCATGGGAAGCCAAGTGTTAGCGGCAGTGGAGAAGCCAGCATTCGTGGTAGCGTCCCAATGGTACGGAGTACGGGCAGGGTCGCGGCTGCTCTTCCAGTAGTTGATAGGATCTTCGGTGTTGCAAGCCTGAGGGTCCTTGGTGTCTTTCCAGCTTACGTGCCCGTCGGTCATGCCGAGTTCTTCGCCCTTGAGTTAATTAATATAAAGGCTTGAATCTCAGGATTGGGTGAACGGAGGTATGAGTTCGAATTTTAACATTGGACCATGGACAAAATGATTACGTAAGCCCACTTCAATCAGAAGCAATTTCAGCTAAGTTGGAGAGGAACTCACATGTTTAAAAAAAGAAGCCCTTAACATGGCAGTCAGTGGCATGGCGACAAACGACTAAAGTAATATTGATTCATGAAATTTTGAAATACCTCTTAGATTTTTCGACCGCTTACCTGATAGGTGATGGTGATTCCAGGGAGGATGAGGGCCAACATGTTCATCGCGTCCACTCTGTTGATGCCGTGTCTTGAGGCCAGGCGGCTTTGATCGTGATTTCCGTTCTGTAAGTACGATGACACTGTTTTGTTATATTATAATTGAGTATCTGGGCGACCGAGCTCTGCTCTGGTGAAAATAGAGAATGCTCATTTAATAGTAGCTATAGGATAGTTCATACTAATTCCATGCTGCCATGTCATTATATTAAGGTAGCTCTAAGCTTTGGGCGACCGAGCTCTGCTCGGGTGAAAATATCGAGAGACGAATTTTTCGCCCCCGATTGCAACTTTCATCGAAATCGTTAGAGCTGTTTTCGAGAACGTGATTACAAATATATAAATATGGCTCGTTTAATAGTATAGGATAAGAAGTGGTTTACAGTTAGCTTCTTCGTCACCTTCTGGTGAAGCATGAAAGGGTCATATCATGAGAAAGTTATCTTGGTTCCTTTCCCTTCCATCTGGAAGGAAAAGGAACCAAGATATCTTTCTGACTCTCTCGGATTCCTCAATCAAGAGTCTTAAGCATAATAGGAACATGAAAAACATGTTCCAAGAAAGAAATTATGATACTTACCACCCAGTTTGCAACATTCCCAGTTGGCATATACGTCATCCACTTATCAATATTCTGTTTAATATCCCTTGCGGTTGACTTATTGGACAGCTCCCCGAGGTACGCAAAGTTGAAGGGAACAGAACCATCCGTGGTCCTGTTTCCATAGTACTTCATCATCAGGGGTAGTTCGGCGTAGGCTTCAGTCATCATAATCTTGGACTCGTTGTGTTTCTCCGTGAATTCGTTAAGAACTGCCCTCCAGTCGAATATAAGGTCGTACGTTTCTTTTTGGTCTCTGCTGTAGATGTGGGTTAGGTACTCATAGTCATCTGGTGTCTTTCCGGACGTACCTGTACAGAAGTTAAAAGGAGTTCTAGATGCTTATGAAACAGAAGTATGGTTTATTTCACGAAAACTATCTGAGCGGTAAATTAGGACTGTGGCGACATCTAAATTGCTACATTCGAACTACTTATCAAAAACCTGACGTCACACAAAATCGGTTAAAAGGATTTGCTACGGGCCCCGCGCTAAAGGGGGCCCCGCGTATACAAACCCGGGCCCCACCTCCGCCTGAGCATAATTTTTTGAGTGAAACTTATTAAGAAGTGGTATAATGAATTTACTTGATGTCTCAAAAACGTGATACGTACTACCTTTGCCGACTAAGACGTCAGAATATGGGTAATACAATTTATAAAAGTTGATTGCAAATAGACGTATTGAGTATTGTTTTTTTTTTACCACTTTATACATAAGAACCCATAGCAGATCAAGGGCCCGTCTATAAAATTTGCTACGGGCCCCGCGCTTGCTTAATCCGGCACTGGATAGTAATATATATCATCTGTAGTCACTAGTACTGTATCGTCGGATCAGAAACAGAAGTAAGGCTTGACTATGCACAAACCTGAGAGTGGTTCATCAGGGTACCGTCCGTTGAAGTTGGCTGGGTCCACTTCATACAACATGTTAACTGCATCGATACGGAATCCAGAAACACCTTTTTCCAACCAGAAACGCAGAACATCCTACAACATAAATATATATTTTTTTTATTGATCTAGTCAGTCTGCTTTTGCTTATTGTGACGAGTAGGTAGGTACCTTCATCTCCTCGCGAACTTTCTCGTTGCGGTAGTTAAGATCGGGCTGACCAATGACGAACTGATGCAAGTAGTACTGTCCTCGGACGACACTGTACTCCCAGGCACTCTTGCGGAATATACTGATCTAGATAATATAAAAATATACTTTGTAGTTGGTGTCCACTTGTTACAAAATCGCAGGCATTTAACTTTTAGTCTAAAAGCTTAGCGCAATTACTTTTTTTCAAAAATATTCAATGTACAGTTTTGACTTCGCTACGATTTTATCATATTCATAGACTAGCTTCTGCCCGCGACTGCGTCCGCGCCTATAACCTTCATCAAGAATTGGGCTCTCCAATGTAAAAAGAATTTTACAAATACGACTGGTAGTTCCAGAGATTACGTCCTACATACAAACTTACAAACAAACTTTTACCTCTTTATAATATTAGTATAAATTTTTATATTATATTATATAATATATAATAGTGTAGATGACTTGCTATTGGTAAGAGGCCCTTGATGTCTTAGTACTTACCCAGTTGTTAGGAGGTCCCATATAGTCGGGGTTCTTGGGGTCAGGCTTGCCATGAGCCCAGATGTAATAGTCGGCATACTTGGGGTCTCTTTGTGCTGACTTGACGAACCACTCGCTCTCGTTGCTCGTGTGGTTGGGCACGTAATCCAACACCACACGGACTCCTAAAGAACCGCAATTTTAATTCAGGAATATTTACTACTAGCCTAAATTGTCCACGTACGTATTCAAATCAACCCTGTCTTTCTTTGACAGCTGTTTAAAATGGCTATAGCACGGCAAATTAACGTTGGGTGCCAATTTGCTTAGCAATTTATTTCCCGGCAGCGCCCGTAGCAATAAGTAGTTGTTGGTTCAAGTGTTACTAATGACGTGGTTCGTACTGTAGTCGCCGGCACTTAAGTTAGCAAGAATCGTAGATGCGCAGAATTCGTTTTCGTTTGTTTTTTTTAACAGACGTGTTCAAAAATAAATTATGGCAATAACCATAGAATAATGACATGCAATAAAGGTGTAATTTTTTTTGAGGTACACGTGCGGATTTTCTCCCAAAAACCTTGCCAAGCTACGTGCCGGTGACCGTACCTTGGTAGCCTTCGCATGTTACTCACATGCTCGGTTCCTATAAACGAAAACGAATTGTTTGCTTACCAATGATAGCATTTTTTATTGCCAAACTGGGCATATAAATAGATTCGTAAGCTAATTTTACCTGTGATAACTACTTCCATATGGGAGGGTCTATTAGATATGCCAAGCTGAGGTCTTTGTTTCATTATTGGTAAAGATACACCAATAACGGTTCGTAAATTATATGAATTGGCCACTAGCAAAGTAAATCAACATAAAATAATGTCCTCTTACAATAATTGGTTGCCAGGCCTTCCAATTTTAAAGTCGTAACGACGTTCGCCACCAATCGCCGGAAGAGATCATTATGTTAGTCGTGTGAAGATTGTATCGCCTACTGTCCACTGAGTCATTATGTCGTGGACGGCGTTTAAGATGAGATAAACAATGTCGTTTAAGAACCTTACACAAGAAATAAACATGTATAGGTACAATTCTTCGAACCATTAGAGCAGCTACTGTATTTTATATACATAATATCCCAGCACGCGTAGCATGACCACCGTAGAAACGAGTTTTGTCGACGGAAGAATAGACAGAATGACAGATAAACAATCACAATCTGTCATTTTGTCTATTGTTCCGTCGACATAACCAGTTTCTACGGTGGTCATGCTACGCGTGCAGAACTCTATACATTTTGATCACGAATTGATTTGCGAATAAAAAATTGTTTTGCGAATTAAGGGGACTACAGGACCTAAACGTGCTTAAACGCAAGTTTTATAATGCCTAAAAGAATATGATCCACTGCAGTAAACAAAATCAGAAAAATATATGATATTCTTCAGGATATATGCTAGTATGATAGTGTGTTGAAAACATAATACAACTAATTTGATACGATAGAAAAAAATCATGAAGATACCTCTAAAAAATTCTTTTAACGATTAAAAATCATATTAATTTACATGCAATCATTCTGATTTTTTGTCAGATTATTCTACAAGCTACATATTAGCATAATAGTGTTTTAATTTTCCAGTCCAATCAATAGATTTTTTGTAAATCGCTAACTGCTTCATATTTTGCAATAAATTACCTGCGTCGTGTCATCGCGCTTCTCTTTCATTTCTATGCAGTCCGACAGTGACCGCGCTTTAGCTGTTGTAAGCCTCTTAACGCATATAAGCCGGCGGGCTATCCAATGGACACCCACAATACTACTGTAATGTAATGGCAGCGAATCTACATTTCAAGGTTTCAGTTAGCTTGTTCTAATTTGCTTGTAATTAGGTACAGACAAGCATCAAGCATCGGTCTTTAAAGGCTCGTGCAGACTAGCGCGACACTGGTAATTTTGGTACTGTGAAGTTTTCATAGAAATTGTTTTGTCGCGGCGCGCCGGTCTACACGAGCCTTTCACCGGAACAGAGTGTAGCGCTGCTTGGCATCTGACCCTATGTGTGACATCATCATCTCCCTTATCCCAACTGGGTTGGGTTGGGGTGGTGTTTAAAGTAATTTTACCTAGATTCTTAGCTGTTTTCATGAGCTTGTCGAAGTCATCCATGGTGCCATACTCCGGGGCAATCTTCTTGTAGTCCGCTATGTCATATCCGAAGTCATACATAGGCGACAGGAACATGGGTGACATCCATATCGCATCGATGCCCGTCTCTTTTAGGTACGGTAGCTTCTGGGTTATGCCTGTTGAATAATAGGGTGCAGAATGTAATACTTAGAATTAATGTATGTGATCTAGGTCCTTACTATGTCGCGGTCGGTTTTTCCCAACCTCGTAAGGCCAGATTTACACGGTGCGTGATTGCCTGTCACATACCTTACGTTGAAGTAACACTAAAAGTTGTACCGTCTAAACTCTAAAGAGTGTTTAGACGATGCAATGTTGTTGCTTCAATTTTAATGTATGCCACAGGCAAGAAATTTGCATCGTGTAAATGTAGCTTTAAATTTCAGGGTGAACTGGGCGTTAAATTTCTAAACGTGCCGCCTCGCTAGATAGTATGTGAGTTTATTTGGGGGTTCTAGAGGGTCTCCTAAGCCCTCCACAAGATTTTGTTTTTGCCAGTCGATTTTTTTTAAAGTAACGTAAGTTTTTTTAGGTAAGTTTAAAAAAAAACTGCTTATTTACGGATGCAAGAGCGAGCGTAGCGAGCTCGGGACTTGGGGCACCCCGACTCGGACAGGTTAGGTTCGAAGGGGATGACGGGGGCTCCAGTGAGCGAGCGAACCAGCCTCCTTCGTCTTCTTCGTGTAAACTTTCTTTGAACCCTGCAGACAGAAATAGGAGCCCCGCGCTTCCTTGACGTTCGAGACCTTTGACATTGACCCTGAAAATGTGTCTTCTGTGCCCCAAGTCCCGGACTTGCTTCACTCGCTCTTGCATCCGTTAATAAGATTTTTTTTAACTTGTTTAGGTAGGCACCTACCAAAAAAAAATTGTTAATAAGAAAAACCCATCACCGACAAAAAAAAATGTTGAGGAGTATTCAGGAGACCCTTCGAACCCTCAAATAACCGCACATTCTTTCTAGCGAGGCGGCACGTTTCTAAACTGTAACCTGGCAAAGGCGTAATTTTCCTTTTTCCACTCAATCCATCCTGAGCCAATACACCAATCCCGTCAAAAAGTTATCTACTATTGTGTTACGCGTTTTTAGATATTTCTTTAGTTCTGAATGTTTTTACACTTATATTTTATTTTGAAGTCAAAGGGCATGAGCACCCTCATGCAACCATTTCCCGGCGCGGCGCTCTTGTGTGGTGATGAAGCCTTATCGAACGAAACTAAAAAAAAATACATGGTAGATCATGACTTAGGTAATGCTCGCAGATTGTACCCATAGATAATGATCCTCATTGTAGTTGCTTAGCCACCAAGTGTACCTACCTATAATTTACATTTGTAGCACTTTTGTATCGGAATGTATCTACGCGAGGCACATTAAAAATATTATTTCTATGCTTGACTACGAGTGGCCAAGTGATTCCTTTGTTTTGGATATCTTGTATGAAGTTTACTGTAACATTATTGTTGTTATAAAGATGGGCAAGAATAATGTTATGAAGAACATTACTTACATGTTTTCCTAACTGTGGACACCTGACGCGACTCCACGTAATCATATATCTAATGATGAATAATTATACATATAGAATGATGAAGAAGCATAATGAAACTAAGAGATTAGCTTGTAAGCTGGAAGATCTGTTGGACTTGCGGTGTTTAAGTGTGAGGGAATTTTGTGAGCCTTCAAATCATGGTAGCAGGAGAAACCTAGGAGAGCGGCAAGGAGTTCAATATTATTAGCCTTTCTACGGAAAAAATACACACAAAAAACTAACTATCTAAGGTGTATTCAAATCCTTGTTTCCACTTGATGTCATTTCCACTTAAACAATCATCAAACGTGTTGGTTGGTTGGTTGGGTTGTTTTTAGTCCGTAAGAGTCTGACACGCCCTCCTGCTCCGCCCAGAGCGGGAGAAGGTATTTGATAATTTCCCACACAAAACAAAAAAAAAAAAAAGTCTATTCAAAATCATTGATATATAAAAAACCCAAGATACACATTCAGCGTCTCAAAACCGTCCGCAAGAAAAGAGCACACAATTGAGAATTGTGCGCTCTTTTCAAATAGTATCACGTCGCTCGCGTCACTGAACGCACGTTACAAATGCCGAAGTGTTGCTTGGAAAATTGTAAAAATATTACGTCAAGAACGTTAAAAAAGGATGGGATATCGTACTTTTTGTAAGTTAGAGTTTGTTGATTTGTTTATGTTGTTTTTATGACTAAATATAGGGAGCAATTAGGTGGTTTTGATTTAATTTGTCTTAAAATTTCACTCAACAGTCCAAGTATCAATGCAAATTTCAATGGCCGCTTTTTCAGCGTAAGAACAATGCATTACAATCTCCTTTTAATTTAGTCGTACAATACAAATTGACCCTGTTCTTTTCAATAGAGTCGATTGTTTTTAATTATCTTTTTATTTTTTTTATTCATTTATATTGACTTTAGTAGTTTTTTTGTATTTAGAATTAAATTAATATTATTGTATAGTTTTTAACCGACTTCCAAAAGAAGAAGAGGTCATCAATTCTAAGATTTTTTAAAATGTTTTTATATTGATTTCCTACTTATTTTATGGGCCAAACTGAGTAACAAAGAATAGTCTCTGGTTTTAACCTAAGTATTATGATACCTACTTGTAACTTTTAAGTTTTAACCTAACTAGTTATTTAGTTTCGATAACAACAATAGGTACTTATTATTATAAAAGTATAATATGTATTTGGAACACATTTATATAAATTTTTAAAACTCTTAAAATACTAAGTAAATGCATACAAAATTAAAAGTATAAAAATATATTCGAATTCATGCCTTGTCCTACCGGCAAACTTCGGTCATAAAATTTTATTGCTTTATAAACATTGCTTTGTAAAAACAACTTTAAAACATACGCGTAAGGTTGAATTTCTGAACAAGTATGTTTATATCATGACTATAACTACCTACGTATAGTTGGGGACAGTTTTGAGTATTAATTTTCTTCGAGACTGTGCATCTTGTGTTATTATAATATATCAATGTAAAAAATATAAAGTTGTTGCGCAAACTGAACCTTATATGTATGCGTTACAGTTGTTTTTCCTAAAACTCGTGTTTGTTAACATGTTTGGCAAATAAATTGTTCTAATCTGAACAATTTCCAATAACGTCTCCCATTTCAAGCAAACCGTCCTGTCAACATTGACTTAGGTACCTACTGTGCGTTTGCGCTAAAAATATGTTGAAATCTCTATTTTCTGTCAATGTTCCATCAATCTTTGACAGGAACTAGAGATTTCAACATGTTTTGAATGTTTCGCCAGTGCAAGCGCACAGTTAAGCTTCGTACAGACTTGCGCGACGCGACAGCGCGACGCGACACCGGTGAATGTTATACCGTGAAGTTTTCTTAGAAATTGTATTGTTCGAGTCGCGTCGCGCCGTCGCGTCGCGCTGGTCTGCACGGGCCTTTACGGTGCTAAACTACCGAGACATGGAGGATAATTGGGAATAAAAGCAGAAAGGGTCCAACCCACACTATAGGCGAAAATGAGTTATGTACCTACCTATACCAAAGCACTCTTTGTAGTCAAAACAATCCCAACGCATCATGTCATTATGACCATACATTACCAACCCGTATGTATGGCAGGTCATACAATCACATAACACGATCTGATCTTAAAACTTGAATATCTCAAAACTAACTCTGTGTGGGTTGGATCCTTTCTGTTTAACTACGTCCAATTTCTTGTCAGAAAAACCCACAAACTTTGTGTGGCCTTACCCGGTTTTTGAAACTTACCTTACGGTCTACAGCCGTAAATATAAGATAGCTAGTCCCCTAGACTTAAGTCGCAGTTGCTATTATTTAAAATATGTGACGATAAGGGCAGGTGCAGGTCATCAGAGTTCAAGTGATATGCTGCATCTATGTGCAATTGTGCATGTTATTGTGCAGAATTTACTGCACCAACGTGCTACTATCCTACATTTATAAAATATTCCATTAATAATTGCATTATATTCCCTAAGATTCTTCTACAAATACAACGTAGTTTTTGTAAGTTAAGTATTTATAAACTCTATGTAGCATCTAATGATCTAACCATCTCCATGGCCGTTTCAATCTTTTTTAGGGTTCCGTACCTCAAAAGGAAAAACGGATCCCTTAAAGGATCACTTCGTTGTCCGTCCGTCCGTCAGTCAGTCAAGAGTAGTCAAGACCCATTTTCCCAGAAACGCGTGGAGGTATTAAGTTGAAATTAATATAAATTAAGTAGATCTATGTTCTCTTGGAGCTCTAAAAAATCAAGCTTCTAAGTCAAGGCAATACAAAAATACACCCATTCATGTGACATATTTTGAAACTCACAAATAAATCAAAAACTACAGGGTACTTCCCGTTGACCCTGAATCATGAAATTTGGCAGGAACCAAGAACTCACAGCACAAGTAAAGGAAAAAACCCGAAAATTGTTAATGTGTTGCTTTATTAAATAAAATTAAAAACAATTGTTATTACAAACTTACATTTGCAGTTGGAGAATTGACCGTGACGTATATCGATGTATGGCAGAACATGTTTCTCAACTATAAAGTCAAGTTTGTTTTTGGGATAAATTCATCCCAAATACGGAACCCTTCCTTGTCCGGCCGGTTTTTTAATACACCTTTAGTACCTAATAGTTTCTTCAATAGTAAATCTAGAGCGTTTTACCATAGATTAAATTAAATAACGGTACTTAGACCGGATGGGTATCCACGCTCAAACTGAAAGCCTATTATATGTCAAAAAGGTAAAACATACTCACCATTTAGATCTCCGATCCCGTCGCCGTTGCTATCCATGAAGGAGCGCGGGTATATCTGGTAGACCACGCATGACTTCCACCACATGTCCACGCATGAGACACTCGCCACCGTCGCAGCAACCAGGATCAGCGTTAAAATCCGCATTTTGACTAACTACATGTGGTAAAGGAAAAAAAAGGATATTAGGTACCATCGCGGACACTGGCGCCTCGAAAAGTGGGAAGTGGGAAGTCGGGAAAGGTAGAAAAGTGGTCAGGCGCCAGTGTCTACGATATTACTTATACATATAACTACAAAATCAGATACTTACAGACCTTGAGGATAAAGGTGTAAATAATGATAATTTGGTAACTACGCTAAAATTTGCTAAGCCCGAAACATGCCGCGCACTTTTGACTCAAACTCGTATCCAAACACGATGTCCAATCGTGAATTCGAAAGGATCCAAAAACATTACAAACCTGGAGATGCAAAATTGATGTAACAGGAACACAGTCAATAGCAGAACAAAATCGAAATTAAATACGAGTTGCGAATCTATCTGTACTTGCACCTGATCGTGACCACTTAGGTACTGAGACCGTGTAAGTTATGATTTATGATCGACTTAATTTTCTTAAAATAATGAGCACAACCGACCTGCAATCACTGCAGCTCCGCGAATAATGCGAAAAGAGCGGAGCCGACGCCACCTTATAAGCCATAACATCCAAGTGTTTTGTGATACATCAAATTGTTCGCTCCAATGTTATCTTTTCATTGCAGAATTATTTCTGATTGGTGAGTCGGATCCCATTATGTAAAGTCTTAAGTAAATATTTATATTACATCGTTACCGGATATGTCAGGATTGTGTATAGAAAAGTGAAGTGATTAACTTTTATATTATGGTTCGCATTTCTTGGACTTTTAGGTAAGGAGCTGGTGTAGTACGTGTTGAGCTAACTGCTATACTTAGATAAGTAATATTCTGTAATATCGTGTGAACAGTTAGACATGACAACGGAAAGTTTCATTCCTAGTCAATACTTTTAGTATCTAGGTGAAGGTGCAGGTCTATCATCTCGCTAGAAGTGCACATTGGGTTCATGGGAGTACCCAGGGGGGGCAGGGGCCCTAAGTACCTACTGTTAGTTAATTGATTCAGACGTGACTACGGAAATCCATTATAAAATACAATAGACGACGTATATTTAGTAACCTAATCCGCTTAACTGTTCTTAAAGAGTCATAAAGAACCCTGTAAGAAATCGACACGTGTTCCACCTCTCAACTTCAACGGCGCGGCGGTGCCCACACGTCGGGTCCGAGTTCGCAACAAGTTAATCGTCTTCCTGAGGATGCCTCGTTGAGAGGTGAAAAACGTGTTGATTTCTTACAGGGTTCTTTATGATTATGACTCTAGTTACTCGAATTAGGTTACTAAATATACGTCGTCTATTGTATTTTACCTACTGTTATTGATAAAAGTTATGTTAGTCACGTTAAGACTTACTTTACAATTACAATATATTATGCATTACATTTAAAAAAAACCCGGCCAAGTGCGTGTCGGACCACGCACAATGAAGGGTTCCGTAGTTGGGATGAATTTATCCCAAGAACAAACTTAACATTGTAGTTGAAAAACATGTTCTCCCATACGGAATGTATGGGAGATCATGTTTTTCAAACTGCAAATTTAAGTTGGTTGATTATTATTCGTTAATACGTACATGAATCCGAAAAGTCAGAGGAGCCTTGGGTTCGAACTCGAGACTTATGACTTGGCAGTCCGACTTGTGCTATGTCCGAGTGGCTATCTCTGCAAGTATGCAGTGACACTAAACAGCGTCTTACAAAAACAGCTCAGTAGGGCTGTTTTTCTAAGACGCTGTTTTGTGTCTAGGGTAAAACGGCTGTAAAACGTATACGGGGTCCCGGCTTAAGATATTTCTGATTTGCCCCCCTGTGGGCCAAAAGCTGGGTACGCGCATGGTTGGTTACTGCTACAGATTCTCTAGATCTGCCGAGCGTTGTGGGTCGGGTTGCAGGTACCTACATCACGCCAGTATTTGCTGAAACAATTCTGCCTACCCCGGCAGAGACATATAGTAAACCAACATTTCACCAGTTACGTTTAAGTTCCATGTAATCAAGAGCGAGCCAATAATCACCAGGCACAAATTCAGACTCCCGAGTGATTACTGAGAAATTCCAAAATTGAAAAATTCTATCACACTTGGTCCGACCTGAAGATCGAACTTAGGTTAGCGTCAGAATGGCTGGTTGTCTATGGCAATCAGCTCTGAAAGTATATTCAAGAATTGCTACACAATTGCTTATATTTGCTATATGTGTTCGATAATTGCTACATATGATACATTCAGAGAAATACGAATATTTTTTTGACCAGCCGTTCTGACGTCAGGATGGATGGTCGCCTCCGTGATCAGCATGAAAAACGCAGAATTTCTAAAAGTATGTAGTATCAATAATTGCTTACTAATTGCTACTTTCACGAATTTAAGTTTGAGCTTCGTACATACATTAGGTAAAAAAATATAGCTTTTATTAAAATTTGTATGAAAGAGCGCCTAATAATTTGGAAAGGCAATGTTTTACTACAGCAGCGTCTTGTTCAAATCGTACAGGCGTTCACAATTATGGGTCACCTACCCCATCTGTTGACGCGGAATCGAATTAGTTAATTGAAATTATTAATGACAAACAAAAAGACAACATATTATGCGTGTAGCTGACAATGGTTTGACCACCATCAGGGTTCATTGGTGGATAAGCCATTGTCAGCTACACAACTTATGCTTAATCAAGCAGTGCATACCTACCTACAAAAGCATAAATATGAAACACGGGAAATGTATGAAAGAAAACAATCGTAATACTTCGTTAAATCTTTATATAATATTATTTCTACGTGTACACAAAATCAACAAATTACTATTTTTTAACATATAAAATACAATGAGGGATCATCTTCTTTGGACTTTTTGTTATCTTTGTAGATCCAAAGAAGATGATCCCTCATTGTATTTTATATGTTAAAAAATAGTTAGTTATAGTATACTTTTATTTTGTGTGTGTTTCATATTTATGCTTTTGTAGGTAGGTATGCACTGCTTGATTAAGCATAAGTTGTGTAGCTGACAATGGCTTATCCACCAATGAACCCTGATGGTGGTCAAACCATTGTCAGCTACACGCATAATATGTTGTCTTTTTGTTTGTCATTAATAATTTCAATTAACTAATTCGATTCCGCGTCAACAGATGGGGTAGGTGACCCATAATTGTGAACGCCTGTACGATTTGAACAAGACGCTGCTGTAGTAAAACATTGCCTTTCCAAATTATTAGGCGCTCTTTCATACAAATTTTAATAAAAGCTATATTTTTTTACCTAATGTATGTACGAAGCTCAAACTTAAATTCGTGAAAGTAGCAATTAGTAAGCAATTATTGATACTACATACTTTTAGAAATTCTGCGTTTTTCATGCTGATCACGGAGGCGACCATCCATCCTGACGTCAGAACGGCTGGTCAAAAAAATATTCGTATTTCTCTGAATGTATCATATGTAGCAATTATCGAACACATATAGCAAATATAAGCAATTGTGTAGCAATTCTTGAATATACTTTCAGAGCTGATTGCCATAGACAACCAGCCATTCTGACGCTAACGAACTTAGGAACTCATGCCCAAAAGTCGCATAAACTGGCTAGGTATATATTGTGAAACTTGCAACACCGTCTAAACTACCATAACATGTGTGTGAAATGTGTGATTAGGCGAAGTTATTTATGACGTAGTAGAAAAATAGAAGTTCTATTACGTATTATCAATTTTATTTGAGAAAGGACAGGTGGCCTTTGGTCCCTGTGCTGTTTTGAGTGGAGTGGACTGAGCTGCTATAAGCGCGAAATATTTCAAGGCTCCATCGTAATTTTAATTATTTCGGTCAAGAATAATAAAACAACTTCGGACGATGTTTCAAAACGAAAACACAAAATGACACTTGAGTTCACTGACAATGAATGATATTCAGACATTGACACTAACACTGACAGTCCGCAAAAACATCGCGCCAAGTTTGTGTTGGTTGTGTTTTTTAATTAAATTTCATTTTTATAAAAGCAATGGCAGAGGAAGAACATTACGACGACGTAGACATATCGGATATAATCGACGAGTCGGAGCATTATCTTGAAGCGGATCATCAACATGCAGAGCTATCAGAACCGACGGACTCGGAAAACATAAACACGATACAGGATTCAGATTTATTAAGTTTGGAAGAGCAGACGGTAGACGAGAAGAGGCCTCAGGTGCCAAATAAGAGCGAGGTCATACGCTCCACGCGGCTACCAATAGCTAGGATAAAGAATATTATGAAAATGGACCCAGACGTCAGTGTGGTTTCGGGTGACGCTGTGTTCCTAGTTACTAAAGCTACAGTGAGTACCTATACACATTATTTTTATAGTGTATGAAGACGGTGAGCAGTGGCAGTGGTGGCCCAGTGGTAACGGCCGCGACTTACGAGTTGTAGGCCGTAGGTTTGGACCCAAACAGGCGCTTTACTTTGTGTAAATTATTTCATCACCACTGCTCTCACTCAAAACGGAGAAGGAAAAACATCATCGTGAGGACACTGGATGTCAGAGATCCAAAAATTCGAAGACATGACATCTACCAACCCGCATAGAGCTTGCATGGTCGCTTACAGCCCACTCCCTCTCATCGAAAGGAGGCCTAAGTACCAGCAGTGGGAACATTATAGGCTGATTATGCTGTTAAGACAATGATATGCAAAAAAAAATATACCTTCTCACATGCAGTTGTTAAAGTACACTGGACATTTGCCTTGTTCCAAGACAATAATTACTTTGCTGATTGATGGCCATAGTAGAAGTGATTCTGGCTTTCAGAAGTGGTAGTTGTAGGCAGTGGTGTGGTGAGGGCATGTAGACAGCAAAGTGGATTATAAAAATAGGACCAGGCAACACATTATTATATGCACATTATGTATATTGTACTCCCTTTTTTCAGGAACTATTTCTGGAAACAATAGCTAAAGAAACTTATGCATATACAGCTACAAACAAGAGGAAAATAATTGCAAAGAAAGATTTGGACTTGGTCATCAACAAAGTGGACTGCTTGTGTTTCCTTGAAGGTGCCATGGACTTTTGATAGATCAGTAGAAGTCGTAGAGAGGAACATATGTGTCAGTCCAAGCGAAAAGGGTCCAGTGCGCGGCATTTAGTTTCCGAGATATAAGAGGTTTTGTAAAGTTGGGTATAAAAATTGCATTTCGCGATTTTAATTGGTTATAAATAAATGCTCAATTATCTACAATTTCATATAGTAAATGACTATATACGATGTTTCTAAGTACCAGAAACTTTATGAAAAAAGTTTACTAAAAAGGTACCAGTGGGTGGCATGTCGATATTCTGGGAATAAAATACGTTTCAATACCCCGTACTGATCACTTCTAAAAATCTATAGTAGCTGTTCTAACTGGTGATGAGAAAGGAGAAACTTTTGTGAAAACTTACGACTGGGCCAATTTTTTTCAACCTGATTGTGTAACTATTAACCAACTTCTGCATTTTAGTCATTTTGAAACAAATGAAGATAATAGAGGGCACATGTTATGTTACAAAAAATATACTGACAGTCAACCAACTGTATCAAAGGTTTTGAACCCGAATAAAGTATACGGTTTTCCTTTAGAAAAATCCCCTGCAGGCATGACGTACGAAAGAAAATCGTATCTTTATAATAAGATTCGTGAATTTGTACGTGAAGAATCTAAAGACATTTTATGCCCGAAACCCATTCCAAATGTTGATGTTGACCACAACTCTGTCCCAACAACATCTGTCGAGTACTCTTTTCAGAAACCATCAATTGAAAAGAGTATTCGACAAAAACCAACATGTTCGTACTGCAAACAGGTTGGTCATAGGAATCAGGTGCGAGGAGGAATTTATTTTTGTCCAAAACGTAAGTTGGAGTCCCAAATAGAATAAGTTTTATTTTTATGTTTGTATTGGCTTTTTTCAAATATTATTGCAACAGAATAATGATTATTTTAGCCACTGGTACCTTTTATGACATTACATAAAAGGTACCAGTGGCTAAAATAATCATTATTCTGTTGCAGTAATGTTTGAAAAAAGCCTGTCTTGTTATTTTGTTAGTTCCTAAATAGAGTAAGAATACTTAATTTTAGTTTTTTATTGTTAATTACTATCGCAATAACTAACTTTTTATTAAATATCGGCAAGTGGACCTTTTTTACTAGACTGTGTATCCTTCTTTTATTTTGATAATAATTGTTTTAGTTTTGATGTCAAAAGTATAATTATAAGTTGATTCTATGGAAAACATATCAATCTACAATAATGAATAAAAATCTACGTAACAAGCAAGTAAAAGTGTGTTTTTTTTTCACTCAAACTTTCAAAATGCTTTTTCTCAAATCAAGCTTTTTCAGAATTTCAACTTCAAATGTCTGATAAAAAAAACGTGTGCTACTTTTTGATTATTTTTTCAATCCATACTATCAATTGACTATTCTAGATACCGAATCCAGTCTTAACTCAATACCCCACTACTGGACCCTTTATGCCTGGACTGACACATATCGTCACCGTGCAGTGAAACCCACATAAAGGAAAATTAATTGCTTTTCTTTTTATTTATTTGTTGTGTAGAAAACCTCGTAATGCATGCTTAGAACAAAATACAGACAGTGAGATGTAAGATGCTTCTAATACCTTCTATCGTTGATAACGAGAACATCAGAGAACGTCAATGACGGCTATTCTTCACACAGTATCTACTGTCTTCCCTGTAAAATAACGTTTATTGCAATCACGAGGTTTTCACTGCATGGCGACGATATACAAGGTGTTGTTTTTTATATCCCGTAACTCTAGGGTATTAATGAGACCATATCAAAGAATCAACTGGCATATAATTTTATTTTTTATTTTTTAAGATAATTTACCACTAGACTCTCGATGTGTGTATCTAAGTTTCATTGATAAGTACAAGTAAATAATTTTAATTCAAACCAATCATTCATAATATTAAAGCTTAGAAAATGCGGTGTTGTCATATTTTCTTTTATGAACAAAAATAGTCTGAATTAAATGTTTTTTATTTCATATTTCCCCTAAGGGTTTTTTACATAAATAATCGTGAAGTTGTCGAATTATTTGGAATGAAAATTTAAAAAAGAAACATGCCAGCTCGCGTAGCATGACCGCCATAGAAACGGGTTTAGTTGACGGAAAAATAGACAAAATGACAGATTGTGATTGTTTATCTGTCATTTTGTCTATTCTCCCGTCGACAAAACCTGTTTCTTCGGTGGTCATGCTACGCATGCTGTTGATTCTTTGATATGGTCTCATTCATATCCTAGAGTTTGGGATATAAAAAAAACACTTGTTATAATAAATGTTTTATTAATGCTGATTGCAATGGAAAGATGTCAAAATTCTGTCAGCGCCAGTACTTTTTAAGTTACAATAAAATTGATATCTACTACTATTGATATCTGCTATACTTATGATATCTGGTCTGAAGACAGTAGTGCTGTAGGTGAAAAAACAATAGCAAACTTACTGACTGTCTGTTCCAAAGTATCTAGTTAAAATGTAAACAAATGGATCAGAAAATGTACCTCTATATTCCAATATATAGTGACACTTACAAATTGAGTGCTTTGATTTGATTATTTGAATACATAAACCCAAAATTCTAAATCACCTTAAAGATGTTTTTCATTTGACAATTTTGGTTCATTTTATAACCTCCATTTTCGTTGATTCTAAATAAAGATGTATGTAATCCCGTTCTGGAATCCCTTAAAAAACAAATCTTATTCTAATTCGTCACATAAACAAAACATCATAAAGAAAAAAAAAACTTGAAAACATAATTGTACCTATTAAGTTAAGGATAATTGATGACAATTGTAAAAAAAAAGTCTTTTTCTCTGTTCTGTTCTTTTTGATTTAAATTCTTTATGACTTTTTCAACATTACTAGTTTGTCTAAAATCAACTTTATTTACACTGGCATAAAGTTGATGTTTGTTTAAGTGGAAATAACATCAATTGGACTGCGTTATGTAAGAACCGATTAAGCGCCATTTAACGAATCCTGAGAAAATGAGCTTCAAAAATTTCAAACTTAAAATGGTCGCTGTGCATACATTTAATATGTCAAGAGTATAATTTTTATTCTGAACATATAAAATATGTATAAGTTCACATTAGTTAAAAAAATATAAGGCTAAACTATACAGTTTTGTAGTTATAGCCATTTTTCCGCTTAATTTGTTAATGTGTTTTAAGCCATATTCAGACCATTTTATTTATCAATAACGTACTATACGGCATTATTGTCGTTTGATACTTTATTGCGATTTTTTTCGGGTGAAATAAATTGGAACATAAGATTAAATCCAGTTATTTTAATAACATTTACTTAAACAAAACAAATGTTGTAACACTTCTACATCTTACTAATACTTTTATTCCTTTTTTTTCTTTTATTAATTACCTATGTTCTATGTTGTTGGGTTTGGTTTCCGCACTTAGTCCTACAGTGGACCATTGTGCGTGGGCCATAGCGGCCGTTGGTGGTTACTCCAACCAGCCCACCTCCCTCCAGAAGTTTATTAAATCTCCTGGTCTATTCAGAACATCTGTGAAAGATCTGGGTGTCCCGAGGGTCTGTGTTCTAATCTGGGTGACGCCTGTGCATTCAAAAAGCACGTGCGTGACGGTTTCCTCAGCCTCCATGCACGCCCTGCACAGAGGACTGTCCGTTATGCCTATTGTGTGAAAGTGTTTGTTCAGCGAGCAGTGGCCCGTGATGGTACCCGTCACCAGGCGCAGGCCGTTCCTATCCAGGCGTAGTAAACGCCGGGTTAGCCTGGTATCCAAGGATGGCATGGCTTCCTTGGACTGCCTGCAGCTCGGTGTCGAGGTCCACCAGTGCTCGGCTTGAGTGTGGGTGAACTCCTGTAGCCACCTGCGTATCTGGTTGAAGGGGATGGGTACGATGAGCTCGGGTCCACAGACTGCCGTGCTGGATCCTCGTCTGGCAAGCTCGTCAGCTGCATCGTTACCCAGCGAACCGCTGTGTCCTTTTATCCATTGCAGTGTCACCGTGTTGCGGCTAGATACCGTTATTTGTTCTAGTGCATTGTGACATTCTAGTGTTAGCTTTGAGGTAATATGTTTTTTCCGTAAGGATTGAAGAACTGAGGCGCTGTCGGAGAGTATGCGTATGTGTGTGTCCGTAAGAGCCTGTGCACACGACGCGTTGCGGCGCCGCACCGCAAAGATTTCACCGCACTGGCAGGCACACGGGTGCTGCGGCACCGTAGCGTTGTTACGCCGCAGCGGCGCCGCGCCGCAAAGATTTCGCTGCACTGGCAGTCACACAAACAATTGAGCGTTGCAACTCCGGTGCCACTCCGGCGTTGCAACGCGTATACCCCTCCCCGCCTCGTCCCGCGGGCTGCAAGTCCGGTGTACGTGCGGTGCGACGCCGGAACGCACCGTGTGCCATACCATGTATATTTGTATGTAAGACGCCGCAGCGACACCGCTCCGGCGCCGCGCCGCCGTCGTAACGCATCGTGTGCACAGGCTCTCACTCTCCTAGCTTTTAGGGCGTGGACCGTTTGTATGATGCCCACACACTCCGCCTGATAGACGGTGTTGAACATTCCCAGCGGGATATCTTTATGTTAAAGTCGTGTGAGAAGACTCCAACCCCAGTTCCGGAGTCGGTCTTCGATCCGTCTGTGTATATTCTCATCTCTTTCGAGCCTGAGTAGTCACACTGTTCTTCTGTAAGTATTATGTTGTAGTGCCTATGAAAGTGGTGTGTTTTCGGGGCTTTATCACAGGTTGATGCCATCATTGGTCGTCGTTTGATCGCATCTTCCTTTATACGTGTGTGCTTAACTCTATTAATTACCTATACACATCAAAACCTTCAACATCGTCTTCTAAATCACGAGATCCAGTTAAATTTTCGTAATATTTTCTCGCATCAGTTGGTATGAGATGAAGGAGGGATTTTATATCGAGTGGGGCGCGTCTTCGTGGATTGCACTATCTGTATAGTATTGTAGATAAATAAATGAATAGCTATTTATCTTTAATAGGATATGTATAGATAAATAGGTAAACAGAATTACTAGACAACATAATGTAATGTAGGTAATAAACGAGTAGTAAGTAGGTATACGATACATACCTGTAGAGAATTACTTTGCATTGCATCACTGCTTGTTAATGAAGCAATGAAACGGTAACCACGAGTATTCTTATTAAATTAATCCATTTTAACGCTGTTTTTCAATAAATTAACTTATGAACAACAAAAATGATGGTTAAGTAAACAAAACATCCTTCCGTTATTACGTTAGATGCGTAATGACTTGAGACCACCCGCTGCCGCCCCACCCCGTCCCGTACGCAAAAACCCGCGAAAATAGAATGCAATAACGAATGAAACGCCAGAAGCTGGCGCTTCATTCACGAACGGATGAAAGATTGCGCGTGTGGTGATACGCATTAACGAATTAAATACCATTTTAGGTGGTTAATTCGATGCTGCGGTTTAAAAACGGTTAAATCAAAAGGCAAAACTGAATTATCTTCATCGTGGACGTGTTTAATTCGTTTATGCAATTTGAAAACTGTTTGTAACTGTAACTTTGACGCATAATTCTTTAATACAAAACGAATGTGTGCACAAATTCTAGCAAAGTTCGAAATGTCGCTTGATTCAACCCCTTATTATAAGGCCGTAAGAGTGATTTTTGAACTCAAAAATAGCTGAATACATAGTTTATCATACCTATAGTCGATCTGCATTCATAACTCTTTTTTTTCGATTTCGTCGCTTAATTCGTTATTACATAACGCAGTCCAATTGGAAACAAGGATTTAAATAGACCATAGTAGTTATGTTATTAACAACGCAAAGTTATGGTTGTGATCTTCATAGCGTGTCGATGATGAAAATAACACGATAAAAGATATGTTTTTTAAATTTTATTTGGCCCAAAACTCAGCAACGCGAATACCGCTCGCTGACGCAACCATTAGGTCCCCACGAGAGCAGGTGACAGGGCATGCAATGCAAGATGGGAGGTGAGCCATTGTCTATGGAGAGACACCGCATACGCACTGGAGATCTGAGCCGTCCGTGAACCCCCACTTGTGGAGGTTGTCCTTGGTGCGACCTACTTGGGTACGAAGTCTATTTAAGGTTTTCCAAGTAGGCCACGGTAACTTGTGCCCGGATGGGAGGCTTGTTGTGATCATTACAACAAGCAAACGACAATAGGGACAAACAAATCAAGTTGTTTGTAGATAAAAGCAAAGGTACAGCAAAGAACAACAAATTGATTTCTACAAAAGATTTATTTGAAGAAAATACAAAAATATCATGATACAAAAATATAATTTGCCCCTTTAATACTATGGTAAAAAAAAACGAACAGTTCAAATTGATTTTTATTTAAAATATACATCATTTATTTTACAAATATTTAACAAAACAGACTGATCTTAATAACTTATAAGCTCTATCCATATCATTAACAAGATCGTGACCTTTCGGGCTGTGTTCGTGAACATACATAGGGCCCAGGAGCTGTATTACGAACTATGAATGCCATAATGTTTCCAGTGCGAGAGAGAGACGGAGCTAGACATGACCGATAGCATAGCCTTTGTCGCAATGGACTCATGATGGCATTATTACTTCAATATACTGCCCCAGGTTTGGATTATGTGCACTAGTTGTTCATACTTGGTATACTGTATACATCTATTTGTTTTCCATCCTACTGACGAGACCCGGCCCGGAGGACCCGACCTTATACAATATGTAAAAACAAACAAACAGTCCGAGCCGAAAGGGGCACATAGGTACTGCAATAACATTACCTAAAAGTAATTTAAAAAAAAAATATTATTAAAAATAAAAAAGTTATTGCTATATAAAAATTACGTTTCAAGTACCAAAATTACCCCATTTTCATTAAAAATTAGCAAATTCTTAGCAGGGGTCATAATTTATGATTTATAGACACCCGCTAAATACCGGCCGCCCGCGCCCCATGTAATAAATAACCCGGTAAAATCACCCATTGAAAAAAAAAGAGAGGATTTTTTTTCCTGATAATTACCTGGACTCTCAGTACGATACCTAACACCTCACAGATCAGACATGGTTTTTTTACATGTTGTATTTGTGAATAGACCTTAATATAAAATAGATAAATTAAAACTTATATATATAGGTTTAACAAAAGAAGTACCTAAATTATCAAAGGCTTTTTTATTTAATTATTAGAACGTGTACGTCACCACGTTATTTTAGCCATACATGAATCAATGAAATAATAATATACAGAATGAATGGTACTACGAGACTTGTAGCACCACCTCCAGTATCGGTACTGTTTCCTGTAGTGGTACCATTTCCGGTAGTGGTACCATTTCCGGTAGTGGTACCATTTCCGGTAGTATTATTTCCGGTACCAGGATCGGTACCAGGATCGGTACCATTTCCGGTACCTGTACTGTTTGCAACTGCAGTTTGAAATACCATCGCACAGTTTGGTGACAGGACGACACTGTCCCTTGCCACTGTTGCGCTGTAACACACAATAAATTAAAAATAAATACCAACAAGATGTTCTGAGATTTTTACTAGGATTTTTTTTTTTAGGTCAAATGTAGTACTCGCAACCGACGTGCATGTATGACCAGATGTATGTGAAGCAAAAGCAGTATGTAAGGCGTAGTAGGTGGCATTCTATAGTTTTCCATGAGAAGAAGTCGTGAGTTTATGTACCTATGTTATGTACCTATATTTTTATCGCCAACCAGTCTTGAGCAAGCGTCGTGATCAATGTTCGTGTAATACAATAGACGTAGATATAATTCCTAAAGAGTCATAAAAAAACCCTGTAAGAAATCGACACGTGTTTCACCTCTCAATGAGGCATCCTCAGGATGACGATTGACTTACCGCGAACCCGAACACGGCGTGTTGCAACGCCGATCACCGGAGGCAGAGTAAGGCCGCTTGTATACGTCCGTTTTTTTCACCGGACAACGGAACGTTTTTTTTTGCCGGATTCGCGGTGGTTTATGTTTATAATGAATGTGGGTACATGCATCGGACGCCGGACCGGTGGCCAACTCATACAAATATGAAAAACACGGTCCGTGGTCCGATGGAAAAAAAAGGCGTCTACAAGCGGCCTGAGCCATACCGTCCGGCGCTCAGCGTGGTAGCACGTTCGGGTTCGCGACAAGTCAATCGTCATCCTGAGGATGCCTCGGTGAGAGGTGAAACACGTGTCGATTTCTTACAGGGTTTTTTTATGACTCTTTAAGAATAGTTAAACGGAATAGGTTACTAAATACATCTACGTCAATTGTATTTTATAATGGATATCCGCAAGGAAATTTTATAGAATAAATAAATAAAAAATAAAAAATTACAGAATAGCACTGCAGGTGTGAACCTGCAGTGCTATTCTGTAACCATCTCACCGTGAAAACTTAGGTGAAGTGAGCGTGGAGTGAGCTGTCATTACATAGGGATTGACACTATTTGACAGCTCACTTCACCCAAGTTTTCACGGTGAGATGTTTACAGAATAGCATGGCTGAATCAATTAACTATCACTGCTCGTGCTTTCTCTGTATGAGACTCTGACTCTGTATGGGCTTTGCTCTGCAGTGGGACAGTGATAGGCTGGTATTACTATTATATTTTTTACTAGCTGCGGTTTCACCAGCATAAGTCTTGATCCCGTGGGAATCTCGGGATAAAAAGACCCTATGTCCTAATTCAGGTCATGGTCTATCCATGTGCCAAATTTCATCCAAATCTGTTCAGTCGTTTTAGCGTGAAAGCGTAACAAACAAACAAACTCACTTTCGCATTTATAATATTAGTTAGGATATCACATATTGTCTATAGAAAGCTATAAAATATTGTAAAACCAGCCACCATCTTAAATGATTAAAAATTTAATAATAATGAAACATTAAATCAGAATGATCAGTTCAAATGAAAAATGGAAGAGGGGTTGTCCAAAATTTTTTTTTGTCCGTCGGGTTGATTATTAAAAAATATTGGACACGTATTTTTTCTTTTTTTACGTAAGTAGTTAAAAGATTACGGCAATACATTGAGTAGGCAATGCGTTAAAATGTGGCATGACGTCACTGGCCGCTAGATTTTATACTGATTTGTGACATAGCGAGCCCCCAACTTTAATGCATTATATCTAAACCATTTTTTATTAATATGATAAAGCAAAAAATACGTGTCTAATATTTTTTTCTTATCTGACTGACGGACAGGATAAAAAAATTGTCAGCATCCCTATTGGTGTGACTCCTGTCGATCAGAATCTACAATGGGTACCAAATGGATCCTCAGGAAAATCTCAACTACCTTTAAATTTACAATGAAGACTATGTTATTAATCTAGAATAACTGTTGAAAATGGGTATAATATGATATAAAAGATCTTACTTTGTGTTCTGTGCGCAATTAACTCCCGAAGCAACCACTCGCATCGATTGGGGCACGCCGGATACAGCATCCAGATTTACGGTGGTCGATGTAGATGCCAAGTTCATTATTCCCACGACTGTAGGATCACTTGTGGAAGGCACCCTAACGAAAACACAAAAACATTCAATTAAAACAGATATTGTTATTCCCACGCAACGAAATAGAACGCTACCATACGTATCTACACTAGGTTTTCTCAAATGTATACACACCACACAGATCTGGGAACCACAAGATCTAAATAATAGAAAGTATTTTTCCATTATCGGAATCGAACACGCAACCAAGAAGCCCATCATTCAACCTTTGCGCCGGTCGTGTCGCCGGTAGGGTTGCCAGGCCCAACAATAGAAAAGCCGGACACAGATTCATATTGAGCCGGACATTTTGCCCTGAAAGCCTGACACTGGTTTTTAAAAGAGAAAAAAAACTTGTGCATGTGTGTATTACTGTTATTCATTTGAGACTTACTCTACTCTTAATTATGAATCACATTTTGGTCTTAATAAAGTGGGTAATTTGTAACTAAAACAATCAATAATCAGGCATCTTTTGGCGGGGTGGGTCTGACCAAAAGCCTGACAGGTCAAGTACACAAGTCCGGCGACTTGTGTATATTTGGCAGGACACGATTGTAAAAAGCCGGACATGTCCGGCTTAAGCCGGCTAAAGCCGGACACCTGGCAACCCTAGTCAAAATTCAAAAGGCATTTATTCAAACTAGGCTGAGAATCAGCACTTTTCGAACGTCAAAATTACATAAGACAGTCCCCCAAAACGCCCACCCTTCACCACTTCCTAGTGCGTTAGCTGGGAAGAAGAAGTGGCGCAACAAACTCCCCAGCAGTCGCCGGTGACGTGGCGTTGGGTAGCAGCGACCTTTATGTGCTTCAATACAACATACCGTATCCAATCTGTTTGCCAAAAGTTTTTCATTCCGTATGAAGTGGTTATGAGAGTATAGCTAGGTGTTACGGTAGGTGCGATTGATATGTTGCGGATAATACGTACCTTGTAACAACTAAGACGTCGTTTGTAAGGGCAGTTGTTCCCAACGAGCCGGCACTCACCGCCTCAGAATGTTTCAAGGCAACGACATCCTTGTAAAACTGTAAGGAGGAAGTATTAACAGTCATTAATAATATTGGCTGGTAATTGACGCACTGCTGGGTATGGGCCCCAACGGAACCAGAAGTCTGGATAAATGCAGTTCTTAACTCGTGGTGAAATGTCTGCTACACAGATACAGCTATCTAATTGCGTACACATTTTCGGTAAACGATTAATCTGTTTCATTTTATCAGTTCAACAATATTCATTGCGTTATTTACATTGTAGAGCAGATTTATTTTTCGAACTTATGAAGCAATGGATTAGCAACCTCTTTCAAAACGATTCAGATTGTTATTGATCGCGTATTATGCATTAGACTATTGGACTAAACCGTCTCACTAAGATGCAACCAGTGAATCTTAATTTCAGGCTTCTGATTGTCCTTAAAACTGTAATTAAGTAAATATGACAACTGGGAGAGAGCTCAAGAGCTCCACGTATGCTGAACAATTTTCACGAGATGACATTAACATGAAAGGCGCTTCTTTTGTCTAATGACTTCAGTAACCTACCTTGTAGTGACTTTTAGCTGCTGCTTTCTCGACCGCTACGTTAACAGTCCTGTAGTTACTAGCGACAGGAAGCCACGTTAAGCTGGCATTGGAGAATCCGGCGTTCGTAGAATTGTCCCAGTGAAACGGCGTACGCTCAGGGTCGCGGCTGCTCTTCCAGTAGTCGATAGGATCGTCGGTGTTGCACGCCTGGGGGTCCTTGGTGTCTACCCAGCTAATGTTTCCATCTGTCATACCAAGCTCTTCGCCCTGAAATGGGGAGTTTTATTAATATTAAGGTCATGCGGAGACAGACGACAGAGTACGCTCGCCAACGGGTTGTACCCACAAAATCTATTTAGCTAGATTATTACAATCGCTTTTGATTGCTGGTGTTCTTAAAGCAGCAGTAGATTGCATCATTATCAACCCAGTTGGTCCCGGCATTTCCGAAAAAGCGGTTGGTACCTGGGTTATCGAGTCGGTGACACTGAGCCATAATACCAGTCAAGCAAATCTATTGGAGCGCTGCGATTCGTGACAGCAACAGGGCGAAGTCTGAAGAAGTTGTAAAATATCTTGCGATACACAATTCGGCCCATCACCAAAATGCTTTTTGCGCAAATGGCCTTTCGCGCAAGTGCGAATCCAAAATGGAACTGGCTTGAGTCAAATCGATATGAAACCACTTTCGCCCTGTTCAATATTTATGGAACAACTCGTAAAAATCCATGATTCCAAAACATTGTTCAACTTGTCTGAAGAAGTAACTCGAGAAACGCTGTGGAAGTTATTGACGATGACCTAGGAATGCTTGTAATAAGCTCGTCGCTTGGCGACAGCGACATGCTGCATGGTGTTAGTACTTCCCCGGACGAGCCCTGGCAGAAAGGGAGAGTTAGAAAGGATAAGGCAGTGTTTCGCTTACCTGGTAGGTGATGGTGACTCCAGGGAGGATGAGAGCCAACATGTTCATCGCGTCCACTCTGTTCACGCCGTGCCTTGTAGCCAAGCGGCTTTGATCGTGATTGCCGTTCTGTAATACATAGTACATATTTAGATGATCTGAAGTGCCATCCTGAACGTTTGCCACGATTTTTTGGATAGAACTTTCGACTTTATTGGGCCAACATCATAAGTTCATGACGATTATAGAGAAAATTTTGGATTTAAGTATACTGAATAACCCGAACGCACCGAACGTGTCGGCACGACCCCACGTTCGGGTTCGCCGAACAAAATGAACGCGACGATCGCGTACTAACACGACGATCGACTATATTAGGACACGGCCCTACAATTGATAAATTTTCAGCTGTTTTTAATTCTGTTTTTTCATTGTTGGTAATTGTACCGAAAAAAACTGTTATTATTTTAAATTAGGCTAGAAGCGAAAACACGTCTTAAATAGTTTGGTGCATTACGTTTTCAATTTAAAATAACCTTACCAGACCCACAAAACTAATCCATGTCGGATGGCATTTTTACGGATGTGAGGATTGCGGCTATGTAGTATGTTAACTAACAGAAGGCGTTCCCGTTAACTTGCAATGGTATAGCGTCCATACTCGTACATGGTAAAAAATTATTTAAAAAAAGAAAAGAAAAAAGAATATTGAATTGATACAAGGATTTCAACGTGGAAAGACAAGTTTAGTGCGACAAGTACTAATGCGGGTTAACGGGAACGCCCTCTCTTAGTTAACATACTGTATAATAATCTCTTATTATTTTAGCTCAGAACTTACCACCCAATTAGCGGTCCTATTGGCTGGCATATTGGTCATCCACTTATTAACTACCGTCGACATGTTGACCGCAGTGGACGCGCCGTTCAGTTCTCCAAGGAAAACAAAGTTGAAGGGCATGGAACCATCGCGAACCCCATCGCCATAGTAACGCATCATCAGGTCCAAATCGGTGTAAGCTTCTGTCATCATGATCTTGGACTCATTTTGTCCGAATTCTTCGAGGACTTCCCTCCAGTCATACACGATCTCGTACGTTGCATTTTGATCCTTAGTGTAGGGGTGATTTAGGTAGTCGTAGCTGTTGGTGTCGTCAGTATTACCTGAAACCATGTTGAATGATGGATCAGTTAATATTATTTAGAAATGAATATTTTGAAGACTGCTTAAAATAGACTTTTTCCTACTTTATTTTTACCCGACTGCGGCGAATTAAAAAAAGGAGGGTTATGTGTTTGACCTGTATGTATGTCTGTCCGTCTGCGGCTGAACCGATTTTGATGAATGATATGTCATTAGATTCGTCTTAATTGCGCGAGTGTCACTGTGTAGGTATATTAAAATTAAAAAAATATGGCAGGTTTTAGGCGCCAAAACGTATGTAAAAAAAGAAAACTTCCAAACCTATCAAGTCAAAATGAAGGGTGATTACAAAAATATATTCTAATTATATTATGTTTAAATGTAATTTGGAATGAGACAAGACAAAAAACTAAAGAACTGAAAAAAAATTAAAAACAAAACCCGGCGACCACAAACAAAAGTTAAATTTTTCAGGATATTATAGTGTTTTTGCAGTCGGGTTTTTAAAAATTTTAATATCTATTTAATATTTTATTATTTTTTTCCTTATCTTACTTAGGGGCAGTTGCTGGAACGATTCACAATTACTTAATTTATTTTCGAACTGTTTGTTAGTGCACTTGCTAGATAATTCTCTGGCTGGATTTTAGTCTGTGCATGTCTGTTGGTTGTCGTTCAAGCGAGCAGAGCCATTTCACTTTTACTGTTGATTTTTCTACAGCTAAACGAACTGATAGTAATATTTAAGCGAGTTAAACTCTACACAAACACTCGCTCTTGACACAAAATCTGATAAACGATTAAGCAAAACTACGTGCGGAAGTTTGGACCTAAGATCCATTTAAATCCATGTTTGCAATAAATTGATGTAATTTCCACATAAACAAACATCAACTTTCAGCAAGTGTGAATAAAGTTGATGTTAGACTGACAGTAGTATTACTGTTGAAAAAGTCATAAAAAAATATGAAGTTGTAGCGCAAACTGAACCTTATGTGTAGGCATTACAGTTGTTCTTCCTAAAACTCGTGTTTGTTTACATGTTTGGAAAATAAATTGCGAACACGAATTATATAGATCTGACGTCTCCTGCGGATTGAGAAGCTTATTTTTATGAGAAGAGATTAGCGTTTGCCCTGCTGAGTGGGTAGTATTATGGAGCTTGGATATAGGGAACAGTTTCCAAGCAAGTGCTTCTGCTGTTAACTTACCCGATACTGGTTCATCAGGGTATGTGATGCCGTCGGCGTTAGCTTCCACTTCATACAACATGTTAACTGCGTCTACTCGGAAACCAGATACTCCCTTTCCTAACCAGAAACGAAGCACGTCCTGAAAGATACAAAGTTAAGATAACAGGGGTATTGGTCAATAAAAAAATCTTTATTGTTCTTATAGATGTAAACATTTACATACTTTCATTTCTTCACGAAGATACTGGTTGCGGTAGTTGATGTCTGGCTGTTGAATAACGAACTGATGCAAGTAGTACTGGCCTCTGTCGGGGTTCCATTCCCAGGCACTATTGCGGAACACGCTGATCTAAGCAAAAAGTAAAAGAATATTAGCTGCAGGGTTAGTCCACGTTTCGAGGGGACTGTAGGTAGGTACTGCCTACTGCCTTTATGTATACCTAAACTATGGAAAATTAAAAATATATTTTTATCGTGGGTATAACTAGTCGAGCTAAAACTTTGCTAAAAGTCAGCCCCGGATCTAGAACTTTTTTTAAGCGGGGCAAAAACTGCCAATCCTCAATCCTTTATGGGGATGTGCTAAATTGTTAAGGAAGCCCGCAAAATTCAAATTTTCTAAAAATTAAAATTTGGCAGCAACATATTAATAATCGATCGATAATGCCCCAATCCAACAGTGGCGCCAAAACTGTTGTAAAAAGGAAAGACATAGATAGATTATATGCGCTGCGCGTCTTTGCAATAAATTACGTCTCATTTATTGCAAAGTTGCGGTGTGCTGGGTGGTACATTTGTATGCGACGCTTGAATTTGGCGGCCCCTGAAGGTGGCGCCCGGGGCACATGCCTCAGTTTCCCCCCTCCTAGATCCGGGGCTGCTAAATGTAGGTAACTAACATGTTATTTTAGATATAAGTGACATTTTTATTTTGCAGGCTAGCCGCTAGGAATAGACTATGGTGGCTTCACAGAGCGGTGTACCTAACCGCGTAGGTAATGAGTAGTATTATATTATCAGTTACTGGATGGACCCGAAGTTTCATTGACACTACTATTTTTTTGGTACTTACTGATGTTATTGTTACATCGCACCCCCGGTGTGAGACTGTCACTTATGCAAAAATGCAATTTTTCAGGAGAAGCATTTAAAACTTTAAATTTAAAAAAAATATTATATTTCAAGATTTAGACAAGATGAATACCTTTTACTACAACGTCAACTTTTAACTTACTTTTGAATTAATAATGACCACTCAATATTGTATTGCTTTAGGACAGTTATTGCATATTTAAAACATTATTGCAATTTTTGCATAAGTGACAGTCTCGCACCGGGGGTGCGACATATAGACAAGGGCGTCGCCAGCCGATGGCCAAGGGCGGGGGGGGGTAAGTTGATATATGGAGGAAGGAATAGTATGATTTGTAGGTACAGTCAAGAGCACATGAAGCTTGACCCTTGTAGTGCGAGTCTTATCTCTTCGGCGCACAATGTGGCCAAAATCGACGCTGACGTGGCGAATTCAGTTTCAACTCGGTTCTCCCGATAGGAACTGAGAAATAATAATTTCTATTTTCAATGTATGGATTGGAAACGGACCTTTCGGGTCGTTTTTCCCAAAACTACTCAGAACTTTAGAGCTGAAACCTAATAGGTGTTATGACTGGGCCTACCAGCAACACGTAGATACGAATATTACGTCCCCGGACTCCGGATTAGACCCAATGTAGGAGATACGGAATTTTAAAAATCCAAATAAAACTCGTCCAAATAAAAAAAATTGGGTTTATAGATTATGTAGTGTCTTTACATTAAAATGGCTAGTATTTGACAAAAAAAGTTTTGAACCTCTAGGGGGGGCAGCTGCCCCCTTTGCCCCCCTTGGCGACGCTCTTGCATATAGACAACTTACCCAGTTACTTGGTGGACTTCTGCCACTTGTGGAGCTGGAGTTTAATGTACCGTTGGCCCAGATGTAATAGTCCGTATAGTTGCCTGTTCGGTTTACTGAATTCAGGAACCACTGACTCTCAGTGCTCGTATGGTTGGGCACATAGTCCAACACCACGCGAATCCCTGTACGTTAGGGAAGCAGGTATTAGAACAACATCTAGAGGTACGGGAGGTACGCCTGTATTTTCACTATGTTGTCATAACATTGTGAAAATAAGTAATTTGAAAAACAACCCGCCTGCTTCTATCTATAATATAAATATTCCGATAAGATTAAAACACTTAGCAAGTTTAAAAGCACTTGAAAACTGAGTGGTACCACGGTTTAACATTGGCACTGCATGTCGGTAAGTTGCACCGAGGTTAGGGAAAAGTACCTACTTAAAGGTGAACGTACACTTATCCGAGCCGAACGCGTGGACGAACCGAACGAAACGAATTTTAGAATTCTTTATATGAAATTCTATGAAACCTCGCACACCTGCTCGCGTCGAATCGTCTGAATCAGGAAGACCGTTCCTAGCGTTCTCGTTGACTTTGATTCGTTCGACGCGTTCAACAAGGTTGTTAGAGGAACACTGTGCGGTTATAGTCAAAAAGAGTTTGACTAGTCCCCTGCATTTTCGTATCTATTTCATATAAACACGTTAAAAAAAAAAACCTACTGTACCTAGGTACAACTCACTGAAATCATTTTCATTGAAGGGGCTAGGAGACTGCTACTCGCAGCAAAAACGTGATAGTAGGCCGCATGTCAGTGGTAACAAAACCAGTAAAAGCTGGCCTCTTAATTTATTGAAAATCCGTACTACGCTAGGCCCGCTCAAGATCTAAGTGTTCTCAAGATCTAAGATCGACTATACTAGTTATACATTGTTGATTTAACAAAGACTTACCCAATTTCTTAGCTTCAACCATGAGAGCATCGAAGTCGTCCATAGTGCCGTAGTCTTCTGATATAGATTTATAGTCTGTTATATCATAACCAAAGTCGTACATGGGAGACTTGTAGATCGGAGACATCCAGATCGCATCGACGCCCAACTCTTGTAGGTACGGCAGCTTTTGTTTTATGCCTGTTGAAAATGTTAGTTTTTATGGCAAGAAAGAAAAGTTACTGGGAAAAATGGAAAATTCGAGAAAACTGAAAGTGATTCATACACAAATGTTACTGTTAAAGGTATATAGGTAAGGTATATCTCTGAACGGACAGCGAAGTGAGACTATGCCCCTTAACAACTATTGTTCTATATAATTAGACCTTTAACACTGTACCTATAAAAATATTTTTATTGGTTGTTTAATAGTTTTTGGGTATCAAAACGCCTATCCTCCTTTGGACAGGACAACTTCTGTCCGGTCAGCTAGTACTAGGGTACACCTCGCTTTACGGGACCCCGTTAAGCGCGGTTTCCGTTTTACGCGAATTTCAAATTTCGCGCTAAAAGGCCTAGATGTACGCGGACGAATTCATTGGCCCATTATCAGACAGTTCAAAGTGATATTATAAGTGTTCGGCAAGCAATACAAAACAGTGTTGATTGCTACGAAAAATGTTGCAAGAACGCAAACAGAAATACTACTCAAAAACATCAGATAAGTAACTATTTCTCAAGTTTATTCTCAGAATTAAATAAGTAAAATCCTATCTGTTACGATTAATAGGCCGATTCTGTTTCATTTTTGCAATAAAAGCACTATAATTATTTATTTGGCTTGATGTTTCATCATACTCCGTTATACGCGAATTTCGCTTAACACGATTTTGTCCAAAACGAATCCCTCGCGTGAAGCGGGGTATTAGGTACCAGGAAGATAATCTCATAGGTACTTATGCGTATACATCACGTTCTAGCTGTTATTTTCTGAACGCTTACAATAGGTTCTATCATCAGTATTGAATCAGCAATCGTACCGATAGACATTTTATCAGTATCAACGCGTTTGCCAAACGGATTCCTGGTTGGTTATTAAATTAAGTACCTATTAGCACAAAAGGAACACTCGCAAGATGCTTGCAAGTCTGATTCCCCACTTTCACGAGGAGAAAGGGCGTGTTTTATTCTACGACAGCCATGTCAAACAAAAAATTAAGTTTAAAAAATGTTACCATTTAGATCTCCGATCCCGTCGCCGTTGCTATCCATAAAGGACCGCGGGTATATCTGGTACACGACAGCTGACTTCCACCACATGTCCACACACGAGACGCTCGCCATCGACGTCGCAGCAACCACGAACAGCGTAAACACCCACATATTGGCTAAATACACGAAAAATTTGATTAATATTATGTTTATAATTAAGGAATGTAAGGAATGTTAAATTAATTTAAGTAGTATTTATGGCAAGCAACTAGCATTTTAACAGGAAATTGCAGTCCATTTTGACTTGGACCGAGTCTCGTAATTATCAAATGGTGCACAAAGTATGCGTTAAATTGTGTCGTGTAAAGATAATGCAGCGATTTGACTGCTCGCGAGTTCGAAGCACACCGCTCGACGGTCTTCTGAGTTACCGATTAACGGCAGATCCTGGCACCGCCGCCCTCGTCAGCTAGAACACCACAACGCGACCACACACAATGCAATATTATCATAACTTTCTGCGGCTGTGCTGCCTTCTAGAACATTGAAAATAAATATCCTGTTTTGGCACCGGCATATTAAGATGGGAAAAGTGTTACTTGTATATTTATGATCCGTATGAGACAGCACAGGGTCCCAGGATGTACGTAGGTATCTACGCCATTTTGAAAGATTTTAAACACACCAACCTGTTTTCGCTGCTGCTCTACCAATAGAGATGATCACAACCGACTGGTCCTTATATGCAGGAAGATTCAAGTGCTATGTGATTGCGAGCACTCCACATTGTTAGTCTCTTAGCGATATGTTATCGTTGGTGATTATAATACCTAATAGGATTCTTCAGGAATACGTACTTCAAGGGGTTCTACCCGTTCTACTTAAGACTATTAGTGAACTAGAATATTAATAATATCATATAAAATCTGATGTTTAATTTAACAAGATTTATTTAGTATATGCGTTGGTTTTAAAATCCAATTATTTCAAGACAAGACTCCCTGAAAACACTATTTTACTTCGGTTTACAGTGTTTTATAACACGGTTTTAAACTTGAGCGCAAACGGTTGACTTCCAATATGAATGGCGGCATGGCGTATGAGTTCTATGAAAAGTGGGTGGAGTCGAAAGTGTTAAAAGAAGGTGCAGTACCTTGGTACCTCTAAAATTAAATAATAATAGCCGTTCGGGTCGTTCGTAGCGGTCGCTTCGTGGATGTGTGACCAGCCATAAAAAGTCTAGACCCTTCCGTGCCTCTACTAGCATGTTATGCCGTTGGTCCCGCCTGCCCTCCGTAGATCTTTGACAGTCGTTACGGGTAGGCGGAAACCCAAGTCTTACCAAGAGGTGTCGTGTTACTCAGTAACTAAGCTGTGGAGGTCAGATAGGCAGTCGTTCCATGTAAAATACTGGTATTCAGCTGCATCCGTTTAGGTTAGGTTAGCCCGTTAGTTGACCCAAACAAAGTTGGGAAACAGGCATGGTAGATTGATAGACAGTAAGTATGTAGGTAACTACGTTTTTTTTTTTTTAGTGTGGGTAATTATCAAACATATTCTCCCGCTCTGGACGGAGCGGGAGGGCGTGTCAGACTCTTACTGACTATAAAACCCAACCGTGTTCCTTTAGTTGCCTGTGTATTGCCAGGGGCCACGGTATCCTTTTCGGACTTTCCCGCGACCCCAGCAGTCATCGGTCCTAGCGGACCCCTTACGTTGTGCTGACATCTCTTTGAGGCGCGCGTGGAACACAACGCGCCGTCGACCCGGGTCTGGTCCTTATCGGAGGGCGAGCTACCCATTGCTCACCGTCCGCAAGCCCGCGCCTACGGTGGCCGGGAATCGGCCTGCGATTCCCGACGTCCAGGGCGTCTCCTGCGGCGGCTGGGGGCGTGAGGGCGTGACATTTGCCTCTCCCTCACGCGCTCCGTCTCCTCCTTTGCGAGCATTACTGTTTCGCAGAAGGAGGTGACGGCTTCCCACGCCCTCTCGCTCCGTACCATGGCCTGGATCAGGGCCGAACGCGAGAGATCACTGCCGCAGGTAAGTAACTACTAAGAGAGAGAGAGAATCATAAAATCAGTGTTCAAAAACTCTAATACCGACCCGATATCTTAGATGAATGTGACCAAACTCTACAACTAAAGCTTTTTTTGTTTGTACTGTCCGTTAATGAATCATATACCTACCTGCTTAATAAAGTATTACTTACTAAAACTTGACGCAAACAAAACACTTGTCTTTGAAGTTGTCTATCATCAGAACTTCCACTTGGTTCCGTGACGTCAGTGTCTTAAAACCACTAAACAACGAATAATTATATGTCATGTAGATTAGCATGTAGGTAATGCAACTGACTTCCTCATGAGACAATATGTAAAGCCTGTTGCACACACGTTTTCTGCCGTTTAAAACTATGGTTGATTCGCCGTGTTTAGGTATAGTGTAGACGCGGTCGTCAGTGTTGTATAGGAAGTTTGTTGACAGACGCGGCGGCATTAGGGCAAGGCGCCGCCGTAATTTGCGCCGTAGCTGCCCCTTTAGGGTTCCGTAGTAAACAAGGAACCCTTATAGTTTCGCCATGTCTGTCTGTCTGTCTGCGGCTTAGCTCAGAGACTCTTTCTACTAGAAAGCTGTAATTTGGCATGGGTAGGTATACATATTAATCACGCCGACAAAGTGGTAAAATAAAATCATATTTTTTTAGGGTACCTGCCCTACACGTAAAGTGTGGGTTTTTTTTGTTAGAGTCAAGTGTCTCCTCCCGCTGAAACTATCACAGCTAAGTAGGCTTTACAAGTAATAATCGACCAACTTACATTTGCGGTCGCAAAAACATGTTCTCCCATACATTATGGGAGAGCATGTTTTTCAACTACAAAGTTAAGTTTGTTATTGCGATAAATAATTCATCGCAACAACGGAACCTTGTTTTGTGCGTGGTCCGACACACACTTGCCCGGTATTCTAAAATGGGATGTATCTTTAACCTTATTTTAGTTTTTGAGTTTTCTATACCTACACGTAATAAGCAATGATATTTTTTTCTTATAATGATTCATGCCGCACGTTTGCAACTTGGCACAGAAAAACAACTGAGCCGTACCTAGACGTTGTCTCGTCCGGTTGTTTGCCGTATCATATACAAGCTCATACGATTATTCGACGGCGCGCTTAACACGCCTTACCGTAAAGAAACCGTGCCGTCTACATCGTGGCTTTGGCCCGTTAACACGACACGATTTCAATACGGTGCTTCTGCGCACACTTTCCGAAGTAGGTACAGTCTGTAGAAGACTGACAGGCAAGCAACATTATGCTGATGAGCCAGGCTGTGAAGCCTAGCCGCCAGCACCGAGTCCAGTGCAGCAAACTGGTATTTTGCTGAGCCATCACATAAGTGGCTGCAATAGTCCATACAGGAACAGACCTGAGGTTTGTACACACTCAGTAGCTGTCCAGATGTGAAATACCGCCTCACCTTTTTTATGATGCCCAGCTTTTTAGCTGCAGTCTGTGCTTTTGACTCGATAGTTGAGCCGAAGTTGAAGTCTGACGTCAAGTCCATGCCCAAAAGCTCCAGGCAGTCGGTAATTGATGCACCTCGGAAAGTAGAAGATAATTGAAACTGGCTCCTTTTGGCACTGAAAAGACAAGCTTGTGTTTGCGTGGAATTTGACCAGATTGTCGTCGCTGCACTGGGAAACGAGATTTAAAGAGTAATTAAGCTCCTCCATGGCCTCCCTCTCTACACAGATATATTTCAGAGACTGTGCTGTAATTTCTGCGTAAACTATAGCACCAAGCTGTAGCAGGTCGTTGATATCTTAAATAATAAAAATCGCACAGGTATTTCATAATGATAGTGTAAATTACAAAGTAATTTTTTGCAGTTGCACAAAATCGCCCATATATAAATAAAATACCTTATGACGATTCATAAGGTATTGTATTTACCTACATATAGGCGATTTTCCGTCGATACCTTTTTAATATTTGTTGATTACATATAGTAGTAGTGGTAAGTACATGATATACAGAAGTTTCAAATTCCTAACTTGTTTAGTTGTTGCGATAGAGCTCGTCCAAAAAATGGTCTAAAACTGACTACTTTCACAGCTTCATATTTCTTCATTTTTGAAGATAAGAAAAAAATATACTCTACTCGATGAGCTCTAGACAATGATACCCCACATAAGGGTTAGAAAAAAAAAAAAAAAACAAAAGCAGAAGTTTACTGTATTGGGAAACCCTTAAATTTTTATTATTTGTTGTTATAGCGGCAATAGAAATACACAATCTGTGAAAATTTCAACTGTCTACCTATTACGGTTCATGAGATACAGACGAACGGACAGCGGAGGCTTAGTAGTAGGGTTCCGTTTGGCACCCTTCGGTTGCGGAACCCTAAAAAGTTACTAAAGTTACTAAATTTTCAATGCCTGTTTTGGTCTGGGCTATTTCCCAAACATCTGGAAAAATGCTAAAACAATACCTCTTAAAAAACCTGGAAAAGACAGTACTTTACCCATAAGCTACCGCCCCATAAGTCTGCTACCTTCTGCTGGTAAACTTTTTGAGTCTGTAATTTATACAAGACTATTACGTGCCACTGGGCAGTTTCTGATCCAATAGCAGTTTGGGTTTCGTGCCACTCATTCAACTACCCAACAGCTAGCCAGGGTGACAGAGCACATAACCCATCACCTAAATCTCAAACAGTCCACAGGTATGTTTCTGCTGGATATCGAAAAAGCATTTGATACCGTGTGGCACGAAGGCCTGCTACACAAGTTGCTCACTCTAGGTGTGCCTATGCTTCTCATCAAACTCGTACAATCGTACCTTGCGGATCGTAAATTCCAGGTTTACATTGGAAACACCACTTCATCACCTCAAAATGTCCCCGCTGGCGTTCCTCAGGGCTCGATTGTTGGACCCTATTTATTTCTCCTGTTCTTAAATGACATCCCCATTCAACCTCGAACCAAATTGGCTTGCTTTGCTGACGATACTGCCTCTTATACCTCTTCGGATGATACCGATTTAATCATCGGTCGCCTACAATATTCTATCGGTTTGCTTCTGGACTACTTTAAGAAATGGAAACTCAAAATAAATGAGGAAAAGACGGAAGCAATATTTTTCTCCCGTGCTAGGCAACCCCCCTTAAGAACTTTAAAAATAGCAGGGCTTACAGTGCCATGGAAACCCTATGTGCGCTATCTTGGGATCAAAATGGATAGTCGTCTAAATTGGTCCAAACATATAGCTGACTTGCGTTTGAAGGGCGTCCAAGCCCTTGGTGCTTTAAACCCTATAATGAATCGTAAAAGTAAATTAAGTAGCATTACTAAACTAAGAATTTATACTACGCTTGTCCGTCCGTGTATAACGTACGCCTGTCCTGTTTGGAGTAGCACATGTATTTCTAACCATCAACTTCTGCAAGTTGTCCAAAATAAAGCAGTAAAAATATCCTATAAAACCAAATTTAAAACAAACATTAAGAAATTACATAAAAAAATTAAACTTCCCTTATTATTTAATCACGTAATTAAAATAACATCAAGATTTTATAATAAAAACAAAATGAATACTACTAACCCACTAATTTCAAATCTATGTTCATCAACCTTAGACAAATTACCTTATATCGATAGATACGGCACTTACCGCCTACCGCATCACTATCTTTTGTTCCCACCACCCGAGGTCCGAGTGACCAGTGGCTTGAGCCCTGAGAGGCTTCCTGCCGCCCCGGTCCCGGCGGTAGATACGCCGGAGCGCGGGCGGCAGGGAGGCTCTGTCCGCTGATCATTGACTGGTCGCACGGTTGCTAGTATGTACATACGGTACACCGTGTGATCAGCTAGTTTACTTAAAATTATTATTTTTTCTTGTCATACCTACATGCAATCAGTAAATTATAACTAACTAAATAATTTGCGTAACTGTCATCATGTGCCCATGATTGTTGTGTGTTATGTTTAAGTTGTTAACAGTCATAAAAATATCCCTTAAAAGCTTTGAAAGGTGTATCGCTAGCCTCATAAAGTGAACATAATTATAGTGAGTTAATGTGGCTTAGGTTAATGCATTTGGTTTAAAATCCTATCTTGAATGATAAGTTATTTGCCGTGTCGGAGAGGTGCTGCTAAAATGAGCAATGTCCTTTATAGAAAAATAATGGAAACTGACTTGTCTAGATTTGTGCGTGCGTGATGGTTATAGATGATAATAGTGGATTTTTTAAATTCATGTCCCTTTTATCTTTTTGATTTTTTAAATCCACAACTGTGAAACCACGTTTACACGCACAGGTGAGCATTTTCTTGCCACTCTATGCTTTTTTTTCATTCAGCAATGCAATTTACCTTTCGATGCGAAAGAGTGGATGCTTGCGAGCGGGAGTTGCAGAAAGAGATAAATAGATACAAATGCTGATCACAACCTAAATGGTTGTCCTCCATCCTCTAAACATGTATGAAAAAGGAAACCAGAAGCCTCCAAGACAAACAATAGGTCTGAGTTGTAATTTTCACTTTAATGAGTCATAATCTTGATTTTATATAAAAAATAAGTCAAACGGAATTAAACATATCATTTTGTCACATTCAATAAAGAAAATACAATTTAACATTACACACACGGATATTTATAATTATTTTGTTGAATATAAGTTCGTCGACAACTTTGATGATGTCTTTTAAATACTATAATGTAAGTAGCACTTGCTTCAACATGTACTTTTTATTTAAAATCTATTCCGCAAAATGTTCGTAGTCCATCTAACGCCTCAACACCATGCAAGCACAGCTTTGCCTCGCTATGCATTACATAACAACACACTGCGCTGAGCTGTGAAGCACACAGTACATATTCAGTTATCTTTACTTTAAAATATAAATACTCCATGCTAAAAGTTGGTTTATTAATTCGATCTGGTGCTGTAACGTTGGATTGAAGACTACCGTAGCACATTTTTTAAAGGGGAATGCCTTTAAAAAATGTTCTACACATTTTAGTTTATTTAATAAATGTTTTGCAAAAGTTTGTCACCGTCGATGCTAAAACATTTTGAATTTATCATTCAGACTAAGGCTTGAAGCAATTACAATAGAACGGTGTCGTTTAATACAAAGATTTACCACCATTCTACATTTTCTGCTTTACATGTGCTATTCATTAGAAAATGAATCTTCCATGGATATTCATATCCTTAATCATTTAGAACGGATGCAAATTATAATGTCTTTTCACACTACGTAGTATGTGCCTATTGCATTTAATGTCTACTAATAATGAAAGAGAAATACAGGTTTTTTATACGAGAAAAATAGATTTATTCGTAACGCTAAAGTACTTTGTACTATTAAGTGTACATGTCAATGGAAGTCGAAATGGAGAATATTTTGTACACAAGTGAGACAAAAAAAGGAAATGTACTGAATTGGGAAAGTAGAAACACAAAAACAGAAGCAAATGAAAAAAAAAATGTTTTAAAGATAATGATTTCGATGCAGAAGTCATCAAGAATTCTGAAAGTAATGACATCCATGACTTTTATGTTTTATCGTTATGATGAGAAGTTGTTCAAAACTCAGGAACTTTAAATCAATGCTGCCATTCATACATCGAGATTATATACGTTTTTCGTTCGTCTAATTGACGAAATTTGTTTCTCGTTCTACGAGAAAAAAATACGAAATATTTTCATTTTCAAGTAATTTAGAAATAATAATACTTTAGACGGATCTTGAAACCAGAATGTATACAATCTCGACTTAATTCCATTTAAATTAATTGATCACACTCATTCATTACAGATTCTTATAACTTCATAATATTTACAAAATGTACAAGATTTTATTCTATAATCGTGAGATGCATCAAATGTGATTTTTTCTCCGAAAACTTGGTTTTACCATTTTTTTTTTCCTTTTGCAATCAATCATAAGCTCAGTTCAAAGTCACTTATTGTAAAATTGAGCCTACTTATAATGCACGCTACAATTCCTGTTATGCAAATCGGATGCACATATTAAAATTACGCTTGAATACAGTTACAATTCAAGGAGCAGGAGGGGGGGGGGGGGGAATTGAAGGAGCAGGAGGAGCTCGTGGCTAAGTAATAACTGCCGCACGGGTCGACCCATCAGGTTAAGCTACGCTTGGGGGTTGGTCTGTGGATGGGTGACCATCTTTACATACCGAGACTCCTCCTTGCCTCGGATAGCACGTTAAGCCGTTGGTCCCGGCTGTCATTCTTCTGGCTGTCATCTTTGACAGTCGTTACGGGTCGTCAGAAGCCCGAAAGTCTGACAACCAGTCTTACCAAGGGGTATCGTATTACCCAGTTACTGGGTTGTGGAGGTCGGATAGGCAGTCGCTCCATGTAAAATACTGGTATCCAGCTGCATCCAGTTCGACTGGAAGCTGACCCCAACACAGTTGGGAAAAGGCTAGGCAGAATTGATTGATAGTTACAATTCAAATACTTTAAGTATCAGATTGTATACACGCCCCTGTATTTGTCTCTCTTAGAGATCCAAAGATGCCTCATTTGATATGTTAAAAGGTACCTTCTAATACTCATTATAGGTAAACGAACATACAGTATATTTAGTAAAGTTGACCTACTGATATTAATCCTTAAGGGGGATGCGCTAAGGTAGCCCGCTAGATTCAATTTTTCTTTAGTTTTTTTCATTTTGCAGGTCAGTGTCAGGTTTTATGTTTATTAAAATATGATTTGCGACCGTAGTAAATATGGCTTTACCTAATTAGAATCATTACAATCAGCAATAAGTTAGCATAATCGGCAAATGTCATGATTTCATGAAATAGTAATTCAATGGGATTACATGAACGTAGAGAGTTGTATTGATCATTGTTATGATTATAATTCTACAAATAAACATTTGATACGGCTGCGAATCATATTTAGATCAACATAGAACATGATACTGACCTGCAAATGCAAATTGCAAAAATCGTAAGAAAATTTGAATCTCGCGGGCTGCCTTGACGCTTTCGCCTTAATAAAAAGGGAACGGCCGTACAGACTTTTAAAGTTGAACATGAATTCAGCGTGCACTATGAGCAGTGTTTGGGAACACTGCTCATAGTGCACGCTGAATTCATATGTTATCCATATATTATCGACGACAGTTACAAATAATTTAGTCTATTTGGAAGGGCAGGTTGGCTGCTATTCTCGGTTTTTTCTTCTTCATTGGCCGCGATGTAGGGTCCTGTTGTTGTTGCACCTGCTTCCAAAGATTTATGTTTTATTTTTGAACTAGCAACCCGCCCCTGCTTTGCAAAGGTGCAATGGCGACATGTCAAACCATCAAGATTTGTGTGCTAAATTGAAGTATAATATAAATGGATTATGCACATAAACTTTCCGTAATAAATTCTCTAAATGATGGCAAAAATTGCATCACAATCCATTGCATAGTTTAGAAGAACTAAGCGTTTTAGACTACATGTACAGATCCAACGTGTTTTACCACCTATTATTTGTGGTGATTAGTGCATCTACACCGCAGTTACTTTATAAAGAGCTGTTATCAAGTGAGTGGGTAACGTCCGATAGGAAAACGTTGTTTGTTGTAAAAAGGCATACTTATCCGCCCTTATTAAAAAAATCTGTAACTCTATCCCTTTCTATCGCTTAGGTACATCCTTCACTAGAGCGAGAAAGAAGAGGCAATGGAAATGGTCCACTGATGCCTAAGAGCGCGGGGCATGCTAGCAATCTTTTCAAAATGCTAATCCTGGCAATTAGGTTTGGCTCAGACCTTAAATTACGTTACAAAACATTTATTTAAATTAAGCCATTTACAGGCACTTTTGAATTGTCAAAAAGTCGTTCAGTTATTCAGAAAGTTGAAGCTACTTGCCCATTCTAAAACGTAGATCTATATGGAGAAAAACTGGCAAGACTCCAAAGACACTCTTTTAAATCAGGATGAAAATTGGAATGTTGCTCGACGTTACCTCAGCCGATAGGAAATAACTATTTAAGTCGACGGTAGACGTCAACCGCGTTCTGGTTGCACCCAATATTTTCTATATTAGAGCCTCCACTTTTGAAGATAAATTCTCGTCTGCAAGGGAAACTTCATTTAAACCTGTTCTACCGTTCTCAAGAGTAGGAAATAAACTTACCGGCGCATTAGAAGGTTGTGGTTTCGGTAATGTAGACTTGGGCGCCGGCATTTGACCGGAATCTCTTCTGTGAGAAGAACCGCTTGGCTGTGAGACACGTCTGTTAAAAGTAAAGAGTAAATTATCATACAAATTAAAGTGTGTTTTTGGAAAAATAATAAGGTATATCTGTTTTATTTTATTTTTATTAATAATTTATTTAATACTTTTTGCTGTGCCCGTACAGGGTCCGTAATTGTACCTTAGCTCTAAGCCATTATAACACCTGTATACTTAAGTTATGGAATGCAAATAAAGATATGAATATGAAAATAACTTTAATGATTCACACAAATTTCAGTTTGCGCGAAATTTTATTTTTTAAAGTCAGTTTTTGCATAGTAATAGTCATTCTGATTTTAACTCAATTTATACTAGCCTAAAGTTGATATTTATTTAAGTGGAAATAACATAAAATTGGAAACATGGATATTAATAAGGTTTAATTATTAGTTAATCATTCGTCTGGCGGTCGCAAGTGTGGTTGACGTGAGTTTCAGAGAAGAAATTCTAATGAGTGGCTCGGAGTTTGGAACTGAGTCCGGTAAATTGCAATGGTCGATCCATTCTACATGGATGAAATACACCACTACGGCCCCTTGGAAAGGTGTGATGCTAAGTACACCAATTAATCGATACTTTTACATGATCTTTGATGCAAGATATACAGGGTGATTGGAAGATGGGTGCAAAGCTTTAAGGTGAAGATAGTATAGACAATTTAGAACCATTTAAGCCATGGTTGTCTTAGACGAAGTCTTACCAATTTTTTTTTTTTTTTATAAGTTTTAAAAGACGTACTTATTGTACAATTTTTTTATTTTTTCTGAGCTTTAAATGGCTGTAAAAAAAATGTCTAATGACACAGAAGCCTAAAACATGTTTTGCTTGATTGCTTACACATTACTTTAATTAAATAAATAAAAAATGAATTCATTTATCGTTCAATTTGGCCATAATTATGCAGTTTACATTAAATTTTGAGAATTTCCGAAAAAAAAACTTAAAAATTTGGTTAAAAATATTTGGTAAGACTTCGTCTAAGACAACCATGGCTTAAATGGTTCTAAATTTTCTGTACTATCTTCGCCTTAAAGCTTTGCACCCATCTTCCAATCACCCTGTATAACAGCATGATGTGTCGATCTTGTTACACAACACCGAGCTTGTAAAACGTGATTTTGTACAAGTACACAATGATTTATTGTTCACGCAAAGATATGGAAATTAACAAGACCTTGGAGTGCTAAGCTCTCTCTAAAGGCTGCTGCCTTCAGAAATTATCAAGCACTTAAACTGGAGTGGCGCTAGGCACATAAAGATGTCGTGGCCTTCTTATGTACTGAATAACATAATGCCTGAATTTCGCCTGAAAAGGGGTAGGCACCTGTGTAGCACTTAGTACATCTCAATTTCACTAGTTATTTTTAAGTCCCATGTGCCAGAGGGCGAGCCAGTTTCCATCAACCAACGCCAAATCCAAACTCTGGGCTGTTACTGAGCAATTCCAAATGGAAAACTTGTATAAAACTTAGCCCAATTTGGGGACCTAGCCCAGGATCCTATAAATTACAATACTGCAGTTTAGTTTTACTATTTTGCTTTACTAAGCAAGATGTTCTTCAGAAAGGTAGTGCGTACTATTCGCAACCGTGTATGATTGTAAACGAATAAAAACAAAATTACAAATCCGTAGTCACACGTAACCTGTTCGAATTATGTAACACGACGTGTGACTCCGAATTTTTAATTTGTCTGTCTGTGATGTTTTGTTAGTCCCTTTTAGTTAGCTATTTTGTCGTAGTTAAGTTTTAGTTTTTATAACTTTTATTTAAATTATTTTTGGGTTAAGTATAAATTAGATATTCAGTGTTAAATATCGTGTGCACGGGATTTTGTTTTCAAAGTGCGTGAGCGCGATGGTACAACCGCCATTTAATAGTCAGTCAAATAAATCATAAAGTTTCTCGCCTGCGAAAATGGCCGTTGGTTAGCCGTTATTGATTATTTCATTACTTAGATAACGTATCACATGTATAAGTATTCTATCGAGGATTATGTGCTGCACGGAAGTGTTTACCTTATGAGTCAGCACTCACTGTTGAGTGCGACAATGTGGGTATTTTACAACCATTCAAAGATAATCACGTTTATGTGATAGCGTTTTATGATTCAGAGTCATTAGAGGTATTAAGTAGAGTATACACAGCATTTTGTCGAGCATTTCCATGTAATGTAACGTTCTTACGAATGGTACAATACAAGCAAAATCTCAATTTCAAAAAAGAATTTCCATGTAATGTAACGTTCCTGCGAATGCTCCACATTGCGCTCGAGGTAATTCTCACGGCGAGTGAGCATTTACCTGTAACATTTCTTTCTACCTAGCGTTCATTGTAACGCCCGCGCTCGTGCAAGGCTCGATAAAATGTTACACCAATACGCTCGTTGGTTTTTTAAATCATGTTGTAACAAAACATTGAGTTTCGTGTTCGAAGTACGGTTCGATATAATAGAAAAACGGCGAATGCTCGATGATCTGTAACAAGTCAATGCTCTAGTCTATACTCACCTTTAAAGTAACATTTTTTACATGTTGGCTCGTTTTTCATGGAGATGTATTTATACAATGTGAAATTTAATTCGTTTGCATCCTCTTAAGAGGGCATATAAAAAAAAAACTGCTGTTCTATACATTATAACGAGCTATCCGAAAATAAATGTATGGAACAGCAGATTTCTTTTTCTCGATTTCATGTTTGGCCCCATAGTGAAAGTTGTTCATAATCATGAGTATAATGACCCCTTAAGAGGATGCAAACGAATTAAATTACACATTGTATATGGTTATATGACTTCACAAGTTATTGCGTTTGCGTAAAGATCATTTTCACCTAAAGCTACTATAAATATTGGTGATTTTGAAGGCGCACTCAGTTCAGATGGTGATCGGTTTTACGAATTTTGACTATGCTACATCTAAGTTGTGTCTATTGTTGATCGAAGGTATTATTAAAAATTCTGGATCGAGTATTACTTACCTTTGACTAGTCTGTACTTGTAGCGGCACGAAGGGATTGTTGACTTTGTCCGCGTTGTTCTGCGCGGGCGCCGCAGCTTGCTTATTAGTATTCGGTTGTTGCTTCACATTCTGCAACAAACAGATGAGCTCAAACCAATGTTCTATCAGGATTAAGAGCGTTTCTATAGAAAGTGGGCAACGTCGCAAACAGCTATCCAATATTTCGCTGTTTTGATTAATTTAGCGACATTATTACAGTATGGAAATAATAAATATGGCTAACTAGTGAACTAGAATATTAATAATGAATTGCAATTATAACATTTCTTATTTCCATACTGCCAAATTGTAATTGCAAATTGCATATTTCCAAATTAATCAAAACCTGTAAATATTTGACAGTTATTTGCGACGTTGCGAAGTTTTTGGAGTTGGCAATGTCGCATTTATAGAGGTATTTCGTGATTATTTTAATGAATTTAAATCAAAGAACAATTTTTTTTTTTAGCCGATCACTAGATCATTGCTATTTATTATTAAAAAATACAAGTAAAAATTCCTAAAAAGCCTTGGATACCGTCGTCTTCCTTCCCTTGTCCCATGTTACTTGGACTCGGCGCAAAACGTTTTTTTCTTCCATTCTCACATGTCAACCGTCACGCTTTCATTTACTTGTCTTTCTTTCATTTCATATAATTCCTCACACAATCCAACCACCTTTTCGTTGGTCTTTCTCTCCCTGTATGGACAGGGATATTTTTATTCATTAGTCTTTTAGTAATATGCGTTTCATCACATGCTCATACCAAACGATTCCTTTTCAACTTTTCCGTAACTCATTCATTACTTACTGTGTATCGATTCTTGTTAATCATCTCAACATTCTTATCTCCGCTACGTGTAATCTTTTATCTAGGGGTGCATCCGATACCAATATATCGGCGATATTTTGATTTTTCTGATACATCGGTCATCATTGTCAGCCTATAACGTTCCCACTGCTGGGACACAGGCCTCTTCTGTTCGAGAGGCTTGTAATCCACCACGCGGGCCCAGTACAGTTTGGTAGATGTCACATGTCTTCGAATTTTTGGTTCTAGCACATGCCGGTTTCCTCACGATGTTTTCCTTCACCGTTTTGAGAGTATGTGTGGAATTACTTACACAAAGTACAGCGAATTCTAATCATAATTATTAACTGAAAATAGTTTTGCGATTGTAAATTTATTAAATATTATTTAAACATTTGGTTTTTTTCAATAGCTAGCTACCTGTTAATTTAACCATCCGCATCGGTATCGCGTATTCATAAATATCGGTGTCGGTATCGTATCGGCCAAAGATGCTTATCGATGCATCCCTGCTTTTATAATCCGTCTACTTCAGGCCCAAACGCCTTGGAATTTATTTATATTTTCTCTATATTTTTACCTATATTTTCCTCATTGTATTTTGTTGATTGCTTCTGTATTTCGAGTATTTAAAGTGGCGATCTTGTGAAAGACTAAGTATTAGTCATGTTTAATAAGTACAAAATACTCAACAGATAACGAGTTGTGCCATTTGTGATATTCACTCTTCACATTGTGACGGTAGAACTTAGAAATCCCGGTCCGAGAAACACCCGGCACGTGAATAAACTCGTCATTATTAAAAACTAGCTGCCCGCCCCGGCTTCGCTTGAGTAGCACTAAGTACTTATCTACGGCGCACCTACCTGCCTACCCTACCTACCCTACCTTTTCATTGTTTTTAAGATGTATTCTGCTATTCGGGGCGGAGACAAATCCAACGAATCAAAAACCATGAAAATTGGTCCAGCAGATCTCGAGTTATAAGTGTTTTCTTTTATATATATAAATTTAGAACAATTTTGCCTCTTGAAAAAAAAATGTCATTTGAGCTCAAATGATAGCAGTGGTGGCCCTGTGGTAACGGCTCCGACTTACGAGTTGTAGGTCGTGGGTTCGAACTGTGGCGGCATCTACATCGCCACATGCGAATTACGCATCAAAGACCTGATGTCACTCAAAAATCCAGCATCGCGCGATTAGAGTTTACGTGGTGGACATATATACAAGCTCCCGACTTCAACCTCTGGGCAGTTGCCCGCCAGACATGACATCCGTCTGGTCGGAGGATCCTCCCTTTTCTATGGTGGATGAGTGAACTTTACACCCTGTTCCTCATACCCCTAAAGAACCAAGGCAGGCGCTTTACTTTGTGTAAAAAATTTCATCAGCCCTGCTCTCAAAACGGTGAACGAAAATATCGTGAGAAAACGGACATGACCCAAAAAAAAAAATCAAAGACATGTTACATCTACCAACCCCCACTGGGCCCGCGTGGTGGATTACGGTCCACTCCTTCTCGAAGTCCCTCTCTGTGTCCCTGTGTCCCAGCAGTGGGACTATTGTAGGCTGTTTATGGTAGAGCTCGAATGTGACACATGTTCTAATAAAAAATATATATTCCGTCCTTATCGCACGAAAGAAGAAGTAAACTAACTCTTCCAAGTAAGTTAAAACATTTTTAGACGCAATATAAGCCTAGTTCGTCTACATCCTCCTTTCATTTTCTGTACAACTCATCGGTCTTACCAATCTTGCCTGAATGTAAGCCTTCTAAGAGAATGGCCATCGAGGCGATATCTTTCTCTATCCAGTCGATATTATTGTGTGATCAAGTGCGTAATATCACTTCACAAACAGAAAATTCCCCGATTCCTATCATTGATTACACACTCGCTGCGTAATGAAAACAGTTCCAATTTCATATAAATTACGCAATCAGAGACAAATCCGAGCTAAAACACAATATAACAAAATACATGAAACAAAAATAGTGTGTGTATTTCACCTGATTACTAGGTTGGTTCCAACTTGGTCCCAACGTGACGTTGGGCCCAACTGCGCCAACACTTGGCAAATGTTGGGGGAAGCCCGGTTGTTCGAAGCCTCTGTTAGATTGCTGCACTTGGTTGCGCTGGCCGTTGTCCTGGTTACGGAACGTGAAGGATTGGTTGCGCTGTTGGAAATGAGGGTTTTGGAACTGCGGGAACGGAATCTGGCTAGGTCCTGGCCCTTGGAACGGTTGCCCGAAGGTCGGGTACGGCGGCAGAGGCGGCTGGCTCTGTGGGAGACAAGATTGTTATAAATTATTATTATTATTTATTTATTAAAACTTCATGCACAAGTAAAAATACTGTACAAAGGCGGACTTAATGCCTGAGGCATTTTCTACCAGTCAACCTTAGGGTGATGCAGAGACAAAACATGGCAGGTGCAACATAAGGGATAGATAACTTGAAAATTAATACATACTAATACATAGATACATATAAACCGAATAAATTTTGTCAGGAGAAATAACGATAGGTAGAGGAGAAAACAAATCCAGCCAATCAGCGCTGCAATGATAATGCCAACTTTTTACGAATATGTTCAAGTGCCTAAATCATTTAGTAACTATCTGTTGGCCCCGGTTTCACTAGCATTATAGGAGAATGTCGTGATGGCCCAGTGGTTAAGACCTCGCCTCTCATGCACGAGGTTGTGGGTTCGAACTTGGGCAAGTATCAATGTGGCTTTTTAAATTCATATGTACTTTCTGAGTTTATCTTGGACATTACTGACTTAGGTGAAGGAAACCTGGACTAATAGTGGGTATGAGTCTGAAATCGCCTAACCCGGCTTTAGCAAGCGTGATCAATGTTCATGCCTTCTCTGTTTGAAAAGAGGCTTTTGTCTTGCAGTGGGATTAAAATAGGCTGGTATTATATAGAGGAACTACTTCATGTACCTGGATAAAAAGTACGCTTTGCAATCCAGAATATATTTATGTGCCAAATTACATCCAAAAACGTTATTGAGTTACAAACATTCAAATTTCTGTAGGACACCTATAGTAATTATTATCTTTTACCAACAAAGAAAAATAAATGAGGTATTTCATTATAGCCAAACAGCTGCCCTCCCCTCCTCCGGGTACGCCCACGTCTATTGGCACTAAAAAATGTATAGTATTATTGACCTTGTAGGTGTTGTTCCAGTCGTTGCTGTACCCGGGCGGCGGCCTGGCGCCGGCGCCGGGCGCGCTCTCCGTGCGCCAGTTCTGCGGCTGCGGCGGGCCCCTGCGGTATATTCAGACATATTAAATCTTTGATTCCACATAAACCTACAAGGGCACTTATAAACATCTATTGCTGGGTGCACGGATCCAAATGGTCGTTTCGACCCGGCAAGAAACTCTACGGTTAATCTTTTTAAAAATAATTGGCTTGTACAATGTTTTCAATACACAGTTAATAGGTATGGGAAGACAGTGAAGACCTGTCAATAAGTACCAGGTAATTAACAAATAGAAAACCGAAACATCTATGAGTCAACAAGGCCTAACAACGTTTACAAAATGGGACGAATGTTTCTATAAGATAAATAAAATAATAATAGTAGAAAAAAAAACTATTTAAACCTAATACATATAATTATGATAAAATCATGACTGTATTTACCGAAGGTAAAATCAGAGGTGCTTAGAATACCTACATTTCTCCAGTTACATTATAATATTATCATAGCAGTGATAGCCTAGTGCTGTGTCCGTCGGACTGCCAAGTCATAGGTACACTCACACATACACTCTCGCATACCTTACAGACACTCTCACATACACACACACTACGCACAGGTATTCACACTCGAATCATACTCTCACTAACAAAAGTATTTTTATTTGATATTTTAAGTACCTACGGATTTGTTTTAATAGATTAAGTAATTATGCTGTACTATGGAAGAGCGGAGTCTCCTAACACAGGCATTGCTTGCTTAAAAGGAGGCTCCAAACACGACCCTTTTTGTAAACTAAAGCATAAATAAAAAACTTATTTTTCTTTTTTTTAATAGGTCTCGAGTTCGAACTCAAGGCTCACACCTCTGACTTTTCGGATTCATGTGCGTATTGTATAATTATCACTTGCTTCGAAAACTGTGAAGGAAAACATCGTGAGGAAACCGGCATGTCTGAGAGATATTTCTCGACGGCATGTGAAGCCAAGTCAGAGGCCCTTCGGTGACTTTATAACTTTGACACCAGGTAACATATAACTGGCTTTTTCTTTTAATTGTTGTGACTAAAAAAGAAAAAGCCAGTTACATTTAAGTCCAATGTAAAAGGGAGAAAGAGCACAATCTAGTCTCCAAGGTGCGATTGAGAAATGAAAAACTCAATAACACAGGTGGGACACTACCTGGGAATCGAACCCACTCGATTAAGATAAGGGCAGGACGTGAATTAGAGAAGGCACTTCAGTTTTTTCTTTACGGTTTTAGATTTTTCATTAATATCATAGAATGTGTTGTCATCATTTTAATATCGTACCGACAGCGCCATCTAGTGAATCAATTAAATGTCACTCAGATAATTCAAGTAGGTACTTAAGAATAAGGACGCCAGCTGACAGTTGATTGTATTACTAGCGTGGTCGGTCTGTGGGCGCCCTAACAGCATTGCACAAGCGTTTATTGTGTGTTTTATGTACATTGGCTTAAGGTTCAAATTGAAATGATTGATATGAGCCCTTAATCAATGGTCTTCGTCTCGAGGATAGCCTCAGTGTGTTCGATTTGACTATCAAAGTTATATTTTATTTGTGTATCATGAAATATGTTTCTTACCCGGAAAATAAACTCCAAAACGCAGGTGGGGTGCTAGACCATGGGCAATAAAGGGAATTAACAAAATATAAAATGTGTTGCGTTAGTTCGATTGCGTGGCAACTCATTTCCATTATACTTGGCGTATCGTAATCGGAGGAGCTCGTGGCTAAGTAATACCAGCAGCACGATTCGATCTATCAGATTAAGCTACGCTTGCCAAGGTTGGTCTGTGGATGGTCACCCATCTTAACATACCGAGACTCCTTCGTGCCTCGGAAAGCACGTTAAGCCGTTGCTCCCGGCTGTCATTCGTGGATCTTTGACAGTCGTTACGGGTCGTCAGAAGCCCGAAAGTCTGACAATCAGTCTTATTAAGGGGTATCGTATTACCCAGTTACTGGGTTGTGGAGGTCAAATAAAACACGGTATTCAGCTGCATCCGGTTAGACTGAAAGCCGACCCAAACATAGTTGGGAAAAAGCTAGGCAGATTGATGGTGTACCGTAATCATGACGCACCCCCGGTGCGAGACTGTCACTTATGCAAAAATTGCAATAATGAGTTAAATATGTAATAACTGTCCTAAAGCAATACAATATTGAGTGGTCATTATTAATTCAAAAGTAAGTTAAAAGTTGACGTTGTAGTAAAAGCTATTCATGTTGTCTAAATGTTGTTTTTTTTTTTTTTTAATGTCGAAGTTTTAAATTCTTCTCCTGAAAAATTACATTTTTGCATAAGTGACAGTCTCGCACCGGGGGTGCGATGTAAAAACAATCAGCCGTCTCATGCATCGAGTAGTATTGAAGTTTTCTTTAGGATAGTTGATATTTTTTTCGCGATTGTGATGTTGGTGACACGGAGAAAGGAGAAACCCATTATTTACGAAGGAAACAAAGCCACAAATGTACCTCTTTATAGTTGAATAACTCAAATAATAAAAATAACTTAAAATGTAAACATTGTCTGATTTTACCAATTTGGCCATTGCCAGGAGACGTGAAAATTGGGGTCTTGAATCATTCCTAAATGATCTTATTTATGGCCAAATTCCAGCCCTGTAACGCCGGGCCCAAGTTTCTATGGAGTTTGGGTTTCTCCTTTGTTCAGTTTGATGGTCTGTACCACACCCTTAAATTTGACCACGGACCACCAATTTGCTTTACGGTGTACAAGGCTCTTTGTGCGGATGGAAGTTTTTATTCTCACCTCGGTGGTTGTGTTACCGGGACTGGTGCAGGGGCGTTGTCGTTCTTCACCCGCCAGTTAAGATTCTGTTCTGGCGTCGTTGGCTAAGGAAAGATACATAAAGACTAAAAAAACGAAACGATTGCATAACATCTCAATTTTTAGAAGTCTGTTATAAATATAGTCAAAACCGTTTATAACTACTTCGCTTTAAGCAACACACGAGTTATGAAGACGAAATTTTGAGGACCCAGTTTTTCTTTTTACTTAACATAGTGTTTGGTTATAACGACTATCGGCTGTAGCAACCGTAATCCGACAGCCCCTTCGAAGTCGCTATAAACGGTTTTGACTGTAGTGTCCTTTACTGTAGAGAAGTAAAACAAACAAGAACAATAAATAATGACAATATAACCATTAACATGTTTAGGCCATTCATATTTATCCTGAAGATTATTGTAGCTACATTAAATACTATAAAATAATATACCTTATTTTTCTTAGCTTCAGTATCGGCAGTTTCGCTGATCTTCAACAAGCTTCGAAGTAAGTGCGTGGCGTTGTCCTGTTAACAAAAAAAATATCAACTATTTATAACAGTTTTTGCTTAACAGTTCAACTGGCTTTCCCAGCTCTTAAACTCAAACTCAAAGCATTTATTTCAATTAAACCATTTACAGGCACTTTTGAATTGTCAAATAGTCGGTCAGTTAGAAAGTTGAAGCTAATTGCCCATTCCTAAACGTAGATCTTTATGGAGAAGAACGGGCAAGAAACTCCAAGGACACTCTTTTACAAAATCCTGGTTACATTATTCTTATTGTTTCTATATGTGAGAACAATGTACAATGTAAACTCCTAAACGTGGGTTTTGGACGAGTCGAGACTCAGTGTAGATTTAAGAAATCTCGTACTATAGTTTGACCGAGACCGCTGTACCTTAGGAATGCGCAGCAAGGCGTGGGGCAGCGTTGACGTATGAGCGGCGGGCGTAACGCTGCGCGCCGTGAGCATTAACGAATAAGCGGCCTGCACTGCCCCTCGTGAGCCGTGGAGATACCTAAGGCGCGGTACAGCGGTCTCGGTCAAACTATAAGATCCACTTGCACCACAAATGTAAAGCATAGTTCTGTCTCAGTCATCTTCAAATTTGTTTAGCGTAATCAGCCTATAATGTTTCCACTGCTGGGACACAGGCCTCCTCTCGCTAAGTCTGTAAAAGATCGCTTTTAGCGTTAAGACCGCGCATTGTGTCACCCTATGTAAAATTTCTAAATTTATTTCTGTAATTTGTATGGTGTGCATAATAAAGAATATTCTTTCTCTCTCTCTATCGTTCCTAGGATAGATCATACCTGTCCGTCCGGTCCGTTGTCGACGACGGCGTGACTGCTGTGGTTGCGGTTGTCAGGTGACACCGCCGTGTCGCCGGGTGGACTGCAATGTTTTATTATTTTTAGATACTTGTTAACTAACTAAACGAAATAAGGTCATATTTAGTCAGTGCAGCAGAAAATATACATTAAAAATATGGGTCGACTTGAGAACTTGTGAAGACGGTTTTTATTATTATTAAGAGAATTTATTCCGGAATATTTATATTTTTACGCCATCCCATGTACCAGTAGGCGAGCCTATTGCCATCAACCGGGCACAAATCCAGACTCCGGGCTGCTACTGAGAAATTTCAGATAGAAAAACCCAATATCACTTTGATCGACCCGGGAAACGAACCTAAGACCTCAGGCTCAACTGTAGCGCTTGCGACCGCTAGACCAACGAGGCAGTCACTTAGATGTAACTCAGAAATATAGATGTTTTGACATGCCGCCATTGCACCCGTGTGAAGCATGGGTGTGTCGCTAGTAAAGTATAAATTTGAATGGTTGATGCGCTCGTGAAAGGTATTTATTTATTTAACTTTTCACACTCAAAAAAATACAAAGGCGGACTTAATGCCATGCCATGCTTAAGGTATCAAGCCTACCTGTAGTTAGCGAAGGCGGAGTGATGGCCGTCTTCCCGCCGCAGCACGTTGTGCGCGGGCGCAGCCGGCAGGAACACGTCGCGCGGGGCCGCGCCCGCGCCGCCGCGCAGCTTGCGGCCGTACGACACGTTCAGCATGTTGCACGGGGACAGCCTGGTGCAATAATACATACGGTATAAGCTTAACGATGCTGAAAATCCAAAATTGTTATTCTAGGGTATTAAAATTTTGATCTAAAAATTAACGGTTTTCGGACATTTTCCATTACTTGTACTGTGAGACCTTGCTTCCCGCCAAATTTCATGATTCTAGGTCAACGGCAAGTACCCTAAAGGTTTTGATTTATTTACGAGTATATTCAAAATATGTGTATGTGTGTTTTTTCACGATTTCAAAGTTAGTCCCGTAGTAAAAGTTATGATGAGATGGTCTAAAGCACCTCTTAAAGTTTCTAAATAAATTTCTAATACCTTATTTAGAAGTCGAACTACCAAAACCTATATGGACCTTAGCTATACTTCGTTAGACATAGAAAAGAATACAAATCTGACTTGTAAAATTGCGCCTCTTTAAATAAATCATCAGTCATAGCCCCAGGGAAGGGCCTATCAAACAGGTTGAGATACGAATGGTCTGCATTCAACTTTTCACTCAATCGTACGGCATTATTCACAGGCGGCGCACTGTCGGCCCCGATAGTACCGAAACCTTTAACTCCACAAGTTTAAAATGATAAAGTATAGAAATCTCACCTATAAAACCTAGCCTCTTCAAACAAATCTTCAGTCATAGCCCCGGGGAAGGGCTTATCAAACATGATGAGATACGAATGGTCTGCATTCAGCTTATCACTCAGTCGCACAGTATTGTTGTTGGGCGGCGCACAGTCGGCCACGATGGTCCCGGTGGCGCCGACAGGGACGGTCATGTGTCGAGACACGCAAACCACGCGGTCGTAGAGTTTGAAGTCCGCGCGAGGGTCCGGCGCGATGTTGCCGCTGTGTAGTTCCGGCTGGCACAGATACAAACAAACATAGATAATAATAATAATAATAACCCCACCGCCGTATCTCTACGTTGACGTCGTGGTGGGGCTTGCGCGCTCCAAACTTTAGGTCTGTGCCGGTAGGGTTTACTTTGCCGGAACGGGTCTAGGATGAGGAGCCAGACCAAGAGAGATACAGAAACCCGCAGGGCAGCTTGTGGCGAGCTGTTGGGCAGTAGCGACCCCACGGACCCTATCTCCCGGGAGAAATCTTGTTCCTCATCTCTGGCTTGCCTTTATTGGCCGGCTGGAGTGAACACTGACGAGGAACAGAGCTCCCACCTCATTCTTGCCTTAATTGGCTGGTTTGAGTGGAGATTCGCAAGAGCAAACGTGCTCGGAGGAAGGAAGTATTCCAGTAAGTGCTCGTAGGGATCTTGACCATCTTCCGGGCTCTGGGATTGTTCTGAAAGCCGTGGAATACCTCTCCACTCCTCAAGCACCTCAGGACATGTTGCCCCCTTGTCGCTACGTCACAATGTGCTAGCGACAGTTTTCGGGGGCCCATTATTGAGTGTGCAAGTCACCCCCTGCCATTTTATCCGTGTATATCTTAACATTGATCAGGCAGGGGACGTAGGCCTTCCATAGTGTTAGGTAACCAACCCACTATAGCCACCCAAACCCATAGCCCAATATTTTTTGTTTCTATGTTCTGCAATAGTCCTGCACCAACCGGGGGTTGTCCTTGGGTGCACTTGCAAGTGCATACAGGGATAATCGTCGGTTGGTGCCTCATTCCATTAAAACTCCTAACGGGCCTCTGCGAGTTGGCTTCGGCTCCTCGTACGCCTTCCAAAGGTCCGGGACCCCAAAGTACCGAGAATAGTTAAAAACTAAAAATAATAATAATAAAATAATATTTATTAAGAAATCAAGTTCAAATAAATATCACAAATACATCGATAGCAATAGTAACAATAATATAAAATAAAAACCGGCCATGTACGTGTCAAACCACGCACAATGAAGGGTTCCGTAGTTGGGATGAATTTATCCCAAGAACAAACATTTTAATTCCCTTACCTTATACAGTAAGTTCCACTTGACCTGTAGCGTGACCTTCTTCTCCTTGCCCTGTAGCTCCGCCAGCTGCCTGTCCAAGTCTTGGGCGAGAACCTTCATCTCCTCAGGTTCTAAGGCTTCGGAGCCACATTCACGTCGCGCGGCGCGGCAGTGAGGCTGGTTCTTTATCCATTGGGCTATCTCTTGCGGCTTGTTTTTGCTGTAGGAGAGAATTTAGGGAGTTGTTGATATTGTTGGTATCATTCTGGGGGGTTCTCATGAATATGAATTAGTTTAGTATGGACCTACTTTTAATTATCGTGACTTTGTTTAAAAAAAAAAAACGAAACATACAAAAAATAAAAAAAACTATTCATACAACCTTTCTTTTGATATCCCATAACTCAAGGGTATTAATGAGATGTGCCAAAGAATCAACTGGCATATGAATAATTTTTCATAATTTTTTGGATAATTTTTTCATTTTTTATACTAAATAATTCGACCTAATCACGATTATTTATGTAAAACACCCTTACGTGAAATATAAAAAATATAAATACATTTAATTCAAACTACTTTAGTCCATTTACAAAAAAATATGACTACGTCACATTTCCTTAGCTTTAAATGTTAGTTTGAATGAAAATGATTTAATCGTATAGCTTGTCCATTCTGAAATGATGTTCCCACTACCGCATTACCCATAGAAATCCGTGTACGTAAATGTGGTAGTGGGGCGCGTCATTTCAGAGTGCACAATCTATATTTTTCAATGAAATTTAGATATATCATCGAGAGTCTTGTTTTATGTTATTTTCGAAACTATGTATTTTTGGAACACTTTGTCTTTTTGTATTATTTTTACTTATAGTATATAACCTTAGAGTTATGGGACATCAAATGGAACACGTCGAAGAACAAACATAAAAAAAAAGAACGAATTGTGAACCTCCATCTTTTTGGGAAGTCGGTTATAAAACTATCGACACGCGCGTGCTTCGAACGGTTGCAATAGCGCCATGTCAAAAGAGACATGACATGAGGCAGATTTCCGAGCTATATCCAAGTTAAATATTAATGTTTTATAAACATTAACCTTCCGGAATACTCCCTAAATGATGGTGAAACCCGCATCAAAATCGAATGTTAAGTTTAGAAGATTTAAAGCGGTGTCCAGTAACTTTCCCCAGTACATCTTTGGCCTTACATATAAGTAGACCCCATTGAAAATTAAAACAGCATAGATTACAAAAAGTAGAATGTCAATGGCTATAAGAGTAGGGTAATACAAAAGAGGCAAGTACTTCGATGGTTGTAAAAGCTCTATATTAGATCTCATCATAGCATGTTCGTATTTCCGAAGATAGACGATGATTCCCGGAGCGTATACTTTTCTTGGCATATCTGCAGATACGTACAGTATGAATGTGGATGGCTATAAGAGTAGGGGAAGAGCAAAGAAACGATGGATGGACTGTGTGGAAGATGATATGGCTAGAAAGAGGGTGACTACCGAGATGACGACTAATAGAGAAGTGTGGAAGGAAAGGACATGTTGCGCCGACCACGAATAAATTGGACGTAGCTAAGCAGAAAGGACGTAACCCACACTATGGGCGAAAATGAGTTATGTATACCAAAACACTCTTTGTAGTCAAAACTTTAATATCACAAAAACAATCCCAACGCATCATGTCATTATGACCATACGTTACCAACCCGTATGTATGGCAGGTCATACAAGCACATAACAAGATCTGCAGTGCTATTCTGTAACCATTTCACCGTGAAAACTTAGGTGAAGTGAGCGTGGAGTGAGCTGTCATTCCACAGGGATTGACACTATTGACAGCTCACTTCACCCAAGTTTTCACGGTGAGATGTTAACAGAATAGCACGAGAATAGCACGGCTGATGTATCAGCACACTACGTAGCACACTGCCGGGCACCCCTATCTTTTGTCTGTAACTATTACTTACATACTCGATACTTCAGGTGCCTCATGGTCGGGATACCCGGTGACAGCATACTCATGGCGTTGGGTAGTATGCGTCTACATAGCATACTGCCGGGCATCTATATCTCTTGCCTGTAACTATTACTGACTTGATACTTACTTACTGAACAGAATAGCATGGCAGATCTTAAAACTTGAATATGTCAAAACTAACTCTCGTGTGGGTTGGATCCTTTCTGTTTAACTACGTCCAATTGGGATAAGGGGAGGAGGTAGATGAGGATGAGATTACAAAACTTACCCAATATCATTCGGAAAGAGATCGCTCTCAAAGTACACGTCTTTATGGAAACCCGACAAGCTGTCGAACAGCTCGGGAAACTGCAGCTCGTAAGACTTGACCAGCTCGATGCATCGCTCAGAATATAGCCAGGAGTTCGTCACCTTACAACGACGAGTGTAGCCTGATACCTCCAGATTCTATGAAAGGAAAACGGTAATGTATGTTTGGGTGTACTGTACAAATAACCAGTCTATTAATTTTTTTTTTTTTTTTTTTTTTACTTTAAATATCTAAAGGACAATGCAACCGATTGGCCCAAAAATATGAAACCCAATGTGCATAATTGAAACCTATGCCAAACGTTAGTACTAATCATCCATGACAACTTTTACTATGGAGCCAAATAAATCTATCCTAGTAAAAAAAATATGCAGGGTAAGAAACGTTTTAAAAAAGTGTCGATTTTTATATGACTTAATTATACTTATTATTTAGAAATAACTCTGTATCTCATTATAAATGAACTTTTATATAGTTCTTATGGGAAATAATATCTTTAAACCTAAATAAATAATAGGTCCCCGTCCCCCCCACCTATGAAATCAGCGTTTTGTATGGATAATAACAACCATGAACACGAATGTTTTAAAACTTTTATGCACTAATGTTTAAAAACTAAGTTAACGAATATGCCACTTAGATTAAGCGACAAAAATAAGTTTTGGCTAAGTTAAAACAAATAGTGGTCATTTCTGCTAACAAAATGAGGAGTAATTTTTAAGGTATTTTTTATGTTTATAAAACTATAAGTAATAAGGTTTGTATAGTAGTTTGTCAATTCTGAATACCCTATCCCACATCCTATTTGTCCATTTATGTTTACAATTGGCGATATTTTAAATGTTTAAAACAAACAAAACCTATAAGTAAGTGATATAAACATCGACACTTTTTCAAAACGTTTGTTATCCTGTATATTTTTTTTACTGGGATAGATTTATTTGTCCCCATAGTAAAAGTTGTCATGGATGATTAGTACTAACGTTTGGCACAGGTTTCAGTTATGCACAACAGGTTTAATTTTTTTGGGCCAGCGGTCAAAGGAAAAGTTGCATTGTCCTTTATGATAATGTGAATTCGGTTGATTTTAAAATAACTATCCTCCATTTGAAATAAGATTACACATTTAAAGAAACCTTTTTTATAGTCCGTTCAACCGATTTTGACTTCTATACCATAGGAATAAGGATGACATTAAAAGCAAAAAAGTGGTTACAATACCAACTGTTTACTGCAGCTGCCATTTGTCATGCCACCAACGCAATAGAAGTCAAAATCGGTTGAACAGACTGTTAAAAAGGTTTATATAAATATGTAATCTTATTTCAAATGGAGTAGTACTAATTGAAGATGTCATCAAACATTTTGAAGTTGTAAACTGAACTTTATATAAAACGGTATTAAAGTAATTTTTGTGTACATGTTTGGAAACTAAATCACGAACACAGTTTATAACCAAAACACAGCCTATATACTGCTATAGGTATAATTAATGTAATAAAACACGCTTTTTTTTTTCCAAAATAAATTGTGATAACACATGATCGGGTGTCAGCTCCATTTCATGAACAATCATTACAGAATGAATGTTTTTTCACTAGAGTTCATTGCTCTTGCATCAATCGCCCTATAGGATGACATTGATGGTCAACCAGTGGTATATTAGATTATGCATCATTAACTTACAAATAACTAGGAAAGTCATCACGCCTCTGTTCCCGAAGGGTTACGACAGGGTGCATAGTATGAACACCCACGACGATGTCTCTGGTTTAAATTAAATAAATACAGGCTAAAAAGAAAGGCACTCTAAGGCTGAGATTAATAAAAATTAGCACATGCTTTGGCTAAGCAGTATCCTTGTCACTGTCACACAACTGTCAAACCACAAATGTATGACAGAGATGGGGACATATCTATGCCATATATGTATAGGGCGAATTTCAAACTGATTTCAAGAGATGTCAGTGTCAATATTCCCCAATAACACTGATAGCTCTTGATCGCCGTTTAGATGTGCTGATCGCGTTCAGTTTAATTGGTAAAATCAGCACTTATATCAAATTAATACAAATTAAAGTACGATTCAATTCAAATATTGAATGTCTTCTAGTAAGCTTAGGTTACTGTTACCTTCTTATTAAACTTCAAGTTGAGTCCTACGTTGATTTTGTTGACGCCTTCAGTGGGCATGTCATGTCGCTGGCCGGCTACTATCAGCACCGTTCCTGTGATGCGAGACAGCATCTGTGCTGATACTCCTGCGAATACCAATAATTTACATTTAGATCGTAAATAGGTATAACATAACACGCCTTGAGCAGAGGTGTACCTATAGAACACCCACATTTCGCCAGTTATGTTTAAATCCCATGTAATAGGGGGGCGAGCCTATTGCCATCAACCGGACACAAATCTAGACTCCGGGCTGCTACCGAGAAATTCGATATAGAAAAACACAATAACACTTTCTCCAACCTGGGAATTGAACCCAGGACCATGAGGTCCTAGGTAGTCCAGTAGACCAACGAGCCAGTCAAGATGTATCTTTAACATACTTTTTTATTATCTGTTGATGAACGCCTGATTAGTGCCCAGGAATTATATTAAGCTTTGTTGAGTCATCCAACTCGAAAAACCAGGGTAATGTAACCCTGGTTATCGTGTGCACTGATGCCGAAAATGTGCTCAAAGTTAAAATCCAAGATGGCTTCTTAACGACCAAACAACCACTCCCGAAAGGCATGTATGGCGCTACTCCTGTGTCTCGCCCCACAACACCCGCATCATTGCTCGGTGACATCTAGTCAGCTTTGATGTTAGACTGTATGGTTCTAGACTGTGATAGTTGTATGTCCGTTATAATGGGTGCATACAGGTAAACCATAAAAGGTATGCCCTTCGGTAATTTTCGTATTTCCGAATCACGGCACCCCCCACAGAGGCAAAGATTCGAAGTTTTTTGAAGTATCATTGTGCGTTTGTATTAAGTTTACTCTTTGTCGGGTTACCTACCCTTGTCGCAGATCGTCCGTTATCGGTCTTGGAAAAGTTTTTTGGAATTGCATAGAGTTGTTAATCTATAATTTTGTAATTAGGGTAATACAAAAGAGGCAAGTACTTCGATGGTTGTAAAAGCTCTATATTAGATCTCATCATAACACGTTCGTATTTCCGAAGGTAGGCGATGATTCCCGGAGCGTATACTTTTTTGGTATATCTGCAGATACGTATAGTATGAATGTGAATGGCTATAAGAGTAGGGGAAGAGCAAAGAAATGATGGATGGACTGTGTGAGAGATGATATGGCTAGAAAGGGGGTGACTACCGAGATGACGACTAATAGAGAAGTGTGGAAGAAAGGGACATGTTGCGCCGACCACCAATAAATTAGGATAAGGGCAGGAGAATGGTGATGATGTGCAAACACGTACCGCAGGCGGCGGCGGCGTGGTTGGCGGCGCGGTAGGGCGCCGCGTGCGCAGCGGGCGCGGCGCGCGGCTCGGCGCGCTCGCGCACCGACACCTTGATGCGGCCGCTGCGGATCGACTCCGAGTCCACCACCTACCGGACAATAACATCAACATCTGCCTAGCCTATTCCCAACTTTAGAACCTTTTCTGTATAATAGGATCAACAAGTTACTAAACTTCTATAGTGAAAGATATAAAAAATGTAGTAAAATTTTATCAGAACATTTAGCGATTCTCAATGTGTGATTGAGAATCGCTAAATGTTCTGATAAAATTTGACACAGAAAAACTTCTAGAAATTTTGTCATGAGTGTTTACTTTTGTATATTTACATAGGTTTAGTTTTAGATATTAATTTACCAATATGCTTTTCTCATACATGTTAATAGATTATTTTATATCACATTAAAATAAAAAAGGAGGTGTTCTAATTTAATTCAAATGTAAAGTGATGGCCTGAAACAGGTTTGAATTAACCTAGATCGGGCGGGTCGCTACCTAACATTGTAATTACGTCCGAACCATCAATACTTGCACCTGTTCTAAACATATTTTAGATTTAGTTAATTTTTAGGCACTATAATTATTGTTAAATCTTACTGTGAACTAATTGTATACTTTTTGTCAACGTTTTCTTTTATTCAATAAATATTAAAAAAACTAAGTCGGGGTCGGCTTCCGGCTGAATACCAGTATTTTACATGGAGCCACTGGCTATCTTGTACTTATATATCTCTTTTTGAGTAGTTGATGCGGCCTAGACAAATGTCCTTTCTTTGGTATTGTTCGTCGAGTTGAGCTCCTTCAGTTTTGAGTTGAGCTCCACGATTACTGACAAATGCTTACACTGATCCACATGGTCCTCATATGACTTGACCAAGATTATGTCTGGACTTTAAAAGAGACTACGACCTCTGAGTTTGTTTCGGCCTTTCTTCTCAGAGTAGTCAGATAGGAAACACCGACCTCATCTAGCTTATTTTTAATATTTTTTTATATGACGTGTAAAAGTGATTCCGATATCCTATTTACAGAATAAACAATTTCATTTCATTTCATTTCATATCTGACCTCGACAACCCAGTTACTAGGTCACACGATCCTGATCGGTATAGTATTTTTCTCACGAAGCGACGCGCACTTTACTTGTGGTTACCAAGTGTGAATACACGCTGTGAATGTGTGCGTAAGCGCAGGAGCTCTCGGTACCGTCCAAGACAATGGCGAAGTCGGAAGTGTGTGTGTGTGTTATATGCTGACGCTACTCTATGTTGTAACAACATCATTAAAAAAAGTATCCATGCAGTTTCTTGGCCGTTCTTCTCCATAAGAACCTACTACGCTTTGGAATGGCAAATAGCTTCATCTTTCTGAACGACCGACACCTTTTACAATTCAAAGGCCTGTAATTGTAATTTAATTGAAATAAATAGTTTAAGTGGACGTAGTTAAGCTGAAAGGATCCAACTCACACTATGGGCGAAAATGAGTTATGTATACCAAAACACTCTTTGTAGTCTAAACTTTAATATCACAAAAACAATCCCAACGCATCATGTCATTATGACCATACGCTACCAACTCGTATGTATGGCAGGTCATACAATCACATAACACGATCTGATCTCAAAAAGTGAATATCTCAAAACTAACTCTGTGTGGGTTGGATCCTTTCTGTTTAACTACGTCCAATTATGAATTTCAACACACTCAAAGCTCTCGTAATATGCATTCACAAGGCTTCGCACCGTCCCTAAAAATAATAATAATTCTACTCACAGTAGCATGTGTGCCATAATGCTGTCCCTGTGCGAGGAGAAACACGCTGTCTCCGGGCGGGTAGGCCTCCTGTGGCGTACTAAACTTGCCTCCCTCTTGTATGATGTGAGCCCTAACATCTCGTACTACGGCCTGAGATGCGTAGCCACAAGGAATACTGCACCATTCCGGCTCTTGAACCATTCGCACGTTTTCTTGGATCATGTATTTGAAGCCTACAATTGGAAGAGATTTTATAGTTTAAGCATAATGTACGTTACACGTACAAAATGTTCAAAAGCGATTTTCTAGTAAGTAACATAACATCACGCTTGTTTCCCCGAAGGGATAGGCAGACGTGTGCCTATAGCACCCACGTTTCGCCAGTCATGTTTAAGTCCCATGTAATAGGGGCGAGCCTATTGCTATCAACCGGGCACAAATCCAGACTCAGGGCTACTACTGAGAAATTCCAGATAGAAAAACCCTATATCACTTTGCCCGACCCGGGAAACGAACCCAGGACCTCATACTCAGCAGTAGCGCTTGCGGCCACTAGACCAACGAGGCAGTCAACTTCTTCAGTTCTACTAAATATCATAAGCATAATCAGCCTATAATGTTCCCACTGCTGGGACACAGGCCTCCTCTCTGAGAGGGAGTGGGCCGTAATCCACTACGCGGGCCCAGTGCGGTTGGTGGACTACTAAAGTTTTGATTAAAATGATATTGTGTTACGAACATAGCATTTTCTAAAACATACATTTATGAAATAGGTTTTTTTAAACCGTTATTTCTCCAGATAATTGCTTTTGAATTTTGCGTAAGTGTAACGTATTTGAGGCACGAGGCGGTATTCGCTATGATTTTAGTTTTGATTTAATTACTCACCTTTTAAATTGACTGCATGGATTATAATTCTGACATCGCCCAATTCTATTCCAAGACGGTTCATATTGCTAAAACAGAAAACACACTGTAGTCTATGCTTCGAATAACTCTCAGATATTGCGAAATATTACTGTAAGGCCGCACGCACTTTGGACACGTATTTGTATCGTATGTAAACGTATTGAGTGCGCATACTGAATACGTTTTTCTCCGTCAAATAGGTAGTGTTCCGGTGATATGGCATTGAACGCACGAAAAATCCCAATAAGTTGATCCCAATAAGAATGCCGTAAGGTAACATTTTTCCTTACGGCATTCAAAATTTTCGGGACAATTTATAAAAATTCCATCTTTTCTGTATCAACGTACACTATAAGCAAATAAATGATTTCTATTTCTAATAAAGTGACTCACTGCTCAATAATAGTGGATCTCTCGCTGATCCATTGTTTGTGTAGATTACCGAAGTTAGCCTCGGTCGTGTAGCTCGGCTCTCCATTCACGTTGTTGTTCTGTTTGTCCACGTAGTGCAAACGCATCTTCTCGTCAGACACCGATATTACTCTGTGGAACATTTTGATACAATACAGTTAACCGTACGTTAATGTTTATTTGTTGACCATTTTCGTAATATTTTAACGTCAATTAAGTCCTCCCATACCTATTAACACTGTAATTTGAAAACATTGTAAAAGCCAATTATTACAATAACCGTTCAGTTTCTTGCCGGCTCTTCTTCATAGAAAATAACCAATTGAAACCGCGCATCAATCTTCTGACATTTCATTAGTACCCATGTAGGTTTATGTGAAATAAAATATTTTTAAATTGGAATGAAATGGTAAAGTCCCACACACCAGAAACAATGTTGAGCAACAATCGTCCACATTGTTTCTGGTCACATTTGGTATTACGGGATTTTGTTTTTACCATGAATACGGAACATTAGCATGTTGTGAGCAACACTGCAACATTCCATGTGGCCAGTGTCATACGGGCTTAAGGGGGATGAGCTTAGGTAGAAAGTCCCGAAATTAAAATTTTCTCATGTTTTTTGTAATTTTGTATTTCGCGGGCTACCCTGGCATTTTCGCCTTAATAGTTTGCTTTTGACAGCGTCTTTATTTCGGAGCGCCGGAGCAGTAAGGTGGCTTTACTTAGCGAGTTAATACACTGACGTTCCGATAAAGGCCGAATATCGAATTCACATTTTTCCCTCAGTTTACAGCTAAATAGATATCGATAGTATGTTTCAATAAAATAAAGTAAAATATAAATCAAAGAATTAAACATGAACATGAGTTATTTCTTCTATTAATTAATAATGCACGTACTTGGCTCTAGTAAGATGCGGCCAGCCGACCCATATGATTTTCCCCAACAACTCGTGCGCCGCCTTTTCAAGCGGATCTTCCTTCTGCGTCTCTCTTATGATCTCCACGATCATGTTTTCGTTCCGCGACTGCTGGTCGAACACTTTCACTTTGCCTTTTTTCAGGCTTGTCTGTGAAATTAATAGAGTAAGTCAAGAAAGCGTATCATAATAATCGTAAAAAATAAAAATCACCTACACTAATCGCAATACCATAATACGCTCCAAGACAGCCATCGCCGATGTTGGCGGTAAGTCTGTAACGCTGAAATGGGACTGGGCAGATCACAACTCAAACTCAAAGCATTTATTTCAATTAAACCATTTACAGGCACTTTTGAATTGTCAAATAGTCGGTCAGTTAGTCAGAAAGTTGAAACTAGTTGCCCATTCCAAAACGTAGATCTTTATGGAGAAGAACGGGCAAGAAACTCCAAGTACACTCTTTTAAATATAGAAAATTACAATATATGTGAGAACAATGTACAAAAAACAATCAAAACAATTCAAAATATAAGATTAAAAATAAGCCCTGGCAGATAAGAGATGAACAGTCACAACTGACGGCGCCCGTTCACGAACATGACGCGTGGATCAGCACTATCCAGCTCAACCATTTTGTAGGGAACCGAATGATCCAACACACTCGCCACCATCAGCGAGACATTTAAATGAGCATGACATACTCTCAACTGCTGTGCTCTTTCAAGTCAACATACATCTTAATATAGGACTATAGGATAAATAAAGACAGATGGGCCCGGATCGTCACACAGCCCGAGGATGGAACTCGTCACCAAGACAGGTCTAAGAAACGCTGGCGTGGCGATTTGTACTCGTTCCTGAGCGATTGGCAGGAGAAGGTACAACATAAGGAGAACTGGAAAAGTATGGGGGAGACCTTTGCCCTGCAGTGGGACATCATAGGCTAAATTTAAAAAAAAGTCAGCTATAATGGCGAAATATAATATATTACAAAATGATGCATACAATAAAAAATAAGCCGTGTTAGAGATCGATCTTGCCGGGGTTGCGAGTTGTCCGAAAGGGATATCGTGGCCCCGGCACACAGGCAACGGAAGGAACACGGGTAGGTTTTAGTCAGTAAAAGTCTGACACACCCTCCCGCTCCGCCCAGAGCGGGAGAAGTTATTTGATAGTAAACATCCTAAAAATAAAACAAAGAGCTCGTTCTGAAATTGCTAAATGGGCATAAATATGACACAACATGTAAGCTTTAGAAAGATAATGCCACGTAGGTATAAAACAGAGACAGTTCTCTTAAAGTCAACAATTTTCCTAAACTTTTGCCATATTTACGGCTGGGTATTTTACACTATCTTTAGCTGCTTTTGTGCCATTGACATACGATTTCATGGAAATTCACGCCACCAGTTGGCGCCACTTTGACAAGAGGTCTTCCATTTCGACAATGAATATAAAATATAGTTATCAAGTTCATTATTAGTTTCATTCATTCGTTCATCATTCAATCACGACCAACGAAAATATAGGTGCTTTAACACTTTTGACAGATGCCCGGACCTGCCGTGCTATTCTGTAACCATCTCACCGTGAAAACTTAGGTAAAGTGAGCCTGGAGTGAGTTGTCATTCCACAGAGATTGACACTATTGATAGCTCACTTCACCCAAGTTTTCACGGTGAGATGTTAACAGAATAGCACGGCTGATGTATCAGCACACTACGTAGCACACTGCCGGGCACCCCTATCTTTTGTCTGTAACTATTACTTACATACTCGATACTTCAGGTGCCTCATGGTCGGGATACCCGGTAACAGCATACTCTTGGCGTTGGGTAGTATTTGTCTACGTAGCATACTGCCGGGCATCTATATCTCTTGCCTGTAACTATTACTGACTTGATACTTCAGATGCCTCATGGTCGGGAAGCCGTCTCAACAGCATCTCTCTTTCCGTTGGGTAACATGCGTCTACGCAGCATACTGCCAGGCACCCCTATCTCTTGCCTGTAACTACTACTTACTTGATACTTCAGGTGCCTCATGGTCGGGAAGCCCGGGAACAGCATGTCTCTCTTGGCGTTGGGTAGCATGCCTCTACGTAGCATACTGCCGGGCACCTCTATCTCTTGTCTCCATACTTGATGCTCTGTGGCATAGCACTCAGGTATGGGCGGGAAGTATTCCGGGGCTAGCGTTACACCTGTTATATGGAGAAATAGTTAGTATGTGATGCGGATAGTATCTAGTTTGATGATAATGAAGAATATGTTGTGATAGTTTTAAGTATAAATGCGGATGGCTATAACAGTAGGGGAAGACCAAAGAAACGATGGATGGAATGTGTGAAAAATAATATGGTTAGAAAGGGGAGATTTCATAATAGAAAATTAAGGAATAAAAAGACATTTGACGCTGAACCTAAATAAATTAGGGTAGATGCAAGAAAATGTTAAATCAGGCTAATGAGTTGATGTTTGATATCATACAAAAAATATGCTATAGTTTGACCGATACCGCTGTTCCGCGCGTTAGGAATGCGCGGCGAGGAGGGGGCAGCGTTGACGAATGAGCGACGGACGGGATGCCGCGCGCACTTAGCGTTATCGAATGAGCGGCCTGCACTGCTCCCCCGTCCCGCCGCGCACATAGCTAAGGCGCGGAACAGCGGTCTCGGTCAAACTATAAACCAGATATTAAACTATATCTAACAGGACTTGTTCTCAACTTTAATTGAGTTCATTGATAGGAATCAATTAATTATACGTTATGCGTTCGTCCTTCTGAATGGAGTAAGAGTTTATTATACCTTGATTTTGAGGAGTCCAGTTGTAGACCATCATAGGTCCATGTGAGTTACGTTTCTTCTCTTCTTCTGTTAATCTCTGATAACAGGGCTCCATTGCTGATAGAAGATTGACCTATAAATTATACGCAGATATATTTAAGGGAACACTTTGATAATCCTCGTTTCGGTATAACTGCCTCGCTTACCGAATACATACAGTTTACCTAATAATATTACGAATTACAAGACACTGAAAAAATTACATAAAACAAACTTGTTGTAGTTTGACCGAAACCGCTGTACCGCGCCTTAGGAATGCGCAGGACGCAGGACGCCGTGACCGTTGACGAATGAGCGGCCTGCATTGCCCTTCGTCAATCCGCGCACATACCTAAGGCGCGGTACAGCGGTTTTGGTCAAACTATAGTCATAAAATGATCGAAATAATCAACTACTTTTAATTCAATTCTTCGCACATAATTAATGTTTTATCAGAATTAATTCAACTAACAATCAGTACTTTTGGAATATCAAAGTTACAAAAAAGACAGCCCCCAAAACGCCCACCCTTCACCGCTTCCAAGTGTTAAAGTTGAGAAGAAGTGGCGTTAAGGCTCACACAGAGATGCGACGCGACGACAATTTCAGTGAAGTTTTCATAGAAATTGTTCCAGCAGAGTCGGGTCGCGCCTGTCTGCGTCACGTCCGTCTATTAGTTCTAAGAAATCTTATCGTTCATTCTTACCTCATCAATAAATGGGATGAGCACGACTGCTTCCCAGTCATTTTTCTTCCCATTGAGATCGGTCTCGAAGTTCAGCGGATAGTAGTGTACTATTGGGGAGTCTTCATCAGTCATTAGGTCGTGAAACGGAGTCGGTAGCAGTTGCTTGCTTGCTGCTGGAAGTACTGCTAGAAGCTATAACATTAAAGATAGATAGATAGATATATTACACAATAATTAAAGAAAAAAAAAAAACATAATCGTTATTCTCTTGCCCTTACTACAGATTAATAAGATGGTTCACTCCGCATTTTAGGTATTAAACTACAAGTACGCGGTTGGGCCAATTCAGGGAGTGTAACGTAGTCAATCAGAAGATCTAATCTGCGTGCACAATTTATTTGCCAAACATGTAAACAAACACGCGTTTTCCACGTAACAACAAGCGTAACAGACAAACAAACTCACTTTCGCATTTATAATATTAGTTAGGATTCTAATATGCTCGACCCCGTGTCTTGGAACTTAAACATAACCTGCGAAATGTGGGTGAACGACACATCTGCCTAATGGTCGGCAGAGGATTTTAAATTTATCAATTGAATTTAATATTTATCCAATCTAAGGTACATATTTCAATGCTCGGTGATCGAGCTTGGAGTATCGCAGCGCAGTTTTAGCGAGCATTGCAATATATACCTTACTTCCATTGGATAAGTATTAAATTCAATTGATAAATTTAAAAACCTCTACCATCCCGTCCGCCAGTTTGCGTACCAAACCTCGGGGTTTACCGCCGTTTAGGTTAATTCAAAAGTTTACTAGAACGAAAAGCCTTAACATTGATAAAGGCACAACATAATCACCTGTTCAAAAGGCTTAAAAGGTTCTCCAAGCTCGAATTCAATCTTCAGATCCTTGAACCCTTTAACATCGGAGATATAAGGCGCATAATGATGTGGATAGTACCAACACCAGGATGGACAGCCTTTGTAGTAGTAGTGAAGGTTCCACTGTATCGCCCGCACGTAACCCTCCGCTTGGTCAGCCAACACCTCCCTTTAAAAGAAGTCGTTGTGTAGGCCACAGTTTTATTTTAAAAGGTTAAGGTGTTTGGTAAATCACTGCAAGGTTTTTGGTGGTTATAGAGTACATAGAAATACATGAGAGTGTTTTATATTAATTGTTGTTGTCTGATCATTTGCAAAACCGACTCAGTTGTCAATTTTTCTTTTACTATTTGCCATTTATTTATTTATCAACGTACATTTACCATTACAGGTCTAAGCCAATGCGATAAATGCATAGCATAATCAGCCTATAATGTTCCCACTGCTGGGACAAAGGCCTTCTCTCTGTGAGAGGCAGAAGGCCGTAATCCACCTCGCGGGTCCAGTGCGGGTTGGTAGATGTCTCACGCCTTCAAATTTTCGTTTCTAGGACATGCCGGTTTCCTCACGATGTTTTCCTTCACCGTTTTGAGAGCAGTGGTGATGAAATAATTTACACAAAGTAAGGCGCCTGTTAGGGTTCGAACCTATGACCTACAAATCGTAAGTCGCCGCCGTTACCATTGGGCCACCACTGCTCTATTTGGCATGCGTCATTAAATGAACAGACAATAATTGATCATTTATTATATATTATATAAAATGCTATAAAAAAATTAAAAAAATCATCTGCAATCAAATACTAACTGTGACGTCATTGATTTAATATTGTTATGATTTCCCTATTTGAAATACTTTAAGAAAAAAAAAATACCTTTGACAGTATTAGGACTTGGTGCCTACAGATTTTAAGGATTAATAAAATTAATATCTCGGTTGAATAGTGTTGTTCGCGAATTTACAAAAAATATCGATACTTCTCAATCGATTTTTGTAAAAGCCGGTTCAATCTGTAGGCACGTAGTTTGCACGTATTTACCAAACACCCGTGTATAGATAAATATGTGATCATATTAACCGGAAGACGTCCTTGTCCGGACAAAGGCCGCCCCCGTATAGTGCCTTAATGAACGGGTCTGGGCCGCTTGCGTCCAACAAACAAGATATACAAATATAATTCTGCTGGAATTGCATCACATATACAATATAAAATTTTGAATTGAAGAATCAAACGGTCTGATTATCCGAGTTCAAAAATGGCGGTTATGCATTCGACGCGTTTTTTTTTCATCAGTTACTCCGAGAGTTTTGGTTTTTGGTCGATTATTTCTATCTTCTAATCATTTCCAAAACACGGAATCGGTTTCCAAGCCAGCACCATTTGACTATCCCAGTATTTATCAACTGGACTGTGGCATATACCATTGTTTAACTGTATAATGCGAGTATTGATCAACTTACTCTGTTACTTTGGAATAGTCTAATTTGTTCATATAATAATCCTTTTTGTGTAGAATGAACTCCATTGCCATATTTGCTTCCTCTGCAAAACAAATGAACATCAAACTTGAGTACAACATAAAGAGACGATGATCAGTGAATATTTCAGTATTTACCTCCTTAATGTTTTTAACACGTTGCAGGACGGTACTGACTTTTTCAAATTATGCGATATGACAGTAAAATTGCCCATACAAGTTACGACCACTACTATATCCGTACTGCCCTAGAGCAATACTACCTATACTTATGAGAGATTCATGTGATATGACAGTAAAAACGGTTTTCTTTGTTCCTCTATACAAAATTTCGCTGTAATTGCCGTACCTCACTTCAGAAGAGTTTAAAATTGTACGGCGGTGCCCGTACTGTCATTATTCAACTTAAAAAAATCTACTGCTAATGCAGTGCGTCCCGCAACGTGTTAATATAAAACATATTTACCATCACTAGTCTCCTCATACCCATCTTCATCATCCACATCATCATCAAGGAACTGCAAAAGACAGAAAACTTCAACAAAGGTTTACCATTTGAAAACTATCCAAAATACGCGCTCAGACGTGGAGCTGCGGACACTAGGCCATTTTCCTATACGTTACCATTTGACGAAAAACAAGAGAAATACTATCATACAGACTCCGAAAAAACTGGGATAAGCATGATGAATCATCATCTTTCGTCATAATTCGGCTAAACCTGCGCGTCAAGTACGCGGGACTACACCGCGAACCGAACAATGATCGGAAGTCGCCCGAGGCGAGCCGAGGATTGACGAAATTATTCGAAGTGCCTCTCTACACTCTCGTTGTCGACCAAGTTCGTGAAGACGCGTGCGTCCCGCTCTGCAGACGCTGTGTTCCCGCGTTACGGTCGCGTAGGTGTGCAGACGCCATTGATAGACACGAGTAACGTCCGCCAGGCGACTGACGCTCCCGTTTCGCAGTCGCTTTGGTCGCGCAGGTTTGGCCGAAGATTTATTTGTCGTCTACTCAGTAGTCTTGAATTCTTTGTAAACAATAAAACTTTCTTTTTACAACTATCCAACTTAAACGGACAGATCTAATTTGGATCTCTTTCTCGTTTTATCGGTTAGAAAAGGACAGCAATACTTTACGTTACGTTATTGTTACCTTATCTGAGTTAATCTCATACATACCATCTCGTGTGTGGCATTGATGAGTGCTTGCAGCTCATCATCTGGCTTGTTCGCTTTGATGTCATCTACGTTGACGTTGAACGTCTCGTCATTATTAGGTTTGTACTGCGAAATAAAATATATCTCTCTGAGATAATGACTAAGGTCTAAAAACATAATGACAGTTGCAAATCATGTAAGCGCGTCGTGTGACTTTTACGCCATTGATATAAGGTTTAAATTGCAATGACGCGCTCTCCCGAAATGCGACAACTTTACTATCGTATGTAATAAAGTTTTTAAGAGTGAACATATTGAGATTCTAAGAACATAATAAATAATTTATTTTTATTTTTGAAGTGAAAGCTTCTTTAGTCGAGTTAAAAGATTTTTGGTAGGGGGTAAACTTATGGGTTCGGTAGTGCAGGAGTAGAATATAGATGGCGCTTATACCAGTTTTAAGTTTTTTTTTAAAGTATTGTTTCTTTTTGTGGGGATACAGGGCAACAGAATGATAATGATGGTGATGGAAATGGTGATGATGGCAATAATACCAGTTTTAAGTTTTCACTTCTGTTGGCCGTCTCCACGGCAGCCATTTTTTTTTTGGGTGTAATGTACCATCAAAGAAGTTCATATCTAACCAGTTGCAAAACAAAATCCCGTGAACACGATTACCACGTGTTACCGGCCCGGTTCTATAGCCGCCGCGCGTTGCAAGCAAGAATAGTCCTTACGGTGGTTAGATATGAACTTCTTCGATGGTACACCTCTGTCCAACCAATCGGTGAAAACAGGCGATGTTATGTTCATGTAAATTTAGTGATATCATGGCCATTGAAAAATGAAGATAATTGACAATAAAAAAGTGATCAATAGCAAAGCTCCGTACCTCTCTTCTTTCATTAGCATTAGGCCGCCTACCGGTCTTCGCCTCGAAGTACTTGAGATCCGCGTACGTATCTTGAAACTTCTCCTTGTCTATCTTAGCTAGCTCTTGCAAGAACACTTCGAACCTTCGCAGGTTTAAATCACCAGCCTCGTTTATATAACCTGAAGAAAAATGGTTGTTTATGGGTTGTTTTGTCAGGTTTCGATTAACCTATTGACCGTCCCAGTCGGATTAAGAGCGTGCATTCTGAAACTGGGCAACGTCGCAAATAGATGTCAAATATTTATATATAATGTTTTGATTGATTTGGCAATATTATAATTGCAATTCATTATTTATATTCTAGTTCGCTAAATAGCCACATTTCTTAAAATTAAATTATATTAATCAAAATAGGTACATTTTTGACAGCTATTTGCGACGTTGCCAACTTTTATGATAAACGCTCTTAATACGACAAATGTTTTCGTGCCCGTGCCGCCTCAGTCGTATTTATACGACTGAGAACCTATGTTTGTTTTTTGTTTTTAATGTAATTGTAGGACCCTATTCGTCGTAGGTATTTATTTGTCCGTTTATGAGCTGGGTGCTGGGGCACAGCAATGAGGGTTTTCATGAAAATCTATACCACCAGTTGGCGCCAGTTTGTGAAGAGGTTTTCTATTTCGACACTGAATATAAAATGTATGATGAGGTTCATCAATCAGTCACGACTAAAAGAAATATAGTCGCTTTGACACTTTGACAGGTGCCTGGCCCTGACGTCTCAGTGCTGTCAGAAAACCCTCATTAATATAAAACCAAGTGGTCTATAGGTTAAAGGTTAAATTATCTGGCCGAACATAACAGTTTTGAATTCCTCACTTGCGGTTGGTTGGCAAAAGATTTTATGACAACATAATCTGCGTACTCAATTCATTTGCCAAACATGTAATCAAACACGAGTTTTAGGAAACACAACTGTAATGCCTACAGATAAGGTTCAGTTTAAAAAACTTCGTATTTTCGGATTTTAGAACTAGTCGGTCTAAAATACACTTTATTTACGCTAACATAAAGTTGATGTTTGCCTAAGTGGAAAATTCGTCTTTGTTTACATGTTTGGCAAATAAATTGCAAACGCAGATTAAATTGAATGGGTAGGAGTATTTCAGAAAACAAAGGTTCTGCAGGCATCAGAGGGTATAGCAAATTGTTTAATACCAACAAAATATTAATGCTATCAAAATTTACAGAATGATACTGATTTTAAAAATTTTGTTAAAACTAAAATATAATTTCTATAAGTTTACTTACCATCTAAAGTAGGCAACACCGTCATATAAGTCTTATACAGAACAGGCAAGGCATCATTACTTATATGCATATTAGGCAAGTTGGGAATAAAATCATTGCCCACTAGGAAGCCCATGAGTACCCAGTCATCGACAATCTTCTCTATGTCGTACTGGAAGGGCAGGTTGCCCTTAATAGATATAAACTCTTGTTCTAAATATTCTCTTAACAATGATAAATGTAGGAGGTAGAAATTAGTCTCTTCGGGACTTGTTGCGCGCTGGGTCGATCTGCCGAATTTTACCTGTGGAGAAGAGGAGATAATTAAACATATTTAACCTCAATATAACGCTGATATCCAGTTGAATCTGGTTAGAATGGAAATTGGAATAGGTTCTTGCCTATTTTCCAAACAAAAAAGAGAATAACGTAACAGAAAAAATTGCGTCACTAGTTTGCCCCTAATTGCGTATAATTTGGCCACTCTGAAATGACACGTCCCACGATAATGCGGATTTCTATGGGTAATGCGTTAGTGCGGCGCGTCATATCAGAGTGGACAAGCTATAACACACTTTCTATCACAATCTGAATGATTTTGAAGGATATTGATTAATCCAGAATTAGCTGTTAACTCCGAGTTATTTAGCTAACCCATGAACGCGCAAGTGGGCCTAATTCTCTTTGAATTAACCCTGAATTAGCTGTTAACTCCGAGTTATTTAGCTAACCCATGAACGCGCAAATGGGCCTAATTCTCTTTGAATTAACCCTGAATTAGCTGTTAACTCCGAGTTATTTAGTATCATGTCTTCATAGTATCATGTCTTACGGTATTTTACTGTGGGGACGGGCTGCAGACATCGAGTCTATTTTTATTCTGCAGAAAAGAGCGATTAGAGCCATGTACTATCTCCGCAGGCGTGACTCTCTAAGGGAACTGTTTAAGGATATTAACATCATGACGGTACCTTGTCAATATATCTATGAAAACATCATGTACGTAAGAAAAAACTTACATCTTTTTAGTAAAAGAGGTGATAGACATAATTATAGTACAAGAAATAGGGATCTATTAGTTCAACCAGGTTTCAGACTGGCTAAAGTGGACTCATCTTTCATGGGGTACTGTTTAAAATGTTACAATAAAATTCCTCCCCACATACTTCAACTGAATGAGACGAAATTCAAGTCTTGTATAAAACGCACACTATGCAGGCAGGCATATTATAAGTTGGGGGATTACATCTCTGATAAAAATGCTTGGCTCAATGCTGGTCCTGCTCCACAACCACAACTAATTGATTAACATCTGAAAATACTGTTGGAGCTGCTGAAGATTTTAAGACCATCTTTGCATTGTATAAAGTCAATCTCCTTTGTATTATATAATTCCAGAGCACAGGTGTGAGTACTATGTACTAAAGAGCTACCATTTACCGGGTAATAATTTTTTTTTATTGACTTGAATGTGCCCTGGCGGCTGTGAGTATGTCATGCTCACTCAAATGTCTCGCTGATGGTGGCACGTGTATTGGATCATTTAGCTCCCTTCAAAATGGTTGAGCTGAATGGTGCTGATCCATACGTCATGTTCGTGAACGGGCGCCGTCAGTTGGGACTGGTCAACTCTTAGCGGCCATGGCTGATTTTTAATTTTTGAATTGTTCTTTGTTTTTATCTTTGTATTACGGACGCTTCTAACGTGCACGTCTTTCTACATTGTTCTCACATGTATAATTTCAACATGAATGATGTAACCAATACTTTGTAACAATTTATTTTATTTAAAAGAGTGTCCGTGGAGTTTCTTGCCCGTTCTTCTCCATAGGTACCTACTACGCTTTGGAATGGGCAACTAGCTTCATATTTTTGACTGACCGATTCCTTGACAATTCAAAAGTGCCTGTAATGGTTTAATTGAAATAAATGATTTGAGTTTGAGTTTGAGTTTGAGTTAGCTAACCCATGAACGCGCAAGTGGGCCTAATTCTCTTTGAATTAACCCTGAATTAGCTGTTAACTCCGAGTTATTTAGCTAACCCATGAACGCGCAAGTGGGCCTAATTCTCTTTGAATTAACCCTGAATTAGCTGTTAACTCCGAGTTATTTAGCTAACCCATGAACGCGCAAGTGGGCCTAATTCTCTTTGAATTAACCCTGAATTAGCTGTTAACTCCGAGTTATTTAGCTAACCCATGAACGCGCAAGTGGGCCTAATTCTCTTTGAATTAACCCTGAATTAGCTGTTAACTCCGAGTTATTTAGCTAACGCGCAAGTGGGATGTGTGGATTTCTGGCAGATTTTTGGACATGGCATGTCCCCTATTTAATGGGATTTAAAAATAACGCGTTTGTCTACCGCTTTCAGAATACATGTGATATTATTATTACAGAATATTGGTGGTACAGGTGTAATTTAATTAAAGTAAATAAATAAATTATGCTTGGATCAAAATTAGATGTAAGTAATTACCTCTTCTCTAAGTAGTGCGAAGTGCGGCTCATGCGTGCACATGCCCAGCATGATGAGGTCGGCGTCCAGCCCGTACAGACAGTGTCTGGTGTTGGGGTCGTAGTCGGGCTGAGAGCGCGACCAGCGGATGTAGTCCATTATCTTGTGCTCGCCTTCGCCGGGGGTCTGTAGAGGATTAGATTTATTTTAAATTATTGGTTATTTATAGACGTATTATAAATACTTAGCCAAATTCTTGAGGACAGTTTAAAATTAATGAACACAGATTCTTAATCACATGAGAGGAACAAGTCGCTCGTTGTATAATTAAGGATATATTTGGTTGTAAAATATTATGGACTGAGGTTTCGTATCTTTCTTTAGAGATTAAAATTAAAAAAAAAAAACAACTACACAACTAAGTAACTTTGGAAGTTATTCGGCATCTATCCTACATTTGCCTTAATCAGTGTTGCTTACCTCATGCCCCGACAATACGACCTTGACCTTGGACCACAAGGGGTCGGAGGACATCTTGGACTTGACGAAATATTTGAGCTGTTCATGCAGGCGTGCCATAAACACGGTCCCTGGCGTGATGCAGTTGCTGTCGAAACGTTTCTCCGTTGGCAGAACTTCGCCTGTGGGAGGGAAATAAGAATAGAAGAACTAATACCTTTTTAAAAGAGTAACTTTAGAGTTTCTAGCCGATTCTGCTCCATATGAAACTGCCTTTTGGAAGGGAATCAATTCTATTTTCTTGTAAATTTTGATGATCAAAAGTGCCTTTTAATGGCCAACTTCTGCTAATGTCCCCAGTGTCTGTTCACCTGCACCCTTGACGATCTGAACAAAGCCTCTGACGTCGCAATAAATGTGGCGACTACTGGGCCCAAACAGTATAAGAAACATAGATGTACCGTTGAAACGAAAAGAAGAAATTGGACCTCCTTAAAATAAATGATTTGACTTTGACTTTGTATAGAAGCAAAACAGGATGTTATTTTTCAATAGATTTTGTATCTAGGCGTATCTACGCTCCGAACGCGTTCAAACTTGCGCTATTAGAATAATAAAGGTTAGGAGCATATAAGTTAAATTTCGCTTCCAATCTCTTCTCGGTCGCATACTTCATTCCTGAAGGTCGTGTCCCTGAAAGGCCTACGTGGTATTATGTGTGATGTTCTTCCACTTCGTTCGGGTCTACGCTTCTCTCAGGGCGGTCGTAACAGAGAGTCCAGTGAGGGCGGTTACTTGGTCTGAGCAGCGGTTAGGTGACTGAGGTCTTTTCTCATCACCACCAACTTTTTGTAGGTTATCCGGTTTCCGACGGGCAATATATCCGGTTCGCTTCTAATATGAAGGCTTATTTCGTTTATCAATATCTTTGCATTTCTCAGGTGAAGAAATAAATTTATTTATTTGTACTGTTTATTTGCTTATTGTATTTCATTTGATGATGCATATTGATATCATAATAAAACAAATAGCATATCCATATAGGTAACCTTTACACAGCATAAAATATTTTCTTTCAATTTTTACTTTTGCCCAGAAATTAGGAAAAAAATATACCTTTTTCTCTAGCTTCTTCTTCCAATTTTTCTGCTTCCCTTGCTGATCTAAACCTATAATATTCAATAAAATTATTTCTGTTCTTAATACTTTCGATTGCAAGGCAAAATATACAGAGCAAAAAGTAATATTTATAATTAGATAATTAACTAGGTGCTGCCCGCGGCAAAAAAAAAAAATCTTGGCAAAAGGTACTAACTGTGAAACATTTCACAGTTTCCACTAAAAAAAAATAAACTAAAATAAAATAAAAAGCAAGATATATGTAAGCACATTAATTATACAGTTATTAAAGTGATATACAGGGTGTCTCAAAAATAGTGGTCCAAAGGCAAATGGGATAAAGCGGAAGTGCCATTGTCTATTTAAAAATTGAAAAGTTCAGATATTGTCAACAGTTCAGAAGAAATTTTCGATGTAGCAAGCTCAGATCTGGCTGAAAGATGCCTTGATAGTGTAGGTACAAGATTATGTTCCTATTTACGTTCAGTGTGGCTCTGCAATGCTTCAGATTTTATTTTTACTTGTCTTTTCTAACTTTTTATTAAACTTTAGCGAAACTTACTAAGCCCAGATAAAAAAAAAATGTACTACCCTGTATGTGCACATAGTTTTAAAAAGTACCTTAATTATAGATAGTTCGATTGGGAAAATTTCATAAAGATACCTTAATGCGAAGCTTTTGAAAAAAAAAGGGGTTTGATAACAAGGTTGAAAAATCCAAAAAACATTTTGCTCTAATTTTACCAAAAAATCTCTAAAAAGCATTGAGTACTTAAATTTAACAAATTTGGATGTGATCTTCGCTACATGTGTTTTATTTATATTATTACCTTCTGCCTCTTTGCTGGTTCATCTTCGCCCTGGGGGCAACTCCGTCAATAGCCATAAAGAACAACTTCTTAGGCTTAATAATTTGAAAAAGTATGCTGAGATAGTGGAATACGTCTTGGAATATTTTCTCTTCCGTTATACGGAAATGCGGGTTTGAGTCATCGGGATGTGAACAGTTGTGAATAATTCCGTTCATATCCAAATACATATTGTCAAAGTCTGGAATCTGTAACAGGTAAATAATTTGTTAAATAACAAATGGTAGATAACACGGTAACCTTTTCATTCTAAAACATATGTTTCAGTTGATCACATAATGTGCACCATTCAACCGCCAGACATGATACCAATGTATTATACGAGAAATAAATTGAAGAGTAAGAATTATTGCATTATCCTTAAGCTTCGAAAATTTTACGTTTTGATCAACATTATGGCATGCTATGACAAATACTTGTGCAATTTTATCAGAATGTTTACGAAATAAGGTTATAATTACAACTGTGAACTGAAAATAACAAGTCTTGTTTGAAATGCTGGTTATTTAACTAAATTAACTACAACATGAACAATAACGAGTCTCATGCAAGTACATTGCATGATGTAGGTAAGTATAGGGCTTCCGATTATGATAAGGCAAGGTATTCCTTTACTTTTCAATGAAGTATTAAAAGTGGTATTAGTGTTGAACTTCAGATGAACTTCAAATTGTTCATTTAGAAGTTTACTGGGTCAGTGGGTCGTCTTAGGGGTGAACAATTACATACCTGCCCAGTAAATGGTTTCAGTTAGTTATGAAACATTGTTTTCTTATAAGTAGGTTTAAGACGACAAAAGAATACTGATAAAATGAAGTTATTTACCTGATACTGCTTCACTAGTTCGTTGAGGCAAGGGTACCTCTCGCTTGTATACCTGAAGAACTTCGGTACACCCATTCTGACTGAATAATATGCCAATTATTTGCGATAGTAATGCTTGATAAGCGTTTGTTGTGCACTGACCCAAAACTGAAATAACCTATTTTACCAGTTACTTAGGCGGCGGCGCACACTGTTATACAATGGCGCTACCCACTGTTTTCCGATATTGTAGTTGTGATACTAAGATGAATTGTATTTATTGTGATATTGAAAAATTATCTTCCTGCAACCTACATCACGGAACGGAGAATTTTTAGTGTTGTACAAAACTTACTAAAAACTAAAATCACTTTACCTAATATTTGTACAGTTGATTAGTTTTAATTTTCGGATTGTTTATTTACTTTATTATATCCATTAAATTATATAAAATCTTGGAATCACCTTTGTACGTATTTTTCTGTTCCTTTTTTTCTTGTCTGTTTATATGTGAACATAAACCGTTAAATAAATAAATAATGTATACTACACAAAATGCATAATAGTCTATTCATTTTAAAAAGAATAGGATATGTTTGGAAGACTCTGGGACAACCCAAACCGCTTAAGATAAACACTTGAATTATTTTGGACAGTACTTGTAGTTTAAAACGAAGGTGTGTACTAAAAATTGAGCGAAAATCAACCCTTAAGGGGATAAAACGGGAGGAATTCGTTTTTAATAAGAAAAATCTTACTTCCTTGGGTTTATAAACTAGAAACTTGGCATGATTATGTACCATAGTAGGTAAGTAAAAATATTTGACATTATTTGTTTGTCAAAACTACCCCTCAATGGGGTTTAATTGTGTTACAGTTTATATGGAAGAATCTTAATGTGTGGTACGATTAATTTGAACGTCATCATTAATCATTTTAAAAGGTGGTGAAAAGGGAGAATACAGTTCGTATGAAAAATCTCATTCTTTTGAATTAATTCTCAAACTTGAAACTTGGTACAAATACTTACAAAACAAAACTCAAGATAGACCCTTGCCAAAATTTACGTTTAGTCGAATTTGAGACATTCATAACAGAATAACTGTCTATGGTAGCTTGAGCTTGTAGAGTAGGTTTCCCTCTCTATATCATTTAATTACCTGTATTTTGTGCTTGTCAGCTAACTAAACTCAGCTTGTCTATGTTTAATGTCTTGTGGCGTTGTAAACATTGCTTTGTTTCTTGAAATAAAAAAATATCTTCCAAATATTATTTGGAATTACCTTCATTATAATATTTTCAGTTCTTTTCATTTCATATGATTTAAGATATTTCGTTTTGTGTGTTCTGTAAGAAATAACCTTGTTCTGTGTTGTGACTTCTATGATAAACCACAAACACCATGGAAAACGATGAAATTGGCAATGATTTGGTGCGCCTAGACAACGGATATCTTGTCGACGAGGAGAATAACATTCGTTGCGAATATGTCGTGAACTCTGACGATGTTTTAGGTATGTACTCAGTGGGCTGTTTGTACGTTATATTATTTAGTCATAAGTCCTAGTCCTACCACACAGAACTTGAATTCTTCTTGAGCAGTCTTCGACGTATATTGAAGTACTAAAAAAGAATAATATTCACCTCTGTATCGTAGTCAAGAAATACCTCAATGCAGTACCTAAGTTTCCCTAAAATAAACTCTATTGGATGGCCTTCAATTTGTAATCTCAAATCAATCAGAATTCTGAATATTATGTGTGTGTTGTGTTCAGTACATTGCATGCATGACAATTAAGTGATTTTAACTGCAAACCACTGCAAACAATATTTTTAAAGTTGTCATATTGTAACGTACACTCCTGCACTCCTAAATCAAGCCACTCTGCATTTTTTGTATTTATGAAATTTTTATATGGCCACAAATTCAAATTTGGAACAAAGACGACACCAAAATGATGGCCAGTATGTCTGCTTTCTTATCTTATCATTATTTTGATGTTTTAGTTTTTGTACCTTACGTGGAAATGCATGGTGGCCTGATTTAAGGGGGTTTTTTTTTTGGGAAAATTGTCAAATAATTTCTCCTGCTCTGGGCGGAGCGGGAGGGTGTGTCAGACTTTTACTGACTAAAATCCCCTGTGTGCCAGGGCCACGATATCCCTTTCGGACAAACTCCAACCTGGGCAGGTGATTTAAGGGTCTTGGAGTGTATTTTAAGGGCTGAAATTACATTAATCTTATTTTTCCAGATGAAGAGAACAACTCAGATTCAGGTAGTAAGAATGCCCCACTGAGGGAACAGGACAGATTTCTGCCTATTGCTAATATTGCCAAGATAATGAAGAGAGCAATACCTGAAAATGGAAAGGTAAGATGCTTTTATTAAATGAAACATTCTTCTCTCTTTAGATATCACGAACTAGCTGCACCCCGCAGTTTCACTCGCATAAGTCTCGATCCCGTGGGAATATCGGGATAAAAAGTATCCTATGTATCTACCCATGAGCCAAATTTTATCCAAATCCCTTCAGCTGTTTTAGTGTGAAAGTGTAACAAACAAACAAACTCACTTTCGCGTTTATAATATTAAGTTAGGACTTCTTATCTTATAATATTAAGTTAGGACATACTTCCTTCCTATTTTCAATGAACAAACCTCTAGCTGTCATGGCAATAGGGCACTGTATTTTATAATTATGCTGGATAGTTAGGCATTTTCCCTGCAGCTGCACAAGAGGGACTAAATGGATACATTGATGATCATTTTCATGAACAATTTCAATTGCTTTTAACACTATTTTATTAATGGAGAGAAATGTTTTGAACCTTCATTCATAAATGTTGCTTAAAGTTAACAGACATTTAAATGTCAAAAATGTATGGTTGCTTATCATTACTTAACTTTAAGCAGCGTTTATGAATAAGGGAGTAAGAGTCCAGTATATGATGATATGTCTATTATAAAAATTGTAGATAGCAAAGGATGCACGGGAATGCGTCCAAGAATGCATATCAGAGTTCATCTCGTTTGTAACAAGCGAAGCCAGTGACCGGTGTCAAGTGGAGAAAAGAAAAACTATCAATGGAGAAGATGTCCTGTTTGCGATGAACGCACTGGGCTTCGACAACTATGTGGAGCCTTTGAAGCTGTATCTTAAGAAATATAGGGAGATTGTGTTATCACCAGTAAGTAACCCTGTAAGTGTTACGCTTTTTATGGTTATTATAGTTGGGCCATTACAAAATGAAAAGTTAAGTTCTGTCTCACTAGGATACCATGGCGGCGCAACCATGATCATGCTGCCAAAAAAAAAAAAAAAATACAGCGTTATGGTGGGTATCTTTCCAGGCGTCCGATCGGTTGCACAACTAACCATACATTTTTGGCTGTGTGACCATGGTTGCGCCACCTATTTTGTCCTAGTGAGCTATGGGCCTTAGGCCGTGTTCTCGCCAGCGGGCGGGCAGCGTGGCTGCCATCGAGAACAGTTCCATATAAAACTATGCATTTGAACGCGCCGCTCTCGCGACGCTTCCACTGCCACCGAGAATACGGCCTTAGAGTCAAAATCTCGCTCGCCCTGTTTGAGCTGTGCTAGTGTTGTGCGTAATGCTAGTTACACTCGTAACGATTTACTTGCGCAACCCTAAATTTGCGCAAGTAAATCGTTACGAGTTTGGCTAGCATAACTGTGTTATTGTTATTGATATAATAATGATTGATGACTCTGACTTACTGTTAGTAATGGCCCTATTATAATGTGTTGATTGTATAATTTGCAGCAGACGGTATGCTATATAATAATAATTGCATACCGTCTGCTGCAAATTATAATGAATACTACTATTCAACTAACTACAACTAGACAATGAAGATAATTACTTTGTAAAAAAAACATTAAAATAGCACACATTGTATAGAACATCACATCAAGCTAATCAAATGTATTTCAGTAGCTCTACTTGAAGTAATAACTTACTTTATTTTATTTTTTCAGGTCACAATGAACAAATTAAACAAACCTATAATAGTTTATGGAGGTCAGTAATCAATCAAAATAACCATTCAACATTGACTTTTTTTATGTGTAACTGTGGGAGTGATTACGCGAAAAGGGACGGAAGTTTGTAACAGGAAGCTGGGGAAACGCGCGCTATTTGATTTGATCAATGAGTGCGCGCGGTGCTATAGATGGTACCAACCCATTTTTCGAGAGGTTGGTACTGTCAGCCAAGATGGCAGATGTTACGAGTACACATCATATGCAACTACAGTAAGGCTAGCTCGTTTTTTTTTTTTTAAGTATATTTTTCAATAATTTTCTCTATCTTTTGTTTGCAGAAGATGGAACCGCATGTATTCCAGCTGAAAATGACAATGAGACACAGACGGAATCAGCAGTACTTTATCCATACAAAGAATTAAAAGTTATTGAAGATTTCACCATTGCGTGAACAAATACTAGGAGTAGAAGGTTATCATCATGTTTCATACATTTTATGGGGAGACAACTTAACTGTTCTTGTATGAATTCGTTTCCAAAAGATGAATAAGACTGTTTAAAAAAAAAATGTGTGTGTGTCAGCTCCGAAGCTCGACTAGAGTTTACTCCTTAATACGATTGTCTTTGAATTTGATTGGCGATGCGTTTATTTGCCCTCATTGTCTATTGCATAATAGGCCATCCATCTGACTAGCCTTTTCCCAACTATGTTGAGGTCGGCTTCCAGTCCAACCGGATGCAGCTGAATACTAGTATTTTACATGGAGCGACTGCCTATCTGACCTCCACAACCCAGTTACTGGGTAACACGATACCCCTTGGCAAGACTGGTTGTCAGACTTTCGGGCATCTGACGACCCGTAACGACTGCATAATAGGCAATGAGGTTAAATAAACGCATCTTCTAAAAAAACAAAAACTCCTGACCCTAATATAACTCAAATGAAACAATAATTAGATCATAATTAAGACTTGTCTTAGCGATTTAATTGGATGCAGTAAAGTACAAGTAATCATCGCACGGCCGAAATGTCTAGATCGAAGTGTGAAATATGTAATATGTTTTTTATTCAACATTTAAATCCGTGTTATTTACAAATAAAACAGAATACAAAACGCAACGCTTTTGAGTTAATGCTTGTAAAAATTTCACTCCTCATAAAATGTCCATACCGGGTCTTATATGACAACCGATTATAAAGTAAATAAAAAAAAAAAATACGCAAAAAAATTTAATTGATCAATTTTTCCGCTAAGGAAAATGTCTGGTTACGGCTTCCTCAATAAATTTATATTGTTTCATGAACCATGTAGAGTTAAGCAACAAACTCTATTTCATTTTCCTTGCTTGATATAAATTTATTTAAAATATACAACTAAAGGCGCGTGGCAGGTGGCGTTCTGTAGTTCCAGCCTACCCCATGGAAAGACGGCGTGAGTTTATGTATGTATAACTAAAGGTTTTTGGCTAATATGGGCTAGAAAATAAGAATCAACCGTCATTTTTATGTGGTTACTCTAAATAGCGTGATATTGTAAGTATTGTTATTAGAAATATACCATTTAACTTACACGTGGTTTCTTCTTAAACTCTTCCGACTTATCTTCATTTATATCCGACGAAAAAATTTTGCAAGTCGACGCGTTTTTATACAACGTGTTCCTTTCGATATCCCATAACTGTAGGTCTCTGGTCTTTATTGCTACTTATAAATAAAACATATTTTGATTTTTTCAGTGTTTTGTTTGTCATAAGTACCTACCTATTAAAAAAGCGCTTTGTTGAGTTATTGAAGAAATGTACCACATTCTCAAAGGTGGACATTTTGGGAGTTGGACATTTTAGGAATTGGACATTTTGGGGTTTGGACATTTTGACACCGTTGGACATTTTGAGAATTGGACATTGTGACCCTGAACGGGCGAAACTACTAGGTCTAGGAACGTGAAATTTGGCACACAGCTTACTTTTATAATGTAGAGGAGCAGTAAGAAAGGGTTTTTGAAAATTCCAACTTTAAGGGGGCGAAAAGGGGGGATTTATGATAGGCGTTTGTATGAAAAATCGTCCTTGAGTTAATAAACTTGAAACTTGCCACAAAAAGGACTAGGCTTGCATGAATTCAAGATAGTATTTCAATCATTAGCCGTTGAAATTCACGATAGTATTGAATCATTATGTTATGCTACTAATAGGATTTGGATGAGGCAGACATATAGTAACCTGGATTAACACATAGGATACATTTTATCCCGGTAGTACGTTTCCATGGAATAATTTCCGAGTTCCACGCGAGGTAAACCGCGGGAAAAAGCTAGTATAATAATAATGTGATACTTGACTCCGTTTTGTATCGGATATATCGTTTGTATTTTGATTAAGTTTTATATTCAACGACTTTGCTGGCATCGACCTCAAAAAAAATTGTAGGCCCCTAATTTGTTTCATACCTACTTTTGATTTGGTTTTGTTGGTTTATTTCGTGTAAACATAAAAATATTATTTCATAATTTTGAGTTAATTACTTTCGGTCGGTTTTTTTTTCAAATTACTTTTTTATATATTTTTATATTTCACCTAAGGGTTTTTTAAGACAAATAATCGTCAAAAAAAAAAAACACCATGCCAGTTGATTCTTTGTTATAGTCTCATTCATACCCTTACAGTTATGAGATAATAAAAAAAAACACCTTGTATGTATTTTTTTAAATGTTGATACTAGAAATAACGTAAGGGAAATTTTGTCGAGTTTTTTGAGAGAGAGTAGAGAATTTCTTGCTCTATCTATTGGTATATTTAAAATCTCGATATTTAAAAAATCTTCCTACATCACATATTTCCCATAGGCCTAGACATTTTTTTAAATGTCTAGGCCGTGTTGTATATGCATACATTTCAAATTGATATTTCTATAAAACAATGAAAGTCTCGTTCCGCGCTATACAACCTTAGTTTTTGTTTACCCTAAACCTCTTAAGGGGTCATTGTACTCATTATTATGAACAACTTTCACTATGGGACTGAAGTCGAAATCGCGAAAAAAAAATCAGCTGTTCCCTACATTTATGTTCGTATATCTCGTCGAAATGTAGGGAACAGTTGATTTTTTTTAGAGTAAACAAAAACTAAGGTTGTATTGTGTCCTTACATCTTAAGCACAATCGAGTACATATTTACAAGTTTACAACACATCACTTATGTTACTCCATAATTATTATTTTTTGGTTTGGTCCTATACTTTAGTAGTTCTCTGAACAGGTAAATATAGCATGACCCTTACGTTATTTATTGTGAGTTATTTTGACAAAAATTTTGCAACATCGAAAACAATTTACGTCAACAATGAACTTAAATAAGGCACCGCAATCCTTCATCAACGACATTGTTCGATACTGACACCAATAATCTTTTAAAATAATCAACATCTATCTACTTATCGTTGCGGGGGCGGGTTGAGACCGGGAGCCGCGCACGCTTTTCGTGTAGTGTCAACCGTAATAATACAAGGAATTACAATATATACAAGCCCGCGTACTCCCGTCCCGACCCGCGCACGACACGCACCGCTCTGTGTGTTTGTTGAGCGTAAAATAAAAGTCTCACTCAAATAATATATCCAATTTTAATAATCCTTTTAATAGACTTACACATAATTTTCAAATAACAATAATGGGACGGATTTCACAGAATAATTCAACAAAAAATAATTTATTCCAGTCAATACTACTCTCTAAACTTATCAGTAATATAACCGGGCAAAGGCATGAGATACAAGAACTTATTGAATACCATAATGCCAACAGAAAAAGCGAATGACACTCCTAAATTGAACTCCGGATTAAAATCACCGGCCGCGTAGATGTCTCCGTTAAAATTCTTTGAAGAAAACCGTTCAGTGAGGAATGCTTTACCGCTGGCATATCTGCAGTTAGCATTAGAATTAGTATTTAAGTTCGAAGAGGTTTGTATAAGACTAGATATAGTTGAAGTGCAGTTCTCTTGGTCGCTGTACGGAAGGATGTTGAAGGTCGGCTGCTTGAAGACGTTGCGGTGCATGAAGATTGAGGCGTATCGTGTGTGAGTGATGTAGGTCATGTAGTACAGCCACTCTTCGAAGCCTTTGTAGGATCTGCAATCAAATGTTTTGAGTTTGTGGCATGAGTGACTTGGGATCAGCGTAATTTGCCAGTCAGGCATACCTTATCATTCACTCCTTTTTCCGTCATATTATACCCTCCCACATTCTCACAGATGTCAGCTTTTCTAGTCTCATTATATTCTAGATACTGCGTTTCATCCCTCCTTCATCACATGCCCAAAAGATTTGTCATAAAAAAAAATGGTTTTACCTGAGTACTCCACTGGCTAACATGACATAAATGCAAGTGATGTAGATGTTGACGATGCCGGCTATCATGCCATTCTTCACGAACATCATCACGGCTATGGCTTGCTGTTCCGCGTACACGTAGCAAGACCACAGCGCTAGAGAGAAGTACAAGAAGTCCAGGTTCTCGGATATGTCGGATAGGATCCTGAGAAAAGAGGGTAGTTTTGAGTTTGTTTCTTGGTGAATTTGAGTTATTGCATTCTCTGTATGAGAAGAGGCCTTTGCCCTGCAGTGGGACACTAATAGGCTGGTATTATTACTATTTATCCTGCAAACACCATCACTAGAAGAATTCAAAGGTGCATTTCCCATGGGATTAGGTACCTATAGAGAAATTTCAGAACGCCAAGTTTGTCGATCCAAAAATAATTTGAGTGTTTTTATAAACCCACATCGGTTCCAAATTCCAAGTCTACATTCTGTACGAACGCGCGTCATATGGCTTATGTTCATCGGAATAAGGTTTAAATTGCAATGACCTACATGACCATCAGAAGAACACAATTTTTACCGTTTCATAAAATTAATAATGTATTTAAAGAAGAACTTACGGATAAATAACAGCGGCTGAGGCTAGAGTGCTCAAGAACGAGAAAGGCAAGGACACGAGGTTCCACGACAGAAGTAGACTGGCTCCACTGTACAGACCTTCCTGAGACTCCTGGTAGTATCGAGTCCGGTATGGACTATCTGTAACCAGAGGAGAGGCCCAATGGATTATTATTGACTAGAAGGGCGGAACGTGAACGTGAAGCATATCTTAGACCGTTTTTCAAAAGGGGATTTGAATTTTAGAGGTCTCGGCCACATTAACTACCAGTTAGCGTGAGATTGGAGAACTGTACTGAAGCAGGCTCCTGCAAACTTATTTTAGAAAAATTAGACTCAACCCACAAGAAGTTGAAGGTTCGGACCAGACCATATCTTATTGAACTTCAGACGATTTCAAGAATGCTACTGATGCCACCAGTTCACAATTTCACCAACAATATGTAGGATCTGTCAACTCGAAAAGAAGGAGTCGGTGGGCTTCGTCGGACTAAACGTATTATTAACATTAGGTATATCATACCTACAGTCTTCTTATTTTTCGTGTGGTTAGTGACTAATCTGGTGACAGAGTTTTTATGCCACCCATGGGCCTCTGACATGGCTTCATATGCCGTCGAGAAATATCTCTCAGGCATGGTTTCCTCACGATGTTTTCCTTCACTGTTTTTGATGGAAGTGATAATTATACAATATGCACATGTATCCGAAAAGTCAGAGGAGTGTGCCTTGGGTTCGAACTCGAGACCTAATGATTAGGCAGTCCGACGGTCACACCACTAGGCTATCACTGCTGTTCTATACCTACATTAGCAATGATACTTACATAAGCAAATCGTGTTCATAATGCTGATGAAGTAGGTTCCCACCATCGCGTTAAATATCAGGCCGCTCTTCGTGATGAAAGCTCTCTGGTAATCCTGAGAACAAAAATGTACATTATACCTACCATTCTTATCATTAATATTGTTGGGGTAAATTAAAAATAGTTTTCACGAGTGTTCATGTTGGTACGGCTTTAAATTTAGACTAGCTCCACATTTCAACACCATTGGTGGTGGTGGTATTACTATTATTTAGTAATATTTATTGAAATATTCTAATATTGCACGCCGAACATATGCAAAAATAAGAATTGTATAGAATTTATTCAGGAAATCTTACCTTTGCCTCATTATAAAATATCCACATGATGAAGAAGTACATCGGTAAGCTGAACAGTCTCATGAACATTTGTTTAATTCCGTTCTTCTTTAGGTTGAATATCGAAGCTAGTAACCTCCTGCAAAAATAAAACAACTGTTCATTTTTTTGCTCTAACAATATATTGGAAACAGAATTTTGGAGGGAATGCGGCTTTTGTTATTCTCATATGAAAAATCTATTGTTTCGAGTTTTAGGTTACCTTGGCTGGTCTTTCCAGACACCCTTTTTCTCGTGCCGTTCCGTATGAAATCTTGCTTGTGGTAGCACCATTCAGCAGTCTTAAAAATCGTAATAAAATTGCAACTCACAAATACAACATCCATATAACTTGCATGCCTCCCGGCTTCCCGTAGTTGAGCTGTATCTTGTTCGGGTTCACGATTCGGTTGTTCTCATGCAAGTTGCCCTGCATTATGCCCTGACCCTCCAGCTTGAACTTCTCCACCAGTGCTGCTATCTGGTGGTTGGATTCTATGAACCGCTCCCGGGATCTTCGGTCTACCGTTGATAGGCATACTGCGGAAATAAGAAAGCTATAAAAAAGAGACGGCGCTACTCGGGACGGATAGGTTCATCTCTCTCCCACAGCGGAATATTACCTACTGCTTGATAAGCACCAGGAGTTAGGAAAGTATAACATCATATCACGCCTGTATTTCTCGAAGGGCCTGCTTATCCTGTTCAAACAGTTATGTAGTAGGTAGGTACATCCTCTTTTAGTCTCATGTAGGTACACTACACGTGCCAGTAAAGATGAGATTTGACACACCACGTGGTTGACTTGCGCAGTAGACGATTTATAGGTCTCTTTAGCGGTAGTCTGCGCCGGGGCATCATCGGGGCGGCGGAAAGAGCGCGGGAGGCGCAGTCAAGTCTCATCTTTCGTGGCGCGTATTGTAAAACGAGCTGAGACAAGATATAATATCGAAGTATTTTTACAGACATAATCGTCTAAGTTAAATGGCTACAAACTTACAATAATACATTAACGGGTTCTCCAGTTGTGGGCAAGGGAAGCCGATGCTGCCGAAGTAATCCAGGAGGTTCCTCGTAGGACCAGCGTATACTACGTCACCGAGGCATAGGTACACCACGCGGTCCAGGAATGGGAAGACATCTGTAACATTGTGTCTGGTTGAATGATTTTTATAAGAAGTTCTAATCAGAAAATTAGACTTAGGATGACTTGGTGGTATCAGGGTATGAGACAATCGTAATCGTACTACAGGAGTTACAGAAAAACCTACATTCATTTTTCGGTTTTTATAAAAACGAGAGATAGATAAACAAGACGTGTGAGTTGGGCTTTAGGGGAAGAACTAGACAAGCGCCAGGAGTAACATATTTATAATATAGCGAAACAAAAGTAAAACATATGTGGTTAATAGGTATAAACAAATATGAAATAATATTTTAATAAATAAGCACCTTCTATTAATAAAAATACAAAACGTTTCACAGTACAGTGACCCAGTGACAAAATTATGAAATACGCAAGTGAAAACTAACATATAATTTCAACATGTGCACAGCTGTGCCAACAGTCGCAAACAAAGGTTTTTAGTACATAGGGATAAAGTAAGCCACAGTGGACTGGATTTTTTAACAAAATACCATGATTAGCATCATAATGGACTCTATGTAGGTGAAATGTCGACGCACTGTCGAACGTGTCAGTTTTAAATAGGTACTTAGGTAGCTTATATTTTGGTTGACTTAGTTAAGTGTTGCATAAAAAGTTTATAGAAATGTGTCATGTAATTACGGTAGGTAAGTATTGTGTAGTGGTTTCGCAGTAGAATAATAATACCAGCCTATTATTGTCCCCCTGAAGGGCACTGGCCTATTCTTAACTATATAAAATCGTGAAAAAAACGGCTTATTCCGATCGGATCCCGCAATCCTATGCCACTTTGTGGGATTCGTTAGGAATATGGATAAAATTTATATTTTGTTCCGAACGGATCTCAATACGAAATGATTCCCGCTGTGAAACGATTGTTGAAAATGAAAATTAAGAGTATAGAATATCGACATACATAGTAAAGTTAATGGGAATAAAATATAGTAACATTAAAAGAAATACGACTTTTACAACATTCTAAAAGTGACGCCACATGAAGCGATGCCGATGCCTTGCTACGCCTCATGGACCTCGGGATGATCGGTTCGGAACAAAATGTTAATTTTATCCACATTCCGAACGAATCCCACAAAATGGGATCGGATTGTGGGATCCGATCGGAATAAGCCAAAAAACTGACTATTCGACAAAGTTACGATTATTTATGTAAAAAATCGTTAGATGACAAAAAACAAAAATAAAACATTTAATTCAGACTATTCTTGTTCATAAAAAGAAAATATGACAACGTCGCATTTTTTTAGCTTGAAATATTAATGATTGGTTTGAATGAAAATGATACTCGTACTTATCAATGAAACTTAAATACACACATCGAGTTTGAGAGTCTAGTGTTATCTTCGAAACTATGTATTTTTGGGCCACGTGTTCTAGGACATAACTTTTTTAAATTATTTTTGTTTTGTATTATACATAATGACATGAATACAGACTGGAATGCGGAGTGAGGCAAGGGGGGTTGAGCTCGCCCTTGCTTTTTAATTTATACTTAAATGCGCTGATCGAGGAACTCAGTCAAATGCCCGTAGGGTGCTACGTGGATGGTGTTAGTGTAAACAACCTTAGCTATGCCGATGATATGATGCTGCTGGCTCCCTCGATTTGCATTGCATTGCGGAAGTTGCTTGCCGTATGTGAAAAATATGCGGCCACACACGGTCTGGGTTATAATGTAACAAAATCAGAGTGCATGATCTTCAAGGCGGGTACAAAGTGCCCAACTGTTGTTCCACCAGTGTTACTCAATGGTATTCCTCTTAGACGAGTATACCAATTCAAATATCTTGGGCATGTGGTGACCGAAAATCTTGGAGATGATGTAGACATGGAGAGGGAGCGCAGGGCATTGTCAGTCCGGGCGAACATGCTGGCCCGCAGGTTCGCTCGATGTACAGACGCGGTGAAAGTAACTTTATTTAAAGCGTATTGCACATCTCTGTACTCAGCGAGCCTGTGGTTCAGATATACCCAAAGAGCTTACAATTCTCTGCGCATCCAGTTTAACAATGCCTACAGGCCGCTGTTACGGCTGCCACGCTTCTGCAGTGCGTCAACAATGTTTGCTGAGTCGCGTACAGACGGCTTTGATGCCACTTGGCGGAAAAAGACAGCCTCACTGCTAAGCAGATTGCGTGGGAGCAGTAACAGCATCCTGGAGGTAATAGCCAATAAGTTGGACGGCCCACTGGTGTGGAGCCTCACCCAGAGGACTAAATCTCTTTTAGTTATTAGGTACTAACATAGTTTTTAAGTTCATACTAACAATATAAATGTAATTGTAATGGATCTTTGTAGTTGTCTGAATAAATAAATATATTATTATTATTATTTTTATATTGGTAAAGCATATATTCTTAGAGTTATGGGACATCAAAAGGAACACGTTGTATATATTACGGTACCTATTTCTTTAAATAATGGAAATATTACCTGATCGAGGTTTCTCCATGGTAAGTATGATGGCGGTGCCATATTTCTTCGCTGCATTAGACAATATTGAAATTACTAGGTATGTGTTCAGCGGATCTAAGTCCCATGTTGGTTCATCAAGGAGTAAAATAACTGAAAAAAAAAAAAAAAAAATGAAATCTAATTTGTAATTTTTTCTGCATACAAGTGAATGTTAATATTCGTATTTTTATGATCCTTACTTGGGTCTCGTATTAACTGCACGCCTATAATTAATCTTCTGTATTCGCTCTTTGTAAGTTTCGTCACGCATTTGCTAGCAACCTGCGCAAATAAACTAGTTTGTAAATGGGTACATAATGCGTTTACAGAGTGGCGGTATCTTCGGGAAAAAGCAAGAGATTTAATTATGCGGCGTCTCGACCAGATCTCAGCCGGTCGATTCGACGACGATCGACCGACTGGTGTCTATGCGGCATCTCTCCACAGACAATGGGTCGCCTCTCATTTTGCACCGCATGCCCCGTCGCTGACGCAGCCATTAGGTCCTCACGTGTGCAGCTGTAGGTGACACGATAGACCTAATATGGCTGCATCAGCGAACGGTATTCGCGTTGCTGAGTTTTGGGCCAAACAAATTTAAAAAACTAAGAACATATATTTTTTCGTGTTATCATTGCCATCATAACCCAGAAGAACAAGAAGACGAGATTTAAATAAATTAGTTACTGGTTGAAAATTTACTTACATTTGATAATGCTAGATCAGCCATTACTTGTTTCACTTTCGACGATTTCAAATACCCTGAAATCTAAAATATAAAAATAAGATATTGACCTCATGAAACAATAACGATTGTGTAATTTTCGAAATTGTACGCGCTGATTGGATGGGGCTATTGTGGTTGTTGTTTAGAAAGAGTTTATAGAAATAACGGGCAGGTATAAGTCTATTATTATTAATTATTATTTATTGGTTATTGGTCTATTCTCAAATAATAAATCAAAATATGCGGTTACGCTGCGAAAAAACGAGCCATCTGAAATGCGGGGCATCCGTCACTTTTAAACGAAATTCTTCCTCTTACCAACTTTCTTCTCAAACGCTGAAGTCTTCCTTACCTTAGTGAGAGACAAGCCAAGTGTTTGCTGCACACTCAGTCCAGGCAGGAGTCGTGTGTTGTGTCGCACCAGTGCACATGTGCTGTTGAACTGGTCAGCTTCGAGAGGCACCCCCTCTAGCAAAATGTGGCCCTTGGCTGGCACGCGGCGGGCTATCACGTCGAGAAGGGCCCTTTTACCGCTGCCTGTGAGATGGAGAAAGGAATTTCTTAAAAACGGAAGTGTGACATTAAGTGGCAGTATATCTTTGACTTTTTAATCCCTTCAGTCATTTCAGAAAAGTGGTTGCTTCTTAGCAAGTTAAAAGTTTGGTAGACGTGTTATAAACACGATATGTTTGTTGTTTGACAAAAAGAGAAAAATGTTCCAAATCTCCAAAAAAAAATTCGCTCATGACACTTAAAAAAATCGGAAAAGATATAATGCTGTGATTATCTCCTTGATACAATCAATTTTAATAAAGGTACGCTTTCGTTAACGAATGTCACGAACATGATATATTTCGTCCGGAATTGAACTCGCGACAAGTAAACTCGCAAATAGAAAAAAATTCAGGCACTGTGCCAGCCATGCTTTGTAGGATAGGTATGCAAATAAGTCTACCTTTCGATCCCAGGATAGCCGTGACCTCTCCGCTGTGCGTGGTGAAGGAGACATCTTTGAGGATGACCCCAGTCTTCACACCACCTGTCAGTCGCTGGAAGAAACTGCCGGGCTCCACCTAAATGAAGACAATAAGACATTATGTCCATCATCATTAGTGTTAATAATTTACTTTTGAACGAGAAAAAGACTAAATGTATTAGATTTCTGACACCTAACGTTAAGCAGGTGAAAACCAATGTACTAGTAAATGGGACAGAATTGGATCTTGTGGACACCACTGTGTTCTTAGGTATTACTTTGGATTCGAAGCTTCAGTGGGGACCTCATATAACCAAATTGTCGAAGCGGCTAAGCTCTGCAGCCTACGCGGTGTATAAAATCCGTCATTTGACTGATGTAGAAACAGCTCGATTAGTATACTTTAGTTATTTCCATAGTGTAATGTCGTATGGCATTTTGTTGTGGGGAAATGCGGCCGACTTTCAGGCTATATTTGTGCTGCAGAAACGTGCCATTCGAGCAATTTATAAACTAAGTAGTAGGCATTCACTGAGGGATAAATTTAAGGAAATAAACATAATGACGGTCGCGTCTCAATATGTATATGAGAACCTGATTCATGTAAAAAAGAATATAAATCTATATTCTAAACACAGCGACATTCATAGCTTAAATACTAGAAACAAAGATTTATTTCTTGTGCCGAGGACTAGGCTCCAAAAAATTAGTAATTCATTTAAGTGCCAAAGTATACGTTTTTACAACAAACTCCCAAGCTATGTCAAAGAACTGAGCCTCAATAAATTTAAATCATTTATTAAACAGAAACTATGTCAAAAAGGTTTCTATAAAGTTAAAGATTACTTAGACGACAAAAAGGCTTGGGACTAATTAAGCTACTCCAATGTACCCCAAGCAACAAACAAGTGTTTTTAGAATCAAAGACTACATGATACTATATGAGCTCATATAATTGTTTGGATTATTTTATTTGACTGTAAGTCAATTTATTTTAAATTTTGTTTTCATTTATTGTTGACATAATCTACTCATTAAAATGTTTTTATTTTATGAGTTGATTGCAATTTGTGCTTATGTAAATTATTTTTGCATTAAAGCATTATTATATAGAATCAAGTTTTTCTAACTGAACAGACAGCTGTGCTGCTGGGGAGTTTGTTGCGCCACTTCTTCTTCCCAGCTTAAGCACTAGGAAGTGGTGAAGGGTGGGCGTTTTTGGGGGACTGTCTTATGTAATTTTGACTTTCGAAAAGTGCTGATTCTCAGCCTAGTTTGAATAAATGACTTTTGAATTTTGAATTTTGAATTTTGAATTGTTTCTCTTAGAGCGTTATCACACTGACGATTTGCCAGCGTGTTTCCAGCGAGGCGATTTGTGAACGTGCTCTCCGCGGGTACGAAGCGAGCTAAACGCGACTACGCGACGTATACGCCGCGTTTTCTCAATATTGTACAATCGCTAGTCTCGCTCTCTCTTGTACACTCACGTCAATCGCTCTCGTTACGTACACGTGGCGTGCTCGCTACGCACACGCAGCGAGCGCGTGGAACAATCGCCTCGCTGATAACTCGCTCGCAAATAACCAGCGTGATAAGGCTCTTTAGTCATGAGGTCATCATGCGGGCAAGTTCGCGGTTCGAACTGTGCTTATGGCTAGCCGTTCTAGTTCGAAACGGGTTAGTGCGAACCCAAAGCAATCATAATCATGAACTGATTTTATTCGCGAAAAAAGTCGTGTTTTTAAGTTTTGTTCCTACACGTAATTGAAATGTCCTGCACACGATCAACTATCTGTAATTTGTACCTATACAGATAGTTGATCGTGTGCAGGACATTTCTTTCCCCTAAGCAGGTAACACTGTTGTAACAGCTGACACATTCCGGAAGTTCCAAAACAGTTAAACGAATAAAACGATACGAGCCCGCAAACCCCAAATATGTATATTTAGGGTAAGTATTAACATATCACAAAAAAAGGTTTGTATAAACAAATTATTTGAACAATATCAAGTCAAGAAAACGTAATTAAATTAAAAGAAAACGTAATTAAATTAAAAGAAAACGTAATTAAATTAAAAGAAAAATAATTAAATTAAAAGAAAACGTAATGAAATTAAAAGAAAACGTAATTAAATTAAAAGAGAACGTAATTTGTATTCAGCAAAATCTCGCCGTACAAAAGACATCAACGAATTCGTCACCCTTCAATAGGTACTCATTTACAGTAAGGTCCACAGAACAATATGGGGTTTATATAAAAACGTTGCTTAAAGCTTAAAGTTAAGTGACGTTCAAACGTCAAAATGTATGGTTAAACAGTCGCTAATCATTAGCTCACTTTAAGCAAAGTTTATAAATAAACCCCTTTAATCCAGTAAGGTCTCTTAAATGGGTCTGACGCCTTTCATTAATAAGTAGAATTGAAGCTTATTAGAATGGTTAGAAAGGCCTTGTTTGGGATTACACAACAACAAGGTGTATTCAGTTATTTTATTTCAAGAGTGGTTTTTACGTGGTAGTTTTGCTGACAATCCTCGGGCTGCCATAGTTGGCTAGTTGAAGAGGTAGGATTAACTCCTACCTCTCTCCAAAGACAAAAAAGTGGCACCTATTTCCAAACAAATAGGGGCTACATTCGGCAGAATAATCAAACTTAGCTAACAATGATACCTAGATCAAATAATCCAAAGTTAACAACACGGTGTTGCAACTATTTTATACACAAAGAACAAACGAGCAACAAACCTGTCCCGAATGAAAAACATTACACAACTCCAACGTATAATCACTTCCAATCATGTTTTAAACTTATTTCTTTCAAAAAATCTCAATCAAAACATTAATTTTTGAATAAAAACACAAACAAATGCATCTCAGAGCGACACAGCCTCCACGTCAACGAGATGCAGCACACTAAACCAACTGCGGTTAACTTCAATCTAAACGAGACAGTTAGCAACGTTGCCAGACTTAACTGTTGCTCACTTCGTTGCTATAAATGCACTTGATTTTTACAACGAATTGCTGTTACATGGAAAATAAACTTTATGAACACGAGTATAGGATCTACTACTGTTTATGCTTGCTAAACCATGGTTCTTAAGGCGAAGAATGAACGAAGTTGGACTGGTAAGTAATACCTAAGTACTGAGGAGTGCACATGGGTAATGTTAGCAAATGAAGAAAGAGCATATTTTTAAAATGGCCATGCTAAAAAAATATCTAAATAAATTAAATAACAGTTCTTCTTTATCAGGGCTACAGACTGCTGTAGCCCTGATAACGAAGAACTGTTATTTGGGTAACACTCAAAGTCAAAGCATTTATTTCAAATAAACCAATTACAGGCACTTTTGAATTGTCAAGGGGTCGGTCAGTCAGAAAGATGAAGCCAGAAAGATATTCTTGCCTACATAACGCCTGTAATCCCCGAGGGGTTAGGCAGGTGTACCTATAGTAATACCCACACTTAGCCTACATAATCCCAAAAATATCTTCGGCTACTGACACGTAGGGTTTAACTTAGGTATCATTTCTGGGATAGATCTCCTCTTTAGCATATATCCCGATCCTCTGCTAGCGACTTGTCTGATGTCATTACATCTTGTGGCAGGACATTTCGGCCCCCTTGTCTCTGTTTGTCAAGAATTTATTTCACTATCATCATTCTGTCTTCTGTTTCATTTTTTGTAAGTACATATCTATCAATAGTACGAGTGTAGCAGGCTTACCTACGCTGCCGGGAGTGCATCACCTTAACGATGAAAGCCTCATTTTTCCACATAATTTCTACGCATGGTTGCCATCCATACTCACCGTGAACCTCAGAAAGGCTAAACGCTATCTCCGTCCCTTTCCCACTCGCTACAAAACCTGATATGAAGGCGAGACACCCACGCAATACTACCTTCTTTATGTTGATGCATTCCAATGATTAGTCGTCTCGTTCTTTTCACCTAACTTAGGCGGGGTTAGACAGAGAAGGGGCGACTTGCGCAGTGTCACTGACTCAGTACGACTCCGCACACTCGTATAAGCGCTGGAGTTAGCCTTACTCGCTAAAATAACAACTAATATTCAAAACGAGGTCTGTTATCGAAACGAACGAAATATTAACGATATAGCAACTGAAATAATATCTAAAAATTAAATGTTATTTATGTTTTAGTGAGTTTAGTGTCCGGGGTTTGGGTTGAGTGCTTAGTGATTGAGTGTTGGGTTTGAAGTGTGTTCAGCCGGAGTCCCGTTGGCCCGTGTTACCGGTAAGTTCAATGAAAATGTTGAAACTATTAAACTTTTTAGACATAATGAACGTTTCTTGTTATTTGGTTCTCCATTTAGAATCTTGTTTCTGTTAAGATTATTCATCAAAATGAAACGTTTACTGAGATATCGTAGGAGTTACTTCGACACAGAAACGCAATGAAAAGCAATATTTTAGTGCTATCGTCGTTGTTTTAGATTAGAATTAGTTACAGCTTAACCGAAAACATAATACTATTTTGTAGTTCAATAACCATAAAAACATTAAACGATTTTTTTTCTGACTTCCCCACTGTTTTCACAAAAAGATCTCACGTGTGATTTTTTTGTGCTGGGTACCTGATTTAAGACCCCAATACCAAAGTTCTGTTATCAATTTGATTGTTTAGACTTAAGTAAATAACTTCTAGCCACAATTTTCTAAGCAAAAAGTTCCAACCACGGTTTCTATGAGGCCACACTGAATCCTCAATGAGGCGTTAAAGTTGCGAATTATTTCTCTTAAATCGATTCTACTCGAGCATTAATTACTGTTAGATATTTGCAAAATAGCTTTGTTCACAGAGAAAAAATGCCTGCTCTACTATTCTGGATTATTTAGAAACGGGAACATTACGTTCCCATTATCTCACAGTCTACTACTATTTAAATATTGATTCAGTTGTGTTGGTGATTCAATAAGACCTTAAACCACGATTAAGGCAGAAGTTTATGACTTTAACGGCAGGTTAGCAAGAAAGGGGGTGGACACTAGGATGTGAAATTTCTTTCTACTACGTTTAGGGGTTTTGTCTAGTGGTCGCAAGCGCTACTGCTGAGTATGAGGACCTGGGTTCGATACCCGGGTCAGACAGTGTTTTTGGTTTTTCCATCTGGAATTTCTCAGTAGCAGGCCAAGTCTGGATTCGTACCCGGGTGATGGCAATAGGCTCGCCCCCTGTTGCATGGGACTTGAACATAACTGGCGAAATATGTGCACCTCTGCCTATCCCTGTGGGGTTTGCAGGCATGATATTATGATAAGTGTATTTTTATGGAAAAAAAATAAAAATCTAAAAAGTTTTCAATAATGCAAAGTCGGGTTTTTGTATCGCCAAAATCCAACCTTGAATCTTACCGAAAATCAATCCAATTACAACTTAACTTATTCTAAAGTTTTCTCATGATTCGACGAAAATGTTCGTGAAACAATGGTCGGTGTTAACGAACTTTAGTCGGAGCCAGTCGGAGGTGAGTCAATGTGTGGCTGGCAGACTGGCGTATCGTATCATGTCGGAGACAAATCACTGACCTCATCTTCGACATTAATAAGAATAATCTTCAATCTCACAAACGATTACTAAGGAGTATCAAGACCAATCTCATCTCGAAACCTGACATGGTGACTATGGAATACGAGATTATAGAAACCTAATGACCAGTATCAGAAAGCTGATATGGATGGCTCTTCGCGGGATTGACTCCGAGCCTCGCATTTTGATAAGTAGGTAGTTGACTAGGTCCTTGGGTCCTCCTCACAGAGAAAAAGACCAAGTTGTGGAACTCACGGTTAATAAAAATAAATTGGTACGTTTTGAAGACCCTGAAATTTTAAATGGAAGCCTAAAAGATAATCTTAAATCCGCCGAGGTTGGAGGTTAGTGTTACGGATGCAAAATTATGGCTGACAACAAAAGGTATTTGATGATTCATTCAGAGTGTTGTGTTGAGTTTCTCTTTATTGTTGCTTTTAATTTTTTTTAAGAATCACTCCATAATTTACCGGTCGATTTTGAAACGGCAAGCGTGCAAAATAATTATGGAAAAAATTTAGCTTTTAAGGAGCTATTCGAAAACGTTTAAAAATCACTTATCAATTCTAATAATAGTAAAGACCTAGATAATTCTAATACACACTTCTGCAGCCCTACTTCTGAATACTTAGTAAAAATCCAATGAACTTCTCCTACCAATTCAAGATTAAAAGAAATAGGTAACTAAGTAAAACGAATCATGTCAAAAGTTTAATCACGATAGGCTAAAAAGTGGTCTGGTCCTAGTTCCCATAAACTATGCTCTGTTGTGGGATCAAATAGCCTGTGTTGGTGACGTAAACCTTAATACCATGTAATGAGTACCTGCTTACTCAGTGTTCGGACTGCCAAAGTAGGTAAATTAAATAACGGAGATATCTGGAACGTCTGCATGTTACCACACTATAAGAGGCTGACCTTAAAAAATTTGTTAATTCGTAAAATTAATATTTAGATCTTATTCTTCGGTCTGTTTATAACAGCGTAAGCTTAGAGCCAATTAAATGTAGTTGCCCCCGCACCAGACCATGACTGTGTGTTAATATTTCTTATAGTATTCAACTGTGGGACTTATAAGTATGTATTTGGTTTGGTTTTTCCACACACTAGAATTGCTGTTACCGATTTTTCAAGGCGGAGCAAAAAGCTCAGAGGACCAGTTTAAAAATGGCGTTGGGTTTTCAGATTGTCATATTATTAATATTCACTATCCAAACTGAAACAGGATACTCTGAGAAACTGACCAAATCAAACTCAAACATTTCAGTACTGCGAATAAAAAGAATGGGTAATACGCACAAGCGCATAACGTACTAAACACACATAATGTACCTACATTCAACGAATAAAACAGAAACTCGAGCTAAGTTCACTGACATTATTGCATTTGACAACATAATTATGGCAAAACTTCATGCATTTATATATCCAACTTAGTATAATTTGCGTTTGGGTAATTATGCTGATATGTACGTCTGTTTGAGCAATGAACTCGCTCGCTCTACTTGTATTATCTAATGGGCTAACTAGCACAGTGTGTGCACGGCAATTATTACTAAAAGTCTGGCCATATTGCAGGTTTGGTTTAGGTTAACAGTGGTCTAAACTAGACCGATACTAAGTAGGTAGGTACTCTTTTAGGAGATATTAGCTTTTATAGGACTCTATAAATAATTTTCATTAGACAGCTGACATCGTGTAGGTATCTCTTTGAATTAGATTCTGGTCTAGATTTCAATAGGTTCGACTGTAATATGTATACTGCATATACACATTACTCCTTGCTAAGCCTTATTAGTATTGCAGCTTTACAAAGAGGCTTTGCTATGTGATTATTTAAACCGACACATTTAGAAGTTGCTAATGTCTTTTAAGCCTCTTTTTAATACCTTCCTACAGGACTGACTTAAACTTTAAATCGATTCAAGTTTACGTCAAATCAATCCCTACATAACCACACCCATCATGTCACTCATCTATCACATAACAGCTGTCAGTACTTTCTATGGCGCTAGCGTCCCCGTACGCAACCCGTCAGCGTGATGTGTGGTGGTCTTTATGGCACTTGCAATCATGGTTACAGTCCCGCTACCCATTACCTGCCATTACCGACTACCTCGTGTTACGTAAACTACGATACACTGCACTTTACGATTTGTAAAGCATCTCCGCGATTGCAGTGTTTCCTAACACGGCGATTTGTTTTGTGTTCAAAAATTTGCAAACATTCAGCTGATTGGTATTTCCTTTGTTAGACTAAAATGGTGTGGTATGTGACTATTAGCACGTAGGCGCTTTTGGTCCTTGAAATCTGAAAAAAGTTGGAAGGTACAACATCTGTCCTTTTTTGACGCTACCAAAAATTATATTATCCCATTAAGTAATTCAGTTATAAACTAACTTAATTAAATAATACTTATCCTTGCTATAGGTAAAATAATACGACAGTAGTAAAAAAAACAACAGATTTATCACAAACAGTAGCGAATCGAGAGAAAACAGTCACGATTCAGAAAAAAATTGATAGTTTCTAAAATGTTCAAATACATATATAATAAGAAATTTCATACCAATAACACAGCTTATTAGTGTTCTATGTCCAACAAGCTAAGTTCGGGTCAGATCCGTATACTTAACAATATAATAAATTATCATAACATAAACTTGACTTGGACGAACCGGATTAACTAGCTTTCCAAGGTGGAGAAGAAAGCGTCCTTTATAGTATTGAGCTCAGCTATTTGTAGTAAAACAGAAGTGTTTATTATAAATTCATAAAATCTGCTGCGTTTTGCCAGAAGAACATCTTGATTGTCTTTGGAATGCTATCGTGGGTGTCCAAAAATGTCACTTGTGGGGCAACTTTGGGAGCAACATCAATCATCTGCAGACTAAAATAGTATACCTCTATGGATTTAGTTATGAAGAAATAGGACCAGACCAAGTGTGGTCACTCTCTCACCTGTAAACTATCTAAAGAATGGTATATTCTTATATCATGGTTCATGAAGGACCAAAAGATATTTTTTTATGGAAATAAAAAAATATCTTTTGGTCCTTCATGAACCTTTAAAACATCATTAACATGCACGTTTCATATGTTAGTCAATACTAGTAACAGCCACGACTAATGACTTTCTTTCAAACAAGGAAAGTGTTTAAAGCTAAACTCGTCGTGAACACGAAGGGTTTACAATTTGTTGTCGTTATAATTATGCGAATATCGTGACGAGCTGTCGTGTTTCAAGACTTAGGGACCAATCACACTTGACAGTTTCAAGTCGCAACTTCTTCTTCAACCATACGCTCTTCAATCCAATGCTGAATGAAGACATGAAGCTAAAATTTTGGTCCGTACCCACCTTTTCCAGTCAGATTACGAGTTTTTGCCGGTAGCTACTAACTACTCAATATGGTCCTTCGTACAGAATGCTAAAATGAAATGAGGATAAAAAGAACGCAATCCCCTATAATAGTACCAGGCTATTATTGTCCCATTGCTGGGCAAAGCCTCTGCTGCTGGGCCTCTTCTCATACTGAGAAGGCACGAGCATTGATCACCACGCCTGCTCAAGGTGGGTTGGCGATTTCAGACTTAGGTATCCTAAGTTCCTAAATATAATCCTAACTAATATTATAAATGCGAAAGTGAGTTTGTTTGTTACGCTTTTACGCTAAAACGGATGAATAGATTTGGATGAAATTTGGCACATGGGAGTAGGCCATGGCCTGGATTAGGACGTATGATACTTTTTACCCCGTTATTCCCACGGAATCAAGACTTATGCGGGTGAAACCGCGGGCCGCAACTAGTATTGATTAGAAGTTCAGATTGACTCACGATGTTTTTCTTCACTGATGACAGTGATTTCCAAGATAAACTTTAGAAAGTACATATGAAGTAAAAAAGTCACGTTGGCACTTGCCCGAATTGGGATTTGAACCGACAACGCCGACACACAATCCCCTATCTTTTCTTTAAATATTTCGATCATGGTAGCATTTATCTTGTTGTGAGCTCAATCAGGGAATATTGCTTTAGTCCTCTTTGGTTGTAACCACGTCAAGAAACCAAGGTTCTTTGCTGACAATCAGCTTTCTCAAGGAAAGTTAGAAAACAGTCTCATACTTGCTGTATTGCGAATAATAGCTGACAAGTATGAGTATTCCCTTACTGTTGGCGCCTGCTCCACGGAGACATGATAAAGCGAGTCATTGACCTGCTTAGCAAAGCATGTTTCCTATTGTACCGTCGTATCTTACGTGTTAGTGTAACTATGACTATACCTACAACCTACATTGTGAATATAGCCTATGTAGGCCTTTATATGTAGTTGTTTGATATACATAGTTCTTTGAAGAGATGATTTTTTATTAGGTATTATACATAACATAACATCACGCCTGCCTTCCCCTAAGAGCTAGCCAGAGGTGCACGTATTAGTATACCTTTCGCCAGTAAGGTTTTTTTTAAAGTTCCATGTAATAGGAGGCGAGCCTATTGCCATCAATTGGGTACAAATCCAGACACCAGGCTGCTACTGAAAAATTCCAAAGGGAAAAATCTAATAAAACTTTGTCCGACCTTGGAATCGAACCTAGAACCTCATGCTCAGCAGTAGCGCTTGCGACTAGACGCTAGACCAACGAGGCAATCAATGGGATTTAAAAGATTTTAAGACGGATATAGGTAAATTCCACATCAAAAGACTTTATAGTGCAAGGGAGAACTTTACGTGGGATTTTTAGTCAGTATAGTAAACCTCCTCGATTGCGTCATGCGGTTGGTAAAGTAATACAAAAAAAAACAGTATCAATAATGAAATAACCACAGGTTTCTGTTTTTGAAAATGAATGTTTAAGAAAACCCAATGAGTCATCAATGTAGGTATTGTTTAGATCTATAGCTCTACTATTCATAATTTGTCTCGCATGCCATTCCCGAATAAGGCGTACGAGGTAACCCACATCTTGCGAAAATGGAAATAATCTCCAATAATATGGTGGCCTTCACAGATTTTTGTTACTACCTATCGAATTTATCCGACGCTCCTGGCATTCAGATATGTCATAAATGCTTCTGGATTCCTTTTCTGCGGAACCTGTAGTTTTCATTTTAAACCAGTGATTTCCAAAGTGGTCCAGGTGGACCGCCAGGGGTCCACGGGAGACTCGACGGGGGTCTACGTTGGCGTGAAAAAAAAGGAGGTTCACAAGTTGTAAAACCGGGTCCACGAAAATTCATCTGGTTTTGATAGTAAAGAACAAAAATGTTGGCTTAATTGGCTTTGTCTATCAATGTAGGCATATAATAAATGACAAAAAAAAATTAAGGGGGCAAAAAAAAAACCTTAGAAAAATTTCCGTGATTTATGACAGGCTGTATTTCGGTGCAAATATTTTTCAGGACGGTTCTCATGCAATCCTAACAGATTGCGCGAAAAAATAATATTGCAAATTTCCATCGTTAGATCTAATCTTCACGTTTTTTGATGAGTTTTGGAAATATTGTAGAAATGTAGCAGCAAGGTTCACCGAAATCAGGAAAAAATTCAAAAGTGGTCAACGAAAAAAAAAATTGGGAACCTCTGTCTAAACCCGAAACTAGGCAAAGCGATGAAGCCACTTCTTTTCAACTTTAAAAACGGAGATTATTATTTCCACCTCGTACTCATTTACTGGTTATGCCATAACTTTCTGAATTCCATCTCCATTTCGAAAAGTGTCTCCTGTAGGTATTTCTTGATGTTGTCTTATTTCCTACTTGGCTTTAGTTAGACAAAAAACAAAGGCGGGTGCCGTCGTGGGACACCCGGTTGGAAAAAACTTGGTTTCGCTATATATTATGTATTAGTACAGAGCCATCTAGTATATAGCAAAAAAAAAATGCTACTTATACTATATGGCTCTGTATTACAAAACTAAAACTTTTGACACTTCAAACTTGAGACTTTGAAACTGAATTTTTCGGGCATAACGCTTTTTCATTACGTGACGATTTCTACTGGTCAACTCCTACCGCAAGTCCCCCGTCTCGTCTATATAATAATTTAGTTATTTCAAAAAAAGTGTAGTACAATAAATATAATTTTCCAATTTTCGGATAATCAGAAAAAGAGTAACAATAAGCAGAATTGAATCTGGTGTCCTAGGTAGGTTACATGGTAACCTGTATTAATATATAGCCAGCCTTGGAACCTTCCTACAGAAGGAGCACAAATAATTTTTAATAGAGACTGCTTCGGACTATAAGGTGCAAACGTATGTTAACTTATAATATTGTTCAATATTGCATTCAAATATAATACTATACTAGATGCATCGTCTATATCTACGTTATGAAAGTACCTTTTCACATAGAAATGACGACATAATAATTATGAGCCATGTCCCACAAATCATCAATAGCCGTGAAGGCAGCCATCCACATGCCACCCAATAGTGCGTACTCTTGCACAACACCATTGTTTGTTGGCAATTTATTATTTTGCGCATCCGAGGCCGCGCATGTAGGTGACTGCAATCGATGATCGTATCTGGCAGCAAATAAATAATTCATAATTTAAAATTGCAGTCGAGCTGTCAAGAGGCTAAATAATAACAGCCGCACGGGTCGATCGAAGGTTAAGCTATGCTAGCCGCGGTCGGTTTTTGGATGGAGGACCATCCATTACATATCGAGACCCTTCCATGCCTCGGAAAGATCGTTAAGCCGTTGGTTCTCTCATTCATCGATCTTTGAAAGTCGTTACGAGTACTCAGAAACCCAAAAGTCTGACAACCAGTCTTACCAAGGGGTATCCTGTTACCGAATAACTGGGTTGTGGTTTTATTGGCAGTAGCTCCGTGTAAAATATTAGTATTCAGCTGCATCCGCTTACACTGTATGCCGACCCCAACATTGTTGGGAAAAGACTGCGCGACCAGTCTGGTCGAGCTGACGAGGATAATGCTTTGCTGATGTATTTGGTTTGCCTGGAAGAAGATTCCACAAAGGTTGGGTAAAAGATTAATGAAAAGTTGAGACTCTGAAAAGTCGTATGTTCCAGAGGTCCATCATCTAATAAAAGTACCATGACCATGATCATCAGCCTAGCACTTTCCCAACTATTTTGGGGTTGGCTTCTAGTCTAACTGGGTGCAGCTGAATACCAATATTTTACATAGAGTGACTGCCTATCTGACCTCTACAATTCAGTTACTGGGTATCAGAAAATCCCTTGTTAAGACAGGTTGTCAGACTTTCAGGCTTCTGACTGACTCAAAAATAAAAAGATGCGTAGAAAAGGACCAAAAATTTAAACGGATAAGTTTTACTGGTCCTATCACACATTTTTCTTCTGACACTTATAATTATGCAATCATCCATTCCGTTCGCCTTATACTTACAGCAAAAAAACTTGAATTACCTACAGATTTATCCGAGCATCTGTATGTAATCATTAAGCTGAGATGTGCATGCGTTCATTAGCGGTGGCATTGACATCGGAGACGTGGGATGATGGCATCATTGCGTCATGGACTAAGCTACTGGTATCATGGGCTACTGACCTTGTGGGCTCATCAGATTGATGTGCGGTTATACATCATACGTCACTCAAACAACAATTAAAAAGAGCTTCGATATTACTTGTTTAGTTTTTTGTTGCGCTACGTTTTCTGACAGATTGAACAAGTTCTTAGAATGACACTAGACTAGCAGTAAGAGGCACCACAATTTTGATATCATATATTTTACAATCCACATTAAGCATGTCATGATTCACCAAGCACAGTCAGAGTATTACCAAAATGACAGGTAATAACAAATTGATATTCAACTTCATATAATGTCCAAAACGGAAGGAGGGACCGATATTTATAAATACGTCACCAACATCCGCTTCTCTCTAATTTGTTAGTACAAAATCAAATGTTTTGTGAAAACGGAACCAGTTTTACGGTTCATTACACAATTATAAAAAATACGTAAACAAAGATCTGAATTTTAATTCGACAACTGGTTTATTCTGACGTTAGAAACCGGTGTTTTATTCAAATATATTTTATTTATGCTGTTCAGGTTCACTTTCTACATAAAAACTTTTTCTTGTCTCAACCATAGCGGATAGAAAGAAATGTAATGTGTGGTTTTGTAGTTTTTATAGGTATATGTAGACGAGAATTCTTTTTTGCGCAGACTGCGAGGAGAGTCCATCCTGAGTACATACTGGGAGTTTTAGGAAATCATATAACTGATCGTGATCATGCATTTGGTCTCCGACAAAATAATAGGTAATACCCTAATTAGTAGATTATCATGAACAATGAATGTATTATATGTACTATCACAGACAAGCATGTTTGAACACTATTCCTGCTGGCAGCGCTCAGCCGCTACAGTTACGCTTACCTACAAAAACAAGGGGCGATAAACAGCTGCGGTCATCGTGTGCACGGGATTTTGTTTTCAAAGTGTTTAGACTGATATGCGTGACCGCAATGATACATTTCCCAAAAGATAACGAGACAGAAAGATTTATCGCTGAAGAATTGTACACTCTAGATTACGCCACTTAGATGATTTTAAGGAGAACGATATTCCAAAATGATAGTCTAAATTGCTATCGCATTTTCTATCCACAATACCCGTAATTTACATATAAGTGAACGGGATTTATAGCGGGAACCGCCAAATGGCGCCTAATAACAAGATTGTTCTCACAGTAAATAATGTGCATCACTGAACGATCGCACTTTGTCTCCGTACTTAAGGTGGGTCCACCACAGTTGTAACGGTTGCTGAAGATTTCGTTGGAAATAAGAGATAGAAGTAAATTCTGGCAGATACGACTGATAGGGTTGAACAAAAAGGACCAATAGTTTTGTTTATTATGTCGAAGGCTAAGGCACAAAAACAGCCTCACTAAGTTTCTGGTCAAAGTTAGTAAATAGTTCGTTGATTTGGTCTTAAGGCTCGAAAATCTGGATTTTGGGTATGGAGCTTTAGTTAGACGTATTTTATTTTCCGTAGTTGAAAATAGATTTGCCATGGACTGAAAAATGTAATTTCTCAATAATGACAATTGGAAAAGATATCTTCGCCCAATTTTCGCTTAGTTTTCGATGTGGCTTCACCTCAATAGTAACAAATTTTCGCACGTTTGTAAGTGTAACTGAATTACTAACAATGGACCATAAAGCCGGTTAAGTAATTCAATATCATTTATTAACGTTAGCGTTACTCCACTTTAGTTTTGTACAATGACCGTCAATATTAAAGTGAGGTTATGGACGAATGAAGCAACTTTTGTTTCGAGGGGGTTCGGTCATTGAGACGTGCGTGTTTTAATGTCATACGGTTCAGTTTATCTGTTAGTGCCAGCCAATACGAGATTATATGCCTTTTAACAGATTAGTAAACGAGAACAGAAGATCATGTATATATATAGTAAATGTCAGGTGCCAACCTACATAAATAAACATTTACAGGCCCAGATGTAAAATTGTATACCAGAACACGCATGTTATAAGTAAATTATAGTTTCATATGACATGATGTTATCAGGAATATGCAAAAGTGTATCATTACACCGTGTGGATGCCGCTATATAGGAATACTACTTCACCTTGTACGACATAAAGTTATTTCTAACATTCTTAACTGTTCATCAGACCTGAACATCTAACTGATGCATTTACGCTAAACGTTTACTGCATTCATTTTTAATTGTTCGTTAGTAGACTTTACGCAACTAAGATCCAAGGCTTGCTGAAGATTCCTATCGCCTATTTTTGTTTTTAAAAAGGTACAATTAATATAATATACAGCATGTGTTTTGCAATGTAGGATAGTTTCCTAGCGCACGCGCAACGTTACCTGCGGCTGCGCAATAATGGCGGCGAACGGAACGGACGCCATTGTTTTACATTTTTATCAGAATAGCGATCCAATGTGGATTAGTGTCGATGCCAAACCGATCCATGTCGGCTTTCATAGCATATGCATAATCTGCCTATAATGTTCCCACTGCTGGGACACAGGGCTCCTCCTATGTGAGAGGGCTGGGCATTGGACAGTAATCCACCACGCGGGCCCAGTGCGGGTTGATGGATATCATGTCTTCTTTTTTTTTGTTCTAGGATATGCCGGTTTCCTCACCATGTTTTCCATCATCGATATTTCACGTCGGCTTTCGCTTAATATTGACTTTTGATCTGTTCCAATGATAGGCGGAATTATTGTTGAAGTATAAAGTTTCTCTCGGTAAAGCTCGCGCGCTAGAGAAAATATTTTTAAGAGCTTTGGATTTCTGTTTTGTATTGCTGACCATGATCCGCCTTCTCCTTAAGAGGATTACAATGAAGATTATATTTAAGTTTATCTAGGGTATCAAGTGAGAACTATCCAGTTTAAAAAATACTTAATACAGATGACTAGACTCCGTCTCGAAAAGAAAATTATAGCTAAGAACAGACATGCATTTCTAAGTAAGAGTTAAAATAAAACTAGGAGAACAACTCAACAACTTTTGTTTATAATGCATCTTTTGTCATACGATATGAAACGCTAAACAGTTAATAACTGCATTTTTATCTCTCGAAGTAATTCCGGCTGGTACTACAAAAGTGTAACAGTACAAATAAAACGGTATTTATCTAACCAAAGTGACACTTCACGCAATTAACTTGATTCTGTATCGGTGTCAATTGGTATTTACTTTAATTCGATGTTGTGCACCGTGTTATAATTAGTGCTAATTTTGTTTGCGAAAAAAAGAAATATAACCCTTTTACTAAGGTCTGAAAAATTCATAGATCATCATCATTGTCCGAAGCTGGTCCTACGATCATTAAAAGTAAAACATTTTAAAAGAGTAACGGTGTAGTTTGACTTGCCCATTCTTCTCCATACGAAACTACCTTTTGGAAGGGGCGACTAGAATCAATTCTATTTTCTTGTAAATTTTGACGTTCAGAAGTGCGTTTTATGTGTCTACACTCGAGAGCAATGAATCCGGGTCACTTAAAGAATCCTAAAAATCTCGGAAACTAAAAATGCTAGGTTAATGCAATAAATTGTATTTAATAGACAATGTAATACTCCTTAAATGAAGGTATTAAAACTTCTTAGTTATTGTAAAGTTATATCATAAAAAAATCAAATTTGAAAAAGGGCCACTTTCGAAGATGGAACTACGAAATTACAGCATTTGGTTTTGCTTTTGTTTGTAATCTGTCATTTATGTGGGTACATAAACCATGTTGATAGTGCTCTATATTCATTATTCAAGCTGAAATTATGGCGCTTACGCCTGAAGAATGCACCAGAATACTTACAATGCTGGAAACCGGCCGGAGTCAGCGCGATACAGCCAGGACTGTCGGTGTGTCGCTGTCAACAGTACAAAGAGTTCTCCGACGTTACGAAGAAACTGGTTCTAACCTACGCAGACCAGGAACGGGCAGAACCAGGTGTACCACAGCACGAGAAGACCGATACTTGGTGAACACCATGCTTCGAAATCGCTTTCTCACAGGAACTGAACTCACAAATCAGTTTCGACGCCTCGGAGGAAGTAACCCAAGTGCATGGACAGTAAGACGTCGGCTTGCTGAATCTAACTTAAAACCCCTTAGACCTGCAAACGGCCCTAAACTGGAGCGTGGGCATCGTATTTCAAGACTAAGATATGCCCAGAGCCACGTAAATTGGAGTATTGAAGATTGGTCAAAAGTTATGTTCTCCGACGAATCAAAATTTATGCTCTACAAGCACGATGGAAGACACAGAGTGTATCGAAGACCAGGGGAAAGATTCAAGCAAGCATGCATCGAAGAAAAAGTAGCCTACGGTGGTGGGTCTGTACTTGTGTGGGCCGGAATTTCTTCTGAAAGTCGCACAGAGCTGGTGATCATAGAAAACGGCTCTTTAACTAGCGTAAGATATGTGGAAGAAATCCTCAATGATCACGTTGGTCCATTTATGGTCAATTTAGGTGAGGATGCTATATTTATGCATGACAATGCCCGACCTCATACAGGTAGGATTGTGAATGACTACCTTCAAGAGATGAACATTACTCGTATGGAGTGGCCAGCGCGCAGCCCGGATATCAACCCGATCGAGCATGCTTGGGACGAGCTAGGCAGATGCGTAAAACAACGAAACCCTCCCCCAATCACGCTTCGTGAGCTCAAAATTGCTCTCACAGAGGAATGGGAGAATATTCCCCAAAATCGTATAAGGAACTTGGTGCACAGCATGCCAAACCGCGTAAACGCAGTAATGGAAGCACGAGGAGGCAATACGAAGTATTGAAATTCAAGAAAATCGTAATAAAGTTCAAAAATTTCATGTTTCCTATTTTTGTTTTAAGGAGAGATCAGCAGTTTTTTTCTTTATGTAATTTTGTGTTAATAAAATGTATGGTGACTCATATTTTTTTTACTTTCATTTAAGGAGTATTACATTGTCTATTAAATACTATTTATTGCATTAACCTATAATTTTTAGTTTCCGAGATTTTTAACATTCTTTAAGTGACCCGGATTCATTGCTCTCGAGTGTATTTGGAATAAATGGTTTGACTTTGATTTTGATCGTCAGAGTACTTATCCTAGTTACAAGAGCAAAGGAACATTTTAAATACGTTATTGAACCGTTTAACTTTGTCTTTCTTATCATCGTAAAAGCATCTTTATACGGAATGTGTGTTTTCGTTTAGTAGGTTACTGGTTTATGTTACTAAACATGTGTATGTTCTACCAAATGAACAAACTTGTAATTTGACTGCCAAAAGAACCCTTTTTTTTAGTTAAGTTATATGGCGTTTTATCACATCACACAACTTATGAATATAATAGTCTGTTCCAAAAGTGTAAACAAACCCTGTTCATGTTAAATTTCTTACGCAATCACTCACTAAAGAGAATTAGTCACACATTCATCTGTATTTAGAAGGTTTCAACTTCATATCTCACCACTTTTTCCAAAAATTATTGTGTGAATAACGTTATTAAATTGTAATTGAAAATTCATCGATGAAAATTGAGGTTATAAAACTAACCTCAATTGTCAAATGAAAAAAAATATTAAGGTGATTTAAAATTAGAATTTCGGCTTTATGTATTCAAATAATCAAATAAAAGTACATACTCAACTTTTAAATTGGCATTCACAGGTATTTTTTCTGGTCCATTTTCACGACATACTTTTTAAACAGACCACATGTACTTGTCTATTACCTTTGCACCTCAAGATACATGCGATTATACTTATTGTATACAAATAAAGTTAAAACAGATCACAGTAATTTACCCATTGTGTTACTGTCTCATGAACTATTGCATTGCGACCTGTTGGTGTAAAGAATCGTAAATATGTATCTGACTGTGAGACTTAGGCTTTTGCACTAGTTTCTTGATAGGACCTAGATATTTTACTTAACTTGAATGTATAAGCGAGTCCTGAAAGACCAAAAGATTCTAAAGCTTTCACTTTCGACTCACCCACTTTTCATAGAACTCATACGCCATGCCGCCGTACATATTCAAAGTGAACCCTCCGGGAGGGTCGGCATTACGTTTGCGCTAAAGTTAACTATCGCGGACGGTCAACGGTATTTGGTTTAAAATCGTGTAATAAAACACTGTAAAAACGAAGTAAAATAGTCTTTTCAAAACGAAAGTTTGGAAACTACGAATAGCGACAAGACCCCCGTCTTGTAAAAACTTTCCAAACTTTTAAATTTTTGAAAAAATAATAAATAAAGATTCTTGAACCAACGCATATTACTAATAAATCTTGTTCAGGTCAATCACCGAACAATAATAACATGTCAGCGTAATTGCGACACCGCGCTCTATGTCTAGCATATCGGGCGCGACTCATTCACCTCATTAGTTTTAATAGTTATCCCATTTGTATTACTGAAATATACCTAGCTTATCTTTATTTCTTTAATCTTAGTTTATCTTTATCTCACCCCAACCCCGAACAAATCTTGTTATAATATACATCAGATTTTATTTTTACGGTTTATAATGCTGTATTGGCTAAGAAAAATCTACATTTAAAATGAGCCCGCCGCGAGGGCTCCCGGCATCCCATATGCGACTAGGCGAACCCTCCAGGAGGGCTCCCGGCACTGAACGTGTGAGGAACAAAAATAAGTAAAAACCATTCATGAAATTCAACACGTTCCACATTTAATTGCCAACAATCTCAAAGGTTATCAATAAAATAATTGTATCGCAAACAAAAACGGTAAATCCACCTTTACGAGTATATTGGTAAATGCAATCTCATCAAAGTGGCCAAGGCTGCCGTTATGAACAAGGAATGCACGAGCTACCGTTACTCCACTCGCATCTGATCTACTTCGCTGATAGTTTGGACAGGAAATTATTAGTTGTGCATTTGGTTGGTACTTAATCTAAATGTTTTTATTGTTACACGTTTTTGGTAATTTCTTGGAAACACTTTGTTACTTAGCTTAGGTACTTGTATGCTGTAGTACTTATTTTTCTTTTTCCGGAGTGGAAAGTCCTCCTGGTTGTCCTCCGCCCTGGGGCGGGCGAAGGGGTCTGTCAGACGCCTACTGACTAAAAACCACCCCGCTGTTCCCTTCTCACACTTGGACCGGGGATCGTGAGATCTTGTGCGCCTTCCATGATCTCCGACTGGTGCCGGGCTGCTTTTGCGGGCCATACTGTAGTACTTAGGCCAACTAACAAAGTGATTGAAGATAATTTTTTGCATGGCTTTGCATCTAGTGATTTCGGAAAACTCGGAATACTTACACTAACATTAAGTGTAAAACAACTCTTTGGACGCTGAGCTAACACTATGCTGCCGAAGATCATTTGTAGTTAACAGAACATTTTCTTTGGCGTTAACATTTGAATCCTAAAAGAGTTGATAGTGTTGTCAAACAGCGTCGTGGCATCACACTGACGTCACGCAAAATCCTGCATCGCGCAAGCCGGGTTTTCCGCGCGACGAGTATATATACAACGTCCCGACATCTATCGCCCGGCAGTTGGCCACCAGACACGACAACCGTCTGGTCAGGATGAGTGAACTTTACACTCTATTCCTCATACCTCTATCTATAGGGTTGAGTAATTTTTCGTATCAGGAAACGACCAGACAGACGCTGTATTTTCAATGTCTCCAATAACCAATTTGGTTTATCTCGTTACTTAAATTATGACAGTTATTATGGTGATTGCGCACATATTCAACTATCATTAAATTAAAGATGATTTGCATCCAATACGTTTATAACAGTAGGTTAATTTTACTTTAATCATAAAATTTGACGGCCACTTATCGGAGACTTGTGAAAGCTGTTGTTTCAGAACCTTAGCTCTTAACATATATGGTATAATAATCATTAACACTGTTTCAACTAGCATCGTTAATATCAGTTGATAATGAGTCATTAACATTTTGATACAATGGCAATGTTGAAAGTGTCCAATTATCTTCATAGATAGTTCTCAACAAGCCTCACTCGATCCACATCTTCAGCCTGTATTCTTGTCACATTTTACTTGTGGTCGATGCAAAATGTTTTCTACTATGCCAGATTTCACGGTATCATTCACCCCCTTTTCATTCATACAAACAACTTTTGACAATTCAAAAGTGCCTGTAAATGGTTTAATTGAAATAAATGCTTTGAGTTTGAGAGTTTGAGTTCACATCATCCCAAATAAATGCTTTGAGTTTGAGTTCATTACACCCCTCGCATCATCCCTGATCATCATTCTCCTGCATCATTATCTCAATTTATTTGGGGTCGGGGTAAAACGTATTTTTCTGCCATCATCTCTATTACCTATTATATTATACTATATATTATACTGATATTATACTATAAATATTTATCAAAGTTGTACAGCACAAAGCTGAATTTTTCGCTGTTATGTAGCTTCTAGCTGTCTCAGTCACTTTTATTTGAATAACTAACGTTATTCGAATAAAGGTATCACGTCAGCTTTTTAAAAGATGTAATGAAACTATAAACTGCAAATTGGTGTTTAATTTTGCTATTAGGTATCTGACTTACGTGTTGCTTGGGACTAGCTTCATATTTTTGACTGACCGATTCCTTGACAATTCAAAAGTGCCTGTAATGGTTTAATTGAAATAAATGCTTTGAGTTTGAGTTACCTAGTCCACAGAATTCCGTTCCTTCTTAGCCATATGATTTTTTTATTGATTGCTTAATGGGCCTGCTCTTGGCCTTAAAAACAATGCACCCATCTTTTCTTTGGGCTTGTATTTAAATCCATCCACATCTAATGACATGTTGCCTACTACAGTCGAACACACGTCGGTGGTAACACTTTGATGTGAATGAACATAAAAATGTGGTTGATGCTGTCATCAACCACATTTTTATGTTCATTAGAACTATCTTTTGAACGGAAAACATAATAAATCATTTCCAGCGAAGTAGAAATTTAATCAAAAACATTTTTATGGCTTTGCTTTTAGGAATGATGTCTAAGATATTCTAATCACCGCTGCAGGCTGGAAATAGACTTCACTATGACTACAGTCTATTCATCTTCGATTTAAGAAAATTCGCTGTACTTTTCAGTCAGTTTTATAATAATGTCTTTTGACAGCAGTTTTTACAGGCAATCAAATTCTTCTTTTTTTTTTTTAAATCAAGTTCTTCATAATTTCGAAAAACTTTAATTTCGGAAGCCGGTGGCAAAAAACGATAATTCAAAACCAAAGACACCGACTTCCGAAATTAAAGTTATTTTTCACTTTGTAGTGTTTTTTTTTGGAAGTCGGTGGTTTGTTTAAGTTTCCCACACAAATTCGAATACCACTACCTGCTATGTAAATAACAGTGACAGGGAGTTATCATCATATCATCCACAATACTAAGTGGGAAAAACTTACTGAAAAACTATCCAAGCAAAGTTATTAAAATGTATATGGGACCAACTTATAATATATCATACCCTTTCATAAAAAAATAGAATTTTCAAAATCGGTCCTCAATTGACGGAGAAAACGATGGGCATACATAAAAAAAAAAGAACTTACGTTACGAACATAGAACCTCCTTCTTTTTGGGAGTCGGTTAAAAAGGAGACGCACACTCCCGAGTGCGCGTGCCCATGACCCGAGCGTTTCGACATTCTTCTGTAAGCACTGTTTAATGACACAGTGCTTTGAAACCATCAAATCACTGTTTCATTTAACTGTGTTTCACGTTACATACCTATTTAAAGTACAAATCAATGATTTTGTTTTGTGTTAGATCTGCTAAAAATTCCATAGCACTCAGGTGTGTTTTTATTTCTCTTTTCAATTACCCACAAACCTATTACTGCCATTGACTTTTTTATAGTTTGACCTTTACATGCCCAGCTGACATTGTACGTGGCTAGAATATTTAATAAACAGGTGATGGACCATAATTAGGCACTTGACTCTTCCATTGACATTGAGTAAGGTCATGTTACTCAATAATTGTGCACCATATATTTATATCACTATTATTGCTTCGAATTCCACGCCATATACATCGGTACGTGTATGACCTACTTATATGAATCTTATATGATACTTTTTTTAAATTCTTTTATATAGTTGGTAATGATGAAAATGAAATAAACTATACAGAGTGGTCATTTGTGTTAGGGCAGCTGACCTAGAGAGATCAAACATAGCATTTCCAAATATCCGATGAATTTTCTTTCAAAATCTGTCTATGTAGATAGAAGATAGATTGATAAATCGTTTATTTGGTGCACACAAAAGACAGCATAAAATACAAAAACACGATTAAATAATAACTAAATACATGAAAATAGCTATAAGGTGCCAATATACAAAAAAATAAAATAACGAAAAAATAAAGACATTGTGATGACTTGGCTAACACACTAGATCACTAGATCTAAATTAAATACTCAAAAAGTTTTTGATTCAAGTGATAATATTCCTAAGCTACAATAACCGTTGATAACCTACCTTTTTGAATAATTGTGCCAACCCATATAGGTACAACCCTGATCACTTATGTGATTAAACTTTGGTTACGGATTATTAAATTAGATTTTCAATTTACGACTTTGTCCGTTTGTGAATTATTCGTATAACCTTGCAATTATAGTGAATGCGTTAAAAATCCAATCAAATAATATCACCAATTAAGGTTAAAGGTTACTTACATCAAAAATAGATTGTATATAAAGATTTGTGAGTATCCGCCTACTATCAACACCCCGTCATTAAACAAAATTAAAATAAAAATACGATGATTTATTTAGTTCAGTAACACTTTAGGAAGTTCAACTTCCACATAATGTCAAGGTTCCAATTTAGTTAATATTTCAATGCAATAACGACCGCGACGAAAGCTCGAAGCAATAAAACGGCATTTGTTATTTAATTTAATAACTCTTGCACCATGAGGAATCGTAATCGGTGCTATTTCGTAAAGCTATGATTTGATTTTTAAATACCGAACGCTGATTTTTCTCTGCTCAGCAGTAAAGAGGTTGCACTCTGTGATTTCACCTTAACGTCAATTCGTATTCCGTTTAATTGGCATCTCGCCGATCGTTCCGGGCGCTTTCTTCGGTCGCATCAAGGTTACTTTGCTCTCACCTGCCAAGCTCAGCTGTTCTTGTGTTTTGTATGCCTGATGGAGCGCGTCGCACGTCCCCCTTTTAACAGTTTTAACTTTCGAACACCGTGCCTTGGGGTAGTAGCTGTTTGTTTTACAATATTTACATGGTATTGCCTACCAAGCTTTATTAAATACACAAAGATCATAGAACTCTTTTTTTAGCGGCAGTTTTATATTTCTGCCTAAGCCTATACCATACCTCGCCTATAAAATATTAAAAAGTTGACTTTTTGAACTTCAAAATAGTAGCTAGTTTTAATCAATTTTTACCAAAAGAGTGAAAGCTTACATTCTCCATGTCCGAAGTAAACGTCACTGACATAAAAATACGAGAAATCCTGAATTCTAAAACTGGTTTGCAGATTTCGGCGTGATTTCTGTGATTGTACTACCATAATAAAACACATGGTCAATTTAAATGCCAACGATGATAATTGCTGTAAAATAGGTGGTTACGCAAAAACTATGCTTCGTAATTTATAATTCGTTGATTTTTGTGCACCAGCTTGCAAAACAACAAAAAAATATTTGAAAAACATGAGGTCAAAGACTTTGGCACTTATTGAATGGAATGCTGTTGGAGGTTATTTTTCAAGGTAGGTACAGTAGCGGTCATAAGTGCAGTAGCAACCTCACAAACGAATAGATTGACACTTCGCTTTAACTTACGACCTTCTTATAATAAGTCATTTCTATACTATAGACACACACACTCTCATTAGTTTACAAATTATTGTAGTTCATAAATTCAAACTTTCTGGTGTATGGCATGATAGCTAATCGGTTATCGAGTTTGGGTTGGCGCGTTCATGAGTAGCGAGTCGCGGGTTCAAATCTCACGCGCGGTGATAGTTTTTTTAAAGTTTTAAAAATCACTCGTCTAGTTCCTTGTAACGTTCGTCTTGTTCACTTAACTCGTAAAACTTTATGATTATACCCACAGAAACCTAAATAAACAATGATATTAAGGTAGACAGATGCAGTTAACTTACGACTCATTCACCGCGACTAAATAGAACGTTGTTGGTTGGTTGTTATTGTGGGTTAGTGACGTGTATTTAATATATTAGCGGTGTTAAAGTTCATTTCGAAATGCAAGCAAATATAAATATTGAAATGAAAGCGAATATTATTGCGCTGCGTAAAAGCGGACTTAAAATATCACAAATATCTGATGAAACCGGACTGAGTGTGAGTATTATGATTTAATTATTTTATCAAATATCTAATTAAAGTATACCTAACTCCTGATCCTAGTAGTTATTTTTTTTAAACGTTTTAATCTACTAGTATTTTGCTAAATAGCCTAACACTACTCCTTTTTTGTTTTAGAGAAATACTGTGAGTCGGTGGGTGAAAAGACATGAGGAAGAGGGTAGCCTTGCCAGTCGAAAGCAAAGCGGAAGACCCCAGCTCATAAAAGAGGCGCAGCGACAGCACATGGTCAGCGAATATGAAACAAGTGGTTTCATACCGACAAGACGTTTTGCCGAATTATTCGACACGTCTTTACGAACCGTTCGCCGTGTACTCCACGCAGAAGGTTTACATCATCGAAAACCAGCTCAAAAACCATATTTGACGGAAAAACATAAACAAGAACGTTTACGTTTTGCCCGCGAATACTTAGACTTCAACTGGGACACGACTATATTTTCAGACGAAAAGACATTTAAATCCAGCCAAAAAGGGAGACTTCATTTATGGCGTAAGAATAATACACGATGGTGTGAAGAAAACATAGTCCCCAATACAGAATCAGGTCGAATCACAGTTAACATGTGGGGGTGGATGAGTGCAGCAGGGCCAGGGGAACTTGAATATATTCCTCCTCGCGCCAACAGCTCGACTTACGTTGACGTATTAAGTGATGTCATGTTACCCACTGTGCGCAACGTTTACCCTGCTGATGAGTTTAAGGAGATAACTTTTGTCCAGGACAATTGCCCAATTCATCGGGCGAGCACTGTGCGTGAGTGGTTTAATAAACACCCGGACATAAAAGTTATTCCTTGGCCAGCACGATCTCCTGACCTCAACCCCATAGAAAACCTATGGGGTTTGATGATACAGCGATGGGAAGCACGGAATGAGCGATCTGATGAGCAGTTGAAGTTGCATTGCATGGAAATATGGGAAAATCTAAGGGGAACAGATATATGCTTCAATATTGTGGGATCCATGCGTCAACGATTACTTAATTGCATTGATAATAATGGGGGTTATACCAAGTATTAAGTTATAAAATACAAATATTGGTTTTAGTAATATTTAAGTTAGTTATATTGTGTCTTAACCGTAATAAGAATTATTTTGAGGTTTAGTTTCAATGTTCTTTTCGTAATGAAAATGAATACTTAAGCTATAACCTCAATAAGTCCTTTGTAAACTTTGAAGTTTGAAATAGCACGAACTCACTCGCAGTAGAATAAAAGTAGTATTACTGAGTAATTTAATTGTATTGTGACAACGAGTCCGCACTTGTTATATTTACGTGGGTAGATTTGATAAATTTGTGGTATGTTACCCACACACAGAGTAATTAAAGCACAATATTATTATATTACTAAGATACAATACCTACCTATTTTAAGCCTATTGTCATATTTCATTGATTAGCTACTTTACTTCAATAAATCAATTGTTCTTTATGAGAAAATGAACTGTTTTAACTAGCAGTTTAATTATTTATACTTCTTATAATTACATCGAATAAACATTTTGTAATCACTCATTGAACATTTTTATTCTTAACCCCATAATTCAATAACAATATAGTAATTATTACATTATTATTTTCGTTTTAATAAACGAGAATAATAATATAATATTAATTATATTTATCTAATAATAAAAGAACAGATGAAGATTATTGTTGAAAGAAAAAATAAAAACCTCATCTCGAGATTGGAACCCCGACCTATGTGTCTCACAATCCGATACGGTACACTATCAGCTATTGGACCTTAATAATTGGTCGTGAATTTTAGCAATCATATTATGAACCTACCAAGGTCACACGTAATTACGAACTCTTGGGTGTGAAAGCGACGGTATGTTTTTTGTTTCGGTCGACGCCAGTTTGTGAACATCACTTAAGCACACAGCTGTAGGTACCGCACACAGACGTAGGTTCGGCCTACGCGTGTTCTAAGCAATGTAATCCTTAGCGTGCTACTGCAATTATGACCGCTTACTGTACCTACTATGCATATGCCAGAAATAAAATGAATTTTATTTATTTATTTATGTAAAGGCAAACTAAACACATACCCATAGACTTTGTCAGAATTTTGGATCTCGCATGTATTTAAATTATTGGAAATCACGGCACTATCAATTAGCGTATATGTACCATCAAAGAAGTTCATATCTAACCAGTTTCAAAACAAAATCCCGTGAACACGATGACCACATCAGTTACCGGCCGGAGCTATAGCCGACGAGCGCTGCAAACAAGAATAGTACTTACGGTGGTTAGATATGAACTTCTTCGATGGTACAATGTGCATTATACAAAAGAAAATATTATTTTTATATTAATAATAAAACATATTTTTATTTTTATTACAAAGATTTTTTTATTGACTTTCTTGTTACAAATGTGAATTATATTGTCAAATACCTATGCAAGTTTTAAAATCTGTGGATCAGTTTTCGATCTAATCTGACGCATCATTTTTCAAGAGCTGTAAAGACACCGGTGAAGCAAAGTAGTTAGTGATATCAAACATTTGAACAGTCATAAAAAATAATGAAACAACATGACCCAACATCGTATTTATCATTATCACTGTATGCATTATCGTATCACACATAGAAACGTTTACTGTTAAACATGGACCTCCCAATGACTTGCAGTGTTCAGTTATAGAGCATATAGTGCTATTGCGATAAGTATAGGTGTATCAGCGTTAATTGAAAACGAAAAAATACCTGAAAATATACTTAATTATAGTGTGATCAAAGTCTGTTTTCCGAAAGCACCAATTACATAAACTTGATGAAATGACTGCGACGTCTGATACCTCCTTAGGTATCAGACTTCGCAGTCATTTGACCAACTTTTACCATGGGACCAGCGCTGACCCAGCGAAAATAATGGCATCGGTCTCACTCTCGTGGCAAAATTTTCGAACTTTTGGAGTTGGTCCAAGAAGAGCATAGGTGTTTTATTCATGAGTCCTATTTTAAAGATTCTGCCAATGTGAAGACAGCCTGTAGGCTGTATAGCATAGTGACTATTTCGCCTTATGTTTTCCGCGCGATCATTACCGAGGGAGGCTCTCAAGTCATCGATGTATGATTTAGCATGAAATTGTGAACATATCGTAATATTTAATTTGTTTTTGCTCGACTTGGGGGAGGGGGCGCTGTCGTGCCCCCAGATTTAGGTGTATCAATGTTAATTGGTAATTTTAAAAACCCCAAAAATATACTTAATAATAGGTAATTGTGATCATCAGTATTTTTGTGGAAAGCAAATTACCTAACCATGTAAGGACGTATCAGGCTGACTTCGCAGTCATTTGACCAACTTTTACAATGGGACCAGCACTGACCCAGCGTAAATAATGGCATCGGTCTCACTCTCGTGACAAAATTTTCTTTATTTCAGAGTTGGTCCAAGAGCATACCAAATCCATCGTTCTGTTTCTGTCAAGCGTTTGAAGATGTCTGAGACAGAATGGTGTTTAAGCGGGCCTAACAGTTGTTTTATTCATGAGTCCTATTTTAATATTTTGAAAGATTCTGCCAATGTGAAGACAGGCTTGTATAACATAGTCACTATTAGGCTGCCTGTCCACTGGAACGAAGAAGAGAGGAGAGGAGCGGAGCTGTGCCAATACTAACCAATAGAATCTAAACTCTGGCGCTGAACTCCGCTCCTCTCTTCTCCGCTCCAGTGGACAGGCAGCCTTACGCCTTATGTATTCCGCGCGATCATTACCGCGGGAGGATCCCAAGTCATCAATGTTTGATTTGGCATGAAATTGTGAACATAACGTTATATTTAGTTTGCGTAATAGTGCCTAGCAGTTGTTGGTCAGTTGCTCAGTTGTCACTTCGCGGCATAACTGTTGGAAGCGGATCACTCGCCGTCGCAGTCCATATGACGCAAATAATGTGTTATTGCTCACTGAACTTGAGCAATTATAGCTTATAGCGTCGGCTTCTCCATTACAGTTCTAATGTCCCGTAGAAAACGGAGCGTTGACTTAAAGGAACTGTCCAAGTTTTTCTGAAGAAGAAACAGTTGAACGAACGGTTTCTGCTGTTGGAGAGATATTTTTTTTTTGTTCTTTCTTGGTTTATAATAATGTTCGGTATAGTCATTTGAAGTCTCGTTACTTAATTTTAAAATGTAATTTGCGAATCAATTTGTCGTCGTCATTCTTATACAGGATGTTCCCCAAATAAAGTAAGTGATCAAAAAAATAACTCCTATTTCGATCACACAATGACGTGCAACTGTTAGGTATCTATTTATAATAAGTGTTGTAAATAAGTTATTCATATAATGAGTTTAGAAGTTTTGCAATATTTCAATGTCAGTTGTTTGCCAGGTTTCCACATTACCTGATGAATTTTATTATTAACTTTACCAAGTCATCGGCTAGTTAAATGCTCGTTTACATTAGAACCTGTGTCTAATCGTTCGTGTAAATAACCTTTACGGTTGACTAAATCGAGGGTCAGATAGATGACGATCTCTATTGTCGAATTTGTACTTAATCTTACTCATTGCTATTACGAGAAAAAAAGCCGGAAAACTTTGAAGAATTTCGCTTGAACACGGTTGCAATATACTTATACTCCATTCAAAAGATTAGACATTTAACTAAACCTTTTTTACAGTCTGTTCAACTGATTTTGAATTCTATTGCGTTGGTAGCATGACAAACTGCAGCTGCAGTAAACAGTTGGTATTGTAACCAGTTGTTTGCTTTTAATGCCTTCCTTATGCCTACGGTATAGAAGTCAGAATCGGTTCAACGGACTGTAAAAAAGGTTTGTTTAAATGTTTAATCTTATTTCAAATGGAGTATAGTGTAGGTTCTATGCCGTGACGATGGTTACAAGTTCATTCGTTTATAATAAAAAAGTACCCACATCTACCCTTTCAATGTTGGTAAATGTCAGGAATGCTATCAAGACGACACTGTTCACCATACGGGCTGGTATTACGATAATGGTTAATGCAAGGTGTAATTTAATAATTTTACATCTTTTTATATGGCTTTATAGCCATATAAAAAGACAAGCCATACAACAAGCATCTCTATCTTATGTTAGAGATGCTTGTTGCTATGCATATAGAGAGGTAAACCGGGGATAATATACACCTGCACCTAATAGGTACTAAAGCGTAGAGAAAAGGTTGGAAGGGAGTCAGAAGAGGTATAGTCTGATCCAGAAGTATATGATGAAAATGTAAACAAATGGATCAGAAATGTACCTGTGGACGCCAATATGCCATTTACAAATTGAGAGCTTTGATTTGGTTATTTGAATTTTTTAATCCCAAATTCTTGTTTTAAATCACCTTAAAGATGCTGATTTTTCAATCACATACAATAACATAATATTTTATTATTAAAAAAAAATTGTTGGGAAAAGTGGTGAGATATAAGTTGAAACCTACTTAATACAGATGAATGTGTTAGATGCTAAATCACGTTTCGTGGGTGATTGCGTTAGAGTGTAACCTGAACAGCTCCTTAATTGCATAGCACACGATCAATCATAATCTGAATCATTTTGAAGGATATTGCTAATCCATTGCTTCATATTTTCGAATAAATTGTCTGCTTATCAACGTAAATAACGCAATTAATGTTGTTGAACTGACAAAATGAAACAGATTGTGATTGACAGTGTTACGCAATTAGGGTGCTGGGGTTGTTTACACTTTGATCAGATACTATTGGAACAGACCATAGGTACTCTTATGGCCGATGTTATTGACAAAGAAGTGAATATTGAACCAAACACAGTCATGTTACAACTCAAACATGACCACACTTTGATAGTGCAACAATAATTTTAAAATTTTCCATCTAAAAATCATCTCCCGTTGCGTGAACAATAAAAACATAACAACTTGGCCTCGGAAGTAATTACATTTTACAGCTAGCTTGGCTTAAGACTCTAACAAGAAAAAAACTGGGCTAATCAAAACAATGTGGACAGTAAAATGACGGCATCGTCAGCCCAAACATTCAGAACTTACCGTAAGATAACGGGTGATATCTTAACCTTTCCGTTTTTCCCACTGCGAGACGAATCCATGACTTGTCAGAATATTCAAAACTGGAGCAGAAACATGCCGGTAAAGCCCTGATAAACAACTAATTAACGTGCTAATTGACGTGCTTGAGGGTCACCCAGGGCTTTACCGGTTAAGATGTAAGAAGAACTAGGGAAAGAAAGAAGGAAAAAGTATTTATTCTGCACAAACTAAACGCACATTACAACAAAAAAACAAAACAGAGTGGTAAAGCTTGTGGTTCTTCCACACGGGTTAGGCAACATTAGCCGTGGTCGGTTGGTCCGTTGATGAGTGACCATCTATGAGATACATACCGAGACTCCCTCCGTGCCTCGGAAAGCACGTTAAGCAGTTTGGTCCTGGCTGTCAGTCGTGGATGTTTGACTGTCGTTAAGGGCCCAAAAGTCTTACAACCAGTCTTACCAAGGGATATCGTGTTACCCAGTTACTGGGTTGTCGAGGTCCGATATAGTAATACTAATAATAGTCCATAGTAGTAATTTCTTTCCAAACTTCAGTACACATTACATCAATGATGTCTCGACCCCTGAACTGTATGATATGCAGTCAATTCATATAAAATACTGGTATTCAGTTCCAACATAGTTGGGGAAAGCCTGGGCAGATGATGTAAAGAGAACTTGTGTGGCGTAAACCGATAGAAATATCAACAAAAGATGTCAAAGTCAAATATTTATTTGCAAACTAAGTGTACATTTTGGTGTTATTCTATAATGAAGGTACTTACTTACAACTTAGCGGTCTTTTCCAGGCATCGCAATTTTGAGGGTTATTTAGCATTACAAAATAAAATAACTATGCTATTGACACGATTTTACATTAATAATTTCAATAATATAGTAGGTATATTACTCACTCAAATAAAAAAAAAAAACGAAACCTCTGACTTTTCGGAAACACGTGCGTATTGTATAATTATCACTTGCTTCAAAAACGGTGAAGGAAAACATCGTGAGGAAACCGGCATGCCTGAGAGATATTTCTCGACGGAATGTGAAGCTAAGTCAGAGGCCCAGTGGATTTAAAACTCTGAGTCCAGGTTAGTCACTAAACACACGAAAAGAAGGTATTTTAATAATTAAATTATTCTCAAAATGGTGAAGGTTTCAGAAAAATACACTTGATAGATTTTACGTGATTCTCAGTTTTTTATCCGCGTTTGACATAAATTTACAAATAAATTTCACAATCTAATATAAACATAATCTAAAATATTCCTAAATTAAGTTATTAATGCTCTAATTAAACATATATTTTTTTCCAAATCATTACCACTACTCGTTAAGATGTGATCTTCAGCATAAAATCATTAAAAGTCGGTTTTCGTCGCCTTAAGTTGATAGCCAATTTCCTTAATTGAATTTCCCTGACTTTAAAAACTTTACAACGACATAATATAGGTTCGGTGATTAAATTTTCACACCTACACTAAGTGTAACAGTACGTACAAAACATTGTCACTATGCACGCACAAACGTTTTTACATGCATAGGACTCAATACAATGATATTCTGCTGTGATTACAAAACCTTATTGTTACTGGATTGACGTAATAATTAGAGCAAAAAGGAGACCAATTATGTTATTTATTAGGTACCGACAGGCCATTATATTATAATATGTCTCGTTGGTCTCCTGTGTCGGGCAAAGTGATATCTGGTTTTACAATCTGGAATTTCTCAGTAGCAGCCCGGATTCTGGATTTGTGCCCGGTTGATGGCAATAGGCTCGCCCCCTATTACATGGGACTTAAACATAACTGGCGAAATGTGGGTGTACTATATAGGTAGGCCTCTGCCTAATCCTTCGGGGAATACGAGCGTGATGTTATGCTTTATATTGTAATATCTATGGATACTATAGATTGATAAATCTTTGGAACGTATCTATTTTTAAAAACGTCATTAGGTACTTTTAAAGTACTTAGGTACGTAGGGATTGTAATTACGTTAGCAGTGTGATTCAAATTCAAAAGTCATTTATTCAAACTAGGCTGAGAATCAGCACTTTTCGAACCTCAAAATTACATAAGACAGTCCCCCAAAACGCCCACCCTTCACCACTTCCTAGTGCGTTAGCTGGGAAGAAGAAGTGGCGCAACAAACTCCCCAGCAGCACAGCTGTCTGATCAATTAGAAAGAAAAAAAATGATTCTATGTAAGTTATAGTATTCAACATAATTACCCTAATTTAAATTATTATCCATATGTTAGCTAGCACACGCCAATATACCAAACAAAATCATCGAGAACTATACTCGGGCAGAAATAAAAACTTAACGTAAACAAAACTCAACATCTTAATAAAATGATGATATAAGAGTTAAGGCGTTCTATCCACCCTACTATGTAATTAGTTTTACGAAACCATACCAAATTGCTGACCTATAAATGAACGAAAACGTATGTAGATTTCCATAACCTAACTAGCATAGCTATTCACAACCATTCGCTTCTAAGCGCTGTACAAAAATCGGAAACCCGAAAATGCTGACAGTCTAAACCAAATAGACGACCACTATTCTTCCGACCGACGCGACGGCTATTTGCTATCGGGGATTAGACAAATCAGGTAACCCAAAATGTGTTATTCTTCGAATGGTTGTGAAGCTATGCTGGTATTTCTGGCGTAAAAACGAGGCGAACTTAGCATCTCCTTTTTCGATGAATATTCTATCAAAACAATTCCGACAAATAAAACCGCGCCAACGATCTGAATAATAAAACATCGATAATTTCTATATTGCGTCTAGTAAAGCGCAACTATCACAGACATTAACTAATGCAGCTATCCCACGAGCTCTATAAACAGTAGGTGTTTTTGCGCGGCAACACTGCGGCTAAGTGCGTATCCGAATTGTTTTTATGGCAGAACAACCGGATGTCGAGCCAATAAACCATTGATTGTATGTAGTTTTTAATTGTAACTAGGATTGGTCAGTTGTATTCATAACAAAATAGAGGTATTAAAATTTTCGAATACATACTAGATTTCTAATTTCACACACTTTTATGATAATTTTTAATTGAAAAAATACTTGATTACTTACTTTCTTTCTGTCAGAAAAAATTGACTTTTATATCCGCCTTACATATTTTATTATAGAGTAAAATTTAAATTTATTTTCGTTACACTTCAATAAAATCAAATAAAATAAAAAATAAATTCGACTGAGGAAGAAAGGAAGCATTTTTCTTAGTTAAAGAATCTTTGGTTTCCTTTCTGTCAGGCAGGCTAACAAGGCGCTGTTTTGTCGTGCTTGTATCATATCCGGACTTGCCAAATCTTCTACATCTCATTCGTCTATCCGGGAAACTGTTAAAGCATCTACTTCCAATATTCCTCTCGAGGTCTGTCTACAGTCTGCAACAAACGATCTCGGATTGGACTTAGAGACTTAGATTCAGCAGCACGGTTGCGAACCTGTATTGCGGCTTTATTTATTTAATCATTTAATTCAAGCAACAAGTCTCATAGCGTTAGTAACAAAAACTTAAAAAATATGTTAGTAAAACATTAACACAGAAACAATTTGTGACATCATTGCTGCAAGGTATCACTCCCAGCTGATACCTTGCAGCAGTGGCTCACAAACGCACAATCTAGCTTGCTTGCTACCATAGACAGGATGCTGTTGGTGCTGCTCCGCACCCTACTAACCAGGGATGCGCACCGCTTCCGCATCACAGTGTATAAGCAGTCCACGCGAGCTTCAGCAAACATCCTTGACGCGCTGCAGTATCGACGCAACCCCATCAGCACCCTGAATGCGTTATTGTATTGAACGCGAAGGGCGCCGTATGATTTCTCATGATGATTTCTGCTTTCCATCCTAGCCAAATCTTGTTCTGAGTGGGAACAAGATTCTCCTTCGGGATTTCTCACACCCCGATCTCCAAATCGACCATCCTTCATGGCCTACAGAGACTTCAAACGATCACAGGAGACGCTCAGCTTATTGCATCTAAGCTTTCTATTTATGTATCCTGGCCAAATCTTATCCTCACCTGTCCTTAGCGGTCTCTATAAGGCCCAAAAGATTTCCGATGATCTCTAAAGACTTTCGATCAGCTTATTGCAGCATTTAGGTTTCCAAATATGATTAAATCTAACTTGTCTCTTGGGATATCAGTTTGGAATACACGCTCAAAGGAACTCCTACCGATGTTCCCATCTATGTCTACAGTCTATACCTCTACAACAAACGATCTCTAGAGACTTTCGTTCAGCCCGTCATCAATGTCACGTACCTCGCGGCAGATGACCTCGTTTCGTATCCGATCTAATCGAGTAACGCTGCACGTTCAACGTAACATCGCCATTGTCGTGACACTGATCAGTCGCACGTGTCGTTTTAGGAGGCCTACTTAGTTTCAATACCGTATCATGCAAGTGTATTTAATTTTTGTGCTGTTTTGCGTATCCCAATTTTTTTTTTTTGGGGTTGGAAATTATCCTGCTCTGGGCGGAGCAGGAGGGTGTGTCAGACTTTTACTGACTAAAACCCACCTGTGTTCCTTCCGTTGCCTGTGTGCCGGGGTCGCGATATCCCTTTCAGACAAACTCGCAACCCTGGCAGGCATTGGCCCTTACGGACCCCGTCAGTTGGTGCTGACATCTCATTGAGGCGCGCGTGGAACACAACACGCCGTCGACCCGTGTTTTGCGTATCCCTGGGTTCGTAAATGGCACCTGTTGTTTTTCAACGAAATCAAGAATCTATGAAATTATGACCAACCGAGGCTTTTTTTTTGTGCCGCTTCTACGTAAGTTTTTGCGTGTCCGTCCTTTATTTAGGATGTGTTGATTACTAGGTACCTAATATAAAATATTTGTATAATATAGGTAGCGAAAAAAGCCCTCAGAAAAACATGAGCCCCGTTACTAATAACTTTCAAAGAACACCAAGAGAAGTACCGTCTCGCTTCATTTGTCCTATGTTTTCCCAAGCTAACAAGACAATCTATACGACAATTTGATATAATGAATCATCATAATTTGTAGCGTATGTGCCAGTATATAAGTGCGTTACATATAAGCAAGTAAAGACACGAGACGTGTGAAAGATTCGTATCGGGGGTCGATTATTATGCTAATGACATTCACACGAGGTTACACCCGGTCAAGGTAACTGTGTCATCAATCCAAGCATACTTCTAATGTTTTCTTAATTCATTAATTAATTAGTATCTGGTCGACCGAGCTTTGCGAGCGGGTGAAAATAACATATCGTCCAGGTATACCGACATTGTATCACATTCCTGAGGCTGTGAAAATGGATAAAACGAATTTTCCGATTTTTCGCCCCCGTAAACCCCTATATTGCAACTTTCATAGAAATCGTTAGAGCCGTTTTCGAGAACGTAATTACAAATATAAATATGTATATACAAAAATTGCTCATTTAATAGTATAGGATTATATAGAAATCATTTAGATAAGATTCGTGTTGGTCCAGTGGTTGGGATGACCCGGGTTCAATCCCTAGGAACTTATGACAATTTTTTCTAAATTAACTATCTTGACTGTCGGTTAAGGAAAACAAGTATGAGAGAAACTTGACTTATATTGATGGTGATTCATAATTTATCGGCGATTTCCCAGAACTATATGAGGAAGCGTGGTGATTTATCCTGCCGTCATGAAATAAATGGTCATCATCTACCTAGCCTTTTCCCAACTATGTTGGGATCGACTTCCAGTCTATCCGGATGCGGCTGAATACCAGTATTTTACATGGAGCGACTGCCTATCTGACCTCCACAACCCAGTTACTGGGTAACACGATATCCCGTGGTAAGACTAGTTGCCAGACTCTCGGGCTTCTGACGACCCGTAACAACTGACAAAGATCTACAAATGACATGTGGGACCAACGGCTTAACGATGTTGGTATGTAAATATGCCAGACCCATCCACGGAACAACCGTGGCAAGCGTAGCTTAATCTGATCGATCGACTCGTGCGGCTGTTATTACTTAGCTAAAATATAAAATTAGTCTTTGAGGTAACTGACACTTTGGCAAAATTACGTTATAGGTATTGAATTTTATCTGATCGCTTGTGATTTAATTGGTAGGCAATTATACAAGGGTGCAGAGATTTTTGGGGACATCTTCATCAAAAATCGTATTGTCTATAAGTCTGAAGTATTGTTTAATAACCAGATTATTATCAGGTTATTAAAAAGTTGCGTGTAATGTAATCAATGTAATGTATCGGTTTATGAAACGCGTGTTTTTAAGCAATTAGCAATTACTTTCTGCCAAATCAATCACTCTCAAATTGTTACTTAACTTCTCATTTACGTAAAGTAACCTACCTTTTTAAATGCTCTTCTTTTAAAATTTAATTTAGTAAGTTTTACGATAACGCAGCGATGCCTATATAGGTAATATCTGACGAGTGGTGATTGGAAATGGTGGATATCATTCTTTTATCACAGTAGTACATAACTTATTTTTCTACTTGGCAAAGCTTGCAGAAAATCTTGGAGAAACTTACGGGAGTTTTCAATATTACCGGGTCACTCTGGTGTCTCAGGACTTAGGCAGATTCTTTTAGGGTGTTTTTCATAAACAATACCACATGTTCACATGTTTAGATCTGATCAATATAAATCGATCAATTTACCTTTATCTTTCTACTTTTTCTTCTTCTTTTCTGGTTGATGGGACTTTTTTATATTGCTTGAGCCCAATAGGAGGCCACGTTGATTGTGGCATTAGTGGCGTTCATTAGGTCGTCTTTAGTGCAAGTGAACGGGCACTTAGGACACTCCAGCAAGTGGGACATGGTCTGACCAGCGTCGTTGGATTTTGGATAGGTCAGTAAACCCCCCACTTTGACAGATTGTGTTTGCAGCGGCCTGCCTGGGTACGCAATCGATTGACAGCTTTTCATATAGGCCACTGCAGATCACGACCGGGCGGAAAATAATTCTGTAAGTCTTCCTACTTATTTCGCAAGAAAAACCTCGTCTAAATTCATAGATTCAGCCGAATAAAAGCGTAAGTGCCACATACATATGCATGCGTGCGTATATTTACTTTTCAAATGGAAGACATTTTTCTTCACTATCAAACGTACAATTTTCACGATTGCTGCTGGCCACTAATACTCCAATTACGTTAAAAGCAGCAATCGTGTTGTGTATTCATCCGTCGCTAATCGCCTCTGCGTAAGCGCCGTCGCGTCGTGCGCTCTTATTTACAAGCCGTTAGGTTTAGCTAGGTTTGTCTCGCATTCAGATTTACGTATCTCAAAAAAATATGGAGGCTGAATGATGATTTCAGTATAAAGGTACAGAAACTCTTACCTTTTTCCGTCCATAGGGGTAGAAAGCAGAACCTACGGAACGCCGTACCATCAAAGAAGTTCATATCTAACCAGTTTCAAATCAAAATCCCGTGAACACGATGACCACATCTGTTACCAGCCCGGTTCTATAGTGGCCGAGTGCTGCATGCAAGAATAGTCCTTACGGTGGTTGGATACGAAAGTCTTCGAGTTCTTCTTCTTCGGTACCTACGTTTCTTACATTTTTCTTTTTCTTTCAGTCTCTTCCTGAAACTTCCCTTTTTTTTGCAATTTTTGATCCTGTTTGAGCCATTTTTAGAGCCTCGCCAAATTACAAATATTGATATATTTTAAGCTCGCTTCGACGCTCTAGTCTAAGGTTTTTTAAAAGGCCCATAAAAAATCGTGTCATGTTGTCAGTCCCATATAATCTTCTTAGACAGCCAATATCCAGACTTTTTAAAGCGCCCATCTGTTGAAATAATGTTGGGAGACATTCGTCGACAACTAGGATGTGTATTAAATTCAACGAACTCAGCACAAAACTACCTGATTTGGATATTATGTTCTTTGGTTCCCTGCCGCAATTCAAAACCCTTTTGCGCCGTCATCTATACAAACATTTAAATGACCAATGTCATACTTAGTTAAGCTTATTTTATTTAGTTATTTTATATCTTTATTGTCATTTAAGTAAGTTAGTTTTTTGTTCTTTTTTATTTTAAAATATTTTAATTTGCTTTATGTGAATTGCGGTTGCTTTGTTTTATGTGAATGTCGTGTACACCTGTAATTGGTATACACATAAGAACCCATACCCGTTAACTTTTAATAAATAATGTACTATCGAAGAACTTTATATCTAAGCAGTTTGAAAACAAAATCCCGTGAACACGATGACCACATCTGTTACCGCGCCGGTTCTACAGCCGCCGAGCGCTGCAAGCAGAAATAGTCCTTACGGTGTATAGATATGAAGTGCTTCGATGGTACAATGTATATGCTGTTGGTGTACCTATTTTAAATAAATAAAATTCTAAGAAAAAAATCGATTTACGAGCACAAAATCTAAAAAAAACAGCTAAATTTATAAACTGGGCCGATGACACCGTTTTTAAGCTCCTTGACAATTTCCTCTACTAGCAACCCTAGCTGCGCATGCGTTACTATTCAACATTCATTTCGTATCCAAGACACTGTCTAGTTAAATCACGGCCATGGCAGAGCCGCTCATTAATTGTGAGAGAAAACTAACTCGAACCGACGGAAAGAAATAAAGAAAAGGTGTTTGATTGATATAGGATGATTTGCTTTTAGATGGCTTGATTACTGGTGAGGTGGAGAAACAAATGTATGTTCTACCGGTTCTGCTATAGCGGTTTGTGGAATTTACTGCTAATCGCGTAGAAAATTTGAAGGTTATGACGATGAAATATTTTCGTAGAGACCGGAAAATCTTGAAATATTTACCTAAGTTGGACAGTTGTTACTTTATTTTATTACTAACTTTTGCCCGCGGCTTCGCCCGCTTTTACTTCGCAAATTACCCCACAGGTAGGTAAAACCGGTATCTCATTCAAAACTGTTCACCCGTTTTTAGCGTGAAACCGTTACAAACAAACAAACTCACTTTCGCATTTTTAATATTATTTTATTTAGGATTTTCATCCATTCATTTTAAATGCCAGCAATTATATCGAGCTTTAAAAAAAATAGGAAATTGAAACGAATTATCTACTAGTCCTAGTGTAGAGACCGCGTATCGGCAAGTGTAGTGTGGGACTAACGACCGTAAAGCTTCGTGCAGACCAGCGCGACGCGACAGAGCGACGCGACACCGGTTATTGTTATACCGTCAAGTTTACTTAGAAATTGTTTTGTTCGTGTCGCGGCGCGGCGTCGCGTCGCGCTGGTCTGTACGAGCTTTAAAAAGGTGGCTGGGTCAGACAGGATACGATAGGTGGAAGACAGGGGGTGATGGCGCAGCCTGGACGAGGCCATGTCCAGCAGTGGATTGCGATACACTGAGTTGATTGTTGATCTAGTTTCTTAAATATCGAGTTTCAGATTTGTTTTTAAATAATTGTCAATTCGCATTTTTTGCAATGCCAATTCGTAAATTCGAGGTGTCAATTCGCAAAAAATCGCAGAGTCAACAGAATTATACAAAAATCCACAATTTGATGTGAACATTGCACCCTACAAGACGCAGTAGCGTTGCACAAACGTCTATCATTGTAATCTTGACCCACATTAAGGAGTATAATTTTAATTATAACCGACGTGCAAATTTTACTCACCCGAACGCCGCGTTGCCTACTCTTGCGCATATAACGCAAATAGTTTTATTGTTGCAAAAGTTTTCGCATCATTTTATTTTATGTCCTTAGCTATTAATTTAATAAACAACCTCTTACTATAAATATTAAGTTTTGTGGTAAAAATAATATTTAAAATTATATGAAGTATTTCTAATTGACAGTCTTTTTTTTAAATGTGTTAACGATTTTTAATAAAGTCGTTAAACTAGTGTCCAATCTTGGATTTTAATTGCATAGAAAATATTAATCTCAACAAATTTTTTTTGACACTCATTAAATGAATATATGTATAAGGTACCTACGACAAATTGCCGTAGTGTGTAAATAATTATTTTCCGTGACTACCTACTAAAATTATTTATATGTATAACCGCAATAAAAAACAAAAAAAAAAAAAAATTACGTGAGCGCTTATGCAACATATACTTTACGTTTTTCACTTATTTTCATGCGGCTCAATGAATCTGTCGCGATTGATGTCGTGACTAGTGGTCGTTTGATTCTCGACTGTGCTATTTTTGTGATCTACTGCATTCGTTTGATAAGTTATATCGTCGAATTGTCCACACTTATCACCTGATGTGCAATAAGTAAGGAACACTAAACGTTGTAATTAAACTAGGTTGTGTTTTGAATATAAATGTTACTCTCTCGTTGATTGAATGTGATAGTTTATAGTTTCTACGAGATTTCTTGTTTTGATAGTTAGAAGTTGCTGTATACAGGTTGTATCAGAAAGGTGTGATTGCCAACTTTTTTTACATCAAATATAGTTATTCGTAAATACTATATTTGATATAAAAAAGGCCATCGCCAGTAAAAATATAGTAGATGGCGAAAAAATATAGTTGGTATGTTCCAAAAACATTTAAATTCCTTAAATTCATATTTTTTGGTTAATTGGTTTTGTTTTTTCTCATACCTAATTTATATTTTTACCCTCTATTTTGAGTCTAAATTACGGTTACAAAATACTATTAATTCAGCTTTTATGAGATTAATACTGGCCCTATTGCGATCATCTCGCCATTTTGTATTGAAAAAAAATATGTAGGTAAGTAAATAAAAAATAAATCTTAAGAAATGTAGTATTTAGGTCTCTTATATACAGGGTGTAAAAAGACACATCACAAAGCCGTAAACTACGCATACTGTACGTATAGCTAAGTAGCTTTGCGCAAAAATTATTGCTGGGAACCGTATTTTTTTTTTTTTAATAAAAAAAAAACAAGTTTTTATTGCGCGCAATGTAACGCGAACCCACGCTTGAATGAACGGATTCAGTGTTAGTTAAGCTCCGCCCCTACGCTACGTAGGTAGGTACTTGTTGTTCATTGCGTTTTTGTAACTTCAAATGCGTAATCTGTTAAGATAAATCTAAAATTCAGGTAATGTTTGTTTGGAAAAAAGTTTCGTATTATCGCATAGAATTCATTTTCGTGAAAAAGTAAAAAAAAAAAATGCGACTTTGACCTTCAATATCTCCAGAACCAGTGGATTCCCAGGTATGGTCTAGTGGAAAAAAATGATGCAAATAATGGGTAGAATATGTGGCTTTCGGCTTCGGAAAGTGTCTTTTTACACCCAATATAGTAGGATACTATATTATATAGTAGGGTTGGCAACCCTAGTGGTCGACAAGTGGTCAACTTTCTTAATGGGACCAAAATCGTAATCGCGAAAAAAATATCAGTCGTCCTATACATTTGCGGGCGACTGATAATTTTTCGAGCTTATTATGTTGGTCCCATTAAGAAAGTTGTTCAGTTTGATGGTCGGAACGACACCTTAATTTTGACCACACCTTTCTGATACACCCTGTATTATTTTCTGCGTATCTACTATTCAACTTAAAAGTAGGTAAGTATCTACTAATACACAACGGTGATAAAGTTTTAATAGTATACATTTTATTATTATGCTTCGTTGATCCATAAAGAAATAATGTTCCTAAAATCCTAATTATTCTGACACTTACGAAAATAGCAATGCCTACATATTAATAATAATATTAAAAGTGATGTAAACAAACACATAAACTTGTACGTAGAGTTAAGTTTTATCGAAGCTTATTGAAACAAAATTTAGTAAAGAATATACGTTTACGTTACAAAATATCATCAATATTAATATAAACAGTAAGCTTATAAACTTTATGGTCTTTAATAAGTTTATATATTTAATAATTGCAAGCGATTGCAGATACAGAGATGTAGGTATGTTGGAACATAACTTTGTATCGATTCAATATTCGAATCGAGAGCTCGAAACTCGAAGTAACCAACCGATGTTCGCTGATCGAATGAATTTATCGATTTATCGCTCCAAGATACTGATAATCGAGTCGATATCTTCTCGACAGATGATTATTCTCGAGAAGGGCTGCTTGACTATTTATGAAGATTGCGACATGACTGCCAACTCATTGTTTTGCAATTCTGCAATAAAAAACCGGATAAGACGTAGTCCTAGGTAGTCATAGTACTTAAATGTTGCAACGAATTGTCGATGATTGCTTCGGTGCGTTGATTCAATGAAAATCAATCATCTAAATCCTGACAGAAGATTAATCTGAATCCGATGAAAGACCGGTCTTAGCACTGATTGATATTACTAATGGTTATGTTGCTCAATCAAATTTTGCTATTTGCGTATGAATTGAAAAGGTTTTCATTACACAAACGCATTTGGGCTAAGGTTGTTTTATGCTATGAATACTGAATTCTTAGGGACAATCTTTAAAAAATCTACCAATACAGTTAGGTATGTGTCTACACATCACTGCATGCCTGAAAAAACAACAATAATGAGTTACGGTTCACAAAAAAAAACAGTTTTCAAGTAAAAATAGAAATGTCGTCAGTAAACTCTGAAATAGAGCGATACAAAAAACAACACGAGGCACGCCTAACCATGCACCCAAACCCACTAGTTACGGAACTGTTAAACCCGACAGCGGAAGTAAAAAGGCTGAAGAAGAACCACACCTTCTATGAGTGGGAGGCGCAGCACTGAGTGCTCCACCACAACGCCATTTGACATGGAACGAATTCGCCTATGGTCTGACGACCGATTGCAAATAAAAATAACAGAAAAAAAATAAAAATTGAACATTCCATAAATAAGTGTATCATGGGTGTCTGTACTAATGATAAAAATCTTTTTATAACAAACACTAACGCCTTCCGAACTAGATTACAGTAAAAACAAAGTTTTTCGAACGTGCTAAATGGTTAACTTGAAAAAATATATAAAATCTAGAAAGACTGGCAGCACACAAACGGTCATAGTTATTAAATAAAATAAAAAATCATACTCTTTCTTCAGATGTCGAACAGCTGACTCACAATCTGTATTATCAGGAGACACAATATTTCATTCCTCTGGCCATTTGCTTCGGAATTTAGCCCAGCTGCCCAACATTCCACAACTAAGTAGACTAGATCATTCTGTTAGGGCATGAAATCACAAGCCACGGTACTGAACTACAATTTGCTCTGCCCGCGTCTCTAATTTAGCCTCTTTAATCTTACGAGATCATTGATTGAGTCTAAATAGTTACTGTGTTTGATTGGCGAAATGGTGAGGGCAATGAATGTATAGCTGTGAAATATAAATGCAGCAGTGGAAGTTTGCGGGTTGAAAGTCGATATTATGATGAACGAGGTCTTACTAAACCATGTTCTTCTTTTTTGGAATATTCACAATCATTTTCGTAGCCGTACCTACATTTCTTTTAAAGTTATTTTATCTCGGACAGCAACCCAAGCAGTAACATTGATACTAAAATAAAGATCATGGTGATTTTGACAGTGAAGGCACCCTTATCGCGTGACGCTTCTCTGGTGCAACAATTTCTATGAAAACTTCACGGAAATTGTTCACCTGTTCGCCTTTATGCTAAAGCACCATGATCTTTATTTTAGTATCAATAATATTGTTGCTTGGGTTGCTGTCATAGATAAAAAGGTGAAAGGAACGATCGTCAGCCGCAGTACTGCCGAATAGTTTAACTATGAAAATCACCCTTACTATGATGAAAATAAAGGCGCTGCCAAAGTCATATATTTATTATATCAGCATGGACATGCGGTTGACTGCACAACAGAACCATAAGTAAACTAGAAACGTAGAATCGTAATTAAATCTGGAATTTCAAGCCTACCATGTCGCTTTCCTTGGCGACAGAAAGAAAGTAGCGTGCACATTGTTTCTGCTCGTTTACTTCAAACCTTACGTGTGGCGCAAGCGCAAAACCTTTTGACGTAACACAAGGTTCAGTGGAGGAATTAGTTCCACATTGGAATGCCTCTGTGAGTACCTACCAGAGAATTGCAGGTTCATATGCGTGACCGTTACGAATGTATAGATTATATGTAACTGCTTTCACGAAAATGAATAGTTTTCCCTTTTTCATGTACTTACCGATGTTTTGTTTTGTTACAGACGTTGATTTGGATACGGGATACTGCTGTTTTGATGGTAAGATAGCTTCATCAACATTTAATTAATATCTTGAATTCTTGACTATTAAAATTTTCACCAGCACTTGTGAGTCAGGGCGTCATAGGAGATATCTATGGTCTAGGGCAGCGTTTCCCAAACTATGGGTCGCGACCCACTGGTGGGTCGCGAGTGACTATTGGGCGGGCCTTGAAAAATTTATTTTGAAATACTCAAATAAATTGGAAGTAGGTATCAAACATAAGGCGATTAAAAGTAACTAAAATTGAAGTTGATGCTAAAGCTCTAGTGAAAAAAAATAGGAAACAAATACATCCTTCTCATTGAAATAGCACTCCTTGTATTTAATTAAGTATTACAATTTTCGATAGTAACTGAATGTATTTCTTATGTGTACAGTACTTCATTCATAAATAAATAAGCCTCTTTTTTTTCTCCATGACGGCTAAGAGGTGAGTCCCGAATTTATTAGTTTTTGTAAGGTGGGTCTCGGTTCAGGCAACTTTGGGAACCACTGGTCTAGGGTTTACTCAAACAGACATAGAGACGTAGAAAATATAATATAAATAAAAGTAGCACTAATTACTGGTAAAGTCAATGATGATGACGGTGATGTCGTGAAAGAGTCAGATGACTAAATTAATTTCAAGTAACTTTTTAATAACACCTATGGAACAAAATGAGGGAGGCCGTTTGTCATCACCACGTCAGCGGGCCGTCAGCAAGAATGAAATGACGGCGCCGAACTAGCAATACATACATTTACTATGTCACGTTCGGTTCGAATAATCTCATATCTCGTTGACGTCCCGTTAACGGTGGCAGTGGACAAACATTGTGTGACAAACAGTTTATAAATTTTATTTCTCAAAAAACTTAGTAATATTTTACAGAAAATAGTTTGGCAGTAATAGTTTCTAATATAAGGGATGTAGCCACTGCAAGCGAACAAGGCAAAGCCTGTATTTCGTCTTTCAGTACCTTTTCCCTAGATATTTTAACAGTAAAATCCTAACAAAGCAAATATGTTTGGTTGTTCTACTAATTAATTATACGTTTATTTTAGTTACTAAAGAGTTAACTCAAAGTAATAAACGGAGACTTGCAAACTTTTACTCGTAATAAAATAAAATAATGGTTATGATTATGTACGCTTTTACAAGTGTCCAACATATTACAAGTGTTATTAACTCGTAACGAATAAGAGCTGATTACCAGCGTAAAAACGTAGCAAATAAACAATCTAAAGATAAATCTATTTATTTGTAATAATATTGAAGACCGTTGTTGACCCCAAAGCGTACGGACAAAGGTGGAATGAGCTGGACAACAATTTAAGAATGTGCTACAGGCTGGGCCAGGCATGGGTCAATTGAGAAGAAATACGAAAAGCACTTACAATAACAAACAGTAGCAAAGCAGTACAGAAGAAAGTAACATATAGAACACTTGGGGGTGTTTTCAGTGATAGCCTAGTGCTGTAACCGTCAGACTGCCGAGTCATACGAGTAGGTCTCGAGTTCGAACCTCTGACTTTTCGGATTCATGTGCGTATTGTAAAAAACGGTAAAGGAAAACATCGTGAGGAAATAAAAAGCCTGAGGGATTTGACGACGGCATGTGAAGTAAAGTCGGAGGCCAACGGCTTTATCACTCTGACACCAAGTTAGTCACTAACCACACGAAAAGAAGAAGAAGAGGGGTTGTTTAGAACACAACATAGCAGTAGCAGTTGCAATCAATCCTAGAGTTAGGATAGAGCTCTTAGATCCTCCTAATCTGACTGCAAGAGCTACTAGATTAGTTGACGATCTATAAAGCCAATGTTAGTGTAAGTGCCAAGAATTCTAACAACCTACCTACTTTCTTACACCTATTAGCAAATTACTATGCGTATTATACCCTACTATTGAGTACTGAACTAAATCTCGCGAGAAGTGCGATAATTATATCGAATTACCAACTAATCGGTCAATCGATCGATGCACTCGCGCGTGTTACGTTACGTTCTATAGGAAGTGAGTGGTCGTCTGCGATAGATCGTACACACGTTTCAGGAAGGAATTTGATTGATGTAGGTATTACGAGAGGAATTGGTTCAATCGATGGTGGAAAGCCTTCTTTCGGTTTCATTTCAATCAACTCAGCCTGTCCACAGCTGGACATAGGCCTCTCCCAAGCTGCGTCACTTATCCTGCCCTCCACCTACCGTATTCAGTCTGCCCCAGCCACCTTTTTAGCGTCGTCGGTCCATGTAGCCGGATGTGTCCCACCCACATTACGCTTGCCAGTTGCCGATACGCGGTCTCTACTCCAGGAATCGTCTGCTCCACCGGCCATCGGTCCTTCGACAAACATGGCCAGCCCAGTGCCACTTCAGTTTGCTTACTCTGCAAGCTATGGTTTTTTCCGGCTTCGTTTCTGATTTTGTCCTTTAAAGAACTAAATATTGCTCGCCATTTGCTGTGGTATGATGAGAGTCAGCGTAAATGCCACTGGCATTATCGACATTTTCATCGTTTATAAAATAAAATAGATCTACATCATATTCCTTTAATAGCTGCTCATCAATAAATAAAGTCTCTTCAAGTTAATGGACACATTACAAGATATAAACGGTATCGAAGCATTTAATAATTATGATCGACCACAACTTTTACTTTTCCGTGGCATTTGTTTGTTAATGTCTGTAACAGTTACGAAGAAACTTTCTTGCTTCAATAAAAGCAGAGTTATTTTGAGATAACTGTTTATAAATAAACTTGCAATGTCAATAAAGCGAAAGTTTTGGCGGTGAATAAAATGTGCATATGTATGCCTGACTGCGAAATTGAGTAGGTCAGGGTTATCGTCCGCGTTTCCCCGGATTTGTCCTGAATTATACCTATCAGTGTATAAATCTAAAGAATCATGTTTCATGTGCTCAGCTCTCTCATTTCCTACACTATTGTTTTTGTCAACTAGTTCTGCTGCTCTACGTTCTTATATGAAGTCATTTACAATAAGATCTGGAATGCTTATTTTTTTTTAAATTACCTGTAGGTGCTGTCCCATTGCTGGGTAAAGGCCTCCCCAAGTCCATCCAGGAACACTTTTCTCGCGCTACGTCGTACTAGCCCTCAAAGCTTTAATCGTTAAATTAATCAAAGCCTATTTATACAAACAAACAAACATATATAAATACACAATATGTAATAAAAACCTTTCCAGTCTGTGATGGTATTGTTAAGTATCGTACTGACAGTATATGTATGTGGAAAATTACAGGAAACAATAAATAAAAATACCACTTTTTTATGGGGTATTTTACGGGACTATTAGATGGGGCTCGGGCGGCCCTTGTATACCGGGTGTCTACAAGTCATAACGTATGACCCCTGTTGAAGATTTGCAATTTTTTTATGGATTTTGGTACTAAAAATGTGAATTTTAGCAATAACTTTTTATTTTCAATAATAATAAAATAAAATAATAATACCAGCCTTTACTCTCCCACTGCAGGGCCAAGGCCTCTTCTCATACAGAGAAGGCACGAGCATTGATCACCACGCTTGCTCAAGACGGGTTGGCGATTTCAGACTTATATTAACTATAAAGTCCAGGTTTCCTCACGGTGTTTTCCTTCACCGATGTCAGTAATGTCCAAGATGGTGGTACCTGCACCATTTCGACTTAATACCGATATTGGTAATTATAAAATAAATTAGTTACCTACTTCATACGGAAACAACACACTATGGAAACACCTATATTGCTAAGTTAAACTGTTTATAACAACTGCCTTCTTCATTATGTTCCTAAAGTTAAAACTTAAAGTGCTTGTGTGCAATACTACACACAGTCAAGAAAAACTCGTTGACCCACTGCAGTCCCAGAATGGAACATGGAACTTGAAGCAAAAACATTTTTGAATGAAACTCGATTGGGCAACATTCAATTTCATTCCTTTTCAATTATAACTCGATGATCGAGCAGTTTAATTCGAATGAAAGCGAATCAAAGAATCATTACTGGCCGCAACGTAACTGCGATTCTTTACGACTATTTTCCAATAACTTAGCGACCGATGTCATCTTGTAATGTCGTAAAAACTTGAATAAGTCAATCTATTTTATTGTTGTTTCACAATAGTTTCGATATTATAAATTATATTTCTTGTGATTTGATATTTTTCAAGAAATGAATCACCTACTTTTCTACCTAAGTAATTTCTTACTCAGTTTTGAGTAAGAATGTATAATATCATAGCTTAACTAAAATATGGCGCCGAAAAATTCCAATTTCGAATTTATTGTTTTATTTTATTTATTTATTAGGTATACCTAAGTTGTTATTTATGTTCAGTTCATTTAAATCCTAATTAATATAAATACGAAAGTGAGTTTCTCTGTTTGTTAAGCTTTCACGCTAAAACGGCTGAACGGATTTGGATGAAATTTGGCACACGGGTAGACCATGATCTGGAATAGGACATAGAATACTTTATATCCCGATATTCCCACGGGATCGAGGCTTATGCGGGTGAAATCGCGGGGCGCAGCTAATATAATATTATACCTAAATGCGAAAGTGAGTTTGTTTATTTGATTGTTACGCTTTAACGGTAAAAGGACTTAACGGATTTGCATGAAATTTGGTACACAGATAGACCATGACCTACATAAAGGGCATAGGTTTTTTTTCATCCTAGTTCACAGAAAAAGTCGCGGGCAACAGCTAGTTCTTAAGAAAGAAATAATATACTAGAAATACAAAACATTCTAAAATATCACAGCAATTTCGACGGTTACTTGTTTCCGCATAATTAATTTCTAATTTAACTTTGCCTAACCGATTTCCTTTTCGCATGCGAGAATTTGCAAAATCGATATTATCCTTGATAGAAAGCCCGCGAATCGACCCACTTGTGTCAATACATTCCTTAGGGTCACGCTGGAACACCGTTCAGTAATCAGTTTTATTCGGTAACTACCTGCGCCCTGCGGTTTCAGCCGCATAAGTCTCGATCCTGTAGGAATATCGGAATAAAACGTATCCTATGCCCTAACCCAGGTCATGGTCTACCCGTGTGCCAAATTTCATCCAAATCCGTCAGGCGTTTTAGCGTGAAAGCGTAACAAATAAACAAATTCACTTTTGCATTTATAATGTTAAGTTAGGATTAAGCACCTTCGTACAATGGCAGAAGGAAAAGGCTGAGCAATTTTCAAATGTAGATACAATTCTTTTCTGAATGGTGGGCAAATACTTTCTTTCCTACGACTGAAAGCCGACCCCAACATACTCGCGAAAAGGCTAGGCAGATAATGGCAAATCAACGTCAAAGTCAAATAATTTGTTGCAAGTAGGCCGCCCATTAAAAGGTTCTTTTCAACGTCATTTACAAGAAATTTGAATTGATTCTGGTGTTAGTCGGTAAGAATCATAACCCTCCGTTCTTCCCAGAACCCTCCGTCTGGGAAGAACGAATCTATCAGGACTTCCCCGGGGCAAAAAGAACGGGTTCCCCTTTCAAAAGGTAATAGTTTCGTATGAAGAGGAATGGTCAAATAACCCCATATAGTTACTCTTCTTTCGAACTGTCGTTTGCATTGCTAACGTGCATATCCTTTACATCCCTCAAATCTCGATGGTACGTTCAATCCGCTTTGTATTTTTGAGGAAGGCGCGAAATCTATCGTAGTTCGGTATGTAGTTAGTTACCTAACCGTTGATTAAGCCGTTAGGAGATCGCGTGACTTAAACCTGTAGATAATGGTGTAGGATTTAAGATATGGGGTTAAAAGTATTAAAACTTAAAATATTACCTCTCACTTGAACACATTTACAGTTATAAAGAAAATAAGAGATTCGCTATAGGTATTATGCACACTATTAACACATTTAGTTACGAATAATTACTTAGCTAGGTTTGAAAATTCCCAATTCCCGTACTTTATATTGAAAATAAATAGGTATCGTAACTTTGGCTTATTATGTCTGCAAAACCAACAGTCAAATCTACTAAATAGTCGAACCATTAATGTGAAAAAAAAAAGAATTACGACCTGTTTGACCTATGTAGGTATATACCGTTACAATCATAGCTCATCATCACATCATCATCATCATTGCATCGCAAACTGGTCGTAATTTTCAAACAAGATATAAAGAACATATTGCAGCGTACTGGAATAGTTATCCAGAAAGATCCCATTTTGCTCAACACATTCGTTAAATAATAATAACACTTTCAAAATTTTACACGGATTAGGTTACTAAATATACGTTGTCTATTGTATTTTTTACTTTAAACCTTAATATTTCGCAAACGGATCCCTGAATCCAAAAATGTTTTTCACAAACTCACGAACGAATTTGAACGACCTTTCTAACGACACCCCACACCATGGGATAGACGAGAAAAAAAAATGCATCCCCACTTTACGTGTAGGGTAGGTTACCCTAAAAAATTGATAATGCCTAATTACAGCTTTCTAGTACTAACAGTCTCTGAGCTAAGCCGCGGGCAGATGGACAGACGGACATGGCGACACTAGAATGGTTCTTTGTTGACTGCGGAACCCTAAAAACCCAATCGAATGTTCCACAGTTCTAGTAATCTGAGACAAATCGGTTAGTTTCAATAGGGCAATCCTGAGCGTTATGATAGTTATCTTAATATACATAATACCTACCTAGGTAAAGATAAAATCCGACAGCCTAATAATTCGTGACTAATTTTCCCGACTTGAATCTAGCAAACAACTAGAGCAACTGGGTAATAAAATAGACGGCTATTAAATTATTTGACTATGACTAATACTCAAGTTTTCAAGGAAAATGAACGGAAAACCAGTACAGATGAAAATTTAGACGGAAGTTGCTTAACTACTTATTTACATAGATATTTTAGGTTCGCGCCTAGCTTTTAGGGGTATGAGGAACAGGGTGTAAAGTTCACTCATCCACCATAGAAAAGGGAGGATCCTCCGACCAGACGGGTGTCATGTCTGGCGGGCAACTGCCCAGAGGTTGAAGTCGGGAGCTTGTATATATATGTCCATCGCGCGGTAAACTCTAATTGCGCGATGCAGGATTTGTGTGACGTCAGGATATTGTGTGACGTTAGGTCTTTGATGCGTAGTTCGCATGTGGCGATGTAGATGCCGCCACTAAAGCTTAAAGTTCAGATGTCTATCTAACACAGAGGCAGGAATTAATACAGGTATTAGTAATATTAGTATTATATCTAAAGGAAGTAACAAATTAAGTTCTAGATACGTTTCCTTTCATTCAATAGCGTCCGGTTGCGATGGCGGCGACATTCCTTCAAACTGAATAATATTTTCGCTTGCGTAATACCTCTGAGTAATAAAGTTCTAAGCTGTAAGCGACGGCGGGCAGCAATTATTCATGAGGGTTTTAATGAAAATTCACGCCACCAGTTGGCGCTACTATGACAAGAGGTCTTCAATTTCGACAATGAATATAAAATAAATGATGACGATAATAATTCGTTTCATTCATTCGTTCATCATTCAGTTCCGTCTAAAAAAATAAAGGTGCTTTGACACTTGACAGGTGCCCGGACCTGACGTGTCACTGCTGCCACCTAGTGAACGGCATATCAGAAAACCCATGTTTGATAAAAAAAGAAATATAGGTATTATAGCATCTCACCATCAACTCGTACTAAAGCCCCATTTACACGATGCAACTTTCATGCCTATTCCTCGTACTCTTGCATCGTCTAAACACTGTTTAGACTATGCAACTTTTATTGTTGCTTAAGCTTATGGCAAGTATGCCACAGGCAATTAAATTGCACCGATTAAATCAGGCTTAACATTAGTGGGACTGAAAAGAAAATTCGACTAACTTTCAACATTCGAAGCCTCTTTTGTTACTGGCAGTTTGAGAGGGGCAGAGATGAATAAACATATTGAATCATAAAGTAAATGGTACTTAAAATGTGAATTTAAACTAAAAATCAATAAAAATATTTCACGAAACTGCATATTTCTATGTCAAATTCCGCTAACCGCTTATTTATTGGACATTTGTAATGATATGAATGCCATTTAGAGATGCTTAGGCGCTCCTTTGCATATGCAAATAATTATACACATCGTGCATAAGAAAGTGAAATCAATATGCAAATTACCCGCTTAGCAATCTGGAGAAAATTAATAAATATAAATGATCCGTAAATTGTATTTATTATCATTGAAATAATTATTAATTATAGACGTTATTAGATTAAAATGCAGTCATTTTGTTTGAAAGTTGGAAGTAGAGTGTTTTAATTACGAGGAGCAAACAAATTTAATTGATATTCAGACTCGATTGATTATAAATGATTACTCATTAAGTGTTAATAATTGGTTCTAGACACGTAATCTAGTTTATAAAACGTCGCGGCATTTATTTTCTCCCGTCTATTTTACGTTGATTTGCATAATCGGCCAATGTCCCCACTGCTCGGACACAGGCCTCGTCTCTGTGAGGGTGTGAGCGGGCCGTAATCCACCACGCGGACCCAGTGCGGGTTGGTAGATGTTACATGTCTTAGAATTTTCGGTTCTAGGACATGCCGGTTTCCTCACGATGTTTTCCTTCACCGTTTTGAGAGTAGTGGTGATGAAATGATTTACACAAAGGTAAAACGCCACTGGGCCACCATGCCCTTAATTTCGGTTTGATATCACTGTACAATATTCCTTAAATCCTATTCCTTATGTAGGTAAACTTACAATATTTACAAAAATGGTAATAGGTACCCAAAGACGTTATGTTTACTGCTGAGTCAGCCATTTCCTAAGTACCAGTTTCCTTCAATATCATCATCAGGGTCGTTATCAAGGAATAGCGGTAAGGCTTCAATGATGACCAGTTACACCATGTAATTTTTTTTACAAATTAGACGCTTCTATAATGTTATTTTAATTTACGATTTCCTATCGTGTGAATTGTTGACAATGGAAGTAATACCATGGATTTCTAACGGGATGCTTTTGTAGGCAATTTTACATTGCATTTTACGTTACCGTCATCTTTTTCGCATTTGTTCTTCATTATGTTGTTATGGTTAAGTGTCTTTCAATATTTCCTTACTAAGTAGGTACTTAATGTAGTAATGTCGTAAGTGTGAGATTGAAAAATTATGCTAATTAGATCAGCATTTTAAAGTACGGGTATCAGAAGCCCGAAAGTCTTTTAGGTGCATGAGGAACAGGGTGTAAAGTTCACTCATCCTCTATTGAAAAGGGAGGATCCTCCGACCAGACGGGTGTTTTATTTGGCGGGCAACTGCCCAACGATTGATGTCGGATAGTCGGTAGTTATAGAGGGTGTCAGGGACATCGATGATTCGCGTCGATGTCCCTGCCAACCTGTATATGTCGTTCGCGCGATAAACACTAATTGCGCGATGCAGGATTTGTGTGACGTCAGGATTTTCTGTGACATCAGGTCTCTGATGCGTAGTTCGCATGTGGCGATGTACACATCACTCCTGTCTGGAGACCAGCGGTCGATAGTGGGCTGAGTCTTGTATCTTGCGATGCTTCACAGTGCGAGGCCAGCTGAGGTTCCAGTGAGTCGCTGCATGCTGGTAGTCAGGATACCCGTTGAAGCCGTGGGTGCTGTCTGGCTGTGTGACTCGCCTCACGATAGCTTGCGGGAGTGATGATGATGATGGCGTCACGCTGAAGTAGTTGCACGAAGGCTGCGTTGACGTTCATACTTCGGGTCACTAATTTAGGGCCTTAATGATCACGTCGGGGTCATCAATTTAGTATGAGAAACAGGGTGTATAGTTCATCCTCTATAGAAAAGGATCCTCCGACCAGACGGGCAGTTGCCCGCCAGACACAACACCCGTCTGGTGGGAGGATCCTCCCTTTTCTGTAGAGGAAGATCAAACTTTACATCCACAGTTTCACAACCGGTCTTACTAAGGGGTATCGTATTATAGAAGGTCAGCTAGGCAAAATACTGGTATTCAGCTGCATCCGGTCAGACTGTTAGCCGACTCCAACGTACATAGTTGGGAAAAGGCTAGGCAGATGATGAGATCAGCATTTTAAAGAATATGACAGTATGATGTATAGTGTGCATTTTTTCGAGAAGACTTGTGGAGATAGTTTGATAAGTTAAGTTAGTACGAATTTTGAGGTTAGCCAAATAGAAACAGTAGTTATTTGTAAAATGACAAGTATATCAAGTTATAAATATTACATATGGGTAATAAATAAATACATGAGGCGACTTATCGTTAATGTCGGTTTAGCGGCCGTAACATAGAGATTTTATTAGAAACTATAAAACGACCGTAGGTAGTCATCTGTGAGGCTAGTTTTCTATCTTAAAAGATCTTTAGAAATGAAAATACCTTTGAAAATATATCCTTAAATCTTCTTTCGTATGTAGGAGATGCAATTTAATTATTCGCATAGCGAAATAAACTTGTTAAGAGAACTTGATTATGAAAGCCATTAGTGCTATGAAGGCTAAGGTTTCTGACCTCTGTGATCCTAGGTTAAAGACCTTTAGCAGATTAGCTTCTTGTGAACATAAATGATTAAGAAATTACATAAACATTAGCGACAAGTCAACAGCGCATGCATCAGAAAGGAAATAAAGAAAAAATTGTTTATTTGTCACAGAAACACGGGCTTACGAAACTCGAACAAAAAATTAAAACAAATCTATAATTACGAGCACAGAACAGAAAGAGGTATTCCACTTAGAGCCAGTTCAACAGCACTTGTCCGAACCGCACCTGAGCACTTCTACTAACCACACTGGAACAAAATTTTGATAAGTGCAGTTCGGTAGAACAGTTTATCAACGGAAGCTGCACGTCGCGTGACTGCGCCAAGAAGGCTAGAAAGAAGTTAGAGCAACATGAAAGTTCTATTACGGAGATGATTGCTGATAGAGATGTGTGGAAGAATAGAAGTGCCTAGCCAACTCCAAAGAATTGAGATATAGACAGGAGAATTGGTGATGATGCTACAAGGACTTCGGTTCAAAATTCAGGAGCTTCTGATGTCATGAATGAGAATAGAGAAACTATCAGTGAAGTGAAACGATACAAGGCAGTCGTCCGTGGTTAAGAAAGCGCTGAAATAAACAACAATAAGTGTGAGTTTTATTGCAACAAGAAAGTAAAATCGTTTATAAATATTGCTAGTTTCTGCTGAGTTCAGATATTACACGGTGCATTATTGCGCAGCAAACATTGAGTGCAATTTATTATGATGTGGCTGCAAAATGAGGTGTGCTTACTGCTTGTGTTCATTCGTATAGAATTGATTATTTTACGACCGTTTTCAACGCCGTAACAACATATGAAACAATAAGTGTTAGAAAACTCAATCTAGATGAAATCTCTCAAGCACACAATCAATCTTACTTCGTTCCACTTATCAGCAATTTTTTTCTTTTTAATATAGTTGGAGCGACGTACTTCACACATGCTGAAAATGAGTTCAACTGAACTGGAAACAAACTGACTGAACCCAACGACTTTTTGGACTGCTTTCAAGAGAGGTTTTAACTTGGCTAGAAAGGGGGTGACTACTGAGATGACGATTAATAGAAAAGTATGGAAGGAAGGGACATGTTGCGCCGACCACGAATAAATTGGGAGAAGGGTAGGAGAATGATGATTCAAGTGACATTTTGGACATTGAATGAAAAGTGAAAACGAGGAAAATAGCTGATTAATGCTGGATTAGCAAAACTTTATTGACATAGGTAAACAAAACAAAGAGAAGAATAAATAAATAGTGGCATAATGACAAAGGGACGAATATCAAAGGAGTAACATTGTCATAATTGTCACAGATATGTAAAAATTGACATACAGTCAGAGTCTTAAAGAATACCATGTCTTAAATTATAATTGAAATTGTTAATGTTACGCAAGATTGTAATGATCAAGCAAAGATAACTAAAATCATGATGGCGATAATTTTGCTTTTGCTTCAACTTTTTCTTTTCACACTTTAAAACCTTCAACACAGAATATACAAGTTATGTGATAATATTCGTTGGAATGGTAACGGTACAACCTTAAGCAGGTATGTAAGGTGAGTCAGCTGAGGCCTGCCAAGCTGGCATGCACGTTGAAATATCTCTGCATGTATGACACAGAGCGAACGGGTGACTTTAAGCTGACCGCATGAACGTACGTATTGAATGTGAAGGATTTTGAAAATGCAGGCTCAAAAATAAATTTGATATTTTATTCCTGAATATTGGTTCAAAAACACGTCAAAAATGATTTATGTTTATAACAAGATGAGTTCGGGGTTTTCGGCTTCGGGGGATTCGACTACTCTGAAAATAAATACAGAAACAAACTCAGATATCACAGTCTCTTAAAGTCCAGACATAATCTTGGTCAGGCCATGTCAGAACCATGCATATTAATGTCTGAGATAGCTGTGAGAATACGTAGAACGTAATAAATGTACTACTGCAGTAAATTTGTAAAAACAGGTGAACCATAAAAGTCGGAAATGCTCTTGAAATTAAATGGCGTGGTGATTGTGATGAGTTTGGTAGAAAATTGAATGTTGTCACTAGTTGTAGGCTGAACATGTAGCCTGCGACTAAAAGACCATCCATTATTTTTTCAGGGTACAGATTGGTGAAACGTAACATTAAATTACACATTAAAACAAATTCGCCTAGTTGATGTGTTACATTTCATGTTGCATAAATGACTCGTTGCTCTAGTGGTCGCAAGCGCTACTTACTGCTGATCATGTGGTCCTGGGTACGATTCACAGGTTGAGTAAAGTGTTATTGGGTTTTTCCATTAGAAATTTCTCAGTAGCAACCCGGAGTCTGGATTTGTGGCCGGGTGATGGCAATAAGGCTCGCCCCTATTACATGGGACTGAAACATAACTGGCGAACAGTGGGTGTACAATAGGTACATCTCTGCCTAAGCCCTCAGGTATTACAGCAAGCATGATGTTATGTTAGGAATTTCATGTTACGTTTCACCAAGGTGCAGAAATCAGAAAAACAAAAAAAGGCTAGGATGTTTTTGTTTTGCAATTAAAACCACGAATTCTCAATTCTTCGTAAGCATCGCAAGGAACGATCCACCTATGAAGTTAAAAAACCGGAACAGTTACGAATAGTATCGGATGTTATGTTCTAATTTATTCAATAGTTGCGCTTACGCCGGTAACGCATAACGTTACGCGATTTACAATCTCTAATTGTAGTGAATAATTGCATATTACTATAATAGTAAGTTTCTTGTCTTCATAATGGTATTTATCTCCTTTGTCGGTATCGCTTTTTTCTCTTTTTTATTGCGTGAAGTATTAAGATGCACCTTACCTGTGGATTGATTTACCTTATTTTTATGAGTTTAACACTCGCGTCTCTACTTTTTTTTTCGAAATAGTATCATAGTCTAATAAATTAAAAAATACTCGACACAAACGTTTCTTCTTTTCTCTTTCCTACTCCATCACCAGACACTGTTCATCATCTATGTATAACCTATTAATTGAGACCATTCCAATGAGGCCAAACATGATATCTGTGCTGTAAGTTGGTAAGGGAATTGGGTATCCTGCAAATTCTATGTGATGCTACAACATCAGTTCAAGGTTACTGTTCTTCTAATATCATTGAAATAACAGAATACCAAATTTCAAATCGATCAGACCTGTGGAAGACGCTCACATCCATTCATCAACTAGAAAAGAGCTGATAATCTTCAAACGGTTGAACCGATTTTGATAAAAACAGTCTAAGAACCATCGCTTGAAAACCTGCTTTCAAATAATAAAAAAACATAAATATCGGTTTAGCCGTTTAAGAGCTACGGTGCCACAGACAGACACACACATACCGGTCGAACTTATAACACCCCTCTTTTTGCGTCGGGGGTTAAATATGAAAATACCGTAAGGCATGTATCTACTCATGCCTATGTATATTGTTAAAGCTATAGACTTTTTTACTGTACAGTTGCCATGTAGGAGTGGAGGACAAAGAAATTGCGAAAATGACAGCTTATAAGTAACGACCATAAGGTGAATGCGGTTCCCATGTTAAGTTCAAGTTTATTCACGGCATGCTTGGGCGCAATGCAACAATTTATACATTAATAAAAATATATTTATCACCACTAAATGTCTCGTGACTTTACAGCCAACTATGTCATGACAACTTAGACCTTTGTCGTGACATATGTCACTGTAAATAATCATGCAATAACGGAATGCGGATCTTTAATGTTTCATTATAATCTTGCACATAATATCTCATTATTCTTAGTTAGCAACTCAGCACGTACGTACCTACATAACATTCCTAGATCAAGTTTAGAATACTTAGGTACAGTCAAACGGATAGTTTCAAAACTAATAGACTGTCAACTTAAATTGTCCGTTAAATTCAAATCAAAAGGCCTTCTTCCATTCTCTTCTATTCTTGGTCAGTCGTATGAAATGGCACGGCAAATACCATAATGTGACTGCTGCAATCTGCTAAAGGAAGCATTTCCTTAACTGTAACAAGTCTTAGATTTTGACTGGCAATGGTTGAGCATTGCAGCTGCTAATGCTGCCAAGCTAAGTTATGTTATGATCAGTAAAGATAACGCTTTAATGTCCAATTTTTCCGGTAAGTTTAATAAGGGTTTAGAGCCCCCGACCAGTCGGTTGTCGTAGCTGGTGGGTAACTGCCCAACCATTGATGTCGGATAGTCTTATATATGTGGTTGGCGCGGTAAACTCTAATTGCGCGATGCAGGATTTGTGTGACGTCAGGTCTTTGATGCGTAGTTCGCATTTGGCGATGTAGATGCCGCCAGAAGGGCTGCAGCTGTAAGCAGGATAGTCAGGGATAATTTATATGCGTCTGAGACATGCATACTTGCATAGTACCTAATTAAAGGAGGCAGGGTGTCACATGAGTTTTCAACTCAAAACATCTTAAGGTAGGAACATAATATCTACCTACCTACCAACAATTTCCATTTCAGCAATCATGGGGATTAATCACAAAAAAGTTCAACGTCCGCCACATTGTATTTTATCTAAAACAACTTAACTATACTCGTATTCAATCTTCGTTACAAAAAAAAACAATAATCAAATAGCCCACGAAGCCAATTTGTCTCAATACCTTTGTTCTAACAATTGCGACTAAGAGCCAACGTGGACGTACGATAGAATATGGCGGACCACGGGTCACTCACCCCAAAGCGCCTGACTCGCATGCCATGCCATCCCAGGTAAAAATAGCCCCTGTTCCAAGCTATATAGCCTTCGTACACGCATTGCCCATTTACTAAAGAACAGAGAAATTTGCGTACAGATTGAACGAATGGAGGCGTAATAAGAATGCGTGCGCAAGAGTCACGCACTGACGTTTTGTGCACACTGGATTATTTGCCTGACAATGTATGTCAGATGTAGATTATGATGGCGTCAGCGAGCAGCGAGCTACCATACTCTTGTGTTTCTCAATTATGTGAGCATGGTAAACAATTTCAATGTAATATGCTTGGGAAGTAAAAAAACATATGCGCGTGGAATATGGATGTTTAAATTTCCATATTGTTGTTATGTAAATGAATCTAATCAAAAGGCGGATGGTATTTGCGATTTGTTCCGCTAATAGAAGATGATTTGTTCAAGAAATGTTTAACATGTATTCGCTGGCGCCTACGCTTCGAATTCCCTGTTCAAAGTCAAGAGCCTCTCTTTATGCAATCAACGCACTAACAATGCAGGCTCAGAGGTCTAACACGATTTATTACTTTGTACAGTCACAATGCTGACTCAGGAATCCTTTTATCCTTTTAATTCTTTCAATTCCTTTTTATTGTAGACCACGTCGGTAGGGTTACCATTTCGAAATTTGAAAAGTCCTGACAAAAAGCTGGACATTTTGTAAAAAGGTCCGGACATTCGACTTTTAAATTTTTAGAGTTCCGTAGTAAACAAGGAACCCTTGTTGTTTCGCCAGGTCCGTCTGTCTGTCTGCCTGCCTGTCCGTCTGTACCTCCCCTACACGTAAAGTGGGGATGTTTTTTTTTTCTCATCTATCCCATGCTGTGGGTGTCGTTGGAAAGATCGTTCAAAAATATTGTGAGTTTGCGAAATATTAAGTTTTAAAGTGCACATTTTTGTTAGAGTCAAGTGGTGCCAGCTAAATGGTAAAAATTCATGGCAGTAGTATAAACTATACAGAGTGACAGGGACATCGACGCGAAAACTTTTACCATGGATTCAGTGCATAATTCTGAACGCACCTGCATAGAAAATTTTCGTCGGTTATATATTAAAAAAAACTGCTATTTCATAGCAAAGTGCTACGCGGTCAAAACGTATGGAAAAGCTGTTTGTTTTTTAAAGAACCGATGCAGGCGGTACCCCTGTCTACGTACAGGCAAATGACGGAACACGGGTGGGTTTTAGTCAATAAGAGTCTGACACGCCCTCCCGCTCCGCCCAGAGCGGGAGAAGTTATTTGACAATTTTCCAACCAAAGAATTAAAATAAAGAATCATGTACTGAATCCATGGAAAGAGTTTTCGCGTCGATGTCCCTGCTACCCTGTATATAACGAAATTAAAGGGAAACTATCACAGCTAAGTAATATTTACTATTTTCAACAAAAAACAACCCTTTGTTCAGAAATCTGGACGATTACAACGACGGCAAAAGTCCGATCGGGGCCAAAAAGCCGGACATATCCGGAAGGATGGTAACCCTACACGAAGGCATCGTAAATCTATTCAATTTTGTTATTTTTGTTACATTTCGTAATGAAACGACAAACTAAGTACTAATTGGTCACGCAAATGTTGTAAGTGCTAACTAAAATCTTTAGGAATTTGGAGGACGCGAGTTATGTAACGTGGGTGGCGCCCGCGCAGACGCGCGTACCAAGAAATATTAACTTAACGACGTCGTAGAGTTCGTACAGAATTTTAATTTCACACAACCTTGACTTATTTAATTTGAAAACAATGCTGTTTTTTATTAATCTATCTCAAGTTAATTGACACTGGTAAACAGATCATGCGAGAGTGCATAATGTTTATTATAAAGGCGCAGAGCCAGTAGGTTAGCGGCATTACAAACTCATTTGATGTAAAGCCTGAAATGCAAGATCTTTAATTAATCTATACTTAATATAATAATATTATAAACATAAACAGGTCTCCTCCTTCTCCTTCCTCCTCCTCAGTCCGCTCTCCCTCCTCCTCCTCTGACTTTTCGGATTCATTGTTTAGTTATCACTTGCTTCAAAAACGGTGAAGGAAAACATTGTGAGGAAACCGGCATGCCTGAGAGATATTTCTCGATGGCATGTGAAGCCAAGTCAGAGGCATAAAAACTCTGACACCAGGTTAGTCACTAACCACACGAAAAGGAAGAAGATTAAGAGTTAAAATTTGTGAGTTTAGTTGTAGGGGGTAATCTTCTAAACTACTGATCCGATTCCTACAAAATCTTTCACTAATGTGATTTCCGATTGTCATAAGAATTATTTTATGTTACAACAAGAAATTGCACGCGGACAAAGTCGCGAGCAGAAGCAGTAGTAAGTAATGAGGAAGCAGGAATTCATATTTTCAACACGATTTAAGGATTCGTTAACAGAAGATGATAAAAAAATATTGAAAATACTTACACGATGAATTACTGCGTGACATTCCAAAGCTTCCTCATCGGTAACAGAGGAGGGAAGGCCATGCAGGTAATACGAAATTACTTGTAATTAACATACAAAGAGCTTATCATGATCCTCGCCCACAGACACGAACCTTCGGGCTTAATCATCCGTTGATTGAGGTGTGTGATGGTACCTAGCATTTACCCACACTAGGTAACGTTCAGAGAATAAGGCTGCCTGTCCAATGGAAAACCAATAGAATCTAAACTCCTCAAGCTCAAACTCTAAATGCCTCAGGCATTAAGTCCGCCTTTGTACAGTATTTTTACTTGTGCATGAAGTTTTAATAAATAAATAAATAAATAAACTCTGGAGCGGGGTTTAGATTCTATTGGTTAATATTGGCGCAGCTCTGCTCCTCTCCTCTCTTTTCCGCTCCAGTGGACAGACAAAGCCTAGCGCAGATTAGGACAGGCCACGACGCAGCGCAACGAATCGCAAAAATCCTCGTTTATCACGTTCGTGCATTTTCTTTGAACCAACGCCAACTACAGGCGGGCCGCACCGCATTTTTTTGTGTGAAAATGCGCTGCACTGCGGCCCCTTGCGGGTGTAATGTGCGATTGGCTTAATAGTCGTATCTCCATTTTGCGTTACCCATGTCTATAATTACTTAGGAGAATATTATCAGATAGGTAATTGTAGTAGGGGTAATAACACGTTTTGTTTCATGTTCATTTGTAAAGACAATTTTTTTAAAGTAGTTATACATTTCTGTAAGTCTACCTAGACATCAACGAAGATAAAAGTGCCAAATACGGTCATAACACAGATAAATTATTCATATCGCAAAATCATTTAAATAAAAAGCGCCTCTTGCTAGGACACAATAAAGTGCAATTCAGGTCGCACAGCGCTATTTACCTACAGCTGTATTCACCTAGAAGTTGCCTCTCCTTCTATCGCTTAACTTATAAATCTTCTATCTACGTTACACTTACTGAATTGACCTGACAAGACGGGCCCGTCGCGTACTTGCAGTTTCAAACCTAAAATGCGGAGTGTTCCATCTATATTCCACAGATGAATACAGTCATAATAAAGTTGTATGAAGTAGGATTACGGCTACTTAACAATTTTCCGGAGTAAGATCACCTTTATTAAATGCAGGTAGGTACACATGAGTCAGTAGCAAACACCGCCGATAAGATCACGGTACATACATAATAAACTTATAAAATGGATTGTACAAGACCGTAGTGTGAACAGACTAAGCATACATGATGATTTACTATGGTCGTAGATCTCGGTAGGAAGATAAAAATCAAATATAGGATTAGATGACTCTGTATGCGTAGATAATTTAGCCAAAGCGCTTTAAGACCCTCGTTCAAGTTGCGACAGTCATTGCTATGATAAAACAAAGTGGTATGTCGAGAACGGATGTTCAAGACGGACAGTAATAAAGATACGCGACTTCTTCCGCTTGAAAGACAACTATACCATAACATATCCTATGGCACTCGGCAATCGTGATAGCTTTCTATCAGTGAAAGATTTTCAACCGACTTCCAAAAAGGAGGACCGATTTTGACCATATTTTTTTTGTATGAAAGAATATGCTCTCAAGTTGGTCCCGTATAAATTTTATTACCTTACCTTACCTTTGCTTGGATAGTTTCTAAAGAAAGAAAGTAAGAAAGAAAAAAATTCTGAAACCGAAACCGACCGTCCGACCGTTTTCTGTTTCTGAATTAGCTTCAATAATACATATTTTTCCCACTTAGTATATTCCTGTTACTGCTATTTACAGGTAGTGGTATTTGAATTTGTGTGGGGTAGGTACCACAACTAAAAAGTGAAAAATAAAAACTTTTAATAAAAATAAACAACCGCCTTCCAAAAAAAAGTCGAAGTTGGTGGCAAAAAACGAAAATTCAAAACCAACGACACCGCCTTCAAAGAATGTAACAAAGAATTTTACCACTTTAGTTTACCCCTTTATGTTCCTGAAGAAAACTTTTGTGTGATACTTTTTTTTTTTTTTTTTTTTTGAGGATGGGAAATTATCAAATAACTTCTCCCGCTCTGGGTGGAGCGGGAGGGCGTGTCAGACTTTTACTGACTAAAACCCACCTGTGTTCCTTCCGTTGCCTGTGTGCCGAGGTCGCGATATCCCTTTCAGACAGACCCGCAACCCCGGCAGTTTGTGTGATACTTGCTATTTTGTTTAGTACCTGGTACTTGTTGGAAGGCCTACACTGTCCTCCCATACCTATTAACACAATTATTTGAAAATATTGTAAAAGCAAATTATTTTTAAAAGAGTAACCGTGGAGTTTCTTGCCGGCTCTTCTCCATAGGAAACGACCAATTGGAACCGTGCACCTAGCTTCTGAAGTTTCAGTGCCCATGTAGGTCTATGTGAAATATAAAAAAAAAATGAATTCAATTGAATACGTATTTCTACTCATCTCTAGTCGGCTAACGATTATTGAGCTGAATACTTCACCATCATTCGCATACCAAAACGGTTCCGGACTAAATAAATGAAGACGAATGGCTAAACTGATGCGAAATCCATCAAGCCATTAATAAAATAAGCAACAATTGTTGCTTCTTCGTTATCTCCATCATTATTAATTATCCCATACAATCTGCGTGAAGACGGTACGTTACTCAATGACTATATCAATAAAGCTTGGTATAATTATGATAATGACACGCAATGTCTTAGAGAACCGGTAGTACAGCATCACGCATCACGCCATCGAAGTAGGTGAGGGTCCTCTAGTGACTGCTGAAGTGACACTTAAAGACAATAATGTATGGTAATCGAGGAGTCATTATTGCGTTACCGGTTGGACTGGCTTAGCCTGATCAGCATTTAGCTGACACTTGATTGAGCACGCAGATGAGGCAAATTACACAACAGGATTCTGATGATCAGTGAGCGGAATATATTATGCTTTTGGTATTTGATTGTTTTTGAAGCGCCAATTTTTCAATCGACAGATAACTTTTATTTGAGGAATAAATATGGCGGTTTGACAGCTTTTGTATAGAAAGTATGTCCAACTGTCATATTTATTCTTCAGATAAAAGTTATCTGACTATTGAAAAATCAACCCCTAGTCAAACTCAATTGCTTTGATATGAGAAATGGTGCAAACATCGCTAGTCCTAGTTAGTACCAGTAATGTTATTATGAGTCCTAATGGTTTGATATATTTCAACCACGTCAAGCATTTCCGACAGCCGCAACTTTTTGCCCGTCTATGAAGTTGTCATTTATTCAATTAAAACCTAGACGCAAATAGATAAATCATGTGTAACCTAAGTTAGCACTGTTCAATTAACTGAATCTTCGTAATTGTGGAACAATGCGTCGTGTATGGGGTCCCACGGTTAGTTAATGGTTCTATTTACTGCCTCATGATCGATGTCTAGTTCAAGGCATGGGGTTGCGTCTGTGATATATGTAATGTCAGTGGCTCCCGTTAGATGTTAGCTTCAGTATTTATGATGTAAGAACTTGGTTTTTGATGCTTCATCGTGATTCAAACTTCCGGATCACTTCCTCAACGCATCAGTTAAACTATATAAAAAAGTAATTAATTGGTCGAGCTAATTAAGAATCAGGAAACTGATTTACCTGTTCTAGGTCACATAGGTCAAGGGACTTTTTTGGACCATGCATACAGACGCTTACTATTTTGTAGATATAGCTATTGGTAGGTTGCTCTATACGCGGAAGTGCAAACCTATGCAAAATAATAGTACCAATGACCTTCCTCAGGAAAGGTGACGAACCACATCCAAATTACATCACATTAACAAAATGGAATTAAAAACAAATGCTCGTTGACATACGATATATATGTCATTTGTTTCGCAACGTCGACAATGAGATGTTGAGATTGGTCGTCGAGCACACGTCCGGTACCTAGTCAACTGTGGTTTGTGTTTGTGACGCAACTTGGTGCGGCCTTTGATTCGGCATGCTAGCCGCCAGACAGTTTTTGTACGGGATATGGCCAATGTCGATCGCTGTTGGGAAATGACATGTGAACATGTCAATAATGGTTTTGTATGCTAGGTTTTCGAAAAGTACAAAAGAGGCTACTTATTATCTGCAGACATTGGTATTTTAGAGGGGTTAGGAACATTTTATGGGCAGAAATGAGACCATCTTTTATTCAGTCCTCAGAAGGCTAAAAACCGTGCATTTGTCAAAATCCAATATCTAACAGGACTGTCTTTTGTTTCAGATCAACATGAAGCATGAACACTGAATGACCATGTGTAAGCTTAAGAAACCAGAACACGACATAACATTGGAATGACACTGGTAAGTGCCATCAACCTCCTACGGATAGAATATCAAAATCAATTGCCACGTTGCCCTCTCGATTGGAATTTGGAATGTGTACATATGTAAGAGCGTAGCTTTGTGTAATTTCTCTTTGTATGTGGCTATATCAATCTAGGTAAATGTCCTTGATTTTTGCGACGTAGGAAGAAGACCTGCGGAGAGCAGAGAGAGTAGGGAGAGCAGTAATGGCCCAGTGGTAACGACCGGACTTACGAGTTGTAGGTCGTGGGTCCGAACCCAAGCAGGCGCTTTACTTTGTGTAAATAATCCCATCACTACTGCTCTCAAAACGGTGAAGGAAAACATCGTGAGGAAACCGGCATGTCCTAGAACCAAAAATTCGAAGACATGTGACATCTACAAACCCGCACTAGACCCGCGTAGTAAATTACAGCCCACTCCCTCTCGAAGTGAGGAGGCCTGTGTCCCCAGCAGTGGGAACATTATAGGCTGATTATGCTAAAAAGACCAACCCTAACAGAATTGATTTGACTCCTGACCTCTTGGTAAAGCAAAATTTAAAGTGTTTTGAACTACATAACAAAGCCAGTTAGTCCTACAGAATATATATAGAAAACGCTTCAATATTTATGTATCATTTGACATCTTTAAAAAGACTGATGTCCTTCCTGTCCGGAGATACTCCGACGGACACAGAAACAAATGTTGTTTGATCTAATAATTAATTTCACTCATCACAAAAAAGCTTAAAACCCATAATGAATTCACACACAGACACAATAGAGGCCTACAATGTCGCAGTCGGCGCTGGGCCTCGGCGGGGAGAGGAGGTACTCCGTGCCGTCCAACCCGCTGATGCACGACCACCGCGGCATGCACTCGGAGGATCTGCACGCGTGGTCTATTTACAGGTGAATATTATTACTACAGTTTGATATTTAGATATGTTTGTATATATTATTACTGTATGAAAAGCCTTTGGCTAAAAAAAAGCTGTCTACGAAACAAGGAGAGTAGAAAAAAGCTGTTTCGATTTTGCAGTGGCCGTGTAAGAGATGAGTAATGAGAACCACCTCCTAGGGTTCTGAGGTTCAAAGGGTCCTCGCTTCAAGAGGGGCTTATAAGACATATCTGCATGGTATGTTTCAGGCCAAAGTAACAAAATCTTGCCATCTTTATGAGGGTGTAGCCCTGATATGCAAATTGCTTCTTGCCGAACCAGCCTTGTCTTTGTGAAAGCGTGCATCATTGCGCACATTCTGTTCACATTCTTCTAGTTCAACCAGCAACAAAAAGATCTTCGTCATCAGCAACAAAAAGGATGTCAATCCGATATGGTCTGTTCTGAGAATGACATTTCAATTTGGAGTACTTAATACATAACTTATAGCCCCTTGTACAGCTCAATATAGAGCAAATTAAATACGATCTGAACGTCTGGCGTGAGAATCATGACAGTAACACAGATCATGAGTTTGATAAGGCTTTGTTAATCAAATTAACGCATTTTTGACATGTTTTAGGCAAAACCTAAACTCGGACTTCACCGACAGTGCGTTGGGAAGTACGGATAAGAGTCCCCTGCCGTATGGGAACTTTCAACTTAGAGATACCACCGTGCAGTCCATACTGTCGCATCCTCGATATGGACCCAAGTAAGTGTACTACTATAGATAAACTTTATAAGTACTTCAACAATAATTCCGCATATCATTGGAACAGATCAAAAATTTATAATGTTAAGCGAAAGCCGACATGAAATATCGATGACGGAAAACATCGTGAGGAAACCGCCATGTCCTAGAACCAAAAATTTGAATACATGTGACATCTACCAATCCGCACTGGGTACCACGCGGTGGTAGATGATCACTCCCCCGAAGAGAGAAGGCCTGTGTCCCAGCACTACTGGGAAAATTATAGGCTGATTTTGCTAGGTGTATAATTTTTGTTTTGGATTTGAATGCCTGGGTTTTTTACAACTTTTTTGGTGAGTGTCTAGAGAGAAATTTTCTTAAGGATATGTTGCAGCTTCGTGGAATTGTTATTAATAACCGTTTCCTCAAGGAACGTTTGGGAGAAGTTACCATCATGTGAACAGCTAACGTTTAGCATAGGATTGACAAGTATTGAATTCATGTTAAGTATTTAGAATTCTAGAACACGCACCTACCAGCATTGTTTAACTATTAAAATTTCCATTAAAACATTCCTCATAAAAACTGATTGTAACATACAGTACCTACCTAACAAAGTTTATTACAGAATCGGCCTCGTCGTTAATGAAATTTATGTCACGGTGTTTGTCTTACCTTGTCCTACAACAAACCTTACAATTTGTCACCAGATCGGCCCTCGGCTCCAATATGTACACGTACCTGAAGTTCGGACTACCTCGGGTGTTTCCGCCGAATCATAACGGATCCCAGCGCTCGGGCACGCCCAAACCGAAGACTTCTATTGGGAGTGGCATGAAACCTGTGCCCAGGTAAATATTGTAGATGCTGCAATGTTTATTTCACATTCTTGTCGCGGTTTGGCAAAGTGCTTATCACGTGAATCTACTAACTTACTTATCTACTACAGTAGTAGGTAAGGTAGGTTCAAATTATAAACTCCCCCTATTGAGTCACTGAGAAACTTAGTGAAGGACTCCGCTGAATGCAGTAGGTAGTGACAAGTTGCCAGCTTATCGAATAGGACATCAATGACCTGCTATCGAATACAATGGACCACGACTGTTCTAACTTTTCATACACATTTGTATTTCAATTCAATTATGTTGATGCCATAATTCTTTGTCACATAAAGAATTTATTATGATTAGGTATAACATCTACATAATGAGATGATCTTGGGTTTGAAGTAATTCTAACATGATGTTTTTTTTTTTATCCTGCATTATTGTTTATTGTTGTGGATACTCTACATTACACTACATTTAGGGTGTACAAAATAAGAATATTTCTCATCATTATCTCGCATTTCTCAACAGGATCCAAAGACAAAGTCGAGGTATGCGCGAGACCTCATCAGGTTACGATAGTTCAGACAACGAGACGACCACAAACTACAAATACAGTCGGAAGTATCGCTCTGACCCGGATTTTAGGATGCAGAACGTACATCCTTCTCTACAGGTAAATACTTTCTACTAAAACTTGTTTGATGAAACGAGAACATGTGTTCGATCTCTGACTGATCGTTGGTCTGAGTCAAAAATTTCTCACTTAAAAGTAACTTTTATGATGTCATTTATTACTCCGAATATGCTAACAATTTTACCAAGGTCACTACAGTAACCAAGTCTGTTCCTCTAGCCCTAGGTGATATACCAGCTGTTACTATGTATTTTAGTGTGGGCCCAAACCCCATACAATACTTTTCTCATATTTTCTGGCCTCTCTGATCTTCATTTGTCTTGCAGCCGAACACTGGGATGCCATTAGTCGCGATGCAGCAAGCTGGTATTCGAGGCGACGGTCAGTGGACGAACTCCCGAAACAAGTCCATCAGCGAAGCCAACCTGCTAGGCATAGATGCGCGGCCACAACAACGCACACATTATAGCCATAGAAGAAACAGCGTCGCTGATTATGTTCCTGATGGAGATCACCAAAGGTAAGTTCTACGAAGTAGTCCAATGCAAGCTGACGATGCACTTCCAAGAAAGGCTTAGCACGTTTACATGTTGGATTGGTTATCAAGTTAGTAAAATACAATAGAGGACGAAAATTTAGTAACCTAATCCGCTTAACTGTTCTTAAAGAGTCATAAAGAACCCTGTAAGAAATCGACATGTGTTTTACCTCTCAACGAAGCATCCTCAGGATGACGATTGATTTGTTGCGAACCCGGACTCGACGTGTTGCCATTGTGTGTTATAAAATTACTGCTCGGTCCACCTCGGCTAGGATCTTTATCAGCGCGATATGGGTTAGAGGGGGGATTAACTATCAAGTTAGTTGTTACAACAATGCTAGACTGACCGTGCTTCTTGTATGAAGGATGCTGCTGCCAGTTTTCAAATCAGTAAAAGCAGCTAAAGGACAATGACAAGAATAGGCTCGAATCATGTAGAGTCCGACAGACTTTCTGTAATAATGATAATTCATAACAGAAAATAGTAACAATTATACAATTTATATAAAATCTGTAGAAGCACACCGCTGAAAACTCATTTTAAAAAGTTATTCAACTAATTGTCAATTTAACAACACATTTCATAGCTACAATTTCAAGAAGAAATGTTGCCAATACCAAAATAAAATAATATCGATACGAAATTGCATATGCAAATCGATTACAATAATATAAATATGAATAAAGATAAAGTCCGGGCAGGACTTTATCTTTATTTACTTTATCTACTTTTGTGACGTTTTAACTGTCAAGTTAGCGTTAGCGTCAACGTACAGGCAAGTGAAGGAACACGGGTGGGTTTTAGTCAGTAAGAGTCTGACACGCCCTTCCGCTCCGCCTAGAGCGGGAGAAGTCATTTGATGAAAAAAACGTCTTTTATCACTTTAGATTTTTTTTATTATTTATCCTTGAATGTCGCATGATACCCCATAGGTGCATAAGAAAAAACGCACATAAGGTGGATACGTATGAGATCTAACCCGCGTGACTCACCGTCGCGTCGTCGATTCGGTGGGGTTTGACGGTTTTGCCAAACTGTCTCCGGTTCGGAGACAAAGAGCCTGTGTGTTCTTTTAATAATAAATACCGTTTAGTTATATTTATGAATAATATTATAAAGTGATGTAATAATTTTATTAAAAATAATCCGATGATCGATACTGTTTAGAATAGTTTATTCCTAATACCTTATAATGTTATTATAGTAGTGGCAACACTTGATGTAAAACAACTTGTGTTTTGTCTGTGGTCCTTGTCTTTGTCAAAAAGTTTGACTTCACTTCATCGGCGTGTTGTTGTGTTTTTTTTCATATATTCTAATCTAAGTATTTTTTATGTATATTTTTAATATAAAAACATTTATATACGACGATAATCTGCTAAAAGTCATTCATTTAATTAATCACTTAATAGTTTATTTCATGTTATCGTTAAAATCAGAAGTATTAAGTGGTCAACTTTAAAGCACTATAACTTTTTTTGGTGTACTTCCAATATAAATCTAATTATATTATCAAATTCTATAATTATTTTCCCTTTTTATGAAATATAGTTCATCTGTGTCGGTTCTGGCCGAGTCTTGTAGGAAACTTTGGCATTCTCCTTTGGTATTTGTCTATCGTTAGACCCTTGTCGAATCATCACAACATATCCGAATGAGGGAGAAACAGACATCTTGATCCAGACCCAAAAAAACGAAAAAAAGTAAAATTACCCTATACATCTTTGTTCCAGCTACTTAATGTCACCTTCCCACCTGGGCGGACGCATGTCGAAGGCTGGCAGTCACATGTCCATCGCACAATCCAGGAAACATTCTACACTAAGACCGGGAGACCATCTAGACGGATACACGCATTCCGCGTATATTTATCCCAATTATTATGTAAGTAATTCTTTATCGAAAGTTTTTTCAACGCCAGATACTTCGCCAACCGATTTTGATTGATAAAAAATATATTTATCCGGTCTTGAATAATTCGTCTTTCAAACATTATTATTATTAATAATTATACCCGGAGTATTATAATACCAATATTTTATCTTTAATTTAAGCTTACAATTTTCGAGGATTAAGTTTAGCGTACCGTCAACTGTCCTAACTTCGCCTGGCGTCCTATGTTTGCCTATAATGAAAAACATTTAATAGATTTTTCAGGCAAAGTTAGGGCAGTTGACCAGTAAGTTTAGTAATCCAAGTTAATAAGGGGGCTCGTGGCTAAATAATAACAGCCTTTCGAGTCGATCTTCAGGGTTAAGCAACGCTTGCCGAGGTAGGTCCGTGGATGGGTGACCATCCATAACATACCGTAACCCCTCCGTGCCTCGGAATGCACGTTAAGCAGTTGATCCCGGCTGTCATTTTTTGACAGTTGTTACAGGTAGTCAGAAGCATGTCAGAAGCCTGAAACTCTCACCACCAGTCTTGCCAATGGGTATCGTGTTTCCCAGTTACTGAGTTGTGGAGGTCAGGGTTGCTCTATGTTATAAAATACCTACTAATTCTGATATTCAGCTGCATCCGGTTAGACTGGAAGCCAACCCCAACATAGTTGGGAAACGGCGAGGCAGATTGATTGATCAATAAGGGGGTTGGAGTCCAGTACAATTTACTAATATTGAAACAAAAAAATTGCATTCATTAAGACACTCCTGCCACAGATAAAATGTAAAATCAGGAGTCCTTGATTCATGAAATTCCAACTTTGGTTTGCAGGTCAACAGTTTAGAAATAACGGCCCCCGAGAACAAGTCAACGTTGCTGGTATCAGGGCTGAGCTTCGAAGTGAAGTCAGGAGAAATATTAGCTGTTCTCGCGACTTCACACCACGAGGCCACCGGTCTACTGGATGTTCTAGCCGGAGTACGAAAGGTATTGAACGATTTCCACTTATACCATAATGCCTTATATGTAGGTGACTATCAAACTAATGTTGTTCAGAATTAGTAACACTTTATATGAGGAAGACAAAAACATACATAAGTCTACTAGGTACAATAACTACGTCATGAGGTTATTTAGAGCCATCATTGTTTTGCTGAATAAGAGAAGAAGAGAGTGATACTCAGGTATACAAGACAATTATTAACATCTCCTCTATTTCGCAACGGAATAGTGATAGCTTTGATACTTCAAAGTAGTGTGGTGATCTACTGACATCGCCATATGCGAACTACGCATCAAAGAACTGACGTCACACAAATCCTGCATCGTGCAGTTAGAGTTTACCGCGTGCACACCATACATATAACTTCCTCGACATCAATCGTTGGGCAGTTGCCCGCCAGACACGACACCTTGTCTGGTCGAAGGCTTCTCCCTTTTCTATAGAGGATGAGTGAACTTTACACCCTGTTCGTCACACCTCTAAAAGTTACGAATTGTAATAACACATTATATCTTTTAACCCAGAAACTGACAGGCGACATAGTCCTGAACGGGCAGCCGGTCGCCTCGTCAACTCTTCGGAAGGTCGCGGCATACGTTCGTAAGGACACGTCACTATGTGCCGCCATGACAGTTGACCATACTCTGAGGTTCCACGCCGCGTTGAGAAGACCACGAAACAACGGACAGGTCAAGATGGATGATAGGGATCGGGTATGTAGTATTAGTACATTAACTCCTGCTCCAAATCAGAAATCAAATCAAGATTTTCTTAGAGATTCCTATAAACACGCAAATCTTGTATCTAAAAGATGTGTCATGATTCATAAATGTTAACTGCGTCATTGCCTATTTGTACCATGCTGAACATCTGTTATTATTCCTCTCTTGTCTCCTAAAACGGGCCCTGGGATTTCTTGAATTAAGTCATCCAAGATTCAAATGAAGTTGCGGATATGGTCCATAACATTGCTTCGAAATAACCAGCCCGCATAATACAGCCTTCATAAACTTATAAACCTTTCCAGATAAACCTGCTAATAGAAGAACTTGGACTGGAACAAGTCCGGGACACAAACGTGGGACGGCTTACTCGCTCCGAAATCCGTCGCCTGAACGTAGCATGTCAGCTCCTACTTGACATGGCCATATTGATCCTGGACCAGCCTACGAAGGAGATGGATATATTTGACACTTTCTTCCTGGTTGAGTATTTGAGGAATTGGGCCAGTACTGGCAGAGTTGTCATCATGTCGCTGCATCCACCAACTTATGAGATTTTTGCTATGCTTACTAAGGTGGGTTGAAGAATCAATTCGGGTCTTGAGTCCTTTACGAGTGTTTTTTTCTTGGGCCCAATGGGGCTGTTTTTGTAATTTTTTCATTTATTTCTATGGTGTTTTAGGTGGTGTTAATATCAGCCGGTAGAACGATGTTTAGCGGGTACAGAAGGGATATGTTGCCATATTTTGCCTCCATCGATTATCCCTGCCCAGCTTTCAAGAACCCCTCGGATTATTACCGTAAGTCTAAGATATATGAATGGTCTGAAGAATTTGATTAAATTATGTTTCTTGTCGATAAATGTGTCGTTCGAAATTGCAGAATGTTATTCTTCTCATCAACTGTTCATTTACCGGAGTTTTGATTCAAGTTCCGTACATTTGTGCCTACAACCATACGTTATTTCGGGTTTTCTTGCTGCTAGCCATCCTACTTAACCACCCCTTGACTGGATGGAAGTTCAATCCACCGCACAATTATAACCTTATTTCCCACTTGCAGTTGACCTGGTAACCCTAGACGACCTATCAGCCGCAGCGATGTTAGAGTCGTCGGGTCGCATCTCAGCGCTCGCCAACGTGTTCGCGGGCGCGCACGCGGCGCCCGAGCCCCCGCCGCCGGTGCCGCTGCCGGCTCCATTGACCAGGCCTAATGTGTTCGTGCAGGCCGGGGCACTTATAGAGTGAGTATGAACTAAATACATATTTACCAGAAGGATAGATACACCAGACTGTTAAAGACACCTGGCAGAATTTAGAATTTATTAAAATTCTTAGTTCCACTATGGGCTCAGGCCATCTCTCTGTGAAACAAAGCAGGCCGTAATCGACCACGCGGGCTTAGTGCGGGTTTGTAGTATCTACCGGTACCCAAGTATCTATTTATACAATAAACCCTTAACAACAAGAAGAACAAAAGCATTTGGAAGACTACAGCTTTGAGCATCCATAAGTATGAGGAAATAGTTTTGTTTTCGAAAAGATATCCATTTTTTGTAAACAAAGTTTTGGAATCCCTTGTTTATAGTTTCACCGAACTTTGCGAGCTACCTTCAGATGCGCTAAAGAATAACCAGATAGGTATTCGGTACTCCATCCACAAATTTCAATAATATTGTTTTCTTTATCTCCAGAAAGAGCCTGTTGTTCACACAATCGACGACGGTGTCGAACGTGATAACACGAGTGCTCCTAGCGGCTGTCATGTCAATGATCACGGGCGCCGTGTTCTGGGACCTGCCGGCTACGGATCCTAAGGTAAGTGATCAATTTCTGGTTTATGGTCTTTTTGCCAATCCAGTCTGGGCAATAGGCTTCTAAATTGAGAGAGATAGACTGCTTGATAAAGCAACCTGTACCTACAGAATTGAATTAATTCATCATACTGAACAAGAGTATATATATATATATTGCTTCAATTGCGTTAAATCGTTAGCATCTATTGATGGTTTCCGTTTGGCGACTGGTTTCCTTTAACATACACTGGACCTTCAGCAAACATGGCCTGCACATTTCGTGTTATTGATTTCGTTAGCGTACCAGTATTTGGACTGCCCAAGCATGTTTCATAATTTTATTCTAAGCTCGACTTCACTTATTTATCCATTTTCTTTCTCCACAGCTAACACAAAACGATAGGATAGGCTTTCACTACACAGTAATGTGCCTCACGGTGTGGCCAATCCTGCTGTGGTTGAGTGCAAGAGAAGCGAGCTCGATGCGACATCACGTGGAGAGGGACATCGCTGTAGGCCTGTACTCCAGAACTGTGTTCATATTGTTCGATGTAAGTATAAAGAATTCTTGTCGCGTCGATGATAGATCCATGGAAACATGTTCATCATGCATACCGCTGGTGAGTGGAACTATAAGTAACAGCCGGACCCATCCCGATAGATAAATGCAAAATCCTGACTGCACGCGTAGCATGACCACAGCATGACATCACGACGAAAGAATAGACAAAATGACAGCTAAACAATCACAATCTGTCATTTTGTCTATTCTTCCGTCGACAAAACCCGTTTCTACGGTGGTCATACTACGCGTGCTGGGAGTCTTTAATTCTCGAGTGAATGGGTTACTTCTGGATTCTGGACAAGCGCAAGCACACAACACAACCACTGGCGGCAATCCGTTGCATGTTTGCCTCTTTATATGATAACCTCTTTCGGTGCTGGCATTCATAGCCTAATTGTAAGTCAAGCCCAACAATGTCAAGGCGTCTGGCTATTTGACGGTCTGAATTATCTGTGTCGTTATGCTGCGCTTGCTAGTTCAGTCATGAGCGCTATTATGTAACCACTTAGCAAAATTCAAAAGCGATTTTCTCATGGAATAACGACTATAAGTATTACAACTTTGAGATAAGACCTATTTCATAATAGTATGGGTTCCAAAATACTATGACCGTAACCACATAAAATTAATCAACACAGTAGGAGCAAAACACTTAAAAGTTGCTCTATACATATTAGTGCTCATGACTGTACATGGGTGCGTTTCCTACTACTGTAGCCACCTTACAACGCTGGAAAACCACTGAATATAGTGGCTTCTTCTTTCTATAGACTCCAAAAAGGTGCCCCGAAGTATTCAATGTGTAAATGTTGTTTGATTTTTCAGCAATTTCTGGAGCTATGGTCAGCGGGAGTGACGTGGCTGGCGTACTTAGTGCCGAGTTACGCCATGTGCGGTCTGTACGCACAGTCGCCCGCATCCTTCGACGGATTTTATTTATACTTAGGTATGTTTAAACGACTTATGTGCACTTGCCAGTAGCAAATCCTGAACACCTAACTAAATGCTTGCTTGAGCCACTGAGAAGTTTGAAAAGATAAAGTTTTTGTAAAGTCCCGTAAACGTCACATTTCACCAATCAATCTTTTATTTCAGGTTACATGGTGCTCTATCTAATAAGTATACAAATGTTATGTCGAGCGACGATATTCCTTGTGCCAATGGAGAAGACTGCGGCAGTCATATCAGGGGTCTGTCTACTGCTGAGCACCCTCGTCAACGGCGTGATGATACACGAACGGGACCTGCCTTACTACGTCACGTGGCTGCAGTACGTGTCGCCATCTAGGTGGGCCTTGCCGGAACTATTGGGAAGAGAACTTAGTGAGGTGGCCTTGAGAAGCAGCATTAGTAAGGATGTTCGGTGTCCTAATAAACAGGTGAGATTTTTAACCTTAAGTAGTCATTAAAAATGAGAAATTGCTGTAACCGCTATGTTTAAAAATAGAAAATTAGAAGGTAGTACGAGTAGTGACTTAATCAGTAAGGCTGTTGGCCCGGATGAAGACACTGTTATCTAGGGTTGAAAAAAATTCTCAGTCCGAAAAAAAGCAATATTAAGTTTTTCTATGAGGGAAAAAATCATTTATCACTTGGGGTTTTCCCAAAAACAAAAAACATGGCGTTCCTAAATGATACCATGGCTCCATAGACAAGCTCTCTCAGAACGATTGAGAGGACTTAATTAAACTTTTATTTTCTTTATTACAGATACCCAGATACCAAGACATAATAGTACAATCGCCGTGCCCCCCTCCAAACGGAACACAAGTACTCTCCAATTACGAGTACCTTCGATCCAACCACCTTTGGGAGTGGAGTGAAGAAACGTTCCTCATCTCTCTGGCTATATTCTACGCAGTGTTTGCGTTCTTAGGTCTAGTGGCGTTTGTTGCTGACTGTACTAAGTATACTAAGAGAAAAGACCGGGCCTCTAGGAGGGGACATAAAATTAGTGTAAATACTCCTTGAGTTATATGAGACTGGTGTTTGATTTTATGTGAGAATATCCTGCGGTTTCTGAAAGTATTATAAGTAACTCTGCTGGGAAATTGTATGTTGGATAGTTCGATTAGTTGGTTTATATTGGAATAAGATTTCAAAGCAGATTTAAAAGAATAAACTTTTAGAAACTGGGGGTTGTTATTAAGAAAGGATACGCCAATTTTTATCTTTATGATTTAATATCATTGGACTTTGCGATATGAAGATTTGGCTGATGAAGAATTATTTCGAATTATTATTTTTACTAGAGAAATCGTTCAGATTATAATTTTAATAAAAATATCTACTATTATAATGTTTTGCGGTTATTGCTCAATCTTAGGGCGATTGTTAGCTAAATAGATATATTTGAATGTTTTGTATTATGGAATATAAAAGTCGAACAATGTACAAAAGTATGAATTGTCATAATAAAATTATATAATTAGGAGTAATTTCAACTTGCGAGTTGGATAAAAAGGCTGACTGTAGGTCTTCCGTCCATATAGGTTTATCTACTATTTTAAGGATTTATTATTTTGTTTTAAAGTTTTTTCTAGTGAGGTGAATAGGACCTAAGTGGACACAAGTTTGGAACTTATGATTATTTTAATCAAACAGGATTGTACCCGGTGAAATCCTGAGTAGTTGAAAGTATCATAATACCACTAAACTGTAGGGTACCTAACCTATACCTACGTAATAGCACAGATTAGTACCGATGGGACACTCCACAAAATCATTTAAATAAAAAGCCACTTTTGACGCTACACAATAAAGTGCAGTTCAGGTCGCACAGCGTTAATAGGGATGTTGACTGGGGAAAAAATTTACTATTTAGTCCGTCAGTCAGATAATAAAAAAATATTAGACGTCTTTTTTGCTTTATCATAATGAATAAAAAATGGTTTTAAATAAAACGCATTAAAGTTGGAGAGTGGGGGCTCGCTACGTCACAAGTCAGTATAAAATCTACAGGGGAGTGCCGTCATGCTACATTTTAACTCAATGCATTGCCATAACCTTTTGATTGCGTAAAAAAAAAAACGTGTCCTATATTTTTTAATAATATACCCGACGGACAAAAAAAAAAAAGATTGTTCAACAGCGTTATAACCGACAGTTATATTCACCTGGAAGTTGCCTCTCTTTCAATCGCGTGCCTCTTATACCTTTTGACTATGTTACTACACAATTCGACAAGTCGAGCCTACTTGTAGCTTCATACTTAAAATGCGGTGTCTCATCTGTATTCATCTGTGATAATAGTAAGATTTTGAACGCATTTGGAACGAGTCTCACTTCAATATGAAGTATGTCTTTTTGTACGCCGCTGTTCAGCTTCTATTCATCCCATTACCTTAAATAATGTTAATCAATTCTATATTTACCTACATTTCATTGTAGAAATGTGGACATCTATCAATTTAAATTCTAAACCGCTTTCTCTTCTCTACCTCTTTATTAGTAGAAAAGTAAAATAAGCTGCAAATACTGGCAATGCCACCACCTATTTTTCTAATATGGCAATGTTGCTATACATTATGGCTTGTACATACAGTAGCTATATAAAGCTATGCATAATAAATACATACTTAGTCTAATTTTTGTTAGTTTAAATATATAAAAAACGGTAAAGTGTATATCGTATCTGTAAAACTCCGCGCATGTTATTGTAAGAGAATGTAGGATGATTACAGATTTATACACAGATCAAGCGACGATGCCCGTTACTACATCAAGCATGTAGGTTTAGTGCAGATTTCACCAATGAAATTGAACGCGTTCAGCACATCTATACGCGTTCAAGAGCTGTCAGTGTACAATACTCCATAACAATTTTGACACTGACAGCTCTTGAACTCGTTTTAGAAATGCTGATCGCGTTCAGTTTCATTGGTGAAATCAGCCCTTAATTTCTCGTACACAGTTTTATCGAAAAAGTTTCATTATGAATATTAGTTACTACTAACATTAGCCAAACCCACTGATACATGTTACCCCGGTTCACTAAAAAAGAGAATAAAAAGATTTTGTGTTCATAGAAATCGTTCGAGAAAATGTAGATTATTTGAATAACTTGTAAGTGATCGTAGACGTTTTGTTCAACGAGGTCTTAATAAGCCCTTTTTGTCAAATTAGTTTTAAAGTGAAGCCATATCACTTAATTTTAAATATTATTCTTAAGTTACCTTAGTGTCAAAACTATAAATAATAAATAATAGTAATTTAATTATTTTAATAGTTTTATTTCATGATTATCCTTTTCATAAACGAATTATTACAAAACAAATATAACAATGATTTATAATAACTTTATAAATGATTTAAAAATAATACATTATTTTAATTGAACACAATTTTGTAACAAAACTTATGTACACAATACTAGATTTTTCTGTACAATTCATATTTAATGTAACGCAATTTTGATTAACGACATCATTTTTAACGAATTCGTCGGCACATGATTGTAAAATACTTTAAAAATATATTGATGATTAATTATGAAAGGGTTTTTAGCAAAACTAACGTACCTACCTAAAATTTTCCTTACCTTTCGCGTTGCCCATTAAATCAAAGCTCAATGATACCAACAAAATATTAATTTTACCAAAACTTTAGATAAGTAAAAGTCTGCGATTACATTGATTTTAAAATATCTCTACAATATTTATATAAATTAATTTTTATGACGAGGTAGGTTTACTTACTGCAATAGTGGTTCAAAACTCTTCTCATTATTTTTATCCACTTTTGTTTTTCATATGAAACAGCTCGTGATATCGTTTACAAATCTCACAGACACAGGGTGATATCTTGGGCTGGAAAAAAATCTTTTCTCTCTCGTTGGCACTGGTGTTAGTGCACTTGTCGTGTTCGATGAAACGGCTTTCTATTGTAGTTTTAGGCGCATCAGCACCATCGTCTACATGGTCGACGTGCGGTTCTTCTGTGCTGTCCATCGATCTAGAAAGTAACACTCAGATTAGTTTGTCATTCATCCTACCTTTGTACTTCCATCAGAAAATTTTACTTTCTAAAATGAAATCTAAGCAGTACCACACGACAATTCTTTGGTTATCGAATTGCAATTTTACTCGAAAGTTGCTACAGCTGAACAATACTCTTACTATTGCACTACAACTCTACTGCTCGACGGTTCAATACAACTCAAGAATTCTCCTACTATTGTACTAGCATCGTTGCAATCTTTAAACAGTTGCACTACAATCAACTGTTGCACTACAACTCAACCATCCTCCTATCATCATACCTACGTTCTTACAACGTCGCATTAATTTTCTACTATTTTAAACTACAATACGCCAGTTGCACTACAACTCAACAATCGTCGTATTGATAATGCACTAGAACTCAACAGTTGTACTACAAATCCTACTATTGCACTACAATCCGACAATTCTACCACGATCCTACGCTTCACCACCTGTCATCGAGTTCGGAATCGTGGCACGCGTATTGGTCAGTTCTCCAGGGTTGTGTGTGTACATTGTAGACACAGAACTCACGACACCGGCGCTTGTGCCCTGGCTTGCGCCGCGGCGGAGGAATGCTTATCTTTGGTCTACGGAAAATGAAGGTGACGGGTTGGTGAACTATTTTGATTGTATGGATTGTGTGAAAGATGATATGGCTAGAAAGGGGGTGACTGACGAGTTGACGACTAATACAGAAATTTGGAATAATAAGAAGACACCAAAGTCAAATCATTTCTTTCAAATAGGCACTTGGAACAAGAAAATATAACTTTTTCTAGTTGCCCCTTCCAAAAGTTTCATATGGAGAAGAATGGACAAGAAACTCCGTAGTTACTATTTTAAAATGTTTTACAATAATTGGTTTACATCTTAACCAATATTATAAATCCGAAAGTGAATTTGCTTGTTTGTTACTCTTTCACGCTAAAACGGCTGAACGGATTTGGATAAAATTTGGCAAATGGGTAGAACATGACCTGGGTTAGGATATAAGATACTTTTTATCCCGATATTCCCACAGGATCGAGACTTATGCGGGTGAAACCGCGGGGCGCAGCTAGTTAATTATATAATTGTGAAAACGCGATGTACCTAGATTAAAATTACTATACCACAATAGATGCCACAATACATGTTGCGCCGATCTCAAATAAATTCAGAGGGGGGGGAGATGATTTGAATTCAGAATTTGAGATAATTATCAGGTTTTGGAGATACAAACTCAATGTCAAACTTGACCTTTACAAATGTTCACTCAAAAATCAACTCAGAAAACACAACGATAAAGTAAATATTTAGATAAGTGGCGGTGGATAAATTCGTTAAAAAATCGAAGTAGTTATAGCTTATTTTTATGCCCTCGCAAACTAATTCGTCATTTTTACTCAAGTGTCTTGTTAGTCTTATGTGGATATTTTGTCATCTTGACTTGCCCTACCACGCAGTTTGTGGGACATACATACAATATATGGAAAAAAAAACTCTGATCTAGCAACTTATAAATGGCATAAAAACAGTGTTTTTTTAACTGGGCAGTATGGGGAAATTCGAATCCATAGAAGATACGGGGTATCTGCCTTAGGAACTATTAGGCCTTTCAAGAAAATAATTGTGAGTTTTCCATTTAAATAAGTAAAACTTAAGCAGTCCAGATTTTGCCAAATTAATCATGAAATTAGAGCTAATTGTTTCCGAGATAGTTTCCCCGTATCTCTTATTAATTCGGATTTCCCCATACTGTCTCGTTAAAAAACACACTCTGTATATTTATGTAGAGATTTTGATAATTAAATAAAGTTCATAAAAACAACATACTTGGGACACTGGCAGGTGTTCTTGTGTTCAACGGTTTTCGGCGTCAAGCTGCAACATGACCTCGAACAGGTTGATTCTGAACGTGACCTTGACCTCGACCTCGTCAATGATGGTGGCCCCCCAGTTCTGCACCTGTTTCTGAAAATTTTTAATTTCAATTAATACAAACTATAGTACAAGACCGTTAAGGGGGATGCAATATATACAAAAGCCCGCAAAATTTTCTTACATTTTTTGTTGTAGGTCAGTGTCAGGTTGTATGTTGATTAAAATATGATTTACGACCGTAACAAATAAGGCCTTAAAGTGAAAGATGGTTAATAGTATCTATTAGGGAAATATCTAACTGATCCTCTAAAAACACCCTTTTTGGGCTTCTAATGATTCAGACTTTTTATAATGAATGAGCCTTTTTTAATTTTTTGGCCTTCTCTCACAGTTGGTCGCAGTAACTAAGCTAGGGGACCCCGATCAAACGGGTTAGGTTAAGCCCCTAGTACTACAGTTGGAACTGTGAATGACCACGCGCGAGTCGAGCGAGCGAAGCGAGCGGTGCCGCGGCAGGAGCGATCGCTACATCAAGTTGGTCGCAGTTTTACTTGGCTATTTAGTATTTTTCACCAAAATAGTAATTATTTGAGGTACACAAAAAAAAAATTCATTATAATAGAGTGTTAAATGTATATTTTTAGGAAAACGAAATGGGAAATAATTGAGGTTCGATTAAATGCATGACATAGTATTAACCATCTTTCACTCACAAGTTCTAACTCACCTATGGTATCTTGCAGTATGGCAAACCTGCTGCTGCTGCTGTGCCTGATATTGCCTCTTAAAATCTTCCTGGCGGCGGCGGCGTTGAGAACAATGGCAAGCGCTAACTTTGAGCGCTGACTGCACATTGCACGGCTGAGTCCACACCTCATCTATACGCACTTTTGTTGCTATCTCGATTTTAGGGGACAGAATACCCTGAAAAATATTTAATTTAATTAAATCTTTGATAACCAAGATATTTATTGTGCATGCGAATGATTAATTGATTGCTTAGGGATTGCTATATTTTGCTATTTGCAGTGGGGTTGTTTTTTGAGCAATCAATTAGGTTTTAGGGATACATTGCAGAATTTTCTAATAGAAGCTTCCAGTTTCGTACGTTTTACTGTCGTGGATTTGCTCACGCTAACGGTATCAAGGCGCGATTTTCTTAAAAGTTGGGATTGTAAAAAAGGTTGGATAATTCACTTGAGTTACGAAATCGGTATGATAGTAAAAACGCCCTTAAAGAGTTAAAGCAGACACTGGCAAAGAGGAAAACCAGGAAAAAACGAAGTGAAAAAAATTGACTAAAAAATTATTACAGGGAACTCTTTAGACCTCCTCATGAGCAGATCTACACCTTCGTTTGAGCACATGTTGGGTGGAAAGAGCACATCATTGAGCGCACCAAGGTACTGGGCAAGAATCCCATATTCACTAGACGCACAGCCATCACACCATTGCACCAGTTCACAGTATATTGTTTCTTCTTCTGCAATTGAAATATTTTGTGGTTATTACAGGCCTACCGTTTAAGAAAGATGTGCATGTGTGGTGTTATGCGAATGTATAGAATAAGAAATGAGTATACAAGAGGAAGTCTGAAAGTGGCCCCAGTGACCAAAAATTTGTTTGGTAATGATAAATCAGTTGTCATCGTATGGGCATGTGATGCGAAGGAATGAGGAAAATGTGGTGAGGGGAGTTTTGAGTACGAGGGTAGATGGCTATAAGAGTAGGAGAAGACCACAAAAACGATGCGATGGACTGTGCGAAAGATGACATGGCTAGAAAGGGGGTGACTACTGAGATGACAACTAATAGAGAAGTATGGATATGAAAGAAATGTTGCACAGACCCCAAATGAAATGGGATAAGGGCTACAGAATGATGACAGGCTTACCGTTTAGCTGAGACGGTGCCTGTGGCAGCAGCGCAGTGCGGGAGGGATGCCCTCCCGCACCGCCCTGCTACCTCAAGCCCTGTCTTAGTTAATTACAGAAGTTATCCTATATATATTAGTAAAAATGCAGGTAAGCCAAGAAAGTTTAAAATACTTACTTAACAAACAGCAAATGTTATTTAATGCACAAGACTCTTGAAATCTTTTCCGAAAGTAGAACACATCTTTGAACATGAGAGGGAATGTGGGCGGCAGTAAGCAAGTCTGGTAGCTAGTGCCCAGTGCAAACACAGTGAGGGAGACACGTCCATCTTGACATAACCACACTCCTGGACATGATACCTAAAACATATAATATAAAGGTTATAATATCTACAAACATAACATTGTGCACGAGATCTTTTGTTTGGAGCTTTATTAAATTGGTGTAAAAGGTAAGTTATAGTATAGGTAAAACAAAGTATAGAAAGAAAAGAAAGAAAGAAAGAAAATACGTTTATTTGCGGTACACATGACGCAAAGAAAGAACAAAACACAAAAATAAACAATTTGATGAATGATAAATTAAATCATCATACTGGAGTTATAAGGTACTTACGAAGAAAGCAAGTAACTTACCCTCTGCACATCTATTTCCACTGTCAACTCGATCGTTTTTGGCATGTTGCAGCATCGCTTTGCCGATTAACTAGCTTTCACTACACACTCATGACTAAAGACATAATTTTCGAACAAAGTCTGTCATAATGATCTAATTTCTCATCACAATAAAAATTAATCTAATGTTTACTTTTATCTAAATAAACAGTACGTTTTCATTTTCCACCGACACTCACAGACAATCCCAAGGTATTGTGATTGGTTCAAAACTCAATAATTAAGTCCTGGACCCAATGAAATGCAGGAATGATTACGAAAAGTAGTAAAATATCCAATTTTATCCAACCATGTTGTGGTTTTTTGTTGCCATGACAACTTTATGTCAAATGTCAAACAAAGTCAAACTGTCAACAGGCAAACGTTCAGAAATTTCGATTTTCTTCATTAATTTTTTCTGACGGTCTCTGACTATTTTTGTCAATGAAGTTAAGGCCATTAAATAAATGGATATTTAAATCTCATGACATTGGTTTGTAGAGATTTCTAAATCTAACATCAGAACACCACGACGACGAACAAAACCAAGTAGAATTCAGTAATGAAATAATTGAAGGAAAACCTACAATGTCATTGTCAATGTCAATTTTGAGGTTGTCAAAATTTTGCGCGCGTTTTGTGTTGGTTGTTGGTAGATTGGTATTTTATGTTTTTCATTAAATAAAGCCAATATGACTAAAGTTCCATCTGTTATTCATTGGTTCCGGCTAGATCTCCGAATTCACGACAACCTTGCTCTACGTAATGCTATAAACGAAGTAAGTTTTTTATAATGCAGGTACTATTAAAAGGCCCCCTCGTGAGCTTTCATGCTATTCGTTCAGGTAATAAGTTGTCAAAACCACGCTATAAAGTAGGTCCTAGATAGGTGCCAATAATATAGCATAACCTTTCTATTATTGTTTGTTTTAGGCTGAAAACCGTAAACACCATTTAAAACCAGTCTATTTCATAGAACCTGATATAAAAAATAAGGTTGGTGTCAATAGACTAAGGTTTTTAGTACAAAGCTTACAAGATCTGGATGTAAATCTGAAAAAACTAAATACTCGCCTTTACATTATAAGAGGAAATGCTGTTGAAGAGTTGCCTAAACTATTTGATAAATGGCAAGTGAAGTACTTGACATGCCAAGTTGATATTGATCCAATTTATGTCAAACAAGATGAAATAATTGATGACATTGCAGAGAAGAAAAACATCTTCATTGTCCGGAGGGTTCAGCACACTGTCTATGATGTTCACAGTGTGTTGAAAAGGAACAACAACAGTGTTCCCCTGACCTACCAGAAGTTTCTTTCACTCGTACAAGATGTGCAAGTAAAAGAATGTATAGAAATTACCAAAAAGATTTCTGATCACTGTAAACCTGCAGATGCGGATTCTAAAAAGTATGATCTTCCAAGTCTTGATGAGCTGGACTTTGATGAATCAGGATTAGATCCTTTGAAGTACCCTGGAGGTGAAACCGAGGGTCTAAGGAGACTGAATATGTATATGGCTCGAAGGCAATGGGTGTGCAAATTCGAGAAGCCAAATTCATCTCCTAACACCTTGGAACCAAGCACTACTGTTCTGAGTCCTTACATCAGTCATGGATGTTTATCAGCAAAACTATTTTACCATAAGCTGAAAGAAGCTTTAAATGGCATGCCACATTCAGAGCCACCAGTGTCTTTACTAGGACAGTTAATGTGGAGGGAATTCTACTACACAGCAGGAGCAGGCACTGAAAACTTTGATAAGATGGTAGGAAATTCTGTTTGTACTCAAATTCCTTGGGGTAAAAATGAAGAACACTTGAAAGCCTGGGCAGAAGGAAGGACAGGATATCCATTTGTTGATGCAATTATGCGCCAGCTTAAACAAGAGGGTTGGATACATCACTTAGCTCGGCACATGGTTGCTTGCTTCCTTACAAGAGGTGACTTATGGATATCCTGGGAACAAGGAGCCAAAGTTTTCGAAGACTACTTGCTAGACTTTGATTGGTCTCTGAATGCTGGCAACTGGATGTGGCTCTCAGCTTCTGCCTTCTTTTATAAATTCTTCAGAGTCTATAGTCCTGTGGCTTTTGGCAAGAAGACAGACAAAGAAGGTTTATACATAAGAAAGTATGTGCCAGAATTGAAGAAATATCCTACTGCCTTTATTTATGAGCCTTGGAAAGCGCCTAAAAATGTTCAGACTACAGCTGGGTGCATTATTGGGCAGGACTACCCTAAAAGAATAGTTGATCATGATAAAGTGCACAAGGATAATTTGCAAAAGATGTCTGCTGCTTATAAATTAAATAAAGAGAGGAAAGCACTGAAAAGACCCTTGACATAGTTCTATGAATCTGTTGTGTTTATGTAGATCTGTTTAGTTACTTTACATTATTATTTTATAAGGAAATCTGATGTTTTTCATAAAGCTGCCTCATTTGAGCTACCTCAATAAATTAAGCAATCATGATAATATTTTATAAAACAATAAAGTTTATGCACAATTAATCATTGTTTCTCCTAAATTTGATTCAACTAATATCCTTAAATAAGATTCTAAATGCATGCTGATAAGTATATCTGGAGCACTATTGTTGCTAGAGTTATGTTGTTATCAACGCTAATCATCTAAATTAAAATCACTATCTGCTCAAAATGCTCTGATTTCCTGGTAGACGAGATGAAAGATTTTTGATAAAAAGCAACATAAAAAAATATAAAATAGTGAAAGGCTGTATGCCATAATACCTTTGCAAGTGACAATTTTGAATACAACTGACAGTTCACCAGCTGGCTGTCATCTATCAACTGTCAATGTCATCTCCGTTCGCAATCGAACGGTTTTGTTTTGGTTTGTTTTTGTAGTTTTTTTGGAAGTAAAATGTAATTATTTGATAATTTCTTACTAGAATTTTCTAATTGTTCTACACAATGAATACAACGGGCAGAGAGGATGCCAAGAGTATAACTGCGGTTGATTCTAGGATACAGTTTTTGGGTAAGTTTGATGAGACTCTGTAGCACTATAATTTTCCTTTATTTGTTGCTATTATAACAAAGACAAAGTATTATGGATATCGTGGGTGTTTGTTCCATTTGTAGCCATAGAGTTTAAGTAATTTAGACATAGTTCTTGTCTAGAATGCGTAAAAGTTTTCTAATGTAACAGAAACGCCCACAATACAGCATGTCATGCTGGAATTACCGTTAGTAAATACTTCATTTATTACCCTCTACCAGAAAACCTATACAAAGGCTTTCTTTTCCTAATACTTGGTCACATATTTTCTTATCAGTGTTGAATACTGTTTAGCCTGAAACAGTTACTGAACTGAACTTTCCAGAACAGTTTTGAACATTGAGGTTCCTGATGACCTAACTTTTAAAGCATACCTCCTTGGTTATTACAGAACAAAACCATTACTTACTTCATAAGGTACGCTTATTATTCAAATAAGTAACAATAAAAACAACACGCCTGAAGGGTTAGGCAGAGTTGTACCTATAGTACACCCACTTATCCCCAGTTATGTGTAAGTCCCATTCCCATATAATATGGGGCGCGCCTATTGCCATCAACCAGGCATAAATCCAGACGCCAGACTGCTACTGAGAAATTCCAGTAAGAAAAACCCAATAACACTGCCATGCCCGGGAATCAACCTCATGCTTAGTAGTACGCTTTAATCCTACTAATATAATAAATGAGAAAGTTTGTATGTTTGGATGTTTGTTACTCAATCATGCAAAAACGGCTGAATGCACAGAAACAATTGAAGAATTTGGCATCCAGATAGTTTATTACCTGGATTAACACATAGGATAGTTTTTATCCCGATAATACGTTCCCGTGGGATCATTTCCGACCTCTATGCGGGCAAAGCCACGGGCGAAAGCTAGTTAAGTATAAAATAAATGGTTAACTGTATATCAGTCTAACACTAGACAAAGAGAATCACCTTGAAAGTATTAAAAAAATGAAATCATTTTAATAAGTTTGGTTCAAGCAAATTTTCAACAATACTTCATTAAAATTCTATGTATGTGATAACGGTTGGGTAGCATAATGGCACAGTTAGGTAATCAAGAAACAAGTCCATTGTTTAATAGGTCATCCAACGGTTTCGTTTTTAGTAAATTTTATTAAATAATCATGTGTTTCTATGTTGGAACGGTTAGTTTTTGAATTGAAATTGTAACTGTATAACTTATTTTATGTGATATTATTGTATGAGTCACTTTGCCATCACAATTAATTTGTTGATTTTCCCAGTAGATAAAGTAAGATACTGGTTGGTTGGTGTGCACACCAAAATTCATAAACAAATTGATAGATATATGATTTTTGTAGGGATCAAACTAGTTACAGCAAACTTATAATCCCTGACCCTAAATATATTAGCTCTTTTATTAAAGTACCTGGTCGACCGAGGCTCTGTGTTAGAACTATTCTAAACGCAACCTTTTTTGTGATACCTGTCTTTTGACTCTGACAGTTGGTTTTTCCTTTTCCGTCCGTTCAAGACTTTGTACGACTGTGTTTATTTAGTTTCAATAATGAATCCCATAGTAATCTCTGCAAACCTTTCTTTTTCTGTCCAAATATCCAACACTCTGTTCGGGTGAAAATAGAGAAAACGAATTTTCCCAGATATGAGGACTAACAAGATCGATTTTTCACCCCCGTAAAGCCCTATATTCCAACTTTCAACAAAATCTTTAGAGCCATTTTCGAGAACGTGATTACAAATATATATACAAATATTGGTCATTTAATAGTAGTAGTAACAGCGCGACCGAGCTCTGCTCGGGTGAAAATAGAGAAAACTTTCATAGAATAGTCTAGGATAGGATTACTTTTTCTTTAAAACTTTAAAACGCAAACATGCCTCTATGAAAACATGGCTACAAATTATCCCATTATTATTCACAATGAAAACAGAAATAATATCTGCACAAACTTCTGTAATCATTGAATAGAATGTATAATAATTATTAATCTATTATTTAATTCTGAACATATTATGGGATGATGTAAATAAATACATTCATTATCAGCTAGGTCCTCCTATGTAGCTTTGTATCCAGTAATAATGTACTAAGTCAATGGACTGTTTCATTCACGCAGAGCTAGGTCAACTAAAGATGACCATTATTTGAACTCATGTCATGGTCTTTGTTGCTAATGAACGAACAGTATTGTTTCTACGTACTACGTACCTACACGAGACTAACTGGTAGTTCTGCGACAAGTAGACCTCGAGAGCACAGAATTTTTTGCAGCAATTAATTTAAGTAGGTACCTACCACTAAAGTTATTTAAAACAATGGTAAATATCCCGTTTCTCGTTTTTATATTTTTGTTTTATTTTATTGCTTTATTTATTTTTACATCCCATAGTGGGATTTATCTTAATCCGTTGCGTAGGTGTGTCCGTGACATCACAGTGGGCCCTATCAGAATACCAGCGCTGCGGTATTTATTTTTTAAATATCGCCGCATTATGCTGAGATAGGAGCCTTTTTGGCCTCGCACAGGTCGTTATAATTGTTTTTTTTTTGTTTTTTATTTTGTAATTTTTTTGTATTTTTGTTATTACCTACTTAGGTACTGTTTGTATTTCCTGTGCGTGTCCCAAATAAAATATTTTTCTTTCTTTCTTTTTAAATAACTTTAGTAGTGAAAACAACCACATCAGTTTAAAATCCTATAATTAATATACCTATACTGGTAGAAATCTAAAAGTGAGCAATTTACTGTATTTTGAGGATCTATTCCGCTCATCACGCAGAAGATCCTTAACAGATCTTCACCAATTTTTTTTGAGATCAACTTGAAGTTACTACCTTTCCAATAAAAAAGAACCATCGAAATCGGATCTCATAAGGCGGAGACATCCAGTAGCCCAATCAAAACTCCTGATTCCTGAAAAACCTGAATACCAAGTTTCGTCCAGATCGGTTGTAAAAAAAATTGAGAGGTGTCAAGGGACACCCGGATGGAACGAAGTTCGAAGAGAGAGAGAGACAGACAGAGAAACATGCGCACGCCGCACAGCTTACAATAGCTTACTATAGCAAAAAGTGTTGTTACAACTTTTCGTGAGATTTTTTTCCGTCTAGCCCCCTTTCACAACGCGCGATAAGGAACTTCGTTCCAATACGACCTGTAGAGGAGTACCAACAAACTGACACACGAAAGCAATTTTTTGCCAGACTTGATGCAGAGATGCTTCGCTCGGTCCGTTATAGGTATGTTTGTAATTTATGATGTAATATTAAGCAGGTAACTTTGAGGTTCCAAGCAAGAACTTAAGCGTCAGGTTCCATAGCGTTCGTTATAGGAAGACGGTAGAGTAAGGATGTCATGTGATGCTATGTCGCTATGACCATCGCGACAGAAATGGCGGATACCAAGGACGTGCTAAGGCGAAGCATATACCTACCTAAACCAAATGAATATAGAACCAGAGCCAGAGTAAGAGCATTTTTTTCTCGATCTACTTGTTATTTTAGTACAGATAGAAGTAGAAAAACGAAAGAATGCTCTTTCTCTGTTTATATGAGGAGTTTTGATAGAATGAGCATTCCACGTTTGGTGACGCACCAGTGTGTTTGCGCCTGTATCTCGGAGTGTAGTAAAACTCATGCTGGGGCTACATTGTCGCGTTATCGCGAACTTTACTACGCTCTGTTGCTCAGCGAGAAGTCGACCGGTGTGCGAGAGAGAGCGCGCGAAGTTTAGTTCGCGATAACGCGACAATGTAGCCCCAGAATTATACAAGTCATTTATTTGCTGTAAATGCGGTACAAAACATAGAAGGTATATAAACGAAAATAAGTAAGCGTCCTTTGGGTAGATTCCCACGAAAACTGTAAAAGAAAAACAAACAGACAAAAATGCAGTTAAATTCACATTATCTAATTAAGTAATTACCTATTATGTATTATTAACCAATCAAACATTATTGAACTTCATTTATCTTGAAATAATCGTTGTAATGTCATTCACATTTCACTTCGATGTAAATATTTTGGCCGCATGTTTTGACGTGCACTCTTGATAATGACAGTTCTTTTGACCTATTTTATCGAAATACTCTTCACCTGTTTCTATGTGCAACTTAGCTAAACTCCTGCTGCCGAGATAATGCCTGTTCCCGGAACCTCTCTGGTGGACACGATTAAGAACAAATAAAGTATAAATTCGTAAAACACGTCTCAACTGACAGGTGTCAGGAACGTATTCTCTCTGCGGCCGGAATACAGCGGCAAACGTTCGTAATATGGTCGAGAGCTTGGCCAATCATGTGGATACAGCAGATTACTGCAACATTGGACCAAGGGGATTGTTTTTGCGATCATCACGACCCCTACTCAGAGTCGAATAACTTAAACTTTTTCAGAAAATGCCTTGTTCAATTTTATACTCGTGTAGGTCGAGAATTCGAGATGACAAATACACGTTTAGTATGAATTGCAACGATTAGTACAGAATGCTCTGGACTATTTGTTTCACTCGTTATCACTCTCTGAACATGCGTCCAGAGAGCCGTACCCATCGATTCCTTTATCGTATTTAAACTTAAATTACAGTTGGTGTCCATTTAAGTCTAAAATTACACTAACTTAACGATCGAAATTCAAGTGACTCTAAAAGCCCAATGTGTCAGAAAAAACTTATCCTTTTCTTTACGCAAATATTCATCATTGTAGAAGTAATGACCCGATAACATTCATCGATTGTGTCAAATATTTAAAGGGCAAGATAACGGTTTATAGGTTAAAATTAGAATTAAGATAAGGCATCGGAGCTCACATCAAGAACTATTGAATCATCCATATTATTATCGACTCTTGCATAAGTGCTTATCATAGTTCATAATAAGTTTGATACGAAATCTGTACCTAGTTCAATGGTGGTCAAAGCCCGGTCAATATTTCGTATTTAGAACATCCTATTCAGTCTGCCAATCCGAAAGTTCGTAAAGATGTTTGCATGTTTGCTAATTTACATTATGGAATTAGTGTTGTGAAACAGTAGCTAGACTTTTCTGTTTTAGTCTATAGCTAACACCCAGTTTTTGAAAAGCTGATAAATTCAACTAACATGCTGTCATATAGATAGACAAATAATAACAATTATTTCAACTAACTAATCTGAGCAGTTAATATGAAATATGTAAAAACATGTACCCGGCTGTTAGTTAGCTATAGCCCGAAACAGAACAGTCAAGCTACTGTTTCACGACATTAAAGTCTGTTTTTAATCTCGTACGTAGACTAATGTGCGTTTCATTAAATAGTTCCTATGCCGTAATGTTGGCTCCATTGCAGTTGTAGGACAGGGAAGTTAGCAAATGAACTATTTGATGAAACGCACATTCATTTGGCAGGTGCCAATGTCAAACTCCAAATTGAAAAAATAAACAACAATTACTTGAAATGTCAAACTAGTCGGCGAGATTTATAAACAGACTTTAGTTTCATAATGTAAAACCCGCTTTAGTCACACAAACCGACTAACCGATGAAATCTAGCTATCTCTTGATAGACATAGACCATGTCTAGCAGGCGTAGTATGACGACCCTAGAAACGGGTTTTCTACGGCTTTCTTCGACGGAAGAATAGACAAATTGGCAGATTGTGATTGTTTATTTGTCATTTTGTCTATTCTTCCGTCGATAAAACCCGTTTCTATTGTGGTCATGCTAAGCGTGCTGCATCCTAATTGCGTTACACAATTTCAATCACAATTTGAATGAATGTGGAGGATATTGGTAGTCCATTGCTCAATGTTCGAAAAATTTGTCTGCTCAACAACGTAAATAATGCAATGAATATTGTTGAACTGTCAAAATGAAAGCCGAAATGAAATAAGTGTATTACGCAATTAATCCCGCTGGATTAATCCACAATACTTTTTATTCCGAACTTTATCCCGGTTCACAAAGATTTCTCCTAAGAAATACGTAAAAGCTCGACCTACAACAACGATTTTATAACCGATCGTTCGCGAGTCGTCAACAATAGCTGTAGAACAAAATATTGGATATTAGTATGGCTGACTAAAATACACTTGTTCTAGTTTCGTAACGCACGCTGTTACTCAACTCGTTATAAACCATTTTCCAGACAGTAATAAACAGCAGATTTTCCATATCATTTAATCAAATATTTCTTGATGTTTTTCTTCTTCACTCCTTCTGCGGCGTATCTTGAGATCGATGGCAGTTACGTTGTCTTCGAACGTAACTCTGTGCTACCCCACCAGTACATAATAAATGGTTGTGTATTTATCAGCATTATGTTTGCAGTACCAGCAGCATATACAAAACCTTGCGTTGTTTACCGACCGAATTCATTCTACATGACTCATTATATTTTCACAGTTGTAAAGTTAATATAGCGTAAAATAACAACTCAAATTATTGATTAACTGTCTAGTGTCTACCTACTTACTTACTTGAAGTTATGAAATTCATGTCTTCGGAACTGCACAGTACTCAGATGCACTTGCTCGCAAGTACATCATTTATGCGACAGAATGAACCTCTGACCCGGCTATCGGTGACGAATAGGAAGAAGTGCCTTTAACGACCAGACAATTGTCCAATTGTGCGCACACCCGAACTCTCGAATCTATCGGATGATAGGATAAGAGCCTGTATTGCAAATTACCTCCTCTTTGGAGTAGCACAGTGTAACTGCATACAGAGGTTCAACGGGAGCTTTTTCGCAGAGCAATCTTGCGAAGGATCGGAGATGTAAGTGGAGCTTATGTCCCGAACTGCCCCAAAATTGAACTGCGCGTTAAGATTCTTCCATACAAACTTTAACACCCCTTGGAGGGCAAGGTAGCAGAGCAAATATGCCCACTTTTTTTTTGTCGTAGTGTCGTATCTGCCTGTTGCGTCGAGCATGTGGGTTAGATTATAATTTATCATTTAAGTATTTTACATCGTCATATTTCAGCCAATTTACAAAACCTTAATGAATTACACACCTATACCTTCCTCATGAATCACTCCGTCCATTTGTAAAAACCGTATGAAAATCCGTTCTGTAGTTTTTGACATTATTGCGTTCAGACAGACGGACAGACGCAGTGTTGTTTTATAGTATGTAGGTAGTGAAGTGCTGTAACAAAAATGTTTGTGGCACATAATAGCTCATTTTCATTCGATTGACATCGACACTGCTCCTACAGGTGCAGATAGACTTGAGCATTCACTTGTAACAAAACTTCGAGCATTAGCTGTTTTTAAATTTGTCGAACTGAACAACGAACAGAGCCAAAGCCAAACGTCGCTACGAACATTTTCACGATAATTCCAGCGAACGCTGTAAGCAATGCTCTAGGCATAGAGGGACGGCGGCGGAACAAAGACAGAATGGCTCGGCTCAGCAAAAAGCTCGAAACAAATTTACTGTCGCTGTTCGCTAGAATGCTCGCTACAATGCTCGCTAAAACGCTCCCGTTTATTTTTCTGTAATGTAACATTCGCTAGAATGCTCATTACAAGTGAATGCTCAAGTCTATCAGCACCAACTGTTTTGAATTCACAATAGTTAAAATGAAGATACTAAGGTATTGATTGAGAAACGTCAAAAAAATTGACATTTCTCAGGTCCTGTCAAATGTACCTATGGGCGATAAACCACTGTGAGTAGTTACGCTGTGGTCGAAGGAATGTTAGATTGATAGATGGATAGACAGCGTAACGAGGAGAGATTGCGGCCATTGCAGACTGCTCTGCGCTTGCGTCCTTTATAGTGTACCAGTTTAGTAGGTATGTTATTTTGTCTAGACTGCGGTTACTTTTCCTCTTAGGTTCTGGGGTCTTTCCATTATGACATCGAAGTTCTAAATTAGTTTTCTACCTATAACAATCCAGTCATATAGTTTGTAGGAGGTAAGGTACTTAATTGCAAACACGTGAATGCATTGCTATTCATTGCCTTTCATAAGCACAGTTTTAATTTTAATATAGGTATTTAAATGCAGGTTTTCCTTCCTTCTCCAAGAGATTTTAGCGCCAATGCCTTAGAGGTTAAGTCATCGCTGTAAAACGTACTGCCTAAGAAAAACAATTAATATTAACTTGGAGTTTGCCTGTAGGTATGTTGACTGGGATGAGACCCGCGCAGACCACTTCGCGTAGCATGACAACCATAGAAACGGTTTTGTCGACTGAAGAATAGACAAAATGACAGATAAACAATCACAATCTGTCATTTTGTCTATTCTTCCGTCAGCAAAACCCGTTTCTATTGTGGTCATGCTAAGTGTGCTGGGAGGCATTATAGCACAAAAGGGAGAAGCCCTATACTCAGCAGCTGCCAATGATGATGATGATGATGTTTACTAGGAAATTATCAAATAATCTCAGGCAACTCCGAACCTAACGAGTTATAAGAGACTGAATAATTTAATTTCCTTACGTAAATTGTACATATCATAAATTGTTTGGAAGATATACAGGTTGGCACGGATATCGACGCGCAACCTGTTATGGATCCAGAACATGGTTCTGGACCCCCACGTGCGGTGAAATTTTTTGAAGATTATTAAGAATAAAAATTGCTGTTCCATACATTTTAACCGTATTATTGCACTTTAGTAGGAAACAGCAGATTTTTTTGAATAACCGAAGAAAATTTTCAACACTGGTGTGTCCAGAATCATGTACTGAATCTATGGTAGCAAGTTATGCGTCGAGGTCCCTGCCACTCTGTATAATTATACTGGCACGTCCGCAGGGTTGCAGTAATTATTTCAGAATTACACAACGTAAATACTTTTATTCATAATTGTTATTAAAATTCAGGAGAAGGTAGTATAGTAATAATCATTTATTTTGGTACAGATGACGATGTTCTACCACGACCCTGAACATATCAACACTATGCTGCCAGCTACAAAGATCTTCAGAATGGATGACTGGAACTTTATTAAGGTAAGTGGCATTCTAAAAGTAACATAAATTTATTATTCCTTGATATTTGTTTGGTCCTTTGATACGCCAGATGAAAAGCTGTAGATTATACCTATAGGTCCTTCTGTCCTTTAACAATAAGATTACTTTTCTCACTGTCATTGTTATTTACATAGCTGGTAGTGGTTTTTGAATTTGTCTGGGGTAGGTACCACAACTAAAAACTGAAAAATAAAAACTTTTTACAAAAAAAAAAAAAACAGACGACTTCCAAAAAAACACTGCAAAGCGAAAAATAAGTTTAATTTCGGAAGCCGGTGCCAGAAAAAAAAATCTAAACCAAAGACTTCCGAAGGTTATTTTTCACTTTGTAGTGTTTTTTTTTGGAAGTCGGTAATTTTTTGAGAGCCTTGTTGGTCTAGTGGTTGCAAGCGCTACTGCTGCGCATGAGTTTCTGGTTTCGATTCTCAGGTCCGGCAGTGTTATTGGGTTTTTCCATCAGGAATTTCTCAGTAGCAGCTCCGAGTTTGGATTTGTGCCCGGTTGATGGCAATAGGCTTTTTTCATAAATTTCCATGTAATGGGCCTACTGTACTACAGGTACACCTCTGGCTAACCTTAAAAGGATTACTTATGTTCAATCTTCAGTAGATCAGGATCAGATGAGCACATTTTCTCTGATAAGCAGTTTCTTAAAAAACTATGCTATGAGGTCTACCCGTATCACAGTGTGTAATAAATGGGCTAATTGCCTACTACATTCGATAGTGAGTATTTTCACGAAGAAGCCATGTGCGCGTGAGTCAATGACATTCCTTACTTTACAGATAACAACATTACAAGGCAATTTTAACTGAGACTATTGCAAGTAATCGTTTGTGTACTTAACAAGTATTATTTTATGATTAGCGGACTGTTTAGTATAGTTGTGAGCATGATTGCCTATTTTTGATAGTAATGCTGCTACATCCTGGTTATACCTATTCATAGGTAGAGTGAAATTGCAGTTGTTTTATTTCCATCGTTGTCATCGATATCAGTTTTTCACTTCAGAGTTTTTCTTTGGTCCTTAGAGGCGAATTCTGAAATATACACTTATGCATCGATTCAAAAGAAAAGGACCATTTCCGTAGTTATTTATCCTTAATTACAAGATTACTTGACGATATTATATCATATTGTGGTTTTGTTTTTCCCATATCGATGCAAATCTTAAGATTTTATTACTCCAATTAAAAAACCGAGCTGCGCACACACACGTAAATGATAGTCGTTTTTGTCTGTACGTGCCACAATCTGGACAGAACGAGATTCGTTTGAAATGACTTGACATTTATTAATCAATACGTTCTTGACATCTCGACATCTGGGGGTAATTATATTTTTTCGCTTAATTAGATAAGCACCATTAAGATGAACTATAGTGTCGTAATCATTTTTTTTTGTGTCATACCGATAATGCTGCGTCATACAGACACACAGATCATCATCATCTGCCTAACCTTTTTCCAACTAAGTTAGGGTCAGCTCCCAGTCTCACTGGATGTAGCTGAATACCAGTATTTCACATGGGACGAATGTCACTGACACACCACCATCATCACAACTGCACTGCACGGTCTCGAGTTAAAACCCAAGGCACGCAACTCTGACTTTTCGGATTCATGAGCGTATTGCATGATTATCACTTGCCTAAAAAACGGTAAAGGAAAACATCGAGACGAAATAGGCATGCCTTAGAGATATTTCTCGACGGCATGTGAAGCTAAGTCAGAGGCCTATGGGTGGCATAAAAACTCTGACACCAGGTTAGTCACTAACCACACGAAAAAGAAAGAAACCACTGCACTGACTCTCCTATGGAATTGATGTTGATTATAAATAATGCATGTATATTGCCCCTAATACTTAAAAAGGATACTGGGATATTTTTAGTTCCTATGTTTTCTTATGGCTCAATACCAATTATAATTCGTTTCTATTGATCTACCCTCAGATTCGCGTTGAATATTATGTAATTCATCGTTCATCGAGACGAGAGTACGGTCCTAGATGACAAGCATGACAGTGCAGTTTTTGAAGCAAGTTAAGAAGATATGTCGTCATTCTACTCAACTAATTTGTTGATTTATGAACGAAATCTATATGTTAAAGACGGGCTTTGTTCACTATACATATAAAAATCTGTGAACACGTTAAAAGTTATGCTATCTTCTCATTAGTCTGGAAGTCGTATACGCAGCATCTAAGTGCTCAGTCTCAGGTCGAAATTAGTCAAATTTTGCATTATTCGTTTGTGGTCATAGGAATTTAACCACCATATTATTATAAGCATTTACCAGTTACGAGGTTTTATTGGCTATAGTGTTTTCTCCAATGTGGGTTTCATGCCAATTACCATCATCATCGAAGTTGCTGTATAGTCTGTGTAGTACTTTCTTTCTTTATTTTCTTTCTGCCTTTAGTAATTGATTAAGTACCCCCCTTTTCCAAGGTATTTTTAAAAGCCTAAGGGAATGGGGTACTGCCTTTTCTGGACACCCTTTCAGCCAATACGGTCGTGATGATTAAGTATGCACTACGGCTACATGATACAATAGCTAATTAGCTACGTTTTTTTCTTTGCGCGTGCGCTTATGTCGTCATTAACCATGGCCGATTGGCCGGTGCGATATTAAAGTGCATCGAACGCTCCGTTTCACTTTTCTTAAACACGCATTGCACTGTGCTATGATGTACGTATGGAGAAAGTTGATTCGGTTAATGCAGACCTTGATTATGTGGTTTTATCCTTGTCTGGATTTTTTTCTTCTGTTTTTCTGATGAAACAGGGAAATTCGTCAAAATGGTGGCTGTGCGAAAAAAAACATTAATTACCTACTAGGAAATATTGTGTGTGGTCAAAATACACTATAGGTTTTTCTGTTTTGTTTTTTCTGCGTTTGAGCAGTCGAATATCATCATGTCGATGTCCGAATTTAGTATAACTTTTTGTACGAAACGGACTGACGAGCAATACAAAAAAGCCACTTGCAAAGTGCCACAAAAATCTAAACAATTCCTACACCACACAAGTTAGCTACATGAAGTTAAAAAACCGGCCAAGTGCGTGTCGGACAACGCACAATGAAGGGTTCCGTAGTTAGGATGAATTGATCCCATGAACAAACTTATCATTGCAGTTGAAAAACATGTTCTCCCATACATTCCAACTGCAAATGTAAGTTTGTACACACAATATTGAGAGATTAAGGTCCGTATTACAGAACGTTCCTCAAGTTCAGTTTGATCTTCAATCTGCCGATCACTGTTTAAGTATAGAATATAGATACTTGAGCATCGGTCTTATTCCAGAACGGTAATCAAACTATACTCATTACTCAGATAAATCGAGACTCAGATCCAGCCTCAAGCAGAGATGTGTACCTATTGTCGATGCATATGCATCGGATATAGTTGTATGTTTTTTTTAATACGTTTAATAGTTAGTTTTGTTAATTTATTTGATCATAATATTATTACTATAAAATGACAGGACGATAAAATAATTTCAGTTCATTGTAAAGTACTCAATAAAAATTCTAACGGATTTCAAGATTATTGTTGAAAGTAAAAAAAACTGCTTATGTGACGCTAAAGTTCAAGCTTCTATTTGAATCATCGTTGAATAAATTATTGTAATGATCTACTTCTCCAAATATATCCATTTTGATAGTAATCATTCAAAAAAACTTCAATATTTACAAACTCGACAACGCAGATAGACTTGAACAGAACAAATATTGACATGACAATCTATGCTCAAGCGCGGTCTCGACCATACTTGGGTGATTACAGATCCAATTACTGCTTGGGTTCAATTCGTGAACTGAGTAGGTAATTATCTAAAATAGAGCCAAACTCAGCTGAACTATGATCAATTGATCAATAAATGTATGCTTGAGGAACGTTCTAAATTTAAAACTCGACTCAAAACGTATTAAACAAAGATCAATGCTTGAGTTTCCTTCTGTAATACGGACCTAACTATGTTATTTTAAAACCATAGACTTCTTATATGTTTTCCTGTAATCTATGAGTAAAGAACCATTCTCAGTATGTTTTTTCAAAATTTAGGCTCAGTAGTTTCGGAGATAAGGGGGGGTCAAATGGTCAATTTTCATCAATTTTCTTATATCTTTAAAAGCATTTAGTTTAAAATTATTAAAATTATTGAGATCCTCGCATCAACCCCTTTCATTTGATATGTCACACGGTTTAGTATGCAAAACGTTTTATTTTTATTTTGTTATTTACCCCCCAAAAGTAACCCCCGTATTCAAAATTTATTTATTTACGTTACACGTCCGTGATTACAGAAATACATATGTGTACCAAATTTCAACTTAATCGGTCCATTAGATTTGGAGCAAATTGGCTGTGACAGACGGACAGCCAGACAGACACACGAGTGATCCTATAAGGGTTATTTTTTTCCTTTTGAGGTACGGAACCCTAAAAATCTTCAAAACAGTTTTATAGGTGGGTTTTATGCGCTATTAAATACACTTGAATGTTGCTTTTTTACTTCAAGAAGCTATCTTGCGCGGTTTCGGAAATATTTCATGATAAGTTAGTGGCCTTTTTAAATAGCTCGTCAGTGTAGTTTACCAACAATGATGATCTCTTCCTAATTAACTGGAATGACGAGTAAATAATAAAGACCCACTTTATTGCGTCAGACCCTGTCTTTATCTCACGTATTCGCGGGGACCATGCTTGGTAGATAAGAATCCTGTAGAAAACCTAAACTGTTCCCGCGTAGGGGTTCCGTACTAATAAAATCCAAAATCAGAGCGCTTCCCTACCTATATTGAATACTAGTTTTCGTTCGCGGCTTCGCCCGCGTGGATGTCGGAAATTATCCCACGAGAACGTACCACTGGAATAAATAGTATTCTATCTGTTAATCCAGGTTACAAACTGTGTGCCAAATTTCATCCAAATCCGACTGACCACTGTGTCGTTCGGTCCTTCGCTAACGAACCATTATTTAATATTGTACTGTCCTTTCTATCTGACTACTCCTTTCTATCTTTCGCTACTCTTCATTCTTGCTGTGCTGTGAACTTTAACCTGTGTTTCATCAACCTAAGTTCTTCCAATAATCGTTACTGTGTCAGTGTGCAACTATTATTCATCTCCACACACACGCATACCTACCTCAAGAAGTTAATCGCTAAATCATCATCATTCTCCTCCTCTTATCCCAATTTAGGGTCGGCGCAACATGTCCTTTTCTTCCACACTTCTCTATTAGTCGTCGTCTCGGTAGTCACTCCCTTTCTAGCCATATCATCTATCACTCAGTCCCTCCATCGTTTCTTTGGTCTTCCCCTACTCTTATAGCCATCGACATTCGTACTCAAAACTTTCCTCACGATATTTTCCTCATTCCTCCGCATCACATGCCCATACCATGACCACCGATTTCCGCATAACTTTTCGGTAACCGGTGCCACTTTCAGGCTTCCTCTTATGCATTCCATGTATATATATAAAGGAATTCCTATTACCCTTGGTCACGGCATCACGCGTGAACGGCTGGACCAATTTCGCTAATTCTTTTTTTGTTATGTTTGTTATTGTAAGGAGAAGAATCTTACAGAAAGAAAAATTAAGAAAATTGCGCAGATAAATGGAAAATTTCAGAAAACTATTTTAACTTCGCGCGTTGGACAGTTAACGCATTTTATGAATGTGAATTTAGCAGAGTAGGGTAGGTAGGTAGGTAGGTAGGTAGGTAGGTAGGTAGGTAGGTAGGTTGGGTAGGGTAGGTAGGTAGGGTAGGGTAGGTAGGTAGGTGCGCCGTAGATAAGTACATAGTGCTACCCGTGCGAAGCCGGGGCGGGCAGCTAGTCCTTTAAAAAAAATCTAAACTTATCACAAAAAAAAAAACCCCGTACCTACCATATTAGTAATTTCACATTGATTTCGAAATATAAGTTCTGTAATTAATATTGTCCTTAATGAGTGTTTACAGATTACTCATATCCTTTTTCCGGGTATTATTAACTAGTTCTAACCTACGTCACGTAAATATCAATGAATCGTTATAAAATTAAAATAAAGACTATTTGTGGAACGGAGCCCTAAAATAATGTTAATGAGAACCAAATGATTATGTTTACCTAACATGATACGAGACAAAATGTAAAAAGATACACAATAAAGATTTCTGCACACGAGTTACATCACAATATTTATAAAAATTATAACAATGATTAATATTTATCTTTTGGCACACGACCGCTCTACTACCTTATCTAACTCCTTACCTACTATAAAAACATTGAACTAGAAACTTCATAACATAATTGCACAAGTTTTGAAATCAATAACTGCAATGTCATGAAAAATGACGTCAGAGCCATTTTGTTCTGTGATTTTACAAAACGTCCATGGAATTATTCAAATAAAGAGTTTAAGTAATAGATTTGCTGAATCATGCTTGTAATCTTCAGTTTATATACCTAAGCTACAGTAAGGGTCAAAAATATATGGAAAAAGGTCTGTTTCTCCTATATTTTTGACCCTGTTTAAAGTTTAGTTTCTAGTTGTTCTGAACATTTAGTTTGTCCCTATACAAGCTGCAGACGATAATACGACAGTACATTAAAGTTATATCTAATGACGTTCCCGGTCTGCATACAAAAAAATCCAATAGTATGAATTAGTACTCATAGGTGGCCCCATCACTGTTATTAAGTTTGTAAGAAAAAAATACTTTTTTAAATTTCGATGTTCGGATTTATTTGGTAGTTTCAAATACTCCGCAGTAGTACTGTCAGTGTTTTCATTTATTATCGTGTTGTCATTTCCACAATTGTATAGTCTATATTTTTGTCGCCGACTGTTCCACAAAATTGAGATGTTAGAGGCAAAATATCAGGACCATTACCTTTTATCTATTAACCTGTGTGCGACATTTGATTACTGCAGACAGTCGACGTATGGGTTCCTGGGGACCGTTGTCAACACTATCCCTCCGTAGTTTGAAAGCACATTATAATTATTAGCATTCTTGGTTATGAATGTCAGTAGTATGAAAGCCTCACCTCAAGTCTAGCCTAGAATATATTTAGATTTGTCCAGTATTGGTGTTGCGGAATGTGGAGGTCAGGCGACACTGGCAGCCATTCCATGTAAAATATTGATATTTAGCCTGTTTTGGTTAGATCGGAAGCTGACCTTGACCAGTCGGAAAATGATAGACACATGATGTCTTAAGTACCCACTATGAGTATTCTTCGATTATCCTGCATTTTGTAGGTACCTAATAAAGTAACGGCGGTGCTTGCTAGTATTTAAGAATACAATAAGATTTATTGCTTATATAGGACTAGTTTACACAGACATGATTCTGAATACCCCTGCGTTCATAGAAACGTGCAATACCTACACGGTCAAAATGTATGGAACAGCAATTTTTTTTTTTAAAATAACCGACGAAAATTTCAACGTAGGGGGTTTCAGAATCATGTACTGAATCCATGGTAACAGTTTTCGCGTCGATGCCTTACCACCTGTATAAAGCACAAGCATAAAGTTTCTTAAATCTGTACATTTGAAATAAGATTAGACATTTAAATAAACCTTTTTACAGTCAGTTCAACAGATTTTGACTTCTATACCGTGGGAATAAGGATGGCATTGAAAGCAAAAAAGTGGTTATAATACCAACTGTTTACTGCAGCTGCCATTTGTCATACCGCTGCCCTGCTTAGGCGAAAGGCGGTATCTCTGAGATACGCCCTTTTAGTTTTTTTATACCATTCAATAGCTATAATAATTTCGCATCTAATAGTATAAGCCACATACCGCTATCTAATTTAAAACATTTAAAAAAACCACTCAGAAGTTCTTTATATCCTTATGTTTCCTTAAATTACAATTTACGAAAAGTCAATTTTCTCAAAACTTACTCCGATTGAGATACCGCCTTTCGGCTTAGCAGGGCAGACCGCCAAAGCAATAGAAGTAAAAATCTGTTGAACGGACTGTAAAAAAGGTTTATTTAAATGTCTAAACTTATTTCAAATGGAGTGTTCCGATCCCCGTTGTAAGCGGTTGACTTATAATAAGCACGTGTTGAATATGTGTATTATGTGCAAATCGTAATCATTACAGCAAGCTACAAAATGAGAATGAGAAATTAAGGTTATTATACAAAAAAAACAGTTTTGGAAAAGACTAATTAAAGACTAAAGACTAAAGACTTTTATAATTTAAAAACGTTCCGTATGTTGGTGTGTGGTGAGTATTTTATTAGTGTGGTGAGTGTTTCGTTAATTTATGTATCGAGTGATGCATGTATGTCATTGATTTATTACCGTAGGTATTTTTCTTCTTTCCTCAAGATATTTTCCTTAACTTTTGGAGGTAAATGCTCCATTTTTTGCTTCGCTGTTTTCCCCATTCAAGTACATTTATTTTGCTATTAGTTGATGCGCTAAACGTTTCAGTTGAAGTTTAGAAAAGGTTTTCATTGTCCTTATAGGTTGTCGGTGGGAGATTACATACATCACATAAAATCACGCCTGGATTCCCCGAAGGGTTCGGCAGAGGTGTACCTATTGTGTACCCACACGTTTTTTAAACCAAATATGGTATTTCCGAAGCCATGCCCTGTAAAAATATAGTTAAGAAAGAAGTAGGTATATTTCAGAAACATTTTTATTCTTTAATTAAATGCATATTTTTTGCTACTAGGAACCTCTATAAACTGGTTTTTTTATGCACTCTAAATTAACGTGACAAAATACCATTAATTCAGCTTTTATGAGATTAATATGTTACTGGCCCTATTGCGATCATCTCGCCATTTTGTATTCAAATAAAAATATAGTAGTTTCGTCTACTATATTTTTTCTAAATATAGTATTTAGGCCTCTAATATATGGGCACGCCACAATTGTGGCGATAAGTCCCCTCTTTGAGGAGTGGCTAGAGAGGCGCCACGGCGTCCTCACCTTCCGCCTGACACAGGTCCTCACCGGACATGGTTGTTTCGGGAGGTTCCTGTTCAGAATAAAGCGGGAGGAAACGCCCGGGTGTCACCACTGTGTGGATCGCCCGGAGGACACGGTGGAGCATACGGTGGAGGTCTGCCCAGCTTGGGCGGAGCACCGCCGTGTCCTCACGGAGGCGATCGGCGGCGGCGATCTCTCGCGTCCGGCCCTGGTTCAGGCCATGGTCCGGAGCGAGAGTGCATGGGAGGCCGTCACCTCCTTCTGCGAAGCAGTAATGCTCGCGAAGGAGGAGGCGGAGCGCGCGAGGGAGAGGCAAAATGCGCCCCCTCGCGCCCCTAGTCGCCGCAGGAGACGCCCCGGGCGTCGGGAGTCGAGAGCCGACTTCCGGCCACCGTAGGCGCGGGCTTGCGGACGGTGAGCAATGGGTAGCTCGCCGTCCGATAGGGACCAGGCCCGGGTCGACGGCGCGTTGTGTTCCACGCGCGCCTCAAAGAGATGTCAGCACCAACTGACGGGGTCCGGAAGGGCCAATGCCTGCCGGGGTTGCGGGTTTGTCTGAAAGGGATATCGCGACCTCGGCACACAGGCATCGGAAGGAACACGGGTGGGTTTTAGTCAGTAAAAGTCTGACACGCCCTCCCGCTCCACCCAGAGCGGGAGAAGTTATTTGATAATTTCCCATCCAAAAAAAAAAAAAAAAAGGCCTCTAATATAACCTTATTATTATATAATAGGCCCTAACCCACACCCACATTTCGCCGATTATGTTTAAGTCTCATGTAAAACCCGCCTATTGCCATCAACAGGGATTGTATATGCAGATTAACGGTCTTCTGTAGAGATTAGGAATTACCGTTAACGTCAAACTTTTTTTAGTACTTACATTATTACTGGAATTTCGTTTCTGGGTAGGTACAACTTATTATATAGGTGTTTATTATTTGCTGTAGAAATAACCTTTAATAACTGAAAGAGTATCTTAAAATTATTAGGTACCTACCTAGGTGCTTTGGAAAAATTGGTAGAAATTATTGTTACTTTCGATGGTTTTCTTCCCAGACACCAAAAAGCAAAGTAAGAAACTTTTTTGGCAAATATTATGTTATGTGACGACGAAGAAAAATGAGATCAGACGTAATTGTTTCTCATTTGAGTAGTTTCGGATCGGAATCGATCGTTGATTTATTTATCGAATCGCTACAAGTCGTGGGAATGCCTTAAAAATTGAAAACCTTAACTTTGGACTGACCGAAAGGTTTACGAACGGTGCAAAAAAAGCGGCCTTTTTTTCAACTACATAAGCCACCAAACCAGATTGCCGGGTATTCGATAAATTTTCCTTATTTAGTTTACTGCCGAAGTGTAACCGCGTATGATGTAGCAAATTGTGCTATGATATTTATTACTCACTTAGCTATTCAATAAATAGTGTGACTGACTCCTATACCTGACTCGTTCAGAAAACTGCTCGACTCTCATTGATATAATTACGCTGCCGCCAACACAACCTGTTATCATTCAGCGTTGTATCGCCGCCGTGGACGCGCGCTCCGCCATATTGAATTATTTACTTCACTTCGATTTTTAAAAGTTTTAGCGCCAATTAAATTTAATAAAGTTTATTCTTTTTTATTTAATTCAGTGAAGTGTTAAGTGCCAGTGAGTCCGGTCGGTTTTTCAATTGTTTAAAGCGGTAAGTCACTATTATTTAAATAAATTTTAGCCTTTTTCAGGTTCAATTTTTTTTTTAAGTTGTTGAGTAGTAGTTTTAATTAATTCGAGAAAATAAATTGCATACGGGATTATTTTGAAACATGTCTATAATGCAGAAGTTTACGAATCATTGATAAAAAACTTACGACTGTGTTAAAATTTCGTAATTAAAGATGTGAAATAATGTATTTACGAAATAAATATGAATATTTTTCTTTCATACTTTAAATGCGTAAATTTACTTTTAAAATTAAACAAAAATAAATAAGTTAAACGTTATGTAGGTAAATAAATATTAAATGAAGTAGATAATGTATAATCATAGAGTAAATAAAACATATATATCAGGTAACAGTAAAACCTAACTACCTGTAATTTAAACACTTGAAACAACAATTTTATTTATTATACCTACATAAAATAATTAATGTCTTATTCGGGGTAATCAAGTGATCTATAAAATCATAAACATTCATTATGTGGTTTGACTTTAATTACTTTTGGCCTTGACACTACGTGAAACGATGAAATTAAAATTTAATTTACATAATATGTTTTTTGTGCAGTAATCGACTTCGAATAAATCATAATTCGAATTAAAATTTTAATCTTAATTCCATAACGTCCTAAATTGTATAAATATTTGAATTAGCAAATATTTGACAGCTGTCGTGTTTACCTACTTATCATTCTTGTTTTTTTTTTAAGCTGCGTTGGTACGTACATAAGGACCAAGTTCTGTTATAGCCGTATAACAAAATGCCTGTGCTTTAGATAAGTACGATAAGTAAATTATCTTCGTCTAATTACTTATAATTATTAATGAGATTTATTGCAAGAAGAGAATCGGATCTTTATTCTTCTCTTATCTAAGTAACTTGTAACTTAGGTCGATGAATTCATGTCATTTATTTTCATGTTTTTGTATGTACTTAAAAATATGAGATTTTTATTTTTTTAAACTACCTATTAGTTATCCCATGAAGACTACTAACGATACAAAAAAATACTGGCAATGTTTTTTTTTTTTTAAGAGTTTTCGTTTTCCAATTTTGTAGGTACCTTGTGCCAATTTTACTCTTATGCAAATGAAACGATTCATGCATTTTCATTATACATAATATATAAACTAACAGTCCTAAAATTTATGTACATGTATGTATATAAAAATGAAGGGAAAGAATCATAGGGCATCAAAAAATTCGTCTACATCGCTATCGACAGGAAAAGTGCTCAAAAAGCTGGCAGCATTGCCACGTTGTATGGCAATGCTGATTCTTTGGCCAAAAATAGGCTAGCCCTATACCGTTCACACCTTTTTAATACCAAATGAACCTGTCTAATCAAAATATTATACAGGATGCAAAAAAACAAAAAAATTAGTTAGGTTATACGACATTTTACAAAATGCCTATATGCCAAATGCCAAATGTCTATATTGACGTACCTAATCAACCCTAATTAAAATACTTAAACTAATCCTACAAGATTTATTAAAACATTGCATGACAGACTTGCGTAGTTTAGTAACATTTACGAACTGATTACATTATTATTATGCGTTGGCTCCAATTTGTTGAATATTTATAAAACATGTTTGTCACGTGTTTTTAAGAAAGTGCAAGAGAAATATCGTTCACGTTATTTTTCTTCTACGGTTGCTAAGCGTCATGAATGACAGTTATGTTTGCAATTTGAGAAGTGACAGTTCATTAAAAGAATTATTTGCGACATGGATCCTGTAATGCAATTATATTACAACAAATTGTTTAAAAACTCATGAAAACTATCTAAACTACTAAGGTACCAAAATAAACCAATATATTTTATGTCGTTTATCTTGTGCTTCTAAAGTATCGATAGTAAGTATATACTTATTTATTTACGCGCTTTCCCTTATTATCGAGAAAATGGAAAATATGTAAAATTTCGCGTTTCGTTTTGGTAGGGATACTCTTATGTAAAAACCTGTCACGTAGGTACACTTCTGAGGTAGGTATTATTCAAGCGATTCTACATTACGCGATTTTTTTTGTAAAATTTACTATCCTCATGGGAAGGGAATAGGTAATAAATTAATAAATTCTCATAATATGCAACATAATTTTTTTTATTTTATTGTTGGTCTTTTTGTAACACTTTCATAATTGCTACCAATAGATGATAAAATAATATTGAAAGTATGTGTAACATTAAAGAAAGATTACACTTGGGGCCGTTGTGAAACGTCGCACTGTATCAATTTCACGCGCGTACACTTGCGTGTCACCTCACGTGTAACACGATAGGGTCAGTGCATGTTACAACCACCACTTTCTGGGTGTCTGAAGGCCCATTGGTGAGCGAGTAGCCTTCAATCTTCCAGCCCTTCTTAGGTCATTGAATCTGAAGTGAAATGACACTTGTATGCAATGACGAATGTCAGTTTTTCCTAATTCGAGGAAAGCGACCATATAACATTATGCTTTCCTTTATGTTAAAGGCGCAAAAGACAAATTTTTTTGGTCCTTTTGCCCCATTCTGTAATTGCATCGAAAAGTGCAGTTTTGCTCTTCTAGCGCCTACCGAGAAGAGTAGGTATGTTGTGGTAGTCCTTCAGGGAATTACTTTCCACCTTTTAGATAAAATACGTGTTCTTGGGGTATAGGTAAAAAAAATCAGGTCGCGGTGACGTAGGATACAGGTGTAATTTGTTGCTATTGATATCCTTGTAGATAATCATGCAAATCGCACATTGCTGTATTTCGAACCTACTGCATTGCAAATGAACTTCTCTATACATTACCTGTCTTGATTAATACATATAAGTAGGTACCTATTACGATTAATGAATTAACCGATGTCTCATTTATGATACTTCTTTAGGTACTTACTTAATATGAACGAGGAAAATCGGTTTTCCATTGTGTACGATCCCTTATTTGTCATCCAGGCTTACATACTGCTTAGCTTCCTCCAATATAGGTAAATATAGGTAACACAATAGAATAATATCCCTGTAAGGAAAACCAATTTTGGTAATGAAACTGTAACAATATTGCGAATACTACAAGGAAATACTTTTCTGTATTTTCCCACTTAAAATGATGAATAATTGCGAACCCATTCATCAATTAAATTATGAATATGAATTAATACATCAATCTGTCTAGCCTGTTCCCAATTATGTTCGAGTCGGCTTCCAGTCTAACCGGGTGCGGCTGAATACGAGTATTTTACATGGAGCGACTGCCTATCTGTCCTCCACAACCCAATTACTGGGTAGCGCGATACCCTTTGGTAAGACTGGTTGTCAGACTTTCGAGCTTCATGCGACCCGTAACGACTGTCGAAGGTTCCAGAATGACAGCCAGGACCAACGGCTTAACGTACTTTCCGAGGCACGGCCCCTCCGTGCCTCGGAAAGTACGTTAAGCCGTTGGTCTCGGTATGTTAATATAGTCACCCATCCACAGACTGACGCGGCAACCGCGGTAAGCGTAGCTTAACCTAATCGATCGATCCGTGCAGCTGTTATTATTTACCTACTACGCTTTGGAATGGGCAACTTAGCTTCATATTTTTGACTGACCGATTCCTTGTAAGCGTCAGGACCCCTGGACCAAGAGAGATATTTGATGTTTAGAAAACACCAAAATTTACTACCTTTTTGCTACTATTTGATACCTAACTTCAAATATTTAGTACCTCAACTGATAGCGAAAAAACACGTAAAGAAAGTGGTCAGCCATTCTGACATCAGGATGTCTGGACCATTTTTTTTTTCGTAGGTCGAGACAACACACCTAATTTATCTCTTTGTAAATATTTACTACCTTTTTAGTACCTCAACATAAATTTTTTTCAAATTTTTTTGGCATTCCGGAAAAATGCTACGCATGAAAGATTGACCAATAGAGATATTTGATGTTTAGAATATACCAAAATTTACTACCTTTTTGCTACTATTTGATACCTAACTTCAAATATTTAGTACCTCGACTGACAGCGAAAAAACACGTAAAGAAAGTGGTCAGCCATTCTGACATCAGGACGTCTGGACCATTTTTTTTTTCATAGTTCGAGACAACATAACTAATTTATCTCTTTGTAAATATTTACTACCTTTTTAGTACCTCAACATATATTTCTTTCAAATATTTTTGGCATTCCAGAAAAATGCTACGCAAGAAACTTTGTTAGTTATGTATATTCTCCCTCACACACACACACACACAACACACAACAACACAGACACACAAACAAACATTACAGAATAAGCAATAATATTATTAATTATTATTTTTAAAAAAATATGTAAAATCCTAAACCTGTCCTGTAAACCTACACTGTGAAGTGAGGCCCCCTCCTAAAATTTGTATGCTTGTTTTGTTTCTCTAAATCTTGTTACATTCTGTAATCTTCTTGTTATTTTTTAAAGTTTTTTATCACCTCCCTCCATATACCGTAAGTACAAAGAGACCTTCACAGTAGCCCGCGAAATTCAAATTTTCGTACGTTTTTTGCAATTTGCAAGATGTCATGAAATCCTGACATTTGATAGCAATACTAACATAGGGATTTGTATTACTGATTGTAATGATTATAATTATGTAAGTACATATTTTTACAGTCGCGAATCATACTTTAATCAACGCACACCCAGACACTGAGCTGCACATTGCAAAAAACGTACGAAAATTTTAATTTCACGGGCTAACGTGAAGGTACACTTACCTTAATACTTATGCCATGTAAATAGATAAATTGTCACTTTATTAATATGTGCAGCTCAGTGTCTGGGTGTGCGTTGATTAAAGTATGATTCGCGACTGTAAAAATATGTACTTACATAATTATAATCATTACAATCAGTAATACAAATCCCTATGTTAGTATTGCTATCAAATGTCAGGATTTCATGACATCTTGCAAATTGCAAAAAACGTACGAAAATTTGAATTTCGCGGGCTACTGTGAAGGTCTCTTTGTACTTACGGTATATGGAGGGAGGTGATAAAAAACTTTAAAAAATAACAAGAAGATTACAGAATGTAACAAGATTTAGAGAAACAAAACAAGCATACAAATTTTAGGAGGGGGCCTCACTTCACAGTGTAGGTTTACAGGACAGGTTTAGGATTTTACATATTTAAAAAAAAAACAAAAATAATATTATTGCTTATTCTGTAATGTTTGTTTGTGTGTCTGTGTTGTTGTGTGTTGTGTGTGTGTGTGTGTGAGGGAGAATATACATAACTAACAAAGTTTCTTGCGAGGCATTTTTCTGGAATGCCAAAAATATTTAAAAGAAATATATGTTGAGGTACTAAAAAGGTAGTAAATATTTACAAAGAGATAAATTAGTTATGTTGTCTCGAACTATGAAAAAAAAAATGGTCCAGACGTCCTGATGTCAGAATGGCTGACCACTTTCTTTACGTGTTTTTTCGCTGTCAGTCGAGGTACTAAATATTTGAAGTTAGGTATCAAATAGTAGCAAAAAGGTAGTAAATTTTGGTATATTCTAAACATCAAATATCTCTATTGGTCAATCTTTCATGCGTAGCATTTTTCCGGAATGCCAAAAAAATTTGAAAAAAATATATGTTGAGGTACTAAAAAGGTAGTAAATATTTACAAAGAGATAAATTAGGTGTGTTGTCTCGACCTACGAAAAAAAAAAATGGTCCAGACATCCTGATGTCAGAATGGCTGACCACTTTCTTTACGTGTTTTTTCGCCATCAGTTGAGGTACTAATTATTTGAAGTTAGGTATCAAATAGTAGCAAAAAGGTAGTAAATTTTGGTATTTTCTAAACATCAAATATCTCTCTTGGTCCAGGGGTCCTGACGCTTACGATTCCTTGCCAATTCAAAAGTGTCTGTAAATGGTTTAATTGAAATAAATGCTTTGAGTTTTGAGACGGATTTGGATGAAATTTGGCACATCGGTAGACCATGACCTGGAGAAGGACATGGCTACTTTGCATCCTGGATCGCAGACGAAGTCACGGCCAACAGCTAGTATTTAATAAAAAAGTAATCCTAATCATCCTTTCGGTCCTACATCGGAAAATGACGTCAAACAATCTTATCGGGCAGTTGTTTTATAAGCACAAACGTTGTGTTGACGGAATTGTGGTAAACTACCTAACTATTCAATTATAAAGAAAATAATCAGAAAAGAAAAGAAAATTATCATCTTGATGTGAAATTAAAACAAAACAATTTCTAACATGTTCTACTAAACTTATAAGTCTCTAGTAAACGCTTCGGTTCGTTTAATATGATTAATTCGATTTCTAGCTTGCAATTTCTTCTCGCAGCATGACAGCTGTAGTCATAAAAAACTTTTTCCCACTTAGTAATTATATAATTTTCTCTCGAATAGTGTCAAGAAAGTCTCATTTTGTTGAAGATACTGGTTAGAAACAAAATTCATAGCGTTCACTGACTTTAGAAAACTTCATACCTCTCTTATAAATACATCGGTTAATAACATGTCTCTTTAAAATATATATTTTAAACCTATCAACACTGCAAAATAATTTTTTACTCTTGACTGAAGCACCTACTCTCTGTAATTTCATCTCCTGCCCCATATATATATCTACCTAGCCTTTTCCCAACTATGTTGGGGTCGGCTTCCAATCTAACCGGATGTAGCTGAATACCTGTATTTTACATGGAGCGACTGCCTATCCGACCTCCAAAACCCAGGTAATACGATACCCCTTGGTAAGACTGTTCCTGCTTCTATCTATTTTGTAAAAATTTCACTGAACACTTAGGTGAAGTGAGCTTGATGAAGGTACATCTTACTTATTTAATTTTCAAGCTCAATAGTGTCAATTCCTTGGAATGACAGCTCAGTTCACCTTAGTTGTTGTTTTTTTTTTGTGGGTGTACAATAGGTACACCTCTGCCTAACCCTTCGGGAATACAGGTGTGATGTTATGTAATGTGTTTTTTTTTTAGAATAGATCGGTTGAACACCTAACTATACATGGTGGCAGGGACATCGACGCGAAGCCGGTTACCATGGATTCAGTAACATGATTCTGAGCCCCCCTGCGTTGAAATTTTTCGTCGGTTATTTTAAAAAAAAACAGCTACTCCATACATTTTGACCGCGTAGGTATTGCACTTTTCTATGAAACATAAAAATTTCAACGCAGGGGGGTTCAGAATCATGTACTGACCCCATGGTAACCGGCTTCGCGTCGATGTACCTGGCACCCTGTATATATTACATTATAAATGCGAAAGTGAGTTTGTTTGTTTGTTACGCTTTCACGGCTGCACGGAATTGGTTGAAATATGGCACATAGGTAGACCATGACGTGGGGTAGGACAAATATACTTTATATCCCGATATTTTTAGGGGATCGCGACTTATGCAGGTGAAACCGCGGGGCGCAGCTGCTTAATACATACTTGCACAACCACAACGTCCCGCAATGTACAACACAATGTATATAAATAAGTTACCATATTATTTGAATGCATGACAGTAGGGATTAGAACTGATAGTGTCGGTACTCGAGGACCACTCAAGCTATCACACACTCGACTGCGACAGATTATTATATTAGGACATCATGAATGCATGGCATGAGACTTTATCATTAGGGATTCAATGACATGATATACCATCCCTAAAAGATTATACAATGTGTTTGGCGATTATTCTGCTTATATCTTTAATGCGATAGTATCCTAAGTCGTTATAGTAGTTTTGAACACTGACATCTTTAAATGCAGGTATAACGTGACTCCGGGCATGTACCAATTTGATTATTTCGATTCATAAGTACTTTCTAAGCTAATCTTGGACATAACTGACATTAGTGATGGCAAACATCGTGTGGAAACTTCGTAGTCTGAAATCGCCAACCCGTCTTGAGCGAGCGCGTTCTTTGTATGTGAAGAGGCAGTGTATTATTAAATGAAATGAAATTGTTGATTCTGTAAATAGGATACCGGCAACACTTTTACACGTCATATTAGAAAATATTCAAAATCGGCTTGATGAGTTCGGCGTTTCCTATCTGACTACTCTGAGAAGAAAAGCCGAAACAAACTCAGAGGTCGCAGTCTCTTTTAAGGTGCAGACATAATCTTGGTCACGCCATATGAGGACCATGTAGATTAGTGTCTGAAATGGTCTTTTGAGGAAAGAACCACACAGATTTGAGTGGACCACTCAGTCAGTGCAAGCATTTGTCAGTAATCGTGGAGAGACGAACAATACGGTAGGCCGCATAAATTACTCAAACTGCCAGACCATCATTAAAAATGAGAAAGAAAATAAAAATGAAAGAATAAAAAAGAAATATCCACATAGTGTTCATTATAACGTGATACTCGTTCAATACTACCCAGTTCTTATAAAATTTCCCATCACTAACAGTACATGCTCGTCGACAACACTCGATTCAAAGAGGAATTTGATCCGACCTAAACACAGAATTATAAGCAAACATGCAATGCATCTAACTATTAATACGCACTTCAAGGTTGTCTAGACCGGTAGTTAGTCGTTCAGCTTAGTTTAACGGCGTTCCTGAGATGGACTGGACGTTATTCGCAAATTCCTAGACTATAGCATTGCTCATTGGAATGCATCACATCAGAGCTTCATTGTATGAGCACAAAAAAGATGCAAAGATTGTACGACAGTTTTGTTTTTGTTAAATGCACTACATGGCATACAAAAACTAGCAGTATGCTTACTAGTTTTTATTCATCCGTTGTTAGCGTCACATCAAAATCACGGTACAGCCAAATTAGAAAGCAAAGTGTAGTGAACTGTAATATCTTTGGTCCTAAACTCCAGATATTTATCTCTCTCTCCTATAAGTTCCTAATCAAACCAGATACCCACAACAATGCCTTCAATTTTCTCTTCTTTTGTTTCAATGATTTTGATTAATCGTCCCGAACAGAATTCCTACGTTTCAGTTATAATTAGTCTGCATAATTCCCGACCTAAGTCATAAAACCTTGGTTACACTGTATAACTTTGTGGTAGGCCAAGTCTACCCGTCCGTGTTCACAAATAGCCTAAATATTATTACCACTATTTACTACGTCTTATAAAATGCCTTGTTTATAGTCTCTACTAAAACTGAAATGTGCATTCAGAATTTATGCATGAAGTTTATGTCGCCACTCGATTGCGCTAAAGTGCACCTTGTTGCCAAATCTTTGGTAAATATTAGGAACATGTCAATAAAATATTGCTTGGCCTAGGATAAGTCATTCAAGAATGCTTCCGTGCTACTGTTCCATTACGACAATTTACGTTTTGCCACAAAATTCATTGCAATGATAGAAGGACCAGAATATAAATTCGCGGTCCTTTTGAAATGATAGCTTCGTTTTCGTTGCACATTTTGTAATGGCAATTCTAATCTGTTTACTCACATGTTGACAACATATTACATTCCCAGTATTCATAGTACTATGGTAGCAATTTTGTATACTAATCAATTAATCAGGTATTCAACAAAGACCGGATTCTACGAATTTGTAAATATGAGAAATGTATTGGCTACTAATTATCATGCGTTGAAAACAATGTACACATGAGTAAATCCAACATCCTAAACATCCAATACCTACAAAGATCTTTGTAATGTTACACAGTGTTTTAAGATGATCATTTTTTAAGCTGACAGATGTAATAGCTGACGCTGAATTGGGATGAGAAATCATATTTAGTTCGAGTTCTTTCAGAATTTTGAGATGAAAACAACCAGGTTAAAAAAAAAAAACATCGTATACTAAACATGCTAGCTAAAGGGGGATACGAAATCTAGCATTTGAATGGTAATATCTATCACTTTAATACAAATCGCGCCGATTCGTCTGCACAATTCTGTCGTATGAATGCTGACTGTAACGCCCACGTGCCTTGCATCAGAAAACTTTTATTTATAAACTGAACTAATCTTGAACACGTACCAAGTATACTCGTTTTATTACGGAACTGTTTAGTGCAAGAAAGTTTAACTGTGCCACTAGAAAGTGTGTTTACTTTTCTATTATTGAGGAGATGATAATGTGTGTGCAATTTGGAGGTATTAGCTCTAATGTAGGCATTCATAAAATATTTTGACTACTTCTAAACCTGCATTTTAACTCGGCCTATCGCAGTCCACTGCTGGGCATAGGTCTCTCCCAGGCTGCGCCACAACACCCTGTCCTCCGCCTTCCAGTCTGTCCCAGTTACCTTTTTAAGGTCGTCAGTCCATATAGCTGGGGGGGGGGGGGGGGTTCCACACTACGCTTGCCGATACGCGGTCTCCATTCCAGAACTCGCGGGAAAGTTCGAAAGGGATACTGTGGCTCCTGGCAACGTACAGGCAACACTGAAGGAACACGGGTTTAGTCAGTAAAAGTCTGACACGCCCTTCCGCTCCAGAGCGGGAGAAGTTATTTGATAAGTTCACTGTCAAACATCCATTTACGTGTCTTTATTTATCTGATATCTACTTTATTTTAGTTTTAATTAGATGTCCTCTAAACGTCGATATGAAATAGTGACCCACTTTTTTATCAATTAGTTGATTGTTTGCAAGTTTCTGTACCTATTTTTTATTGACTTCCCACTGTTACTTACTTATAAGAGTTACATTTATGCGATAGATAACTTTAATCAATTAGAATGACATTTATTAATCCACATGATAATATTTATTTGGTACTAAGGTGCCCTTTTCGTGATAATTAGTAAGTATATTTTTTTTATCTCATTTATTTCTAATCTTACCAAAAGATTTTAACAGATGCATTTATTTATATTTAATAAAATTATTCTTTAATGGTGTAGATTTATCTGGTGCTTTTAACGATTCTTAGTTGTTCCTACTTACTTACATACTTTATGAAATGCAATAAATAAATAAATGAATAAATACATACTTTGTATTTTAATTGAATCTGAGGAAACTCAAAGCAATCAAAATGATTATTTCAAATATATCTTTACCGAGATAAGTACCTAATAGTATCTTAAAATACATTAGCATTGAACTGTTTTTTATGTCTTTTTACACACTGTTATCAAAAAGTTCAACAATCTTATACAAAATGAATATCATTGTTTGAATTATGTAGATAATGACTATCACGTATTGAACACACGACCTCCTGATTTTTTTTAACCCTCGAATAGAATCATTACCATTACATTACACATCATTCATTACATCGTGCATTATCTTGCACTGTAAGAATTACACTAGGTAAGTGTGTAAACACCTAGGTTCTCATCTATACTAATACACGAGCAATATAAAAAAGCCACTACTTATCACGAAATATTTCCGAAACCCCGCAAGATAGCTTCAAGTGTATTTACCGGAAACCTTTTTCTTTAGGTAAGCACCCTAAGCCAAAAGCTGAAAAAATGCCTGAGATAATTTATTTTCACACCAGGCATATCTTAGCAGGCACTAATGTTTAGATTTCTTTAAATTACTCACAAGTTTCATTAGTTTATAAACACGTTACTGTGTGATTGTTTTAAAGAATGTGGTTCCATGCCGATTGTGTTTGAAAATAGAACTGAAATAAAATTCAGTTGTGAGTGTGACTGATTGTTGCTTATTTAATATTTAGTTTCATGCAAGTGTAGACTGCAACCTGCGCAGGAGTTGGTAGAATAGTTATGAGAATTTTTTCGTTGCGTTGATTATTGAACCATTTTATTTAATTTAACATAATATAACATGACGCCTTGTTTCCCCGAAGGGTTGGCAAGAGATGTACCTATAGTACACTTACATTTCGCCACTTATGTTTAAGTCCCATGTAATAGGGGGCGAGCCTATTGCCATCAACCGGGCACATATCTAGACTCCGGGCTGCTACTGAGAAATTCCAGATGGAAAAACACAATAACAATTACACTTAACACCGACCTGGGAACCGTCTAACTCACCATTAGTGTTTTTAATGAAAGTAGGTATTTATTGGAAACTAAAGATATTACAATACAATAAAACACTGAATAACCACTAGTTACTTAAAAAGATATTGTGTGATTTAAGCTGTGAACATTTTAGGTTGCAAGTTTCTATTATTTATTATGAGTAGGTACCTGGTCGACCGAGCTCTGCTCTTGTGAAAATAGAGAATGCTCATTTAATAGTATAGGATTTAGTTCATACTAATTCCATGCTGCCATGTCATTATTCTAAAGTGTGACTGCGGCGAAGCCAAAAAAGGAGGGTAATTAAAATATAAATTAAGACTTTAAATATGTAGTTGTAAACAACTTTCTCTAGGATCTTACGTGTAACTTCGAAAGTTAATTTTAATTGAATAGACATACATCCCGGTATAATTTACATTGGTACTCAATATACATAGATAAATAAAAAAATCAATTAAGTACGTTTAATTGATTTATTTATGCTTAGTAAGACTGCTTCGTTAGTCTAGTGCTCGCAAGCGCTACTGCTGAGCAACTTTGCCCAACATTGAAATCGAACCCAGGACCTCATCCTGGGTTCTATTCCCTGGTCGGGCAGTGTTATTGGGTTTTTCCATCAGGAATTTCTCAGTAGCAGTCCGGAGTCTCGATTCGTGCCGGTTGTTGGTAATAGGCCCGCTCCCTAACTGGCGAAATGTGGGTATTACTATAGGTACCTACACTCTCTGCCTAATACTTCGGGTTTACAAGAGTGATGTTAAGTTATGTATGTTTATTAAGACCGATTAGGACGAAGTATTTCCACGTTACCGCATCACCGCAGTATCATAAAGTAACAGTAGTATATCTCAGCACTCCGGAGTCTCGATTCGTGCTGGTTGATGGCAATAGGCTCGCCCCCTATTACATGGGACTTAAACATAACTGGCGAAATGTGGGTATTACTATAGTTACCTACACTCTCTGCTTAATCCTTCGGGTTTACAAGAGTGATGTTATGTTAAGTTATGTATGTTTATTAAGACCGATTAGGACGAAGTATTTCCACGTTACCGCATCACCGCAGTATCATACAGTAACAGTATTATATCTCAGCAGTAACCTTGAAATAATTACCTACAGTCGCTCGGTAGATACACCTTCCGCGTCCGTGCGTAACTGCCGCACACTCGATACTGTTGCGTACTGATATACATTGAGATTTCGAAGCGCGTCGTTACTTATTTATACTGTGGCATCGCATTGCTACTATCATCAACATTCTCCTCCCCTAATCCCAATTTATTCGTGGTCGGCGCAACATGTCCCTTTCTCCCATACTTCTCTATTAGTCGTCATCTCGGTAGTCACCCCCTTTCTAGCCATATCATCTTTCACACAGTCCATCCGTCGTTTTTTGGTCTTCCCCTACGTCCCTAGCCATCCACATCGCTACTAATTAGAACTAAAACATTTAAATCTATTTCCGTTGGAAAGCGCAAATCTAAGCAAAACAGTTAGTGAAAACTAGCTCGACGAGTGAAGTAAATCTTAGTGGATATCTAACTCAGTGAGGGGATAAACAACACATTAAATTATCTGTACTTATATAAGGTCCCATTAAAATAGATGGACACAATTTTACAAATCATTCAAACCACCAAACTAAGGACTCTGGTAAAAAAATAAATAAGAAAAATGCATTAGATTAAAAAAAAAAAATCAGCTAACGAAAATACACAAAAAAATGTTGGTTACTCAATACCATTTATTACTTTAGGTCAAAATAAAATCACTTTAATCAGTGTTTTTTTTGCTTGGATATCTTTCGTTAGACGTACTGAACGCAGTGTTATTTGTCCATCTATAGGTAAAATGTTTGTTAGTTTGTATGTAGAGGGTAATCTCCGGAACTACCAGTCCGATGTGAAACATTCACTTTGCATTGGATAGACCAATTCTTGAGGAAGATTATAGGCTATGTAACAACACGCTACGACCCTTAGGAGCCGAGCAAATATAAAAAAGTCAGAAAGAACGCTAAATGACGGACATGTCACTTAGCGTGACACGAATTAATAGCACAGGCGGGCGATGCGATGGGATGGGACTCGGTGGATCGAGGGCCGAAATTTCACGCGTACGAAGTCGTGGGCAGAAGCTAGTAAATAATAATCATCCTCACAACGTCAGTGACATTTAATTAACTGTTTTTGTACGCATTCATTAGCTTTCCTTCATTTTTATTTTCATGCCGCAGAAGGAAAATCTTGTTGTGTAAGTACAGTCAGGTGCAATGATATGTGTCATACGTAGCAAAATCCGAAATAGATTTTCTTAGCAAACAAAGTAATGCAAAATATGCAAACGCAAACCTTGGTAATTTAATATGGTATCGATTGTAACTTTATTTTAACCTGTAGATAGGACTACGATATCGGTTAAATTTATGAATGGAAATTTAAATTAAATGGAAATTACTTTTTCAAAGTCAAATGATTTATTTCAAATAGGCACGGTACACAAAAGGCACTAAAAACGTAAAAAACTACAAAAAAGAAAAAAAGTGAGTCTAGTCGCCCCTCCCAAGAGGTAGTTTCCAAGTTCAAAATAAGGAAAATTAACTCATTATCCAGCAGCGTAAGTAAGTAAGTCACGCTCCAGCATTGTCTATCTCCTAATCCTCGTATTACCTATTATAAAGGGTTCTCTGGGTAAATTCCTTCAAACAACTGAAAGTATAAAAAAAAATAAGGTAAAACAATACTAAATAAACAATTTCATTTCTTCATGAAAAACAATTATGGCATTTAATAATGGTTTATTATATATAATTACCCGTACGCTATGGATATAATGAGATACTCCAAGGTTGGACACGTTTGACTTTACCAATTTACTCGGAAACAGTTCGAAAGCTGTCTGGTCTAGCAAGTACAGGCGGCAGCGGAATTTGCACGTCAGTGAAAATCAGGAAATAAAGAAAGAAAGAAAATAATTTATTTATTTACCTTAGTCAGAATATTTATGTATACCTAAGTTATTTGTTTAAAGATAAGCTTTTGCGCGCGGCCTCACCCGCGTGGATGTCCAAAAATATCCCACGGGAATTTACTACCGAAATTAAAAGTACCCTTTGTATTGATCCAGGTTATAAACTGTGTGCCAAGTTTTACCCAAATCCGTTCCAACGGTTTTGCGCCAATCCGGAACATACATCTAGACTCTTCGTTACTACTTTTTTATATGTATAGATTAAGTTAAATTGAACTTGCTTAGAACTTACCTTTAAATAGATATTTTACTGCTGCATAATGCATGCCTAGACCTTGATTGACATTTTATTTACATAGTACCTAATGTCGTGTCGACTGTACCTACTAACGTAACTGCGCTTTAATTACATATTTAAAGCAACAATTTAGTTTTCACATTTCCCGAGCAATTTTTTAACCTGCTTAGTGGATTTTGAAAATATTTACCAAACTTATCGCTAACCAAATCTCAAACAACATTATTAATAATAGCAAAAACAAATTAAACAAGTGAAAACATAAAACAAATTCAACACCTCGCAGTTTACAAAACTAATGTTTTCTAATTACATTGCAGCGTTTCCAATAACATTAATACGTATTCGCGATAATGTATATAAATGTGTGTGTGTATTGTAGAACCTATGAACGAATTATTGTAATTCATCGCCTTGTTGCATATACTCCATGAACCTTTCACGTGCAAGAAAAAAGTAGGGTACTAAACTTAATGAAGGTGATTATAATAAATTTGTTTAATGTTAATTAAATGTGGCACATTGTACTATTGTTATAATTTCAAATGTACTTTCTACGTACATCGATGGCGCAGTGAAAAGGCTAAATGAAGATACTGGTGATTTGACTTATTTAATTTGTATAAAAAAAATACGGATAAATTTTGCGTATACTATAAAAAATATCGAAAAGATAAGTCAAGTTCGAGCCAGATGTCTAACTAGACAGTTAGGATTGGAGCGCTTACCTTCACAAATAATAGTTCAAATGCTGTAGTAGGCCGACCGTCCACCTCAGTACATTAGTAAATTGGATAATAAGAGGCGAATCGTGAACATCAGTATTACGAAATACGTCTGGGTTACTCACGTTACCTATTAGCCTACTTATGACTGAATTCTATTCAAGAAGTATTCATATTTTCTACACATGCCATTCACCATTTAAAAAAAAAACAAATAAGTATTATAAATTTATGATGTAACTGTGCCTGACTGTATTTTCTGAAAGTTGATAGGACAAAAAATGCAATTTGGCTTCAACTGCACTCGGTAACGGCTGGTAATAACGGGTTGGGGCTTTAATTTGAGTTACAATGACATCATCGGAATTTTGAACAACATTGCCATTTACTTTCTTTTTGCAAAATCTGACACTGATTTCTATGTTCATTATTTTATTTATACATTCATAAATTGGTGTAGTTGTACCTATAGCATCGAAAGCGCTATATGTATCAAATAAAATGTATGGCAGACGTTGTGAGGGCATATAGGCTGCTATTCATTTTATGGTTTGTTCATCTGTCTGTTCTATAGAAATATAAATAAGTTCCCTAATATCCAGTACCCTAATTACGTACCTAATACACGATCAATCAGAATCTGAATCGTTTTGAAACAGATTGCTAATCCGTTGCTTCGTACGTTCGAAAAGAAAATCTGCTCAACACCGTAATTAACACAGTGAATGTTGTTAACCTGTCAAATTGAAACAGATTAGTCGGAATTGTTAACGAAAATGTGTTGCGTAATTCGATAGCAGGTTCTTCTCACTATGCAATTTTTAGTATTCTTTTGGATGCAATTTGCGTGTGTTGCATAATTTTGTATTCCAACCAGATAACGATGACCTTATCTATCCGAACCGAAGGTACAATATAACCGATATGCTGTCGTTCAAGAATATTATCAGCGTTAAATATGGAAATGTTGTGGAGCAGATCTCAATCATTTGTTATCTCACATCTTCGTCCAATCCACTACAATAAGATTATTGTCACAAATGAATACAACGTCCTCGTTGCCTTCCGATGTGCCTACTTACGTCTGACCTTTAAGATTTATTATATTAGTTACGTTAGGAAATCCTGACAGTTCTGACGAATAGATATATAGCCTACCGACTGTACTCTTGGCCTCATCACTAACTGCGAAAAATAAATGAATTAGTCTGTCGCTTTGAATATTTCCATCTGATTACCATCACATTATCATGCATGAATATTTTTTCTATACTTTTTCACTTGTGGGAAAGGTTGTGAACTCACTGTCTTCGTAATAGTGGGACGGAAATGTATTAATATGTAGATTACTATCTTTTACGCCGCAGTTTTTGTTACGTCATAAAACATATAAAGATATAACAAAAACTGACTATTGATTTATTTCTTAAAAGTATATTTTACTTATATAACCATGTTTAAAATCGACAGTTATTTTTGAGTTATGTCTGCATTTTGATTTAAATTGCAGTCAGACGTTAGAAAAAGATTTAACATTACGTCATTGAAATGACAAGGCAAATTCGAATTCCTCTCAATGCTATATCTGCTCGTCATTTGGTTCTATACGGGTTTTAAATTATTATAATGTCTTGCATATATTTTGATCCTATTTACTAAGCTGATTGGAGACCGATAAGTGCCTTTAGAATGTTTTCATTGACACTACGAAATGCCGTGATATAGCCATTTTTTGCCACAGATAAATAATTATGGTTGTGATTTGAATGTTCAGACCATTTAAGTTGATAGTCAAATTGTTTAACAGTCCGTTTCACTGACTGTACAACATGACATGCATCAATATTTCGTTAAAGAGGTGTTTTGAATAAAATATTATCTCGTAGGAATGAGAAAAAGAACGCATCCCAAAGATAGTTTGTTTCTGTTAAGAAAAAAGTCTTAGGATGACAAAATTTTGATTGTTCAATTGACGACAGTTGGTTCTTTACGTCTATTTACGGACCATATTATTATCCGGTTTAGCTATTAGAAATTAAAATACAACCGGTCTACGAGAGGTTTTGCACTTTAGTGAATCCTCATTTAGATTTGTGTAAACTACATATATTTTTTGTTAGTAAGTACCTATTTGAAATATTTCATACTCATCGCCAATTTGTTGGACCAAAAACAAACTAAAAAAAAATTGCACGAACCAATAAGTCACATATTTTTTATGCTGACTGTACCTTTCTCTATGTAAATCTTTCTCGTTTTAAAGTCGGAATAAAATAAATATCACATTAGTAGTGAAGTGACATAAACATAAAATATGTGTTGATGTAATATATTCATATTATTATTTATAAAACGATACAACCTATACAGTTTTTCCGTTGACTACTTAGTAGTAACAGTACCTGGGCGACCGAGCTCCAGCTCTGGTGAAAATAGAGAATGTTGAGAATCATTTAATAGTAAAGGATAGTTCATACTAATTCCATACTGCTGGTACTTACTAATTCCATGCTCCATTTCTGTCAATTATTGTCAAATGTCAAAGTCTAAGGTAGCCATCTTGTTCCAAACTTTGGGCGACCGAGCTATCCTCGGGTGAAAATACGGAGAAATCGAATTTTCCCAGATATGTGACCTAACTAGATCGATTTTTCGCCCCCGTAAACTTACACCTCAATATTGCAACTTTAATCGAAATCGTTAGAGCCGTTTTCGAGAACGTGATTACAAATATATACAAATATTGCTCGTTTAATAGTATAGGATATCACTACCAATTTTACAATGGAAAAATTGGAAATTAGTAGTAACTTATCACTACTAATTTGACAGAAAAATTGTAAATTGGAGTTTAGTAGTGACATATCACTACTAATTTGACATTGGAAAAATTGTCTAGGTTGTATCGTTTTATAAAAACTATTTAAGAGGCTTACAACAGCTAAAACGCGGTCACTGTCGGACTGCATAGAAATGAAAGAGAAGCGCGATGACACGACGCAGGTAATTTATTGCAAAATATGAAGCAGTTAGCGATTTACAAAAAATCTATTGATTGGACTGGAAAATTAAAACACTATTATGCTAATATGTAGCTTGTAGAATAATCTGACAAAAAATCAGAATGATTGCATGTAAATTAATATGATTTTTAATCGTTAAAAGAAATTTTTAGAGGTATCTTCATGATTTTTTTCTATCGTATCAAATTTGTTGTATTATGTTTTCAACACACTATCATACTAGCATATATCCTGAAGAATATCATATATTTTTCTGATTTTGTTTACTGCAGTGGATCATATTCTTTTAGGCATTATAAAACTTGCGTTTAGGCACGTTTAGGTCCTGTAGTCCCCTTAAACTAATATTATTAAAAAAAAAAGATTTTTTGTATGTTTGTATTGAATAAACTCAAAAACTACTGGACCGATTTAAAACATTATTTCACCAGTAGAACGCTATATTATCACTGAGTAACACAGGCTATGATTTATAACTATATCACGCAGTTGAAGCCGCTGGTAGAAGCTGGTAATTAATAATAATAATAATATAATATTTATTATTTTAAAACATTTTGAACTTAACCTTCATTCTTATCTTGTGGAAAAACTGTCAACTCAAATATGGTAGCGTTCTACAACATGTATAAATAATAAAACGATTAGTTACGCATTGTGTGCAAAATTCAATAAGAAAATATGTATTAGGTAGGTACTCAAATATTCAACTACCACGTGACGCATATATTCAATGTGCTGAATGTTTTACTATTAGCGACCGTGATAAATCAATTAGTTTTATTTATTCTCATATAAAAGTTATAATAACGCCTTCTTCTTTTCTTGTGGTTAGAGACTAACCTGCCGGTCGATTCTGTAAAAATATCAACGTGAAACTTAGGTGAAGTGAGCGTGAAGTGAGCCGTCACTGTCACTAATCGACCGGCAGGATGCTAGGGATTAACACTATTGACAGTTCACTTCACGCTCACTTCACCTAAGTTTCACGGTGATATTTTTATAGAATCGACCGGCCGGTGTCAGAGTTTTTAAAGCCACCCATGGGCCTCTGACTTGGCTTAACTACTTATAAGATATGAATTCTTACGAGTTGTGTTATATATTATTATTATTATTTTCCACAAAAATATTATTTAAGAGATCGATTGTGAAGAAAAAAAATTAGAAACTTGTTTTAACTTATGCAAGGAATACTTCATTCTACTCCATACGAAATTATCTAGTCAGTGGGTCGTCTTAGGGGCCTCTGAAGGGGCAACTGGAATCAATTTTCTTTTCTTGTAAATTTTGACTTTCCAAAGCGGCTTTCAGTGCTCTATTAGTAATAAATGATTTGACTTTGACTACAAGATACGACCAGAAGAGTTATAATTTCTTGTCTTATGAAACATCATACAATCAATGAAAAAACACGTGTAAATTACAAAAAGTGCTGCTACTGAAGCCACATTTTATAATAACTTATGTACTGCGTCAGCGCAGATGCCATAATAATTGTCAAGTACCCACAAATCAGAATATGCGACAAACATTTGTTTTAACAATGACTAACGTACGTAAGTTACATTAGTAACAAGAGAAAAACAACTGTTTTAATGAAAGCCTTACATTACGTCACCATGGCGATAAAGTGTAAAACAATCGTAATAAATTAGTCATTTGCAGCTATGATTAATTTTCTCATTCAAAAGTTGAACGAAAACGTTATTCACATAAATTATTAGAGTCCCTGTCACGAGAAGCTATAAATTTTGTAAACAAAGCGCTTTTTGCGCTGTCGTCTAATGTTTTGAAATAAAATATTAGACGGTAGCGCTTTATATCGCTAAAATATAGCCCGACCAAGTGAAATTGCTCGTTAGTTTCGTATTACACGTATGTTACTTTGAGTTGATTGAATTCGAGATTATTTGTTTCGCTACGTGACCTAGTAGAAGTTCTTTGTTTACAAAATTTATAGCTTCTCGTGACGGGGACTTTAAGTAACTTTACATTTTTTACATCAAATAATATAAAAACCTTCTTTGTTACCATTGTCACAGATTAAGTACAGATGGGACACTACGCATTTTAGGTATGAAGCTACAAGTAGTACGCGGGGGGCTCGACTTGTCGAATTCAGTCAGAAAATATACGATTTACGCTATAGAAAGAGAGGCAACTTCTAGGTCAATATAACTGTAGGTAATTAGCGGTGCGCGACCTGAGTTGCACTTTATTGTGTCGTCGCAAGAGTCGCTTTTTATTTAAATGATTTTGCAGAGTGTCCTATCTGTATTCATCTGTGCCATTGTCGTAATTTGTCACAGATGTCTATATTGTCCAATCTTTGACTTTCCGGAATCAACAGATTGTGACTGACTGTCCCATTACAGACATCCATAACCATAGATGAAATTCAGAAATATGTATATCTGTTACTCTTTATATTGATATATCTGTTCGAGGGGAGCTCGTGGCTAAGTAATAACAGCCGCACGGGTCGATCCATCAGGTTAAGCTATGCTGGCCGGGGTTGTTTTGTGGATGGGTGACCATCTTTACATACCGAGACTCGTCCGTGCCTCGGAAAGCACGTTAAGTTGTTGGTCCCAGCTGTCATTCGTCGATCTTTGACAGTCGTTACGGGTCGTCAGAAGCCCGAAAGTCTGGCAACCAGTCTTACCAAGGGGTATCGTATTACCCAGCTACTGGGCTGTGGAGGTCAGATAGGCAGTCGCTCCATGTAAAATACTGGTATTCAGCTGCATCCGGTTAGACTGGAAGCCGACCCCAATATAGTTGGGAAAAGGACATCTTTTCAAAGTCAAAGTCAAATAATTTATTTCAAATAGGCACTTTTGAACTTCAAAATTTACCAGATTTAAGTTACCTTTCAAAAGATTAGTTTCGTATGAAGAAGAATTTTCTATTATAAAAGCAATGATTAAAATAATTATTTTGAAACTTCAATGAGAGGTACTTTACCTGCAAAAGGTTGCAACATATCTTAATTTAAGACTCATCTACATAATGTAGGTTTTGGGTCAACGTTTTGGGTTACACTGTATTGTATTTCAATCAGGGGTCAACCACCAATTCACTTGATGTAGGTACCTTCAATTTGGTCAACGATTCATTATGGTTTGACTTCGAAAGTTATCAGTGTGTGCTAGTTAGTTTTGTTGTAATGTTTATCCTAAAAGGTGGCAACGTCGCAAATAGCTGTCAAAATTTACCTGTTTTTATTAATTTTGCAATATTACTGTATGGAAATAAGAAATGTGGCTAACTAGGGAACTAGAATATTAATAATGAATTGCAATTAAAACATTGAACTTGGTTACTGAAACTAAAACATTGAAATTAATTTATCTGGCATTGTTTAATTTTTTCATTATATTTACCTATCGTGTTATAGTAATCATATTCTAGATGCATCGTGTTCACATATAATTATATAATTAATGTATACAAAATATTGTAAAACATTTTAAAAGAGTAACGGTGGAGTTTCTTGCCCATTCTTCTCCATACGAAAACTACCTTTTTTCCTAATACTACGAAACTAATTTTCCTTATTTTGAACTTGGAAACTACCTCTTGGAAGGGGCGACTAAAATCAATTCTATTTTTTGTAAAATTGACGTTCAAAAGTGCCTTTTATGTGCATAATTGAAAAAAAATATTGTCTTTGACTTTGTTGTTGTACCCGTTTTAGGTGTAAAAAAGGCATTTGGAAAGTTTCCAAATACTTTTTTTACATCTAAAACTAAATATTCGCTGTTACGATATTAATTATTGCATTTCGTAATCAATATTCTTGTTCGCTAGTTAGCCAAATTTCTTATTTCCATACAGTAATATTGCCAAATTAATAAAAACAGGTAAATTTTTGACAATTCCCAAATTAATCAAAACAACGAAATATTTGACATCTATTTGCGACGTTGCCCACTTTCAGAATAAACGCTCTTAATAGAAAGAACTATTAATCATTTACAAGGTAACTTACGTATTGATTTTGATTATGTAGGTCATAGCTACTTTTGAGCATGAATTCGGATGGCGATGAGAGTAGGAGAAGGCCAACGAAATGAGGGATGAATTGTGTGAAAAATGATATGGATAGAAAGGGGTGACGGGTGACTAACAAGATTGACTAATAGAGAAGTATGGAAGGAAAAGACATGTTTCGTTGACCACGAATAAAATGGGATAAGGGCAGAAGAATAATGATTAGACATAGCTTATTCATAAAAGCTGTGGCGGCATCTACAACGCCACATGCGAACTACGTATGAAAGACCTAACGTCACCCAAATCCTGCATCGCGCAAGCGGATTTTATCGCGCGATCAGCATATATATTACTGCAATCGTCGGGCAGTTGCCCACCAGACACGCCATCTGTCTGGTCGGAGGATGCTCCCTTTTCTATAGAGGATGAGTGGACTTTACACCCTGTTCTTCGTACCTCTATAAAGCTATGGCAAAATAAGGAATCATTTGGGGACCACATATTGCATTGAGCGTTGTTGCTAGCAAGACTGAAGGCCGCCTGATGGGGCACCTGTGCGCCAGTGTAGCATAACCACCGTAGAAACGGGTTTTGTCGACGGAAAAATAGACAAAATGACAAATAAACAATCACAATCTGTCATTTTGTCTATTCTTCCGTCGACAAAACACGTTTCTATGCTGGTCATGCTACGCGTGCTGGTGTCCCCAGAAGATGGCTTAATCGATATAGGGTTCTTTACGTTGTGTTGTATTATTATTATTGGTTTTACTTATTTATGATTTTCATACTTAATTACTTACACTAACATAGTTTAAGTAATACTAACAAATTATGGGTAATGTACCTGAATTAAAGATGAATAAATAAATAAATAAATAAATATTTCAAGGGTCTACTATCCTCACAAATCACAAAAACAGGGTCCAGCAGTGCTATTCTGTAGCCATCTCACCGTGAAAACTTAGGTGAAGTGAGCGTGGAGTGAGCTGTCATTCCACAGGGATTGACACTATTGACAGCTCACTTCACCCAAGTTTTCACGGTGAGATGTTTACAGAATAGCATGGCTGGTCCTTCGGGGATCCGGACCTTGCGGGCTCAATATCCCGTTGTGTGAAACCACTAGTTGCTTCCCAGTTCCGAATGTCTGCAAAGTTTGCTCACGAGAACATGCATTTGTGTCAGGCTTAAATTGATAAATCGTGGTCATTGAACTCCATCTGCCAAGAAAACTCGCACGTACATGCGAGTACAACACACTTCGGATGTCGCGAAAGCGGCTTTCATTCATGACCGTGTCACTCGCTTCCCTTCAGTACAAGCGCCGACAACGCTGCACGCTGTTAACTTTACCGAGAATAACTTTATACGTATTTATTATTTTATTCCAAGAATACTATGGAAATAGGTTACGTGCGTGCTTTAATGGTTTTTGTTCACATTTTATGCGCTTCGACGGGCTTTGCTTGTAGAAAATATTGACATGCGGTTGATTGTTATTTGCTGTTAGCAAATGCATTAAAAAAAATACTCTAATTTGCAACGATAAAGACTTTTGAACGATGGTAATTGACACAAACAGTATTGCAAAAAATATAATTACTTACCTAGCGAGAACATGTTGCAAAAATTAATTTCTTTAGGTTACATGTCAAAATCTTTGCCAAATTACAAATTAGGCATGATAGGATAAATTGGGCAAACATTTGCAATAAAATATAAATTGATTCAAAACCGTTGCTTTCACCTGTACAAGCTGTTAGCAAGCAACTTTTTTGTCATATAACTGAGTTAAATCATCCATAAGTTAGTTAACCACTGCAGTAAAATCCCTCTCCTTGCAAGAGGTAAGTTGGACTTTTATTGAAAATCTAACTTTATAAAGTATTGCCAAAAAATAATAATTAAAAGGACTTTGCGGTGCATAACATCACGCCTGTAATCCCATTAGGGTTAAGCAGAGGTATACCTATAGTACACCCACATTTCGCCAGCTATGTTAAGAGCGCTTACACACTGGGACGCCATGGTGACGTCACTAGCTACGTAGCCATGGCCCCTCTGTATCAAAACGTCCTAAAAGCAAATGGTCCTACTAGCAAAACGATTCATAATCAAAACGACACTTTAGCGAAATGTCCTATTAGCAATCTTACTCCGGTTTCCTCACCATGTTTTCCTTCACTGTTTTTGATTATGATTTATGATAATTATACAATACGCACATGAATCCTAAAAGTCAGAGCCTTGGGTACGAACTTGAGACCTATGACTTGGCAGTTCGATGGTCACACCACTCGGCTAGCCAACTGCGTTAACTGTCCTACATTTCAATACGAATTGTTTGGATACGTAGCCGGCGACGTCGCCATGGCGTCCCAGTGTGTTAGCGCTCTAAAAGCCAGTTATGTTCGTTTTGTGTTAGGATTTTATGCTAAGTAATTTGTTGTTAATTAATTAGTTAAAACTGCAGTTACGTTCATGTTCTCATGGTTGCAATTAGCTAAAGAGGTGATTGTACTAACTGAACTTTGAAGTTCTTTTGTTTCTGCTTTACTGACTACTGAAATCTTATAACTACCCTCTTTGTTTATACCTAAGCGGCTTTTCAAAGAAACGTTAATTATAATCTGTGCTTTGATTGTCGAGATTAATGTCTACATGTTTTTTATTTTATACTTACATGTTTTTATTTTTATTTGCTTATACTGAATGTGTTGAGCCTTGTTAAAACAAGTTTAGCCAAATAAAAAGCTTGGCGGGGTCATTAACATATTAGCTAGATGACTCATGTTATGATGTGACCTTCCATAAGAATGTCATAGTTATTTGTTCTGCCAAATCGTTCCGGTTTGCCACAAATCTACATAACAAATAAATGTACATAGGTGTTTTCAGTCATCATTTACATTTTGTCCATATTGATTTATTGAAAACGTTTTGTTATTGACGAAACGAAACATAAGGCCGCGCGCACTTTGGATGCGGTTTCGTACGAATAACACTCGTGCGTTTATGTACAAACACGCACGAACGATCCCGACCTTCCAAGTAAAAAGGGAGCGCGCAGACTGGGTGCCACTTGTACGTATAGTTCCGACACCCGAAAACAATGTGAACTTGTTGGCATTTTTCGTGCGTTCAATGAGATATCACCGGAACACTACCTATTTGAGGGAGAAAAACGTATCCAGTGTGCGCACTCAATTCGTACGACCATGGTCGTGCGTGTACGCACGAGTGTAATTCGTACGAAAACGCATCCAAAGTGCGAGCGGCCTTATCCTATACCAAACTTTGGTTTTGTATAGAATTATGTTAAAATACGGCCTTTGTGTCTAGTGATGGCTAAGAAAAAAAAAGTCATTCAAATATTCTCAGTAGTTTAGGAAAATTACTTTATACGAGTTGTATGAATTTGTGCTAAATATAGAAAAGAATGTCGATATTGCTTTGGTCAAACTAAATCCTGTCAGACATGAACGTAACGTGACTCTAACGATAGAAGGTAGTAACGTAGAGTAATCAAGAGAAATGTGTCAATGAGGTATTATCGTAACTTTTATCTATTGAACAAATGGTCGCGTGCGCAAACGCAATAATAAAACGTTACTGTGATTATGTGACGTCGAAAGTGTGCGTATTGTAAAAGTCACACAAGGGCTAGGTACGTACCTAGTTCTTTATACCTATTGGTCATAATACAGCATGTACCTACGAGTATCAGAAAGGTGAAAAGAAAATATGATCAGCCGTCTCATACACTTGGGTTGAATTGAACTTTTGTATGGGACAGTTGATATTTTTTTCGCGATTTCGATGTAGTCCCCATGGAGAAAGTTGTTCAGTTTGATGGTCGGCACCACACCTTCAAATTTGACCACACCTTTCTGATACCTACCACAAATTAATACCGATGGGACACTCCGCAAAATCATTTAAATAAAAAGCGACTCTTGCTACGACACAATAAAGTGCAATTCAGGTTGTACAGCGCTAATTACCTACAGTTATATTCACCTAGAAGTTACCTATCTTTCTATCGCGTGACTCTTAGATCTTCTGACTACGTTACTCTCATTGAATTGGCCCAGCAAGGCGGGCCCGCCGCGATTTTGTAGCTACATACACACATACATTAATTTATGCACAATTTTCGTTTCAAGATGTGTCAGCGCTGGGTCAATTTCATTGATGTAAATCAATCGATGGTCAATTTATCCAGTGAAGGATATTAAATAATTATCTCCATCCTGTTTGTTACCTACTAAAAGTCTACTGTCTTGTATTGTATATAACGTAGGATGATTTGATAATTCGAATTAACATCGAAAAAACATTTCTGCGAGCAACTTGGAAGTAGCGCTCGCCGGCGGCTGCCGCGGCACCGCTCGCTACGCTCGCTCGGCTCGCCCGCGGTTGGTCACAGTTCTAACCTAACCCATTTCACCCAGTTGCTCGCAGAAATGTTTTCACCATTTTCTAATTATCCGTGTTTTCGCAAAATCCCTAGGGTTTTCGCGAAAATTCGAATTATCAAATCATCCTACGACATATATACATACAGTACACGTTATTGCGAATACTACGTACAAACAATAATATAGTTTCCAATATTCCATGTTTTTTACATGAGTTGGAAAATTATATTGTAGACATAAAGAATAATATTTCACAGATCATTGACCGTGGCCATCGAATTTGACAAAAAGTCGTGTGTTTTTTCATTCAACGTTAGTGTTGACAATACATAATTGTTACAAATTAAAGTCGGTTTTCGTGTTTTTCTGTGTGACCCCGTTGTTCTTCTAAACTACGCAACGGATTTTGATGTGGTTTTCATCAGCATTTAGGTAAAGTCGTAAAAACATTACTTGTCGTTGTGATCTTGTTCTCGTAACTGTAATTATCTATAGTCTTCATTTATTTTCGTTGCTTATTTATTTAGCATGTATGTATTTATGTATCTATTATTTAGGGTATGTATATATCTGTTTATCTATTTTAGTATATTGTTTACGTCTTATTTGCACTAACGATAGCCCCTTTTTAGGTCTAGGCAAGTCACTGTCTATTCTAAGGATAATTTTTGTGATTACAATGAAATATATATAAATGAATAAAAACCGTGTCAGCAGGGGCGGGTTGTTAGTTGTTGATATTACTATGCCAGTAACACAGTCGTCACTCATTCGTTTTATCAATATTATCATTCAACTTTCATATTTCATACTCATTGGAATCATGACGTCAGCTCAGAATATGTAATTCATGTTCAAGTAACAGTTGGTTTATTTTCTGGAGTATTCACACTCGCTCGATACTGATAAGAGACCGTGGATAATTAAAGGTTTTGTAATTAAAACGTCTGACTCAATTCACTAAAACGTTTTCTTCATAACTAATATCAATAACATCAAAATAGAAAAGGAAAATATTATTGAATTCAAGTCCGACGACATTAAAGAAAATATTAGACGTAATAACATGTTTTTCTAGAATCATCTTCATGATCTTGCATCACTATCTTTTGACAGACTAAGGTCAGTTACACTGTTAACATTATGCACCAATAACAAAAATATTTGCAATTATCTATACATATTATAAATCAAAGTCGCTTTTCTCGTCTGTCTTTATGACCGCGTTGTTCTTCTAAACTACGCAACGGATTTTTATTCGGTGTTCACCATCATATTGAGAATTTATTCCGGAAGGTTCGTGTCTATAATACATTAATATTATACTTATATTAAACTCACGCCTTCTTCCCAAAGGGGTAGGTAGAAACTACAGAAAGCCACAAGGTACGATCCTTACATACTCCGTCCTACTCATACTTATATAAGCTTCTTCTTTTCGTGTGGTTAGTGACTAACCTGGTGTCGGAGTTTTAAAGCCGCCAATGGGCCTCTGACTTGGCGTCACATGCCGTCGAGAAATATCTCTCAGCCACACGATGTTTTCCTTCACCGTTTTTGAAGCAACACAACTTACATAAGCTACATATTATTCAGGACCAATTTTTTTGGTCTGGGGTCAAGGGGTTAACTACTGATATAAGTAATAGAGAAGTATAGTAGAAGAAGACAGCTGCGGCGATCCCAAATAAAATAGTATAAGGGCAAAAGAATGATGATGGGTTTCCTGTGAAACTGTGGATCGAAGGACCAGCTTTGTTAACCAACAAGCTGCGCCCCGCGGTTTCGCCCGAAAAAGTCTCGATCCCGTGAGAATATCGGGATAAAAAGTATTCTATGTCCTGACCCAGGTTATGGTCTACCCGTGTGCCAAATTTCATCCAAATTCGTTCAGCCGTTTTAACGTGAAAGCGTAACAAACAAACTCACTTTCGCATTTATGATATTACATAGTTAGGATATTATCTAAACTAATAAAACTGCTGTTCCATACATTTTGAACGCGTAGGTATTGCACTAATCTATGAAATAGCAGATTTTTTTGGTATATGGTATGGTAACAGTTTTCGCGTCGATGTCCCTGCCACCCTGTATATTTATAAGTTAAAGTTAGGATATACAGTGATTGTTATTTATTAGATTAAGATAAACCTGTTGATATGAGACCTAATCTATTAACTTATTTTTCTGTCATTGCAATAATTAGGGAGCTCAATGACTATGACTTCATTTCCTTTTTCATAATTAATATCATCAATCTTTTATTTCGCGATTTATAGCCAAGATATGATAAGCTACACGTAGCTTATCCGATAAAAATCACAGCTGCGATATTATTTGTTTTGTGGTAGTGGATTTAGAGTAGGCAAATCTGTTCATCACTGTATCAAACAATACATGTGTTGTGAAAAATTGGTCCTTTTGCTTTAAGTGTCGAAAATTAAAAACTTGGTGTATAATCTTTTATTTTGTGGTAGCGTCCATTGTATGAACGATATTGTGATTTGTGTTAACAGTCGGTACATATGCTACAATGGTAAGTTGTAGCATATATACAATCTGTTGCATATCTACCAGTTTGAGTAACTTTTCCTGACAAGTAGAGTAAGTAGCATCTGCTGCAACTGCATTATTTTACATATCTTCTTTATACATAATGTATTGCATTGCATCACAGATTCATTTATAAGCTCCTCTTTCATCTTTGCTTAATTAATTATGAACGTTGCATTGAATCTGTTTCTTCTTCGCGATTTTAAAAGTTACGATACGAAACATTAATTTTTGATTGCGTTTCTTTAAGGAAGTTTTGATGAATCACTGGCATTATAAAAATTGTTTTACGTAATGAGAGACGGCGTTACATATGCACTGACATTTCATATGATTTTGGGGTTATGTTCCCTATGATAATTGAAGCAGTAGTGAAAGACCATATAAAACTAAATTGCTGATCATGCAGATGTTGGCAATATTTATACACATGATGGTTTTATAAATCAATAAATTGATTAAATTAATAAAAGACCTTACGAACTCAAAGTCAAAAATTCCTTAGCAGCAGACTCCGTTGCTAATCCTGTAAATTCTGTGAGCATAACTGTATCTAGTTGCTTCATTAATATCTGATGGACTAATTAAGATAACGTAAATGATGCTTCTTGGTTTATAAAGCCTCGGTATGCGACAGTCTAGTACTCTAATCATTCTGACATTAATTCTGTTTTATCAATGCAATCGGATTGTTGCCAAGATAATTTTAACGATGTCATTTCTATGCCTGATTAAGTACACGCCTCTGTATTGTTATTTATTTCTTTAATTTTATATAGACGTGGTGCAGAAGTACGTACCCCAGTCCCGGGAGTTATCTTTTTGAAATATATATGCAGGACTTTAGGCAAAGTAATCAATTTGCATAATCTCGCCGAAGAAACTCTAGAGATAAACGTGGTCAATTATCGTATTCTGAACTTGTAAAGTGTACACCAAAGCACAAATACATATTGTAAATAGGTTACAATATAACGGTAATAAACACCAACTGTTTTTATGAACAACCTTCTCTTTTGCATTCATGAGAGTCATTGTGTTAGTAACTTAACGTTATGACAGTGCGATGCTATCAGTCCCAAAAACGATGTTAACACCAATTCGAATCTAATAAAGTGATAAAATTGCATGTTCAGCCTTGATATAGTTAATAATCGACAAATTATTGCATGTAAATGAGCACACTTTAATTATATCTGATATTAAAAGGTGAATTAGTAAACAAACATGTAGGTGCTAGATAAAACAGCAGTCGGTTTCTGCGAAAATTTTGAATTCGCTGCGTAGGAAGATGAGGCTCGAAAGTACGCTTCAACCAGTTGCATGTCGGCAAAAACAAATCGATTAAGTTGCAACGGTACATGTTCGTGCAAGTGACTGTCCTCGTGAGAAACTTTGGCCCAATATTGGCATTCCTTTTGTTTGTGCATGATTACCAACCTCAGGCCACACTGGAACAACAGGTTCCAAACGGATGGACGCTTTTTGCTGCCCACCTATCAGTCGCGGTGTAAGTGTAACGAATGGCGGTTACCAAACTGGTTCAGATTACTTCGCTATTGAATCGTTTGCTAAGCCGTCTATATCTTCAAGGTTGGATTCAATTGTTGTTAATGAATAGCCAATTGTTGCTAACGAAGCGTGCATTTCCTGATGTTTATATTAGTCAAAGTTTAGATAGCTTAGAAAGATTTGATGATTGAATTCAGATTACGCCTGTATATGGCTATCGAGGTTGCTGTGTAGTTTTCCTTTTATTGATGAAGGAGATACGTGCTACTAAGTGTGTCGGCGACTCGCGTTTTACCGTGTATTGGAGTAAAAAGTGTTGTGTGTTCTTGACCTGCTTACGGACCACGGTAAAAATTCCCCTTTCTACATAAAACATTTTCTTCCGATATATAATAAATAAATCATACTCGTAAGTACGATACTGGGTACTTAAGAAAATGATTCAATTTGCGATTTATGATAGACAATGGTCTCAAATGTTCTTCCTATGTAATATAATGTTACATTTATCTAACCTTTGATCACCTTTGTCGTAGTCGTTTCCTATATTTGAAGATGAAAACGGTATAATAAAGAGGAAGTATGTGACAAAACATTACTTGCTTGATTTCATACTTATCTTATGCACTACTGTCATAGAATATACCTATAGATCATTATGTTTTTCATTACCTGCTCCAATTATAGTTTCTTTGGGTTCGTCCTTTATACCAGTTGGGACTGCTAGTATAGTTCCGGGTTTAGCCATGGATAATATAGCAACTACTGATATCATGTGCCTTCCAATGGACCGATATGCAATTTTGTAATTAAATGTCATTGGGACGTGCCAAACGACTGCTTAGTTCTCTATGCCACATTGCCACTACGTAAAACCGGTAACTGATTATGTGATTATTGTTTTTTATTGATATTGCATAATTAGTTTGTTTTTCATTTCCAACATCCGGCCATACGTTACGCGCCATTATTTTCACTTTTTAGGGTTCCGTAGTAAACAAGGAACCTTTATAGTTTCGCCATGTCCCTCTGTCTGTCCGTCTGTTCGCGGCTTAGCCCAGAGACTTTTTGTATATACATACATATTAATGACGCCGACAGTGGTAAAATAAAAACATGTTTTTTTTTTTTAGGTTACACAGAATGGGGAACTGTATATTTTTTTCTCATCTATCCCATACTGTGGGGTCTCGTTGGAAAGGTCGTTCGAAAATATTGTGATTTTTTGAAAACCATTTTTGGATTTATGGATCCGTTTGCGAAATATCGACCATTAAAGTGATTTTTTTTGTTAGAGTCGAGTGTCCTCCTGCCAGCTAAATGGTTAGTTTTGGATACGTGAAAAAATTCACGGCAGTAGAAATTAAAAGGAAAACTATTACAGCCAATTAAGCTTAACAAATGTGGTTTCATGTTTTTTCCCTTCATCGTGCGTGATCCGATATTTTGGTCTGTGGTGGTTTTAGAGTTTGGTCGGGTCTTCGGGTACTAGAAACTCTGTATGGAATGGAACTTATTTCTTCTATTGTACCAGGAAGAAGTTGTATTATTTAAATTATGCTACGAGTAAAAACCAATCCCAAATTACCTTTGATAACTTAGTTACATCAATTACGCGAATGTAATCTTATCTCTTATTTTAATGGTCTTTATAAGTTTATATCTTCAAGATATAAATCTAATCTAACCTAATGAATATGTTCACAGATAATTATAATCTTAACTGTTAAGTTCTGGGCTAGATTACCTACTGTGTTATTAACCTTGAGAGCATAAACTTCAATATTTATATAGAATTTTACTTCTATATAAATGTATTTATTGTTTAATTATGGATATAAAGGATCGTATCACTAATAAAAGCTGTAGACACAACTATTGCGAAGAATAATAATGATTGAGAAAACGCATTGGTGTTGAAATTATGCAGGTATCGTAAGTTTTATAACATAAGTGGCGAATTCTAGATTATCTCTCTGCCTACCCTTGAAGTTATCTGGTTTTATTATTTAGTGAAGATGTGTTCTATTCTAAGCGTAAGTGAATGTCATTATTCAGTACGGTACACGGTATGCTTCTAGCATTGATTACCATCGTATCCTTCACCCATACTACCCTTTTAGAATTTAAATCCTCCCATTTTCACATTATTTCTCTTTTCTATGTTGATACAGATCATCCTATCATCACATTATGTAAGGAGGTATTTCAAAGAATAGTAGTTGTATGTAGTACAATCCTATCCGACACTTAGGACTATATAAGTAACATTCATTTTTGTCATGAAACAGATGGATGACTATGTAGCCAAAACACTATAATTAGAACTTTTTGAAGTGCCATTGTGTAACAGCAGTTGACGTGTCACTTATTGTACATTACTGTAACAAAAGACAATTATATGATACACGCAAACATATAACCTTCACGCCTCGATTCGTTTAGTTAGGGAAGCCCCCGAAATAATGATCATCAAATGTCAATTGCCGCAGTAACGCCTACTGTTGATGACGATAAGGTGTAACAAGTAAACCTAATATTGTTTTAAATCGATTAAGACTGATGCAATTTAGCACTGTCAAAAGTAATAGTCCCAATTTTGTGTAAATAAACTGTATACAGATTCTTCAATTAAGGAACGGGATGTATCAAGAACCTTCAGTTTTTCCAAATTCTGCTCAATTCATTGTTTATGTTTGAACATGGCTATTATAAGTCAGTGTCCTTTCCTTAAAATGAGCGTTCAAAACAAGTCGTTTAGTATGCTGTCCATACTCCAACAACTTCTGTTGGACACAATGAAACAAGGTTACGCTACATCTTTGTTATTCTAGGTATAGTTGGGTTGTATTCTAAACATTGACAGTGAAATTGAGTGGAAAGGTTGTCGCCTTTAAAATGTAGTTGAGCAAATAAATAAAGCAGTCACGGGACAAGTTATAATGAACGCACAGTGCGTTCATTATAGCTTGTCCCGTGACGCGATTGATAGCACTGTTCTGTCAGTCGCCATTTTGAACTCTATTAGTATTAAAACTAAGCTTTACAAGCAATGGTGGCAAGGGACAGGTTCTGAACGGTCTGTACTTTGAAATATTATTGTAAAATATAGGGGTACTTCCCAAGCGCTCCAAAATTTTATAAAACAAGTGAAGGAAAACAAAACAGACGTTCCAAACTGGCAGGTCGTATAAACCGTGACATTAATAAAAAACTTGAAAATAAAAGTAAAGAGCTCTTAATATACATAATGTATTAGATTAATAAAGATCGGGTTTAAATGTAGGCACAAATGACATGAAAAATTAAGAATCATATTTTACAGAGCAGACAAGTAATTTAAATTACATAAATATGATCCTAGTGTTTATTTAGTTGAATCAACAAATGCTTAATCTTATCACGGAATGAACCTATTCAAAACAGAAATGACTAAAAGTTTCTGAGTTAAATGTTGAATTTATTATTGGACACGTACCTAAACGTAATCAAATTACTCCCAACGAAGTTTAACATAAATCATCTTATGAATATCAAAGGAATGCAATCACATATTTCAAGCATAACGAACATAAAAACACGAGTCGATAAGTTTCAATTTTCTCCGCAATAGTATATGTAGTTGTTAGATGTTTTATCGCGAAAACCATTATTGGCATTACATACTTATTCCATTTTTATTGGAACAATCTGTGGTTGAACTTCCATTGCAGTAGGTGGTATGTACGATTTAATTTATTGTTATTTTATGTCTTGATTTAAACACTGTAGTTTTTGTTGTTTAATGTCTTTGTTTGTTAACTTTGTCATCAATTTCATCGTCAACGTCGACAACCTTATTCTATTCACTGCTAGGTTGGTCTCCTTCCTTTTGTGCTATGCTTCCCTGGTATATGCAAGTAGTGTGTTCCTCTGTCAGTCCACCTTTCTTAAATTGACTTGGGAAGTTCATATGGAATAAATCTAACTTAGAGAAGATGTATGAATGATTTTAATTCTGTAAATACAAATCTATTATTGTCGCGAATCATATTTTGATCATAATGGGATTTTCTATTCAGTTGAGAATCTTTTCTAAGTTGCCCTCAGTTTAGTCGTCAATATTATATACTGACAATTTTCTAGCGTTTTCATTGCTTACATAATGTTATGCGACTTATTGTTTCACAATTTCTTTTAACAATATTTTTATATGAACCTATTGTCACCTTTTAGTTAGTTATGCAACAGTTTTACGTTCGTTTAAAGTTCGATAATGATTGTATTACTGACTTTATACATAGCTTGATTAATATTCTGTCAGGCAGGTGTGTCTACCGTTGTAGCTACTGTCTACTGTCTCTGACAGTTTGATTAAATAGTGAAATAAGTAATCGTGTTCCTTATTGATTCTTCTTTAAATCGCGTCTTAACTATTATAGGAAAGATATCCGTCAAAAAAAATTCAACTGTATTTATTTACTAGCTGCGTCCCGCAGTTTCATCCGCATAAGTCTCGATCCAGTAGGAATACCGGGATAAAAAGTATCCTATGTCCTATTCCAGGTCATGGTCTGCCCGTGTGCCAAATTTCATCTCAATCAGTTCAGCTGTTTTAGCGTGAAAGCATAACAAACAAACAAACTGACTTTTGCATTTATAATATTAGTTAGGATTATATAATTATATAGTTAGGATTAGGATTTGGACCCATCGGAGTATTGTCCTATTACCTAAGAATGATGTATGCTGCTGATCTACTGATTTCGTTCTTTATGCTGTTTTTTTGCAGCAATCCCATAGCTTGTGGCTGTGATTACATCATAGTGGCAGTTAGGTGAAGCAAAGTCAAGGCTTACGGGTAAAAACAACACGCGCGGTTCGTTTACTTATCGCTCGATAAGTGTTTTATTGCTAATTGGAACCACGATGCATTGGCACTGTGGGTAAATGGTCAAACCTACAGCTACGGTAGATCGTAGATAAAATTATCGAAGACTGGAGCCGTTTCTCCAATTTTCTGATTAATTTCGTTTCTAAATTTCTATCTAAGGCAGTTGAATAATTTTTGTAGGACTTGCCGAGCTTCATTTTGTCGCCGCTTTTCTGGTTGGATGCCACTTTATATTCTGGATGACTGGAGTTGCAGTGGTTGAGAATAGTGTGATAGGTAGTACAAAGAAAGAAAGGAAAATGCGTTTATTGGCATGACAACAGAAAAATACACTTTAAAACTATAAAACAGAAAAAAAAAAATATAATGCCAAAAAGGCCTCAGCTCAGCATAATAACAGATGAAAACACAAAGTGTCCACCTGAGGCTGATTTTCAGCTGCAACCCACGAGTGCCATACGCTAAAATAGTAAACACATACGGAAATGTCTGTCCGTTTTAATAGATAAATTAAAGGTAGTTAATATAAGATAGGATAATATAAAAACGCTCTTACAAAATCAAATAAAATGTTGTGAGAAGATCCGGGATGACAGTAGTTGCATTGGTTGGGAATAGTCTGATAGCTAGTAGACTGTTCTCTTGTGTATAGTTACACAAATGTTGGGTTAATTAGCATGGTTATGGTTTCTTGCTGTTCTTATAGCTATGTCGCTCAGTTTGAGCATTTTCAAAGCATTTTTCTGTCCGAAATAGCTGTCAAACAACAGTCGAGTAGCGTAAGATATTTTGCTTAGGATTTTTCCATAGAATGTGCTGCCTCATCAAGGTGAAATTAGTAAGACCCCACTCAAGGCTATGGTAGTAAAAATGTTGATGCTTATAGTACCTAATGTTTGTTATTAATTTTACTAACAGCCTTCATCGCTTAGCGACCATATATGCCAACAAGCTGACAATAAATTACCAAAAGATCGATAGTCGTTACATTATTAATCGAAAAAGATGTTTTTCTTATTAATATTATAGCTGTGGAAAGTTTTGCGTGAGAATGTGAATGGCTATAAGAGTAGCGGAAGACCAAAGAACCGATGGATGGACCGTGTGATCAATACTAAGATAACGGCTGCTAGAAATTGGAAGGATAAGTTTTTTATATCCCATAAATCTAGGGTATGAATGAGAGCATATCAAAGAATCAACTGGCATATGTCTTTTTTTTTTTTCAATATTAATTCAAAATAATTCGACAAATTCACGATTATTTATGTAAAGAACCCATAGGTAAAATATAAAAACATTTAATTCAGACTATTTTTGTTCATAAAAAGAAAATATGACAACGTCGCTTTTTCTTAGCTTGAAATATGAATGATGGTTTGAATGAAAATGATTTACTCGTACTTAGCAATGAAACTTAGATACACACATCGAGAGTCTAGTGGAAAGTTACCTTAAAAAAATAATTTATATGCCAGTTGATTCTTTGACATAGTCTCATTAATACCCTAGAGTTATGGGATATAAAAATAAAAATAAATACCTTGTATAATAAAAATGAAATGATGTTCGTTGGTAAGCGCATAACTTGAGAACGGCAGAACCGATTTAGCTATTCATCGTTTTAAAATTTTCATAATAGTTCGAAACCATCAGTTTCTTGCGGAAAGAAAAAAAAAATTGCTGGGAAAATTGATGCATTTTCTATGGGATTTTTTTTATGAATTTTTGAAACTTGGACAGTAATTTATACATACATATAAATTTGGATAACGACGGGGGAAGATGACAACGCTTACAAAAGCATTTAAAAAAAAAAATAGTCATTAATGAATGATAGCATTAGGTACGTTAACTCGAAGTATGTTAAGACCTTCGACATTACGGTATTGCTTGATTAATACAATTCGTGATTTAATTACGAGTAGCAGACCGAGTACTTACAACTAATTGTACCTCACAGTTAGTAGTTAGCCTTCAAGATACCCGTGCGTTAGTGTCGTGTGGTTAGTTCGAATATTAAGTGATATTTACTCGTATAGGTTGGCGATCTACATAAAAAGGAATTCCTTTTATCTGTTTTAACAGTTCTAAACAGATGATAAAATAACATAATACAGTGACGAGCAATATAAAAAAGCCACTAGCAAAGTGCCAAAAAAAATCTAAATATCTCCTTAATCACACTAGTTAGATACATGAAGTAAAAAACATCTTGAAAACAGTTTCATAGGCTTTTTTATATTGCTCGTCAGTGGCACAGATTTAGTATTTATTTACTGAGAGCTGATTTTTAAAAGTTCGATGTCTTTTATCTAAAGAATAAATATGACAGTTTTATATACTTTCTTTAGAAAAACTGACAAACCGAAATGATTTATTCCTCAGTTTAATTATCTGACTATTGAAAAATCTGCCCTTAAACTAAAGAAATTGTTAACTGTACTGTACCTTGGGTTTTGAACAGATATTTACAGTAAATAACAGCGGTACCTGAAGCAAGTTTAATCGTAATAAATATACCAGGAACAAAATCATAGATATGATAAGATTATCAAGTATTTTATCATAAAATCGAATATCCAAAATTCAAATCAACACCGCAATCATAATTTCGGTGCATTTTTTTTACTGACGTGTTTGTTGAATATTTTACTAATTATAGTCTTTTTCATTGTCCACAGACGCTTGAAGTATAGAAAGAAAACGAAGATGGCTGCTCTTGCAACAGTATTGAAGCCGCGCGGAGCCGCACGCGCACCCTCTAGTCATAGTTTAAGCCTGTGTTTTGTTATTGTTTTATTATTAGGTAAGTGGTCTATTTAAATAGTTGAATAACTTATGGTAAAAGTAGTGAATATAATGAATATTTAAATAGTGGCCCAGCGGTATCGGGAACAAGGTCTAAGTTATCGGTGGTCAGGGACCCAGAACTCTTTCTGGAACCTTCTAAAAATATCCGTCGTGTCTTGAGTACCGCTTGTTAATTCGAGCCCTTGATCTAACAGCCTAACCAGAGCCTCCTCAGAGTTAGTCGAGGCAATATTAACTGTGTTTCCTTAATTATAATCTACTAGCTAATGCCGCTGCGTTGCAATGCCTTTTTCATTTTTGCGCACACCACAACTTTCATCACAATGGGTCGATCCATTTTCGAGATTTTGCGAAAGTACGGCAATTGATTTTTGTAAATAGAAGATTGTGAAGTTTTCAATCATAAGACAAACTTAGTAGATTCCATCATACTCATCTCAGTCTTTTGTTGACTGTACAAAATTTTAGACAGTGCCTAAAAGTACATAAGTTTTAAGTTAATCTATTTTCATTTCCAGGTATCCCAAGTGCACATTCCCAGTTAGATAAACTGCTTGTAAGCGAAACGGATCTCAACATCCTCGTGGATGATACGCATCTCATGAAACTGATACAAATGTAAGTAGAGACCAAACATTCTCATTCATTCATTCAATACATTGTGTAACACGAAACTCTTTTGTCTATTAATATTGTCGAGCACAGTTCCTTGTTAATTATTTTTAGAACAAACCGGTTCTTGTACCCTAATTATGGAATACACGATCAATCAGAATCTGAATCGTTATGAGACAGATTGCTAATCCATAGCTTCATAAGTTCGAAAAAAAAATCTGCTCAACAACCTAAATAACGCAATGAATGTTGTTGAACTGTCAAAATGAAACAGATTAGTCGTAATCGTTTACGAAAATATGTTACGTAATTAGATAGCCGTTTTCATTCAAATTGTATTTAAAACATTGAACACAACACATTAATATTCCAAAACATTGTCATGGTTTGTAGCAACACCTCTTGAAAAGTTAGTTGACTTTTTTTTGTGGATAATTTCATCAAATTCTGTTCAGATTTTGAATGTATCTGACAGCTAGTGCGAAACCGGATATTTTGAAACAGGTTCTTAGACTTACAGACTAACATCATGTAGACTAAAATATGTATAAAAGACTAAAATCATATAAATCTAACATTTAACCGCCTCTGTGGTTGTTCAGATCACCTATCTCACACCTAGAAGTCCGGGGTTCGATTCCCAGTGGGGACAAAAATATTTTTGGTTGGTCGTTGGGTTTGTTCAAAGTCCGCCTGGCTACTTACCACCATCTTATCTACGTCTGTCGCCATAACAAAAATGTTAACAGCATTGTTGTGTTTTGGCAGTTAGAGGTAAGATAGCCAAGTTCCTCTGTGAAGCGAGCTTCCACCCTCGGCCTGATCATCACTTACCATCAGGTGAGATGTAGGCCAAGACCTTCCCCGTTGTGGAAAAAAAAATACCTACGTTTATAGACAAAAATCTTATACCACGCCTGACTCGTTTTTCTAGTGGTCGCAAGCACTACTGCTGAGCATGAGGTCCTGGGTTCGATTCCTAGGTTGGGCAAAGTGTTATTGGGTTTTTGCACAAGGAATTTCTCAGCGCCCAAATCCAGACTCCGGGCCTGGAGTCTGGATTTGTGCCCGGTTGATGGCAATGGGCTCGCCCCCTATTCCATGGGACTTAAACATAACTGGCGAAATGTGGAGGTGTACTATAGGTACACCTCTGCCTAACCCTGTGGGGATATCTAATAACACTCAGTCTGCCTAGCCTTTTCCCAACTATGTTGGGGTCGGCTTCCAGTCTAACCGGATGCAGCTGAATACAGTATTTTACATGGAGCGACTGTCTACCAGATCTCCACAACCCAGTAACTGGGTAATACGATACCCCTTGGTAAGACTGGTTGCCAGACTTTCGGGCTTCTGACGACCCGTAACGGCTGTCAAAGATCCACGAATGGGACTAATGGCTTAACGTTATTTCCGAGGCCCGGAGGTGTCTCGGTATGTAAAGATGGTCATCCATCCACAGACCAACCCCGGTAAGGGTAGCTTAATCTGATGGATCGACCCGTGCGGCTGTTATTACTTAGCCATGAGCTCCTCCGAAATCCTTAGAAGACTATTATTTTAAAATTTCCTTCACCTATTTTCAGCGGGCAATACAACGAGACCCTAAAAGTGACAGCGAACATCCAACATCCAGACATCGTGCAGTTCGTTCCTCAAACGATCGATATCCCAGGTTCCAAAGAACCCAACTCCACAGTAAAGATCACGTACGATATCTGCGCGTACGCAAAGAGCCCTGGACATTCTGAAGTTACATTCAATGTTACACCTGCTGGGTTTGTCAAGTAAGTATAAAATTATAATGACAATTTTCTTTTATTCATAAAGTACCATCTAAGATGTTCATAACTAACCACCGTAAGGACTATTCTTGCTTACAGCGGTCGGCGGCTATAGTACCGGGCCGGTAACAGATGTGGTCATCGTGTTCACGGGATTTTGTTTTCAAACTGGTTAGGTATAGACTTTTTTGATGGTAAATACCTACTTCCTTACTAATAAACGTATTATATCAGGTGAATAGTTACACAGCGATTTCTCTCTTTCAGTCGTCAGTAATTTGACTTTCGAAAGAAGAAGACAAAGCATTGTGTAACTATACAGACGCTATACAACGTTTATTAGTAAGGAGGCTATAGTGTGCCTTTCAAACTGTCCATTTATTTTCCTTAGAGTACCCCATAGAGCCTAGAATCATTGCAGATACCAACTTGTGAGTCTATAGTAGTCTGTAACAGGGATGTTGTGGATATTTGCAACGGCGTCCGCAATTGCGAAACTTACGCATTTATTTAGGCTGGTTTCACAGCTGTCCGGGAGACCCGTACGGGCTCCCGGAACGGAGACATACGTACCGTGAGGCGCTAGAACAATGTTTCACAGCGACGCGGATTGTCCGTACGCGACCCGCTCCGGGTAGAGCCCGTACAACGTATCGTACTACTCCCTCGTTTCGGAGCACTGCGGGCGCTACCCGTACGGGTCTCCCGTGTACGGACGGCCCGTACGGGTCTCCCGGACAGCTGTGAAACCAGCCTTAGACCTCCGCATCCGCATCTTCATTAATCAATGCGGAGCTCATGCGGATGCAAATGTGTATGGAAAAGGGCATTCGCGGATGTAAAAAATCTGCATCTGCTACATCCCTGGTCTGTAATACGCAGATATTTAAGATTGTCATTATCATTGCCTAATGTTATGACCCGTCATTTAACTTGTCTATTACCTCTGTCAACTGATAAGACAGTGAGCGTAGTTTAGTCATAATTATCATAGTCGTAGTTTAGTCAGTTCATCCTACACTAAATACAACAAAATATTATTTTGTTGTATTTAGTGTAGGATGAACTTTTGCATATATTCATTGTAAGTATACACTTATAGGGCCTTTTAAAATGAATTCGCGAAACTTCACAAATATATCGGAATATAATAGCAATAAACTAAACATAAATATGATGTTCCAACGTATTAACGGCTGTTCATTCTCGAAACATATTAATTTAAAATATTTATGTTTTTTATTGAAGTTTCGTCAATTAAATAAAAATAGCCTTGTTTAGATTTTTCATTAACCTCCACATTTAAATCTTCAGAAGTAAACACATACAAGTAACTTAGATTCCTCTATTCCTTCCAGCATGGACACAGTATTCCTCCGTATCACAGTGATGCACTCCCACGCAATCAACGTCATCTCCTACATCATGGGCTGGATCTACTTCGCGGCCTGGTCGGTCTCGTTCTACCCTCAAATCTACATCAATTTTAAGAGGAAGAGCGTCGTGGGACTCAACTTTGATTTCTTGGCCCTGAATATCATGGGATTCACTATGTATTCCTTGTTTAACTGCGGTCTTTACTTCTCGAGGGATATTCAGGTATGTTTATGGTTTTGTTTTATATTATTAGAAGTAATTCATGAAGTGATGAGTTCTATATCTATTCATAGTAAGGTCTTGGGGGCATTTAGGGAAGGGTACCAAAATATTAATGGATGTAGTCTAGAGCGATATACGTCCTGTTATGTCTTTTTTCCTTAGAACGTGAAAAGAACTTTTGAATTTTCCAATTAGAAAATAATGTTTTATAATATTGCAAGTATTTAGCGAAAATGGCATATTGTATCCAAGATATATTATGCAGTTAAATTCTATTTATAATTCATTCTTAGTTCGGTCAAGGGGATTCCATTCAACTACCGATCGTTTATTTATTTATTTAACGGTTTATGTACACACATATAAACAAACAAGAAAAAAAGGAACAGAAAAATACGTACAAAGGTGATGCTTATTTCTAAAGAAATCTCTTCCAGCATACCTGCGATAGGAAAGTAGTTAAAGAGATGTAGACAACGTGTGTAAGAGTAGAAGAGAAAATAAAATACATAAAATAAAAACACCTAATTATTCACTAATTTAGCTATAATACTTATTAACTATAAACATACATTATGAAAGAAAGAAAGAAAGAAAGAAAGAAAGAAAGAAATAAAAATTATTTATTGAGACTCGCACAGGAAATCACACATTAAACTAAAACACACTAAACATAAATAAAAACCAAAGTAACATTAAAATTTAAAGAATGAAGAACAAACACACAACAAACAACACACATTTATGAGAATAAACTTACATACATACTTCTAAAATAAATACACAAAGTGACATAAGCTGGTGTCAGATAACAATAATAGTATTAACAATGTTATTGTCCACTCACGACAATCGCGATAAGCTTCAGTTAAAAATATGTTAATTGTATTCATAGGTAATCCCACTTATGGAAACACGTGCTCTTTATCTCAAGGGTCTTATGATATCTACAGACTGCATCAGAAATTAAAATACAATTACAATGTGTAGGCAAACATCTTGAGAGAACGCGTGTGTCAATAAGTTAACGAAGGGAGTTTCGTATGTTTGGGGAAAAGGCAGTCTGGCCATATATTTAGTAAGTAAACTGCAACATTCCAATGTTTCTTTATGCAATGTTAAAGAAGGGCATCGCTCTAACATAGGGTTGGAAACTGTTGGACTATAGTTTGACCAAAATCGCTATACCGCACTTTAGGAAAGCGCGGCGAGGCGGGAGGCGGGTCTCGCCGCGCACAAACCTAAGCTGCGATACGGCGGTTCCGGTCAAACTATAATCTGACACTAGAGTAGATTACTTCCGGTTCTTATTAGCAGCCCGTGAAAAACTGCTAGAAAAACATGAGCACAAGAACTAATAAGATATCGATACGATAGCACAGTTTTATGCAGTACTGTAAAACGTTTCACTACTTAAAAAAATAAATACCATAGACGACGTATATTTAGTAACTTAATCCGTGTAACTGTTCTTAACTCACTCTCTCTCTCTTATAAAGAAAAAGAAAGAAAAATATTTTATTTGGGACACGCACAGGAAATACAAACAGTAAGCAGGTAATAACAAAAATAAAAATAAAATACAAACGACGAATACGAATACGAATTACGACTTTTATTAATTTTTAATTATTATTTTTATTTTTTTATTATTATTCTTATGTTTCACTACTTCATAAATTAACCGAATATTCATCATGTTTTCAGAATGAGTACTTCAGTCGCCACCCCCGAGGTCTGAACCCGGTACAACTGAACGACGTGTTCTTCTCCCTGCACGCCGCCTTCGCCACGCTGATCACCATCACACAGTGCTTCTTGTATGAGGTAAGGTTTATTACAATAACATTATATTATGCCGTTATACCGTCGTACCATGCCGTCGATATTTCTCGACGGCATTTGAAGCCAAGTCGGAGGCCCATGGGCAGAATTAAAACTGACACCTGCAGTGCTATTCTGTAACCATCTCACCGTGAAAACTTAGGTGAAGTGAGCGTGGAGTGAGCTGTCGTTCCACAGGGATTGACACTATTGACAGCTCACTTCACCCAAGTTTTCACGGTGAGATGTTTACAGAATAGCACGGCAGGTGAGTCACTAACCAGGAGCTCTAAAAAAATCAAGCTTTAAGTCAACGCAATAACATAATATGGGCATTTATGCAACATATTCTGATATTCGCGAATAAATCAAAACCTATAGGATACTTCCCGTTGACCTAGAATCATAAAATTTGGCAAGAAGCAAGGAAAAGGTCCGTATATCGTTAATTTGTAGTATTAGGTCCCCACCTATGAAATCAGCGTTTTGTATGGAGAATTTGAAAGAAGTTACTTTTTTCATACTATCATTTTCTTAATTTATATGACAACCATGAACACTAATGTTTTAAAACTTTTATGCACTAATGTTTAAAAACTAAGATAACGTAATATGCCACTTGGATTAAGCGACAAAAATAATACTCAATACTCAATACTCAATTTTTTATTGCATTCCATATGTATTACATAGATGGTATAATAAGTAAGAGAGCAATATGGACCCTGTCGGGCACAGCAAAAATAAGGAGAGAGGAAGAAGGCTAAGCAGTAATTCAATATTATTAGATGTTTTTAATTGGGTGTATAATTATGTATATATTGTATATTATTAGGTTTGTGTATATAGGTATAGTATATTAGTTATTTTAATTTTGTGTATTGCATCAGAATAATGTAGGTAGTTATTATTTAAATTCTTAGAAGTATTTTCATTATTATTAAATTATGTTATTATTTATGTATTAATATTTAAATTTGATTTCCTATATTACTTATAGGAAATCAAATAAAAAAATAGAAATAAAAATATATATATATATATTCTATTTCATAATGTTTGGTGTATGAAAGAAAGAATAATTTTATTTTTATTTTGCAACCGATTTGTCGTCTAAAAACTCCTTTACTGAGTAGTATGACTTGGATTCCAGAAATTGTTTCAGTTTATTAATAAATATATTATAATAAATAAATATATTTATATAAGTTTTGGCTAGGCTAAACAAATTGTGGTAATTTCTGCTAACAAAATGAGGAGTCATTTTTAAGGTATTTTTTATGTTTAGAAAACTATAAGTAATAAGGTTTTTTTTTACTATTGGTAGTTGTCTATGATGGTCATTATTCGATATAATACCAAGCAATTGATGAATATTTTAAATCATTGAAGTGACAAGGTTATCTATTTGTGAGAAAAAAACGCCAATTTCATAGGTGGGGACCCAATATTATCACTTTTTTTTTTCGGTTCCAAACTTTCATTTGCAGTTGGAGAATTGACCATGACCTATATCGATGCATGCGACAACATGTTTTTCAACTACAATGTTAAGTTTGTTTTCGGGATAAATTCAACTACGGAACCCTTCATCGTGCGTGTATTATGTATGACTTGAAATAGTCACATTGGTATTTACATACATACTGGATTTGCAACTTCGTGCATGAGTCGAGGCCTTAACCAGGCATCAAGAACTATCTTGGTGGGACCAAGATGGTTCTTGATACCCCATCTTCGTCCCACGAAGATGGCTTTTACATAGATAGCCAGAATACTCTTTATTATGTACTATCGAAGACCTTCATATCTAAGCAGTTTGAAAACAAAATCCCGTGAACGCGATGACCACATTTGTTACCGCCCCGGTTCTAGGGCGCCAAGCGTTGCAAGCAGAAATAGGCCTTATGGTGTATAGATATGAACTTCTTCGATGGTACACCATCAAAATTACAGACATAAATTTAGAAATTCTACATAGGGTGACACAATGGGCGGTCTTATCGCTAAAAGCGATCTTTAACAGACAACCTTTGGATGAATTAAAGTGAAAAGGAGAGACAATACTGCATGTAGTCAGTGGTTTACCATGTACTATCGAAGAACTTCATATCTAAGCAGTTTGAAAACAAAATCTCGTGAACACGATGACCACATCTGTTACCGCCCCGGTTCTATAGCGGCCGAGCGCTGCAAGCAGAATTAGTCCTTACGGTGTATAGATATAAAGTTCTTCCATGGTACATATACAATAAATACATACATATATAATGCATATACTTCTCTATATAAATATAGATATGTAATCAAAAATATATCTATTCTTGATGGTAATAAAACTTCAATAACTCTATTTTTAGAAGACACTTTATTAACATTACTTTATCTTCCATTCCAGCGCGAAGACCAACGAGTATCCACAACTGGTCGCAGCATAATGGGCGTATTCTCAGCTATTGTCATAGTGACAGCCGGAGTGACGTTCGCCGGGAAACTCGAATGGCTCGACTTCCTGTACTACTGCAGTTATATTAAGTTGTCCATCACGCTTATTAAATATGTGCCTCAGGTTTGTATTTTTAACTATTTTTGACATAGGAACCACAAAAATGTCTCATTATTCGTGTTGCTAGTATAATCGCGCGTCATATCTGGACTCGATAGATAAGAAAAATGTCTTTAGACAGTGTCAGAATGAATATTCGACTTTATTACTAGTAACATAAGGTTGAAATTGCAAATGAAAAAGATAAAACTCCTGTGTCTCCCGGTATGTTTTTATAGACAGTAATCCAAATTACCGTTGGGTGGTAACGAAAGAACACAGACATTGCTTACCAGCCCAGTTTGACGGACGTCTGTTTTTGGGAGGTGTTCACGTCGTATCCCATGGAAGTCATTTCTAGTATAATTTGTTTCATTGCGATACCTTATCAACTTCTTAAGGAAGAATACAAGTCAGACCCATACATCTTACCTTTATATCCTCACTTTCCAGGCCTACATGAACTACAAACGCAAATCCACAGTCGGCTGGAGCATCGGCAACATCTTCCTCGACTTTGTCGGAGGTTTCCTGTCCATCCTACAGATGGCGCTAAACGCTTACAACTACAACGATTGGATCTCATTCTTCGGCGACGCGACGAAATTCGGCCTAGGCTTGTTCAGTCTCGTCTTCGACATATTCTTCATTCTACAACACTATGTGTTCTATAGGTATGTAGATGTTCTGTTTTTGAATTTTTGAAATAGGAGTTGTCGTGTGTTTGAGAGTTGATTTTAAATTTTTTGTTTTTTTTTTTGAGTGCTTGAAATGGGTTTTATTTATTTGAATTGAGTTAGTATTTAAAAAAAAAAAAACATTTTCTGTTTTGCATCTTTTCGGGTTTAAAGTTTGAACGAAAAAATGAATAAAATTTTGCATGTCTTAAAATAATTTGAATTTCGCTAAGCAGTCTTCTATAAGAAACAATAAATTAATTAATATAGAAATGTAATTTTCGTTCAGACTATTTTAAAATCATTGGGAATTCATTTGATCGATAAAAAGAGCTAAGTACCAAAGATCATCATTTGTTTTAATTAATAAAATCTATTTGAATATTTCGACACGACAACTCCTTAAGAATAAGTTTTTCCGGTGCTTACTAACAAGATGTTATGTGGAATGGAAACTTTACTACTTTTTCTTGTTCCTCTTTCATCTAAAGATGATATCAGACAGTTTACTCGAGATAATAATGGTTCATTCAAATGAAACTTCATTGTTTTTCATTTCTTTTTAACTTTTTATGAGCAGATGAACCATTCGGTATTTAAATCACCAGCACGCGTAACATGTCCACCGTAGAAACGAGTTTTGTCGACGGAAGAATAGACAAAATGACAGTTAAACAATCACAATCTGTCATTTTGTCTATTCTTCCGTCATGCTACGCGTGCTGAACATAAAATAATGAAAGAGAAAATATTGAAAGCCAAAACGAACCATCTGACATCGTCTTAAGCGGTGATGGATCACTAACATAGCCATAAGCGTCCTGTTTTCACTAATGCCTACACATTAACTCACTTTCTAACAAAACGTCTGTCCTGTACTTTATATAAACTTCACGACTGAAGAAAATAAAGATATACGAGACGACAATGCAACATTTAAAAAGTTGAATCGAGAAATGTCACATTGATGAATCAAGAATGAGATAAATGAGAAATCATGTTTCATGATCAGAAAAGCAGATACAGGAACATCTACTATTGAAACTTCAATTGTATACAGTATTGAGTTACGATTACTACAACTGAGAAGAACACGGAGTGACGAAGAAATCAATAGTAATAAAAATAGCGACGAAAAGCAAGATGAACCTTATAGAAAGAAACGGAATAAGACAGGATTATGGAGACATAACTGACGAAATAAGCGTGTAATACTCTTTTGGAGAATACAAGCGTTATGTAATGTTATCAAGCAGACATGAATAAAAGAATGTGACGAAACAACAACGATCAACAACCACCAACATCCAAAAACAGAATATTTTTTGTAACAAAAAAAAATTATACAAAAATTATTACAAAAAATATTCAGCCAACCATCATCGGGACCATTCGCTTTAGCTTCACGCACTTTGGGGAAACAAAATGGCGGATTTTAAAACATGATGAAGGAACATTTTTTTGTGGTTCAATTTCAGAGAGGGCAAAGAGTTTGTGAGGGTAAACAGTAGTGACGAGGGGTCGGAGTTGTCGAGCAGTAGTGAAGGGAGGGAGTATTTTGTTATGGTGCAAGATTGGTATGTATAACGCCTTCTTTAACACACGCTGTATATTCTTTTTTCTGTCTTATCTTCATAAACTTCTAGGAGAATTAGAATAGCTTTGGTTTGAGCCTTGAGGTGGCGAGAATATTGGTGGCTGTTTAATTTTATTGAGCAATTACTGTTTAGTATGTTTATGAAAAAAAAAAAAACTATCTTGGTCTTGTGATCGATTATAGGGTAAGTGGCGTAGTTTTGGGCCAACGAAATTTAATAAAAGAAGTCAAATGACATTTTTTTTTTTTAAATAAAGTAAAATATTTTTTTTATTAATATTAATAAAACTTAATAAATTGTATATTCGCCACCTCCATTATATATTTAAACCCCGTCCATCTTTTTACCTTTTGAATATATTTTAGGCACTCCGGAGAGAAAAAGTATGACCTGGATGTCAAAGCGTGATGAAGACCGTAACCAGTCCTGTGCCAGTTTTCCATAGTAATTTAGAACTTATCTTTAATTCAGTAGGGTTTACTTTTGAACTACAACTTTCAGATTGTTGCTGATGTCTGATTTTAGCTTTATTAAGATATTTTTATTTGTAATGACTTATTTACGTTTATAAAAAATGTAATTAAGAATTGTAATGCTTTAAGTTTTAAACATATATTTGACAGATTAGAGCAAGTTTATAAAATTAAAAAGGCTTACAAGCAGTATTCATTGGGTTGTATAGTGTGTATTTTCGAATAATTTGATTTAATTTAAAACTTATTTTGGGTACATCTAGAGCATTTGATTATATAATCTGCTACTGCCATATACCGTATTTAAACTTGGGATACCTACATTGAGACACATAGCAATGCAATAATTATAGGCAGTGTATAAAGTGCCGCTCATGATAGTGGCGCTGCCTCAGCCCGGCTAAAGTGCTGTAAGCATTGCATTGTCATTGTCACTGAGTCACTGTCACTGAGTCACTGTCACTGAGTCACTGTCACTGAGTCACTGTCACTGAGTCACTGTCACTGAGTCACTGTCACTGAGTCACTGTCACTGAGTCACTGTCACTGAGTCACTGTCACTGAGTCACTGTCACTGAGTCACTGTCACTGAGTCACTGTCACTGAGTATCTGTCACTTGTTATTTTATTTGATTGTTGAGGTTAGTTCGCTGTGAAACACCACATTCCCAAAACATTATATTCTCTTGTGCCTAAATGGACCTTGGCGTTGAGTTGTCATAGTTCTAACCTACCTTTTAGCCATTTTCATTTGCTACTTCATTTTTCGTAAATTCAGTCATTGTAGTGACTTTTGATATAATTATCTAAATCAAAGACGATCAATCAATACAAAGGGCAGCGTACGAACCTCAACAATCAAACAAAATTGCAAGTGACAGGTACTTAGTGACAGTGACTCAGTGACAATGACAATGTAATGCTTACGGCACTAGTGGCAACTTATACACTTCCATAATTATATTCCGTAAGTATATTTATTTTACTATAATTAAGACATTTATACAGTTATTATTTACTTAGGTTATTATAATAATTTTCTGTTTAAAACATGATAAACAGACTGATTTTCTTTGTATTTTACGCATTTATGATTTTGATAGGATTTTTTATTTGATTATTTGATACAATATGTTTTAATATAACACATACTGTACAAAATATTCAAATATAAATAGTTCCTTTGTTTCTTATCTTATGAAAATTAAAAGTTAAACTTACCTACTTAATCAAAGTTGAAAATAAATGATTGTTGCAAAGTATAGCTAATTCACACTTTTTGCTACAGTATTATGCGCGTGAGCATATAAAAGTGAAAAAAACATCTTTAAAGCCGAAAAGAGCACGAAAACTTTTAATATTCTTAGGGAAAAAAATAGATGATAAATTGGTAAAAACAGTTAAAAACTGAATTAATTCTATTTACAATTTATTATAATGTTTATTAAATGACAAAGTCATTCGTTTCAAGGATCTGTGATGATAAAACATTTTATATTAAAATGTGAAATGATAATATCACTGCTGTTTTGATTGCCATCCTTTAAAAATAAGTTTCAGAATATTTTCCCATCCCTATCCTTTAAATCCGACCAAAAACTTCACAATTAAATATATAATTTTAATTTTAAGTTAAAAAGCACTATGTTACTGTTTCAACTCGCAGTTATTATATGTTTAATTAAGTTAATTGTTAGAGAATTTACAAAGTGTAACTGAAAGGGTATAATACATTATCGCGTGCAAGTATTCTTTTTTTGAATAATAATAACAAACTTTACGCGGCAAATTTTATTTGTTCATAACCGTTTTTCTAACTTTTTTTGTTGAGCTTCCCTTTGCAAATTTTCAGCCAGTATTTTTTACTCGATTGTACCCTTCCATGACACTTTGTATAGTATATAAGGTTTTGTTTATGGTATTCAATAAATTAATATTGGTTTGGCTGTGTTTCTCTTTCTCTCCCTTGACTTCACCCAATATAATTAATAATACATCACAATCAATAATGAATACTACAAAAGTGAAATTTTAAATAGTTGCACTCACAATATACTCGGACTATGAATATGACTCGGAGTCTGGAAAACCTCAGGAAAATATCAACCTTACTTGTGTTGAAATAAGGACGATAATAGATAATCACCATCACGTGTCTAATACCGTCTCGTGGTTGACTTTAATTATTTTCTACTTTATTTCAAATCTTGCAAGGTTGATATTTCTTTAGCAGACAAATTATGTGCTTCGCCTGGTCTGCACAAAAGTAACATTCCGTGGTTACAGTATGTTGACATGGAACATGTGACAAAGATTTTAATAGGGGTGAGGTAAACCGACATTATCGCCCTGTACAAAGATGCTTGCTGATGGGAACTCTGAAACAGTGGGATGTTTACTCTAATGCCAGATGTTACTTCAGCGTTTAATAGGAAATTGCAGCTAACTGCCATAGGTAATGTCAGCGGCGACTGTTAATAAGGAAATCTAATAGAATACGTCATAACACTGCATACCAAACAAATAATAACGATTAGTGAAAACACTACAATACCTGCCTATTTACATAACCTTATGTATTGTACTTCATATAAAATCAATATTGGAACAAGATCATGTGCCTCTCAGTCAGCACGCAAGGTGAACGAACGATATACTTTATAACTTAACAGTCTCCGAGTATTGAGACTGTGATAGACAAAATGTAAAAAGTGTGGCTGACCTGTCCTCAGTAATAAGAGAAAATTGGGCGAAAATACGACACTTAAGCTCAACACACACACAAGGCGCGCGTGTCGGGCGCGGGTCGGGACGGTAATACGGCTGGCTTGTATATATTGTAATTCCTTGTATTATATGGATGTTAGCACAAGAAATGCGTGCGCGGCTCCCGCTCCCGACCCGCTCCCGACCCGCTCCGCGCCCGACCCGCGCACGAGTTTCCTTTAGCTTTAGGTATTACCTACTGCGACGTTTTTAATTGAGACAGAGCTATGTAAGATCAAGAAGCGCACGACTAATACCATATGCCTACTACGATACGCGTACCTACTTCTAATACGATTCTTTTTTTCCTTAATACTCCGTAGGTATACACACAAATGAATTGCATTTTCCTAAATGCACGTAACTCTCTTTACTTCTTACTATTACACTTGGTCATCACTGTTGTTTCAAAATATACTGGATAAATATGACAAAGTAAAGGCTAGCACCAAATCTGCACGCGTAGCATGAAAACCATAGAAACGGGTTTTGTCGACCGAAGAATAGACAAAATGACAGATTAACAATAACAATCGGTCATTTTTGCCTATTCTTCATTTCTATTGTGGTCATGCTAAGCGTGCACGCGCTTGAACTCGGGATGGCGAAAAGGGGTAACTGTTGACGGCGTCAACGAGAAGCAGGGAATAGGAACAGTCAATGCTGGCTACAGACTGGATTAATGAACGTGCTGAAACGAAACTGCAACCCTCTGCAACCCCGATTTCATAATATTAAACCTCTTATTCATGGCAATCAAAAGTCGCGTAGCATCACTGAGAAATAGTTCAATTCACAGCATAGTTCCAGCCACTTTTTCTTGTATTGCGGGTAGCATTGCTTGCAGTTTATGTATAACACACGTGAAATTTCCAGCAACATAAAATCAAGTTGCTACAAGAATGTTGCAAATCTTTCGTTTACCAATAATACGAGTTCTTAAAAAAACATTCAGTTATGGTCTGTTCAAAATCTCGACCACAAGATTTCACTTTCGAGTACGATAATATTATGATAACAGCCCAAAGAAAACTCCTATTGAAGTAGGCTATTCATATGGTCACAGTATAAACATGAGAGTATGGAAACTAAGCCTATTTGTTGAAATAATAACCTAACCTCCTTTTTTAAAAAGACCACTCTTGTCTCTACACGGCACCCGCAACTGACAGCACCGCGACAATCGCTTGGGGCCTTGTCAATGAGCGCGTCTGTGTGAGTGTGCCGTATCTAACGTTTACTACGTAGTTTCTGTACTGTACATATTTAATTTATACTGTGATGCGGTTGAGTAATGATCAGACGTGAGATAATATTGCCGTTACTTTACACGTAGTCCATTCTTATTACCGTCTTCTTTTTCGACACCGACGTAAGATACGTCGCTTAACTTTCGTCGTTGACGAAACAGCAGAAACAGCTTATTGAATGTCAAAAACCTCAGGCTAAAATCCAAAAACTTACCACAAAGACCATTTACAACACACACACATTAAAACTGTTTTCCCCGAAGGGTTAAACAGAGGTGTACCTAGTATAGTACGTACACCTGTTCGCCAGTTATGTTTAACAGTTTCACTGTCCGTGCATTACATGTAATGCACTGGAGACGTCGCCCTATAAGTCTGTGCATTACATGTAATGCACTACTAGTTATCTTTCTTATCCAATATTCCAGCGAAATTAACCAAAATTAAATAATATTATAACCAGTTTTATTGTTTGTTTCAACGTTTTTGAACCACACACACAACTGGAAGTGAAGCTCATATGTCCGTATATTGCACGTTATCAATTTTTGAAAATTATATTTAATGGTTATCTTAGGGTGATAGACGAGGGCGTGGGGAGTCGCAAGCCGATTTCCGGCCACCGTGGGCGCGGGCTTGCGGACGGTGAGCGATGGGTAGCTCGCCGTCCGATAAGGACCAGGCCCGGGTCAACGGCGCGTTGTGTTCCAAGCGCGCCTTAGTGAGATGTCAGCACCAACTGACGGGGTCCGTTAGGGCCAATGCCTGCCGGGGTTGCGAGTTGTCCAAAAGGGATATCGCGGCCCCGGCACACAGGCAACGGTAGGAACGCGGGTGGGTTTTAGTCAGTAAAAGTCTGACATGCCCTTCTCCCGCTCCGCCTAGAGCGGGAGAAGTTATTTGATAATTTCCCATCCTCAAACAAAAAAAGGTGATAGACGAATTTTCGCTATCGTAGAATTAGTAAATGACCTTATAAAACATCACAATGCAATATTATTATTGGACGTATGGTGATAGAATTACCAATTACCTTGGGACAGTGAAAGTGTTAAGTCCCATCTCAGACCATATAAAAAACCAAGACATAGAGCTGCGAACAATACAGTGAAGCATGCCAAAACTACACCTCCGCTCTGTGCATGCACGCTCACACGCATTTACAATCAAACTACACCTCACTAAGTGCATACATGTTCACGAAACCGGCCTCACGTCACTGTTGACAGTGCTATGTCTTGGTTTTTTATTTGGTCTGAAAGTCTCATGCCCATATTATGAGGGTCAAGATCATTTACAAAAGCTTTAAACATACCTATTTTGCTTGCTATATTCATGGCCTGATACTTAGGTTAAAAGCACTTTAAAAATCAAAAACCAAAAATCCTCTGAAATTTTCCATAAGCTCCAAACCTATCTTTACAAACTCTTTAATACATATTTTCTATCAACAGAGAGGCGCGGTACGCCCTGCTACCTGGTGACACCACATCTACTGAAAACTTGGCTCCTCCCGAAGAAGAAAACAAACCTGATTCCGAAGAACCGTACCAAGGAGCTCCCGCTTAACACGACGCGAAAAGTGACACGATTATAATCTGTCTCTTTCAGAAACACGCAATATGTTGAGTAGCGAGCGAGTAAGAAGATTATGGTGCTCATGTGAGGAAGTAAAATGATTGAAAGTGGTAAAAGCGATTAATGGTAATCACCTTGTATGGAGCTCAGGAGCTGAAGAGGTAAAATGGATGATAATTAAGAGCGTTCATTCTAAAATTTGGCAACGTCGCAAATAGCTGTTAAATATTTACCTGTTTAGATTTATTTGTGGCTAACTAGAATATTAATATATAATTAATTGCAATTAAAACACTGAATTTGATGTAACTGTTTTAGGGTAATATTTGGAAAGTTTCCAAATACTTTTGTTACATCTTTTTTTTTTTTGAGGGTGGGAAATTATCAAATAACTTTTCCCGTTTCGGGGGAGCGGGAGGGCGTGTCAGACTTTTACTGACTAAAACCCACCCGTGTTCCTTCCGTTGCCTGTGTGCCGGGGTCGCGATATCCCTTTCGGCTAAACTCGCAACCCCGGCAGGCATTGGCCCTTCCGGACCCCGTCAGTTGGTGCTGACATCTCTTTGAGGCGCGCGTGGAACACAACGCGCCGTCGACCCGGGCCTGGTCCTTATCGGACGGCGAGCTACCCATACTCATCGTCCGCAAGCCCGCGCCTACGGTGGCCACTTTTGTTACATCTAAAACTAAATATTCGGTGTTACGATATTAATTATTGCATTTCATAATGAATATTTTAGTTCACTAGTTAGCCATATTTCATAATTCCATACAGCCAAATTAATCAAAACATCAAAATATTTGACATCTATTTGCGACGTTGCCAACTTTCAGAATGCATGCTCTTAAACGCGGTAGTATTTTTCCTATAATAAGAAGCTGTTGGAATATTACTGAAGAGCCCAATTTGATGAAGGATAAACGATTCTAATATATTTCAAAGACGTACGGGAAAGACGAACTGTTATTGTAAAGAGTCCCGTGTCAGTAGATCATGGGAAGCTAAATAAAGATTGGGATCGTTAACAGACATCGCGGAAGTTGATATATTACTGAAAACTAAATAAACGTTCTTGAGTCGATGAAAACAGGTCACTTCACCACATATCACCAGGGGGGAGGGAAAAAGAAAGATGCTAAAAAACATCACGTAATTAATGGACGATCCCTATACGAACGAAATTGATAAGTTTCGAAGAAAAATTGGACTTTATCGCGACCAGTATTTAATGAGAGGCTTGAAAATGGTAGGCTTATGCGGATTTTCACTTACACTAGGCCACACCAAAATAAAAATGTGCTGTTGGATTTTCAACGCTCCGCTCAGCACCGAAAGTTGAAAATTCAACAGCGCGGTTTTATTTAGAAATTCATTTAGGTGTCGCCTAGTGTGAGTGAAAACAAGTAGGTATTATTAAATTAATTATGCAACAACGCTTAAAGAACAGCTTATCTCATGTAACTGTCATATGGACTAAAACCTCAATTATAATCATCATAAAACGTGTTAAACAGACAAACATTTTAATAAAATATTGCATACATTTCAAGATAAATGGGTGAATTGTGTAGTGATAACGGACAATAAAATATGTGACTAATACAAAATATAATAAACTTTAGTGCAAACAATGTGAAGTGAGGACAATAAATGTATGGAGGTGTTATTTATACTATAATTTAATTATGTTTTTTTAGTATTACGGTCGATGGTATTATCCATAGCATTAATTAGTCTTTTTATTCCATTTGGAGTTTAGACTAAGCCAGGATATTTTGCTGATATTTTATAATGACATTATAGTCAAAAACTTTGTATTTTCAAATTATTTTTTCATTACTTTTACATTGAATTATTTTCAGTTGTATTCGTGTATTTAATCATTATAGATATACATTTTGTAAATAAAGAACTTCTACTAAGTTACGTAGCGACAATGCAATCAACAACAAATAATCCCAAATTCAATCAACTCAAAGTAACATACGTGTATTACGAAATTAACGAGCATTTACGCTGTCGTCTAATGTGTTGTGGTACTGGAACTCAGACGCGTTCCTGTACCACATTAGACGACAGCGCTAAAATATAACCCGACCAAGTAAAATTGCTCGTTGGTTTCGTATTATACGTATGTTACTTTGAGTTGATTGAATTTGGCATTATTTGTTTCGCTACGTAACTTAGTAGAAGTTCTTTGTTTACAAAATTTATAACTTCTCGTGACGGAGACTTTAGTACTGGTTATAAGGGATCTCGCGCACTAGACGACCACGACCTGGGCCACCAGGTAAACGTAAACTACAGAAACCGATACGAATAGTGCCCTTGGTCGCAACGGCCAACTAGCCACACATAGTACCACTAGTCGGCCACGACTAGCCGGAGTCGTGGCCGACTAGTGCGCGAGATCCATTATGGTTAAACGTGTATGTTGTCATTCGAAATTCAAACAGAAAATAAGACATAGTTCATCAGCTTGAATTTTAGTTCATTTGTTTTTTAATACACATTTAAAGGAATTTATTCATTCATGAAAGTTGCCATTCAAACCTTACTTTTCAAATGGGAATGATGTAGGTATAGTGAGAGTGAATGAATGACAAAGGTCTGTATGATACAATGTTGTGTTTAATCCCGACTTCTGTCATTCAGATAATATAGATCGTGTTTCATTTCCCTGTTACGTAATATTTAATTAAACTGTACATTCCATGCAAATGCAGGTCGCAATTCATTGCATTTTTAAACTACAATATTCCATGTTTGTTTTACCTATACTATGCATTCTTATTTTTTTTTAACCAATTTAAAAAGCAGGAAGTTATGCATTCGTCGAGTTTTTGATGTGTAACATCTTTCCTGTCACTTTCCTGCAATCTGTGGGAGTGATTTCGTGAAAAGGGACGGAAGTGGGTAACAGAAAGCCGGAAAAACGCGCGCAATTTGATTTGACCAATGAGCGGGCGCGGTGCTAGAGTTGGCGTTTACTTTGCCTTGTATGTGGTCGCCACATACAGGGCAAAGTACTTCGGTAACCCACGTACCCTACCTGAGATTGTCAGTAACACCAAGGCGTTGCTCTGGCCTTCTTTGAGGAGCTGGGTGGATCGAATAACCGATTTTGCCAACCGTACGGAAAATACGCGCTTGGACGTGGAGTTGTGGATACCAGCCCGTATTACCTGCCCGTATTAGAGTTGGCCGTCAGATGGTACCAATCAATGACGATGATGATGATGCATACTGTCAGCTAATATGTTACACATTATATGCGACTACTGTATTGTGTATTTTTTTTTAAGGAAAATTACTTATATCACGTTCATATAAAATCTATGTCATTCGGGTGTTAGTTAAGCAATGAAGTAATAATCCTATGTTGAATTAAGAAGTAGACAAATATTTAAAGAAATGTATTTTATCTCTTAACTATGTAAATGTACTAATAAAATGTATTTTATTAACATTCCAAAATAGTCTAAAAACATTTATTTAACACTTAGGTTTTTATACTAAATATTTAACCGAATACGAATATATAAATTACGGAAAAGCAATACTAACAGCATTTAATTTTTTATCTTTGTCACTCTTGTATGTTTATAGTTAAGATGAAAGGGGAAAAATATAATCAATTTTTGTAAATGATGTTTCATTGACTCAAATCTCTTATTTTTGCTATAAATGTGAAAGTTATTACTTGACGCATAAACGGCTGAACGGATTTGTATGAAATTGTTTGCACACAGATAAATGATGTCCTGGTTTAACACATGGCAAACTTTTTATACATGAAGTTGCCTGGCTCATCGGCGTAATGTTGCTTGCCTGTCGGTCTTCTACAGACTGTACTTCGGAGAGTGTGCGCCGGAGCTCCACGACCTGATCCCACGATCGCCCTTTTATTCCTGGACTACCAGATGTACTGTAGGGTACCATCCGCACTTGGTTGATATCCCGTCCAGTCTCACTCAGCGCTTCTCCCCCACATTTATTATGCGCACAGCCAAAGTGAGGAACTCTCTGCTAGCGTCTGTGCTCCATATATAATCCGTCTGCCTACAAATCAAGAGTGAACAGGCATCTCCTGGGTACGCTCGTTTCATCATAGATCTCATCCATTACTTTTCATCAGGCGAGATTGCGGTCAAGAGCAGACAATAAAAAAAAAAAAAAGTTTTTCCATTTGGATATAAGTAAAAACCACGGGCAACATCGAGTAACCTACAAAAATAAAATCTTAGGTTCACAAGTTGGTGACTAAACAAATATAGGTCTACAATGTCACAAATCACGAGGTAGCCCCCAATGTTTACTCAACAGAAAAAGATAACGCTCATCACGGCTCACAAAGCTCAGTCATGTGACGGCCTATCTTTCAGAGAAAGAGATAGTTGGCGTAATTTATGCTATCATAAAGCCGTTGGCAGCCATTGACAGTGTGAACTTCGCACATGCGCGTGACGTGAGATGCGCTTGTGTCACTGCGCACGAATATTGGTGGGACTTATTTATGTATTTGCGTATGTATCGCGATTATTTTTATTTTAGTAGATGTTTTTAGGGAAGAAGTAGAAGCTGGTTCGACGTGGCTCGGGAAAAGGATATGTGGAAGAATTTGGGGGAAGCCTTTGCCGTGGGACAGTGTTGGCTAACAAAAAAAATAAGTTTTTAATTATTTTTGGGGTAAAAAAAAAGGTAAGTATCTCTTCGCGGTCGCTAAAAATGAGATCACAGTGACCAGAAACTTATCGGTTCTTAATGTTTTTGAGCTTTGTTTTCGTCTGCAAGGCAGATGAGATCAGTAAATAAGTACTGTGATCTAATTGAACTCCCAAACAAAATGCTTTCTTAGTTTCTAACAGCATGGGTTACAGTTCAACTGCACCTGGGTAGACCATGACGTGAGTTAAGACGGGATAATTTTTATTCTGGCAGTACATTCCTGTGGGATAATTTCCGACCACAACGCGGGCGAACGAAGCTGCAGACAAAAGCTCGTTTATTATAAACTTGAGGTTACAAAAAGTTGTGATAGGTACAACTGACGCCAAATCATGATGATTAGGCAGACATTATTATAAGGACCTCGTGGCTAAGTAATAACAGCCGCCCGGGTCGATCCATCAGGTTAAGCTACGCCTGCCGGGGTTGGTCCGTGGATGGGTAACCATCTATACATACCGAGACTTCTCCGTGCCTCGGAAAGCACGTTAAGCCGTTGTATCTTTGACAGTCGTTACGGGTCGTCAGAAGCCCGATAGTCTGACAACCAGTCTTAGCAAGGGGTATCGTATTACCCAGTTACTGGGTTGAAGAGGTCAGATAGGCAGTCGCTCCATGTAAAATACTGGTATTCAGCTGCATCCGGTTAGACTGGAAGCCGACCCCAACATAGTTGGGAAAAGGCTAGTCAGATTGATAGACAGGCATTATTATTGTTTGTGTAAAGACAGACTACACAGTAGGCCCCTCCAATAAATAGGGGCATAATGGTACGAAAAAAGGTAACATTATTTATCATAACACGGGTTCAACAAGATGCTCTGTTAAGGAAATTGTTTCAGAGAAAGTTGTTCACCCTTTACTTTGTGAGTTTGGTGACAACGATGTGAGTTTGGTGACATTCGATCTAGAAGCATGAGTTCAAACTATTTTCATAGATAGGTAGGTACGAGTACAAACCTATATTTAAAATAGTCGAATTAAAAATATCTCGCGACCTATTTTGTTTGATATTATACCGTCGTAAATGTATCGAGAAGATCTTTCAAGATCGTATTTTTTTTCACTCAGACTTTATTTGAATTTTTCAGGAAATACAAACAACAATATTAAACAGTTTAACAAAGCGATCCACAATGAAAATGAATTTCGGTGAAGAACATTCTAGAAACTCTGTGAAATTCCCGGTTGTTATTTAATTTAATTTCTTTAGACTACAGTGTTAGTAACAAAAGAGCTTAGCCTGTTATACTTAATTGTCTTATTATAACCTCCTGCACGCTTAGCATGACCACAATTGAAACAGAAGAATAGACAAATTGACAGATTGTGATCGTTCATCTGTCATTTTGTCTATTCTTCCGTCGACAAAACCCGTAAAAAACCCGTTTCTATGGTTGTCATGCTATGCGTGCTGGTACGGGACTGAAGGGAGTATAGTCTGGAGTGAATAAGTTACCTAAGTACTTCAGGGAAACGTGGATCATCGTTGATTGCATCATCGCTTGCCACCAGATAAAAAGTTGCTAAGGAGACTAGCAAAAAAAAAAACTTTCGAAGTCATTTAGACATTTCAGAAATTCGACTACTTCGATTATAATCAAATAGTTAGGTGACAAAACCACCTCGCTGATTTAAATACAAAATGCCGGGTACTGCATCTTCCATTTCATTCTATTCTATTCTATTCAACTGCATCTTCCCTTAACATAATGTAAGAATTTTAATTGTGAATTCCTATTTGTATAGAACATCTATCTACATACATCCATTTGATGAACTAAAAGACGGATAAACACCAATATTTCATGCTGGCGTAACTCCAAAAATAATGCGGAATCAAACATCAATGTGTTTGGTACAACGTGAAACAAACATCATAAATCCATGGTTTATCAAATGCTATGTATAGACGGCCATGGTCTATGGTATTCCATTGATCGTTCATTAATGGCTCGTTAAAAGAGATAGAGGCTTTTTTATTGCCGGAATGCTGATTTTATTGTTATGAATGCGAGTAAAATTATGTATTTTTCAGTGGGTTAGTATACCTGCCTAAGGTAAGCTAAAGTAGGTAATGGCTAAGGTTACAGGTTGTCACGATGAAAAAATATGTACCTTATTTGCTGGTATTTAAATAAAATAAAGTAAAGTGGAAGAGGTTTCAGATTAGATATTTGTTTTTGTGAAGCTCTACCGAGCTCCGTACCACCTGTTGGGTGTACTAACCAAACATTAATGTCAATGCAAGTGCAAATGCAAGTATGCAGAAAATGTCAATAAAATGCAAGGAATGTCAATGAATGCTCAACGGGATCGAATCTAAATAAAATGCAAGTTGTCCGGCTCAAATCACGTCTAATTGAACACTAATTAAATTATGTACAAAAATGCATCATCTAGGCTCCGCCGTGTGTCAATGCACTTCCAAAAGTAGGTCGTGACTACCATGTACTTACACCGTACACCAACCGTCCGTACAAAACGTCTAAGCGTACTGAACCTGAGTCTGATTTTCAGTTTAGCCATTTAGGCTTTAAGGTTAAAATTGCTGGACTGGTAGGTAATTTTTAGCACATTACCTACATACCTAAAACTCCTGCTGAAAGCAAACAAGTGTAGTGTGACTGTTTTTTTCCTTGCAAGAGTTGCAACCAGATGCTGCTTCAAGTACAGTTAGATACCACTTACTGATTGTAGATGCAAGCTGTATAATTATCTACCTACAGGCAGCTAATTTGCTACCATTTTTAAGCAATGTTGTGAGTGTGCTGAGTAGTCTATTTTTTACATTACAATCTTTATGCCATAAGTTTAAAAAGTTATTGATAACGCACACAATAAAAATTTACATTGGCAGTGTAGTGGAAAGATGAATATTTTTGCCTGTATAGCAAATATTAGTCTGTTTTTTTAAATTTCTCGTCTCTTTTTAGTTAATTGATTCAGGCGTGATTTTGCGGAAATTCATTATAAAATACAATAGACGACGTATATGTAGTAACCTAATCCGCGTAACTGTTCTTAAAGAGTCATAAAGAACCCTTGTAAGAACACAGTGTGTTCACTGCGCTCGACGCTTGACGTGTCCACACGTCGGGTCCGAGTTCGCAACAAGTCAATCGCCTTCTTGAGGATGCCTCGTTGAGAGGTGAAACACGTGTCGATTTCTTACAGGGTTCTTTATGACTCTTTAAGAACAGTTACGCGGAATAGGTTACTACATAAACGTCCTCTATTGTATTTTTATTTTCCTCTCTTTTTAAACAAAATGTCAGTAATTTCTACTAATGTCCTCACGTGTCGACTGAACAAATATTGTGCGCTCGTCCTCGCCTCATACCCTCACATGATCGGTAGGTACATACTACCGTCGCTTGCCTCCAACTAACACTCGTATGTTTACACGCTGCCCATTGTGGACCGCGACTTGTGAATCAACACTACAAGTAAATACTTCACGAATTTCATGATGTTCCTGGTTCCGGCTTTTGAGTTTTAAGGTATAATCAGTTCATGGTGTTTTTGAGTTTTATGGTATTTTTATCTCAGTAGATTTAATTCAACTGTCGATGTCTATTACTGGTCATAAGCTTTTCCTAAATTGCTACCCCTTCTCGGCCTTATGTATTCTAGATTTTAGTCTGCATCGACGAACTTCAACAGAGGTAACCCCTTTTTCCGGACATCGACCGTAGGTCGCCACTCTGGGTATACATGTGTACCTATAGGTACACCAAGAAATCACCAAGAAATCACCAAGCACCACCATTCTTAGCTACTCAAATCAAAAGGCACAAAATAAACCAAAACACAAAGAAAGACACACTTGCAATATATATGGTGGTATGGGTATGAGCTCTATGAGAAATGGGTGGAGTCGAAACTGTTAAAGCATCGTGTAGACTAGCGCGACGCGACACCGATTATTGTTATACCGTGAAGTTTTCTTAGAAATTGTATTGTTCAAGTCGCGTCGCCCTAGTCTATATATTTTAAACATCTCTCATGAATCAATGCAGATGCTCTTCTCCGGCAGTTTATTACCCATTGACCATCATTACGAGGTAAACAAAACTATTATATGATAGTCTGAGCCAACCTTGGTAGACAACCAAAATAACTCGAATGTAAACTACGATAAAATGTCTAGTAAATAAGTATTAGACCTACATATTTGTATCGAATATGTCCCTGTTGTGTCTACGGGTAAATTATTATAATTAAAATATTGAATTATTAATAATAATAACTGTCTTTATGAATATTGTAATAATACCAGAAGTAGGTCGTATATACTATACTTAATTTAATGAAAACTTGCCTACGGTATACGATCATAATTATTTATCAACTTCATTATTCGTAGAGGGTCTACGGTCAAGGTTGATTGTGCTACGGCGTAGCGCAGCCAGTGCTACGACAAAGGTGACAGAGCCTGAGTGGCGTGTCGATTCTTATTGGATTATTATTTTTCATGAGATATTAATACGTGATGACGTGAAGTAAATGATTAAATAGCGCATTACAGGACTTGATAAAACTCGAGAAAATAGCAATGGCTAGTTGCAATAATATTTTTGTTCTTCAATAAAATTATAGATCTCATTGGCCTCGATTCTGCAGTTGACATTGGCATTATACTCGTAAAAATAAAAGTACAAAAATAACGAAGTGAGATGAGTTACTTACAAAGATTTCTTATTTTTGAGATATCGAAAGAAAAACATTTTGGGGGTCATATGATTTCATATTTTGCTATCACAGTGTGTTATTGAAACTACACGGCAAAGGCTTCTGTCCACAGGATTAATAATTGAAGATGTCGTCTCGACTGGCGAGCTTTGTCGCGTGAAGAAAATAACGATAAATCGCGGGAAAATCGCATTTCTTGTCAGTTCGCGCGCAAACGCGAGAGAGCGCACACGCGTAGGTTATAAAATGCGCGGGAAAACAATCGAAACTTAACTCGAATAAAGTGCCTTAAGTTTTGATAAAAAATAATGTGATAGTAAATATTAAGTGAAATTATTCCCTGTGATATTGTGTACAGATACTTTTAATTTTAGTCAAAGTGAAATTATAACATAATGGCGGACGAGAAGTGAGTATTTTTAATTTGTTATTTTATAATGATTATTATGGGATTATTAGCTGCGTACCTAAATATTATTTAACGATTGTTTATTTTTGGAACTCCGGTTAATTTATGAATAATTCAAACCATTACAAACGTGTTTGAAAACACATCTATAATTTATATTAAGTAAATATAAATTATAGACATCATTATCATCATCAGCCTATAGGAGTCCACTGCCGGACATAGGCCTCTTGAATTGCACGCCATTTCACTCAATTTCCGGCAACGCTCATCCAGCTGACAATTCTTCAATAATAAAATATATAAATAAAGTAAGCAATTAAAGATATTTATGAATATAATTGTGATATGTATATGTGTAGATATATATTATAATTATGTTTTGTGTTGCGTAATGTAATTTATTTTGCATACTTTTGTTTAGACTCAAGTTTTTTTTTCTAACTGAAGAGACAGCAGTGCTGCTGAGAAGTTTGTTGCACCACTTCTTCTGCTCTGCTAAAGCACTGGGAAGTGGTGAAGGGTGGGCGTTTTGGGGGACTGTCTTATGTAATTTTGACGTTCGAAAAGTGCTGATTGTCAGCCTAGTTTGAATAAATGACTTTTGAATTTTGTTAGTCACTGTGTTTTGATTCTCACATCGTCGCTAAAAGTGGGTAGGATGCGTACATTCACAATATCTTTAGTGACGATAAGGCCGTCAGATACAATGTACTACATAGGTAGGTATATACATAATGTATGTACCGAGCACTGACATGTAAATAAACATATCTTCTATGTATATTTATTCCCTTTTAATAGATATATATACTTACGATAAAATTAATTTATGCAGTAATTTTTTTAAGCTAAAACCACCGACTACTTACCTATTTATTTTTACTATAGGAGTGACGTTTTTCTATGCCAATAAATTTGCAAGAGTGACTTTAATGGCGACAATTGTAAACGATCTCCTATACGTAAATAGGTAATTAGAGCGTTTATCCTAAAAGTTGGCAACGTCAAATAGCTGTCAAAAGTTTACCTATTTTGATTAATTTGATAATATTACTGTATGGAAATAAGAAATGCGGCTAACTAGCAAACTAGAATATTGATTATGAAATGCAATAATTAATATCGTAACATCGAATATTTAGTTTTCGATGTTAAAAAAAGTATTTGGAACCTTTCCAAATGCTCTTTTTTACACCTAAAACGGTAACAACATCAAATTCATTGTTATAATTGCAATCCATTATTAATATTCTAGTTCACTAGTTAGCGATATTTCATATTTCCATACAGTACTGCCAAATTAATCAAAACAGGTAAATCAAACAAGGTAATCTTTAAAAAAAAACGTTTTTATTTTTTAATTATTAAATATTCCCAAAAAATATTAAATTGATACGTAAAAGAAACAGTCTGTACACGCGCACTTGTCACACTTGTCTTTCTACGTTGACAGACAAGAGCACGTGTTTTTTTTACATATCAATTTAATATTTACTATAAAAAATACATAATAAAAACCTTATTTTTTAATGGTATTTTTTTTTTTGCATGTATTGACGCTATACTATTGCGATGTAACAGAAAAGCCCTTCGTTAGTTAACATACTGTATTTTATCACATCATTGATAAAAGCGCACATTAAAAACCTATTTTTTTTTTTTTAATACGTTTATTTGCATTTTTTTACGTACAGTAACAATCTGATGGAAATGAACTTTCTTTTGCGAATACAACATGTTAGGAAAACTCGTAGATCTATAAGTTCATCATCGCCTACTCTCTCTCATCCAGCTGTTATCAGCCACCCTGTGAAGATCGTCGCTCGAAAGTAGTGCAGAAATTACGAAAATTTACTGACAAGGCAGTAAACAAAATTAAAATAATTTAGGCTACTAGAGTTCAACATAGTATCTAACCCCGTTATCTATGTAGGCAAGCGAGCACGAGGACTGACCAAATAAACACAATAACGGCCGATTCTGTAAAGATTCCTTATTCTCTGACAGATTATTTTTTTACATCTAAAACTAAACTATTCGGTGTTACGATATTTATTATTGCATTTCATTATCAATATTTTGCCCACTTTTAGAATGCACACTGTTGCCGATTTTTTTAAAACTGAAAATAGGTTATTGGGTTCGGCCGTAAGTGACATTATTGCGGCAGTCATGGTCTTATAAATGGTGCATATGGTGTTTTAACTTTTAAACTTAAAAGTGGACACATAAAAGAATCGTAAAATTTGACGCCAAATAAAAATACTGGCCAAAAAAGTTGTATACAGTCGAATTGTCCATCCTATTTTATCGAAACCAAACTTTATGAAATAGTTCTTTTTTCAAAAGTGCAATTTTTATTTCACGGGTAAAACGTTTGTGAAGTTTGCGTAATTGTAATTTATGCTCGTGAATATATACCTACTCGGGCTACATAGGTACCTAACGCAAAACTAGGTAAATAATGAAATTACAAATAAAAAAATTACTGAAGATACTTTTGTGACCAACCATTTATCCATTCTAAGCGAGAAATAAATGTGGTGTACAGTAGATAATCTGCAACAGAGGAACATTATTTTATTATCACCCATTATCACATAACTAAATTAAAAAAATTGCAACCGCTCACTATAGACATCGTTTCGCTAATGAATAAAATATTTGAAGGAACTATTCATAGTCAAGTTTTCAGGGTACCCGCGGTTATATCAAGCTATACATTTCCAGTATATAAGCTGATCTCGCATTGTATAGGATTTCCGTACAATGAGAGGTCAGCTTATACTGGTAATGTATAGCTTGATATGTAGCCGTGTGTACATTTTTGTATACAAAGCATTACCTATGGTCGGTTCCAAAAGTATCAGACGAAAGTGTAAATAAACCCTGTTCAGGTTAAAATCTTACGCAATCATTCACTAAAGGGAATATTGTAATTTATTCATCTGTAATAAGAAGATTTCAACTTTGTCGCAACCACTTTTTCCAACAGATATTATTTGAATAACATTATAAAATTTTAATTGAAAAATCACTACCGAAAATTTAGGTTATAAAATAAACTTCAACTAAAATGTGATTTAAAATTAGAATTTAGGTTTAAAGTATTCAAATAATCAAATTAAAGCACTCAATTTTTAATTGGCATCTACGGGTACGTTTTCTGATCCATTTGCTTACATTTTCATCTGCTACTTTTAGAACAGGCTATACCTTGATATTTTATTAATGAACTAAACTAAATGAACACGGCTCTGAGATCTGTTTACTATCAACCTACTGTTTACCAAATAAAATCTACATCGCCACATGCGAACTATGCGTTACACTGACGTCACGCAAAATCCAGCAACGCGCAAGCAATGTTTACCGCGCGACTAACATATAAGTATACAACGTCCCGACATCAATCGTCGGGCAGTAGCCCACCAGACAGAATACACGTCTGTCCGGAGAATCCTCCCTTTTTTTAAGGAGGAGGGAAGGAGGAATTTACACCCTGTTCCTCATAATTCTATAAATGTTAAGCAGTGTAGTCAAAGCAGGGAAATTCGAAATACGATTCTGTGCAGGTTTCCACGTACTTTAATATCCTTTTTCACATATTTAAGCTGCTATGCAGACTCCAGTGTAAGTAAATAATTATTAAAGGTAACGTCAAGATAAAAACACTGAGAGTAAATAAATCTTCTTGTGTAGCCAAGTATTTTCGGGCTATTTGCGGCATTTACTTGTGATTTCTTCATATCTAACATTGTAAAAGATTTTATGGTTGAAAAATAGTTTACACCTACATATTTATGGAGTGATAAACAGTACAATTGTTTTATTATACTTACTAGTTATCTATACTTCTATACTTATAATATAGAAAGATAAAATGTATGTGTTTGTACCCTGGTAATTTTTAGAACTACTGATCAGAACGAACTTGACATACGAGTTGGGCTAGTGGGCAGTAATCATAAAATTTTTATAAGATAAAATAATTCGTAAATTAATATATTATTAAAATTTTCTAACGTTCGCCGACATAGGGTTCCCTTTTTTCTTCAATTCGCCTTCTCCCGCTTTCCTTTCCCTCAATTAGTCCTTTAAGGGAGTGCCCAATGGCCTACAAGAGCCACTCCTCAAAAAAAAATCTCGTGACTGAGAAGGAATCATGAATAACGGCTAGTAAGTAAGGACTCTCGGTAAGTGTGTGTAGAATTATCTAATACCTTTTTTAAAGTTTCATAATGAGACACGAAGCAACAAAATTCGATCTCAAGAAAAGCGGCCACATTCCTCTAGATCGTATTTTGTTGCTTCGATATGAAACTTTATAAAAGATATTAGAAAATTCTAGACACACTTACTTACCGAGGAGGACCCTCGGTAAGTAAGTGTCTAGAATTTTCTACTAGCCGTTATTTACTGCTTGCTCAGTCACGAGATAATATTTTTTTAAAGGAGTGGCGCTAGTGGACCATTGGGCGCCATCTTAAGTAGGTACAGATGGCCAACTACTACTTATAAAACGTTCACATTCAAGTCGCAATCTGTCAAACTTGTCAAAAATGTTGGTAAATTGATTGTATTTTTGACAGATTGCGAATGAGATGCGAATGCGAACGTTCATAAAAATTACGGGAATTGCCCCACCCCAGGTTGCAAGATGCTATTTTGGAAAATTGTAAACAAATCAATAAATGATAACGTTTAATGAAAATAAAATATTTTCATAAAACGAAGACGCGAAACCGAATGTATGTTAAGGGATGCGCTAAGGTAGCCCGCGAGATTCAAATTTTCTTTAGTTTTTTCATTTTACAGGTCAGGAGTCAGGTTTTATGTTTATTATAATAAGATTCGCGACCGTAACAAATATGGCTTTACATAATTATAATCATTACAATCAGCAATACAACTCCATAAGTTAGCATAATCGTCAAATGTCATGATTTCATGAAATAGTCATTCAATGGGATTACATGAACGTAGAGAGTTGTATTGATTATTTTTATGATTATAATTCTATAAATAAGCATTAGATAAGGCCGCGAATCATATTTAGATCAACATAGAACATGATACTGACCTGCAAATTGCAAAAATCCTAAGAAAATTTGAATTTCGCGGGCTACCTTGACGCTTTCGCCTTAAATTAATGTCGCCATTAAATTAGCAGGCTGTAAACTAGAAAATCCCACGTGGACCAAGTCGTATGAAGAAGCTTGTATATTATATTATTATTCTCTTTTCATTATACAAATCGTGTCGATACGAGAAAGAATAAGTTATTTAAATGTTATTGTTTCAGTCGATGGTCCTGGGTTCGATTCCTAGGCCAGGGCATAGTGTTATTGAGTTATCCTTCAGATTTTAAGGAGCAGTCCGTATTCTGGATTTGTGCCCCGCTCGGTCTAGCTCGCCCAACGTGTACTGGGGGCTCAAGTTAAAACAAAAAAAGGACTTAAACATAACTGGCGAAATGTGGGTATAAGTAGGTACTCTCTGCATTACCGTCGGTAAACAAAAAATAGCTGTTCCATACATTTTGACCGAGTAGGTATTGCACTTTTCTATGAAACAGTAGATTTTTTTTTTTGATAACCGACGAGTACTTTCAATGCAGTCATGTACCTAAGTACTGAAGTACTTAACATGTTGTGGGTCGATGTCCCTGCTACTCTGTATGCAAACTTACATAGTGTCTTTTGGTCTAAAAGAGCATTGAATGAAGTAATTCTACAACTCACATCTAAAATTACCAGCTGCAGGTAAAGTTCGGGAAATTAATTGCCAATTTAAATTGTCCGTATATTCAAATCACAACTGTATTTCTTTGACAGTTGTGTGAAAGGGATATAACACGGCATATTGGTGTAGGTACCTGCCATGCTATTCTGTAACCATCTCACCGTGAAAACTTAGGTGAAGTGAGCGTGGAGTGAGCTGTCATTCCACAGGGATTGACACTATTGACAGCTCACTTCACCCAAGTTTTCACGGTGAGATATTTACAGAATAGCATGGCTGGTGTGTCACAAATTTTCGCGTTGATAATATTATAGTAGGATTTATTAGCACCGGTCTGGTCTGTGACATCATTATAGAGAAATGCTATTGCATTACGATCACAAATTGTCACTTGATTAAGATTTGTATTGGTTAATAATTAATGTTACGTGTCAATTAGATAATGCAATAAATAAATAAAAAGGTATTTTTAATGTCTTAGTCAGTTGCGAGAAGCAGTTCATTTAGTTTTCAGTTTTTATTTCACTAGCTCTTGCCCGCAACTTCTTCTGCGATCCTGGATGAAAAGTAGCCTATGTCCTTCTCCGGGTTATGGTCTACCCATGTGCCAAATTTCATCTAAATCCATTCAGCCATTTTAGCATGAAAGCGTAACAAACAAACAAACAATCTCACTTTCGCTTATAATATTAGTTAGGATTCATATCACGTTTTTTGACGAATGATCATTAAACTTAATGATTATTAAACGTTATTTAATGGTTGATTTTGATGTAAAACCTTATCAACGTCAATTAAGTTCAGGACGTAACATTAAAAAAAACCCGCCAAGTGCGTGTCGGACCACGCACAATGAAGGGTTCCGTAGTTGGGATGAATTTATTGCAAGAACAAACTTAACTTTGTACTTGCAAAACATGTTCTACCATACATTCCGTATGAGAGAACATGTTTTTGCAACCGCAAATTTAAGTTGGTCGATTATTACTCGTTAACTTGTAAAGCCTACTTAGCTGTGATAGTTTTCCTTTTTATTTCGGTATACATACTACTGCCGTGATTTTTTTCATATATCCAAAACTGGTTTCCACACACTCACAATATTTTTGTACGACCTTTCCAACGATACCCCACACTATGGGATAGACGAGACAAAAAAAACATACCCACTTTACGTGTAGGGGAGGTACCCAATTTATTTTTTATTTTTCTAGGTTTTATTTTACCACACGGCGTGATTAATATGTATACACATGCCAAATTACAGCTTTCTAGACAGACAGACCGACATGGTGAAACTATAAGGGTTCCTTGTTTACTATGGAACCCTAAAAAGAAAAACATTAAAATGGCCTGCACGAGTGACATTAATACCTACTTCTGTAAGTTCAACTCTTACTGGCCGGTCAAGTCGACCCTATTTCAATTATGAGTAGGTAGTGTAGGTACCTAGGTACAGTACAACTGTTTTCTTAATGTCCCTCGGGAATCATCGCATTTCCGAATACAAACGAATGCTAATTTCCATGTCCATCAATTATTAGTTTTATCGTGTATAATAATTTGAATTCAGAACTTTAGACCTCTGTTCAGACGAAAATTTAAACAAAACAACGATATAGTACTTATTTCTGAATTCAAATTATTATACACGATAAATATAATAATTGATGGACATGAAAATTAGCATTCGTTTGTATTCGGAAATGCGTTGATTCCCGAGGGATATTAAGAAAATTGTTGTACTGTACATTAGTGCGGACGGGTTGAAGGGTGCGATAACATGTCATAGACCTCTGCTTACTGATAAATTATTACCCAATCAAGGTCCGGCTATTTTAACCTTAATTTTAATTGTGAATAAATGTTAAGTTGTTGTGCAAACACTGAATGTTTCAGTAATTTCTTTCATTTGAGAAAAAGGTCTGTGGATTACAAAGTCAAAGTTAAATCATTTATTTCAAATAGGTCTTCATATGGCACTTTTGAACGTCAAAATTTACAAAAAATCGGAAGAATAGACAAAATGACAGATTGTGATTGTTTATCTGTCATTTTGTCTATTCTTCCGTCGACAAAACACGTTTCTATGGTGGTCATGCTACGCGTGCAGTGGGGTGATTTTGAGTTTTCTTTATCGGAAATGTCAGACGGGTTGTCGACCGTTTCATGCGAGCGTTCGCCTGCAAATGAGAGCTGGCTCTTCGCCACTGCCCTTCACCTTGCTCTCTTGGCACCGCGCAATACCGGCAGAATTTCAGTCACGTGTTCGTAAAAAACGGAATGTGGGCAGTAAGATGGCCCATCAAGATACTAATATTGTGGGGAGTTATAGATAAATGTGCGTGTCAGTTTGTCTGGAATGTATGTGGGTTTTGATCTAAATGTGAGTTCTGAAGACTGCATGGAATAATAAGTGGTAGCTATTGGAGAACGAAAACACATTAAATACAATAAAATACACAGAAACTGTAATTCGAGCTAAAGGAAAAAACGTAATGAAATGAACGCACTTAATTAACTTGTGCTTTTTTGAATAACCTAGTAGGTACATCAAGTTAATTTGATTTATAGCAAATGACTTTCAGTGTTTCAGTTGCAAAGCATAACTATCGTATAAAGCTTCGTGCAGACCAACGCGACGCGACTCGAACAATACAATTTCTAAGAAAACTTGACGGTATAACAATAACCGGTGTCGCGTCGCGCGACAAGTCGCGCTGGTCTGCACAAAGCTTAACTCATTCATTAACTGAAAAATGTTGATACCAACCTCAGACCAAATAGAAAATGAAGACAGCACTATCAACAGTGACGTGAGGCCGGTTTCGTAAACATGTGTGCAGTTTGTGTAGTGTAGTTTGTAAATGTGTGCGTGAGAGCGTGTATGCACAGAGCACAGGTGTAGTTTTGACATGCTTCACTGTATTGTTCGCAGCGCTATGTCTTGGTTTTTTATTTGTTCTGAGATAGCAACGATACGATTTAATAAGCTAAGCAAAGCTAAGTAATAACAGCCGCACGGGTCGATCCATCAGGTGAAGCTACGCTTGCCGGGGTTGGTCCGTGGATGGGTGACCATTGTTACATACCGAGACCCCTCCGTGCCTCGGAAACCACGTTAAGCCGTTGTTCCGGCTGTCATTCGTGGATCTTTGACAGTCGTAACGGGTCGTCAGAAGCCCGAAAATTTGACAACCAGTCCTTACCAAGGAGTATCGTTTTACCCAGTTACTGGGTTGTGAAGTTCAGATAGGCAGTCGCTCCATGTAAAATACTGGTTAGACTGGAAGCCGACCCGAACATAGTTGGGACAAGGCTAGGCAGATTAATTGATGATTAAACAAAATATCACCAGAATGTGTCCATGGAGGTATGTTGCGACTCCATGTTTTAACATCGTATCAAAGACATGCTTTCACTATAGACCAAACATTCCCAAACACCAAAAATAACCTTACAATGGAATACTACCCAAACCACACCTCAAATCTACGATCCGTTATCGCTATCTTACAAACGGATACTCGTAGGTAAACAGTATTAATCACAACAGACAAACTGTATGTTATAACACAAGTGCGGTAACTGATTGCATATAATCGACGAGCGGCCGTGGATTGATTAATGACGGGTTATAATGAACACGTTCAAGTGCTTCTTGACTGATAGGGAATGTTTGGGATTGACGTCATGGTATACTTATATTGACTAGAATATTAGGACATTTGGCAATAGCTATTGATTAGAATACTAGAACATTCGACTACCTATTGCCTAGAGTAGACGATCATGTTCTACACTCAGAAGAAATAAAAAACCAAGACAGAGCGCTGTCAACAGTGAAGTGAAGCCGGTTTCGTAAACATGTGTGCACTTTGTGTGGTGTAATTTGATTGAAGTGTAATTGTAAATGGTTGTAAATGTGTGCGTGTGAGCGTGTATGCACAGAGCGGCGGTGAGGTATTGACATGCTTCACTGTATTGTTCGCAGCGCTCTGTCTTGGTTTTTTTATTTGGTCTGAGGTTATATATATCACAATTTTGCATTCTGCGAAAGCGGCATTATGAGAAAGAGACATTTTACGACCGGTAGATATTTCAAAAATTACTGATAAACAAATGCTATTACTCCTTAGATGAATATTTAAATGATAAACATATACTCGTATAATAGGAAAAAAAAAATGATACGGTAATTATTAATTAATAAATATATAACAAAAATAATAATTAAATAAATTAGCAATTATAATAAATTAAACAATATAGCAATAATAATTATTCGAAGAAAAACAATTTATATAAATGAATAAACAGAATTATAATACATAATGTACAGGTATATAAAAATAATCTAAAGTATTTAAGTACATTTTTGCAGATAAAATAATACATAAATAATAGATAAGCGAAATGTTAATATCTTATTCGCGATCTGCTGATTTTGATTATATCTGTAAGTTAAAACTTGTTCCCACGATAACAACATGATCTCCTAAAACAGGGCTTACTCTCTCCTACCCTTTTGCTGTGCTCTTCAGGGTCCATAATGATCTAAATTATACAACCTTAGTTTTTGCTTACCCTAAACCTCTTAAAGGGTCATTGTACTCATTATTATGAACTTTCACTATGGGTCAAAAGCTGAAATCGCGAAAAAAAAATCAGCTGTTCCCTACATTTCGACGAGATATACGAACATAAATGTAGGGAACAGCTGTTTTTTTTTTGCGATTTCGGCGTTGTCGTCTGTCCCATAGTGAAAGTTACAAAAACTAAGGTTGTATAGTTACCACATTATGGTAAAGCAATAAAGACATTGAGTATTTTGCGAAGTAGACGTTTTGAGAATGAGCCTAAAATTCTTCTAAACGAAGAAACAAGACTTGTTTCTCGGTTTTTCCTACTTGGTTATTAATTGTATAGTACTTGTGGCCCAATTGTTAGACATAATATATCGTCGTCTTAGAGTGAAAACCTCTTATATGCGAAAAACTGGTGGGCAACTGGGAAGTTATATTATAATATGCTGATCGCGCGGTAAAATCTGCTTACACGATGCAGGATTTTGCGTGACGTCAGTATAAAGCGTAGGTCGCATGTGGCGATATAGATGCCGCCAAAAAACTGCGAGTGTTGCGAGATTTCTTTTTCCAAAAATGTAATGAAATAAAAAGTCAAAGTTGTATTCCCGATCTTTTCACTCTAAGGCGACGATATGGGACATGCGGTGCTAAATATAATCAGCCATTTAATGTTCTCACTGTTAGGACAGCACAGGCGTCCTCACTGTGAGAGGAGGCTTACTTATAAAAAATTGTTACACTAACCTTAGATTTTAAGATTTAAGTATTATTTTTTTATAAAATTGTGACGGTGTAAGTTGAATATTAAAGAGAAAAAAAAACCTGACTGATTCAGATTTAATCTAAAATTTTGGGGTTAACTGACAATGTCAGTCAGTTCATTCATAAAAAGAAAATCACAAGCGATCTTAGTACATTACTAGATAGGTACCTACGTACATAATATGTTCAGCTGAGGACTGTTACAAGCTGATTCATGATCAGTTAGTTTTTATTTGAATGTTTTCATATGATTAATGCGCAGTAGGTAAACTGTTTGACTATATTCCCTTACACCAACTCTAATCTTTTAGGTATACAACAATTTTCATTAATAGTTACGTTTACGATTAACCCATACCTATAAATATTCTAATTTATTTACTTGACCTTTCTGCCACATGATTCAAATTAATTAAATTCTTGGAAATAATTGAGTAATATATTCTTTAATTAGACAGTGAAGCCTTGTAATGGTATTCGTATTAATCAGATAGGTTATGGCATAGGGTTTCAGGGTTCGATCATGATGATTCATTTGCATATTATATATAATTGCATTAGTCTTTGTTGGATAACAGAAAGGGGTTTCAGAAAATTCACGCCACCAGTTGGCGCCACTTTTGGCAAGAAGTTTTCCATTTCGACAATTAATCTAGAATATATGATGAACGAATGATGAACTCATTCGTTCATCATTCAGTCACGACTAAAGAAAATAAAGTCGCTTTGACACTTTTGTCATGTGCCCGGACCGGACGTCTCGTGCTGCCACCTCGTGAACGTCATTTCAGATAAACCTCACCAACCCGCTTGTTGCGTAGTTTTTTCTCTTGAATGGACTTGGTCCAGTTTGCATTAATAATTAGATAGGAAGGTATGTTAATGGATGTTCCTTCCAAACTTCAACAACTGGTTAGAACTGCTAATAAGTCTTTATCTTCTGTAAAACATTATCTTACTTTCATTTTCGTATCTTCAGTGCTCGTTGTCTGTCATCATAGCGCTTCTGATTTCCCTTTGAACTAAATTTAGAAGAAATAGTCATCGAAATTTTCCAGACCATTTTCGTACTGCATCATAATAAACCTTTGTAACAACACAGAAATTCATAAATCTTAGCTCTCGAGAATCTCGCGAGCTTGCGAAATTTCGCGCCAATTCCTTACCTTTGTACGTGGTCTGTTCCTGTTGGGGTTGCCAAACGCATAAATGAGATGTTTATTTATGTTTTGTTATCACGTGTTAGTCTCGTGTCCACTGGATTCCCTGGCAACGTTTTATAATAATGTTTAACGTTTTATACTGACGATTATTTGGAATCGCGAACCCTGGAATTATTATTTTTTGCACTTACCTATTTTTTAGGGTTGGGTTTTAGTTGTCGTTCATTTGTTTCTATAAAATTTATAAGTTTAGGTAGATTATAGTGCATGTTTTCTATGATATTATTTTTAGTAGAACGTCATAATTGAACGTAACTATGTTTTATCAACGATAATGATTGAGATTTTGTCACAATAGAATTGCTTCGTGGATCGTGCGCACGTTTTCTTGTAGGTACGTACATAAAGTGTAATAAAAACATTGTTATTTGTGTTACGTGAAAATCAGAATGCATTTTTACTGTCAGAAAATCAATTGACCTAATTTTTCAAAAATAAATCAGTTGACATTGAAATTAAATATAACGCTCCGGACGTCATGAAACGGAGCCAAAATCACACCCCCATTTCTTTTTCAGTTCCACGGTCATAAAAATTATGAAAAAAAGTCGTACACGCTTGCCTCAACACATGTTGGCCTCGACAGTCTGAGCCAATGTTGGCTCAAATGTCGATTCAACCAACGACGGGATATTTGTTTGATCCAACATTGGCTCCAATATGGAAGCCAATATGAAATTAGGGAAACACGAAACTCGATTTACATAACCAAAGTGGGTGTGGCAAAGTTATTTCAGTTTCAATACGAAGCCAACCAAAATAATGGTTGGCTATGACGTACGGTACCGGTAATGAGAAATGAAATACAGTGCCAAAAGTTAAACAAACATATTATTAGAGACACGTCAAAATGTTTGACATTGAAAAAAAAGAACTGTATTTTAGTCTGCCGAACGTTTATGTAACTGTAGCTTTTGCGTGTGACTGCATGCAAGTGAATGAGCGTCTTATGTGAACGAACGTTAATATAGGCTCTTGTATAAAATCTTTGCCGACAGAATCATAATTTTCTACGTAAGTACCGATAAAACCTTTGATAAGGCTTTAATTAAAATTAACATCAGAGGTTATACTTCTAAAAATATTCTAAAAATACAGGCAGACTCCACTGAAAAAAATAATAAAAGCCATTAAATAACATGAAAAATAAAACAAAAATATTTTTTTAATGGCATTACAAAGTTTTTGTCACGTAATGGCCAGTGTTCTCTTTTTAAATATCTGGTACTAAAGACGTTACACCATATTTCACAAACCGATTTGGACGCGAAACCGATACTTTGATTTTGGCCACAAGCCACTGGATGACATTAAAAGATGGATATGTTCCATAGATCTGTGCATAACTGCCCACGCGAAAGCTTTAAGAAGGTGTGATGAATAACCCGCTTTCATCTTAGAACGTTTATTTTGGCGTGTACGAGTCGCGATGCACTGGGTTAAGTATTATAAATCCCCTTGCTAATTCCAAGCTGAGGCACAAATTAATACAGATGGTTCCCTCCGCAGTTTAGGTATGAAGCTACAAGTAGGTACGCTACGGGCTCGACTTGTCGAATTCAGTGGGTATAACGTAATCAGAAGAAATAGGGAGTTACGCGATAGAAAGAGAGGCAACTTCTAGGTGAATAACGCTGGTAATTAGCGCTGTGCTACCTGAATTGCACTTTATTGTGTCGCAGCAAGAGTCGCTTTTTATTTAAATGATTTTGAGGAGTGAACCGTCTATAGTAATCTCTGGCTGAGGTGAAAGGCCCTCGTGAACATTGTCACGGGTATCTTTCGTCTAAACCTGGCGAAGGTTAAGGGTATTTTGTTCCTCTAGCAACTAGAACCACTCATTGACCGAGAAAGTTGAAGGCCTTAGTTTCAAATGGTCATATCGTTCCGGGTACGCATTTGCTGCCCGCTTCACGTTGTCGTATTGCTTTTGTTCATTTCACAAAATGAAGTAGGTATAAATAATTAGATCATATTAAACACGAGCTAAATTAGATATCTAAAACAAACACACATTCAAAGACCACAAAACGATGAACAACTCCATTCTCCACTATCGCGCTATCATAAAAGCATTGTTGTTGATATCGGATGAGCAGATATGCTCATCATTCGCTTTAGCCATGCTGTTCATGTGTACACCGGGTGGCTAATACAACTATAATGGACTTAATCTTTTGTCAATCACTCTTATCTTATCGAAAAACGTGTAAATAAAATGTTTTAAGACTGTTCTGTATCACGTTTGTTGCAAATCTTGGTGGTTTTTTTAAACTTAGATAAACTGGTGTACCTTTATAGTTTTTAGGATATTATTTTTAACGCCCTGGGAGGATTTAAAGTGACCCTATTGGTGATGTTCTTCCGAAAGGTCAGGTAAGTGGTACTCGCAACCGGCATGCGTGTATTATCAGATGTATGAATGTAAACGAAGCAAAAGAAGTGTGAATGTATGAAGAAGACAAAAAGCAAAAAGAAGAAGTGAAAGAAGAAAGAGAGAGAGAGTGAGAGGGAGAGAGAGAGGGGGGGTGAGGGTGAGAGAGAGAGTGGGGGCGGGGTGAGAGAGGGGGGGGTGAGGGTGAGAGTGAGTGAGGTGAAGTGTGTATGTGCCGTAGCTGGTGGCTTTCTGTATAGTTTCTGCCTACCCCCTATGTATCCAAGTGTTTCAAAAACAGCTTCATGAGTATATGAACTTGGATGTACGTTTTTTGAAACCGCACGTGGATTTTTTCGTAAAAATATGGGAGTATCTACAACTCCTATGGAGACGAAATTCTATTGTAACCATTGACAATCAGGCAGGAAATTATATCATGTCGGTTATGGAATCACCTTCGATATGCTATTGGAAAATTAAGCTGATCACCTCAGCAGTATAATCTTGCACAATCATCTGAACTACCGAAACGATTTTGATGAAACTTTGCCAAAAGATAGTTTAGTGACTGGAAGTATAGTGAAGAGTCATTCCGGAAAATTTAAAACGTCACGTATTCGTAGCGACGTCAATATGATGGCCTCTATGGTTCCGGGTGAACCTCGCTTCCACCTTCGGCCTGATCATCACTTACCATCAGGTGAGATGGAGCGAGACAAAACACTTAATATTCTTGTAGGTATTGATAATGGTGTTTTAGGTGGGTACATGTTTTATGTTTTATGCACGCACGGTGATGCCTGCGGATAACTATTTATATGTTATTTAATCATTTTAAGTATTCATACTATTGGTTGTATAGTAGCAGTATATTTTATGTACTATTTGTTTTATTTTATATTTATGTAAAATTCATTAAACCTGACTTGGTCTCCGTACGTCTTTTTCGGGTGACCACTGAAAATCAGCGCTGTGCTGTCTGTGGGTCTCCATAGCACAGCATCATGCTGAGTGGAAGCCTTCTTGTCACAGTCATGACGTGCCAGCAGCTGCCGACTATTTCTGTTTTGTGCTCGTTATTGTATTTAAATCTATTGTGTTTCATTTTCTTATTTCCTACTCGAGTTTATTATCTTTTTTTATGCACGTGTTTCTGTGACAAATAAACTTATTTTTCTTTCTTTTCTTTTCTGCCTTTCTGTCTTCCACGTCGTGGTTTAAAAAAAAAAAGAGTATTTGCCGGGAGACGCCCTAGGAGGTTAGAATTATGTATAGTGACCTTATTGGTGATGTTCTTCATAAAGCCCAGGTGCGTAGTACTCGCGAATCGGCGCGTGCGCGTGCTTGTATGATCAGATGTATGAACGTGTACTTAATGGATCAGCAGGTGGCGTTTTGTAGTTTCTGCTAACCCTTATGGGAAAGAGTGAGTTTACATACCTATGTATGTAAAAAAACCGGCCAAGTGCGTATCGGACAACGCACAATGAAGGGTTCCGTAGTTGGGATTAATTTATACCAAGAACAAACTTAACATTGTAGTTCAAAAACATGTTCCCCCATACATTCTAATTGCAAATGTAAGTTTGTACGGACAATATTGAGTGATTTACCATGTTATTTAAGACCATGTAGACTTATAGGTTTTCCTTTAATCTATAAGCATAGAACAATTTTCTGTATTTAAAAAAAAAATGTTTTGGAGATAAGGGAGGAGTTGTAAAAAATTTTTCATCTATTTTTATTATTAAATATCTTTAAAAGTATTTATTTATTTGATATCCTCGCAAAATATCCCACACGGTACATTTCGCAAAACTTTTTTTTATTTTTTTCTTATTTGCCCCTCAAAAGTGACGTGAAGAAGAAGAAGAAGTGATTCATAATTCATTTATTTAGGTTAAACGTCCGTGTTTGGGTCACAGAAATACATACATAAGTGTACCAAATTTCAACTTAATCGGTCCATTAGATTCGGAGCAAATTGGCTGTGACAGACAGACCGACAGACAGAGACACACACGAATGATCCTATAACGGTTCCGTTTTTTCCTATTGAGGTACGGAACCCTAACCTACCAGTTCTATGAGAAAGAAAGAATGCAGTTAAAAAAATGCTGTGATTCAGAAAACACAAATAGCTCTAGCCAGCAGTATATTGGAAACGCTCCAGTAATAATCTTTTGCCTATTTACTTCAGACCGATTTCTAAGACTTGTTTGTCTACTTACAGATTATTCTAATGTACACGATTTCCACACAATTCAATAGTGTGCATATTATAATCGATGATATTATGGTCGTATTTATCGCGATAATTATAATTATGTTATGAATAGGTAATGAAGTAAATTTGTTCAGTCATTCACTGACACACAACGCACAGCCTAAACCTCTGGATCTAGAAGCATGAAATTTTGCACATGACTTCTATATACCTTCAGCGTGTCCCTAGATAAAGTTCACAAACGTAAATGGGTGAATCTAGACCATTATTCATCGACAACAAAAATGGAAAAAAAAACATTTAAAAAAAATGAATATATCTGAAAAAAACATTAAAATTTCTTCAAAGAAACGTGTTATTTTACTTGATGACTGTTTCAAAGGGTTTTTTTGTATTTGCCATGCAACATCAATTATCAGGCATCATTATTGTTTTTATTTTAACGGAATTCACTCAATTAATAAAAAAATATTAAGTTCAATACAGGGGAATTTAATAGGCAGTAAAAAAGTAAAAAAAAACGATAAAATAATTGTTACGATTTTTTTGTTTTCTTTCAAATTTTTTGGTCGATCAATAATGGTCTAGTTTCACGCCTTTTTGAGTTTTTGCACTTTATCCAGTAACGCACCGTATAACGAAGTGGAGTAATAAGGAAGGATTTTTGATCATTCTTCCCCCCTAAAGGTGTTAAATAATTGGGGATGAAACTTTGTACGGACTTCGTCATTTTCGTCATTCGCCGGGGCACAACATATTATTTAATAATTGACCAAATAAATAGTCGTGATTAGAGATATTTCATTCGTTTTGTAGAAAACTGCAATGTGATAATTGTTATTGAGATTCGTGAGCTAACATTAAAGGACGATTTTCATAATAAAAATTCGTATAATCTCTAAAATTTGATCTATTTAGACTACATAACAACTTTCCAATTTATTGAAGCTGCAAATTATGATCCTAGAGCATGTTTCCAAAAACATAATCCTCTTGATTGATGAATTGATAGATAAATATGTAGTATAATAGCTCAACACAGCAAGAATTTTATTATTACATTTTTTTTTTTAAACCAAAGCTTTGAGGACCACCGATAAAGTTTTTTTGAATGGATTAGGCCCCGTAACATGTCGATATAATATCAGTACGATATTTTACTTTATAATTTTGGGATCACATGGCAATTTCATACTACATTAATTTGTTTTTATTAACCATACTAGCTGCCCGCCCCGGCATCGAACGGGTAGCACTAAGTAGTTATCTACGGCGCACTTACCTACCTACTTACCCTACCCTACCTACCTATTATCTAGCTACCCTATCTGCATCTACCTACCTAAGATTAATTTGATGATTATTATGATAATTATTGAAAAATAATTATCCAATTTGGTGCAGCCGTTGTCGAGTTTTTAGCAACACATTTAGCGATTCATTTTTGTTCTATGTGTAGAAAATGAACAGTGTAGGTATGTAATGTTGACGGTGTAATCCCAGTGTAATTACTTACCTATCGTAAAATATCCTACTGATCGTCACCATGTCAACGAGGCTTTATTATCTGCCGCTGGATGCAGTCTCGTGATAGCGCTAGAGATCTATTATATTCTTTCTTACATTTTGCTATTTATGGTTATCCCATCTCTCAGAATCGCGCTTGCGACCTCTAAACCAACAACGCAGTCCTTATTCGTGGAAAAAATTATGATTTATTGCGAGAAAAATACTGCAATTCCTAGTATTTACGTCTTAGTTCTCAAAACTTGGCACTCTCTAGTATCCGCTCTCACGACGTATGGCGTGCTCAAAGTAATGGCACTCCTATTTTTAGCATGCACTTACGGTAAAATGTATTGCTAAGGTGTATAATATCAAAGATGAATACAGATGGTTCACTCTGCATTTGCGAAGCTACAACTACGCGGCGGGCTCGTCTTGTCGGGCCAATTCAGTGAGCGTAACGTAGTCAGAAGATATACGCGATACAACGAGAGGCAACTTCTAGGTGAATATAACTGTAGGTTATTAGCGCTGTGCGACCTGAATTGCACTTTATTGTGTCGTAGCAAGAGTCGCTTTTTATTTAAATGATTTTGCTGACTGAACCATCTGTATACATCTGTGACTGATAATATACGATATTTGCCAACTAAAATCAGTGTTTGCATGGCGAAAATAAAAGAATAGCAATCAGTTAAAAATACTTGAGCAGTTCCTGATGGGAAACCGAATCCTGAAATGAGTCAACCAGAATTGATAGGATATAAAGAATTTCATGAAGGATTGGTTACTACCATCAAAATAAAATAATGAAGGAAAATAAATAGAGACAATACCTACTGTTCATATAGAGATTAACAGAGAATGCGACAAAATGATAATTATCATGTCCCACACAAAACTGTTTCTTAGGCCGTGTCCTCATTAAAGCTCGTACAGACCAGCGCGATACAATTTCTATGAAAACTTGACGGTATAACAATAACCGGTGTCGCGTCGCGCTGTTGCGTCGCGCTGGTCTGCACGAAGCTTTAGTCGGTGCGGTACCGGTTAATATATTTCGGTATACCGAAACGATTTTGCACTGCTTGAATTTTTCCCCATTAGTCGGTAAGCAGCAGTGCGATATAGTATGCTCTGTATACCAAAACGATACCGCACTGCTTTCATTTACGGACCTGACGTTGTTTTCGGCATATAAATTGTGCAGTACCGCTTAATTCATTGAGATATACCGCGTCTCGGTAAGCTTTCGGTACTGAGTATAGTTACCAAGCATACTGTAAAACGCGTGACGTGAACGGATACCGCACTGGATGTTTCTACCGACATGCGGTAAACCGAAACGATCCCGCCCCGCTCCCACGCATACCGAGCCTATCAGGAAACGCTCATTGAAATATAGGTGCTCGGTAAGCTTTCTGTACCGAGTATACCGAGCAAGCAGAGGACCTAGTGTGAATTTCTTTTAACCATCTCGACTTTACGCATCGACCGCGTTCGGCCTTCTGATTGGCCCTTCACTGGCCTTCACGGGTCAATCGGAGCACCGAACGCGGTCGATGCGTAAAGTCGAGATGGTTAAAATAACTCGCTCTAGGGTCTCTGCTGCCACACTATTTACGTACCGGGAAAGGGCCTAAAACTTACATCACTGTCTGTCAATCACATTTGATACATTATCAGTACCCGAAAACAGGTGTCAAGCTTCCATAGTTTGTTTTCATGACTTCACACTCGTTAACGAGTACGTTACGTGTATATAAATAAATAAATATCTACAGTATGTTCTCGGCTACCTTTGTTTTGACGTCAACCAGTAAATCTGTTGCTATTTTCATTTAGAAATAACATTTGAACATCGCGTGATTTCGTTCGTAATAAAACAAATGAAACTTCGGATAGAAAAAAAATTATGACGCATAATATGTTTTCAGCGTCATTTTATCTGTTTCTCTTTTCTCTTATCGCTCTTTATTTGTGCTGTCATATCTGTTACATGACACCAGACATTTTCACAGGGAATAAGCAATGTCCTAAGTTTTCAAGCCTGCATTAAAATAGACTCCATTAGCCTGGGCGGTCAGGCCCTGCTGCAATTTTGACTCTGCATTAAGCTATTCTAATTTAGTAGGATGAATTTCACCAATGAGGCTGAACACGATCAGCACATCTAAACCGCGTTCAAGAGCTGTCACTGTCAACATTTTTATGGAAAATTGACATTGACCATTCTTGAACGCGTTTAAGATATGTTGATCGTTTTCAGCTTCATTGGTGAAATTAGTTAGTTCGTACAAAAGAGAAAGAAATCCAAGTCATAGTCAGCTAGTCTCATCCTCGTCTTTCATTATGCATTGCTCCACGGGATGTCTTCATCTTCTCAAGAAATTGAATGGCTTTTGAAGCCATTAAATGTTTTCATCTTCTCAAGAAATTTAATGGCTTCAAAGTTGGCATGCGATTGTAAATAATATTGGTTGTGCACGTGAATTCGAGAAGTGCCGACGTATTGGTGCTATTTGAAGTACGCCACACGTGTTTCTCAGCAACCTCTCGAAGAGCTGATCCAACATCGATGATAGCTTTAGGATTTATCTTTTCCAGTCAATCGTAGGTTGTGGCTTCTGTATGAGATATTAAGACATTTATTTCTTAAAAATAATACTATTCACTTATCATGAGAAATACTATGTAAGTGTTAATGTTATTACTAAATACACGAACTTATGAAGAACGGGAGGTTGCTCGTAAATAATTTATTAAGTAGTAGATGCACAAAAAGCATTTTTAGTGGGTAACAAGAAAAAGTAAGTGTACATATCGTTTCTCGATGGCAAGTCAAAGATAGCAGAGTTATCTATAGACTTCACTGTTCAAAAATACATTTGTAAATAAAAATGATACTAAAATTACACATTAGTAAATCTACATTGGATTTATGGACAGTAATTCCGGGTGGCTGGCAATTAAATGATATAAGTAACATACGTAATAAGTATAGATTTTGCTATAGGTAATCTTCACTATTTGCAAAAACTTGACGGAGAACCAGCCGGTCGATTCTGTAAAAATCTCACCGTGAAAACTTAGGTGAAGTGAGCTTAAAGTGAGCTGTCATATTACTGCTGATGCTAGGGATTGACACTATTGACAGCTCACTTCACCTAAGTTTTCACGGTGAGATGGTTACAGAATAGCACTGCTGATAAACTTCTTTTATCGAAACAATTATCCGCCCTCGCACAAAGTACACAACTGTGAGTTTGACGTTGGTTTGACGTTTGTAGGAACGCTCACCATAGGTTTTTTCTAAAGACGTTGTAGAACGAGCGATCAAGTCAGTCGTGTCAACTTGGCTACCAACTTATCGTTTTTAGGGTTCCGTAGTAAAGAAGGAACCCTTATAGTTTCGCCATGTACGTCTGTCTGTCCGCGGCTTAGCTCAGAGACGGTTAATACTATAAAGCTGAAATTTGGCATGGGTATACATATTAATCACGCCGACAAAGTGGTAAAATAAAATCAAGAAAAATATATTTTTTTAACGTATCTCCCCTACATGCAAAGTGGGTGGGTGGGTGGTGCAAAGTGGGTGGGTGGTTCTCGTCTATCCCATAGTGTGGGGTACCGTTAAAAAGGTCGTTCAAAAATATGGAGGGTGTGTGCAAATAATTTTCCAATTCAGGGATCGGTTTGCGAAATATTAAGCTTTAAAAAGCAAATTTTTGTTAGAGTCAAGTGTCCCCCCCTGTCAGCTAAATGGTTGTACTTGGATTTGTGAAAAAAATTACAGCAGTAGTATATATAACGAAATTAAAAGGAAAACTATCACAGCTAAGAAGGCTTTACAGGTTAACGAGTAATAACCGACCAACTTAAATTTGCAGTTTGATTAACATGATCTCCCATACATTCCGTATGGGACAGAATGTTTATCAACTAAGTACAATGTTAAGTTTGTTCTTGGAATAAATTCATCCCAACTACGGAACCCTTCATTGCGTGATCCGACACGCACTTGGCCAGTTTTTTTAAATCGCTTACGCTGAGGCGTTAACGATTATAGAAAGAGATTCGATACGAAACGTTTGTAACTTGGCTAGGCCTGCTGTTCTTATAGTGTTTGCTATTGCTTCATATACAATTTTAGCTACAAATATAATATGTGAGCAAACGTATGATAAAAGTTCTGCACCCTAAATATTGAATTCCCCTGTTTAGATAAACTTATTTACTTTGTTGTAACGTCAGTGTTCATTATAAAGTCACATTTTTGTTTTCTACGTAATCAGTAAGCCTGAAGTCATACGATATTTTTTTGCCGCAGGTTACAATTTACAAAGGCTTTTGGGCGAAGCGACAACGTGGCCAACATAGCATGACATGTTTGTGTATTCAAATGACATTAACAAGTTTTCGAAAACATAACCATGTTCTTTAAAACCAGTGACATTCGGACATGAACTGGCACCGCGATGGAAATGGTTGCATTACAGTATAAGTTTCCATGACGGTATTCTTCCCATTGCTGAGGGCTTAGATACTTAGAGCATTCTTACGTGTCATAAGACAGATAATGAAGTTTTTCTAGGTTTATAGACTAGGAGTAGGAGCATCCCAACTGTTCATCCCAAGTTATACTCGTCCCACGACTGCTAGTGACCGCTTGTGGTATGTGAGCGGTGAAGCGGGGGAGGTAGACAAAGGCCAAGCTAACTCAGTCTGCCAATTTTGTCAATGGCGCCCTCCCCCGTCTCAACGCCTCGACTATCAGTCGCACGCGGACTATAGACCACTGCAGTGGGTTTTTATAAGCATACAGGATGAGAATAATGATGAAAGTCAAACACTGACGTTTTCTGTTTGACTTCAATATCAGAAAATTATATCTGATCAAATCATGTGATGACTTTACCCAAAACAAGTTCAACCGACACGAAAGTAATCTAATTAATTAAATAGTTGTAGTTGTTGAGTATTTTCATTTGTTTGAGCAAGATAAGTGTCGCATGACAGATAAGGATGACGCATTTGTGACTGCTCGTATTGTTGGTTAAATAGTGGGACATTATTTTGTAATGAACTTGCAATTTTTTTGCCTTGCTTGATGAAGAGACGTTTTAAACGTCAAAATTTGTGGTTTAGCTGACGCTAATGCAACGTATATAAATATGGGAGTTTGTTTTAAACTGACTAGGCTAAATGCATATGCCTATATTTAATATATCAGAAAATATGACATATTTGTCAAAGAATTACAAAATTGTCACAAAATGTGACAGCAGAAATTTTTCGAATTGTCTGATTGTCGCCTGTCACCTGACGATTTTTAAACAGGCCCCTTCGGGGTAATTGCTTAACTCACTGACAATTGCAATGCCTTTAATTTTCACAATTCGACAACATTCATTGCGTTATTTACGTTATCGAGCAGAGGAATTTTTCAAACATATGAAGCAATGGATTAGGAATTTCTTTAAAACCCTTGGATTGTGATTGAAGTGTGTTACGCAATTAGGCGGGTCTTAAAGTTAGGTTAGTGGATCTCAGCCGTTAAATCGTCACTCAACAACAAGACTTGTTATTGCTCCTTCATAGATTTAAAATAAAATTAACAACACTTGAAGTCAATATAGAACACAATATCTTATGCAAATAACCTTATTATCACGTGGGTGTTCAATAATATAGTCGTGTGATTCCATTTCGTGCACTGCGGTAACATATTAACACTTTGTAAACAAACAGGCATGGCCAATTATGTGTCATTACATTTGCACCAACTTACTGTTGGCGTTATTGGCACCCAACATTAGCTCATTTTGACGTCAAACATTTTTTCATTTTGCAGGAGAATTTTTTCGTTCGTCTTTTATTTTTGGCGGATATACCTATTTCTGCAGTTTGATTTATTTAGCGGTAGATGAAAATTTTATTGAGGGTTACGTAAAAGTGTTTTTCATATTTAATTATAAGATTTATGACATTTTGCGTGGATCTTCATACTGCTGGAGCTTTGATGCTATAATTATATACTCAAAAACACGCACACACTCACTCACACGCACACACACACTCACACACACAATCACGCATGCTTAGAATAAGTTCATAGAAACTATAACAATTTTATATTTTTACCAGCTTTGATTCTTGGCTGGGTTTTGTTTTATATTGTATTATTTTCTAATTAGTTTAGTCTCAATACTGTATTAAATAAGGGAAGTAGCGAGTCAACCCCAACACAAGTATTTTTAATTACTTACTGGGGCTGTCTCAACTCATGTATAGCATGTAACTTTTGAGACTGAATAAACATATTTTAATATTTTTTTAATATTAATATTATACTAACAAAAAAAAAAAAAAAAAAAAAATACCAACTTTGAAGTTTATTTGACACTTGATGTTTCAAGATGCAGAGTTTCACAATTCCCCTGTTTAGCGTAAAAAACTTAAAAAAGGAATGCTATTTTATTGTGTGGGGCAATTATATAAGGTGGTTCCTTTTGATATCCCATAACTCTAGGAATACCCTTGAGTTGTAGAATGAGACCATGTCAAAGAATCAATTGGCATATTTTTTCTTTTTTTTTATGACAACATTTGACTCTCGATCTGTGTATCTAAGTTTAATTGATAAGTAGGTACGAGTAAATAATTTTCATTCAAACCAATCATTCATATTTAAAGCTAACAAAATGCGACGTCATATTTCTTTTTATTAACAAAAATTGCCTGTATTAAATTTTTATTTTTATTTTTTATATTTCACGTAAGGGTGTAATTACATAAATAATCGTGACTTTGTTGAATTATGTTGAATGAAAAAAATTGTCATTGAAAAATAATTCATAAGCCAGTTAATTCTTTGACATGGTCGCATTAATATGGAGTTATGGGATATAAAAAAAGCCTTGTGACTTTCACATAATCATGCACATACTTTATCTGAAGTTACGACACAAAGTTCACTAGAGAGGATGGGGATCTATAATTTTGTAAACTTATATATTCATTAATATTTCTTACATAGAAGCAGCTTGATCAGCCCTTATCTGACGAAAGACTCTCCTAACGAGATGACTTATTACGGTACTATGTAAGTTCTTCATTATCTACTTTGGGATTCGCTTTTGTCTCCATGGATTCAGCCTCTATTGTCCCAGTTTTGGGCAAAGGTTATTTTCCAATGTTTCCATGGTTTTCTACCCTGTGATGTCCCATTACCGGGCAAAGGTGTCATTCCCAGATTCCAGTGTGTGATTTCATTATGGGTTACATATTATTTTAAGCTGTGTTGTTGCAGTTTTTGAAAAACGTTGTTTTGTTTTCCTATCCTTGTTTTGGTTTTCATGGGCATTACCTATTTTAAGTTGTTGCATTGTCTAGCATATACAATTTTTTATTGTTTAGTGTATCGATAAGATTTGGAGAACTATTTGAGGGCAAAAAGTTCTTGATTTTAAGTTTCTGTGACTGTCTGTGTGAGTTACGAGTTACCTCATAATTATTGAATTTTTGGCGATGATTGGTTTAATTCTCCTGAAAATTATTTGTTTATTTATTTTTTCGATTTTTGTTTATTTTTGCTAAAATACAATAGGTGACGTATATTTAGTAACCTAATCCGCTTAACTGTTCTTAAAGAGTCATAAAGAACCCTGTAAGGAATCCTACGTACCACACTAGACAAACACATGTTACTAAATATACGTCGTCTATTATATTTTATAAACGGATTTCCACAAAGTCACGCCTGAGTTAATAAACTACATATCTTATTTTTGCTAATGAATTATAACAAAATAATGCATGATTGGTTCCAATGTTGGTGACGGTTAAATTATAAAAATTTCTATGTTCTGGGATTTTATAAAGTTCATGTTTCTTACGAGACAAAACAAAACTGGCCTACTGCCTTGTAATCAATCGGATGGCCACTCCTTCGATTCCCCGGTTAGCATAATTACGTAGTTTATTAGGACAATTGGAAGCAGTTTCGACAGTCTTGTCGCTTCCTCTCTTTGATGATGACGTCACATACATAGCGACCATAGGTTTTTTCGTTTGCCTTTCGTAGAACTATGTAATTTTTAAGGCATTTATAAAGTAATAGATTACTTTATAAATGCCATTTCCATTGAAATCTTATCCTAAAACTGTGGAGTAATTGCGCGTAACACACTTTTACAGTAGCAGTAGATTTTTATTTTGACAGTTCAACAACATTCTTTGCGTTAATTACGTTGTTGAGCGGACAAATTTCTCGAACATATGAAGCAATGGATTAGCAATATTCATCAAAATCAGCCAGATTGTGATTGATAGTGTGTTACGCAATTAGGGTGTTGGTCGTGTTTAAAAAAATCTGACATGAAATACTCTCCATGTATTGAAAAATAAAATAAAAAACAGTATTTGTCCGAAATCTTGCTCATCGAGGTAACCAAAATATATTCAGTAGGAGGTGATAGAACAGACCTTATATTTTTTGTACAATCTTTACTCAATGGATAGAATTAAAATAAAGGTAAAGATATTAAGTAATAAAATAAAATCATCGTATTATAGACTCATAATATACTTTATTTACAGTACCTGGTCGAGCGAGCTCTGCTTGGGTCAAAATAGATAACATATCATCCAGCACGCGTAGAATGACAGCTATAGAAACGAGCTTTCTACGGATTTTGTCGACGGAAGAATAGACAAAATGACAGATTGTGATTGTTTATCTGTCATTTTGTCTATTCGTCCGTCGACAAAACCCGTTTCTATTGTGGTCATGCTAAGCGTGCAGGTATACCATCGTTGTATCACATTGAAATTGGCTGTGGAAATAAAGAAAACAAATTTTCCCAGATCGACCTAGAGAGACCTAACTAGATACATTTTTCACCCCCGTAAACTTCGATATTGCAACTTTCATCGAAATCGTTAGAGCCGTTTTCGAGAACGTGATATATAAAAGTATACAAATATTGCTCATTTTATAGTAAAGGATTAACTTCGGAACTAGAGCGATATGACGAGGTGGTAAATAAAGTAAGTATCATATTGTGCCAGGGCCAAAAGCAGGGTAAATAGTTAGATGTAAACAAATGAAAAAAATCACAGCGTTATCAACCTATTTAGAGTTCTTGATGGCAAAATTCTTGAAGCATAAAGGCTCGTGCAAACCAGCGCGACGCGACGGCGCGACGCGACTCGAACAATACAATTTCTAAGAAAACTTCACGGTATAACAATAGCCGGTGTCGCGCCGCGCTGTCGCGTCGCGCTTGTCTGTACGAAGCTTAACACTGTTTTGTTTTGCGTAAATCTTAGTTTGGTGATCTTAAAAGTGATTCGGAATAGTTGAAACACATTTCAGAGGTAGGTAGATGATCATTTTGACCGGGGAAAACCAAGATTTTGGTTATTCTCTCTGGTAATTATGCGTTCGCTTGGAGCTTATGCCATACTTATCGCTGTTGCATAGCCAGGCTTTAAATTGGATCAGGATCCAAAATAAAAGAAATGTAGTATATTAAAAGCATGTGTCTTTTAAAATTCTCTAATTATTGCAAGTACTGTACTGACAATCCTACTATTTTTTATTATAGAAGCGAAAGTTTGTGAGGATGAATGGATAGAGGGATGATTGTTACACTTTTACGCAATAACTACTGAACAGATTTGAATGAAATTTGGCGCACAGATAGTTTATAACCTGAATGAACACATAGGATACTATTTATCCCAATATTCCCACGGGATCGAGACTTATACGGGTGAAACCGCGGGTGCAGCTTTTAAGACATAACGGCAGAATCACAAATAATAAAAATGGTAGATAAAAATATTCATTCACACGCATTTGTACAAATACCTCCACACATCGTGATTAGCATCTTAATACCAGTGACATTGGTATTATCACTGTAGTGGCAATTGACCTCACACCTCCGATATTGATTGTAACCTAGATAGTATACATACAGGTCTAGACTAAGTCTCTCGCGAGCGTCTTTCCTTAATTCCTACATAATTGGGCATTGGACATCTGTTTTGGAATATTTAGTGAATATAATCGAGGATACTTGTTCGACCTTGACATTTAGGTTCCTTACATTACTGTGAATATTTTTTTTGGGTTCCGTACCCGACGGGGGCCAAACGGAACCCTAAAAATGCCATGCCCTACCCATGACCCTACCCTGAGCTTTCGCTGTCCGTCCGTCCGTCCGTCTGTCGGTCAGCGGGCTGTTTCTTATGAACCGTAATAGGTAGTCAGTTGAAATTTTCATAGATTGTGTTTATTGCCGCTATAACAAAAATTTAAAAAAATAAAAGAAAGTCAATAATTAAAGGGGGTACAAGAAACGTGTTTTTTTTCGGCATTTTTGCCCCGTGTGCAAGTCCGACTCGCACTTGACCAGTTTTTTATCCAACATAACCACTTTACAATATAATAAATAATTTAAAAACATCAAAAACCTTGGCTTTTTAAGACGAATATAACGATACCTTAACAGTCGAAATGCATCCATTCCTTTGGAAGATACGAGGTACCTAATAAAGACATTTACAAACAAACATTCACGATACGCGCGAAAAATATAACCCTTCCTTGGCAGTCGGGTAAAAACTGCATCCAAACAGCAATTTTGCAGCTGGCGTGCCCTTCAATGTAGACCGTTTATTTTGAGCTGTGTCTAATCCTATTATACCAAGAACTTCATATTTTCATAGCCATTTCCCAGGTGTAAAAGGCCGTCTTCCAGTCAAACCAGGATCATCTCATTAGGTGCAATACACATGCACAATCATGTCCACTTTGATAACGCACAAGCCATTGAACGATGCTGTTACCATCAATGACAGCACTACGTAATACTCCTGATGACTTTCCTCCAGCGATGCAGAATAATAAATACTAGATTTAATGCCGTTTTCGTGGCCAGGCGTTACTATTGGCCTCACTTACTTAATAGATCAGGCTTGTCGTGAATACTTAACCGTGGGCTGATTTCCCTTAAGGTGCTGATAGACCTGAGCATTCATTTGTAACAGAACATCGAGCATTCACCGTTTTTGAATTTTCTGTAATGTAGGTAACATTCGCTAGAATGCTTTATGATTTTGCTATCTACATATACCTAAGTATCTATAAAACATCATAAAATTGAAGTGTCTGTTTGTAATACCAAACAAACAGCTTTAAAAAAAATTAAGTATGTACATACAGTACTTATAACAAAAAAAATATTAAATGGTCTTTTGTCTCTCTGTCTGTTTGTTCCGGCTAATCTCCGAAACGGCTGGACCGATTTTGAAGGGAATTTCACTGACCGATAGCTGATGTTATAAGAATTAACTTACTTTTATTTTAGAAAAAGGATTAGGGTCCACGCAGGCGAAGCCGCGTGCAACAGCTAGTGTATTATAATTTTGTATCATAACATCAGTTTTTATTTTATTGAATTTCGATTTCAGACAGTAGATATCTTCTGTCTCTGAAAATCTGTTTTTTTATCATGTCGTTGGCCTAATATTGATAAGCATTTTTTTTTTAATCTGTTGTTGGCCACGATTATAAATTCGAGTGGCTTGGTTATGGTCCTTTGTGGTGTAGACTCCAAGGTCCTTATCCACGGACTCCTGAATCATTGGAAGCCTCGTATATCTTAACCATCCAGATCATCGTTTCAGGACTACAGAGGTTGAGATATATTCCTCCGTTGATAAATAGCTAGGTACATTCTTCAATGGCTCGTACGATAGTTTTAGCTCTGACGTCATAGTTAACCCCTGCAGCGCTCACTATGTGGTCAATAAGGCCACATAGTAGCGTTTATTCGGGAGGACTCATTCGTTAGCCAATTTAAGAGCCAGTATACTCTCTATGAATAAAATGCGGAAATAGCAGAAAAACACAGATAATGTGCTGTAGTGGATATACGATTAATCTGGTAGCTACTTGGATTGTTTTGAATTTTTGAGTTTCAATAGTTTGAAGTGTAAAGAAGATAGCAAAATTGGAAGCTAATGTTAAGTTTTATGAATGCACAAGGAATTCATAAATATATAATTTTCAGTCAAGGCAAATAAGATAACGGTTAGACGTATTATTTGGTCTTTGACCATCAGATTGCAGAAATAAAAGTGATTTTTTAAAATTTAAAGATGTTAACTTTTACGGCTTGAAGAAGATAATTTCATATGTTAATCCCCACAAATCCTTCAAAAAATTTTTTTTTTGATAAAATAAAAATTGTGTCAAGGAAAAAGTTTTACGCTTTTAACCGTCTTTTTAATCTGGTTAGCAAAAAGTTACATGAGACAAGCTATTAAAAAAGATAACCCACTGATCTTAGTAAACGTTAATTGATAATTTTGCACCAGCAAATGAAATGTACTTACATGACATAATAATGTCTTTACAAACATTATTAGTGTTATCTAGAATGTCTTCCTTCGTGTTATCTAGCCGCACGTTTTCAGTTATTCTCAATCTTAGTTAGGCTCAGTAGTAATGGGAGTTTACGCCCATATAAATTTGCTTAGGAGGTAGATACTTATACAAACAAAAGGAAATAGTTTCAGCCGACGTATTCTGTAAATAAAAAACTCACCGTAAACACTTAGGAGAAGTGAGCTGTCAATAGTGTCAATCTCGAGCATTAGGTGGAATGACAGCTCACTCCACGCTCACTTCACCTAAGTTTTCACGGTGAGATGGTTACAGAATAGCACTGCAGGTATTTTGTTTAGTATAGAACTGAACATTCGATTAAAATACCGATAGACAATAAGATATCATTACGTCACGTCTATGTAAAGATGGTCACCCATCCACAGACCAACCCCGGCAAGAGTAGCTTAACCATCGACCCGTGCGTCAGTTATTACTTAGCCACGAGCTCCTTTAATCAAACATCATAAAGTTTATTTATTTCGTTCAAAAAAAGTGTCGGTCTAGTTAGAAGATAAAAAAATGTCATTATAATGTCAATCTCATAATCAGCCTATAATGTTCCCACTGGTGGGACACAGGCCTCGGTGAGAGGGTGCGAGTCATAATCTACCTCGCGGGTCCAGTGCGGGGTTGGTAAATGTCACATATCTTCAAATTTTCGGTTCTAGAACATGCCGGTTTCCTGACAATAATTTCCTTTACGGTTTTGAGAGCAGTGGTGATGAAATAATTTACAAAAAGTAAAACGGCTGTCAGGGTTCCAACCTACGAAGTAAAACTCGTAAGTTCCACAGTACCACCACTCCACAGGTTGAATGAACATAAATAATTCATAAATACCTACAACGTTAGGGTTACCTCAATATTACCGTCTAAGAAAAACTGGCAACGAATCGATTAAAATAAATTAAATCTTTACATTGTATTTAACTCAAGAATTTCCTCTCTACAAACGATAAAAATTATCATAAAAATATCACTGCAGTTTTAATACATATGATGCATAGTATTATCATTTAATAGCAATTATCATGTTTACAAGTCAATGTATTGGTATTAACAATATTTACGTTGATAGTAAAATATTGAGTATCATTGGCATCTGAGGGTTAATGCGAGTGTGAGGTCGAGAAGGCCTCGTTATCTCTGGAAGATAGCCCCAACACCGGCATCGTTCATAGAGGTCTTTTGAACAATAAGCATATTTATGAAGGTGGTGTAATTTTACGATTATAATCTTCGTACTTCTTCGTATTTTTGCCAAAAATTAATGGCCATTAGAATGATTAGGCATTCTGATGGTGCTGTTATATGATTTTGATTGAGAACTGTTAGGTTGACACCTTGACACTACTGATATTCTAAGATTAAAATTCTATTATAGTTTTTTTTTAATGTATTTCAAGACAGTAAGTAACATAAAGGAAAAAAAATAACCTACTTAATTTTTTTGTCTGGCTGTACCGCAGTATAAATAAGTAACAGAATTGTCTTTATAGAAAACGGCCGAAAAGACCGACACGCTTCGAAATCTCAGTGTATGAGTGTAGTGCGCAGCAGTTACGCACGGACGCGGAAGGTTTATCGACCGAGCGGTCCCGGTCGTAGGCAATATTTCAAGGCCTCTGCCGAGATATAATACTGTTACTTTATTATACTGTGGCTGTACCTACTTGGTTTTCATTTAGAATTTTTAATGAATTAGAATTTATTGGAAAAAAATACCATCATCATACCGAAAAACACTGTTTGGTCTTTTCTTAGCGACCGCCATTCGTCTATTCCTTTCCTCACAGTCTCACGCGATAGGTATTAATAGTCCGCCATCTTTGTTCCAGAAAAGACTCCATACCCTTCATCAACAATGGAGTACCAGCCACCATTACGAAGACTCCTTTCCCCAACAAGCAGATGGGTAAAGCGGGGCGGGGCACAGCCCTGAGGCAGGTGATGGCATCCTTCATTGCCAACCTGGGTACCATCAACACGGGCATGGCCTTCGGCTTCTCTGCCACGTCGCTGCCGCAGCTGAAGCGTGAAGATTCCTATATACATGTTAATGATGATCAAGCTAGTTGGATTGGTAAGAAGAATTTTAGCTATTATATTTTTTGTGGCTAATAATCCGAACTAACCGCCATTTGGTTTTTTACCTTATTACTAAGCCTCCGATGTCCGTCCGTCTATCTTTCAGGCTGTATCGCATGAACGCGTCGTGCAAACTGGCAGCACGCGACTTTAACAAAATAATTTCTAAGATACAACAATTACCGACGTCGCGTCTTGCGACAAGTCGCGATAGTCTGCACGAGTCTTAATAGATAGACAGTTTAAAATTTCACATATTTGTGCATTTCTATTGCCGCTTTATCAACAAATAATAAAAATAAAATAAAGTGAAAAATTTATGGGGGTCCCCCCATTCAAGCAACGTGCGTTGATTCGGCATTTTTGACTAAATATTGCACAGTGGTACGGAACCGTTCATGTGCGAGTCCGCATTCGGGTCTTGCAAGATACGAAACGCTTTGAAAACGAATGCGAGTTGTCTATACTCCATAGGTTTAGGTAATTAAATAAAGGTAACACAAAAAACCACGTGACGAGACAGCTGTCCGGTAACCTACTAAACGTAATACCTGTCACTTCAGTTGTCGTGCTACGTCACAGTTGTACTCTTCAATTTAGCAACGTTATAATTCGTTGACGTTTAGAGTTTGGGCTCTTTACAATAGACAGATTGCAAAATATTATATTATTATTATAAATCTTACTAAAAAATTGTGCTAAAGCAGTAACATCTACGAAGAGTAGTTTAAGAATAAATGATAAAGTTTAACATAGATAAATAAAAGAGGAAACTATTGTAAAATTCTAAAATAAATTTAGTTTGGTTTATCGTATTTGAATCTGGAAAGTGTCAACTATAAAAACCCTTTTTATGATTTGTTTACCTTTATTTAACTAACTAAACCTATGGAGTATAGGCACTCTTGTTCGGTTTAGTTTGTGTAATCTGGAGCGTACATTAGTTTTTCTGCTAGGGTCTGACGAGAAAGTAAAAGTATAATCAAGAGAGCTTTTTGATGCAAAGGATCTCTTGATATACTTTTTTGATGATTTATATGTCATTTAAATAAATAGACATATTTTATATCTTTGTACGTAATATATTATGATAAAGTAGATATCTTAGGTCGATTAGTGAGGACCTATAGACCGTTACCTAGGAAGTTTGTAGGCTAGCTTATAATTCGTTCTAGGTTTAGACTTATTTGATGCCGAACTTTGTTTAGAGACTTTAGCCAAATATTTGCGCATTTTCCGCTTTTACGAAAATGTCGGAAAAAATGCCAAAAAGGTGACTGATTATTCAAAAGTCTACAGATTTTAGCTAATTATAGTTCATCCGGAAGTGTTATTGCGCACTTAGCACGGTTAGATATTAGATAATTGGTTACAGTACTCTTATCTCACATACGTACAATCCCATCTTCTGTAATCTCGAGATAATACTCAGTAAACACTACAAGATAAATTACCATAGACGAGAAGGTACCTAGGCATGCGAGTTATGTGGAGCTGAGTTGTTCATGAATTACATATATACCTACATAAAGATACGCCTTTTTCTGATGGGGGTACAGAGAAACTACAGAACGCCACCTGTTAAGATCTTTACATACTTTTTTTGCTTCATTTACGTTCATACATGTAGTCATGAACGCCAGTTGCGAGTACACAAGCAGTGCAGTGCAGTGTAGTCATCATGTGATGACTACACTGCACTGCACTGCTTGTGTACTAAGGAAATAAAGACATTGTGCAATGTCTTTATTTCCTTTTTTTTTTTTTTGTATGTCGGCACCTTGTATATTCATGTATTTAGTTATTATTTAATCGTGTTTTTGTATTTTATGCTGTCTTTTGTGTGCACCAAATAAACGATTTATCTATCAATCTACCGTGAAATATGCCAACATTGCCCCCAAGGGAAAATTTGTTCGAAGAACCATTTATAAGCATATCTTTGATGTGCAAATATCTTAATATTATATATCAACATTGATTGACTTTGGTGGAAAATAGGTTATATGTATGGCAATACTGACTATCTTGTTTTTAGCACACTTCGCTTAGTAGATTGTTGGAACTCGTTGAATGAGGTGCGTGTTTTTGCGGGCAAATTTTAGTGAAGATCAGGGTAACATTGCCCAGTCATTTTATTAAAATACTTTTCATAGTGTCGTTTACATTCTTAAAGTAAACGCCAGATTTACCCAAAATTCTTGTACTGGTTTTTATGTCATCTGCATAAAGCCCATATTTGCGTCAAAAAATCAATGTGGGCAAAATTGGCTAAAAGTCCACATAACTTTGCCCACCAATAAAATCGAACAAATATTGAATAATAGTAAATTTTGCGATACTAACACATGCACATGATTTAAGAGTTATAGGAAAAAGAAAATACTTACATCTGCATAGAAAAATCGTATTAAAATTGTAATTATTCGAAAAAAGTGGGCAAAGTTGGCATGTTTCACGGTACTACGAACCTGACCTTTCTGAAGAACATCACCACAATTAGACCAGTAAATGTTCTGTAGGGCGTCCTTTCGTTTCTACTCGCGTCTGCCTTGTAAACCTTTTGTTAATCGCCTTCCATTCATTATCTCATCATGACTAAACCATCTTCCTGAAGTATAGGCATTATGTATAAGAGGACATTAGGGTCTTTCTATTGTTAAAGGCCAACATAACATATTTACTCACAGAACCTATATGCCTGGGATTTACTAAGAGATTAGAGTGAGATTTGTGATTAATCCCAAAAATACACTTTTTGCAATGAGGCGGTATTTAAACTTCCCTGGGAAAAGCCAGGCTTCGACTGGCGAATAATTTGGTTTTCCGTCTTCTCCGCAATGCTATTATCATTTTCTTCGGGTCCTGGGTCCATTTTTTGAGGAACGGAAAAAAAATTGGAACCTTTTCCTATAGCCACCATTAAGTTCTGGCCAAACTGAGAGGAATCCCGCGCGGGATGCGGAACGAAATTCGTTCGGCGCTCCAGCGTTGCGGTATATTTTTTTTTTAATACCTCCGCATTAAAGCTCGTACAGACCAGCGCGACGCGACGCCGCGCCGCGACACGAACAATACAATTTCTAAGAAAACTTGACGGTATAACAATAACCGGTGTCGCGTCGCGCTGGTCTGAACGAAGCTTTATGCTGAGATAGGGGCCTCGCCTTTTTGGCCTCGCACAGGTCGTTATTATTCTGTTAGTTTTTAAATGCTCCTTTTTGTTACTTATATTTTATATTTTTTTATTAGGTACTACTAACATATTTACTTAAAATATTTTCCTTTCTTTCTTTCTCGTGCCGACCAACATTGGAACATTTTCCTATAGCCACCAAGTTCTGGCCAAACTGAGAACGAATCCCGCGCGGGATACGGGACTAAATTCGCTCATGCCGATGGTGCCGACTAACCGGTTTGGAGGTGTTCAAACTGTCGCGAATAGTCGCAGGACTTCTTAAGATGCTTACAAAAGTTAAACGGCGGTCACTTTCGAACTGTATAGAAAAGAAAGAGAAGCGGGATGACACAACGTAGGTTATTTATTGCAAAATATGAAGCAATAATCTGTTTACAAAAAATCTATTTATTGTACTAAAAAACACTGTTACGGTACCTATTATGTTGCTAGTAGAATAATCTGTCAAAATATCAGAATGATTGCATGTAAAGATTTTCACTCGTTAAAAGAAATTTTTAGAGGTATTTTCGTGATTTTCTTCTATCGTATCAAAATTATTTGTATTATGTTTTCAACACACTATCTTACTAGCATATATCCTGAAGAATATCATATATTGTTCTGATTTTGTTTATTGCAGTGGATCATATACTTTTAGGCATTATAAAACTTGCGTTTAGGCACGTTTAGGTCCTGTAGTCCCCTTAACAACCAACGTGTGCAGGCGCATCTCACATCCCACGCTAGATAAGCCTCAGTACAGCCGGAACCAGGAAATCCTTGTACATTTTCTTTATCTTTTTTCCAGCCAGTCTCAGCGCAGCTGGAACGCCGATAGGATGCATCCTCAGCGGGTACCTGATGGACACCATTGGCCGCCGGAGGACGCTCATCATCACGGAAATACCGCTCATATTTGGATGGCTTATGGTTGCTTTTGCACAGAATGTTCCTATGCTTTATGTTGGTAAGTAAATGTTTCTTTTCTGTATCATATATGGTATAAGTCTCATGTTAAAAGAGAGCGAGCTTTTTTAAGACTAGCTTTTGCCCATAGCTTCGCCCGCGAGTAGTTCGGGAATTATCTGACGGGAACATACTATCGAGATAAAAAGTACCTATACTATGTACCCATCTAGCCCAGCGTATGATCTACTTGTGTGCCAAATTTCATCGAAATCCGATAAGCCGTTAAGTCGTAAAAAGGTAACAGACATACATACGGTTACTTTCGCATTAATAAAAAAACTGAAAAAATTATTCAAGTATAAAGTAAAATTATGATTTACATTAATTACAATCGAGGAATTTTTTATTCTAACTGTAATATAGATCTGTCTGATCTAGGTTTATGAAAACTTGTGTTTCAGGCATCAATTTACATTAAACATTTAAAAAGAAGACAACAATAAATTTATTAAAAACGAATGTAAAAAGAACATATTTTCAATGACTTAAAGAGTAACTATTTGGGTATATTATTTAAATTTATTAAAGACGCAATTAAAAAGAACATATTTTCAATGACTTAAAGAGTAACTATTTGGGTACCTATATTATTTAAATTTATTAAAAACGCAATTAAAAAGAACATATTTTCAATGACTTAAAGAGTAACTATTTGGGTGTATTATTTTAAAACTAGATTATGTAACATATATTATGTTTAAATAAATTAACGAATAATATTAAATATATAAAGACTGGAGACTATTATATATATAATTAGGTAAAGGATATTAGAGAAGGTAGACAGAACTTTATTTTAAAATTTCTAATAGTTTTTCCGTGTCTGCATAATATTGAGTTTTGCCAAATATTCCTGTACTAGTAAGTAATATTATAAGTATGGATTAGAACCGCTACTACTTTGCAGATATTTTTATTTCCCGTGGTTACGTATCTGATATTAGCGAACAGCATTCGCCTATCAAACTCAACAGCTGTGTCCTAAATCGTCGAAACCATAAAATTACTAGAAATCATCACACCTAAATACATTATTATTTGTAATGACAATAACCATTAAACATTACGACGGCATTTGAGATCGTACGAATAAATTGGAATCTCATTATCCATTCAAAACAACCGAGCTAATAATAAACATTGTACTTACATAATTAAGTAGGTAAGCAGAATACGAAATAATTATGAGGCTACCTTTTTACAAGCACTTATGAACAACAAAATGGCCACCCAATTTCTTTTTCGAATTTTTGCATATACGAATTTTTGCCAGAAGAATGCTAGAAGTGACCATGATTGTAGAATCATGGTCACTTCTGGCATTCCCGACTAACAATACCTGAGAAAAAAGCGAGTTTTATGAAATATCTCTTGTTTCCCTTATACCTTCTTCTTCCCAAGGTGTCAATGGTACGTTCCTAATCTAAATCATGTGGACTCCGAATTGCTACGAGTTCGACGCCTTCAGTAGCGCTCGACATCTCCAGAACTCACAGGACACGATATTAATTTCCCAATTATTCTGTCCGTATACATTGGACTAATCTGTCCCTATATTACAGGTAGGCTGATGATTGGTTTTGGTTCGGGCATGGTGGGTGCGCCTGCCAGGGTCTACACATGCGAGGTCTCACAGCCACATCTCAGAGGAATGCTGGGCGCTCTCGCGTCTGTCGGCGTGTCTACTGGAGTCTTGATACAGGTACGTCGTTTTCTGTTGAGCATATAAAGCGGATAATATTGAAACCAGTGGTGGCTCGTGGGGTCGAACCTAGGCAAGCACTGGGATCATTATAGGCTGATTATGTTTGGCGCGAAGGTCACTGGACTCACGCACTTTTTACACGATGTTTACCATTATATTTGGCCTCGATGTGAACATGGAATTCACGACCCAGCTGAAAAAGTAAGTGAATCTTACGCAGGTGCCTTACTTCCGGAAAGTCATATGACTGGTGCTATTATTAAATTTCATGAGTAGCCAATTAGAGTACAAACCGCCATGATTAGCGAATAAAGCGTTTCTCATGTAGTGAGTGAATCACATGACTTTCCGGGAGTATGGCAGTAGCATGATGAAGTATCTAGCTTCTTGAGGGTCAGGAGTTCAATGTCCACTTCGAGGACAGATTTATCTCATTCTCTACGATCCTTCATTATCACCATTTTACTTGTAAATTATTTCATCGCCACTAATCTCAAAACGGTGAAGGAAAACATCGTCAGGATATCGGCATGTCCTAGAACCAAAAATTCGAAGACATGTGACATCTACCAACCCGCGCTTGGGTCCGCGTAGTGGATTGCGACGCATTCCCTCTCACCGAGAAGAGACATGTGTCGTAGTGGGAACATTATAGGCTGATTATTTTATATTTAATTTGACTTTTTCTCCCATCCATGGTTAAGCCACGCTGAGGTCGGAGCATTTCATTCATTCATTAAATACAATCAATCTCTCCAAATACACATAACATACAGTAAAGAAAGCAGCTAACACATGTCGCATAATTCGGAAATTCCCATAATTAGATTTAGACAATAATTTCAATGCAGTAGTACAAAACACCTAATTTATCTACTTAAACTTAAAATCTCACCTTGGTTTACACCCATAAGATTTCAATGAAATAGCAGAGAAATCTGAAAAAAAAATTATAAAAATAATAATAAATAAATTTATAGTCATGAGATAATAAATCAAATCTCTTGATAACATGATGATTAGTAATCAGAATGTTAATTCACTCAAACACTTAGGTGTGCATGAATTTAATTAATTGCATAGGTACATTTTTCAATAACAATAACTCATTAGGCAAAGAATGGGCACTTAAAGCCACGCGGACGCAATTATCTCGACTTATTGGTGACCTTAATCATTAAACATACGATGAACTTTCTACACTGCAATCAGGAGCCCATGTACAAAAAATACGAGAGCAAAAGATTTTGCTCCCAACAATAATAGACCAAGTTTAAGTGGCAGTGGTCAGGGCACATTGCTCGCAGAGCAGATGACCGATGGGGCCGAAAGGTTCTGGAGTGGCGACCGCGTACCGGTAGACGTAGCGCTGGAAGGCCACAATGTGGACCGATGACCTAATGAAGGCCGCAGGAATTCGCTGGGTCAAAGAAGCACCGAACCGGTCGAAGTGGCGGTGCTTGGGGGAGGCCCATGTCCACCAGTGGACGTCTTTCGGCTGAAATGATGATGGTGATGAATAATAGACAATCAATCCTATCTTTGGAAGCAACAGGCTAAAAACAACGTGTACATAACAAAAACAGTATTCCAGTAACAACTTTAATTTGCTACGGGAACAAGTTTGAAATCACCACATCGGCCACTCATTATTTTAAACTAAGCAGTATTAAAGAATTTTCCTTGGATACCGACACACCCATCAGAACGAATTCCATTAAGGCGATGGAATTTTTCGACGTGATAATGAGTTTCCCTAATCTTTCACGCACGATTTCACAAGCAGCTATTAATAATAAAGGTGTATTAAAATTAACAATGTGTTAAAAATTTGCCAATTCAATCTAGTATTCTTAGGGCAAAATTGCAAGTTCATATTGGCATAATCAATCACCTTACGTGTCACGTAAGATGGCAGTCACGCTGTCAACTATGGTAACGATCATAATTGAACTGTTGGTTCTATAAAATTAAACCTGTCGGCGCTGGCCAAACATGGTGGCAACAACATTGCTATATTACATGCGCAAACTTCACGTGGTGACTGGTGACTACGTACCTAAGGAACACTATTGATTGATACGTCATTCACTATCATGATTGATGTGTTTATGAGTGTATTTTTATAAAATTACATAAAATTCTACGATGGCAGGGGGTGTGTCTTAAGATTTATATGCATCGGAAAAATGAAGAAATAAGATCAGCTGGTCTAATCTGTATAAATCTCATCGTGAAAATTTAGGTGAAGTGAGTGTGAAGTGAGCTGTCATTCCACCCAATGCTTGAGATTTACACTATTGACAGCTCACTTCACCTAAGTTTTCACGGTTAGATTTTTATTTAAAGAATACGTTGGCTGTAGTAGTAAGGAGTTTGAATTTCGCGCGTCGTGGCTATAAATGAAACAAAAGCGAATATCTTGAGAAAGTGCCCCTCCTTGCAGCAAGGTATAGCCCGATTCAAACTTAATGGTGGCTCGGAACATAAGGCGAGTCACTGCGCAGTAACGAATTTATGTGTCAGCGGGGGTGAGGGGTGCGGTACTGCGCAGCGATTGGCTAACTTCCGAGCCGCCATTAAGTTTTAATCGAACTATACCTGAACTAATGAGCGGCAATATGTAGGTATTGTACGCTTTCATAACATTCTGCACGTCACGTTATTATCGTGAACGTCCACGTTAACGTCATGACATCACAATAACACAGGGAAGTAAAATGTATGGAAATATATGAAGACGCTTTTAAATTTTCCGTCTGCGATAATGTTATACCGTGCACTGAACATGACATGCATGATCAGCCTAAAATGTTCCCACACTCAGAGCGAGGGGGTGGACCGTAATCCACCTCGCGGGCCCAGTGCGGGTTGGTAGCACCGTGCACTTATTTACATACATTTTATGGACGTGGACGTCCACGATAATATCGTCACGTTAGAAATTATATAATGTATAATGTAAAAGTTTTGAGTATGAATGTGGATGGCTATGGAGTAGCGGAGCACCAAAGAAACGATGGATGGACTGTGTGAAAGATGATATGTTAGAAAGGGGGGGACTACCGAGATGACGACTAATAGAGAAGTATGGAAGGAAAAGACACTTTGCACGGACCCCAAATAAAGAGTGGGATCAGGGAACGATAATGGGTATTGTTAAGGGTGTAGAACTCATTACCTATTTTGGCTTCAGTAGATTTTGTAGGATGGTGGCATAGTGATAACGGCCCCGACTTGTTGGGGTTCAAACCCAGGCGGGAGCTTTACTTTGTGTAAATAATTTCATCACCACTGCTCTCAAAACGGTGAAGGAAAACATCGTGAGGAAACTGGCATGTCCTAGAACCAAAAGTTCCAAGACATGTGACATCTACCAACCCGCACTGGGCCCGCGTGGTAGATTACAGCCCAATCCCTCTCGAAGAGAGTAGGCCTGTGTCCCAGCAGTGGGAACATCATAGGCTGATTCAGCAGTAGATAGTCATTTAGGTTTGATACTAACAAACCTCCCATTTATAAAGTTAACTCCCATAGATCCCTACTGTCATTGTTCTTATAGAATCTGTTTCAATCCTTCCAGTACGTAATAGGCAGTGCAACATCATGGAACATCCTCGCAGGCATCAGTGCAACAATTCCGATCCTCTCGTTCCTGGGGATGCTATTCCTCCCGGAGACTCCCAACTACCTCCTGCAGCAGGACCAGCGGGCGAAGGCTGAGAGTTCTCTTGCGAAGCTTAGAGGGTCCACCTGCAACTTAGATGATGAGATGCAGAAGATGATAGCGTTCAAAGAGAAGAATCATGTTGACCCGTAAGTATTATTTACTGAAACTGACAGAAACGCAGGCCTTAATTAGTACTGCATTCTCAAATCGAGCAATAATCATATCGTCGAGATAATCCGTTCATTGTTTCAAATACCCCAAAATATACAGTGTAGGTAGTTTAAAATTCAGCGTTCTTCAAGCAACATAAATATTAGGCCCTTCAACATAACACCGAACATGTTATTTTTTTACTGTTATTAAATACTGTGGCAATGTTTTGAGGTCTTTCGCCTAGATATAAATAAACACAGTGAGGTATTTCATTCAGAGCACTGATTTCAATGGCACTGACCGTTTCAATCGAAATTTCAGTTCCGTTGAAATCAGTGCTCTGAGTGAAATACCTCAATGTTTTTATTTATATCAGATATCAGTAAATGCTAATTATATTATTTAATTCAAACACTACGCAATAATATAGTGTAAATAAGGTAGTATTTTATTAAACAATTCGTTCTCATTAAGCTTTGTTTTTCATATTTCTTAGTAACGAGACGTAGTAGATTATATTAGCACAATACATCATATACAAGTGCAGGGAACTGTTCAATATTTATTATATAAATTAATCAGTGCAAATAAGTTTTTGTGATCACGCTTTCCGTACCTACTAACAATTATCATAATTGGAACAAATATATTTTGCAACTCTGCAGGCAATCTTTAAATCTCCCTTAACTAGCATTAGCTGCTCTTCCTGAATTAATTATCCTTCTTGTAAAACCCCCAGTACTCGTTGGGCGAGCCCGTTGGCCGAGCGCGCTCGTCTTAAGCGCCCAGTAGACGTTGGGTGAGCCCGTTGGCCGAGCGCGCTCGTCTTAAGTGCCCAGTACACGTTGGGCGAGCCCGTTGGCCGATCGCGCTCGTCTCAAGCGTTGGGCAAGCCCGTTGGCCGATCGCGCTCGTCTCAAGCGATAGGCGAGCCCGTTGGGCGAGCGTGCTCGTCTCAAGCGTTGGGCGAGATTACACGCAAAATCACGCAAAAAGGCCCAGTAAACGTTAGCCGAGTGACGGGCTCGCCCAAAAACGGCAAATACACGCAAAAAGGCCCAGTATATAAAAAACGCCTGTCAATTCTTAATTCAAGATTCTGTAATACTGGGTGCCAACACCGAAATCTGGAGAAAAATAACAGCTGTCCCGTACAAAACTTCTATACCTACTCGTACTCAAAAGTATGGTATTTTTTCCGATTACTATTTTGGTCCCATTGTTGAAAAGTTGTTCAGTTTACGATGGTCTGTACTATACGCTTAAATTTGACCACACCTTTCTGATACACTCTGTATGACAAAATCTTGAATTAAGAATTGGCACGCGTTTTTTAATTTTCACCAGTACTTTACACCCTGTATGTCGCTTCGGCATTCGCAGAAAGTGTTCAATGCAAGAAAAGCAGCATACAAATAATAATGTGATTCATGTGTAACATTTTACTCATAATGTTAATAGATCGCTATTTTATGTTAATAGATACCTAGAGAGTCACGATCAGCATTTGTCTGGCATAGATAATGGCAGTAAACGCGACGATAGGCAAGATATACAAGTTTAGTATTTATAAACATGAATACGGCTGCATAAATATGCACCCTTATTATACACATGTTTGCGTCTCGTTGTGCGATTACTTCCTTGTCTAAAATTGTAATAAGTACGTATAATACAGACTAGAACTGCATTACTTATATTCGCTATTAATCCCGTCGTATAGTACCGTCGACCGAGCTTTGCTCGGGTGAAAATAGAGAAAACGAATTCTCCCAGAAATGAGACCTATCTATATTATATCCGGGTATTCCACAGTTTAATCTAGCTGGTCCACTCTCATAACTGTTTATTTTAACTATTTCAAATCTGATAGTGAGATATGATTCTAAGACTCTGTATGCAGATCCAGTTATTCCGATGTTGCTGAATAAGTGGTACATACTAATTCCATGCTGCCATGATAGTAGGTACTTACTAATTCCATGCTGCCATGATAGTAGGTACTTACTAATTCCATGCTGCCATGATAGTAGGTACTTACTAATTCCATGCTGCCATGTCACTATTCTAAGGTAGCCATCTTGTTCTAAACTTTCGGCAACCGAGCTCTGCTCGGGTGAAAATACGGAGAAAACGAATTTTCCTAGATATGAGACCTAGCTAGATCGATTTTTCGCCGCCGCCGCCGTTAGAGCCGTTTTCGAGAACGTGATTTAAAAAAAAAAATACAAATATTGCTCATTTAATAGTATAGGATATTCATGTAGGACCTTGACCCTTGGTCCCTTGGTCCTTGTAGGACCTTTTGTTGGATCTTTCATGAATTTGACACACTGCTGCACCGTCCCTTACCGGGATTTCCGTTTAAGGACAAAACAATGGGCTGGATCGTTCTGTTGCCAGCTTCTTTTCTCTGCATGCTACGAGTCAACAGCTTGATTTATAAATACAAAGCCGTGACCTTGAATAGGACATATGCAGTCGTAGAGCAGTGCTGGCCTAGTGGAAACGGCCGCGACATACGAGTTGTAGATCGTAGGTCCGAACTCGGGCGGCATACAGGCACATAACTTTGTGTAACGTCAACACCGCTCCCAAAATGGTCAAGGAAAACATCGTGAGCAAACTGGCATGCCCTCGAATTAAATAATCGAAGACATGTGACATCCACCAACCCCAATTGGCCCGCGTGATGGATTACAGCCCACTCCCTCTTACAGAGTGGAGGCCTGTGTCCCAGCAGTGGGAACATTATAGGGTGATAATGCATGCAGTTGTTACAATACATTGGGAACAGTGTATAAAATGTTGAATATGACGGTCATCTGTGCGGCAGTTCAGTGTAGCAACTGTTAATTTTATTCTTTGTTGCGCCACTTCTTCTTCCCAGCTAAAGCATTAGGAAGTGGTGAATGGTAGGCGTTTTTGGGGACTGTCTTATGTCATTTTGATGTTCGAAAAGTGTTGATTCTCAGCCTAGTTTGAATAAATGACTTTTGAATTTGATTTTTTGAAATCAGAACTATAGGTTTATAAAATACACCGACTAATTCGTTCCCATCATTATTTCAGGTTACATGGCCCCCGTGAAATAATCAAGGCTCTATTGTCACCATCAACCCTAAAACCGTTCACCATCCTGGCTATCTACTTCTTCGTGTATCAGTGGTGTGGCGTCAACACCATCACTTTCTACGCTATTGAAGTTTTTGAGGTATGTTCCATTATTCTGTACATTACGTTGTATGGAGAAAATACATACCTACCAGAAATTACACAGTCAACAGAAATTTTTCAAATAATATGTCTTTGGCGGTTGTAACATCAATTTGAGTTTGATATCTTTTAATATACCAAAAACTCATCAATTTATCTACCTATCCCGCGTTCGCAGTTGAGTTAGTTTCCAAACACATATTATATAAAAAAATAAGTGTTATTGAAAAAAATGCTTTTAAGAGGCTTACAACAGCTAAAGCGCGGTCACTGTCGGACTGCATAGAAATGAAAGAGAAGCGCGATGACACGACGCAGGTAATTTATTGCAAAATATGAAGCAGTTAGCGATTTACAGAAAATCTATTGATTGGACTGGAAAATTAAAACACTATTATGCTAATATGTAGCTTGTAGAATAATCTGACAAAAAATCAAAATGATTGCATGTAAATTAATATGATTTTTAATCGTTAAAAGAAATTTTTAGAGGTATCTTCATGATTTTTTTCTATCGTATCAAATTAGTTGTATTATGTTTTCAACACACTATCATACTAGCATATATCCTGAAGAATATCATATATTTTTCTGATTTTGTTTACTGCAGTGGATCATATTCTTTTATGCATTATAAAACTTGCGTTTAGGCACGTTTAGTTCTTGTAGTCCCCTTAAACCAACACATAAAGTTCAGTTTGCACTACAACTTTTATGAAAGTTTCATAATGCCAGTCATTCTAAAATCAAGTTTATTCGCACTAGTATTAAGTTAATACTTGTTTAAGTAGAAATAACATCAATTGGAAAAAAGTGTTTGAACATGGAATACGCAAAGCTCGATCAGTTTTTTTATTAATCTGAATAATAATCATATCAGATCAAATTGAAGGCACGTTGCAAGTGTAACCTTCGCTAAAGCTTTGTAACGCAGCAATCTCCTTGATGTTGCAGTGTCCATTATCCGCTGTTGAACTAAAGCTATCTTCATAAATTTTTAATGTTACTGTTTGTAGGCATCTGGCGCCATGGCTGACAAATACTGGCTGACAATATCCATGGGTATAGTTCGACTCATATTCACTGTCGTTGGTTGCATCCTGTGTCGGAGGTGCGGCAGGAGAACGCTTACCTTCATCTCAGGTGAGTACCTACCTACTAAACGCTTAGCTATGAAAAACTAAACTTCCAAGGTTAAAGATAAATTAATAAATAAGAATAAGTCAGAGGCGGATTATCCCGAAGGCAAATTAGGGCACGTGCCTAATTTGCCTTCGGGATAATCCGCCTCTGACTAGGGGCGCGAGGTTACAAAGGGACGCGCGAGCGGAAGTTTTTAAATAAAAAATAGTGATATAATTAAATTAATGCTACCAGTCAGGTATGCATTTAAGCGGAAACTGTGGAGTTATTTTCAAAATAAATAGAGTACAGTCATCCCAACACCCCTCTCCCTTGATTTCGTATATGTGTATATATATTTAATATAGGTATATATTATAGTAAATATGTAGTATGGGTATGTAGTTTGTAACCTATTTATGTATTGTTGTATCTATTTTAGTTATAATCCATTAGAATATATTTTTAAATTATTTTCATTGTTCCTCTCAAATAGAGCACCTGCCATGTAATCTCTTCACCACCCTTGGTTGACTGGTAGAGAATGCCTAAGGCATTAAGTCCGCCTTTGTACTTTTTTGAGTGTGAAAAGTTTAAATAAATACATAAATAAATGCACCTACTTACACATTATAAAAAAGTGTGTGAAATTTTATTCGTTTGCATCCTCTTAAGGGGTCATTGTACTCATCATTATAAACAACTTTCACTATGGGGCCAACACAGAAATCGTGAAAAAAAATCTGCTGTTCCATACATTTATATTCGTATACCTCGTTATAATGTATGGAACAGCTGATTTTTTTACATTAGTAGCCCAAAAAGTTTTTAGAGGTTAATTAATTTAAAAAAGTGTACAGGACAATAAGTTTTACAGGGTTAAATCAATATTTCCCAATATATTTGCAGTTTATTTTAATTCAACTCACTTATACTTATGTATTGTTTAATCAAATAGACATTGACCAACACTACCTCTATTATAACTACTCAAAATGCAACTAGATGGCGTTGGCGTCGAATTAGATGGCGCTATGATTTCGTTACACAGAATTACTTAGAACGTTTCGTGATTCTAAAATTTTGTTCTTGAATAAAATTAATGGGTATTTTAAATTCAACGTTGCTAAACAAGCCTTGTTGATTTTGACCAATAGATTTTAAGTTTTATTTATTTGTATATTAAAATCCAATTTTAATACATCGTAATTTTGATTAGATTTTGAATCAAATCAAAGTTTATAATTATATTATTTTAAGACATTCGTAAAAATAAAAACAATTTCGGTGTCTCGAGATGTTATTTAATTCATTCTCATAATTTTTGTAATAATGTTTTCTTTTTAATAAATTAGGCAAGAGATTGATGATTTTTTTAAACTTTTACTGAATTTAAATTTTATGTATAATATATTTATTTAGGTACATACTTGAAATAAATCAAGAATTATGAAGCACAGTTTGGTAAAAAAGGAGGAAGTTCTGATTTCGACGGGGTTCAATATTTTTGTTATTTGGTATTTATAGGTACCTACCACAAGTATTTAATTAAGTTTAATTGAGTATCTTTTAATCTTGAAGGTGTTTAACTTTATAAGTCTAACTGGTCCAGTAAACACGTATTTTTTTGCACCAGGGGTTTTAAATTATACTTTTTTTCTTTTTCCCAGCTCTGGGCTGCGGCGTCACCATGATAATCCTGTCGGTATACATGTACTTTGTCAAGTTCTGGAAGGAAAACGACCTACCACCTCAGCACTCCTGGATTCCAGTGGCCAGCATCTTCATCTTCGTCATCTCCTGCACGCTGGGATACTTAATCATACCCTGGGTTATGATTGGCGAAGTTTATCCCACGCAGGTAACTTTATTTGTCTAGAACATTACTTAGAATAAAGATTATTTGTAGACCTAATAAAACACGGTCGCACGGACGTAAAAATATCGCGCACTGGATTTTCAACTCTTGGTGTTGAGCCGAGCGTTGAGAATCCAACGCGCTGGGTCGCACTCTCGTCCCACCGCGTTGAAAAAACACACTGTTGGATTTTCTACTCTCGGCGCTAAGCAGAGCGTTGATAATCCAGGGCACGAAAAAAAATCGCCGCAGGAAAAATCGCCCGTGCGTATCTGGGCATAGAAAGATGATGATGACGATGACATGTAAAGGCGCTCAGCAAGATAAGGACAGCTATGCTATTCTGTAAACATCTCACCGTGAAAACTTGGGTGAAGTGAGCTGTCAATAGTGTCAATTCCTGTGGAATGACAGCTCACTCCACGCTCACTTCACCTAAGTTTTCACGGTGAGATGGTTACAGAATAGCACTGCAGGACTATGCTCGGAGTCCCTCTGAGGTGTATAGTCCGGAATGAAGTGATCCGACAGAGAACCACATTACTGCAGAACCGACAGCAGTTCGGGTAGACATACCCGACCACCGTGCCGCCGTCCTTGGATTCAGTACATGATTCTGAACCCCCCTGAGATAAAATATATCGAAGTTTATTTAAAAAAAAAATCTGCTGTTTCATAGAAAAGTGAAATACCGACCCGGTCAAAATGTATGGAACAGCAGATTTTTTTTTAATAACCGTCGAACAATTTCAACGCGGTGTCAGAATCATGTACTGAATGGTCACAATTTTCGCGTCGATGTCCCTGCCACCCTGTATGTTTTTGAGTTGAAAACGCTGTTAGACTAGAGTGAGATTATTCTTTCTTCAAAGTAGGTACGTTTCCTGTATCGTACCTAAGTATCTCCTGCATTAACAGCTGTGATCCAAGTATATGGCATAGCATACACGAATGGAATATTCATCCAGCTCGTTAAGTGTGTATTATATCAACTTTGTTCGTCACTCCAGGTGCGTGGTATCGTGGGTGGTATGACAACGTGTGTGGCTCACATGTCAGTGTTCTCCGTGGTGAAGACTTTCCCTACCCTCAAGTACTATCTCAACGACTACGGCGTCTTCGGGCTGTACGGGACCATGTCTTTGCTTGGTGAGTTTTCTTTAGCTGTAAATGTAGTGCTTACACGAAGATAAAGATAGTGGTATCGTGACTTGCTCATTGACTGGCACCGTCTAAACAACACGCACAATTGTTGCTCAATACGAGCAAGTAACCATACCGTTACTTTTTGTCAATAATGGTCAATATTATAGCTAACGACATTCATTGCCATTATCAATACTATTACTATTATTACTAAACTTTCTTCGAAATTGATGGTGAAAACCGGAAAAAAACATCAGGTTTTGTTGTAGCCTTGTCCAAATAAACATGCACACGAAGCACGATTTAATGTTTTTTACCGTTTTACCAGGTTTATTGTGTCAACCAGTAACTGGATTATGTAGGGCAGATATTGCTATATAGTTGCCCAATCACAATTTGTATTCAGGTGCATTCGGTTAGACTGAAATCTTACCCCAGCATAGTTGGGAAAAGGCTGGGCAGATGATAATGGTGATGATGACCTGAGGCAAACAAAGGGTGTTATAAGTTTGAATCCTTTGTCCGTCTCGCCATTTGGCACCGTAGCTTCCAAACTGATGAACCGATTACAAGTTTGTAATTTTTTTTATAGAGACAAAAAGACTAGACTTACAGTGATTGGTACTAAAGTATTCATAATTGTTTATTTTTTCAGCAATAATATTCTTCTACTTTTGCCTCCCTGAAACAAAAGGGAAGACTCTACAAGAGATAGAAGATTACTTCAGCGGCAGAACGAAATCTTTGACAAGACGCAACACGCTGTGTGAAGCAACAGCAGCGTGATCGTGATGTGATGTGATGCGATGTGATGTGATGTATGAAGTGTTTTCGTATGAATTGATGAGCTCTAATATTAGTTTTTTTTAAATATTTGAATGAGTTTAAAGTAATTCAATCAACCTCAACATTCTGTTTTGCAAATATTTTTACCACGGCATTACTAGTACCTACATTACATTTTTATTATTTATTTTATTTCATTAAATATATATAAATTAAATTTTTAAATATTAGAATAAATAAAATATAAAAACATTATTGTTATTACTTAATGTCAATTTAGACCGTACTTAACAGACGATGGTGAATTGGCGACTAGTTCAGATGTTGGAATGATATTCTTGTTTTGTTTTATAGAGGACGCGACACAATTAAGACATCAAACTTTTTTTGTATGCTTTCAACTGTCGTTTGCGTATTCTTAAATTGTTTGTATACATAGTTTGGTAATTATGAGAATATTTTAGGGCTCTTCAATTTAAACGAAACAGTTTGCTAGTATGAAAGTGTAATGCTTTAAGATAAATCGTTAAATGTACATACATACTCTTCGGAGTTACCTATTACCATGTAGTTCAGCAAAGCTGCTAATTATTTGATATTATATAACAATACAAATCAAGAAGAGATTTTTTTACATATATTTTTATTGTAAGTACAGTATTAACTCATTGAACGTGTAAATAAATAAATAAATTGATACAAATGACTAAAATATCAAAACGTGTCATAATATTTTTTCCAAATATTTTTGTAATAATAATGATATCATGCAAAAAATATCAAATCTAACTACGATTGTCTGAATTGTGTAAACTTAAAGATACTGAGAAACGAAGTGCCTTTGATTGTGAGGCATTTTATTTACTTAAATTGTGTGAGCGTGAGTGGTTGGTTCCTATTATGTTGTAATTGTTAAAACCCATTTTTACGTGCCCAATTTTTCTGCCATAGGTTGCCAATGCGAAAGTAACTCTGTCTGTCACCTCTTCGCACCTTAACGGCTGAACGGATTTCGATGACATTTAGCACACAGGTAGACCATGACCTGGGTCAGAACATAGGATACTTTTTATCCCAGTAGTTCGTTCCCATGGGATAATTTCAGGTGTCCACGCGGGCGAAGCCGCGGACAAAAGCTGTTTGGGTAAATAAAGAGGGGGAAATTCCTTGTCTTTCTAGCTTGGCAGTCTGGAGGTAGTGAGCTCGAGTGCAATGCGGTTCTATACTTATTAGAGAAATCTCAGTAGCAGCCTAGAGCCTGAAATTGTGTCCGATTAAAATAGCAACCGGCTTTTTGGCATGGGTTTTGGAATGTAGGAAATGTGTATACTGTGCACAATAGCCTAAGTTGGGAAAAGAGGCACGCCACGAGATTAGTAAGCAAAATTTCGCGTGATGGTATCGATATCTAAATATCTTAAAACAAAAAGAAATTAACTAGATTTTTTGAGGGGTCCTCGTTTGCAGTTAGTTTAGTCACTTGAACAAAAACTGTTTTTTTTCATGACGTGTTCGTGTTCGAGTTTCGCTAGCTAATTTAACGTGACCCTGTATCCTATCTACCAACACAATTCCAGAATTATTGTTATTAATTCCAACAGTGAATTTAATATATTTTCGGTTATAAATGTGGATGCTGGAACGTCTTCATTACTTGTAATCTTTTCACCCTACGAATCTTTCCCATAATATCACCAGGTTATTGGTTTCCTTTAAGCCAAGTCAGAGGTCCATGGGCGGCATAAAAATTCTGTCACCAGGTTGGTCACTAACCACACAAAAAAAAAGAAAGATTGGTTACCTTTAATAATAATAACAGTCTTATCATTGTTCCCATATCGTGCAAAGGTTCACCAACCGGGGATTGTCCTTGAGTACACTTGCATAGTGCGTACAGGCATGATCGTCGCTTGGTGCCTCATTTCATTACAAGCATCAAAAGGGGCGTCTTGCTCCCCAGAAACCCCATCACCTGTTTTTCCACTTAAAAGTTTATAATACTTTTGTACCCAGTAAGTACTCAATTTGTACATACTTTAAAAAAAAAGTACCTTGAAAGATTAAGAGTACAAACACTTCACTTTTATTACGCTGTAGAGCATCTCTCCAGCAACCCCAAATTAAAATAAGTTATATAGTATAGTAGTTAAAGTATTAAAATAAGTAGATGCATATTGAATTAACAAAGAAGTGTTTGAACTTATTCTGGGGAGCATAACGTCAAACGGTCCTCTGCGAGTTAGCTTCGGCCCCTCGTACATCCAAGAGTCCAGCCATGCTATTCTGTAAACATCTCATCGTGAAAACTTGGGTGAAGTGAGCGTGGAGTGAGCTGTCATTCCACAGGGACTGACACTATTGACAGCTCACTCCACGCTCACTTCACCTAAGTTTTCACGGTGAGATGGTTACAGAATAGCACGGCAGGACCCCAGGATACCGAGATATGTCAAAGACAGTCTATTATTAATGTAAAAGGGTTTTAACAAAAGTTGTGATTTATAAGTGATGCGAAATGTTGTATATTTTGTGAAAGTATTATATTGTAGTTTGTGCTAAGATTAGTCAAAATAATTCTATTTTTGTAGACATTATACGGATAAATGTGCCATTTTAGAAATGTTTGAGTCACAAAAATATGGTCACAATGAAATAATTTTGTTATGGACAGGATACAACATTTTGAGGAGTAAAAATAAAGTAAGAAACCATGATATGCCAGGACGTGGGTGAAGATACAGATTTTTTTAAGCTGAGCTATGAGAATTTATCTAGTTCATTTTATCGTATTTTTTATGTTTGAAAAAATAAAACGACCATAAAGCTTCGTGCAGACCAGCGCGACGCGACAGCGCGACGCGACACCGGTTATTGTTATACCGTCAAGTTTTCTTAGAAATTGTATTGTTCGAGTCGCGGCGCGGCGTCGCGTCGCGCTGGTCTGTACGAGCTTTAATACCGTATTGCAGCGCTAGTTGCCGAATTGTTAAAAATATTAAGTTTTTTCTTTCATTTATTTATTTTTGCTTGCGTCTCTACTTAGTTCTCACCATATCATGGCATACCTTTGCGAGTTTTTTTTACAAAGACGACCGAAAAGTGTTGTTTTCCTACCAATTTATATTTAAATAATACGTAAAATAATTAAAGTTACCATTTTCTCTGTCTTCAGCATACAATGCATTTTATTTATTGTTTAATTTATTATAATTGAAATAGTGAAGCATTTTGTGATAGCGTTTTAGTATAGAAGTCTCAATGTGAAGCAAATGTTGAACATATCTGATTTATTGAAAATAAAGAAAATATTTCATTATTTTGTCGTTTTGTGTTTTGTCCTTTGGCGTTCCCAAATTATTTGCTCGATTTTTAAACAGTTGCGATAAAGCAGTGAGTGAATGAATAAAACCACTTCTAAGATCTCTCCCTCCTACTGAGTAACTCACATAACTACTTTCCAAATTACATTTTTGCAATCTGCAGGTCAGAGTCAGGTAGTATATGTTGATCAAAATATAAATTCGTGGCTATAACAAATATGTATTAACATAATTATAACCACCAGAATCATCAATAGATCTCTCTAAGTTAAAAATGGTCTCAAATTCATAAAAAAGTCATTCAATGGGTTAATTTGAAGTGTTGTATTGATGATTTTAATCATTATTATTCTGTAAATGTAATGTGTTACGGTCGCAAATCATATTTTTATCAACATATCTAACAACCTGATCCGGACCAGCTAATTGTAAAAAACCTAAGAAAATTTGAATTTCGCAGGCTACCTTTGCGGATCCACCTAAAGTATAATGCAGTAAACGTAGGTGATAGGCCAAACTAAAGCCCAAACAATGATGAATTATTTTGAGACTGTTTCAGACGTCTTATCGACATACCAAATCATTCATAAGTCATAAAGTCACAGGGCCTACAACCACCTCTGATAACAGTATTATTTGTATCTTACTTGTGTGGGAAAGAGATGGAGCCATACTGGAAGCATAGCTAAGACACAGTATAATAAAGTAACAGTATTATTATATCTCGGGAGTGACCTTGAAATAATTACCTACGGCCGCTCGGTAGATAAACTCACTCGATACTGTTGCGTACTGATATACTTACACTGAGATTTCGAAGCGCGTCGTTTCGGCCATTTTCTATGAAGATACAGGTATCGGCGCGGTTTAATAGGTCTGACCTTGATTGTGCTGAAGTCTATTTTTGGGTCTGTTTGGCGGGGGAGTGAAATGCGACGCGGGAAACGGCGGGCGCCAGCGACTTATTGGTCAATCAATCGCCTTCCCCTGTTATGCGTGCATGGACACATGCGCGAATCTCCCCAACACTTTCTCCGAGAGCTCTGAAACCGTGCCGGTATCTGTATAATACTGTTACTTATTTATACTGTGGCTAAGACGTGGTGGTAAACCCCAGAAAATACAACGAGCAAAAATCGGCGATAACACATCGAGTTTCTTAAATTACGACCTAAACCGTTATCGGAACTGATAACATCCATTGATTGAACAGTCTAAAATGTGTGTTCGTTTCACAAAGTCATGAAATTGGTCCTGCTGTTGTGTTGTCTCATCATATTCTGCGAGGCGATCGTCAATCAGAACAGCAAGGTGGAAAAAGGTTCGTCGAAATTAAAACTAAGCAGGTATTTTATTTAAGTAGAAAGTTTTGGAAATATATAAATTATAGGAAGTCTTCGACTATGGACAAACATAAATATCCGACCAGCCTTTGTATGTCGCGTCAGTGTGTGTGTTGAGAACATCCGCTGGTGTGGATCCCGGCGGTGTTATACAAGGGGGGCGGGGTTATTTTTGACCTAGGACGTCTAGTTTTTGAGTATTTGCGATAAAATTAACAAGGGGTCGGTCAAATCCAGGCGTCGCCGCGCCAGCACGCTTAGCGTGACCATAATAGAAATTGGTTTTGTCGACGGAAGAATAGACAAAATGACAGATAAACAATGAAAGAAAAGACAAAATGATCAAAAAACCCGTAGATAACACGTGTCTATGGTTCTCATGCTACGCGTGCAGGTAGTCAGTACTGCCTGCAAGTTACTTTATGAATGGAATTATCCCACGAGAACGTATGTAGATGTCCCACATCCAAATCTGTTCAGCCGTTTAAGCATGTAAACGTAACAGACAAACAGAGCGACGGACAGACAGTTACTTACGAATTTATAATATTAGTATGGATGGATTATAAACTGACAATATAAAATTTTATGTCCAGGTCCACGAAAAAAAAAATTCACTGAAGGCGTGGAATTCAACAATATATCCCGATCGACTCTTTTGAAAATCCTATCGGCTTTTGAAGAAAACATTCACAAGAACCTGATGAAGAATAAATTGAAGCCGGTATTCACAGCACAGTTCGCTAACAATCGATATACGAGACCTTTTATCTATCCAAATATCTTCGAAGCAGCTAAAGGCGAAATTAATCCTTACTAAACCAAATATTTTCTCGTTTCTCTATCATGAATCTCATTCACTTATTTTAATTTAATTTTTATTCAGGACAAACACTAACAAATTATTATTAATATTATTTATTTATTTACTTTCATACATGATTACATTTTTAAATATTTCTCACACTAAAAAAAAAAAAAAAAGTAGAGGTATTCAATTATTATTATTAATATTTTTTTCATCTTATATAAGTCTGTAGCCATAATAACAAATATTAACAGCATTGATGTGTTTTGGCAGTTAGAGGTAAGATAGCCAGCCGTGCTATTCTGTAAACATCTCACCGTGAAAACTTGGGTGAAGTGAGCTGTCAATAGTGTCAATCCCTGTGGAATGACAGCTCACTCCACGCTCACTTCACCTAAGTTTTCACGGTGAGATGATTACAGAATAGCACTGCTGTCGGCTATCTTACTCGCTGATTTACCTGGAATCCTTTCCTCTGTAGGTGTGGATTCCGGGTAAAGCTAGCTTCCACTTCACTTACCATCAGGTGAGATGAAGACCAAGAGATAAAGACTTGAGGTTAAAAAAAACAAAATGGAGTAGGTAAAATGTGGCCGCTTGTTCGTTATTGTTATACTTCCCTAGATTTATACGATGCCCGAATGAGGTGAAGTGCACAATGTTCAAGGCATACTGTCAATCGTTTTTTCGAGCACCTGTAGGGTCAGCTGTACTCAGCGGATACTCAATGCCCTACGTGTACAATTTAACGCTTTTTTGAAAGTTGTTGCGGCTGCCGAGATAGTGTGTTGTTCGTCTGGTATCAAGGTATGTTTACGGAAGCTCAGATTGATGGCTTGCATGCTATCATGAGAAAGAAAGCGGCCTCCTTATTGCACCGTATCCGAGTAAGCTCCAACAACATTCTGAAAGTAATAGCCGACAGGTTAGACGGTATTCTCAGGCATAGGATTGCACTCCACGTATCAATTTCATTAAGTAGTTTTTTTTTGTGTTTACTAACATAATTCTTAAGTACTTACTAACACAAATATGGATGTATGTATGTCTAAAATACAGTCATTATAATAGGTCTTTACCTATGAAATTGCCGTTTTGTATGAAAAAATACAAACCCATACGTACTCATATTCCATAATTACTCGAATTTTTAACGTATCCATGATGACGAAAAAGATTGAAATGCGATGAAAATGTAACACTAATCAATAAACAAATAACTATGTACTTTTGGAAAAAAACATCCATGTTTTTAAAATAAAATTAATTTTAAATTAGAATTCTTAGCCAAACAAAATTTTTTTGATTTGAAATGGCCAGTACTGCAGAACGGCAATTTCATAGGTAAAGACCTAATTATAATTATCTACAAATCCTAATATACCCGAATCGTAATAATTGTTTTGTAACTGTTGTAATCTGGCTAGAGTGCTACAAGTATCTTTTGGCGCCTGAATGACATGGACAGGGGGGCGTGGTCGTTAGGAAACATTTGTGAAATTGTCACAGAAATTGTATTGACAAAACAAGACGTCGGCGTTAGTTCCGATTTTGGCCACGCGCCAAAAAAGCCTTATAGCGGTGTTTGTAATTCAGATAAAAAAAATCATAAAACAGAAAAGAGCGAGTTTGATAAACGTATACTGCTTCACACCTGTAGCCACAACAATCGTCATAGCGAATTACCACGTTTCAGACATCTGATAAAGAAACACGGAAGCAAACAGCCCTGAGAAGAACTGACACCACGTTTTGACAAGCCGTTAAAGAAACAGGAGTAGCCACAATTCATTATGGCACACTACCACGTTTTAGACATCTGACAAAGAAACACCAGCCCTGAGAAGAACTGACACCACGCTTTGACAAGCCGTTAAAGAAATAGGAGTATCAGGATTGCAAATGCCACACGCCAACATCGTGTTCTCCAGGAACACTAGGATTGTCAAACTTCGGTTCGCGGCGTTTTCCTATCTTCTATCGCCGCGCCCGATAAGTTCACAAACAGATCTTCACACGACGGCGGCCGCCTCGGAAAGGAAGCGCGGATTACTAGACACCCATACTTATGCCTTCAGCGCGCACGCCGCGCCGCGCTCACGAACACACAGGCGACACCGTGCGGAAACCATCTCACAACAGTCCGCTGTTGTGTGATTGGCTAAAAATGCATTATTCTCATTCGTTATATTTTATGTAAATGCTGGATTAATTTAATGTACAACTTTTTATTGGTTAGGGCATATATTGTAAATAGTATATAAGTCGCGTTATTTTACCAAAATATATCTTTCACATTATACATCAACGAGTATTTTCTTCAACCTTCTGATACACCAAGAAGCCTCTAAACACCCATAAGCTACTGATTGCTAACATTTATTACTACTACTGGTACTATAAAATCCTATTTTTCTAGTGGTGAAGCACGGGCGGGCGTTTTTGGGAAACTGTCTTATGTAAATTTGACGTTCGAAAAGTGCTGATTCTCAGTCTAGTTCCAATAAATTACGATGCGCGGTATAAAATTACTTTTATAAGTCTTTTTTTAAATCTTTGACATGCTGTAAGTAACTTTGGATTACCCCTTGGGTGCAGCGACTGCCTCTCACATTCATGATTATCGAATATTAAACAGCTACTACAAATGAAATTTAATCGGGTTAAAATTAGTCGCAAAATCGAGCAGTACCTCGCCTACTAACACATTGACATAAAATATATAGCTTTTTTAATAGACAATTTATTTCTCCTTCATTACAAATTCAACTTTTTTGTATAATCCATTAGACGGGCCAATCCCCGAGACAATCCACTAAGCCAATCCATTAATTTGCTTCATCAATGGCTTGAGGACGATCCAATGCATCAGTCTCTATTTACACGATGCTATTATTGGATTCGCTAAAGTTACGGTTTCCTTATAGAAGAGCGATGACAGCTTACGCAGCGTCCGCAATTTATCGGCGAATGACGTCACTGATACGTAGATATGAAAGTAAGTTGAGACTGGAGAGCGTTGTTGACACCGTATAGCAAACCCCGCCCCCCAAAGATTTAAATCGCTCGATTTGCCCTCACCGTGCTCAGTCACAAGAAAAAGTGTCTATACTGATATGAGTGAGCTCGTGAACATTATTAAATACTTAGCGTTTCCATGACAAACAAGTATAGTCACTGCGTCATTGTGTATCAGAGGTGTCAAAACGAAACAGCAACGCGACTATCTTTTGACGCGGTAGGCGGTAGGGCGAATCTATCGATTTAAATCTTTGCCGCTGTCATAACTTTCATGACAGCCGGCGCTGTGGCCGTCAAGTACGGCCACCGCTCTTCTAGAAAACCTTAGCTTTAGTGGATTGTTTCGGGGGCTGGCCCGTCTAAATAGTTCCTAATGTATGCCAGACACTTGTAGATACACAAATTCTGTCAAAATTACAAAGAATATTGTTGACATTGTCACAAAAATACTTCCAAGTGTTTGGTAATGTGATAAACTCATAAAGTGAAAATCACAGAGGTGTTATTAAAGTCCTGCGGGTGCCCTTGGACTAACGGGATATTGGCAAAATTGTGTTGACCTCTCCCCAAATTTATTTAGCAAGACTAAAAATGCAGTAGAACTAGGTATTATGTTGACCTATTCAGACAGGGAAATTGAACTTGACCCAGGAATTGGGACAAAAACTGCCCGAATTCAGTTGCTGTATGGAGCTTGGGTGACCATGACACATATAGCTATCGGCTTAGCATTTGGATTCGCTTCGGTTCAGATACCGCAGCTATTGAGTACTGACTCTGAAATACCTATCACAAGGAGTGACGCATCTTGGATCGGTAAGTGTGATTGCTCACGCATCTTGGATGGGTAAGTGTGATTGCTCACGCATTTTGGATGGGAAAGTGTGACTGCTCAAGTATCTTTACTTTAGTATATCTTTGTTCGGCCGCAGCTGCTTCGTAAAGAAAATTATTTAATGGATTTTTTGTCAATTTTAGGCAACATACATAGTAGAGAATCCAAACTAGGAACGAACTACACCCATCTGTTTAATGGATGAAAAGTGTTTTAAGTCAAATTCAGTATGTTTGAGAATATATCGCGAGTGGGTTGCCAAAAAAATTCGTAGCCAGACTATGATAAAAATTGAAAAAATTACTTTTTTTTAAACATTGCAAGATGAAACGCCGATTGAAAGAACTTTTCAAGGAGAACGTTTGGTACTAACTCGACTTATGCCAATTGTTAGTCAATTCGGAGTTAATGACCTAAATACTTGGTCACCTAAGTCAAGGAATGTTTGAGGCGCCCAATAGCCTTAGGTGATATACCAATGGATACTGCTTGTTAAGAGAAACATTGGTTAAAGTTTAAAGTAAGACGTAGTCGACAGAGCCTTGCTTAGCGGGGCTCCTATTACTGTGTGGTTTAAAAAAAAAAACATGTCATCTGTCAGAGATGGGGTACCCCAAGTCCCGAAATAAAATACTTTTCATCCATTAAACAGATGGGTGAAGGTCGTCTCTAGGTCGGATCTTAGACCAACAGTCTTCTCAGTTTGTTTTCATGCATGTTTATTATTTGTATGTGAACTAACATTAATAGCTTGAGCTATAACTATTGCCCATACATTACTCTGATTGTGCAAAGAATAATCTGTCTGAATTCATCCTTGGGCATAGCAGTGCTTCCACCAAACCAAGTAAAAATATAAAAAACAAACAAAGGCACAGCAGACAAGCTTAAAATTTTGAACACAATTAGTGTTTAACCTACAAAGCAAAGAAAAACTAAAACATACTACAATTTAAGTCCTGTTTTCTAGAAATATTAACAGCATAAGTAACTTTGTAATCCTATATAAATAATATGCGATTACAAAGTTACTTTTTCATTTAAAAAAATCGTCACTTACACTACGATTTGATGCTGAAAATCACGTTCAGTGCGTACGTCGGTCGCGTTCGCCATTTGTATGGAAATTCATTAAACGTTACAGCGCCGTACGCACGCGCACGATGCTACGCATGTCGTACGTCGGTCGACCGACGCGTTATGAAATACGTTCAACTGTAGAAGTTTGCACTGTTTGTCGGTCAGGAGAGCACTGGTTCCTACAAACTGACGGTCGGTCAATGCGTATCGCCACGATCAGGACCGATGCTACGCACTGACGCCGACGGTCGGGGAAGCATTGTAACCAACGTAATAACTATACTTAATCCTTTTTTATTTTCATTTCATGATCCAGCCAGTGTTCTGCTTTTATTTTGTCCTATTGGCTCTATGACCAGTGGCTTCGTAATGGACAGATTTGGACGTCGAATCATGCTTATTTTCAGTCAAGTAGCAATGTTCTCTGGATGGGTTTACACCAGTTTAGCGAAAACTCCAAAACAAATAATTATAGGTATGTAATTTATTTCAGTTTTTAGGAGTCGCTAGAGTTTTTAACATGTTAGATTATTAACAATATTTATTCAAATGCCAAACTTATAGTTAAAGTGCTACAAGAGAGTATGTGTTGTAGTGCCAAATCCATGATTCCTGGACTTAAAGGCGTTTATTTATAGCTTGAAGTTAAGTGACGTTCAAATGTCAAAAATGAATGGTTAAACAGTCGCTTATCATTGCTTAAACTTTAAGCAACGTTTATAAATAATCCCCAAAGTAGGTAATCCGTTCGGTAAACGTTAAGCCGGAAGAGGAGGGCACTTGTCTCTGCGCACACACTTTAGAGTCTGAACTCGAAACCGACCGCCACTATATTCATGACATGAAAGAAAAAGTGGCCATTATAGTATAGTAAACGTTTTACTATACTCCACCAGGATTGAAATAAGGAAAGTGTCCTGGACTAGGAACAGGAAGAAACTAAGGAAAGCCTTCGCGCCATTGTAACAGATGCATCCAACGTGTTTGGCACCCCGATAAGTGGCATCGAAATAAAAGATGTCTTGTAATACAAAACAAAAAAAACCACAATTACAGTTGATTTTATAAGTTATTTATTTATTAAAACTTTTCACACTCAAAAAAGTACAAAGGCGGACTTAATGCCTTAGGCATTCTCTACCAGTCAACCAAGGGTGGTGAAGAGATTAGATGGCAGGTGCTCTATTTGAGAGGAACAAAGAAAAAAATATTAAAAAATATATTCTAATGACTTATAACTAAAATAGATACAACAATACATAAATAGATTACAAACTACATACCCATACATACATACATATTTACTATAATATATACCTATATAAGTACAAACCTACCACCTACCTACCTGTACCTATATTCCTATGTAAGTTCAATTACCAAGGAATTTCATAAAAAAGTCTCGCAAGTTAATGCTAATAAGTAAAACAAGCTGAGTACAACACACCTAAAACTTGACGGACCCATCAAATCTATATACATAAATGTTAGAAAAACTTACGCCCAAAACTGAACGAATGTATTATTTAGCCCGCCTATTTGCTGAAAATACTTGTGACTGTACCTAAAATTACCCAGTAATAGTTTAAAAAAAAATTGGATTGTATTATGTTTATATTTAGTATACATTCAAATTTTTTATGACATTTGGTAATTTATTTTATTTGTTTTCTTCTCTAATCTAAAAACATGTATCTCACGTTTACGCCTCTGTGATCACATTTAGGTCATTATTTTGTCTCACACTATTGTAATTTTAATTTTATTTTACAGCAAGAGCAATAATTGGCGTAGGTTGTGGCATGGCCATGGGCCCTCCGAGAATTTACTGCACTGAAATATCCTTGCCAAACCTTCGAGGAGTTCTTGGGGCGTTTCCCAATGTGGCCGTATCCATAGGAATGGCTGTGCAGGTATTGTTTATCTTAAATCAATCAACTCATTCTATCGCAGTCCACTACTGGACATAGGCCTCTTCCAGGCTTCACCACAACACCCTGTTCTCCGCATCCAGTCTGTCCCAGCCACCTTTTAAGGTCATTGTCCAAGATGGGGGTCGTCCCGCACTACACTTGCTGATACGAGGTCTCCACTCCAGGACTCGCCTGCTCCGCTGGCCATCAGTCCTTCGACAAACATGGCCAGCCCACTGCCACTTCCTTGTTTACTCTGCAGGCTATGTTGGTAACTCCGGTTATTTTCTGGATAACTTAATTTGTATATATACTATTACAATTATTGTTTGTCTACTTACTTTTATGCAATTGTAATAAATGAGAATTTTGCTAATATCTGTTATGCTCAGAGAGAATGTTTTAATGTGGCCTCTATCAGAGCAAATAATTATAAGAAGTTAAATAAAATATAACAGGTTTGGTAGATCCTTAGTGCGCAAGTCCGACACGCACATGGCGGATGCATGAACAAACTGACAGCTGCGTACGCTGCGGCGCAGGCACATGCGACGCAGACATGTGTCTGTACTGGTCTGCGTCTCGTTGTAGTGCCGGCGCAGATTTCTACGCGACGCGTGCAGGTCGTCACTTGTTTTTTATCACTGATTCATAATTTTGTTTAAAGACAGATTTTTTGTTCAGCTAGGACGAATGTGTCTGTGTAGCTGCGTCGCAGCATGTGCTCGCAGCCTATGTCTGCTTCGCCTGCCCTACCCTGCAAAATCTGTACTGTCCTGGCTGCGTCACTTGCGTCTCAGCATACGTTTAGCCTAATCGTCAGTTGCCTGCCTGGTCGAGGTTTAACCTTCAACAGTTTTTACACGGCAGTATATAATGTGTTTTTATTCTCTTTTACCTCTTTCAGGCTGCACTCGGCAAATTCTTACATTGGAAACACGTCTGCTATGTCTGCTGCATCTTCACATTTGTAAACTCCTGTTCATATACCATGTTACCTGAAACTCCTTACTTCATCCTGCAAACTAAAACCACGGAGGAGGCACGAGCCAACCTAGCGAAGTTCAGGGGTCCGCAGTACAATCTTGATAAAGAAATGGAGCAACTTATAGATTTTAAACAGTTTAACAACATTCGTAAGTAGGTTGTATTTCTTATCATTTATTTAATATTTTGAAAACTGCTAAGTGTAGGATTTAAGGCGTTTGTTTCTGAAGGACGGGTTTGAAACAATGTTTATTATTATGACATAATAATAAACATTGTTTCAAACATGTTTCTTTTCAAATTCATAATGTACTTGTAATCGGATTTAAAAAAATACACTACGAATGTAAAAATAGGTTACTTTATTTCGGAAGTCGGTGTCTTTGGTTTTGTATTTTCTTTTTTTGCCACTGACTTCCTTTTTATTTAGGTATAGCTTTGGATATGAGTAAAAACAGTATATTCATATAATATGTACGGGAGTACGGCGGGCTGTATATATTGTAATTCCTTGTATTATATGCGTGCGCGGCTCCCGCTCCCGGCCCGCTTCGCGCCCGACTCTCGCACGCTTTTCGTGTGCTGTACAAGGAATTACAATATATACAAGCACGCCGTACTCCCGTCCCGACACGAACCCGCTTTGTGTGTCTGTTGAGCTTAACAGTAGCGCTTACGACCACTAGATCAACGAGGATTATTTAAAAGAGTGTCCTTGGAGTTTCTTGCCCGTTCTTCTCCATGAAGATCTACGTTTTGGAACTGGGCAACTAGCTTCAACTTTCTGACTAACTGACCGACTATTTGACAATTCAAAAGTGCCTGTAAATGTTTTAATTGAAATAAATGCTTTGAGTTTGAGTTTGAGTTTGAGGCAGTCATATTAAGCGTCGTGCAGACCGGCGCGACGACGCGACTCTTACAAAACCATTTCTAAGAAAACTTCACGGTAGAACAATTAGCGGTATAGCGTCGCGCGACAAGTCGCGCTAGTCTGCACGAGCCTTTAGTCACATTCATAACCAAAGTTACCATTAAGGATGAAAATTCATCCCCCAAGGGAGATAAGTAACAATAGGGGATGAAAGTTTGCATGGAAATTCGTCGTTTTTGTCGATGGGATATCCCATTGGCTTGTGTCTCTATAAAACATTTCTATTTTGTGATACATTCTTGTACAGGTTAACATTTGTCGAAAATATGGGAGCGGTGTTTAGTAAAGCGTCGTGCAAGCCTTTCTGTTTAATTATTATTTATGTTTTCATCGGACAACTTGCCGGCAACTCCGCCATTATGTTTTGGTCTATAGAACTGTTGACGGTAAATTAATTAATTATCTTACTTATTTTTGCTATCTTTGTGATAAATACCATCTATTTACCGCATTTTGAATTTATTTAGGCCTTATCTTCATTGGTCGGTGAACGTTTATACAGAAAGTGTGCAACGTCTAACTAGTGAACTAAAATATTGATTATGCTATGCGATCTTAATATCATAACACCGAATATTAAGTTTTAGATGTAAAAAAAGTATTTGGAAACTTTCCAAATGCCTTTTTTACACCTAGAACGGTTACAACATCAAACGAATTTGATAAATTTTAGTTCACTAGTTAGCCATATTTCTTATTATCATACAGTAATATTGCCAAATTAATCATAACAGGTCAATATTTGACAGCTATTTGCGATGTTGCCAACTTTTTGGATGAACGCTCTTACATCCTCGCGAGAAAATGTCGTCTTTGTGTGACGAAAATGTTGTGACGTGTTATATTTATTTCCGTTTACGAAAAAAACCGAAAACACTACTGGCGACATCCGTACATTGAAAAAAATACAATATAATTTCAATAAAAACGCGTGATGCGTCTCTGTAAAAACCGAGCGGTCACTGGATGTTTCTAGATTCGGTATACCAAAACGATCCCACCCCACTCCCGCGCATATCGAGACAATCAGGAAACGCTCATTCAGATAATTATAGACACTCGGCGAGCTTTCGGTACCGGGTAGGGTATACTGAGCATGCTGATCCCGCTGACGCACCGACCAATGAGTAAAGGGCCAAACTCGTAAGGCCTCGTGCATGACGAGAGTAAATCCGCTATTGTCTTCTTTGATACCACGATAATCTTGAAACAAACGCTTATCAAAACCATAGTTCTGCCTTTGTTTAAAACTGAATTAAATTAGAAGCTATTTAACCGTTTTTTTTAGGCTGCAAACTCATCAATCGATGTGTATGCTGGTAACATTCTGGTGACCCTGACTAGAGTGTTTATGGCCATCACCACATCTATACTCCTTTACAGAGTTGGCAGAAGACCCTTGGCATTAAATTCAGGTTATATTTTACAAATATGATTCTTAACTAGCTTTTGCCCGCGACTTCATTCGCGTGGACGTCTTAAGACACCAGAATATAGAAAAAGCAGATTTTTTCAACGTCAGATATCTTTTATCTACAAGTTAGTAGGCTGAAGTACTTACACTTACACTTAGTAGGTTCAACGCCGCCAGCGTGCTGTTAAGAGCGTTCATCCAAAAGCTTGGCAACGTCGCAAATAGCCGTCAAATATTTACCTGTTTTGATTAATTTGGAAATAATACTGTATGGAAATAAGAAATGTGGCTAACTAAGTTACTAGAATATTGATTATGTTATGCAACTGTAACATTGAATTTGATGTTGTACCCGTTTTAATATTCGGCGAAATATTCGGTGTTACAATATTAATTATTGCATATCATAATCAATATTCTAGTAACTTAGTTAGCCACATTTCTTATTTCCATACAGTATTATTTCCAAATTAATCAAAACAGGTAAATATTTGACGGCTATTTGCGACGTTGCCAACTTTTTGGATGAACGAGCGTTCATCCAAAAAGTTGGCAACGTCGCAACAAATGGAATTGAAAAAAAAATTATTGCGAACTAGAATATTAATAATAATGAATTACAATTATATCACTGAGTTTGATGTTGTAACCGTTTTAGGTGTAAAAAAGGCATTTGAAAAGTTTCCAAATACTTTTTAACATATAAAATGAAATATACGAATATTTCGTTTAATTATTGCATTTCATAATTATTTTAGTTTACTAGTTAGCCATATTTCTTATTTACATACGAAATAAATCACCAAATTAATAGCAACAGCGAAATATTTGACAGTTATTTGCGACGTTGCCTACTTTCTGTATAAACGCTCATAAGATAGTATTGCATGCTTAGGCCCGTATTACAGAACCTCACTCAAAACTCAAGCGTTACTTATGACTCGTTTAAAGCCTTTTGATTGGTTGAAACTAGTTTTAAGTAATGCTTGAGTCTTGAGTGACGTTCTGTAATATGGGCCTTACTTTGGCTAACTAACCCCTATTAAGATTAAATTATGTATTTTTTTCTGTGTGTTAAATAACCCAAATTTTCTAAACAATCTAATTCTATTTCATGTATTTTTTCAGCTATCGGAGTGGCTGTCGTCTGCTTTACATTAGGAGCATTCCTAATAGACTATGATGAACCAAGTGTGTTACCTCTAATATGTTTTATACTGTATAATGTCTTCGCTAGTTTAGGGTATTACTCCTTACCACATCTCATGGCTTTTGAATTATTTCCGTTACAAGTAAGTAATCGTTTTTGGAAAACAATACGTTTCATCGCCATACGACGTACAGGAAAAGTACCTATTTTGAATATTGAAAAAAAAAAAAAACTTGCATACAAACTTTTTTTTAAATGATTAGATTATGCACCTTACCATGGCTCTGAGACGCCCTGTATAAGATATTTACCAGTTACAAGGTGAACGTCAGAGCAGATCCAGGTAGTTAGGCTATGGTCTCCTATAAACGCCGTCGGCCGCTTAAAGCGTCACGCCGTACGCTGCTTCACGATGCGTACTATAGAAATGTACTGTTGTGTTCTCTTTCACACGCGAAATTATTATAGCTATTGAATGGTATAAAAAAAACTAAAAGGGCGTATCTCAGAGATACCGCCTTTCGGCTTAGCAGGGCTGTATAGAGGTCGGACGAAAGTGTATGTAAAATGGAAAAGGGTTGGAAAGAACGCGAAGGGTCCACGGCCCTCCCAATCAGCGTTGATTCCTTTTTGAGCATTCATTGTTGACTTGATTGCTGATATCACCCTGCATATACCATCACAGATTGGCGATCATAAGTTTGTCTTTACTGACGTCGAGTATTCCGTCAGTAACGACAAGCTAGGAGTTAGATTACTAGGTAGGTATATTATAGCAATAACAGCCATACGATTCTGTAAACATCTCACCGTGAAAACTTGGGTGAAGTGAGCTGTCAATAGTGTCAATCCCTGTGGAATGACAGCTCACTCCACGCTCACTTCACCTAAGTTTTCACGATGAGATGTTTACAGAATAGCACTGCCCATGGGCATGTGACCGCCCATATTTTTCTGAATATTCATGAAAAATTATCGATAATTAACTTTAAAATGGGGGGTCTACCTTATTTTTTTTTAATGTTAATGTCCCCCCATTCTAAAGTTAATTTTCGAAAAAAAATACATGAATATTCATGAAAAATTATCCAAATGTCCGATATTATTGGCTTGATTTACATTCTGTTTATTATTTCTAAAAGCTTATGAGTTATTTTATCGGATTAACTAACATCTTTTATTAATATCTGCCGACTATAAAAAAAAAAGGGACGTGAAGTAATTTTTTTCAAAAAATTCAAATAAAAAAAGTGTATTGGCAATAAAATAAAACGGGGATTTGGAAAAAAAATTAAGGTAGACAGGTAATTTTAGAAAAAAAAATACGTGTGGCACTCGAGGACTGCCGCGGTAAAGCTATTGCATAGCATATATTCAAAAATAAGAAGATAATATTGTTGATTTAAAATATTTTTTTTAAAAAATACCCCTATACCCCCCCCCTAAATCGCAAAATTTACACAACCGTCAATGACGTCTGCCCTCACGCGTCTGCCCGCGTTCGGGTCGCGCACTCGGCGATCGCGCGTCATTGCCTATCCCGCCCCCCACCCTCGTTCTGCGCGCCCGCCGTCGACTCATCGCAGGTCATTCTTATCGTTCTAACTTTTAAAATATTAGTCCAAATTACTTAGTGTAAAAGACAAATTTTATCTACATTAAATACCGAAAGCGATGAAGGTATTTATTTTGATACGAATTAACTAAATACTCTAAAATATGCAACTTAAAAAAAGTATTCAATTTAAATGTATTTATAGCTCACTATTTTGGCTATAATGGCTTCCACATAAAAGGTAGATATATGCTGTCGCGGACTTTTATTTAGAACTCTTTAAGACAAACAACCCCACAATACATTCTTTTCATGTAACTCCAGCGGTTTAGGCAGCGCACGCAAAGATAGATCTCAGAGGGCAGGATTTTTTCCGACTTACTGGATACTTATCGTTATATTATGGCTAAATCACATAAAATCTTTATAAATTGTAGCCTATGTGTTATTCTGATATATAAGCCACATTACTGTAAAGTTTCATTAAAATCCGTTCGGTAGTTTTTGCGTGAAAGAGTAACAAACATCCATCCATCCATCCTCACAAACTTTCGCGTCAGGTTTTTTTTTCGTTACGGAATTTCTACATTCGGTCGCCGCGCTCAGAGTCTCCGATAAAAGCTATGCAATAGCTTAAAAACATAAATATTCAGAAAACTACGGGCGGTCACATGCCCATGGGCGGCGTTGTAGGTATAAGTAATCTGTTATTACAGACTCTTCTAGATTTTTGCCTACATCGAAACGTGAGAATCGTACGTTTCGATTTAGGCAAAAATCTGTAATAATAATATAATATCATGGATTCAGAGCTTATGCAACAGGCATCACAATGCAAACTTATTCATGAATTTTATTTATTGAAGACCATGAAGTTATCAACTTAAATATTTTAATTAAAATATTCAGGTTCGAGGGATACTCGGTGGCGCATTAGTTTCTATACATAGCCTTATAATGTTTGCCAGTACTAATGTGCAACCCTTTGTTGTGGACTTTTTAGGCGTGGATTACATGTTTGTAACATTTGGTGGATTTTCCTTAGCGGGTAAGTAGTTATGACCAGACAATAGGTGAGTTTGTTCTCTGTAAAACATCTACACTCTCTGGTCGTTTTATTTACAGGTACCGTTTACCTCTACTTCTATTTGCCAGAGACAAGAGACTTGACGTTACAAGAAATAGAAGAATACTACAAAGAAATTCGACCTACGCTGGTTTCCCAGAGGCGTAGTATGCTTAGTCAGTCAGCAATGCGGATTAGCCCCAGAACCGAATCTAATTTGTTAAAAGTTAACCGCGACTCTCACAGCTTAATGTCCTCCAAAACTTCTATGCTTGCTAAATTAGAGGCAAAGAGACAACTAGCTATGCTACAACAAAGAGAAAGTCGTACAGAACTTGAAAGTAGCAAACGTACAAAATCATTGGCCAGCAGAAAATTAATGGACAGTAATATTTCAATGGACAGTGGAAGATCACGTGTAATATTTGAAGAAAACGAAGACAAAGATATTGAAAGGATTAAAAGTACAAAATCAACTGACAGTAAAGAATCACGAAAAGATGGAAAAAGTAAAGAACCTAAAGGAAGCCGTAAAGATGACAAGGAGACTCCTAAAGATAAAGATCAAGCAAGTACAAGTAGGAAAAATACTCAATAGGTACGAGGGTTATAGCGCTGTACCATGCCTTAGGAACGCACGCCCAGGTGCGCCAGCGTTTACGAATGAGCGGCCGGACGCCGTGAGCGTTGACGAAGGAGTAGCCTGCACTGCCCTTGTCACGCCGCGCATACCAAAGGCTCGATTTAGCGGTTTCGGTCAAACTCTACCAAGTATATTTACTTAAACATATTATTGGAATTTCCTGTGAATCACTTGCCGAGCGTGGTTTCAAAAGATTTACTGCCTACTCAAGACCCAACAGAAGCTAGTGGATAATCAGTCTGTGGTTATCACCACCGGTTTAGGTTGCGAAATGAATGAACAAATTGGCATATAAAACAGTGATTAGTTTATTATTTAGTACCTAAGTTTGTTTTGTAAGAATTTAAATAAATCTGTCTGGTTTCATTTGTGTTTTTTTCATATGAAACCTCAATAAGTCAGTTATCTTAACTACTACTTTATAGAGAAAAGATTTGTTTTTTTGTATGTTTGTTCGTAATGAATAAACTCAAAAACTACACTGGACCAAATTTGAAATTTTTTTCACCAGTAGAATGCTTTATTGTCCTTGAGTAAAATAGGCTATAATTTATAGAGATATCACGCGGGCGAAGCCGCTGGCGGAAGCTAGTGTATCAAAAATGACCACTGAAAATCAGCGCTGTCCTGTGGGTGTCCATAGCACAGCATCATGCTGAGTGGAAGCCTTCTTGTCACAGTCAATGACGTGCCAGCAGCTGCCGACTATTTCTGTTTTGTGCTCGTTATTGTATTTAAATATTGTGTTTCATTTTCTTATTTTCTACTCGAGTTTATCATCTTTTATTTATATGCACGTGTTTCTGTGACAAATAAACTTATTTTTCTTTCTTTCTTTCTAAATCTATAGAAATTAGAAGTTAAATTTAGTTTCGCGGGCTACTTTAGCGCATTGCTTTGTGCTTACCTTAAGATATATTGCTGGGTGCTCCACTTATGTCTTCTTCGCCAGTTTCTCCATGCCCGTTTACCATAAGTAAGTATCTAACGTTACTTAGTCCAGCTTAGGACGGGCGATTTTTTCCCACGGTGATTTTATTTTCGTGCACTGGATTTTCGACGCTCTGCTCAGCGCCGAGAGTTGAAAATCCAACAGTGTGTTTTGTCAATGTGCTGGGACGAGAGTGCGACCCAGCGCGATGGATTCTCAACGCTCGGCTTAAGAACAGGCACTCTAAAGACGATTTCCACGCAAGCTCTGCCCCCACGCACTCCGCTACTCACTATGCGGTAAACGCTAACACATCAGTAATAAAGTTGAATATCGCGTGCGCTCTTTGATCGTGTTCGAGCACGGAAATAAATGGCGTAAATCTCAATTCTTATTTCGTTTATAACTAAACTAATAATTGATCTAGAGAAAAAATATCTTGTGGTTGGATAATAAACTATATTATTTTACTGTGAATACTAATTTTTTAGATATAAAAGCCCAGTTTTTGATTTTATTTAAATAATCCTTTAAAAAAGACATGATTTTCGAATAAAAAATGAATCGAGCGAAAATGTTACAATTACGTAACTGTCTTGTACATGGAAAGAAAAAGATCCAATAAATCATATACTAAAGTTCCAGTTTGATTGTATGCGTGACTGTTTCAGAATATTAATGCAAATTAACATACAATTTAGGGAGCCTCCTCTTAGAGTTGAAAGTCCAACAATTTGTTTTTTCAACGTGTTGGGACGAGAGTGCGTCCCAGCGCGATGGATTCTCAACGCTCGGCTCAACACCGAGAGTTAAAAATCCAGTGCTCGAGAAAATACGATATTTTTATGTCCCTGCGAACGTGGGCTTACGGTGCATCTTCAGTTTACTTATTCTAGAATATTACCTAATCTGCGTTGACAATTTATTTGCCAAACATGTAAACAAACACGAGTTTTAGGAAAAACAACTCTAATGGCTTCACTTATGATTCAGTTTGCGCTACAACTTCAGTCTAAAATCAACTTTATTTACACATGCACAAAGTTGATGTCTGTTTAAGTAGAAATAACATCAATTGGAAACAAGAATTTCAATAGACCTTATGTTATGATGTTCTTAAAAGATAAATTGCAGCGTTCATTTAATTTGTTAATTTATTAATGTACACAAAATAAAAAAATACATCATTTATTAACATAGAAAAGCTCAAAAGTACAACTGGCATTTCAACTGACAACACTAGGTCACGCGTATTTCTCACGGTCAAGGTCAGATCCGTCGTCACAAATGCCAGCATTACATTACTTAAGTTACATATTAGCAACAGCTTGAACAACTTTCTCAATGATATCAATTCCTTTCTTAAATATGTCTATATGTATTTTCTCGTCGTGGGCGTGTAGTAGCATCGGGGTGTTCATGAGTGGAGAGAAGCTGATTGCTGGGATACCTTGACGGCGAACGTAACGCAAGTCCGTTGCGCCTGGGCAGGTCACACAGCGTATTGAGAAGCCCCTGAGGAAATAAGCTTAGATATGAAAATGTTGATGACCTATTGGTTGAATAATACACACATACATAAACTCATACCTTCTTTCCTTGGAGTAGGCAGAGACTACAGAGTGCCACCATACTCCTTTCATACTCCTTTTGCCTCGTTTACATCCATAATCTGTACCCTAATTACGTAATACACGATCAATCAGAATCTGAATCGTTTTGAAACAGATTGCTAATCCATTGCTTCGTACGTTCGACAAAAAACTCTGCTCAACAACGTAAATAACACAATGAATGTTGTTGACCTGTCAAATTGAAACAGTTTAGTCGGAATTGTCAACGAAAATGTGTTGCGTAATTAGATAGCTGGTCATACACGCACGCCGGTTGCGAGTACTAACGCACCTGACCTTTCACCTTGGCTGAATAATTGAAGTATTTTTTGGACATTTCGGGAGTACTTATTCCTACTAGGTACTTATTTCGATAAGTCCCGTACACTACGTGAAAAGGGGATGGCCCAAGAATGTAACTACATAATCATATGCTGCGGCCGCATCTGCGTATATCGTGACGAAGCTTCGCACAGTGATACGATACACGCAGATATGACCAACCATTATCGGTTATCGTCGCGATAGTTCGGGCTGTGTAGCACTTATCGCCCGGGCAGCGGTACATAATAAACGTGGCGAAGCCGCTAATGTGCCCACCGCATTAGCGCGATAACTTTTTGGCGAGCAGAACATACGAAGCTTCGGCACGCATTGCCTTGTCACGATAGACGCAGAGCCGCAGCATTTATAGACAAAAAAACTTGACATATAAATTCTCATTCATTCACACGCACATACAAAGTCGGAACCAACGTGCCGCCATCTTGTTTTTCAATACAATTTCTGTGAGAATTTCACAATAATGTTTACCAAAAAACATCAACGTAATTCAGGCGCCAAAAAATCCTTGTAGCATACTAAACTAAATGCCATCATTTGCGTCTTAGCTTTTTGATACGATCAATATACCAGTCAACTTTAAGTCCAACTTACATATCAGCGACCACTTTCTTCATGACGTTCCAGAAAGGCATGCTGCCATCTATTTTGGTGCTCTTAACTTGTGGGTTCTTGACTATGTACTCGAAATCCACGCCTTTACCAGCTTCCTCGCACCATCTCGATATCTACAGATATTTAAGCATTATTTCTTAGGAATTAAAAAGCTTTGAAACTTCAAAGAGCCATTATCGATTTGAGTCCTCAAACCGCAGATTTTTTTATGGTTCCATAAAACTAAACGCACATTCCAGCTTTTTTTCATACGAAAAGGTGCACGCTACAGGCAAGCTTGCGGCTTGCCTGTAGCGTGTAGCGTGTAGCGTGCGTTGTATCACAGCAAAAGTATGTGGAATTTCTAGTTTTTATTTTATTCGATATACTTCATCAATTTTGAACGCCACATCTATTGCCCTTATGTTAAAGTTCCCACTGTACCTCGATTTACCAAAACTCTTAAGAGCGTTTATTCTGAAAGTTGGCAACGTCGTAAATAGCTGTCAAATATTTATTATGTTAACTTTGTAACTAAGTTACTAGAATATTGATTATGTTATGCAATTGTAACGTTGAATTTGATGTTGTACCCGTTTTAGGCATAAAAAAAGCATTTGGAAACTTTCCAAATGCTTTTTTTACGCCTAAAACTAAATATTCGGTGTTACAATATTAATTATTGCATATCATAATCAATATTCTAGTAACTTAGTTAGCCACATTTCTTATTTCCATACAGTATTAAGTAATTCCAAATTAATAAAAACAGGTAAATATTTGACAGCTATTTACGACGTTGCCAACTTTCAGAATAAACGCTCTTAAGTGTTTATTTGCAATGAAGAAACAGTTATGTGAACCATAGTGCAAAATTCAATAAATAATATTGAACCCTGTGACAATATTCTAGGTAGGTACCTAGCTTTACAATTTTTTAAGCAGGATCGTTTTTCTGAGTGGGAAAAGGTTTTATATAAGTATTACCTACCTACTTTTGCAGAAAATAAATATGGTTGTTTTAGAAAACTTTTAAAACAAAAACCTTTATGTGCATTTTAAAGCATACCGGTTTTTGCACGACCAAACAAAATCATAATTATGAGGCGCAAAAAAAATAAATTGCACAGTATAAAAATAAGATACTTTGACAGCATTCTGCGTTTTTAGGGTTTTCTCAAACTTATAGTTATCAGTTAAAATAGTTCTTTCCGCCTCCTGAAAAGTTGATAAAATCCACATACGGGTTCTGGTAAGTGCACCTACGATGTACGACAGTGAAGAGGGAGGATTTTTGCAATGATTTGCGTTGCGGCCCGGCTCGCCCCAATCTGTTAGGCTCAACACTGTCCTTCGTCTACTACATATCTATTAAGGTAAGGGGTGTCTCGCTGTTGATATCCTAGCTTTATGTTAATGATGAATAAACTACTTAAACATCTTAGTTTTTGTTTACCCTAGACCTCTTAAGGGGTCATTGTACTCATTATTATGAATAACTTTCATTATGGGACTGACGCTGAAATCTCGAATAAAAAAATCTGCTGTTCCCTATATTTATGTTCGTATATCTCGTCGAAATGTAGGGAACAACTGATATTTTTTTCGCGATTTCAGCGTGTTTCAAGGTTGTATATAGTACCATCCACGAAGGCGCGCCCCACTCCGCGACTACTGTACTGTAAGCTATACTTTGTATTGATCTGAACGGAGTGGGGCGCATCTACGTGGATGGCACTATCTATACCTACTCACCGTTCTTTCAAATTCATCGTGGTCTACGTCTGGAGCAATTCTTATGTCAAATGACACTGATAGCGTCTCTGGCAAGATATTAACTTGGACTCCACCCTAGAAAAGAAAAAAGTTCAATAAAATGACATGCGATTCATTATTCGATTTCACAATTACTAATATCTACTCTTTTACTGCGCATGAGCGTTTCTGAAAATGCTCTTAGGCATCCTACACACTTGGTCGTATCGGCATGATTCGGCGCGATTTGGCACAGCCTGGCGGCAAAATATAGGTACACGCTGAGATTTAATTCATTGGAAATATTTAACCACGTATTCTAACCATAATACTTCTCCATTTAGAACAACAATACCGAAAAAAAAAAAATTGTACCTACTTTTATAAAATCTTTATAAAATGAAATGTTTTTTTTTAAGTTGTAACACTTTAAAGGACAGTAAACAAGACACAATCAAAGTTTTATTGTTATGACGCCTATGGGCGTTTATGTCCTTCAAAGTGTTAGCTATCTTGTTTTTTATGTTTTTGGCCTAAATGAAGAAGTATTAAGGTTAGAATACGTAGTTAAAGTATTGCCAATTAATTAAATTTCAGCCTGCATATTCGATTTTGCCGCCCGACTGTGCTGAATCAAGCAAACCCCAAAAAATGTGTAACAAAGCTTAGTCATAATATCTGGTCATGAACGTAACGCAGTCGAGTTTGAAATTAGTCGGGAAATCGCACGAAAAAAGCTCCAATAAACTCGTATGTATAAAAACAGAAGTTATGTACCAAATATTTTCATTCAAATTCTGTTCCATTTTGCAATTTATCTGCACCCTAATTGCGTAATACACGATCAATCACAATCTTGAATAATTTTGGAACAGATTGTTAATCCGTTGCTTCACAAGTTCGCAAAAAAAAATCTGCTCAACAAAGTAAATAACGCAATAAATGCTGTTGAACTGTCAAAAAGAAACAGATTAGTTTGATCATTTACGAAAATGTGTTACGCAGTTAGATAGCCGGTGAGCAGTTTCTATCAGCATCGCCAGTGTGAATCAGCAGGGTTATTGCGTTACACTTACAATCGCAAATTGCCTTTCATTTCATTTCGCTTCCCGTGACCCAAGAGCTGGCTTTTACCTTGGCCAGAGGCTAAGTATTGCCATACAAAGAGGCAACGCCGCCAGTCTCTTGGGTACATTACCAGCTGACAGCGTTGAGGATGAGTTTTATGATGCTTTAGAATAGTTTAGTTTTATTTTATTTTATTACATTTCTATAGTTAATTCTGTTTTAAGTATGTTTTTTTGTCTTATTTGGTACTCTAAATTGTTAAATAAAATGTGTTTCAATAATTAAATAACATTCATTGCATCATTTACGTTGTCGAGCAGACGAATTTTTCAAACATATGAAGCGGTAGTCACAAACATACAGGGTGAAAGGGACAAAAAATCAGCTGTTCCATACATTTTACCCGCGTAGGTATTGCACTTTTTTTATGAAACAGCAGATTTTTTTAAAATAACTGACGACAAATGTTAACGCCCGGGGGTTCAGAATCATGTTCTGCATCCATGGTAACAGTTTTCGCGTCGATGATGCCAGCCTGTATAGTGCGGAGCAATTTCGTTCAAATACTTTTAGGATTGTGATTGAATGAGTGACGCTGGGGCGCTGGTTCTTATTGTAAAAACTTACCGATAACTGGGTCAAGTTTATGGTTGTGACGTCACCGAACCAGACATTCCCTTCTGCCTTCTTCAACTCTTGAGCCCGAAGAGTCATAAACTTATCGATTATGTAATATAACTGTATACAGAAAATAAATAGAAAAAGTAAATTAAAGTGCCTACAGATTTGCTCGATTTTTGACGAACGACACGTGAACCAAATAAAATCGGGTAAATGTGTAAGCATCCGACGATCGACATCGTATTTTGTTAAATTTTTGTCGGGCGCCACTTTTGATTGTTTTCTTCGTTCGATAAATCAACAACAAGCGACTTACGAGTTGTAGGTCGTAGGTTCAAACTCTGACATGCGCTTTATTTTGTGTAAATTATTTCATCACCACTGCCCTCAAAAAGGTAACGGAAAACACCGTGAAGACACCGGTATGTCCTAGAACCAACCCGCACTGGGCCCGCGTGGTGGATTACGCGCCACTCCCTCTCACAGAGAGGCCTGTGTCCCAGTAGTGGGAACATTATAGGCTGATAATGCTGAGCATCGAACCAAAAAACCGGTCAGCTCTCTTATGATGAAGAAGATTTATTCAAATGCTACTGACTTTTTCACCAGCAGTGCCGGAGTGGAGTAGTGAGCCATGGCCGGGCTCACCTCGACACGTTATAGTGATTTCTGCAAACAGAGATGTGATTTATTTTAGAAACAAGTATTTGAAATACAGATACAAGATACAAAATACGTATTTTTATCTAATATCTGAAATACTTTTTAAATTTAAATTTTGTATCTTGTATTTAGATAAATTCTTTTGGTATCTTAGTATTTGTAAATACTAAGTTAGGTAAAATACTTTTATCTACTCTCATATCGTAATATTCGAATTATAAACTTCAAAACGAGTTTATATTGACGTACATTATAAACACGATACCGAAATTTAAAAATAGAATCTTATTATAATACTTTTTCTCTAACAAAATAATGCTATAAAACAATTTTTCTTCCGATACAGGGCTAATATCCGAGAAGTTAATATCACCAAGGAGTTTCCATCTATTTTTGCAATGGAACGTTAGCGGGGTACAGTAGCACTGCTCTATCCCAATGTATTATATACCATTGTACTTAAGTGTATTAGGTACTCAGTTACCCCGCGGATGCAGCTGAATACCAGAATTTTATCGACCTCCATATCCCAGTTTCTGGGCAACACGGTAGGCTACCGCAACAACCTTGCCTACATTTCAATGTACATAAGCAGTGATAGATAGCCTAGTGGTGTGACTGTCGGACTGCCAAGTCTCGAGTTCGAACCCAAGGCCAACTCTTTTTTTTTTTTTTTTTGGGGATGGGAAATTATCAAATAACTTCTCCCGCTCTGGGTGGAGCGGGAGGGCGTGTCAGACTTTTACTGACTAAAACCCACCCGTGTTCCTTCCGTTGCCTGTGTGCCGAGGTCGCGATATCCCTTTCAGACAAACCCGCAACCCCGGCAGGCATTGGCCCTTCCGGACCCCGTCAGTTGGTGCTGACATCTCTTTGAGGCGCGCGTGGAACACAACGCGCCGTCGACCCGGGCCTGGTCCCTATCGGACGGCGAGCTACCCATTGCTCACCGTCCGCAAGCCCGCGCCTACGGTGGCCGGAAGTCGGCTCGCGACTCCCGACGCCCGGGGCGTCTCCTGCGGCGACTAGGGGCGCGAAGGGGCGCATTTTGCCTCTCCCTCGCGCGCTCCGCCTCCTCCTTCGCGAGCATTACTGCTTCGCAGAAGGAGGTGACGGCCTCCCATGCACTCTCGCTCCGGACCATGGCCTGAACCAGGGCCGGACGCGAGAGATCGCCGCCGCCGATCGCCTCCATGAGGACACGGCGGTGCTCCGCCCAAGCTGGGCAGACCTCCACCGTATGCTCCACCGTGTCCTCCGGGCGATCCACACAGTGGTGACACCCGGGCGTTTCCTCCCGCTTTATCCTGAACAGGAACCTCCCGAAACAACCATGTCCGGTGAGGACCTGCGTCAGGCGGAAGGTGAGGACGCCGTGGCGCCTCTCTAGCCACTCCTCAAAGAGGGGACTTACCCAAGGCCACCTCTGACTTTTCGAATTCATATGCGTATTGTATAATTGTCATTTGCTTAAAAAACGGTGAAGGAAAACATCGTGGGGAAACCGGCATGCCTTTTTTTTTTTTTTTTTGGATGGGAAGTTATCAAATAACTTCTCCCGCTCTGGGTGGAGCGGGAGGGCGTGTCAGACTTTTACTGACTAAAACCCACCCGTGTTCCTTCCGATGCCTGTGTGCCGAGGTCGCGATATCCCTTTCAGACAAACCCGCAACCCCGGCAGGCATTGGCCCTTCCGGACCCCGTCAGTTGGTGCTGACATCTCTTTGAGGCGCGCGTGAAACACAACGCGCCGTCGACCCGGGCCTGGTCCCTATCGGACGGCGAGCTACCCATTGCTCACCGTCCGCAAGCCCGCGCCTACGGTGGCCGGAAGTCGGCTCGCGACTCCCGACGCCCGGGGCGTCTCCTGCGGCGACTAGGAGCGCGAGGGGGCGCATTTTGCCTCTCCCTCGCGCGCTCCGCCTCCTCCTTCGCGAGCATTACTGCTTGCTGCGTGGGGAAACCGGCATGCCTGAGAGATACTTCTCGACGGCATTGAAGCCAAGTCAGAGGCCCATGGCATAAAAACTCAGTGACCAAACGAAAAAGAAAGAATGAATTATGTGCATTCATTTCGTATTTTTCACATAACGCAGTTACTCAACGCAGCTAATAATTTCGTTTCATAAACAGGAACTCTGCCTAGGATTTATGTCATCATTTTACCGTTGCTACACTGACGTTATCTCAAATAATTATATGTATATTTCACACTCATAAGCCATTTAAATGGAGACACACAGAGCATTAATATACTGATTATAATCTAGGAAAAGACTTAACGCTATGAATGGAGCAACCTTCTCCTCACGATGCTGCTTCAAAAGAGCGGTTTTGGTTTCGATTATATGTCAGTAGGTAATTAGATAAATATTAGAGGTCACTACGAATATTGAGAGAGGAGGCTTGTGCCCCACCAGTGGGAACATTATAGGCTAATTATGCTACAAATATTCCGCTATTTGCTACGAAAATGCTGCAAGTCACAACTAATGTCCCTCGCACAGCTACGTACGTCCCGAGCGTCGTTAGGCATGTTCCATGTGTCCTTCAAGTGAATACTGAAGCCTCAAGAGCTGCAGTGCTATTCTGTAACCATCTCACCGTGAAAAATTAGGTGAAGTGAGCGTGGAGTGAGCTGTCATTCCACAGGGATTGACACTATTGACAGCTCACTTCACCCAAGTTTTCACGGTGAGATGTTTACAGAATAGCATGGCTGTAACGGATGTCCCGTGAGTCGAGTTAGTTCACGCACAATGACCTGTGACTACGAGTCATAATTTTTTAAACAAGTTCAAAAAAAGGAGGAGGTTATGCATTCGGCGAGTATATTTTTCGGGTACACTACATACATACGAAAAAATTTATTCCGTCAGTCACAAATACGAATTTCAAAATACCGATTTTCAAAATTCCGAACGGTTCAAAGTTCCTAATAAAACAACTCCGATTTATCATTCATCCTACTTTTATAGTTCCAAAATTTCAATATTCCTAACGTTTAAAATTACAGAGTTTCAATAGATCGAATAACAAAAAGTCCGACTTAATGATAATTCGAAACATCAAAAATACAAATTCAGATTATTATAGTACCATTAATTAGAATTCCGAAATAAAAACGCCTTGTAAAACTGAATAGCAAGACAAATTAACACATAATTGCTCGTCAGAGAGAAGTATATTATGTTTAGTATGGGGAGGTAAAATAAAAAAACGAATGACAGATGCGTTTTCCTACTCATAATGGCATTGTTAAGTGATTGTTTACAGTTATTATCCTTGTGGTAAATAAAGTAATTAATTAGGAATCCTACTGCTTGTTTTACTGTTGTACTATCATGTGTACATTATTAGGTACATATTTTAATTGTTTGTTTTGACAAATGACTGAAAACGAAGATAATAATAAACAGTGTCGTACATTCGTCCTTAATAAAGGAAGAATAAAATTGTTTTCTGGATGGATTTACATATGAAAAAAAAACAAAGTGTGCAGTGATAATTATTATTGGAGGCGTTGAATATGGATGTAATGCAACATTGAAAAATAAATTAGATGAAGATAACAATGATCAACATATATTATTATCAACAAAGACGATACATAATCACATCATAACATGAGCCACTGAGGATGTCTATAGCAGAAATTAAAAATAACTTAAAAGATGAATGCAGGAACACAAAAAAAAAGACTTGTAACATTGTTCAAGGTGTGCTGGGAAACTGCTCCAATAATGAGTTAAATATATAATTTGCCGTCGGTTTCAGCTATGAAACAATGTATTTATCGAGAAAAACGTTAATATGAAAACACATTGAGCCAGTAATGTTCACTTTGAGGTTAATATGGATTTGATCAAAATTAATAATGGTTTTTTTGATAAAAGGCATCGATTACGATGATAAAAAGAGGATAATGTTGTTCTCTATTCGCAAATTAATAACATTGCTCAGTTAGTCTACGTACTGGATTTTAGATGGAACTTTTACAATTATGCCATCTATATTCCATCCTTGGTTGTTTATCTATAAATGAACAAATAACTTTTACTATGGTTTTTCCTCTATATTCATATAAAGACAAGAAATCATACGATAAATTGTTTGAATTGTTGCTAGAATATGCATCTGAAAATGAGATTCATTTAGAACCAACCTATTGTATCACAGATTTTGAAAAAGCAGTAATTTTGAGTATTCGATAAAATGAAAATGTATTGAGAAAAGATTGTAATTTTCACTTTGGCCAAATTATACTCGTATATGAAAAGTGAAAGTTTTTATTACAAAAAGATTTTTTTTAATACAAAATTTGTACATAAACAACCCAGATTTTGTAAAAATATTAAATATATTTTTGCACTAAGTTATTTGAATTATGAAGAGGTGCCTTGCTATTACGAAGCCCTGATGAAGAATTTTACTGGAGATAGTAAAAAAAAAATACAATGGTATGGAAAAATTACAAACTACGTTAAAAATCAAATACCCCTTCATTTGGTCCAAAATTTCGTGATTTTTAATAATAGACATTATAATCGGAACATCGAAAATCGGAATAAAATATTTCGGAGTAATTGGGTGTGCCCATATTTTTCATATATGTAATGATATTCTGTAAATTGGTTCAAAATAATAATAGGTAGGTACTTTAACACGTCAAAATTAAATTATGTTTTGAAACTAGATGAGTTCGGTGTTACCTAACCGACTACTCTGATAAGAAAGACCGAAATAAAGTCAGAGGTCGCAGTCTCTTTTAAAGTCCAAACATAATCATGGTCTGGCCGTATGAGGATCATACAGATTATTTCTCCGTGGTTTTTACGTTATTCTTAAAATTTATTTGGCAGAGGAAACCCACGCGGTGGTCCTATATACCTAGATTTTATCAGGTAACTTTGATTGAGAAGTTTATGTGTTAGCTTCAATAATATTTGCTCAATCCTCATCAGCTATGTTTATAGTGTTGTAATATTCACATAGCAAGTACTGTATTTGTGTGGGGTGTAGACCACGACTAAGGGCTCCCCACAAAACTGCGAAGCGATGCGATGCGACGCTGCATCGCAGGTTTTTAGAGGAGCTTTGTTTTTTAGAAGCTCGCACATTGTTGCAATGCGATGCAAATTCGCAGTTTGTGTGGGGAAAAAAAAATAATTAAAATACAATCGACTCCAAAATAACCACTTCTTGTTCTTCTTTTTGTGCGGCGAAATAACAACTGCAAAGTGGAAATGTAAAGATAGTTTGTATACATACCGTGTGGGGTCGAAGCGGTGTGTTGAAGTTTGTTTGAATAAAGCACGATGCGTGACGCAACACCGATAGAAAATTTTCCGTGATGTTTTCATAGAAATATTTCCACTAGAGTCGTGCGTACGAAGTTCAGGACATAAGCTAAAAAGGGATTAAAGCAAAATCTCACGTCTGGATGTTCTTTCTCGATGAAAAGCCAAGATCTCCGAAGGATTCAGGTTGGGTGCACTCTCGTCTAGCGCAAAACCAATGTTAAGTTTCTTAAACTCAGGAGATTCTGAAAACGCGCACATTCCATCCATGCCGCCGATTTCTTCGTCTAAAAAAGAAGAGATAATAATAAAAATTCGTCTCCTCAACAACGTAAATAACGCAATGAACGTGGCTGAACTGTCAAAATGAAAGGCATTGAGATCTAATGCCATTTTATGTGGGTTACACCAAAGATTTCAATCGTAGATGTGCCCTTCCGCGTCAAAAGATGGTCGCGTTTCAGTTTCGTTTTGACACCTCTGAGACAGACAGTGTCGCAGAGACTTGACTTGGTTGTCATGGAAACGCCATTGTTAATGTGTGAGCTCGCTCCTCTCATTATGAACGATTTTTCGTGCGACTTAGTACAGTGAGGGCAAATCTACGATTTAAATCTTTGGGTTACACAATTACTCCGCTGTATTTAATTTATGGGGACGGTAACTGCCAACATGGCACTGTCGTAGGTATCTAGTTCCCAAAACAAGCTAATAATACAAGGCAGTTTTAGTTGTTGTGTTCCTAAATAATCCAAAATTGGTGTCCATCATTTTCCGAAAGACCATAAAATTAGAAGATTGTGGCTTAAAGCTATTCGTAGAGACTTTTTTTAAATGAAAAAACTTTATTTTGAAGAATGTCATTACATGTCATTGTCATGTCATTACATGGAAATATTAAAGGTTTAAAGTTCTGACACTTTTCATGTCAAATACTTGATTGAAAATAATGAAATCACCGAAAATAACGAAATAGTGAAATAAAACCAAACTGATGAATGAACACGAAATGGAATGAATGAACGAAATGTCAAATTTATTGTAGGCTGTAGGGACCTAGATATGGCTACGCCATCTACTATAAGCTTTGACCGACCTTTGCATGTTTTTGTTTTAAATAACTATTGTAAGCTGACGACGGTTGACTTAAAAACAAGACACAAGGGGATAATGTGATAATGTTAAATTCGTGCTCCACGCAGGAACAAGCTGAACACACAACGTTAGGGATAACCAATTCCATCTTATCAAATACTAACCAGGAACAAAAGATACATGCACAGTCCTCTTCAGCTTGACTCCAGCATCTTTCAGCCTCCTAACGGCTTCTAGGTGCATCATTCCTATGCTCTTCATGTCCTGGGTGCCTCTCGCGTAGATGTACCCATCGTCTGATATAACAGCGTCGAATGGGGGGTAGGTCCATTTTTCCTGGAATATTATATTGAATATGTTAGTTGTTCACTGTTTTATCCTAAATCCCTTATTTTATTACTTAGATAGAGATGTATGCATTAACGGTATTAAGGGTAGGTTATAGGCTAGTTGACCGTTTTTGAGGAACCATTTAATACAGGGTGCCAGGGACATTGACACGCAAACTGTAACCATGGAACTATCTACTTGGAAACTATCTACCTATATTAATATTTAGATAACTTTTATCTTTAGATTAACCTGATGGATAGTAAACATAGAATTTATCTTACTGATAAAATACTATAAATACTATCTCCCGATATCAGAATTGTTTACAAGCTAATAACGTTAGGATTACTTTGTCGAGATAAAATATAATATCGCAGATGTCCTTTATGTAAAATATATTCGTTTCGAGCTATCTACGTAGGGACTATACGGTACCTATGGTATCCTAGAGAGGAATATACATAAGCAATGTCTAGAGGACTCTGGGTAGCCGACCTTCTATCAACCTAGCTGGCCATCCAATCTTTAATAAAATTTAATTTGATAAATTAATGAACGAGCGCTCCTACAAGAGAACAGTCTCTTACTCTCTTACTTTAAAATTAACGGATATGTAGCATGGAACACAGCAGCAAGGGAGCTGAGAGCACTGCAGAGTTAAACCCTGTCGGTCGATTCTGTAAAAATATCAACGTGAAACTTAGGTGAAGTGAGCGTGTAGTGCGCTGTCACTGTCACAAATCGACCGGCAGGATGCTAGGGATTAGTTCTATTGACAGCTCACTTCACGCTACCTTCACCCAAGTTATCACGGTGAGATGATTACAGAATAGCACGGCTGGTGTACATTTGAGCTGTTCGAAGTTAAGCTTAGGATCAATTTATTCATCTGCTGGAGAAAAGAACAAGTAACAATTTCTACAACTGTAAGCAATCTTATTTATTTACTTACTCTATTTTATTCTATGTATTTAAAATTCCGTTTATTCAAATTAAATGGTAGCTAGTTTAACGTTAGTTGACAAACGAAAGTTCTTATTTCTTTTACTATTTTGCCTCGATTAAAGTATATCTATTGACTAACGTCAGAGTTATAAGATTGAAGTTGTGGACGGCATTCGTGTTCCAACCGTTGAGTCGTACAGATGTTCATAATATTAAGTGTAAAACTATGCTGAGTGATCATGTGCTATTTATGATTGTGTTGAACGACTAAACGAAGAAGTATAAAAGTGACGGATTATTACTAGTTTACAAAAGTCAAAGTCGAATCATTTATTTCAAATAGGCCCTTAAAAGGCATTTTTGAACGCCAAAATTTACAAAAAAAATAGAATTAATTCTAGTTCCCCTTCCAAAATGTAGTTGTCGTATGGAGAAGAATGGGCAAGAAACACCACCGTTACTCTTTAATTTTTTTTTACAATATTTTATAGAATAAAATTACTATACCACAATAGTTTTTTTTTTTTTTTGTTAATACGTTATGTAAGTAAGTTTTAAGTCTCGGCTATCCAAACACATCATTGAAAACTGCCTTGACTAGCGTCCTCCAATATACTTTAATGGTTGAGAATTTAATTAATTTTATATAATACTATACATATACTTTGGTGACGGTTACCTAAAATAAGTTTACTTAATGTTTCTCGTCTGTTCTCATGTAAGTGGCTTCTTTTTTTTTCTTTTATGAGCATAAATGATTTAAACCTAAATGAAGCAACGACAGATAAATTAATTATGTAATAGATACACGGCGCTCACATATTTACAAACATTGTAAAAGTAGACGATTTCCCTAAAAATTTTACAATTAATAAGTCAGTGTGTGAGGAATTTCATAAAAATAATAAATTACTTATACAATCAAATTAGCAACCAGTTTGATTTTGTCTAGATTTTAGATTATCCTATGGACCAGCACCAGCATGTTTCCAAGCATTCTTATCTTGGATATAATTCTCTAATTTGTAATATCGTTGGTCGGAGTCATTACTGGAACATCTCTAAAATTCGTGTTTTGATAGTGTTTTGGACTAAGTATGCAGGATGATAAAAAATCAAAAGTAAAGAGCATTTGAATTTTATCATTTTGCATACTTAGTCCAAAACACAAAATTTTAGAGATGTTCCAGTAATGACTCCGACCGACGATATGCTTGTTCACAAAGTGTATTTTTAATATTAGTTTTAAATTTACCTTCATTTAATTGCAATATATCACAAGGTATTTTGTAACATTTAACACAGTACCCCATAAAAGATATACTTATGTACTTTAGATAATCTGAAAAATGGTTGATTTATTTTATCTTTATTTCTAGTATTAATTTTATGTCTATCACTTATTTTAATTTTATTAAAATCATGTACTTAGATTTTTTCTTACATACATAATATTTTCATAAATGAATTCGGAAGGTCCCGTAATAAATCTGATAAATAAATTCCCTGAGAGATTCGCGGCGACGTAGATTATAAATGGCTCTGACAGTTCTTTTGTTGCAAAATAAAGATGGATTCAATGTCAGCACAACTAAGCCACAATTGGCCATAACGTACCATTTTCAACTATATTCACGAAGTTTGTTTGTTTATTTATTTATTTATTTATATATAGTTTATTGTACACCAAAAAAATAAATAACAAAAAAAAAAGTTAAGCACTACAAAATATACAATGAGCGACCTTATCGCTTTCCGCGATCTCTTCCAGGCAACAATGTTTATACTTTTATAGGTATAAAATAAAACATTTCGGCGCTTATCGCAAATAAATTGGGATCAGGGCTCATGGCTGCACCATGCAGGAGCTGCAAAAAAGGCAGTCATGTGAACTCCCGACAAAAGTGAAAACTTAAAACTTTGAAATAAGTGTTTTTTTTTTAATTTTTTACATTAATTACCTATAGTATGAATAAATAAATAAATAATTAATTTTTAAATTGAAATTATTAACGTTAGTCTGGTTTTCACATTTATTGGCAAGCCGAGCAATAAGCATTTTCATATAGTTTATTTATTAATCAAAACACGATGGGCCTGTACTTATAAATTAATTTTAAAAACCTTTAGTTTTCAATAAAATTCTCAGGACTACGCACTCGCGGCCTTCAAATTTACTGCTATAGTTTGACCGAGACCGCTGCACTGCGCCTTAGGTATGTGCGCGGCGAAAGAAGTTATCACTTCAAAAATTCTTACCTCGTTTACAGGAACAACATCCATATGAGAGTTCAACAATATGGAAGGTAGTTCTGGCTGCAAACCTTTCCATGTTATCACCACCACTGGTTTCTTGGGCACAATCTCGTAAACGACAACAGGCAAATCTATGACACTAGCTTGTTTCTTCAAGAATTTTACACAGTCACCTGAAAAGGGAAAACATCCTATGTAGTTAAGAATAGAATAGAATTTTCTTTATTCGAGTAACTAAGACAAGAGACAAAACAACAAGATTGTTAGTAAAACTTACGACTATGTTAGTAAGCACAGGCACTAAACAAAAACAAGGTTAAAAGCAAAGTTTTCAAATACTGATTTGATTACTGACTGTTCTGAATACTGATCTGAAATTGTATTCATATTCACAATGAGAATTATGAAGTGTAATATAATTTGATTTGAGTTATTAGGTATTGTTTAACATCACACCGAGATAATAATTTAGGTATTTTCCATATCCTGCTTGTTAAAATGACTAAAATCGGGGAAAAAATGTACTGGACAAATATAAGGAAATCAATTTAATACATATTTCGTACTTTTTTAATATTTTGTTCTTAGTTATGTTAGTTACTAACTTTTGTCCGCGGCTTTGCCCGCGCGGTGAGTTCAGAAATTATTTGACGGGACCGTACTATCGGGCTTTGTATTTTTTTTTTGTAATTTGTCACTTATACGTTATGTGTGCCAAATTTCATCTAAATCCGTTCAGCCGTTAAGGGTCGCCTATAGGAAATCGTGTTAAGGGTTTCGATAATTTTATATAGAAAACTTAAAGTAGTGGCCACGAAAAAACCATCTGGCTAGCTGAATAGTTTCACCAGTGAAAAATCGGATTCAGGATAAACCTTGTAGATGATTGTTAAAAAATAATTGAATATCACTAAAAATGTGCAGAAAACACTGCCGTATTTGGCGTAAATAAGAAGTCACCTTTTTAATATTATACTTAATAAAGACACGGGAACAGTGACCCACAGATTTTTTCTGCTTTACTTTACTTCTCTTTTGCGAAAAATGTTCGGAAATTTTCTGATTTTCAACCGTCAAGTTAATGTTACATTTTTGTGATCGTAATGGTGCTACCACACAAGGCACTGCCGGCCCTGCCGCCGGGCAAGCCCCGGCGCACCCGACCCTGCCGCACAAAGCCGCATAATGACCCTAAGGTGAAGTTCAAATCTTGGCCTCCCTACACACCAATGAAATGGAGTCGTAATTTCTGATTAATGGTGCAAATCCAATCTTATTTACTCTGTCTTATTTTAATTTTATTTTCGTAACTTAATTATTTGTTTTTCTTTCTTATATATTTTCTTAATCAATTTTATTGTACATCTAGTCTTAAGTTAGCAAGTAATCGGTAATCTGGCGTCGATGTTGTCAATGTTGTGTTTACCTGTAATTGGCATATCTATTAGAATATTACCGTCTGATTTACTATCTCTATGTATATGTATGTGCTGTGGGTGAACCTTAAAGTAAATAAATAAATAAAGGATCGCAAAGGAAATGGAGTCGCAAAAGCCGGGGGCACGTGCCGCACGGCAAAAGCCGGCGGACACGCCGCCGGCATTGTGTTTACACTGACAATTATTTTTGCATTTATAATATTAGTAAAATATTGCAAGTTTATTCTTTAAAACTCACCATAGTCGACATCGGGGTGGACACTAGGAATTCTCAAATACTCCCTCAACCTTTGTATGACTTCATCGTTGTCCCATTTGGAAGTCATTGTACCAAGTTCTATTTTTAAATATACTTATTTAATCGAGCACAGAACGCGTGTTGTTCTTCCCGTTACTAAAACGATACTAAGCAAGTGAAGTGATGTGAGTTTGCAAATTGCGTGTTATCTATGATATTATTTGTCTCCCGCTAAGTTTGATTATTTATTTTATCTCCTCAGCGCGTTGCACGTAGGTATGGAGGCAGGGCCGTCTTTACCCGGGGGTGCAAGGCGTGCGTAGCACCCGGGCGGGCGCGGAGTCTTAAGGGGCGCAAGCCAATCGCCTTATACCTACACATACCATGCGTAATCACAATCTTTAAAAAATATTTAAAAATATTTAATTCATTATACCTATCTATAAAAATATAGTCACAAATATTGTTTACAAAAAATACGCCTTCTGCAGCTCAGCACATTCGCCTTACGACATGCGTTGTCCAATTTTAATCTTATTACAACAAGAATTAAATTTATGTTCCAACAAACACACCCGGCAAATTCAAACAGAGCACAAGCACAGAGCTACAAATGCGTGCGCGCGCGCCCTTGATATATGTGCCGCCCGCTTTTTGACATATCGCCGCCCGCTTGAAGCGAGTATCTAGTATCTAGTCACCAACACAAATTGTGTCAATTAAAGATGTAATGGTACCCAATGATTATATTTGTATTGTGTTTCAATTACCATTAAATTTGCGATAGCCGTGTAAAGGCTCATACAGACGAGTGGCGCGACGCGACTCGAACAATACAATTTCTAAGAAAACTTGACGGTATAACAATAACTACTTATTTTGTATTTGTATTCTTTCATGTTTCAACATCTTTACGTATATATTTAACACTTCCTGCGACATTTGCAGAAGTAAAGTAACTCCTATTGTACCTACGAATAGTAAAAAAAAACCCTTTCCTATCTGGGCTGAGGTGCAAAAATTTTCCGAGCTCGCTACGCTCGCCCTACCATCCTCTATTCGCTCTAGCTCTTCTGTTGACGACAAAGTTTCTCCTATTTTTTTAGCAATAGTTGTAAGAAAACCTAACCTTTTCGAGGCAGCGTGCTCAATACTTCACGACGTTCTTTACTGGGCAAGGGGCCCCACTTGGTTTTGCCGCCCCGGGCCCCCGACAGGATTAGTCCGCCACTGACTGACGAAAGTAGATTTCAAAACAGTCGATATCATAAAAAAGTTCGACAACTTAAAAGCCAGAAAAATTTAATTCAATGTTTGAAAATGTACCTAATTTTATTGTAAGCAGAGTAAGTTTTAATTATATATAAAAAATGGAATACAAAAATTAAGTTATTTTTTTCGTTGGCAAGGGGACGCGCAGCCTGATTTTCGCACCCCGGCGCCAAATATGGTTAAGACGGCCCTGTATGGAGGTATCATTGAAGATGAAATACGTGTTACATCACTTTATTTGTGCAGTATCTATATCTTCATGAGTTTATTTTATGGATCTAGTTATGATTAATTTGGTTTTTTTCATGATCTCATTCTATTATTGGCACATACATTTCAACTTTGTCTCTTAGTGACAATATTTAAGCGACCACATTTGGATGACTAGAATTACCAGTAATTTTTCTAGCAACCATTGTTTTTTTCTTTGTTTTTTTTCATAAAAACTGTTTTTTTAATTAAAATTTTACTTAAACACGGTTATAGCACCATTACCTAGTACTGAATTTCAAATTGCCAATAAATACCAAAAAAATAAATTGTTGATAATATTGAATGTAAACATTTTATTTAAATTCAAAGTCCAAGAAATCATGCACTTTGAATTTATAACATTTTGTGTCATTGATTTTGCACTTGTACACATTAAACTTGAAAAATTTGATAACTTATCTCGTAAAATAATCTTGTATTTGACTACTCATTATTAATGTAATATTTATTTTATTTTACAGAGTATAGTTAGTTACGAAACGATACGACGGTAGAAACGATTTAAATCGTTTAAACATAAAACAGTCGTTAGTTTTCTTTTGCTGTTGGTACAGACAACAACAAAAGATAGTTATTTTCTTCTTTTATGTAATATAATTTTTATGTTGACTCAAACATAATCTGTCACATTGGCCTTGGAGAGATTATTTCTCTAGTGTACTGTACCGAATTTTATTTAGGTACATATTAATACGACATAATTATCATTTGCCTAGCCTTTTCCCAACTATGTTAGGTTAGGTTAGTGTAAGTGTTAATGAGTCGGCTTCCAGTCTAACCGGATGCAGCTGAATACCAGTACTTCACATGGAGCGTCTGCCTATCTGACCTTCACAACCACAACCCGGTTACTGGGTTACACGATACTTCTTGGCTGTCAGATTTTTGGACTTTTGACTACTCGTAACGTTACACACATTACACACATTTTATTCGACATAAATATCGAACATTACAACAGCAGGTGAGCGTCAACATAGTGTTAAGTAACATTAATTAGCAAACATGTCGAGTTCGTTGCCATCTAAATATTCTTGCAACTCAAAGAACGTTCTAGTAATAAATAAGGTAGTAGTCTATAATCTAGACTAAACATTTGTGCTCTACTTTATATTACCTATGTAAAGGCAGTAAAATTAATTGTTTAACAAAATGATAACCAACTTAAATCATCATCATAATCTTTCCAAACCTAAAAAACCCAAAACCTCCTCCTCCTCCTCCTCTTTCCAACCCTAAATGTCCTTTCTTTGGTATTGTTCGTCGAATCGTTGAGCCTTTAAATTCTGAGTTGAGCTGCACGGTCACTGACAAATGCGTGCACTGACTGGACAGGTCCACTCAATCTGTGTTGTTCTTTCCTCAAAAGACCATTTTTAGACACCAATCTACATGATCTTCACATGATCTGACCAAGATTATGTCTGGACTTTAAAAGAGACTGTGACCTCTGAGTTTGTTTCGGCTTTTCTTCTCGGAGTAGTCAGATAGGAAACGCCGACCTCATCTAGTTTAAAAATAATATGTTTGACGTGTAAAAGTGTTTTGTACAACCTATTTACAGAAATAAAAATCATTTATCATCATTTATCATTTATCATCATTTCCTGCGTTTGCCATTTTACGTGGGGTCGGCGCAATAAGTTTTCTCTTTCCAATCTCCCCTGTCAACCGTCACGCTATCATATATCATCTCCCTTCTCTTTCATATCATTTCTCACACAGTCCATCCATACTTTTCTTGGGTCTTCCTCACCCTCTCCATCCATGAACATTTATATTCATCACTATAGAGTGATGAATGCACGCGACATGCATGCATGCGTGCATGAGACTAATAGTAGTCTCATGCGTTTCCTCCCTCCTCATCACATGCTCATACCAAGCCAAGATGGTGGCTGCGAAAATTTTCAAATTTTCTATCATGGGTATCGTTTTCATGGTCTTCGATGGTGCTAAAGCCGATAGTGAAGTCCAAATGAAAATCCAAGATGGCGGAAATTTTTCGCAGCCGCCATCTTGGATTTTCATTTTATTTATTTATATATACTTTATTGTACACCAGATTATACATTACATAAAGAAAAAGTAATACACTATGAAATATGCAATGTGTGGCCATTTTGACCAAATTCACACTTTCTCTCTCTCTCTCTCTCTCTCTATGGAATTAGAAGAAGACAGACGCAAGTTTGATGATAAATGATTTTTATTTCTGTAAATAGGTTGTACAAAACACTTTTACACGTCAAACATATTATTTTTAAACTAGATGAGGCCGGCGTTTCCTATCTGACTACTCCGAGAAGAAAGGCCGAAACAAACTCAGAGGTCACAGTCTCTTTTAAAGTCCAGACATAATCTTGGTCAGATCATGTGAAGATCATGTAGATTGGTGTCTAAATGAAGCCGCGTTAAAGAACTTCGTTCTAAAAACCCGTTTACTATGACCCACTATGAAGTCACAACGAGAAAGACATGTCGTGCCTCTAGATTATGTCACATGGTTGACCTGTGCTAGCATTTAAGACACGGTTTTATTGCCGAAACTGTGATAAAATGTGTGACTCAAGCCATGTCACAGTAGGCCGTGCCTGGCCCGCTGCATGCAATCTTTTTTCACCCAACCAATTGAAATCACCCGTAGGTATTTTTAAATCACAAGTCAGAATATATCTGACAGTTTCAAATGGCTATCGCACGGCAAATTGACGTAGAGTTTCAACTTGATAAACAATTAATTTCCTTGACTGTATTTATGCGATATTTATTTACTATTCTAGTTTGCATAAGGTATCTTGTAGATCTTTAACGATACGCCCGACTGCGGGATGTGTACTAAAGGAACATTTTGATAAGTAGCGGAATTATGAAAATATTTTCATAATATTAGTCTCAGATAGGTACCTAAATGATGAACGTCATTTTGTTAGCTTTCAGTTCTCTGGAGCACTTTTCCCGCGGACCAGAGTTCCGATGTGTGTTTTTGCGATGTTAAGGCCGTTTGTCCACCGTGAACGGGACGTCAACGAGAACGAGATGTCGACGCAGTAGCAACAGTACATTTACTATGGCCGCGTAATCTCGTTTCAAGTTGACGTCCTGTTCACAGCGCGGTGGACAAACAGTGTTGTGGAACATCGCAAAAACACACACCTATAAGCGGAGGACGTCTTTCGGCTGAATGACCATGACGATTTCTCTTTCGCCAATTTTGATATTTGATTCATTGCCTAAGAACTTACATACTACTACCGAACCTACATAATATTGGCAGATATTTAAGAAAATCGACATCAGTAGGTAGTGTCCTGTTACCTATACCATAGTAAAGTTTTTAGGAAGTGTATAGAGTGCCGCGACAATGACAATGCAATGCTTACGGCACTTTAGCCGGGCCGAGGCAGCGCTACTATTATGCCGCTAGTGGCACTCACGTACTCACGTACACTTCCCTCTTTTAACTAGTACAGGATACAGGTGATCTTTTCCACTAAAGTTAAGTACTGTATTGTATTGCATAGTTTCTGCTTATTAATAACTAGTGGAAAAATAATCTGTAACACTGTTTTTGGAACAATAATATTTATTATTAAATTATTATAATCTCAGTGGAAACTAGTCTTCGGCGAGGGACTTAATTATAGTACACAAGTGTGTGCGCAGACAGCAGATATTATTTTAACACCAATTTTAAAAATATATCCCGACCTAATTTCAACGGAGATTATCCAAGTACACTGGAGATATTTTAGTGCAATCTCTATTTCCTCACTCTCATAGTCCTATGGGACGGCAATCCGACACCACCGTAGAAAGATCAGGCGCAGGCAACGGCCGTTAGGTAGTATGTTGGTTTGTGGTTGTTAAACCCCACATCAAACGTGTCCTTATCAAAAAAGCATATTATAAGATTAAAGACTACGTTGAAGACAAGGAAGTTTGGCAATAATTCCTTCTGCACATGTGGCTTCCCTGGTGCCTCATTAACGGCATAACTATGTAAATGTCTATTAACTGCTCCCAAATTACGATAATTATTTTAATTTACTTTTTTATTTTATTTTAATTTACAATTGACATAATCTTTTTATTATTTGACATTGTATATTTACAATATATTAAATTTGATTAGTTACAGCAGTAGTGGCAACCATTATCATTTGGTTTAAATAGGTTTTTATTTTTATTAGGAACTAGCTGCCCGCCCCGGCTTCGCTCGAGTAGCATTAAGTACTTATCTACGGCGCACCTACCTGCCTACCCTACCTACCCTACCTACCCTACCTACCCTACCTACCCTACCTACCCTACCTACCCTACCTACCCTACCTACCCTACCTACCCTACCTACCCTACCTACCCTACCTACCCTACCTACCCTACCTACCCTACCTACCCTACCTACCCTACCTACCCTACCTACCCTACCTACCCTACCTACCCTACCTACCCTACCTACCCTACCTACCCTACCTACCCTACCTACCCTACCTACCCTACCTACCCTACCTACCCTACCTACCCTACCTACCCTACCTACCCTATCTACGGCGCACCTACCTGCCTACCCTACCTACCCTACCTACCCTACCTACCCTACCTACCCTACCTACCCTACCTACCCTACCTACCCTACCTACCCTACCTACCCTACCTACCCTACCTACCCTACCTACCCTACCTACCCTACCTACCCTACCTACCCTACCTACCCTACCTACCCTACCTACCCTACCTACCCTACCTACCCTACCTACCCTACCTACCCTACCTACCCTACCTACCCTACCTACCCTACCTACCCTACCTACCCTACCTACCCTACCTACCCTACCTACCCTACCTACCCTACCTACCCTACCTACCCTACCTACCCTACCTACCCTACCTACCCTACCTACCCTACCTACCCTACCTACCCTACCTACCCTACCTACCCTACCTACCCTACCTACCCTACCTACCCTACCTACCCTACCTACCCTACCTACCCTACCTACCCTACCTACCCTACCTACCCTACCTACCCTACCTACCCTACCTACCCTACCTACCCTACCTACCCTACCTACCCTACCTACCCTACCTACCCTACCTACCCTACCTACCCTACCTACCCTACCTACCCTACCTACCCTACCTACCCTACCTACCCTACCTACCCTACCTACCCTACCTACCCTACCTACCCTACCTACCCTACCTACCCTACCTACCCTACCTACCCTACCTACCCTACCTACCCTACCTACCCTACCTACCCTACCTACCCTACCTACCCTACCTACCCTACCTACCCTACCTACCCTACCTACCCTACCTACCCTACCTACCCTACCTACCCTACCTACCCTACCTACCCTACCTACCCTACCTACCCTACCTACCCTACCTACCCTACCTACCCTACCTACCCTACCTACCCTACCTACCCTACCTACCCTACCTACCCTACCTACCCTACCTACCCTACCTACCCTACCTACCCTACCTACCCTACCTACCCTACCTACCCTACCTACCCTACCTACCCTACCTACCCTACCTACCCTACCTACCCTACCTACCCTACCTACCCTACCTACCCTACCTACCCTACCTACCCTACCTACCCTACCTACCCTACCTACCCTACCTACCCTACCTACCCTACCTACCCTACCTACCCTACCTACCCTACCTACCCTACCTACCCTACCTACCCTACCTACCCTACCTACCCTACCTACCCTACCTACCCTACCTACCCTACCTACCCTACCTACCCTACCTACCCTACCTACCCTACCTACCCTACCTACCCTACCTACCCTACCTACCCTACCTACCCTACCTACCCTACCTACCCTACCTACCCTACCTACCCTACCTACCCTACCTACCCTACCTACCCTACCTACCCTACCTACCCTACCTACCCTACCTACCCTACCTACCCTACCTACCCTACCTACCCTACCTACCCTACCTACCCTACCTACCCTACCTACCCTACCTACCCTACCTACCCTACCTACCCTACCTACCCTACTAAAAAGTATCCTATGTCCTTCTCCTGGTTCTAAGCTACCTCCCCACCAATTTTCAGCCAAATCGGTTCAGCCGTTCTTGAGTTATAAGTGGTGTAACTAACACGACTTCACGACTTTCTTTTATATATATAGATTTCATTTGTCTTTTATATAGCTTATTTTCTTTTAAATTTTGTGAATGAGAGAACGTTGTAGACATAACAGACTGTAGATCGGTGGACCATTTAATATTTTGCTAAGTACCTGGTACTTGTTGATGGGCCTACACTGTCCTCTCATACCTTTTAACACTGTAACTTGGAAACATTGTAAAAACCATTTACTTTTAAAAGAGTAACCGTGGAGTTTCTTGCCGGCTCTTCTCCATAGGAAACGACCAATTGGAACCGTGCACCTAGCTTCTGACGTTTCATAAGTGCCTTTGTAGGTTTATGTGAAATAAAAATATTTTGAATTTTGAATTTTGAAACCACAAACCAACATACTACCAACTACACCAACTGTGATACTTAATGATTATGATAATCCCACCACGTCAGATCGACATCCAAAAGCCGATAACGAAGAAGTGAATGATAGTGATCGCAAGTTTAACGGTGTGGGCAGAAAGCCAAGCAGGTTGTGCCAATATAAATAAGTTGGCAACATTTATTACGATTCCTGGAAAGTAACGAGCCTGAGAAAAGGAAACAAAATAGTTTGTTGTAGGTAGGTAAATAGGGTCCTGTCGATCGATTCTGTAAAAATATCAACGTCAGACTTAGGTGAAGTGAGCGTGTAGTGAGCTGTCACTGTCACAAATCGACCGGCAGGATGCTAGGGATTAGCACTATTGACAGCTCACTGCACGCTCACTTCGCCTAAGTTTCACGGTGATATTTTTACAGAATTGACCGGCTGGTTTCGATTCCCTGGTCGGGCGTGTCCGGGGGGAGAAGTGTCCAGGGTTGTTCCTTAAGGAATTTGTTAGTAGCAGCAGCCCGGAGTTTCGAAGCTGGGGGTGTGACTCCCGCGTGCATCGAAAAGCACGTATAGCCGGTTCTGCGTGTGATCTCTCCGCGAAAATGAAATTAGGTCGGGATATATTTTTATACTACTAGGTGTTAAAATAATATCTACATACCCATTGAGAATTAGTTTTGAGAAGCTTTCATCTGACGCTTCCGGGACATTAAGAGCGTTCATCCAAAAAGGTGGCAACGTCGCAAATAGCTTTCAAATATTTACCTGTCTTGATTGATTTGGCAATATTACTGTATGGAAATAAGAAATATGGCTAATTAGTGTAGGTACTAGAATATTAATAATGAATTGCAATTATAACACTGAATGTGATGTTGTAACCCGTTTTAAGCTTCGTGCAGACCAGCGCGACGCGACAACGCGACGCGACACCGGCTATTGTTATACCGTCAAGTTTTCTTAGAAATTGTATTGTTCGAGTCGCGTCGCGGCGTCGCGTCGCTCTGGTCTGCACGAAGCTTTAGGTGTGAAAAAGGCATTTGCAAAGTTTCCAAATAAGTAATTTTTTTTACATCTAAAACTAAATATTTGGTGTTACGATATTAATTATTTCGTTTCATAATCAATATTTTAGTTCACTAATTAGCCATATTTCTTATTTCCATACAGTATGCCATATTTCTTATTTCATACAGTAATGTCGCCAAATTAAGTAAAACAGCGAAATATTTGACAGCTATTTGCGACGTTGCCCACTGTCTGTATTTATAAACGCTTAACCAAACTGGGAACTGGTTATTCTTTTTACAGCATGAGTTATTGCAAATTTCTAAGTATATATTAATATCTCGTCGTGTGTGTTTAATACACAACAGAAGATGAAAATTACATACTCCTGATCTTCTGTGTAGAGAATTGTAGATAACTATACTCCATTTGAAATAAGATTAGACATTTAAATAAACCTTTTCTACAGACCCTTCAACCGATTTTGACTTCTATTGCATTGGTGGCATGACAAATGGCAGTTGCAGTAAACAGTTGGTATTGTAACCACTTTTTTGCTTTTAATGCTATCCTTATTCAGAAGTCAAAATCGGTTAACGGACTGTAAAAAAGGTTTATTTAAATGTCTAATCTTATTTCAAATGAAGTATACATAGGTAGGTATCTACAAATTCTCACACTGAACTTTCTCAGACTGATCTGATTTAAAGGATGAATTATGATACTGAAGAAAAGAACTGTACCTTTCTAGTTATAATGGACAACTAACTACGAACTGCCATGCTATTCTGTAACCATCTCACCGTGAAAACTTAGGTGAAGTGAGCGTGGAGTGAGCTGTCATTCCACAGGGATTGACATTATTGACAGCTCACTTCACCCAAGTTTTCACAGTGAGATGTTTACAGAATCGCATGGCTGGTCACAGTTGATAATGTCACTACAAAGTATGGCAGAAAAATGCGCCTAGAAACGCCTAGAAAAATTAAATACTTCGTTTCTGCTCTCGTGAAACAATGCGGATTAAAAAACTGGAGGCGCAGCATTCAAGGTTTTTATATTTGCGCCTTTTTTAATAGATAAATAAATACACATCACCAAAAATAACAATAACAAAAGAACATAAATAAAACGGTAGGTACACACGCAACGGACAGTTAAAAAAAACAAGAGGTTTTATTCAAGGAGCAGCGGTAAATGTTATGCTTGTTAAATAACATAATTATGTTACGCAAATATTCACACTTAATCGATTTTCCTCTCTTATTAAGATTACTGTAAACCAGTAAGCAGACGCACAATGGTGCCGATTCTCTTGTCACAAATGCCTCTAAACTAAACTAAAAATCACTAAAATTTAGTTTAATCCTGTCAAACGACGATTTCCCATTCTGTAATAGACTAAAGTGACACAACTTAACTATATTTTAGTTTGACAGCACTAAGATAGAGATAGACTAAGATAAGAGTTTTTAGTTTAGTGAAAATGGCAATTTTGCTATTCTGAATTTTTCACCTAAAATTTTGATTGTAAAAGACAAACAAACCAGACTAAACCTAACAATTTTTAATCGCGATTAAAAAGGTGTGGGGTAAAATAAGTTGTCATGAACTAAAATTCACACCAACATCTCGACTTCATGTGCAAAAACCAGTACTGTATTTATTTTTTCTTTTGCTTATATCTCGAAAATGGTGCGTCCTATCGCAAAAATAATGAAAATTTGGACCCCCTTTATAAAACCCTTAAACCCCTAAAACTCAACATGTTGGTAATATTTTTTTCATATTTTCCATACAAAAAGTGAAATATTCCATATAAAATACGTCGAGGCTGCACCCCCTGCGCGCCTCCGGCTCTAAAAAAAATCGGGTACCACGTGGATTCGCGATTGTCAAATTCGTTTTAGTCGTGTCAAAATTATTTTTTAATTTAGAGAATTTTATTTGCAGAATAGCGTTAAAATTCTCATAGCCAAAATTAAGAAATTTTAGTGATAGTTTAGTTAGTTTAGTTCGGTGTACAAGAGAATCGGCACCAATGTTTACCTACGTTTATGGTTAATTAATGTACCTATTATTTAATAACAGAACGGTACTTTCCTTGAAAACTTTGATAAACTTTTATTTTTATTAAGAGTAGTAAAATACACGTCTTCAACCTAATAATTTTGCAACCACAGTTTTAGTAACTGGCCCGTTGACAAACAAACACAAATTCTGTCTGGTCCTTACATCACCATGCTACCATGAATGAAACGGAACGCAAGCAGAAATCGGCGCGAAACCCTCCTACGCGGGCCTTTCAAAAATCGTCACATTCGCGAGTTACGTTCCATACCGCGACCGGCCGTGCACCTTTCGCCGCACGCCGTAAACACAGATAAAAAAAAAACATTTTGAATTTCGAACACGCTCGCAGTAAAATTAGTTCTTTTTTCAAAGCGAGATTTTTGGCCGCTGTCGATTAAACATTTTTGTTTATTTTGATTAAGTAAAAATAAATAAAGTGTTTGTGAAAAATGGTTCGTAAAATCGGTGGGCTCCTGTGTTGCCTCTGCGTTTTCGGTATTTCCTTGAGTGATAGCGCTATATCAGCTGATGCCGTAAGTATCTTTGCAAAGATAATTTATAATAATCGTAAGAACCTTGCACAAACTTGCCATTATTGGTGAATTTTTTACGTCCATTGATGGTTTAGTAAAGACTGCATTCGCTTTCTATCAATTACTGAATCAATGATAGTTACTCTAATATATCTTCGTAAATCAAATCGTGTAATTGTGTACGAGACTTAACAATATTAATTGCCAGTAATTAAAGTAATTATAACAAATGCAGGAAATTGGCTTAATAATTGCATCGAAATTGGATTTACGCATAGTAATTGAATTATGAGTACATACTTTCGATTCAATGCATTTTGTTAAATATCTTTCAATTGTATGAACATAATCGAAAGGGGATCGGATTGCGTTCAATTACAAATAAAAAGACTCTAAATATGAAAACATTCAAGTCATTTTGTTACTTTTTGAAAAATTAACAAAATGTCTCGTCAAATTATGATAAAAAAAAACCTTTTTTGGTATTGTCCATTGATTTTTAATGACTGACACTGAAACAGTTCATTTTAAGTTGGTCAGAAATCATTTTAATCGTATAATAATATTAGTAACCGAGTGACCGAGCCCTGCTCGGGTGAAAATAGAGAAAACGAATTTTCCCCGATTAGAGCCCCCGTAAACCCCTATATTGCAACTTTCATCGAAATCGTTAGAGCAGTTTTTGTGAACGTGGTTACAAATACAAATACTACTAACTTGTACGAGTATGACCTTAGTTTGGCACATATAAAGGCTTGTGTAGACCAGAGCGACGCGACGGCGCGACGCGACTCGAACAATACAATTTCTAAGAAAACTTCACGGTATAACAATAGCCGGTGTCGCGCCGCGCTGTCGCGTCGCGCTTGTCTGTATGAAGCTTTAAGCTGATCTAGTTACTAGGCCTTGAGTATTGAATGTAGCTTATCATACTTGTGGACACCGACACTATTATTGCCAACGACATAATAATAACTATAATAGTATCTATTGGTACTTAAATTTAATTCCTATACATTTTTTTCCTTGCATAAATGACCTTTAAGTTTTTCTGAGTCTCTATGTGCGAGTGATTTAGTTTAGGTAATAAAATTAATAGGCGCCATTGAGACACTAATCACGAATGTATATCGTAGGGAATGTGATTTTTTTATGATATTTTTTTTAGTAGGTGGCTTTTAAAAGTGTATCTCGGTAATTTATTATACAGCGTGTAATAAAAACCTTCTCCAATTCGTAAGTTTGTTGTTAAGAATTATGCTTAAAGTCTATTTAGGGATGTGGTCATTCACTGGAATGAAAATAAAAACGCCCCATTTTTTTTCAGTGGGGATCTTTTTTGGGTTATTACATGGGGCGCGGGCGGCCGTCGTCGCTCTGTAGAAAACCCACAAAAAAAATATGTTTTTGGTAATGTTATTGCGGTATGCGCCCCCTATTAGATCAGACAGGATTATTGGGTATTGGGGATCAGACAGGGTTTTTGTTACTGCTGTATAATTTGGATCCTTTTGTAATACATGATAGTTTTTCTTCTGTAGTTTGTGCGGGGTGGGTATTGATGTAGTATACGGGGTGTTAGGGACATCGAAGCGAAAACTGTTACCATGGATTCAGTACATGATTCTGAACGCCCCTAGCGTAGAAGTTTTTCGTCGGTTATTTAAAAAAACAGCTGCTGTTTTATAGAAAAGTGCAGTACCTACGCGGTCAAAATGTATGGCACAGCTGTTTTTTTTTTTTTTAATAAAAGACGAGAACTTTCAACGCAGTGGTGTTCAGAATCATGTACTGAATCCATGGTAACAGGCTTCGTGTTGATGGCCCTGCCACCCTGTATTTATTTGGGTAATAAATTATTATTGTAAATATACAAAATCTGCTTGCATATAATATGTTATTTGTCTGCTTGCATATGTAATGTCTCGCTGGTGGTGGCGTGTGTGTTGGATCATTAAGTTCCCTTCAAAATGGTTGAGCTGAATGGTGCTGATCCATGCGTCATGTTCGTGAACGGGTGCCGTCAGTAGGGACTGGTCATCTCTTAGCTTCCATGGCTTATTTTAATGTATTTTAATTTTTGAATTTAGTATTTTCTTTTCATTGCGGACGCTTTTAACGTGCAAGTCTTTCTACATTGTTCTCACATGTGTAATATAATTTAAACATGAATGATGTAACCAATATTTTGTAAGTATATTTTGATTTAAAAGAGTGTCCTTTAAAAAGTAATCGAGTTATTACAAGTAAAATCGTGGAGTTTCTTGCCCGTTCTTCTCCATAGGAACCTACTACGCTTTGGAATGGGCAACTAGCTTCATCTTTCTGACTGACCGACCCCTTGACAATTCAAAAGTGCCTGTAATTGTTTATCTCAAATAAATGCTTTGAGTTTGAGAGTTTGAGTTTGATTTAATGAAACTGGTTGACATCTGAAAACGGTTGACTTTTGAACAGGAAATCCAGTCTTAGTAGGTAGGTTCCGATAAGTAGATCGAAGAGCGTTAAACATGGCGATTGTGCAGAGCCAGTGATTCATACCCAATACATATTCAAAGATACACAGGTAGGTAAAAGGTACATAACATAAACCTTGAATGGGCTAGCTCTTGTTTTACAATTAACTCAAAATGTAAATTGAGCAAGGTAGATTCTACCTTACTCGGCGGATAAAACTAAATGAATATTAAAAGAAATGAAAAGAAAGCTTTTATTGTCTAAATGGTCAGATCAAAGGCTTATTAATTATCTGAAGTCTTCAGATAAACTTTCAATAGTCCTCAATAAACTCGTGAATATGTTTCTAAAGACATCAAACCGATACGGCTATCGAAAGAAACTCCGTTTAAGAATACTGCCGTCGAGGTAGACCGCGGAAAAGGTGGTGTGACGATCTAATCATGTTTGCGGGGCCATCAGAGATCGCCCAAAATAGAGAGGTTTGTTTATTTATTTATTTGGTTTACCAACAATTGTTTACACTAACATCTTGATCAAAATAACGTCTTAAAAAACTTTGAACAGTGTAACAATTATTACTTAAAGGTAAACACCACATGAACTGAAATTATGGTAATTTGTAAGCAGTAAGTTGTTAGTAAACTGTACATGTACCTAGATGTACAGTTTACAAGCCAACTTAAAACGAAAGAAAAAATATGATTGCGAAAGTTAAGTAACAAAATAATGCATGATTTACAACACCTCTGATAAACAACACAAGATTTTAGATTTCTGCTTAGTCAGAGAATCAAAGTGGAAATCTATTAGATCGCTGCAACTATTCAAGTTTGGAAGGAAAAAGAAGAGGTCTTTGCCCAGCAGTGGGACACAATGTAAGCTCATAAAAAAATTAAATCTATTTCAGAAACCGAGCATTAGATACAGTTATTTAGTAAATGTCCTACTTAAAAATCCTAACTTTAATAATAATATTACAAACGCGAAAGTGAGTTTGTTTGTTTTTTGTTAAGCTTTCACGCTAAAACGGCTGAACGGATTTGGACAAATTTTAGCACATGGGTAAATGTGACCTAGAGAAGAACATAGGATACATTTTATCCCGATATTCTTTCGGTATCGAGACTTATGCAGGTGAAACCGCGGGGCGCAGCTAGTAAATTTTCAACCAAAAATTAGAGCCCAGGTAGGTATGATTTTTATGATGTGTGTGAAATTTTACATACAAGAGACGAGAAATGAATTCAAATATTCCAAACATTGAATCATATATTCAAACAACACAAATTATGCAAATAAATTCAGAGACCCGTTTAATTAACAATGAAACTGAAGGAAACACGCATAATGCAACTTGTATGCAAACGTTTACCAATAACAGGTGTCGTCAACAATTGGTGCGTGCAAATGAGGCAAGGTGAAAGTGCTCAGTCAACGCACTCGAAATGTTATGGCATATGCTAATTATGGAGCTGCCATTCTGAAAGCAACGCAATTAGAAATGTAGGTAATGAGTAAGGAAGGTAATATTCTAAAGAAATAATAGATATTGTTATAGATATGTACAATTGTAAGAAACTAATGGATTTTGATATGCTTTCACGTTGAAACGGATTAACCGGTTACGATAATTCTTGTAATGGTTGTGTTTCAACTTTCTTGGTTACGGTGGGTTATTAAAAACGCTTCAGTAATTTACGAAAATTAATATAAAATAATGCAATGTTTCTCAAAACAAAAGGTCTGCTGATTGTATGAGCGACATTCAATACCTTAGCCAATTATTAGAATGTCTGCTATATTAAATGGTTACTTTTATTTATTGATAAAGCAATCTTATTTATTAGGTTTACGAAATTATGCAGGCAGTTCTTGGTGTAATAAACTTCAACTACATTTCGTAAACTTAATAAAACTTGAATTTAGAACTCGGTGATTTGAATCCAACCAATAAAATTATATTGGGATGTGATTTTGAATGCCAATAAGACCATTCACTACCCGTAAATTTCGTATATCCACATGAAGGATTATCAACATTATGGACCAATCTGATAATATTGAACCCAAGCATGATATGACCCAGGTACTGCATCGTCGACTCGGCACCGATGTGAACCCCTCGTGCCGTTATCTGGAAACCCGACAGTGGCGCGTTCCGAGGACCATAAAAACACATGGCCTCGGACTTGTGCAAGGCCACCTCTAGTTCCAATTGCCGGATCCTATCAATGCGAGCGTAACGGACTGCTTTTACTTGTAATAACTCGATTACTTTTTAAAGTACACATTTCTCGGAGATGTCTATAAACAGATTGAGAGATTTCCCTATAAAAAGTTCAACGTACGATTACATAATGATGTTGCTCTAATGCCGGCTGTGGCCTCCTTATTACCGTGGTAAATGGTAATCCGCAGTAACCGAGCTACAAATCAATTACTTTACACCACAAGCTAGGTAACTTGTTACAAGATGATTCGCAAAAGTGTTTAATAAAGCCGATAAAAATATACTTTTCCCCAGCACACGCATGAATCAAACTACACAAATGTTTATTTATAAAAAAAACTGGGACGCACTTTTTTTTGTATATTTTAGGCTTAAGAAAATATTTTGACAAATATATGGGAATGGCTAGTCAGGTAAAGTTTACTATTACGTTACGTAAATGCTTAAGAGCGTTTATTTTGAAAGATGTCAAATATTTCCCTGTTTTGACAATATTACTGTATGGAGACAAGAGATTTGGCTAACTAACTAATTAGAGTATTGATAATGAATTGCAATAAAACACTGAATTTGATGTTGTAACCGTTTTAAGTGTAAAAAAGGCATTGGAATGTTACCAAAAACTTTTTTTACATCTAAAACTAAATATTCGGTGTTAAGATATTAATTATTACATTTCACAAATTTTAGGATAAATGCTAGGATTTCTGCAATAGATTTTTTTTTATTAGCATCATCACGTGCGTAAGTTTATCATCCCCTTTCTATAATTTCTGGTTCTATTTACTTTGCGATGATACGTAAAAACCCGTGTTACATTATCTGGCGACGACCAAAGGTTTGACATTTCTGACGTAACAAGACGGCTGTCAATTGAATGTGATGTCGTTATCATCAGGTTATTATTCATGTATTTTATTAATTTCCAGGTTATTATTGATGTATTTTATTATAGGACACGTTTTTATGATTATGCTTCTTGGTGTGAATATCTTCTAGTAAGGCCTTGCATAGAACTGTTAGGAAGGCTACAGTAATTCGAATTTCAAAAAGTTTCGAAGTTCAAAACAAAGAAGTTTTGTGTGTCTCATATGTTCAAATATGTAGTTCATTATATAGCCTTTTCAATTTATAGATTTGAAGTTGGGTCTCATTTAAATCTGATTCAGCTGCATTTTATAAAAACCTGAATATCGGTACCTGTTCTAATAAATAATCTGCGAACTGTCTTCCAATTAACACGAATGGAATTCATAACAATAATAAGAAATTGGCTAAAACACCGTTAATCGATTAAAATCTCGCTTTTACGTCAGCAAAATCGATTTTAAATGTTTCATGGTAATTGGTGAAATGATTAAATCAATCAAAAGGTGTTTCTAGCCCCATTTCTTAGATGATTTATATTTTGAGAGAGATGACAGAGCTTATCCTCGAGGCTTCGTGTCACATAGTAACATCTCAAGGAAAAAAAAACGATGACTTCTTTAGACGCTGATCATCTTAATTATTGACACAAAATGGTATACACAAAATATCTCGAACGGGTCCTGGCTAAATGATAACGGCACAGGTCGGTTAAGGTACGCTTGTCACGGTCGATTTGTGGATGGGTGACCATCCATTAAATATCGCTACCTCTCCTTGCCTCGGAAAGCACGTTAAGCCGTTGGTACCGGCTGTCACTCGTAGATCTTTGACAGTCAATTTGTCAGACTTTCGGCTTCTGACTACGCTACTACAAGTAAGAAGCCCAAAAGACTGACAACCAGTCTTACCAAAGGGTATCATGTTACCCAGTCACTGGGTTGTGGAGGTCAGCTAGGCAATCACTCCATTTAAATTACTGGTACCTATTCAGCAACTCCGGATAGACTGGACGCCAACCTAGACAGATTGATTGGTTGAATTAAATAATCCAGCATTTAAGTGAGAATTTGTCGAATAGCTGATAAACAAAAGTATTTTCTACTAGCTGCGCCTCGCGGTTTCACCTGCATAAGTCTCGATTCCGTGGGATTATCGGGATAAAAAGTATCCTATGTCCGCACCCATGCTATGGTCTACCCATATACCAAATTTCATCCAAATCTGTTCAGCCGTTTTAGCGTGAAAGCGTAACAAATGAACTAACAAACTCACTTTCGCATTTATAATATTTAATACTAGCTGCCCCTCCGGCTTAACCCGTATAAGTCTCGATCCCGTGGGGATATCGGGATAAAAAGTGCCCTATATCCTAACCCAGGTTATGGTCTACCCATTTATCAAATTTCATTCAAATCCGTTCAGCCGTTTTAGCGTGAAAGCGTAACAAACAAACTCACATACGTATTTATAATATTTATAAATGCGAAAATATAATAATATTATATATATTAGTTAGAATTACTAAGGGCTAGGTCGGTAGGTCAGACAATAAATCTGCTTCCAAATATGCTATCAGTAGTTTCACCTATCGATCACCTTCAAACAAATCAAGACAAATAAGGTACCTTGGTACTTGGCAAAGGTTGTCAATGTCCAGGGCCAATCAACCGTCACTCCTTATATTGCAAGAAATGTTGACGACTACACTCGAGAGCAATGAATCCGGGTCACTTAAAGAATGTTAAAAATCTCGGAAACTAAAAATGATAGGTTAATGCAATAAATTGTATTTAATAGACAATGTAATACTCCTTAAATGAAAGTAAAAAAAATATGAGTCACCATACATTTTATTAACACAAAATTACATAAAGAAAAAAAACTGCTGATCTCTCCTTAAAACAAAAATAGGAAACATGAAATTTTTGAACTTTATTACAATTTTCGTGAATTTTAATACTTCGTATTGCCTCCTCGTGCTTCCATTACTGCGTTTACGCGGTTTGGCATGCTGTACACCAAGTTCCTTATACGATTTTGGGGAATATTCTCCCATTCCTCTGTGAGAGCAATTTTGAGCTCACGAAGCGTGATTGGGGGAGGGTTTCGTTATTTTACGCATCTGCCTAGCTCGTCCCAAGCATGCTCGATCGGGTTGATATCCGGGCTGCGCGCTGGCCACTCCATACGAGTAATGTTCATCTCTTGAAGGTAGTCATTCACAATCCTACCTGTATGAGGTCGGCCATTGTCATGCATAAATATAGCATCCTCACCTAAATTGACCATAAATGGACCAACGTGATCATTGAGGATTTCTTCCACATATCTTACGCTAGTTAAAGAGCCGTTTTCTATGATCACCAGCTCTGTGCGACTTTCAGAAGAAATTCCGGCCCACACAAGTACAGACCCACCACCGTAGGCTACTTTTTCTTCGATGCATGCTTGCTTGAATCTTTCCCCTGGTCTTCGATACACTCTGTGTCTTCCATCGTGCTTGTAGAGCATAAATTTTGATTCGTCGGAGAACATAACTTTTGACCAATCTTCAATACTCCAATTTACGTGGCTCTGGGCATATCTTAGTCTTGAAATACGATGCCCACGCTCCAGTTTAGGGCCGTTTGCAGGTCTAAGGGGTTTTAAGTTAGATTCAGCAAGCCGACGTCTTACTGTCCATGCACTTGGGTTACTTCCTCCGAGGCGTCGAAACTGATTTGTGAGTTCAGTTCCTGTGAGAAAGCGATTTCGAAGCATGGTGTTCACCAAGTATCGGTCTTCTCGTGCTGTGGTACACCTGGTTCTGCCCGTTCCTGGTCTGCGTAGGTTAGAACCAGTTTCTTCGTAACGTCGGAGAACTCTTTGTACTGTTGACAGCGACACACCGACAGTCCTGGCTGTATCGCGCTGACTCCGGCCGGTTTCCAGCATTGTAAGTATTCTGGTGCATTCTTCAGGCGTAAGCGACATAATTTCAGCTTGAATAATGAATATAGAGCACTATCAACATGGTTTATGTACCCACATAAATGACAGATTACAAACAAAAGCAAAATCAAATGCTGTAATTTCGTAGTTCCATCTTCGAAAGTGGCCCTTTTTCAAATTTGATTTTTTAATGATATAACTTTACAATAACTAAGAAGTTTTAATACCTTCATTTAAGGAGTATTACATTGTCTATTAAATACAATTTATTGCATTAACCTAGCATTTTTAGTTTCCGAGATTTTTAGGATTCTTTAAGTGACCCGGATTCATTGCTCTCGAGTGTATAAATAATGTAGGTAAGTAGTTTGAAATGAATTCTAGGTAGGTAATGATGTTACGGACGAAATTAATATGGTCTTTCATAGCCTCACAAATATCTAAGTTAGCAACATCGCCATCTTGTTACGGTTACCGCAGTTTGTCTTGCCTTCATTTCAGGGCGGAGAGCAGTGGTGGCCCTGTGATATCGGCCCCACCTTACGAGTGGTTTGAAAACCAAGCTACCAAGCACTTTGTGTAATTTATTTCATCACCTCTGCTCTCAAAACGGTAAAGAAAAACATCGTGAGGAAACCGGCATCTCCAAGAACCAAAAATTCGAAGACATGTGACATCCACCACTGGGCCAGAGTGGTAAATTATGGTCTACTCCCTCTCACAAAGAGGAGGTCTGTGTCCCAGCAGTGGGAACATTAAGGGCTGATTATGTGGGGTTGACTTCCAGCCTAACCGGATGCAGCTGAATACCAGTATTTTAGATGGAGCGACTGCCTATCTTCTCCACAACCCAGTAACTGGGTAATAGGATACCCCTTGATAAGACTGGTTGCCAGACTGTCGGGCTTCTGACTACCCGTAACGACTGTCAAAGATCCAAGAATGACAGCCGGGGCCAACGACTTAACGTGCTTTCCGAAGCACGGAGGAATCTCGATATGTAAAGGTGGTAACCTATCCACGAACCAACCCCCGCAAGCGTAGCTTAACCTGATCGATCGACCCGTGCCAGCCTCACGGGTCGATCTCCTTCGTCTCCGTCCTCCGTCCTTCGGAAATCACGTTAAGTCGTTGGTCCCGGCTGTCATACTTGGATCTTTGACAGTAGTTATTACTTAGCCACGAGCTCCTCAGAACCTCGAGTTATGCCCTCCATCTCACATTCGTTCTTAAAATTGCTTGCCTATACCCTCTTGCTACTGTTCTAATACATGAAGTTACCATCAAACCTAACACCGGATCTTATTCAAATACCGTGTATGAGTAATATAAGGTTTAAAACTGACTTGCAAGTCCGTCATTGCGGCCCACACAATGCCTTATAAAGCGAGCAGATAGTCTACGTAGCAAGGCCGCACCCACTCGGGCCGAGGTGACTGATTCACATACGCCTTTTGTTAGAATTTACACCAAAATGTTATCTTGAACATTGCTTGTGAATATTTGAAGAATTATTACGTTCTGACTGCATTGACGGAAGTCTTCAAATGAGAAACTTTCATCATCTTCCTAGCCTTTTCACAATCATGTTAGGTCAGCTTCAGTCTAATCGGGAAAAAATTAACGACATATGTAATGCGCTAAAAAAATAATGTGTTTGTAAAAGTACAGTTATTCCGTATCCGACTGCATGCAGTATCAGCAGGCGACGTGTCTTCGCGACACTATGGTTTCTATGTATTTCATGAAATACCTTCCGTTGCTAGCGACACTCAATCTGTGTGGTTCTTTCCTCAAAAGACCATTTTTAGACACCAATCTACATAATCTTCACATGATCTGACCAAGATTATGTCTGGACTTTAAAAGAGACTGTGACCTCTGAGTTTGTTTCGGCCTTTCTTCTCGGAGTAGTCAGATAGGAAACGCCGACCTCATCTAGTTTAAAAATAATATGTTTGACGTGTAAAAGTGTTTTGTACAACCTATTTACAGAAATAAAAATAATTTATCATTTACACGGTATTTCATAGAAATACACTACGGCTACGGACTTCTACCTTAACACTGGTCGTTCAACCGTTTGTGATTGGAATATCGCAGATTTGTATGGTCAAACTGAAACCTTAGTCGATAAGCGAGCAGTCAAATAGTTCTACATTTTTGCTCGTTCTAATTCGGATAGATTCGGTATTCAAATTTTTGCTTACTACGAGTTCGTAATACCTACTCGTATCAGAAACAGAATGTTTCAAATAAATTCGTCTGCAATCATGATAACCTTGTTTTGGTTTGAATAATCCAGTAGAAGCAAATGATCTTACTTAATGCTGCACTGTCGACCGTCACGGAAAATTTTGCAAGAGACAATGTTTCGATCGTATAAGTTGCACATAGTGCATAGCGACGAGCACAGCATACTTATTGTATTTCAAATATCCTGCAGTGTTTGTGAAACTGAAAATACGTTTTCTTCGGTAGATAGCGTTAACATCGAAGAACAACCAACCACCCAGAGCGACTAGCTTAGTTCTTCGAAAAGGAAATTATAAAGATTAATTAAGATGTGCCGATGTAGGATTCTAGGCTTTATAATAAACTAAATGACCCGACAGATGTTGTTCTGTCCAAATTTTAATAGTTCGTACAAAATTCCCATTATAGAAAATGCACTTTCAGTTTTCTCGACATTCCCATCTTTCCCAGCAGCTTTTAATTTTTTTATTTCCGTAGTATTCGAACTATTAGGAACATTTAAAAAAAAAACATCCTAATCGGTCCAACCGTTCTGAAGTTATGTGGTTATCAACGAACAGCATTTCATTTGTATTTTACATTTATGAAACATATATGTTCGTAGCAAACAACAAGATTTTATTTAGAACTGCAAATGATGTGAATCCAGGAAATCGTAGAGATCCATTCAGGCTCGTACTAAAGGACCTTCCTAGATCTACAAAATACAATAAGAACTGTTTAGCAATGTGTGTACGTATTTATAATAATATACCAAGCAACTTAAAAATTTTGACTTCTAAAGCATTTAAGCACAAACTATATAAATAGTTAAATATACAAAATATTCTATTAAAGAATTTATGGAGACTAAATATGCTCCAACAATTGTATAATATTATGTGATGTAACGCATGCCGACAAGTTTGCATGCTATGTATGTATAGCAAAACATGTAAGCACTAATTTTGATGTAACATCTGTAATACCATGTTTTAATGCAAATAAAAATGATTTGATTTGATTTGAAGATAAACTGTTCTAATCAATAGTTGCCAAGAAGTAATACCAAGACGAAACAGCGAGGGAGGAAATTTATTGGAACAGCAAACATTTATTTAGTTAGTATGGATAGTAATTTAATCATCCTTATTCCAGTCAGAGAATCTCGGATAGTAGGGCCCACCATTTGGAGGTGGTTAAGTGGCCGATAGACCAGAAGAAGTATGCTCAGAAGCGTTGAAAACAACTCGAAGCTTTGTGGATTCACTCCTATCCCTGAAAACAGGATGATGGGGAACAAAATAGGAATTAGGCGGCTTGGGATTAGGCTGAATCGCCTAATCCCAAGCCTCTTAATTCCTATTTTACAATATGACAAGCATGGAAGTGTATTATCTATGCGTGGAATGCTGTGGCGGAATGTAAAACACTTAATAATAAGTATCTTATTATTGCCGTCTGTATAACTCTACACATAAAACTTAGGTCTATTACAAAACAATAATAAAAACGAACAATAAAATAAAAAATCATGTTCTATTCTCAAACCAATATAAAAGTTAGTTGATAATACCATTAGCATCGATGTTCCGCTGGTTACATAAGTAGTGGTTCAGGCTGGTGTTGCGCTTGCGCCGGCAATTGGTTTCAAGTTGAACGTATTGGTTAAGAGACAGAGTTCAGTCTCTTGCATCATGAGACTGTGTAGCTATACGGAGTTAGGCAATTAGGATGTAGATTGGTATGAAGACACTAGATGCTAAAGTCTGGCTTGAGTTTTTTTATGAAGTCAAAACTTTCTTTGACATAAAACTTCATGCTTATACAAATCTCGACCCAGTACTCATTTGTTTCATTGTTATAGGACGACTGATACTTGTGACTGTTAAAGCTTCGTGCAGACCAGCGCGACGCGACGCCGCGACGCGACTCGAACAATACAATTTCTAAGAAAACTTGACGGTATAACAATAACCGGTGTCGCGTCGCGCGACAAGTCGCGCTGGTCTGCACAAAGCTTAACGCAGATGACCTGAGATAAACATAGTGAAGAGTAAATTTTATATATTTTTTAAGGGAATTGCTGGAGTAAAAAACTAGACGCTCTGTTTCTAGAAAGAGACATTTTGCCTATGTATGTAGGTAAATCTACACTAATATTATAAAAAGAAAAGATTTTTATTTTTGTTTGTAATCAATAAACTCGATTGACATCATCGCATATGTGTACAACAATCCCTTAAATAAATAAAAATCTAAAAAAAAATATGAATAATCTCAAAAACGACTGCGTCGGTTTAATATAATAGTTTAATGCTATTTTATTATTCAGTAACATAGGCTATAACTTATAAAGATATCGTGCGGGCGAATCCGCTGACGGAGTCTAGTATTTCATAAAGGAAGTTTAGGGTACGGTGCTAAATGGTTCGTGTCAGTAAATTCGTAATCTCTTGCCCCATTCTAACACTTTTTGGTCGAAACAAGCTTACACTGAAAGTAGCTGCTTAAGGCCGCGTGCACCTTGGATACGAATTTGTATCGTACGTAAACGTACGATCGTCGTCGTACCAATTGAGTGCGCACACTGAATACGTTTTTCTCCGTCAAATAGGTAGCGTTCCAGTGATATCGCATTAAAACGCACGAAACAATCCATCTAGTTCCAATTGTTTTCGGACGTCGGAACTATACGTACTTACGCTTAACTCGCACTCAGTCTGCCCGCTCGTACGTATTCGTATGTCTTCACACGAGTAAATTCGTACGAAAAAGCGCGCACGACATAAGTCTGTACTGTATCTAGTCAATTGGACATGAAGTTCATGTTTATAGCTAGCGTGAAAGATAATTACACACTAATCGAGTTTTCCCTCGATTCCCGGATTCGAATTAAAACTTTCCACTTGTTGCACATTACAGCAATTTAGCTAACTAAATACACCCGTTATTTGATAGCATAAAACCTCTTGAAATGACAACTTTCGACCACCTGTGCTTATAAGGGCAGACATAAATTAAACCAGTATCTAATCGTCAATGTCTTATGATTTCACATCGTCAAGATTTCGCCTACATGTGACTTGCGCCTTGAATATTGGTAGTGTTCATGATCATGTAATAATGAATATCTCTTGTCTAGTTTCGTGAGGTTATCTATAATTATATTTCGACCCAGGTCAAGTTATTTGTTTAAATGAGGTACTTATAGTAGATTTATTAATTTATTTATATTTATTTATTTATATACACGTTATTGTACTCCACAAAAATACATCACAAAAAAAAATACTACAAAATATACAATTGGCGGCATTATCGCTTTCCGTGATCTCTTCCAGCCAAACTTGGAATGGACAGTCAATTGCCGGCACATAAAATGGGGCTTACGTTGCGTTGGTGCAAATAATAAGTATACAATATACTAGAATAGATACACAGATAAATACATATCCTAAATAATAGATACATACTAAAATAATATCTAAGCAACGAAAATAAATGAAGTCTATAGATAACTACAGTTTCGAGAACAAGATCACAATTTTCTCTTGTATGGTTTATGGTGCTCACAGACAATTTTTTTTTTTTTTTTTTATTTCATGGCTACTTAACAAAATTTTGTCTGCACTATTGGAGGCCACATAACAAACAAGCCAGATTTTAATCAAATTCTTTGGAAACCATAGCCACATTTCTCACCAAATCCATTAAAGTTTTGACTAAGATCTATATTCATTCATAACCGCATTCTCACGCTCACAATGTTCTAAAGTTCACTATAATATGTTAGCAACGATATTATGTTCTATGATGTAAACGTTGGCTAAACTTACCATGTCCTAGACCGCACTAAAATCTGCATTTACAACAATATTTGTAACAATTTCAAAATATCTCATTTGCATACTAATCATATTATAATTTGTAATCTTTTAGTTTGTGGAGTAACTTAATTTTGCGAACTAATTTTGGAAGCTTAGCTTACGAAAAGTGTTTTGCAATACATATTAGTGACATTTCTTTCGAAATTGTTGGATTGCTCGAGTTGCTTTGGAAATACTTTGAGATCTACTAATTCCTGTGCCAAGGCCGATTTTGTTTGTATGCTTTAGGATCAAGTGATAGGTCTCAATGAGGAACTCGAAGTCGTATGTTTGCAGACCTATTTGTAACTTTTTCCTCATGATCAGTTACCTAATTTGTTCTTTCTCAACTTTTGTCGTTTTGTTTGTTTTATTGCTAGATCTTTATTGCACATCATTCTTTTCGTTGTTCAACTTAACCTGTCCACTTTTTTTCTTCATTGCTCCGCTTATTTTTCACAGAATATTTGTTTAGTTTATTTTACTTATTAGCTAAAGACTTATCGATTTAATAAGTTAATGGAAAGCAAACTAAACCTTGATTAATGGCCGGCCAATTGGACCAAAGATTCGAGTATTCCTCGTATTAAGGTAATCGTAAATTATTTATAGTTAGTATAGTTCGATAAATAGCTAATTTTACGCACCGATAGTTGGTAAGTGACATTGATAACTGGCACAGTGTGACGACGGTATTATATTTTATACTCACAATCCCGACACTGAAGATTCCACTCTATTTATTTCTGAATGTCAAAGTATAATATGCTACTTATATTGTATTATATGTTTGAATAAATAAATACTTACAAGATCATAATAACATGGATAAGTAACATAATTTCAATACGGATAAAAAATAATCAAAGTAAGTTTCGAATCAATACGATTAATTATATCAACCTTTTGCTTTGATTTGGGTCTTTACTTTCCGGTTTGGAAAGTGAAGACCCAAATAAAAATAAAATCCTTAAAATGCTTTAGTGCTAATGAACTTAGCAGTTATATATAACCTTACACATTAGTTTACGTTTTTTTTAATTTACTTTTTCTGCCTGCCCTGAGCCCAACATGGCGTCGTTCCCGAGTAACATACTCGGGAACGACGCCATACGTTTTTCTCTTCAATTCTCCGTCAGCCTTCATCTTGTTATCATAATCTTTTCTTTTATATCGTCCCTCCCACAATCCAGCAATCAATATTTAAGGTATAACATACTTTATATTATATTATCACTCAATTAGTCACATTTCATTTTTGATAAACAAAATGCCAGACGATTCTCAACCAATGTCATGACACTTGTATTTGAGAAAAGGTTAGGCTAACGCTCAGACCAAATAAAAAACCAAGACAGCGCTGCGAACAATACAGTGAAGCATGACAAAACTACACTTCTGCTCTGTGCATACACGCTCATACGCATATATTTATAACCATTTACAATCAAACTACACCTCATTAAGTGCAAATAACTTCTCCCGCTCTGGGCGGAGCGGGAGGGTGTGTCAGACTCTTACTGATTAAAATCCACCCGTGTTCCTTCAGTTGCCTTTTCGTTGCCAGGGGCCACGGAATCCCTTTCGAACTTTCCCGCAACCCCAGCAAGCTACGCAACCGGCCTCACGTCACTATTGACAGCGCTATGTCTTAGTATTTTTGGTCTGACGGCACACGATGCCTCATTCTCCCACGTTCAACAAACTTGTGCACCCACATAAAGATCCTTGACACACCACCGCTAAACAAACGGTCTTTCAATATCCGATTAGTGTAATCTATTGTCTAACGATTGTTAGAACAATAGGCAAAAGCTTAGATTGTTTCGTTACTTTGTGGCACGAGCATTGACCATGTCTAATCTTCCGTATCTGTGCCAAAATTGTTGTACTTAGCAGGATTGTATGTGCATGGGCGAATGAACCCCACCTAGAAATTGCGGGTTGGGTTTAGAAACGTGCCGCCTCGCTAGAAGGAATGTAAGGTTGAAAAGTGGCCCCTGAACCCTCCACAAAATAAAATACTATTTATTTACGGATGCAAGAGGGAGGGAGCCTAGTGATCTCGAGACAAGCTACCCAACTCGGACAGTTTTTCGTTTTTCTCGATCCACAAAACATACTCTCCTGTTCATTGGTTTAAATGTGTGCTCAAGCCATACATGCCTCATGCTTTCTACTAATGAAAATGTGAAAGTGTAACAAAACCATTTTAAGAATTTCTTTGTTTCAACTGCATAGGTAGATGATCTTTACGCATTAGAATTCGTTTGATGGTGTTTTAAGCAATTATCTCCATAGTTGAATGTTATTATACCATATATGATTTTCGGATTCATGTTTCTTGTTTACTTTATAATCTTAATTAAAAAAACGTGGCTGTGGATGTGACTACTTTATTTATTTATTTGTATACACTTTATTATACATCAGAAAATACATGGCAAAAAATAAATTTAACACTTCAAAAATAACTAATTATACAAGTAGGTATAATTCGCACAAAACACACAGACTACACCTTTATAATAGAAGTCAAATTCGTCTTTAAACATATTTCCTAAATCGTCAAACTTAAAGTCCAAATGTGCATTGAAAAATGTCCATCGAAATAAATCAAACGACTATTCTCATTTCCCATAACAATTGCGTACATATCCTACGCTCAAGTTTACCGTGCATAAAAACAATACAGTAACGAAGATTTTCTGCCACAATTGTAGTGGCAAGTGAAAGTGCAGAGTTCCCATGCGTAGGCGCAGTTTCCAACACAGGCAACACTATGGGGTTTATAAACGTTGCTTAAAGTTAAGTGACGTTCAAACGTCAAAAACGTATGGTTTTAAACAGTCGCTAATCATTACTTAACTTTAAGAAACGTTTATAAATAAAACGCTATAGTACTAACGTTTTGTTACTGCAAGTGTTAAACAATATGATCTGTTGTCTGTTTATGTTGTACCTACATAACCTGGACCTAACGTAACAGGCTTGGAAACTTGATGTCATACATATTTAAGTTCATTTGTGTGTGTGATGACATTTTGTAGCATCCGCGTTCATTGTTGTTCTGAAATGCAACATACCTATTAGGTACTCATTTCTATGTGTTTTTGAGATATTTTTATTCCTTTGGAGAAATTTACGGGGACACCATAAAAATATTCAAGCAGTTCAGAGTACAAACTCGAAGTAGGTTTACATGTTGAGCAAAAACTGTAGGTATATCTACATAAATAAAAATCAATTGCCGCATGTATGAAAGATCATTACTGACTTGAGAACGGCTCGACCGATTTGGCAGTTTCTTTTTTTATTGTGTTCGTAATTGTCAGGGCAAGGTATGAATTAAAGATTTTTTTGGCACCAACTGAAAATTCAGTAATTTTGATGGTATTTTTGTATGAAAATATTAATAAAAGCACTATAGATAGAGACACGCAATTCACCGGTACGAACAGCTAGTTATTGTATATATATCTCGGTTGCTTGAATTATTTTATTAATGTCCGATGACAGAAATTAAATTTTTAACCGACTTCCAAAATTAAGCAGGATCAATGTTCGTAGCGTATGTATTTTTTTTATTTTTTTTCACCGATTTTTCCGTCAATTATGGACCAATTTTAACTATTCCTTTTTTGGTTTGAAGGGATATGCTTTCGAGGTGGTCCCATATAAATTGTATTAACTTTGCTTGGATAGTTTTTGAGTTAGCTTCAATAATACGTTTTTTTTTTCCCTTAGTATTTGGATGATATGATAAGTTCCTGTCACTGATATTTGCATAGCAGGTAGAGACAGGTATTCGAATTTGTTTGGGGTACCACAACTAAAAAGTGAAAAATACAAACTTTTTATTAAAAGTTTCTCTTTAAAATAACTTAATAACGAAGACATGACATTTGAAACCAAGAAACGAGTTTATATTAGTTAATTAAATTGATTTGACCTCTAGTGTTATAACATCGTATAACTAAGTAGAAACATGTTTTAGTTTAAATGTCCACTGTCTAGTAGGCACGAAAAATTGAATGTAGTGTTAATAGCAAATAGTTGTTGCTACTCTACTTTTGGCTTATTGGTTGATTCGTACGAATTTTCTCGCCCGAAACGGGCGAATCGACACTTTTGAATATATATATTATTACTTGAGGCGATTCGCACGAAGCTAATTATTTGTGGGCGAATCGACAACTCCAGAAATACGTATTATGCAATTGGCAGATTTTGAATTTTATGCAATGAAGTTAGTACTAACTTTACTGCATAAAATTCAAAATGTGCGAACCGCCTCAAATCAATCTGCCAAACCTTTTCCCAACTAAGTTGGGGTCGGCTTCCAGTTTAACCGGATGCAGCTGAATACCTTTTATATGAAGCGACTGCCTATCTGACCTCCACAACCCAGTAACTGGGTTATATGACACCCCTTCGTAAGACTGGTTGTCAGACTTTCGGGCTACTGACGATCCGTAACGATGTGCGAATTGCCTCAAGAAAAAATAATATAATTTAAAGCGTCGATTTGCCCTTTTTAAGCGATTTGTGCGAATCAACCTATAAGAGCAACTTGTCATAGATTGTATCTTAATCAGTTTTATTTTGATTATTTAGTTTTATTTAGAAAAAGAAATTTGTTCGTTAACGATAATTTAAAATCAAGTATACCTTTATTTTTATTTTTAAAGCTATACCGAATGAAAGGTTTTTTTGCTGTATTTAGAAACTAAAATGTTACTTAGAAAACTACTTGCAATAAAATATTTTTTAATAGTACCTACTTATTCTTCTGCGAGTTCTGTATTCTGAGAGGTTCTTTGTATTTACTTCTTATTTATTCTATTTCTAGGAATCAAGATGCCGAAACCCACCCACCGCGCCGCAGAAGATAGAGCGGGTCATAACCCTGTGCCAGGATGAAATTAAAGTCTCTATACTTAGAGGTAAGATATTAATTAATCCCATATTTGGTTGATTATACTGCCTACACAATGATTACCTAATACTTCCATGTTAATATTAAAAAACTGAAAGAAAGTCTGTCTGTCGGTCTGTCTGTCTATTACACGCCATAACGGCTAAACAGATTTGAATGAAATTTGGCCTGGGTGAGGACTAGGATACTTTTTATACCGGCAGAATGTTCTCGTGCATAATTTCCCACATACACGCGTGCAAAACCGCATGCAAAAGCTAGTAATCAATATAAGTTTAAACCCCATTTAAAACACAAATAAAGTAAACTACGTGAAGAAAATATCTGAAATAACGGGACAAGAAAAATTTACTGAAGAGTTTAGTGTAATTATTAATTTTAAAAATGTCGTGATGGCCCTGGGGTTAAGGCCTCGCCTCTCATGCAGCGGTTATGGGTTCAAATCCGGGCAAGTACCAATGTGACTTTTCAATTCATATGTACTTTCTGAGTTTATCTTGGACATTGCTGACATCGGTGAAGGAAAATACCCCGAGGAATCCTGGACTTATAGTTAATATAAGACTGATATCGCCAACCCGTCTTAAGCAAGCGTGGTGATCAATGCTCGTGCCTTCTCTGAATGAGAAGAGGCCTTTGCCCTGCAGTGGGACAGTAGCAGGCTGGTATTATTATATATATACATTTTATTGCAAAATTCTCTAGCTACGTGTGACAAATAAGATGAAGTATTACACAGTTGTATCTCTTAAATGACTGTTTTTCTTTTACTCTTTGAGAAGGCCAGTGTTTTTTATTAATGTCGACCTCTGAATAGATAGACCAAAAACAATTCAACTTAGTTTTTTTATGTTCCATAGGAACCTACGTTACTACGCTTTGCTATGAGCAACTAGCTTCATCTTTCTGACTGACCGACCCCTTGACAAAAATGCCTGTAATTGGTTTATTTGAAATAAATGCTTTGAGTTTGCGTTTGGGTACTTATGATCGGCAGTCGGGACAATTTAAGGAAAGAGACATGTCGATCTGCAATGATCTGAAGGTAAATAAACTACCTACAGTGCTAGAGGAATTACCATCAATTGAAGTGTGCTCACGAATGATGCCTACACGCATGATTAATAAATTGAGTTCTTTGTTCATTCTACAATTTACAATATAGCAATCATGTTTATTACTCTTAGCATCAAAAGATTTTTTCTCACAATTGGATTGAACCTTGTGAATACTGCACTCGTAACAACATTTTTAAAGCCTTAACGTAATTCTAGTGAAGGGGATGATCGGTAATCGTAAAACCTACGTATAACTGAATAAGTACATACGGGTAAACCAAATAAGGTATGCGCTTCGATAATCTTCGTGTTTCAAAAGCTTCTAAGTTTTGAACTACTCTGTTTGTTGTCATATGGCACTCATAGGTGAGACGCAACTCTGGTGAAACATTTTTTATGAAAACTGTACGGAAATTGTTCTACCGATTTCCCGTCGCGCCTGTCTACGGGAGACTTCAGTTTAAAAAAAAGAAATGGTATTTCATAGAGTTTTTAATTTCAAATTTTGTAGTCATAGTAATACAAAATAGGTTACTTTCATGGTTGTAGCAGCTACATATTATACCTCATAATCACACGTTCATATTTCCGAAGATACACGATGATTGCCGAAGCGCAAACTCTTGGTGGAGATCTTTAGGTAATAGGTATGTGTATAATCTCACCTTTGATCTTTTGTTTTAATAAAACCGATGTTATGTCGGTGGGAGTTGCTGTTATCTTTTATTTACGGAATTCTTTTCGCGAAAATAAAATAACAGAAAAGTTCTCATACCTACATATTTATGATATTAATTTTACGAAAACATGAACCGTTCTTTTATTTTATTTTCGTTAAATTAAATTAGCTAAATAATAGAAACTACCTGTCAGTCGTTCAATATGCATGTTCTGTATCAATCAAGAAAATATTATATTATATTACAAGATTACTTTTTGGTAGATTCACAGAAAGCTCTGTTTTATCCGCTTATCATGCACATCATTCTTAACGCATAATAATTCAAATAAATGTTTAACAAAAACATGCTTCCTTTACTTTCAAGCTTCGTTGTATCGCAGCTACTCACCTAGTATCAAAACTCGATCAGTCGCGGTCACGCGTTGTCAAGGTCGGCGCATGCGCAGTGAAAGTAAACGCTCACCATACGTAACGACACGTACTCGGTTCTACATTTATATACGATCTGTTACGTATTTATTTACACTAGTATATATCAGATCTTATCTTATACAAATATGTAAACAAAGAGAATTTCATTAACAGCACAGATTATTGGCATTGCTTTAGGGATCTGGTACTTTCGACGTTCTCAAAATGGTGTATTTTACCTTAAGCCAATCTGTAATGGGATATTGCATAACAGTATGGGGCGGAGCAGCGAAGACTAATTTTCTGAGAGCAGAGAAGGCCCAAAGGGCTGTACTTAAAGTCATGACAAAGAAATCCTATAGATACCCCATAACGCAATTATACGCTGACTGTCAAGTTCTGACGGTTTGACAGCTCTATGTTCTTGTTCAACACAAAACCTCGTTTGCAAGACGACAATACTCGTCTAAGTATTCACGTCTTTATAAAAAAATCAGAAGGAACTAGACGTAATAAACTTAAATAAATTTAATGTTAAATCTAAAATAACAGAATGGCTCATTCAGCCGGACTATTTTAAAAGAGAATCGTTATTAACTTACGTTGCTTGAAATGTCACTAATAAAATTAACATCAACACAAATATCCACATATATCTAATACATACACCCACTGACACACCCTCATACCAACACACACATACACACAAACCCATACACACACACCTACCCTCACTCACTACAAATAGATTTAATTAAATTTAATCACAACTGCAGGAAGTGTTCATTAAAATGTTAAATTTACAGAAAATGTTGTTCCACTTGTAATGATAAATAGATCGACACTATTTCACTTTTAAGGGTACAACTTAATTTACGCAACCATCTGACCGAACACTGTCTCTTAAGATACAGGCCTCCTAGTTTAAGAGACAGGGTTTATATTTTGTCATATAGATTTTTGTAGCCTTTCAACGCTTGTACAAACAATTATGTATAAGTTTAGTATATCTACTACTATGTTCAACCTGTGTCTATGTATTATTTTTGGATAAATAAACACATTATTATTATTATTTATGGATAAAAACGGATGCAACGCACAACAACTCTTTTACAAACAATTGCAGTTACATTGGCCTTTCAATTACAGTTTAATATCTGTTAAATAGGTTTTAATACCAAAGTTAACTTGACTCGCCAATAATCTGGATCTGTGCGCGATTGATGGCAATACCATAATATAAATATGGACAGTATGGAAACTAGGCCAATTTGTTGAAATAATTACCTACGCTCCATTTTTTAAAAGATCGTGGCGACCACTCGCAACTGACAGCACCGCGACAATCGCTTAGGGTCTCGTCAATTGCGTTTGTGTGAGTGTGCCGTTTCGTTTTTCGTTTCAGTACTGTCCTTATTTATACTGTGGCAATAGGCTGGGCCTAATACATGGGACTTAAAGATAACTGGCGAAATGTGAGTGCACTAGCTACACCTCTGTCTATCCATTCGGGGATAAGGTTATGTTAACATGAGCGTCTCTACATTTAATATTGAAGGTCTGTGCACATACAAAGATAAATTACAATTTTAAATAGAGGTTTTTCGCCCTCTGAAAAAAGTCATCTTTACATACATTGATGAAAGACCTACCTCTACTCGGAATTTTAAAATAACATGTACAACATTCTACCAATAATAATTTAGACCACGCTAAACAAAACAGAAACACGAATGTTTAAGAAGAACTTTCTAGTTGCATGCTCTGCTCAATATTTGAATGCTCTTTTGTGCAAGTACGCTTGCCGACTGCTAATGATTTCGTTCAATTAGCTCTTACAGCTGATATGCTAGTCGTGCATTGCATTGTTATGTGACCTCGGTTTTAGAGTACTAGTATCTCCGTTAAAATCTGTTGTTACTTCAGCTTGTAGACCGAGCGAGCGAAGCGTCTCTGCTTCAAGTCTGGCAAAATTTGCTGTCCTCTGTCAGTTTGTTGGTACTCCTCTACAGGTCGTATTTTACAACCGATCTGGACGAAACTGGGTAAACAGTTTTTTTTTTGTCGTCTGTGATTTTTGATTGGAGAGGTACTTCCTCCAAAAAGGGGCAAAAAGGGGGCTACTGGATATCTCCGCTTTATGAGACCCGATTTCGATGGTTCTTTTTTATTTGAAAGATAGTAACTTTAAATTGGTCTCATGAAAAATGGTGCGTTCTCTCATAAAAAGTTCGCCGTGATGAGCAGAATAGCTCCTCAAATTTAGTGGTATATTAATTATTGCAAAAAAGTTTATACTCGCGCGTTCTACTGTTCGCAGAACGACTAGTTTTATTTAGTGAGCTAAAAATGTGCACTTAAGGCGATTCCAAAATCTCTTTTGGACTAAACTTTGCTTTTTTAAGAAGCTGCGTTTATATTCTCGGTCTTGTATTAGATAAAATTTATTGACTGCGGAAGTAAAATCAATTACTAAAACGACACACTAACATTGGATATTTAATTTTTTAAATTTATTATTTCAGACACAGTGATCCATATTTTTGTTAGTATACTTAGATTATTATTAGCAACTATATATTCAAATACACTATCATACTATATTAAATAAGGATGATCTACATTTTAATGAACTAATAAATAAATTTTACATTAACATTTAACACAAAATAGATCAAATTAAATTCGTACATGAGTGACCTTATCTGAAATTATCGGATATGTTCTAAAGGTTATAAGTATGTTCAAGATCGAATTATAATGCATGTACGAGGAACTGTTTTACTGAAAGCCTTGATATTTATCTCTACACATTACTTACTTTTATGAAGATGCTTAGGCACGAAGATCTTATTGAATTTTTTCCTAAATTATTAGCCTGTGCTGCTTCCTATATTTACGGATGCAAGACCTCTTTCTTTTTTTGGGTTGGAAATTATCAAATCTCTTCTCCCGCGACTCCGGCAGGCATCGGTCCTAGCAGACCCCTTCAGTTGTGCTGACATCTCTTTGAGGCGCGCGTGGAACACAACGCGCCGTCGACCCCGCCCTGGTCCTTATCGGACGGCGAGCGGGCTTGCGGACGGTGAGCAATTGCTCACCGTCCGCAAGCCCGCACCTACGGTTGCCGGGAATCGACTTGCGATTCCCGACGCCAAGGGCGTCTCCTGCGGCAACTAGGGGCGTGAGGGCGCGAAATTTGCCTCTCCCTCACGCGTTCCGCCTCTTCCTTCGCGAGCATTACTGCTTCGCAGAAGGAAGTGACGGCCTCCCACGCTCTCTCGCTTCGAACCATGGCCTGAACGAAATAAATCATAGCATGAAGGATTTATTAAGCTATAACACCGCATTGCTAATGTTATTTCTATAATTAACACCATCTATAACATTATCGTCGACATAGATCATTACTTTGATAAATACTGTTGTTTCCAGCTTTCTACAAATATGTCCTGTTAAATTTTAAATTAAAACAGGAACTCATTTATCACGAGATTGCTCACTGCATCTAAACTTTGCCTGTTAGCCTGCTTCTGAATTTCAATATATTTACAGAAAGGCTTAAAATTCCAAAAGCTAGCAAGATGATTGAGTTTGACTCGTCAAGGCGCTTAAGACCTTTAGGAACCATTTCCTTGATTCATCCCCACCTCCAATAATAAAAACTGACCCGAAACAAATGCCCAAGCCTAATTTTTGACATAAACTAAGTAAAACAGGGCTAATACCCCATAGAAATGAGGTTAACTCACTATAACGGTAAATGGTTGAAATCTGTAAGGCCGATACGTAGTGTCCTCGATGCATATTGACAAGTATTGCAATACAAAAACGTATGAGAAGTTAGTTTGTATAGTGGTGTGGAAAAATGCTGAAAATGGTGTAAATAGTGCTGTGGCGAAAGAGCCTTTTGATTTGGAAATGTTTGTTCTACAACTGTCAATTTGCAACCATGGAGACTGTATATACCTAGTACAGAGTCAGAGTCTAGTGTTCAGTTTGATCCAAACCATGGCACTCACGGTAGGTTTCTGTAAGAGAATCAAAGCGTATAGGTAGTGTTTGTTGATTAATTTACTAGCGTTTGCCCGCGGCTTCACCCGCGTGGATGTCGGAAAATATCCCACGGCGACGTAGTATCAGGTTTTAAAGTACTCTATTTGTTAAAACAGGTTATAAACTATATGTGTGCCAGTGCCCGTTTTTGCGCTAATCCGGAGCATACATCCAGACAAACGGACAAAAATTCTAAAAAAAATATTTTCGGCATTGTGCTCGTTCCCACACCTCTTAATTTTTTTAATTTTTTTAATATTCATTATACAGTTTTGTCTTCAATATTATTTTATTTTAAGTAGGATATATTTAGTATCTCCAACAAAAGAAATACACAATATATGACACATAAGAAATGGGTGACCGGTGTCACCCATTTCTTATGTGTCATATATTGTCTATACTAAGTAGGTGTACTCCTTCACTTACAGGAGACTACAGCATGCATAGCTAACAAAGATCACATAGACCGTCATAATAATAGTGTTAGAGAGATTGAAACAATGTTGGTAAAATTTGGACAAGCTTGTTATTCAGCGAGTAGAAAAGCTTCAAAAAACATTAGCAATACAAAGGGTAACGTCCATTGCCCATTATTAGCATCACAATCAAATATCTACAATGTTCCAACCGATATGTCATTATGACAATAGGAATGTTTGCTATGGTGTTAACGCAATGTCCTGTTTTGTGTTATTTTTTAAATGCCTACATTGCTCACGCAATCATTTAGGTTAATGACATGTATATTTAATAATACAAAGAGGTAAAATTTGTATTTGTATGTAGGGGGTAATCTTCGGAACTACTGATACGAATCCAAAAATTCTTTCGCTAAAATGAAGCTACAGTAAGTATACTGTAGCTTCCTTTTAGCGAGTGTCGAGGCTCGGATTAAATAAAAAAACCAAGACAGAGCGCTGTCAACAGCTGTGAAGTGAAGCCGGTTTTGTAAACATGTGTGCACTTTGTGTGGTGTAGTTAGATTGTAGTGTCATTATAAAAGGTTGCAAATGTGTGCGTGTGAGCGTGTATGCACAGAGCGGCGGTGTAGTATTGACATGCTTCACTGTATTGTTCGCAGCGCTCTGTATTGGTGTTTTATTTGATCTGAGGGCATAGGATATAGTTTAAGTTAAAACAAGAAACTTCACACAGACGAAATCGCAGGCAGAAGGCGAGTATCCTGAATTTGTGTTTTTATCAAAACCACAAGAAATGATATATTTTAAACCACACTTAAGACTAAGGCATCCTTAAGGAAAACGTTCCAAAACTTTAACGAAAACCCTCCAAAAGTTTACCAGATTAAAATCCTAGATTAATTGTTTTTTGTTTTGTCTAGATTGACTTTTTTTTTTTTTTTTTGTTCACTTTTTTTATTTTGTATTTTGTGTTTCACGAACTGTGTCCAAATAATCATTATTCTTTCTTTCTTTTTTTTAGTTAAATCGAATCTTCGAAAAATCTGCTTCTGACATTTACCTGCGCAACGATACTGTGTAGGCACGTCACCAGTAACTAATAAGGAAGGTTGAAACCCGTAACTGTATAAACTGAGATCATTTTCTGACTCATGTGTCCATTTTGAACGGAAAATAGCCATACTTTGCAAATAAACACTAGTTTATGACATATTGTCTACATACGACGTCTTTGAAAACACCTGAACTAATTGACACGTTTTTGAGATGAATTGTTCAAGAACATGAATGTAATGTAGAGATAATTGAGTCATGCTCATGAGCAAACAGTATCTAGGTATTTAAATACTGAATAATTTAAATATTTAGTACTAGCTTCTGCCCGCGACTTCGTCCGCGAGCCTGTATCCTTCCTCAAGAATTGGTCTATCCAATGCAAACAGAATTTTTCAAATCCAACTGGTAGTTCCGGAGATTACCCCCTACATACAAACTTACAAACTAACATACATGCAAACAAAGAAACAAATTAAATCCTCTTTATAATATTATAATTTTTTATATTCTTTTGTTGCATTTTTAAACTTATTGATTATATTTTTTAGTAATTAAAAAAAAACATAAAATAAAAACAATAAAAAATAAAAAATAAATGTATATATTATTATTAGTATTAGTACTTACATTAGTATTGGTATATTAGTATTAAATTAAAAATAGATATTGTTTGCTCATGAGCATTAAATACTGAATACCACACACAATGATCGAACTGAAGGACTAAGTGACAGAACAGAATACTGAACACAGAACGTGATAGTTCATTTCCTTGGTGTTCCATAAAGATATACTTAATTCAGACGTAACAGTTAGTGCAAATCGTTGTTTGCATAAGATTTTCATCTGAATGGTTATCGTCAACCGGAAATCACTACTGACATTTTAATCGTGATCAATTCCGAAATTAGTTTAGTTACTCAATAAACTGACTCTATTTGCCAACGGATGCTTGATATTAATATTCTAATATCACATGAATATTCAATACTTACGAAACTATAATGTCACAATTTTTCGTGAACTGATTCTAAGGACAAATACGAGTACAACATCACACGCATGACTATTGACCCCCAAATATGGTGCGATTTCGTGCGGTCACCTCTTACGGCACACCAGATATTTTCGCCTTACTCCGCATTATTGCGCGTTATTAGCGTGTAATAACACCCTTAATATTGTGTTATTAACATTTCAGTTTTTGAGCAAAGAATGCCGTAACAGAATTTAAACGGTTTTTTTCTTTACTTAATTTTGCTGTCATTATTTTTACGTAACGTTTATTTGTAAAAGGAAAACATTTACTTTATCATGTTTTCTTTATTTCCTGCTCTTAAAATCTTCAGCGACATTCTAGGAATAGCTTTTGGTGGAACTATTTAAAATATTTGCAGAACGTAAAAGAAATCATTTAAAATAATTATTTAAAATACATGCAGATATTAACATAATATGCTTGACCTTCGTCTACTTACATATAATTAATTTTAATATTACATACGACCATGTAGGTATCTTGTATTTGCTCACGATTTTTGGAGAGAGGTATTCTGTTCAGACATCGTGCATTTTTTATTTGCTAAAGGCCCCGTACATAGGTACACGATCTTTAGGTATCTGCTTACTCCAAGCAAAACGATACTGGTTATACTTGAAATATTATAATGAACACAAATCTTAATCTTACCTATCAATGTAGAGGACAAATAATACATAATACTTTAGCCAATTAAAAAAAAATAACGTTTCCCCTCTGCTTTCCCGCCAAAACTAAAGGATAGTGTCCAGTTTTGATGGGAACGATCGTTTTTTTTTAAAGGAGATTTATATTTGTGTCTGCTAACTACATCTCCAATTATTTTACATCCAAAAAACAATTTCCCAACACAAAGATCTTTTGATAACTCAATTGAATAACTGACCCATAAACAAACAACATTCTAAACCGTCGGTATGTGTGAGCAACTGACCCATATAGTTCCGTTGCGTAACCTTGCATAAGTCGCAGGTTGCTGCACTGCAGGACATGCGATGTGCACTCGACTGTACCTGACTTGTGTATTTGCGAAAGTGTGCAATTGCTGTGTTAATTGGGTACCCCTCACGTTGAAAGGGGGTAACTGATTAGTGCAGTTGTCTCTACTCGTCGCGTACCTGTTTATTAATTTGATGCAATTTGAAATAGCGTAGGCTGCGTTAATTGCGTGTTACCCCTCACACATTGCTGGCTAAAAGGGGGTAACTGATAAGTGGAATAATAATTGTCTCTATGTGTACCTGTTACTATTAGTTTGATGCAATTTTTTATGGCTTATTAGATTTTTATAAAATTGTAGACTTGGAAGGTTAAAAAGTGCGGTAAAAGATGATGGATCTAAATAACCTTTGGTTAGCCAATTCTTAATATTTCAGTAGATGTTTAACTTCTTGCCATTGCAGGTAGAACCTGCACCCTAATTTTGTAAAACACGATCAATTACAATCTAACTAATGTTGAAGGATATTGCTAATCCATTGCTTCATATGTTCGAAAAAACATTTTGCTCAACAACGTAAATAACGCAATGAATGTTGTTGATCTATCAAAATGAAACCCATTGTACTGTTAGTGTGTTACGCAATTAGCAGCTGGATGAGGCTGACAGGAGCCTGGGTACTGGCACAAGCAAAGAGAGGGCTAACCCAGCAGTGGTTTAAGTACGGGTCTAGATGATAATAATGATGTTTAGCTTGTCTTCTTGCATCACCATTTTCAGTCTCGTCTAAATTCCACAACATATGGCGAAATCCAGCTCTAGCAGATTCTCTAGAATGGGGTATTAAAACCAGTATTAAACTAGTAAATGTCACAAGCCTTACAAAATCTACAGGTGGTTTAATTTGCCAACCGCAGGCGGTGATAGCAAATCTTTGTTAGTGTTACATAAGAAAAGCATAATATGATCGTGTAGGTACCAACATTTTTATACACACGTCTGTTACTAACTGGGGCTCTATTGCATTTGCGACCTTTAATCTTTATACGTGACTGCCTTATACAGTGCTGCCATCTAGACCTTGGGCAGTAATCACTAGAAGATCTAGGGCAATACAAACAATCTTGCAGTCTGTGCCAACAATAATTCAGATTATTCATAAGGAAACATGAGTAAATGTTGTGTTTTTTAATCGACTGCGCGGCAGCAAAGACAGGGGTCAGCAAGAACTGAAATAAGACTCTTTGAAAAGTAATCTTGTTTTGAACTTTTTAGTTGCAGTCGGATCTATTTCTTTTTATATATTTTTTTTTGTTAACATTTACCCGTTTCGACCCAGCAGAACACATATTTTACGTGATTTTACCAGTTTCTGCTACAGAAAAGACTTTAGGGAAAAATAACACGATGTTTTAAAGACAGATTTTTGACGATTTTTATTTGCTGTCATGTCAGGTGGGGGTTTGCTCCGGCTATTCTAGGCCCCCTAGAGACCAGCTGTGCTGTTTCATACAAAAGTGCAAAACACGTTTAAAATGTATGGAACAACAATTTTTTTTTAATAATCGACGACAATTTTCAACTCATTAGGGTCCAGAATTATGTAGTGAATCCATGTTAACAGGCGCGTCGATATCCCTGTCACCCTGTATAACGTTGTAAATGCTTTAATAAATTGTTTTATAATTTCACCTTATTGGACGTAATTTCTCACAGTTTATTTATCTTTTTATCTATCTTTGACGACTACCAACCACTTAAAAAGGCATTAAAACTAGACCGTACCTATTAATTTGTTGTAATCGTCCATTTGATTAAATTCGTTCTACATATTTTTTATTTACATTTGACCTCAAACATTTACGATATAACATTATGATGAGCCGCAATAACTGCTCTGCAACGTTAAATTGTATTAAATGATTAGATTCTAGGACTGCACATTGATATTACACAAAACACTAGCTATTTTGCACGTAATATGGTGGGCACTGCCCTGTGTTTAGTTTGCTAAAGTTGGGGCTAACAGAGCAATAAACGATCATCATATTCCTGTAATAAACCAAAGTTATTTATTTAGAGTAGATTACCCTAAAATTTCAAATTTCAAATTCTAATTTCAAATTTATTTATTCATAATCCAGGTTTATTATGAATAAATAAATTTGAAATTTGAACACAAGAACAGATTGGACGGTGACCCCCAAACTAGGCATTTGCCTGTATCTTGGGGGTCTAAAAGTTAGTACCTATAGTTAGTGAAGTTAGTATAACATGTAGTATTATTATTTTTCTTATTATAGGTATCACACGGCTAATCGTGTCTAATTAGTTTTTTGACAGAAAGTAGTGTCGTCAACCTGCACCCTAATTGCGTAACACACGATCAGTAATTTTGACAGTTTAACAACATTCATTGCGTTATTTAAGTTGTTGAGCAGACATGTTTTTCGAACATATGCAGCAACGGATTAGCTTTTTCCTTCGAAATTATTCAAAGTGTGATTGATCGTGTGTTACGCAATTAGAACGATGGCTTTAAAAGGGATTTGAGGAAAATACCCACTAAACGCGTGAGAGCATAACAGCATGTGTGTGACCTCTGAGTTTGTCTCCGTGTTTCTGCTGAGAGTAGTCTGATCGGAAACACCAATCACCCATGCGATTCTGTAAACATCTCCCCGTGAAAACTTGGGTGAAGTGAGCTGTCAATAGTGTCAATCCCTGTGGAATGACAGCTCACTTCACGCTCACTTCACCTAAGTTTTCACGGTGAGATGGTTACAGAATAGCACTGCTGATCTAGTTTTGAAATATATTTTCGTGACGTGTAAAAGTGTTTATTAAAACCAATTTGCAGAAATAAATTCCATTTATCACTTACCAGGGGCTTGTAGCTAAGTAATAACAGCTGCACGGGTCAATCGATCAGGTTAAGCTTAGCTTGCCCCGGTTGTTCCAAGGATGGGTGACCATCTTTACATACCAAGACCCCTCCGTGCCTCGGAAAGCACGTTAAGCCAGTGGTCCCGCCTGTCATTTGTAGATCTTTGACAGTTGTTACGGGTCGTCAGAAGCCCGAAAGTCAGATTTCAGTTACTGGGTAACACGATCGTTACCCAGTAACTGAGAGAAAGAAAAAAAGAAAGATATAAAAGCTAAAGCTAAATAAAGGCTAGGCACAAGATTTTCCTGGCAATCAAATTCAAAACGCTACCGAGACCGCAGGCAAACTAGTTGTTGTTCAAGAAGGAAGCTTGCGGTAATTGAGTTTCCTTTGATTTGCAGGATATTGTAACATACATAAGTGTCCAATCATTATTGGTTTACTAACATTCCTTATAGGGGCCAATTACTTTATGATAAGTAAGCTTACACAATCTAATAACTTAATTTATCCGGTTCTGCTACTTGCAGATCTTGAGTTTGATTACAAGGTCTGAATCGAATCTTTTCATTTTTGATTGTGACGTGACCAGAAGGCTGGCCAATTTTTTGGTAAAAGAATCAGCATTGCCATTCAACGTGTCAACACTGCCAGCCTCTGGGCATTTTCCCACTGACAGCGATGCGGACGAATTTTTTGATGTCCAATGAGCTCTTCCCAATGATTTTATTTTTTATAAATATTTTTTCCTTTACACAACATGTACAACTACTAATCAGCAGCTGGTTGTGTCGGTCATAAAAGTGCATGACTATCATCCATTTTTATTAACGTTCATGGGCCTCCTTCAAGCATCGACACAACAACACATGTTGTCATGGTACTACGCTTTCAGCATCCAATAGATTTCCTAAAAGTGATATATGAGAAAACATACTAACAGCCTAATAGCGAAAAACACGTTCAATCACAATTTTGACGGGTCATGCTAATCCATTGCTTCATATGTTCGAAAATATTGTCTGCTCAACAACGTAAATAACGCAATGAATGTTGTTGAACTATCAAAAGCCATTGCTACTGTAAGTGTGTAACGCAATTACCGCGCTGATTTAATGATCCAATTTAAACTTAATCATCAGGAACTTCAAGTGTCACAGACACAGAATATGAAGATAGGAGTTACAGAACACAGACCTCCCTGCAGAGATCACTGACTTGCTAACTACGCTATATTACTTAATCTAAGTACTTATCACCAACACAGCTATAAGAACAGCATGTAATACCCAGTTTCACTTACGAGGTTTTAATTAGGTATTCAAGTTTCCAGTGAATGATTGCCACAGCGAGTTTGTGATAGATTACAGACCAATTACTTTGCTCGCTTTGCATAATGTGAGACATAATTCTTTTACGCGCGAAATTATTCCTTATTTTGTTGAATGTGCATTGGTGATATATTGTCGCATTTGTTTCTTGTGGTAGTGTTAACTGTGTGAATGAGAATCGTGCAATATCTTTGCACCTTTATTAATCTGATGATTAATTTGATCTACTGTAGTTTGAAATGTATGAGGAAAATGAAGGCATTTGCTTTAATATTTTATGCTGTCAGATATTTTCTCTCTTTGTCAAAAGTTAAGTGCCCTGTAGTCAGTAACTACTTAGTAGATAGACTGAATTGACTGTTGCACTAGTAGAACCTGCCTCTTTGCAGATACATCCTATCCTATCCTATACTATTAAACGAGCAATATTTGTAATATTTGTGATCACGTTCTCAAAAACGGCTCTAACGATTTCGATGAAAGTTGCAATATAGGGGTTTACGGGGGCGAAAAATGATCTAGCTAGGTCTCACATCTGGGAAAATTCGTTTTCTCCGTATTTTCACCCGAGCTGAGCTCGGTCACCCGAAGTTTAGAACAAGAATTGACACCTTAGAAAATGACATAGTACTATGGAATTAGTAAGTACCTACTATCATGGCAGCATGGAATTAGTAAGTACCTACTATCATGGCAGCATGGAATTAGTAAGTACCTACTATCATGGCAGCATGGAATTAGTAAGTACCTACTATCATAGCAGCATGGAATTAGTAAGTACCTACTATCATAGCAGCATGGAATTAGTAAGTACCTACTATCATGTCAGAATGGAATTAGTGTGAACTATGCTATACTATTAAATGAGCATTCTCTATTTACACCAGAGCAGAGCTCGGTCGCCCAGGTACTTTCTTATTATATAAAATTAATGTAAATTAAAAACAATGCACGTAAATGAACGTGCATATAAATGTACTTAATGTAACATTTGAATGTGAATATCGTAATAACATAGATGTTATATGCATTTCTTTAATGATAACAAGTACACGTACAAGTATAAATAAAGCAGAATCAACTTTTATTCCTAAATACTTATAGATTGGTCGTTATAAATTAGACACTAAGCATAACCTACTCCATATTATTATATCAATAAAACCACTGTATTCCAAAAACCACGCTATAGGTGTCTCCAAATCCTGAAAAGTCTTAGTACTTGCAAAGGTATCGAAAGTGAGCGTTGGTTAACTTGCGGCTGGATCGTGACCCGCCTGGCCTACATACTACCGTACCTACCTACTACTTAATAAATACTAACGCAACACAATTTACGAGTTTCTACGGCTAAGTGACACGTTTCTTCCTTATTAAGCAAGATGCGCCTAAAACATTTGATCTTCTACAGCTGGACTAAATGCCAGTGTTTGCAAGGTTGTTAGAACACTGTGGCATTTTGTTTAGATCGAGGTAAACCTGTCCAAAAACAATGTTACAGCGTTCTGGCCACTGAATGCATGACTGTAAAGATGTGTCTACATTTGTATGTACAATTTTGTTGCATGTTTATTTAAAGAAAGAAAGAAAGAAAAATATTTTATTTGGGACACGCACAGGAAATACAAACAGTAAGTAGGTAAAAAAAAAAAAAAAATATATATATATATAAATTAAAAAGAAACAAAAAAAAAGAATTGTATTTGTTTTATTGTATGAATTGTGTTATTTTATTTGTAGTATATCTTTTACAATATTTGATACACTAGGTACTAATTAAATGAACTAACTAACTATACAAATAAAAGAAGGGGGTGGGGGTGGGGGGAACAATCATGTGGGCAACAAAAAATTCGTCCGCATCGCTGTCAACAGGAAAAATGCTCAAAAGGCTGGCAGCATTGCCACGTTGTATGGCAATGTTGATTCTCTGGCCGAAGAATAGGCCAGCCTTCTGGTCACATGAAAAGTCAACCAACCACTTTGCGATGTCTTGAAAAACTAAGTGGGCACTCGGACCCCATGGCCCTAGTGTATCATGTATTTTGTTGCATTAAATCTCTGAATACTACATCCAATCTTGGGAGCATGATAATGTCGCATGTGTCGGTAACACGATTACAAGACGGGTATTCTCTACATCTGATGATGCAAATGTGCACTGGTATAATAAGCTTTCTTTTTCTACATTTTTTTCTACATTGTTCTCACATGTATAATTTCAACATGAATGATGTAACCAATACTTTGTAACAATTTATTTTATTTAAAAGAGTGTCCGTGGAGTTTCTTGCCCGTTTTTCTCCATAGGTACCTACTACGCTTTGGAATGGGCAACTAGCTTCATATTTTTGACTGACCGATTCCTTGACAATTCAAAAGTGCCTGTAATGGTTTAATTGAAATAAATGCTTTGAGTTTTCCTTCTGCTGTAGCTGCATTTTGCTGTAGTTGGTACTCTATTCTTTATAGAGACTTATTCTCTATAGAGTACCAACTACAGCCTCTAGTATTAAGTGTTTATCGACCTACGAAAATAATGTGCTTAAAGTCTGAAAAAATACGCCAAACATCCCAAGTGGCTTGAAAAAATTAGGACTCTCTTGTGTGGTCTAAATAGTGAATTTTCCTCAACTTCCATCAAAAACTACAAATGATATTGTTTTGTTTTCTGTTGCATCAAAAAAACATGCAAACAACAAACAAGCCTCACCCTTTAATTCTCCAAAGCGGTCGTTTATTACGTAAAATAATCGTACACCACTTTACTCCGGGTATTAAAGCAATTATTATGATCGCCATGGTAACTCGCTAATTTGATTTAAACGAGGCCCAGTGCATCTGTCTTGTAGTGCACATGAGTGCATTATGTAGGGTTCTCCATACGTAAGCATCCATCAGAGGTTTAGCCTGTTTTAAATATTGTTGAAATCGCGATCGAAAGATATCAGAAAAACAGTGGATTGGAGAACATCCAGAGTCGTGGATACCAGCATCTAATAGTAATAGAAAACTTACTAATGTTAGGTCTTGAAATTAAAATTATGAATACTTTTAATAATTATATTATATACAAAGGAACAACAACAACAACAACTCCCGCGCACTCGCGAATATTAGTGTCATCTATCGAGTACTTCGTGCCTATCGCTAGTGCTGCTCGCCCTGATACGCATAGGGTTGGGACAACCATTGATTTGTCATTATTACTAAGTAGGTACGCGCAACACAAGAGCGTAGACTAAAATTACTATAAACCAATAAAATTAGAAAAAAAAACGGATTTTATTGGTTGATTGCTATTAGATACCTATACCGATAGTCTGCGAAGTTGCGCAGATTCATTTTAAAATGCCCTTTACATATCAAATCTGATTAATGCAAGCATGTTGGTGCTCCCCGTCAAGTCATTGTTAATTTCACGATACATTACTTCCTATCTCTATTTATCTCTTTCTTTGCTAAAAATTGTACTCTTTCTATTTCCAGAGGCACTCGACGTGATCAAGGAAGAGCACACGATGCCGGCGCAGAGGCGGCGTGACAAGAGAGAGGTGCCCTTCACGCATGACGAGAAGAGAATCGCTGGTGTGAGTTACTTCACCAAATATTATCGATCTACTATCAGAATTAGCCTTTATCTATCCATTAAAAGTTATCATCATCATCATTTACCTCCTCCCCTTTTCCCAACTTATTCGTGGTCGGCGCAACATGTCCCTTTCTTCCATACTTCTCTATTAGTCGTCATCTCGGTAGTCCCCCCCTTTCTAGCCATATCATCTTTCACATAGTCCATCCGTGGTTTCTTTGGTCTTCCCCTACTCTTATATCCATGGACATTCATACTCAAAACTTTCTTTACTTTTCCCCATACCATAACAACCGATTTTCGCACAGAAAGTATAGTGCTGAATAAATTCCTAGTAGCCTAGTAGAAACTTGGCTCAGTCTGCTGACTATACATATTATGTATAGTGGTAGCTCCAGAGATACAAAATACACTGGTACTTGTTGATGGGCCTACACTGTCCTCTCTCATACCTTTTAACACTGTAACTTGGAAACATTGTAAAAACCATTTAATTTTAAAAGAGTAACCGTGGAGTTTCTTGCCGGCTCTTCTCCATAGGAAACGACCAATTGGAACCGTGCACCTAGCTTCTGACGTTTCATAAGTGCCCTTGTAGGTTTATGTGAAATAAAAATATTTTGAATTTTGAATTTTTTGAATTTTGACTATATTTCATTATTTCATTAAATCCGGGAAGACTGCTTGATCCACACACAAATTAAATATTAAAGCTAAGTACGGCGCAATAGTCTCAATGGGTACAAATTTTGATAGACATGACATCATCAAATCAACACTGATAAATACTTGTCAAATTGTAACATTCTCAGGGAGTAGCAATCTAACAAGTCAAACTAGCAAGTCTGCACTGTCCCACTGCAGGGCGTAGGCCTCCCTGTCCCTTTTCAATTAAGTTCTGTTTTGCGGGCCAGTCCTTCAGTCCGTCAAGTTCTCCCGTAATTTTCGCCTTATATCGGTGTCTGTTTATTATTAAAGACCTGCGTAATTGCGAAACACACTTACAGCAGCAATGGCTTTATTTTTGATAGTTCAACAACATTAATTGCGTTGTTTACGTTGTTGACCAGGCAAATTTTTCGAACATATGAAGCAATGGATTAGCAACATCATTCAGATTGTGATTGAACGCGTGTCACTTAATAAGAGTGCTGATTCTGAAGACCAAATTAAACTTATTTTGGAAGTAGTTCACCGAGTCCTTTCCAGTTATTGCACAAACTTCAAAAGGAAATTACACGAAGTGAACGTATTTAATGATACCGATTTTGGTCTTTTATTTTAAACTTGTGTCTGTCTCAAATATAACTTGTTTCCGAATTGAAAGATTCTCTTGCTTTAAAAATTTTCATTCTTCCATATTATCTAATCAAATATTATGTTTCTTAATTCCAGTGCCTGCTGCAGTGCGTGTACCGGAAAGTGAAAGCTGTAAGTATTAACCCACTGTCCTACTGCATCCATCTATTTTATCTAAGTAACTGCTAACTTGTTTGTACCGATTAAACTGATAGTGAGTAGGGCTGTCATCTCAAAAATAATTTATGAAAATAAAAAAAACAGTGAGTTCTAACCGGCTTCTCTTCGTTTGAAAAAAGAACGCGGGGTAATTGCGTAACACTCACAGTCCCGACGCCATTATTTTTTGACAATTCAACAATATTAATTGCGTTACTTACGTTATCCAGCACAAGAATTTTTCATTATGAATATACTTTAAAATTCTTCGGCTTTTGATAGAAACTAAGTGTACAATTTGAAAGAAATTGCAAAGAAATAATGAAAAGTAAAAAATATATCCTGAGAAATATACTGAACTCCAAAAACTACGAAATGCAACTAGATTTTACCAAAAATAAATACTTCAAACTATTTCTTCTCACAATGTGTACCTAAATCGTCACATCAAATTGGATGCACATTGCAACCCTGATTGTCATTGACGCAATTCACTTTTTGTAGAGCAAAGAATGATCAAACGAACTTTCTGTTATACCAAGTATGGGGCACTTTTTATTTACCTTGATATGAAGAGAAATTCATATTGTTCGTCGTGTATTCTGGGTTTACGTACCACATGTCATGTCTGATGAAGTGGTTGAGACTGAACGCTTTTTATCTTGATGTAAATTATGATACGGTGTTAGAAAATCCTCACATAGAAATGAAATTACGTCATTTATACTATGACAGAAAATTGTGCAGAAAGTGGTAACTATACTTGCTTAAAACTTTGCGTGATGGAAAACATCGACTGAGACATAAAATCTGCTGAGTTAAAGCATAATTGCTTTATTTATATGAATGATTGCATTAGATAATGTTCACAATGCTGGGACACAGGCCTCCTCTCTGCGACAGGTGGGCTGTAATGTAACACGCGAGCCCACTGCGGGTTGGGGGAAACAAGTCTTCGATTTTTTGGTTTTAGGACATACCGATGTGCTCATGATGTTTTCCTTCACCGTTTTGAGAGCAGTGGTAATGAAATTATTTACACAAAGTAAAGCGCTTGTCAGGGTTCGTATTCACGACCTGTGATACCACTGCTCTCAAATTAATGAGTATTGGTCAGTTACTGTTAAAATTACTGGCATTTACGTTCAAGTGAATGTTTGGTCAGTAAGCCATTAAAAAATCAAACAACATTGTGAACTGTACGTACGTGCCCATTTCGAACTCATCAAAGCAATTACCTGCATGTGAAATACAAAAACATCAACAAGAATAAATTAAAAAATATTATGAAAATCTCCGCTTAATGTTAGACGGTTATTCCCATTACGAGGGCCGAGGTCAACCCTACTCGTGAATGAAAAATAAAATAATATTAAATCGAGTTTTAATGCTTTATAGTTCTGTCACGAGCTGATTGCTCCAATTTGTTATCTATAAAACATGAGGGGTAAGCTCGTAAATCTGAAAAAGAAAAATTCGTTGCTTATTTATTATACTTGAAATCCTTTGAGCAGGAATATTACGGCCGTAAAAGATCTTCGGTACACGCTGTAATTTGTATTTTATTTGTGTTATATTCAAAAAGCGGTATTGAATTTAATAGTCGGGGGTCCGGCCCATCAGTTTGTGCTTGTCATACCTTTTTTCTATATAAATTTCGTTTGTAAGAAATATTTTATTGCAAGTATTACACTAGTTAGGATCGTACAATAAAATCTCGAACGAGTTGCTATGAATTGGTTTCAATAAATGTTATTTTTATCCTCGCAGTCATATTCGTAATTTTATAATTTAAGTGGGCTACGTTTTCGCTGGGATGTTTCGATTTTGGCTTTATGAGATAATAAGCCTGCGAAAAAGAAATAAATCTGTAAATCCTTCGTCGAACACAACAGGTCATTGTGCAGCGGTGAAGAAATACATCCAGTCATCTTAAGCCATCTTTACTACCTTTATAGTATTGGGGTGTTATTTGATCATAACATTGCTCTTCACAGAACGTTTATCATTTCATAAGACTATCATCTATCTCCGCGTCCAAAGTTACTGTCAACGGGACGGCAACGAGAAACGGGATTATTCGAACCGAGCGTGATGTCCCGGTGACAGCATGCGGTGGACACGTGGCCATAGTAAATTTATGTATCGCTACTTCGGCGCCGTCATCTCGTTCTCATTGACGTCCCGTTGGCAGTGGACAAACGGCCTAGAGTTGCGGGAAAAACGGATTTCTATGACAGAATAGAATTACAAAAAAAATGTGACTAATCTCCAGAGGTGTAGGCAAAGGGAAGAGAATCTATAGTTCACACACATTTCGCTAGCACTATGATCAAGCCTCATGTAATAGGGGCGAGCCTTTTACCATAAACCGGGTAGAACCAATCCTGGAAATTCCCAACATCAAGAAGAAAACTCAAACTCAAAGCATTTTTAATTAAACCATGTAAGGCACTTTTGAATTGTCCAGAGTCGGTCAGTTAGTCAGAAAGTTGAAGCTAGTTGCCCATTCCAAAACGTAGATATCTATAGAGAAGAACGGGCAATAAACTCCAAGGATACTGTTTTAAATCAGGATATTACTAAATCCTGGGTACATTATTCTTCTTGCTTCTATAAGTGAGAAAAAAAAAAATAGAAACAATTCAAAATATAAGATTTTAATAAGCTAGAAAACGTATCTTCACATGTATTTTATTTTATTTTTATTCATATATTTCCAGGTGGACGGCTACGGTTTCCCGACACTGGAAGGACTAGTGGGCTTGTACTCTGACGGCGTGAATGAGCGTGGCTACTTCATGGCGGTGCTGGAGGCCTCGAGGGAGTGTCTCATGAAGAACCATGACAAGTTCTCTAGAACTGTACCTATGGGTAAGTTATTTGCTTGCTTCTCTTCTCGTGTGACTACAAGAGCTAATACGTACGAGGAGGCCTTATGCCGTAGTAAAAAAAATGGTGGCGAATAAATGGGCGCTAAACGTTCTTAAGGGGGATGCGCCTAGGTAGCCCGCGAAATTCAAATTTTCTTACGTTTTTTGCAATTTGCATGTCATTTTTAGGTTGTATGTTGATTCAAATATGATTCGCGATCGTAAAATACGGCTTCATAGAATTATAATAATTATAATCAGCAATACAACTCCTTAAGTTTGAATTGGCCTCAAATGTCATGATAGAGAGTTGTAAAAAAAAAATAAGAAAAATAATTTGATTCTTTGACATGTTCTCATTATGAGCTTTTATTCTGAACGATGGCAACGTCGCAGATAATTGTCATATATTTCGCTGTGATGATTAATTTGGCAATATTACTGTATGGAAATAAGAAATGTGGCTAACTAGTAAACTAGAATATTGATTAAAAAATTTACCTGTTTTGATTAATTTGGCATTATTACTGTATGGAAATACAGTAATAATGCCAAATTAATCAAAATAGGTAAATTTTTGACAGCTACTTGCGATGTTGCCAACTTTTGGGATAAACGCCCTTAATTAATACTCTAGAGTTATAGGATATCAAAAAGAAACACCTTGTTTATTTTAGTATTAGATTGTATATTGTATTTAAGATTTATCAAGTGTACCTAAACGTTTAAATATTTTTTAAAGAAGTTTTATCTCAATAAATAAATAAACAAACATAACAATATTTTTTCTGTTTCCAGACAACGGTCGTAACTGTGACATATCGTTCGACATATTCGAGTGTATCTCGGACCGCATCGGCGAATACTGCGGGACCGCTGGCCTGTAACGAAGTACATACATAGTTATGCACCAACACACTGCCTTCTCTATAATGTCCTTATAAAACTGTCGATGTAGGTATATGTAACTGATAAAAATTAACCGTTCGAATAACTATTAAAAATTCTTTAATTTGTGACATGTTAGAAGTTCTGATTGTTTTAATGAACTTTGTTGTGCACTACCGTGGTCCCAGATTAGTAATCATTTGTATTTTTAGATGTCATTGATCCAGCTTTAAGGGTCTCGTAGACTGGCGCGACGCGACGGCACGGTTGAGCAATTTCTATGAAAATTTCATGGTTTGTTCTACCGATGTCGCAACGCGCCTGTCTGCGGGAGCCTTTGTCATGTAACTTGAATCAAAAGGATAATTTTTCCAAGAATATTTTTGTATACCTATTCTAATTTTTACCTATTTCAATTTATCTTTTGTACTTAAAACTTTACATAAGTTACCAACACGAAACAAACCACTAGTATTAAGGTACATGTACATAGATTGTAATTAACTATACTAAAATGTGATGCTCAATAATTTTAGTTGTAAGGTAGCTCCATAGATTTCCCAGGAAGAAGAAAAAGATGAATTTTTATATGACACAGCTCTATGAGTTTTAAGGCCGGTTTCACATGCCTTCACGCTTAGCATGACCACAATAGAAACGGGTTTTATCGACGGAAGAATAGACAAAGTGACAGATAAACAATCACAATCTGTCATTTTGTCTATTCTTCCGTCCGGAAGAAAACCCGTTTCTATGGTTGTCATACTACGCGTGCTGGATAGGCACTATCTGTCAGATAAATCACAGAATTTGTACGAAATTATTTGCTGCATAGGTTAACACGTTCACTGCGTTTTCAGGTCTGTACGACCTGATGCGTAACAGTCCGATGGCGCGGTCGCAAAAATCGTTGAGTTCCCTCAGGAGCGGGATGCATAGATCTGATATTCTATAGAGTTAAAAGGGGATAGTTTCTGCTTTACTATTTTTTCATTCATTACTACTTATTCATTCAAAAATATCGACCTGATACTGACCTAATACCAATCTGATACCGACCTGATACCGACCTGATACCGACCTGATACCGACCTGATACCGACCTGATACCGGCCTGATACCGACCTGATACCGACCACAACGATTTTTTCACGTCTGGTGCGTTTATCGGATCTTACAGATCTAGCAACTTACTGCTATCTATTACGTAAAATATTTTCGTAAACGATTACGACTAATCTGTTTCACTTTGACAGTTCAACAACATTCATTGTGTTATTTACGTTATTGAGCAGATTTTTTTTCGAACTTTTGAAGCAATGGATTAGCAATATGTTTAAAAACTATTCAGATTCTGATCGATCGTGTATAACGCAATTAGGGTACTGGGGGCGGTGAAACAGGCCGTCATTTTTTCATAAACGTAAACATGCCAACTATATTTTTATATTTTTAACCTTTTCCAAAACGAATTTCACGAAACTCTGCAAATGCTACTATGGCTACTTTTTTACTTCTTAAATTAGCTGACCCTTAACGAACTGATAGATTTAACATAGCTTTAAGTTTTATGTAATAAAGTTCTGTATATATCTACAGCCTGTTTAATTTTTCTCCATCAGATAACCCACATACCCATACCATAGAGACTACTCGTAGAAGTCGATGTCATCGATGTCATCGATGTCATCGATGTCGTCGATGTTATCGATGTTATCGTCGCCATATGAGACCAATCTAATATGGCGACGATAACCGACTTTTAATGATTTTGTACTGAAGATCACCTCAAAACGGGTAGTGTAATGATTTGGAAAATAATATATGTTAGATTAGAGCATTTTCTTAATAACTTAATATATGAATATTTTAGATTATGTTTATACTACATAGTCAAATTTATTTGTAAAGTTATGTCTAATGCGGATGAAAAACTGAGAATCACGCAAAATTTATCTAGTGTTTTTTTCTGAAATCTACACCATTTTAAAGATAATTTAATTATTGATCTCTTAATATATGTACGTGTTTTATTAAAATACCTTTTGTTTTATCCATAATAAATGAATAATGCGTCTAATTTGGGACAGCGCTCCTTGATGGGCGAGTCTTATTACTGGCTGGACGTACGACGCGTTGCCTGAGCTTAGTACAGAACACGCAAGGTAGCCACTCAAGAGCATTGGCATATATCTGCGTCGAACTAAACTCTCATAGCAAAAACTAAACTCTCATAGCAAATTGAATGCTATGCCTCAACTTAAAGGCGTAGGTACAGGGTAGGTACCGTACCGCCTGTTCAAAGTAGGTTAGCAGACTGTGGGTTGATTGTGATTGTTGTGTATTGTTATGATATGACATCTAAAGTATTGTTTGCCTGGCATATACCTACATGCCAAGCAAACAATTCTTTAGATTTCATGATAAAAAAATTGGAGGAAGAAAAGTTGTAAACGAGTTTTTTTTTACTACTGGGAGAGGAGAGGTTTTGGGACATTGTCTTCGTGCTCAAATACATAAGCGGCAAGTTGCCAACGGCAGAGGCCGTCGGCACGTCTACGACAGCCGGCTTCAGTTGCCTTTGCCGTTGGCAACCTGCCGCTCGTGTGCAGCAAATGAAATCATTCGACTTCAGACTAACACCAACATAGCCTTATTCACCATAGTATTTTTTGTAGTTTCAGAAAGAACTCAATAAGTAAAAGTGATTCTCTCCATCGTTTACGTAATAATGTGTGTAGATAGTTGAGAGTTCTAGTTAGTAAATAGTGTCTTTAAAGGCTATATACATATAGAGGCATGAGGAAGAGGGTGTAAAGTTTACTCATCCTCCATAGAAAAGGGAGGATCTTCCGACCGGGCATTGTGTCTGGTGTGTATTTGGGAAACTGCCCCGACGATTGATGTCTGGACGTTTATATATGCCAGTCGCGCGCGATACAAGATTTTGCGTGACGTCAGTGTGATATGTAGTTCGCATGTGGCGATGTAGATGCCGCCACATCTACCTAATTATAAAAAAACCTACCTACCGTAATTGAATATCCCTTCACAAGCAATTATCGTAGCGATGGTGGTCATTAAGAAGACAAAATGATCATCAGATCTGATGTATATCAGATAACGTGATGAGAATGTAAGTGGTTACCGAAGGTAAAGCATTATATTATACGTAACTAGTATATCACCTTTAATTCGAATTAAGATAATATTTCGAAACAAGCCACTAATAACCATAATTCGTCTCCCACGAGTTTTTGTTTCCTGATTCAATAAAATTTGACTTTATCAGCTAAGAAATATCTATTGCGTGTTAAAATATAAATTATTGTTAGGCTACGACTGTTCAGATCGTGAGAGATCTTAGAAACTACGGCCAATTAGCTTGTAAGGCTTATGGCCAATTTTAAACAATGACAGTTGATTGCTGGAACTCCTGAAAGGACTGTTTGCGCAAGAGTTTATTGTTGTTCAAAGGGAGTATACATTGTCCGTCATCTTTTAGCAAAACCTACTCAAGAAGTCACACAGAAAGAGTAAGAAAAAGTAGAAAAGAAAAGAAGAAGATAAGAATGAAGGAAGGAGGAGGAAAGGAACTTTCACTGGGCATGGACTCGCCTCGCCGATAGCGTCTCTCTAGACACTGTCGTCCTACGACAGTACAAAGTGCGTTCTGCGCACAACTTATGTCATCTTCGCCATTCAAAGCCGTCAGTGTCTATACGTCATTTGTGACGAAATCACAGATTATCTGTGACGAAGTGCGAGGAAACTATTTGGTTTGTATGGAAAGTGTTGACACAGCTGCCTCTAGTAGCAGGCGCCGTGATAATGTCTCTGAGAATTTTATTACAATTTGAAGGACGTAAAGTTCTAGACCATTGTATTCATATAGACAGTCCTACATCACCATCAGTGCAAAGACACAAGAAAAAATAACAAGTGAAATTTCCTGTAGACGCGTTGGCTCAAACGCCAATAAAATACCTTATTGCCTAAGCAATAAAGTCGAAAAGTGGTCAACCACCAGTGTCCGCGTGTACTTATCCTACTATTGAAGTACAAAGATATAGTGTCATGGTCATACATAAAGTTTTTACTGTAAAATCCATATACGCTCATCGCATATGGATTTTACAGTAAAAACTTTAAGATTATTTTAAAAGACTTTATGCACTTGCTTCGCTACTTCGCACTTTCCTGATAGTTTCTTGAAATGATTAAAACTGTATGCAATTCGGTGTATTTTCCTCTATATGCGTCGTGCAAATCAATATTCTTATCTTTTTGGTTGTAGACAATGGCACCTGGGTAGTTAGTTACTTGCGTTGCCTTTTCAGCAAACTAAATTTCTTACGAAGACTTGAACAGCTCATGCCAACGAGAGAAGATTTACTTGTGCTTATCCAATCCGAGACAACATCCAACTCCTTTCAAACCACGCCAGCACCAACATTTTATACATAGGAAAAACCTACATTTATGATAATTAAACAAACGCAAAAGGTGAACCTTATCACGCTTGTACAATTGAATTTTGTATTTAAGCAGACTCGTATTTAGTAGTTAAGGTCGTGGGACATACTGACAGACACAATGACTGATAGCGATCATCAATTTTACTCAAGCTTTGTGTTTCATGAGGCATTATGACTAGGAAACGTATACTATTTGTATGCTGATTGAGTACGTAACACTTCAAACAGGAATTTGTTTTATTTATGATTGTGAGGGAAGAATATAGTTATATTATGAGATTGGAGGTTGATTCTAATTAGCGAAGCTGATGTCATCGGGAAATTAATGGTTGTGGTTGGTTTTAAATTTAACTCTGTGTCTGGTCTTAGATCAATCGATCTGCCTAGCGTTATTCCAACTATGTTGGGGTCGGCTTCCAGTCTAACCGGATGCAGCTGAATACCAGTATTTTACATGGAGCGATCGTCATGGATGGAGCGAGCTGCTGGGTAACATGGTACCCCTTGGTAAGACTGGTTGTCAGAGTTTTGGGCGTTTAACACGTTCAGTGCCGGGAGCCATCCTGGCGGGTTCACCTAGTCGCATATGGGATGCCGGGAGCCCTCGCGGAGGGCTCATTTTAAATGTAAGTTTTTCTTAGCGAATACAGCATTGTAAAAATAAAATATAATGTATATTTTAACAAGATTTATTAGTATATGCGTTGGTTTTAAAATACAAACTTTTTTTTTTAGAACGCCGTTACATGGTCCCCACCTATGAAATTGGCGTTTTTTTCTCACAAATAGAGAACCTTGTCACTTCTATGAATTAAAATATTCATCAATTGCTTGGTATTATATCGAATAATGACCATCATAGACAACTACCAATAGTAAAAAAAACCTTATTACTTATAGTTTATAAACATAAAAAATACCTTAAAAAAGTATTCCTCATTTTGTTAGCAGAAATTACCACTATTTGTTTTAATTTAGCCAAAACTTATTTTTGTCGCTTAATCTAGTGGCATATTACGTTATCTTAGTTTTTAAACATTATCGCATAAAAGTTTTAAAACATTAGTGTTCATGGTTGTTATATAAATTAAGAAAATGTTAGTATGAAAAAAGCAACTTCTTTAAAATTCTCCATACAAAACGCTGATTTCATAGGTGGGGACCTAATATAATACTCGTATATTCACAAAAAATTTAAAAGGTTGGAAACTACCTATAGCGTTAAGACTCCCTGAAAACACAATTTTACTTCGTTTTACTGTGTTTTATAACACGGTTATAAACCTAATGCCGTTGACCGTCCGCGATGGTTAACTTTAGCGCAAACGTAATGCCGGTATGAATTCTATGAAAAGCGGGTGGAGTCGAAAGTGTTAACAACTGTCAAAGATCTACGAATGACAGCCAGGATCAACGGCCGACCAAGGGAGGACCACGGGTCGGCTTTTGGCCGTCTTTGGTCTTAGATACCTACATAATATTCTCGTTTTTCAAGTATTTTAGACTACGAAACTGAATTTATACCCTTAAGCTCTGTGCAGACTAGCGCGACGCGACAACGGTTATTGTTATACCGTGAAGTTTTCTTAGAAATTTTATTGTTCGAGTCGCGTCGCACCGTCGCGTCGCGCTGGTCTGCATGAGCCTTAATACGGCAAGATTTTATTTCGACAATAAGGAACTCCGATACGTCTTCATTTCGACAATACTTAAGTCCGACACTACTGTACTACGACAAAGCGTTCTTTCTACATGACTTAACTAGGAAATTATGCGGCTTCGACGAGCACAGACACTTTTAAATATGCTGGCTCAGACAAAACAAAAAACCAAGACATAGTGCTGCGAACAATTCAGTGAAACATGCCAAAACTACACCTTCGTTCTGTGCATACACGCTCACACGCACACATTTACAATCAAAGTACACCTCACTAAGTGCACACATGTTTACGACACCGGCTTCACGTCACTGTTGACAGTGCTGTCTTGGTTTTTTATTTGGTCTGATTATGCAAGTCTCTAGGTATCTTCGGGAGGTAGTTCCATGGATGTGAAAGATACCTATCACCAGCTAAATTTGTTGGTTAACAAGATTATTAAACCACTTGAAAATGCCTTATACAACATCTCTTTTAATAATTTACTAAAGAGTTTTTCTGAGTAAGAATCACGTGGAAATCAAGAAACTCATTACGAAAACAATTAATTTTTTGCAGCAAAGTGAACAGGATCCTGCTTATCAGTACTATCTTTCGAGGAAGTTATGTTAAAGAACATTTTATCACACAAAGGAAGTCGATGTTCAGAGCGGCTATAATACCTACTACGTATAGACCAAAAATACATATTGATGGAGAGATAATGCATTTTTTTTACAGGCTGTGAACTGTTTTAAGTTTTTGAAAAGCATAATCAGCCTATAATATTCCCACTGCTGGGACACAGGCTTTCTCTCTGTGAGAGGAAGTGGGCCATAATCCACCACGCGGGTCCCTATGCGGGTTGTTGGATGTCACATGTCTTCGAATTTTGGTTCTAGGACGGTCGGTTGACGACGTCGTCGACGTTGACGTGTCGGTTCCCTCACTATGTTTTCCTTCACAGTTTTGAGAGCAGTGGTCGATAAAATAAAATACACAAAGTAAAGTGCCTGTCTGGGTTCGAGCTCACTACCTACTACTCGTAAATCGGGCCCGGTACCACTGGACCACCAACCACTGATGCCAGTAGTGGTGGCCCTGTTTTTGAATGCCTGAGACGAAGCTTGCAATGTGGATCGACAGAATTCCGAGCTTGAATTTATTTTGATTTATTTCTGCCTCTTGAAAAAAGGAAAATAGGTTTATTTGCGCCTAATATCACGCATTAAAAGTAAAGTAGGTTTTTCATGAAATAAACATTTATAAGTAAGTAATTTATTCTTATTTTTTTATTATAAAATATGTTTTATGTAATTTAATCTAATTTTTTGAGTATTTCTGTAAATACTAATAGATATTGACCGATAACTTGTATATGTGGTGCAAACCGTAAATATAAGGGGACAACTCGGAATGAACTGCTAAGAGTTTCCTCAAGGCGGATCCTTCGAGGATATCTCAGCCACTTTCTCGCTAGATGGCAGTACAGTCACACTTTCGGAATATTTTTAATTTTTACGCCTAACTGCGTCAACTAACGCACTTTTAGAACTTTGATAATCAATAATCTTAATCAAATAAATAATCTTTGATAATCAAGCTGAACCTTAGTATCACTTGGGACTGTACTATGCGTAACATGTCGCATACATGTATTACAGGCTCAGATGCACTTTATACCAAGCCGCTTTCAACAAAACCTCAAGGTCTCACACAAAATTTCCCAACATGATTGAATATCGGCTGAGGAGGACGGAGGTCGTAGGGCACAATGGCCGGTCTCGAAGGGCATCTCGCATCTTCACGGTGGGCGGGCACCGGCGCGGGCGCCGCTTATCCCTCCACCGGCAGTTGTCAAAACGAATTCTTAAATGAAGCGGGTACGTATGTTATTGTGGATATGCAATCATATGCTGAGATAAATATTAGGTAAACTTTGTCGATCTATCTACATTGTTGTTAACTTGAAATTAAACAGAGTAAAAATAAAATTATGTTCTTTCGTAAGTACCATAATTTATCATATAGAGGGTGTCTGGTAATGAACGAATAACCATGAAATAGCATACAATTGACATTATGACCGTTAAAAAAAAATATATATATATCCCAAGTAGTACCTAAAACACGATATTTTTTTTATTGTGCTATTTCTAATTACATTATTAACTGCCTCTCTGTCGGAATAGTCGACGTACAAGAACAAATAACCAATGGAATTCATTCATTTGTGGTCGTGATTAAGAATGTAAAAAAAGGTAAAAAAAAATAGTAAAAAATCTTAGGTTATTGGGATACATATTTTTTTGTAATTTTTTTAGAACGGCCCTATGGTCTTTTATATGCTATTTCAAGGTTATTCATTATTTACCGGACAACCTGTATATGGTAACCTATTCTACTCTGAATTGACGAATTAGTAAGTCAGAAAGATAGGATTAAGAACCGGAAAATGAAATATACAAATCAATAGAATAGTTTAAAAGGTTCCTAAAATAATTAATGTTAAGTTTCCAATGTTGTACCTATAACATGCACATAAAAGCATTCCGATCAATATCCAAGTCAGAAAATAGACTAATAAAATATTGGTTCTCACAGTACAAATATCTAAGCAAGAACGTCCTATAATTATGGGACTAATTGATAATGATCTAATGAAGATATTATGAAGACAGCTTTTACCCGCGGCTTTGCCCGCGTGGAGGTCGGAAATTATCCCACGGGAACGAACTATCGGGATGAAAAGTATCCTATGTGTTAATAAAGCAAAAGCTTAACTTAGCGAAAGCAGTAAAATCGATGCTTCCGAGATGTGTAGTGCTATTCTGTAAAAAACTCACCGTGAAAACTTAGGTGAAGTGAGCTGTCAATAGTGTCAATCTCTCAGCTCACTTTAAGCTCACTTCGCCTAAGTTTTCACGGTGAGATTTTTACAGAACCGACCGGCTGGTGTTGGCGTAGGATACTTCGTATACCATGGACCGCCATGAGAACGAATGAATCCATAGTGAAGGAACTCAACATCACCAAGGGGCTATCTACAATATGCCAGGAGCGTGCCCTCAGCTTTTTCGGACATATTATGCGTTCACCAAAGCATGGTCTGGAAAAGCTTATGTCTTAGGCCGGGTGGAAGGAAAACGCGCTCGAGGCAGAGCACCGGTGAGATGGTCAGACGTGATCAAGAAGGCTGTTGGCGACGCTGCCCGCGTTCACGGTCCACACTGCAAAAGACCGCATAGCTTAGAGACGCCTTGTACGTGGTCGCGATCCTCAGCATTGAGGGAACGACGAAGAAGAAGAAGAAGAAGATAATGTTAATCCAGGTTATAAATTATCTGTATGCCCGTTTAGGCGTTTTTCCATGATTGAGTAACAAACATACGAACTCCAAACACACAAACATACAAACTTTCACATTTATAATATTATAGTAGGACAACTAGTCTAAAAGGAATTTGCTAAAAGGACCACGGTAAAATTAAAGAAAAGATACCATATTAGGACACTCAACATACAGAATTTTCTTGTTAAGGCAATCAAGAAAATCCAGGTCAAAAGGTTATACCAACAAATTTCAATATCAGGTAGCCGAACCAACGAAGCGTTCAGCAGTTGGTTTAACATTGAATGGAGGGTAGGAACGGTAGGATGTTGCCAAACCAATCCGAATATGATGCTGATACATTAGTGATAACTTCTACCAGGCTGCTACCATTGTGTGAAGCCACGCATTGTTTTTGTTAAGTACAAGAACTTGAATATTATAATTGAGCTAAATATACGTATAATTAATTTATCTCTGATTTAGATTGTGTCCGGTTAGCTGAGAAGTTGTAGCTACGATATCTTGACATCTTGGTTTTTCCAGTCTAAACAAAAATAAAATCTGTTATCAGATAAGTTACGGGTTAATTCCCGTATAATATGTAGATTTACTGTGATAATCAAAACATAAATAATATATCAGTGTCTCATTTACGAGTATAGAGTGGTCAGCAAACTCATAGCCGATCGGACCATAGCCGCCAACGATTATACTTGATATCCTTTGTTCTACTGTACGTAAGAGATGAAATAGTATGTCCTAGTAAAATTTTGTTATTTCTTTATTTTGTGTAATCTGGCTGACTAACCAACCATCAAAGCTTCCACCTTAATTATCGCAACTGACCAGCAAATCGCTATTGTGCTGCTACCTATCATTATAAATCTTCGGGGCAAACCAAACTTATATATCGCACAAAACAATAGTCTGGGTGGAAGGACACATGCAAATGCGCCAAGAAAAACCAGTTTATCTTGAGCTGCGTGATTAAAAGTGGCTAGAACAATTAGGTGTAGCATGTGAGGTCAAGTTAAATGTTCGCTTTACAAGTCAGCGAGTACAATTCGACACTATAATCCGAGATGATCGCACCGGAACGAGCATCGGAGGAACTGTTTTCATTGTAACACGAATCGTGATATTATTGCGAGTTGACGCAACTATTATCTAGTTACATATGTAATTATTCTTCAATATATTTGAATGTAGTCAACTAAATTCATCATCATCATCATTTCAGCCGTAAAACGTCCACTGCTGAACATAGGTCCCCCCCAAGCACTGCCACTTCCACCGGCTCTGTGCTTCTCGCTTCGTCAACTAAATTGTTTCGTATTAATTAATTTCAATAAATAAAAAATAAAAATAAAAACCCGTTATACTACATAGTAAATCCTTTGAAGCCAAGCCCTCAAACACCAGTAATTAAGTGTTTTCCTCCATTCTTCAAGTTTTCATCAGTTATCACTATTTTGTCTAGCTTAGCCCATGAGTGAGCGATGCATCTCATCCGATATCTCGTGACACCATGCAACCACTCCTAACAAAGGTAGCATCAGAATTAGACATTTATTACAGCATTGTGCTACATCCACAAGGCTCGTCGGACAGGGAAGTGAAACAAACGCCGGACGCTAATATTAATTAAGTCGATAATGAATAGAGAGACCATAGGCGATGGTCCTAGCATGAGTCCTTGAGGCATGCGCTCAAAATTGCCGCTTCAGGGAAAGACTAATTGAAGGAAATATGTCATTAAGCTATTAATTGGTTATTGTTAACCTATGAGAAAAGTTGTATTATTACTTTTTATATTAAAACTACTATATTGTAAATAAACATGTGTTGACATCATCAAATGCTTTAAAGTAGATTCGATTAAACAAATTCATTAACTAAAAATGTCTTACAGACAATTTGTATGTGAATCTCGGTTGGTAGTATCTTATTCCATCAAATGCATACAAAGGTGACTATATAACTTCTGTAGGTGTCTTTTAATTAACTAAAATGTTAATAATGCTCATTGTTAGCATACATGGAGTTATTGTCTGAATTAATGCTAGTCTGTAAGAGCATTTAAAGCTTGAGAACTTTAGTTATTCTAGCAGTTATTCTGGATACGCATATATGTTGGTGCATTAAATATTTGTCATCAACCAATTATGAGCACAATTCAATGTCTAGCTGTGATAATTTTGTAAAGTGTTCCATCGTGTCACATTTTTAATTAGCTAGATTTACCAAAGCATATTTATAGCACCCAAAATCCCAAAAATGTTTAGGTACGTTTCTCCTTATTTAAGTAGTCCGTTGACCTAGTTTGATTTTTTTTTTTTCATCTGGAACGTATCATGCTTCTTTCGATCAAAGTCGATTGCTACTTCTGTATGGAAAGTGTATCAATAGTAGCCCTGATAAAAATCGCTGCACATAAATTTGTCTTAGACCAAATAAAAAACCAAGAAATAGCGCTACGAACAATACAGTGAAGCATGCCAAAACTACACCTCCGGTCTGGGCATACAGGCTCACACGCACACATTTATAATCAAACTACACCTCATTAAGTGCACACATGTTTACGAAACCGGCCTCACGTCACTGTTGACAGCGCTATGTCTTAGTTTTTTATTTGGTTTGTGTTGATAGTATATTGATTCTATTAAAAAATATGTTGTTCTGCATTAGAATCTGTAGTTTTATTGTCATTCGCCAGAATAAACCAGCTGTTCTATAATATGAAACTTAATACCTATTCAGTTTCTGGTTATCGAGTGCCGACCTCAATGTAGTCTAGAAAAAGATAAGTCTTTATTATGTTTTTGTTTCAGTCGCATTGGTGTTAGTTACAGAATTGAATAGCCTATTATGAATGTATATTACACGAATTATCAAATCATTAGTGCATTGTCTGGTTCGTAAGAGTTTAATGGTCCGAATGACTTTGAAGTGATTCAGGATCGAGATCCCCTTTTATTCCAAAAGTTTATGTAGCATTTATTTTCTTTCCCTAATTTTAATTCCCAAAATCATTGGGCTCTGTTTGTCTATGTATTGGGTATTACTTATTATTTTGGGAATCTGAAGTTATTATTTCATCACGGGCTTGTAAAGATGACAGCTTTTATTAATATCTTCCACCATAGCAGCAGCAAATACCATTACGGACTTCAAAACATCGATAGTTGTAATAAAATTTACTAGTCTACACAATACCTAGACTGTTTATCATGAATTAACTGGTCCTAAAATAAGCGTGGTTAGAAGAATATCCAGGAATATATTACTTGGGTTTTTACATTCTAATACTTTAAACTGCAGCAAAAAATAACCACTAAGTACCATAATAAATAAATAAGTATTTAATTTAAATTCACACAATCCGCCTTACGTTCTTATCTGTAGGCTTTAAAGACGCGTTATTAATTTCTGAGCACATAATTACCACCATTTGGGCGAGTATTATAATGATCGTAAACGATTTGTTCCTGGTTGGTTCTATAGACGATGTGGCCCCTGTATCTCGCAGGGCTGCATCTCGTTTAGGCTTTGTCATAGTGCAAGATATGTTAAGGTGGAAATATGTAAGTGGTCTTTGTATCCGCATTTTGTGTTTTTGTTTGATAATTTAAAAACCCGCTTGCTCTAAAATAAAGCAAATTTCCAATTTTACGGCATAAGAAAGGCAAAAGAAAGATGAATACATATATTATTTATATTGTTAAGTAGCCTTATGACCCCTTGCAAAAACAAAGAGCTTTCCAATGGAGTTATATTATAGATAATGAAAAAATATTCAAGAAGATGGAAATAAATATCTCATCTGTATATTTTCGCGTCATAAGATGACTTGTTTATGTTGTGACCGCTTAAACTATTTTGCTAAAACCATTGCAACTACAGATAAAAGTTAGTAGCTCACGTTGTCATAAAATATGTTCTTATGTTCTTACAGCCTGTAGCTTTACAGGTTGTTATAGGTGCTATAAAACTTTTACAAGTAGCAAACTTACTGCCAGCCAAGCTATACTTGTCAGCTTCTACTACCACACCGCCCTAATATTAATAACAATGACGTCCGGTCGTTTTCACGCGCTATGCCTCCAGTGGACGCTCATTTTTACCGCCATATATAAGTGCAGCCACGTTTTTTACCTCCACAGTTACCCCGAATTTGAACGAATCAACATATAGTGTGTGATGCAATAATAAGCAGTAATCAGTGAAAATGTATTGGACTTATAGAAGTGTGTTTGTAGTGTGTTTTTGTGCGGGAGTAAGGACTCAAGTTATTCCTGGGAAGGCTAGGGCTAGTGATGGAGATTACAACAATGTGAATCCCGATGGATCGTTCGATTTTGGGTAATTATTGCGTTTATTGATTGGTTCCTAGGGCCTAGACAAGTGGCATTAGCTTTCAAAGCGTTTCGTATTTTTACGAGTTTGAATAGGAATCTAACATCAGCTTTGCGGTAACTTCTGTTAATGCAAAACATTTTTGACTTTTCCGTCATAGTTATCGCTGATAAAATGTAACTTTAGCTAGGCCCTTTTTTTTTGGATTAATTTCAAATAACTTTAGTGTCGACGATATTTTAAATTCATGTTATGATGATACTGAAGTTGAATTTTGTGCTTTTAACGTATGAAAAAGTGTTAGTGACTTTTGTTTATGTTTTTAAATATTTTAGTTTGGTTGTTAAGTTAAATCTGAAATATTAATAGTTAGGTATCCACATACCTACCTAGGTACCTAAAATTTCAATGATTATGTGGAGAAAATTATTTCAACATACATATTCTGAAATTAGAAATTAAGCTGCTATGATCTTTTAAATATTTTTTTGGAAAGCACTAAAAGAAGTAGGCTCTTACACCATTAGACTGGGATTGATTTCCAGACAAAACAATGATGTGTGGCTTAACATCATTGTCTAGGTAGTAAAAAGGTTTTATCTAACTTATTGGCAATAGCTTGTTACTTTCTTACTCTAACCCAACGCACCTCATAAAACGGAGTTACCTACCAAGCACAAAAAATCTAAAAACAAGATGAAATATTATCTACAAATTAACATCCAAGGATTCCCAAACGGTCTATTGTCAGCAGCATTTAGGTAGTTTTTTTAGAAACATTAACTTTATCGCTATACCGCATACAAAGCCGCGAATTAAGGCCGTTGCAAGTGAATGATATCTGATCGTAGGTACGCCAACAAGGACCGGGGGGCCAGCTATCATTTGGCACATGCCAACACTAATGGAGTCGTCGGTGGACGGTTCGGAGCTAAGGACCCGGCTACTGATACTGTGAAGGAGACTGTTTATACTGCTGGTCCTAGAGGGTGAGTAGATTGCGTTTTTTTTTTTTACCATTGACGAACGTGAAACAAGGCAAAGCTTTACGAGCTGTACGTAGATAATATTCTGTTCTAGTGAGAAAAAAATTGGAACTAGCACTACATATACAACAATGAGTATAACTAAATAGCAGGACAAAAGGACTAAAACAATTATTTAGGTAAAATTAGGGGATGAGCATTTTGTGACTATTTTATAATAATAATCACAAATGCTCTCACAATCTTTTAGAACAGTATACCTACTTCTGTAAGTCCAAACTTAGCGATTTAACTTGTTTTTATTTCTAATAAAAAATAATGCCTGCCGATCTTAGAAGACTGAAATGAATTAATAACAAAATCACTTAGATAAAAATCAAATTGTTCAATAAACTAACTTCAATCAACTTTTATCGATTCCGCTCTTCCGCCGTAACAATCTCATTTACACAGATTCCGCGCAAAAGGACCAAATGTGCACAGAAACATGGATCTGGACCAAAGACCCCGGGGGAACATCGGCAACAAGGATGATCCCTACTTTGACCCCAGTGAGGACCCCAGTTACTCGTTCAAGATCGACACGAGGACTTACACGAAAAATGAGAATGCTGACAGCAGAGGCGATGTTACGGGTTTGTAGATCACTTAAGTACTCATTTACACTAGGTAATTCAAGCAACACTTGCAAAGAAGATAACATAACACATAACATCACGCCTGTTAAACCCGTAGGGTTTGGTAGAGGTCTACCTATAGAACATACTCCCACATTTCGCCATTTATGTTTAAGTACCATTTAATAGGGGGCGAACGTATTGCCATCAACCGGGCACAAATTCAGACTCCCGGCTGCTACAGAGAAATTCCTAATGGAAACAAGTGCGTGTCGGACCACGCACACCGCAGGGTTCCGTAGTTAGGATGAATTTATCCCAAATACAAAGTTCTGTGCCTAGGAAATACTACAACTGTGCTTCACCCAAAGCAACCTGCGAGTAGGTAGGAAGGAGAACATTTTCGTTGTGAACCATGAAATCTTTTTAAATTTTCATCGGCGAGGCCTATATTTGTCAGAGAATTTTAACACGGCGCGGGCGGTGTATTTATTATTGCAGTTTTAGGTCAGCGCCATATCTTGACCGATAGTGGAACTAATGTAACTTTTGTTGATGAATTCTGAAAAGTGTGCTATTTAGAGACATCGTTTTATTTTTCCTGTAATCTTTACATAAACTTCGATCACATAGAATAATTTCAGATTTTTCTCTAAGCATATATTTTTTTTACATTTATCGTCAAAAGTAAGAACCCAAAAAGTACCAGTTGCAAAAAAAAAAAAAAACTTATTTGCAAAACAGTTGGGCAAACTTCATCTAAAAATCAATCCATCCAAAATTTCAAGTTGATAGCATGTTGGTTCTTGAGACATCCAGCTGTGACAGACAGACTGAGTCGCACCATAAGGGTTCCTTTTTACCATTTTAGTACGGAGCCCTAAAAACCCAATAAGACTTTAGCGGACCTGGGAATAGAAGTTAAGACCTCATGTTTGGCACCAGCGCTTGCATCTACTAAACCAATGAGACCGTTAAAAAAAGAACTTGTCAACAATTAATTTATCTTAACGATAGTACACTAATATTGACGAGTTCTTCGCACTTCTATCATCATCATCAAAGTCAGGGATGTAAGTAACGGATATCCGTATCCGCATTTGCAACTGCGGAGCATCCGCATAAATTTTGCTATCCGCAAAACATCCGCTTCCTCAACTTTTGATTTTAAAAGCTCAGCATCATCATAATTTCTATAGGGATGTGACCCTACCGTTGTACGCTCAAATAGAGTTTTTTTTAAACACGCGCTGTACCCTCATCCACATCCTCAATAAGGAATTTTCCAATATCCGTACCCTCATTCGCATCCTCAAACCCGATTATTTCGATATCCTCATTCGCATCATGCGATAAACGACATACGTTACAACCCTGGTAAATACGATACGATTTGAAACCGATTCCCAGTTGTCTATTCCGTCTGGAAGCGGCGTGTTATCAAGATATCGGAGCTCTTTGCATATACTGGCATAATAGCATTTAAGGCTTCTTAGGTTATACAGGGTGGATTTTTGAGACGAGGCAGTACTGTTTAATGCTAACTGCATTCACAGATTTTGTAAAAATTGGAAAACCCGGTTGCTACTAACATAATAGCATAATTAGCCTATAATTTTCCCACTGCTGGGACACAGGCCTCTTCTCTTCGAGAGGGAGTGGGCCGTAATCCATCACGCGGGCGCAATGCGGGTTGGTAGATGTTACATGTCTCCGAATTTTTGGTTCTAGGACATGCCGGTTTGGTTTTGAGAGCAGTGGCTTTTTTTTTTGTGTGCTTGATTATGTGTGTGTGTGTGTGTTAAATACTGCTTAATAAAACTCGACTTACCAGGTCACTACTCCTTCGTCGATGATGTGGGCGAACGTCACGAGGTTTCCTACATAGCTGGTAGGGACACCGGTTTCCACGTGTCCTCAGCTGTTCCTGATAACCCCAGCATCATTGGGTCGCCCTTCCACCGCGTGCCCCTTGTCAGGGGGGAGACTAAGGCCAGAGGACGGACTGCTGTGCAAAGGGGGAGGGATGGGTCTTATAGGTATGGTGTTTTTTCTTTCAATAATGAGTTATCCAGTTAGGTTAAAACAAGGAGAATCGAGAGAGAAAGAGTCTTCAAGTTAAATTGTTGCATTGTTGATATTATAAATTCAAAGATATTTTCCAAGTGCGAGAGTGCTTACTGCGCACTATGGAAGGATGAATAATTGAACTCAAAAGAAAATATTTCATAAACATTTAAAAGCAGCAGCAGCAGGCAAGACTTCGATGCGGGTGGCCCAACGCAAGGTGGACAGGGTACTATGGTGTGTAATGGAGGAGGCCTACACTCAGCATTGGGTGGAACGGGTTGAAGAGAGAGCGAGAGAGAAAGAAAGAGACTGAAACATTTCAGTTTTTTTTCTCGGAAGGCCACGCATACACTATGATGGCCAGGCGTTGATGACTCACCATCAGAAGTTCTGTCAGCTTATTTGCCATCCAAATACTTGTAGAAAACTGATAAAACCGGATAACTTAAAATTGTATCGCATGAAATCGCTTCAAAATTGTTTTTCTTTTACAAAACGCGCGTGTTACTGTTCATATTATTTTTCCATCAGGTTTATATCAGCGGGCCCCGACCAGAGGAGGACTGAGAGCAGCGACTCACAAGGAAATGTTAGAGGATCATACACTTTCTTAGATGATAAAGGTGTTCAAAGGTATGTTGTCTTCCAAACAGCTTTCGAGGCTTAAGAAGAACTGGAATGGATGCAAAATATAGAACTTCTTCTGTTCGTGTGGTTAGTGACTAACCTGGTGTCAGAGTTATAAAGCCGCCCATGGGCCTCTGACTTAGCTTCACATGCCGTCGAGAAATATTTCTCAGGCATGCCGGTTTCCTCACGATGTTTGAATATAGAACTTTAATTTATCTTTACAAGATTGGAGTATCTACCTATGGTAATTGATTGTGGCAATGGGGGTTCAGTATTGGGCACGCCACAATTGTGGCGATAAGTCCCCTCTTTGAGGAGTGGCTAGAGAGGCGCCACGGCGTCCTCACCTTCCGCCTGACACAGGTCCTCACCGGACATGGTTGTTTCGGGAGGTTCCTGTTCAGGATAAAGCGGGAGGAAACGCCCGGGTGTCACCACTGTGTGGATCGCCCGGAGGACACGGTGGAGCATACGGTGGAGGTCTGCCCAGCTTGGGCGGAGCACCGCCGTGTCCTCACGGAGGCGATCGGCGGCGGCGATCTCTCGCGTCCGGCCCTGGTTCAGGCCATGGTCCGGAGCGAGAGTGCATGGGAGGCCGTCACCTCCTTCTGCGAAGCAGTAATGCTCGCGAAGGAGGAGGCGGAGCGCGCGAGGGAGAGGCAAAATGCGCCCCCTCGCGCCCCTAGTCGCCGCAGGAGACGCCCCGGGCGTCGGGAGTCGCGAGCCGACTTCCGGCCACCGTAGGCGCGGGCTTGCGGACGGTGAGCAATGGGTAGCTCGCCGTCCGATAGGGACCAGGCCCGGGTCGACGGCGCGTTGTGTTCCACGCGCGCCTCAAAGAGATGTCAGCACCAACTGACGGGGTCCGGAAGGGCCAATGCCTGCCGGGGTTGCGGGTTTGTCTGAAAGGGATATCGCGACCTCGGCACACAGGCAACGGAAGGAACACGGGTGGGTTTTAGTCAGTAAAAGTCTGACACGCCCTCCCGCTCCACCCAGAGCGGGAGAAGTTATTTGATAATTTCCCATCCAAAAAAAAAAAAAAAAAAAAAAAAAAAAAAAAAAAAAAAAAAAAAAAAAAAAAAAAAAAAAAAAAAAAAAGGGGGTTCAGTATTGATGAAAATATTTTCTATTGCTCAAAACAAAATTTGGCTAATAGATTGTCAGACTTGTGAGCTTGTGGTTAAGTAATAACAGACGCACGGGTTCGATCCAACAGGTTAAGTTACGCTTGGCGGGGTTGGTCCGTGGATGGGTGACCATCTTTACATACTGAAACTCATCCATGCCTCGGAAAGCACGTTAAGCCGTTGGTCCTGGCAATCGTTACGGGTCGTCAGAAGCCCGAAAGTCTGAGAACTAGTATTACCAAAGGTCTTACCGTATTACCCAGTTACTGCGTTGTGGAGGTCAGATAGGCAGTCGCTCCATGTAAAATACTGGTATTCAGCTACATCCGGTTAGACTGGAAGCCGACTCCAACATATTAACGTACAAATAAACGTATTTTCTTTTTTCTTTTATATTTGGGAAAAGGCTAGGCAGATTGATTGTCATTGTCAAACATATGTCATTGTTCATGACCAGCTTTTCTGTTATTATTTAAATCAGCCAATCATAGCCGCTATTGTGAGTGTGAAAATCGATCAGCAAATTTTGACTTGCCAGCCTCTTGTCAGTCTCTTTGAGCTTGCTTGCCTCTCAACAACCTGTCAAGATCTACATGACCCACACACATTAAGCTTATTTCGTAATTTTTCTCATTTCTACCCTATTCCCAACAGGACTGTAAACTACATAGCGGGTCCCGGCATCGGTTACCGCATAGTAAAGAATAGCAATGATCCCTACATTCCGCCATACTTCCCCACGATCCCCAGTCAGTATGACCCTGAGTTCGTCAACGCTGGCTCCAAATATGGCGCCGGAAGCCCACCTGCTGCTGCTGCTGATGACGTATTCAAAGGTACGATTTATTTTTAAGCATACCTTGTTTTTGTAGGTAATAAAAAATGTTTTGAGCGGTTCCCAAAATATTCTCATCTGTAATGGATATTTCTATATTCAGCAATATATTCCTAAATATGCATCGTCTGCTAGCAACTCCTCCACAAATGACATCCGAACTTTAGCCTCTATTAGCCTTTATACTCTATCATCAACAGCAGTTAACAAAATCCTCTCTTACAGGACCAGATGGTACCGCTGCATCAGGCCACGTAAAACCGCCTCCATTCCCAGTCAGCGACTCTGACAGACCTAGCAACAGTGTCCCAGCGTCAGGACCAGAACCCCCAGACGTTAGCCCTGTCGATGGTAGCGAACCTCAGTACAACCCGCCCCCAAGCTTCACTCAAAATGCAGGAGCCGATGACACTTCAAGCTTCATAGACGAAGACCAAACACCCACAGGACCGTTCGGACCCCCGCCTCAGTCGACGAAAGGACCAGGTGATGAATAGCACCGGCAATGATTGATGTTAGTGATCTTGTTTATAATTGTAATAATATTTACGGCTCAAATTCACGGTCTTCAAAAACTACGCGGTACGAAGGACCAAAATATTGTTTGAAGCCGATCCTTCGGCACCGCGTAGTTTGCGAAGTCTGTGATTCGAGCGGTCGTATCGACTTTTTGGACAAAACTTTTTACGGAATTTTCATCTTGTAGGTTGGCTTGTAACTTGAAAATTCTGTTGAAACTTATGACTCTTGGTTACCTACTGAGTGAGACTTGCAAGTTTCAAACGAAATTTCATGCATTACTTCTCGAGAAAAGGTAACAAAAATCCAAAAAGTCGATCGTAATCAGGTGACACAAGATCACGAGTTTCAATCCGCTTGCGACGCCTGAAGATGCACTCGAATATTATTTATTATATTTGCTTGAACGCAATAAATATTATTCACAACCAATTTGGTTTTTATTACACCAACACCTTACGGCACGCAGCACATACAGCACAGATCGTAATACTAAACAAGGAAATTTGAAATTATTAAACAATTGCAGGCAAACCGGGCCGACCGTCGAGCAAACCGTATAGGCCGGCGAAGAAACCGTATGTGCCACTAAAACCTTTCCAGACACCAAATGACATAAGCGACGAAGTTGTAGATGAAGTTATACATGATAAAGACACACCGGAGTTTGCTATAGGATTTAATATAAACCATAATAAGCCCGGTACGACGATAATTAGGAATATAGGGAGAGATTACTTTGGGGTACCTCCCGGGGTGTCAGTCCGGGCTCATGTGCAAAGTATTGACTTATACCCTTTCGGTTCTAAGCCCATATCGCCTGCTGAAGCACTAGAACACGATCAAACGTAACATCTTGGAAAGTATACGGTTTCTCTAAGTACATCGAAGTATTATTTTAATGTTGGAAGGATTGTAATTTAAGCAATAAAGATTTCTATACATTGTGTAGTGTTTGTTTTTATGATATCTTGGTCCTTTAGGGCGATAAGTACATGATCAATATACGCGAAAATATCTTGCTTTAAATCCTAGTTAACGTAACAAATATAAAAAAAGTAATAGGCAAATCGAACGTTGCACAATAAAATAGAGAAAAAATAAACTTGAGTCTGCAGACAAAATCATTCTAGAATATACTGAATGCTTCAGACTAACGAGCTACACAAGTAGCTACACAACACCAGCCATTTAGTCTTCTGGAAACTGTATTAAAATAAGAATAAATAAAACACATCCAAAATAATTTTTAAAAAATTTATTCGAACAACACGACTGTAATAACAAAATGCAAAATAGTAACTGTTACAAGGAGTCGGGTTGTATGTATGTGTGTGTGCGTGACGTCATTCCATGCCCCACTCCCGCAGTCCCCCCATAAGTCATAACGATATAGGAAATATTATGCAAAAAGGTGTAACAAAGATAACAAGAATAGGATATCATTGGAAGGGTTAAATTTGGCAATCTCAAGTAGTGAAATAGTAACAGGAAAGTTATTGGTGTTAAATTAATTTATACTAAATAGATATATTTATTTTTTATAATTAAGTACCTAACTACTTGATTGTGAAATTTATCAAACAATGTCTAATATTTTTTCCTTAATAATTTCAAAAATGTATAATTATTGGTTACAGTTCGCTAGGATATTAAAATAAATTTAATATTAATGTGTAAATATTATAAGACTTCTTTAATAAATAAATTACTATAGTTATATACGTTTGCATAATTTAAATAAACAATTTTTAAACAGATTTTGTGACTATTATTTCATTTAAATGTGTGCGATACTATACATGGCCAATATTTTTATTAACCCGTAACTGCTCACTGTACTCATATGAGTACATCTATGGAATACTCACATAAGTACGCTAAGTGTGTGTGGGCAGAAAAACAATGTTCGACTCCTTTCTTACACCAAACTTCACCATCAGAATTTTATAATAACTAACTATGACTCTACAACAGACGATTTCTAACTATTTTCTTTTATTAGAACTAGAAGACTTTTAGAACGTTGTGAACATATAAAAACTTAATTAGTAAAAATATTATCACTTATTCGAAAAATACAGACTCAAAACTAAGACCACAGATTAATACAGACGGTTCACTCCGCAAAATCATTTAAATAAAAAGCGACTCTTGCTACGACACAATAAAGTGCAATTCAGGTCGCACAGCGCTAATTACCTACAGTTATATTCACCTAGAAGTTTGCTCTCTTTCTATCGCGTAACTCTTATATCTTCTGACTACGTTACGCTCACTGAATTGGCCCAACAAGACGGGCCCGCCGCGTACTTGTAGCTTCATACCAAAAATGCGGAGTGTGCCTTCTGTTCTATTCTGTGCCAAGCCATTGATATACAATAATATAAGTAAATGTAATTTATTTGATACTACAGTAAATAAACTTCAATTAATAGAAGCTTTGCTCCTTAACCTTATCGCTAGGGATGTATATAAAAATCTATTTATATAGATAGAAAAACATTACATAGAAAAGGACTATAAAAGGCAAATCAGCAAATCACGAGAAGAAGCCGTTATTGAGCGAATAATTTTTATGTGCGTGCTTACGATTAGATACAAGGGCTATATACAAAGAATTTTAGACCGAATTCTCAAGGCCGTAAGAGTCACAATACCATTCAATACAATCTTATCATACCCGACGAATGGAAAAAGCACTTTTTAGTACACAGTTGAATATACAATCGCAGACATGTTACTTCTTTTAATATTTTTTCTCACCTAATATATTTATATAATTATCTACGATGAGTTAAGTGCTCATACACTCGAGCGGCTCGCGGCCGCCGTCGACTCGTCGGCGGTTGCCGTCGACAACGTGCCTCTCGTGTATTTGAGACGATTTGGCGACGGCAGCCGTCGACGCGTCGACGTCGTCGGCCGCCGGCTGCAGTTGCCTCTGCCGTAGACGCGGGCCGCTCGTGTGTATGAGCACTTAGATGACAAACGTTCTACAGATGAAACATTAGACCTTAAGGTGCAAATCTACTGAATCTGAAAATCTACCTTTTTGATGTCAATGTATTTGTGACTTATGGGTGTCTCTAATACATCATTGGGCCCAAGGCTTTAAAATGTAATCTAGGCTAAACTTGGTCAAATATTTTCATCCGTAGAAGTACACAATGCTAGAATATCGTGCTATTTCATTTTTTTTTCACTTTTAATGTAGTATAAGAAGATACCTTTCTTCTCTCAGTTTGAGTAATACAAGTTGTTGTTATTACACACCTGTAATTCAGATCTGCACTCCACCTGCTTAACACCCTTTCAAGAAGGAAATTGCTAATCCATTGCTTTATAATATGTTTGAAAAATTCGTCTGCGTGACGGAAATGACGCAATGAATGTTGACTGAATGAAGAGCATTGCCATTGTAAGTGTGTTACGCAATTACCTACCGCTGGTGTTTTTAACTTTGTGTTTGTTCATAAAATCGTCATCAACACAATTTAACCGATCGTGTACGCCTTTGAACGTATCATATTACAAATCGTTTGATTTAGAACCCGATCACCGATCGTTGAGATCGGTGAAATTGTGTGAGATACTCGTATTAAAACCAAAAATGTAGGTATTTTCATTTTTAACTTCGATGTATTTATTAGAAAATAATTTACGTATGTTAATGATTATTTTAATTTATTCGTCTAAATGTATCCAATAAGTTTATTATAATGGTACTAAATTTTATTATGGACTGAATAATGCTTGTTACACATTAGTTTCACAGCCAATATTTAACCTACCGATTTTACTAGTTTTTTGATTAGACGAAAATGATGCAAATTATTAAGCTCAAGCTACTCGTAGTATATTTAAGACGAATAAGCTAGGATATACAGGGTGTCAGGGACATCGACGCAAACCTGTTACCATAGAATCAGTAGGTACATGATTCTGAACACCCCTGCGTTGAAATTTTTCGTCGGTTATTTAAAAACAAATCTGCTGTTTCATAGAAAACTGCAATACCTACGCGGTCAAAATGTATGGAACAGCTGTTTTTTTTTCGCTTTACGTCGATGTCCCTGTTACCTTGTATAAGCAGAATTGTTTTTATACAGCTTAACTAACTAGGTATTGGGGATGCAACATAAATGTTTTTTAACACTTTCGACTCCACCCACTTTTCATAGAACTCATACGCCATGCCGCCATACATATTGGAAGTGAACCCTCCGGGAGGGTTGCCGACATTACGTTTGCGTTAAAGTAACCATCGCGGACAGTCAACGGCATTAGTTTTAAAACCGTGTTATTAAAACACTGTAAAACGAAGTAAAATAGTGTGTTCACGGGGTTTTGTCGCTATGCGTATTCTCCAATCTTTTAATTATTTGGTGACTATTTGTAACAGCGAACAAAATATTTAAAAAAAAAATATGCTAGTATTTTAAAACCAACGCATATACTAATAAATCTTGTTAAAATATACAACAGATTTTATTTTCACGATTTATAATGCTGTACTCTCGCTAAGATAAACCTATAAATCCTCATAAAATGAGCCCTCCGTGAGGGCTCCGCATCCCATATGCGACTAGGTGAACCCTCCAGGAGGGCTCCCGGCACTCAATGAGTTAACCTCTGAGCTTGTCGGCCTTTCTTCTGACTGAATGCCGACCTCATCTAGTTTTCAAAATATGGTTGACGTGTAAAAGTGTTTATACAAACCTACTTACAGAAATAAAATCATTTATCATTTAACAGATTATTCTCGATCCAGTTATGAGTAATACTTGCTTACGGATATTTTAAACTTAAGACTGATTTATGAATTTTGAAATGAAGACAAACTACAGTACTTAAATCAATTGAATATTGAATTGTTAATTTTTAACCCTTCATGTTCCGTCCCTTCATTGCAGAGTTTACTCAAATAAGAACAAAACGAAATGGCGCTTTATGTACTGCTTCTCAAAACCACTATTTTCCTTCTTTTAAGAAGTAGTGGATCTCAAAAATTAGTTTCAGGATTTAGTCGAAAATCTACGGAGCCATCAGGGTAATTATGTACCTACTATTAGGTAGATCTACATAGATTTGGGGAAATTAGTACCATACATGGACATGTTAGCAACTAAATACACGGCATGTTCAATACATTTTAATTAAAACAATTGGCAACACTATGCAATCAAACTAACAAGCCTCCAATCACTAACTAAACAAAACTATTTGTGCAATTTATTTGGCTTAAAACTAAGAGAAATAATTATTTAACATAATGTATGAAAATATTGATTTTATACATTAAAATAATGTACTTACACAGGGTTATTTCTAATCGACAAAACAATTATTTTTATTTATAACACTAGCGTAGCTTAGCAATAGCGTAAATACCAAAAAAAAAAATTGCAAAAAAATATAAATGAACAATAAAAAAATCGATTTCTACTACCTGCTTTTATCTGGTTCTTAAAATAAGAAATATTTTAATAACAAACTTTAAAATACTGAGAAGAAAAAAAAAATGTTTTACCATAAATTAGACTTTTTATTTCTTTGTAATAAAATATTTCACCCCACCATTGCCAACTAATGAGTTTCTACTGCTTTTACCGTAGTCACAGTATAAATAAATAACAGTAATATGTCTCCTTAAAAAATGGCCGAAACGTCGCGCTTCGAAATCTCAGTGTGAGTGCGCGGCAGTTACACACGGACGCGGAAGTAGGTCATTATTTCAAGGTCTCTGCTAAGTCATAATACTGTTACTTTATTATACTGTGCCGTAGTGCATTTTGCGCATTTAAACTTAAAAATCGATCTACAAAGAACATTAGTTAAAAGACTAGATTTCGTAAAACTATGTTACAAAATAAAACACATCCCCTGAAGTTAACAATTTGAATATCTAATTCATTGGCACCTATAATATTGTAGTTTTAGTTTATTTTACATTCTCAAACAGAAACGCTGAAATCAATATTTTGTTACTAAATAAATAAATATTAATTAAATTAGGAAACCGTTTTCTGAGCATAATTCAAACTATAAAAAACTAAGACCGTTTGTCCGGCGCACCGTGAACGGGTCGTCAACCGAGAACGAGATGACGACGCCGATGTAGCGACAGTACATTTACTATGGCCGTGTAATCTTTCTTTACGTTTTTCGTTGACGTCCCGATCACGGTGCGGTGGACAAACAGTGTCAATGTATAATTAACTAGAATTTTAAATACAAAAAAAAATGTTTGTATATTTTACTAAAAAATCAAATTAAGGCAAGAGAGAATATTTTCACTTTAGTTCTTAAGGGACGAACACCGAACAACTGCTTGTATGGACTTTGTATACATAGTAAATAACATATGAGTACGTTCGTGAAGAAGGAATCAACAACTATTCCAGTACGATTTTACAACAGATTAACTTACAAAAAATAAAATACTCGATGTGGATGTCAGCGCGTTGATCACTTACATTAAATAATGATAGTGGAATAACAAACCAGTAAAGTAAGCTATGTATCTGAAGTTGTTAAACAACATTTCAATATTTTAGATGGGTTTGACGCAGAATGTGCACTTCGCAAAATGTGCAGTTCTCAATATAGTACTTCACAAAATGAGCAGTTCTCAAAATGAGCACTTCTCAAAATGAGCACATCTCAAAATGAGCACATCTCAAAATGAGTGATTTTGCGTCAAGTGTACATTTTGCGAAGTGCACATTCTGCGTCAAACCCTTTTAGATACACACTCTTGCTAAATCAGAACATATTTATGTACTTAAGATACAAAATTATTGGCAATACAAAACGATAATCAAACTATAAAATCCAAAAACTGTTTACCACTTCAACGGGCCCCATCGCACACGAGAAAGCAAGTTACAGTATATTATCAACAAGCATTATAGTATCCCTATACAAACGCAGTACCGCGCCTTACCGTTTGGCTCCCAGGCGCAGGAAGTTCAGCCAATATTACGTGATTTTCATCTTCTTGCTGGTCTCCTCCAGCATATCCTTTATTTTCGTTAGGGGAGAACGCTTGCTATCTCCCCCCTTTCCGATTGGAGGCGGTAGGTGGATGTGAAGGGGGTCGCGAAGACGGCCCAGGTCTTTTTCTAATTTCGCCAGCTGTAATAGAAAAAATTGTGGTATATAAAAGGTGATCCTGATAAAATCACTTCGACCACAAATTAAAAGATGATACAGTGTCGTCTGACAATGACAGTCTAGACTAAGGACAGTGTTCAGAAATATTTGACACCAATATATGACAGTGGCCTTGAGTGGTTAGCTTGTGTGTTCTGTACTGAGCTCACGCAACGCGTTGTACGTCCAGCCAGTAATAGGACTCGCCCATCAAGGAGCGCTGTCCCAAATTAGGTGCATTATTAATTTATTATACATAAAACAAAAGGTATTTTAATAAAGCATGTAGGTATACTAAAAGATTAATAATTAAATTATCTTTAAAATGGTGAAGGTTTCTGAAAAATATGCTTGATGGATTTTGCGTGATTCTCAGTTTTTTATTCGTTAGACATAACTTTACAAATTAATGACTCTATGGAATATAAACATATTCACAGACTAAGTTATTAAGAAAATGCTCTAATTTAACATATATTTATTCAGTATACAATCATTAAAAGTCGGTTAGCGTCGCCTTAAGAGGTTAACAAAATGTCTCCCATAATGACTCTATGGAATATAAACATATTTACAGATTAAGTTATTAAGAAAATGCTCTAATTTAACATATTATTTCTTCAGTATACAATCATTAAAAGTCGGTTAGCGTCGCCTTAAGAGGTTAACAAAATGTCTCCCACAGCCTGACACCTAAAATGGACCGCATCCATCCATAAGTGATGCTATCATATTCAAAGTAGGCGTCCAACAAAATAAAATTATCACTAACGTAAAAAAGGACCACGAATTATCAAAATAAAATATGCCTGACACGCCTGCTTAAGAAAATTCCTTTCAGATATAACTCACCTAAAAGAACTAAGATTATACTGATGTATTTAAGATTATATTTAAGGATAATTAGGGTCGTGCTCACCTCATCCTTGAGATTATTATAATGGTTGATATCAAGTCCGATCTTTTTCGCCTTTTTGTGCAGAGTCAACAGGTGCTGTCTGTCCTTAACATCGGGTAACACGTACTCCTGGAAAGATAAGTTACATTTTAAGAAAATAAAACTGAAACTGACCATCCGCAAACGTAATTGTTTTGGATAAAATATTGCTAGCAATCTTTTGCACCCATACTTCGCAGGTAACAATTATTTTGAGTTTAGAAGCGCTGTGCCCTCATCTTCTTCAGACTTACTCTTGTCAGAGCGGTCGTGGTCTTCATTTAGTTTCTATCCCAGGGGCTGATGTGATTCGCCTCACGATTTCTCGCCCTATACTCCGATTTTTGGTGTTTTATGTATACGCGAGTTCGCCCAACTGCGGATTTAATTTGGTCAGTCCAACTCATGGGTGAGCGTCCGCGTGATCTAGTGCCCTCCACTCTACCCTGCACGACAAGGCGCTCTATAGAGCCACCCCTACGCCCTGTGCCCTCATACACCCGCCCATTAATTCAGGGACAGCGCAGTACGTTATTTTCTTCCATACATCTCTATTAGCCGTAATCACAGAATCAGAAGCACCGTATAAGTGAACTAAAAAATAACCTCACCTGTTTAGTCAAAACAAAGTAAGCATAAGCGGCCATCGCGGTGCCGTACGTAACGAAGTAGGTGACCGGCTCCATGATGTCCCAGGAGTACTCCCACCAGGTCAGGCGGGCTAGTACCCCGAACTGCACGCCCATCAATCCAAGCCCAACCCACGTCAGAGCTGAGGTACGACGGGTTGTCTCCATTTCGAGGCTCGAACGTTTCTGGAACATTAATATAATGATATTGATAAATTCGCGTCGTTGTTGGGGTAATATTAGGTAGAGAAAACTACGACTACGGAATATCAAAATTTAAAAAAGTCTTTTTTTAGATAATGTCAATAGAAGACCTTGACTTTTACGCAATAAAATATCGTTAGGTTCAAGGGGCTAAAAGTTACACTATTTTTCTTATTTTCATTCGTGGTTTAAGATGTGGTGACAGTTAGAGTTTCATTTCAATATGGTTTTGCGACAGAGATATCATTTTAATGGCACTTCCGAAATCACGTATCACTTGAGAAGATTGCTCAAATATTAATGGAAGGGGATAAAAGGCTTTATTTCTTGGAAAGAACCGTTGCGTCAATCGCAAAGAAAGAACACATAGACAAAACAAAAAACAAGTAATAAGTGAGTAAGTGTCCGTTTTGCGTAATATCCACGCAAAATGGCCATCGCTCAGCAAAGTGCTGTGACCCTATGCGGGACATAGCCATAGCGCTGAGAAGCCAGACTAACGGAAGACCTTACCTCCTCCAGCGGCTGCAGCTCAGTGGACAGCTTCTCAAGCTGCGCTTTTAGCTCCCTTTCCTTTCTAATTTGATGTTCGCGCACATTCAGTGCTTCATACAGCTGGTTCACTAAGTTCCGCACGTCGCTGAGTCGCGTCACCTCCTCCTGACTCAGGCGCTCCTGGTAACAAAAAGAAAAATATGAATGATAAATTGAAATAGGATGACGTCACGATTTTTTTGCATATCATTGAGAAACGTATTTCAATCCCAGACAGTATTTTATTTTCGCTTTCGGGACTTTAGTCGAGGAAAATAATTTGTTCCTTTAATAGGACTTTTATGTAAATCCCATACAAAAACGAATACGTATCTTACTTACTCTTTAACGTCCTCACATAAGGACAAATAATGAACAAATATAAAAATCAAATGTAATGTTAATATAATATAATATAATCAAATGTTCTGCGTAAACAATGCCTACAAAACACGATAAAAAGTAAATAATTTAATGCACCTGACGTTTACGAGCAAGGAAAATCTATTGCGACTCAAAGGTCATGGAACTTGTTTTTTATAGGTATAAAAAGGTACCAATTTGTACGGAGGAGTGGGAAGGAACCATTTTGTTTTCCAACACGGATCGTCTCATGTATTATGGAGAGATAACGTGTATTAGGGGGAACATACGTTCGAGTGTCGTTGTTTTCGATTGAGATTGTGTTGACTTTAAATGTCATCAACAAGACACAATATCATTTTTATTGTAATCGACTTCTAAAGGCAAATCGACAGTTGAGCTGTTTAAATGGTAATATCCTTATTTATTGTATTATGGTCCCGTCTGTCATTCATGGATTTTTGACAGTCTTTACGGGTCCTCAGAAGCTCGAAAGTCTGATAACCAGTCTTACCAAGGGGTATCGTATTACCCAGTATACAGGTATTCAGCTGCATCCGGTTAGACTGGAAGCCGACCCGAACATAGTTGGGAAAAGGCTAGGCAGTTTTGTTTTTAGGTAGATTATTGCTTCCTTTACAACAAAGTTAATAAAGAAATTTCCATTTACTCCTTAACCAATTCAACTGTAAAAATATAGTAAAAAATTGGCTTCAATGTCACGATTATGAAGCCACCGAGAGACTCTTAGAAGTTATTTCATAAAGAGCAGCTCGACATGTCCTTCCTACACGACATTAGAAGACCAGATTGGAGTATCACACTCACTACATACCCACGCCCACACAGCCTACTTTGCTGTCTAATCTAATTAAGTATTTGTTTTTTAGTCTTTATCTTTCTAATTAGTTTTTATTTATCTTCCCAACATTAACGTCTGTTATTATGTTTGTATACTGTGACTTGTCCGGGTAGTTTGGAGGCCTGGAGATCTGTAACACAGGTATTCCTAGTACAGGCTCCAGTCTCCACAACATCAATGTATTTTTGTATACACATTTATGTATTATACTGAGTGTTCTATATGTGGTGGAGAAAATAAACGTTTTTTATTTTATTATTTTATTTAATTATTTATTGAATCTACAACAGAGACTACGCAATTTCATGCAAGTTTACAAGAACAGAGACAAACACTAGTGTACGCTTCCAATTATAGGAGACTACATCATTCTCTTTATAATCTAGTTAGATACAGTAATTATGAATTGGATATTGATTGATTGATTGTCCTTATTTATTGTATATTACGTATAATATACTTAGTAGTATATTCCTGATTGATTTTCCTTAGTTAGGTACAGATTATATCGTGAGTAAATGGTTTACTTGCTTCAAAAACGCTAAAGGAAAACATCGTGAGGACACTGGCATGCTTTTTTTTTTTTTTTTTTTTTTTTGAGGATGGGAAATTATCAAATAACTTCTCCCGCTCTGGGTGGAGCGGGAGGGCGTGTCAGACTTTTACTGACTAAAACCCACCCGTGTTCCTTCCGTTGCCTGTGTGCCGAGGTCGCGATATCCCTTTCAGACAAACCCGCGACCCCGGCAGGCATTGGCCCTTCCGGACCCCGTCACTTGGTGCTGACATCTCTTTGAGGCGCGCGTGGAACACAACGCGCCATCGACCCGGGCCTGGTCCCTATCGGACGGCGAGCTACCCATTGCTCACCGTCCGCAAGCCCGCGCCTACGGTGGCCGGAAGTCGGCTCGCGACTCCCGACGCCCGGGGCGTCTCCTGCGGCGACTAGGGGCGCGAGGGGGCGCATTTTGCCTCTCCCTCGCGCGCTCCGCCTCCTCCTTCGCGAGCATTACTGCTTCGCAGAAGGAGGTGACGGCCTCCCATGCACTCTCGCTCCGGACCATGGCCTGAACCAGGGCCGGACGCGAGAGATCGCCGCCGCCGATCGCCTCCGTGAGGACACGGCGGTGCTCCGCCCAAGCTGGGCAGACCTCCACCGTATGCTCCACCGTGTCCTCCGGGCGATCCACACAGTGGTGACACCCGGGCGTTTCCTCCCGCTTTATTCTGAACAGGAACCTCCCGAAACAACCATGTCCGGTGAGGACCTGTGTCAGGCGGAAGGTGAGGACGCCGTGGCGCCTCTCTAGCCACTCCTCAAAGAGGGGACTTATCGCCACAATTGTGGCGTGACACTGGCATGCTTGAAAGATATTTGTCAAAGGTATGTGAAGCCAAGTCAGAGGCACATGGGCGGCTTTGTAACTCTGATACCAGGTTAGTCACTAACCACAATAAACGAAGAAGGAGGAATGGATTTTATATACAATACGGGAGATATTTTCTGTTTTATTAGGTACCTATGAAATCAGTGTTTTGTATAGAAAATTTTAAAGAATTTTTCCTACTAACATTTACTTAATTTATATAACAACCATGACCACTAATGTTTTAAAACTTGTATGCACTAATATTTAAAAACTAAGATAACGTAATATGCCACTTAGATTAAGCGACAAAAATAAGTTTTGGCTAAGTTAAAACAAATAGTGGTCATTTCTGCTAACAAAATGAGGAGTAATTTTTAAGGTATTTTTTATGTTTAGAAAACAATAAGTAATAAGGTTTTTTTTACTATTGGTAGTTGTCTATGATGGTCATTATTCGATATAATACCAAGGAATTGATGAATATTTTAAATCATAGTAGTGACAAGATTCTCTATTTGTGAGAAAAAAACGCCAATTTCATAGGTGGGAACCCAATATATTACTTATATTACTCTGATTAAATGCTGCTGCAAAGCCACTCAATGTAAAAACCGATTGAAGAGAAAATCGCGGACCGAAGGACCAATTTTTAAAACTATCATTTTCACGATGATAGAGCGTGCAGATTACTACCAGATTGATGAATTGCTATCAGATAGCAGCAAAAAATATCCCATATCAAAAAACAGGGATTTCGTCCATATTTTTTTTGGTTTCATTTCTATATTTTTCCAGTACCTACTACATTTTCACACGACAAAGCGGATTAAAACCGCTTTGACATGAAATCGATGCGGCAGTACTATGTTATTGCTAAAGTGTCGCCCACAGATTGCATTGAAACGTTGACAAATAAACCCACTCGGTTTGGTTTCAAATCTAAATTCAGAGCCAGCATAGTATTTAGTTCAGGGTTCCATTTCGACGAATAGTTATTGAGAGCATTTCGACTAACGATGGCCACATTGTCTCATTTTAGAGCAAAGGGAAGCAGAGATACAGCGTTGATCACCACGCTTGCTTATTACATATTATAGATTTTGGTCCTACCGGTCCAGAGTGTCTCATATTTTTATTCACCGCCTACTAAATTCCTACAGAAAAAGCAGCTTAAGGGAGGTTTGATCATAATAGCACGATTGACTATGTCCAGAAGGAATTACAATCCTTTTGTAAGAAGCCTGTGTACAACAGTTGGCTTCCATTGATTGATTAGAAATTGCCTTTCTGCTTGCAAATGGATGAACAAACGCAGCAAGTAGTATGATTGTTGAGTACAATCAGCGTCAACATTAAGTTACCATTTTCTAAGTTACTAGGTAATTGACGATGATGACTGTACCTACAAAAGCCGCACTTTGGGGATTAATCGTGTAGACGCGTGTGTACAAATTGATATGCCTAATGCATTTAGTACTTCCACTTAGCACTTAGAACTCAAGTGGGATCGTATTGTGGTGGCATTAGTGGCATTACGTATTAGCTGGTACACAAGCTCAAGTAATGCAACAATTATTCATGAACAATCCCGTATAAATAAATGTTATACTTGGATGAAATTTGAATCTTGATAACGTTTGATATTTGTATAGTTAAGTATCTGAAAGAATTGTGGGATAAAAAATCTATATTATGGGCTCGAGAAGAAAAACTTTGGCCTTCTCCGTGAAAATTTATAGGTGTTTCACGCACCATTAAATCCTTTGCGGCGATAAAATTTAAATATTTATGTGTGCAGTTTAGGGTTGTATTAGGTAAGTTATATACCTACCTACGATGTATTTATTTTGATACCTACCTCAGTAAGTTCCATCCATCGCCATTCAGAAAAAGCTAGGCGTCATCTGTTTTTAAATAAATTTAAAATAATTATGAAGCGTCTAATAAATAATTTACTTAGGGATAATAAATATTTATTACGTAATATATCAAAATAATAATAAGTAAATAAATAATAATGAATAATATTAAAGGTTTCTATAAAGTTAATAAATAAATAAACGTATATAAGTAATTTATAAAACAATAATTATAATTCATAAATTAAATTCTGTTTTACTAAAAGAGGATAACTTACTATTTAACTAATAATACAATTTATCACATTAAACACGCAGTGCTCTTCCTCCTCTCTCCTACTTGATCTATGCTGTGCCCGACAGGCTCCATAGTTGTGACTAATATAATTATTTACCTACCAACTTTATACATTATGGTACGCAATAAGGAATTGAGAATTGAATTGAAAAATACAGGCCAAAAATAAAAAATGTGCTCATTGAAATAAATATTATTTAACATTAATTTTATCAAAAATGTAAACACCGGAGAACGAAATTACCTTCTATTTTTTACAATGCAACAAAAAAAAAATGCTGTTTTACTAAAGCTTGTCTGGCATTTTTCTTTATTGCATATTCTCATCTTGAAGCAGCAGACGGTGCCTGCCAATATACAATAACGGGTCAAGCAACACCTGTTTCATAGCAAAAACTTATTTGTTTTACAGAAAACATTTGAAACTGCATTTTCCTATTTTCAATGTAGGATCGGTAAACAACATAGTGTGAAAAGGTTCTGAAATACCGAATAAATTTTTCACAATAAAATAAATAATTTAAAAACTCTACGAGATGAATCTTCTGAAAGAATTTCATTTCGTTTCTTGTTAGCCATTTCATCTTGTTTCTATCAAATATTCCCGATAGTGCTCTAAACGATCTATCTTAAAAGATCGATTTTAAAATAAATGTGAACTAATCTGGAATTCCAATATGTAGTAAAGACACTTTAGAAATCGTCAGACATTTTAAAGAAAATGGGATAAGATGCCATTTTGAGACAAGAAGATTATTTTAGTTACAGTTCACATTATCTGTGATGACGATTTTGATATTATCACAGCACAGTGGGTTTATAACTCAAATGTGTTCACATTATCTGTGATGACGATTTCGATATTATCACAGCACAGTGGGCCTATAACTCAAATCTATTCTCATTAAAATACGAAATCTAATATCTAACTAATCTTTTGGAAAAAAAAATGGTTGCCTGTAAAGTCGGTTTTACGGGCGAAGATTTTACGTGACAACGTCTTTTTATCGGCGGTGACTCATCGTAACAGACGTGAGCGGGCGTTACACTTTTTCATGAGTGACTCCGAGCCGTAACCTAATTTAAGACGTTGTCACGTCAAAAATACGAGCGAGCCTTACATCGCATATAAAATAAATAAATATTTATTGTTCAATTATGTAGTACTAGATTACATGGCAAGGTTATATACGAGTATAAAGCACAAACATAAAGTTTCTTAATCTAGTTAGTGGCTCCTAGATAGGTTCCAACATAACCTGGGTTTAGGAGAAACAATTCTGATCCCCATCGTAAGTGGTTGACTTATAATAGCACGTGTTGAATATTATGTATATGTGATCATTTTGTCAAGCTACAAAATGAGACAAATTAAGGTTATAAAACAAATCTTAAAATAGCAATTTTTTAACCCGTCCAGTACAGGGAGCCCTCCTGGAGGGTTCACTCAAGTCGCATATGGGATGCCGGGAGCCCTCGCGGAGGGGTCATTATAAATGTAGGTTTTTCTTTGCGAATTCGGCATCATAAACTGTGAAAATAAAATCAGTTGTATATTTTTACAAGATTTCAAACCTAATGCCGGTGAGACTCCTCGAGGGTTGACTTTAGCGCAAACGTAATGCCGGTAACCTTCCTGGAGTCAACTTGCAATATGTATGGCGGCATGGCGTTTGAGCTCTATGAAAAATGGGTGGAGTCGAAAGTGTTTTTACACATATTTTTTCGATTTTTTTTCATGTTCGTTCTTCTATATTTTTGTCTTATCTACTCACCTTATACCTTCACGAACCGTAACCTACCCGGAAGTAAAAGTTTCCTTATAGGTAAGCAATCGTGCCTACAGAAGTTTTCTTGTAAGTCGGCAAGAGGGTCGAAGGGCCCGGTAAATTCCTGCTTAGACAAATTGCTGGGAGCTTACTGGCTGATACTACCTTCATTTGTTTTGTAACGATAACTGAAGGATCAGCAAATAGTTTTGTTATTTTCGTTGGTATCACTTTCGCAGTGACAGAGTCGTAGACATACTCAATAATGTATGATGTAAGCAAAACATCCGGCAGTTACAGAATTGGATATACATTTTATAGCGACCTGCCCCTGCCGCACGGTTTTTACGACTTGGCAAAACATCGAGATTTCTTAATTATATGTCAGTTTAATATTAATGTTTTGTACACATATACGTTCCAGAATAAACTATCTAAATTATGGTGAAAACCCCATCAAAATCCGCTTCGTATTTTAGAAGAAAACTGCGATCACACAGACAGACACGAAAATCGACTTTAATTTATAATAAGTATAGATATAGAAATTATGATTGTGGCTAAGTAATAATAGCCGCACAGGTCGATCCATCAGGTTAAGCTACGCATGCTGGGGTTGGTCGTGCGTGACCATCTTTACATACGAAGACTCCTCCATGCCTCGGAAAGCACGTTAAGCCATTGGTCCCGGCTGTCATTCGTGGATCTTTGACAGTCGTTACGGGTCGTCAGAAGCCCGAAAGTCTGACAACCAGTCTTACCAAGGAGTATCGTATTACCCAGTTACTGGGTTGTGGATGTCAGATAGGCAGTCACTCCATGTAAAATACCGGTATTCAGCTGCATCCGGTTAGACTGGAAGCCGACCCCAACATATATGGGAAAAGGCTAGGCAGATTGATATAGATGATACTTCTTGTGTACCTTTCAAAATCGTCGGATGACTCTATTTTTCTCACTACGAACTATACAAGACATCAGTTTATTTTTGTATCATTCAATTATGGGGGTGTTTTTTGCCTCGTAATAATAATGATGTGCTTCCTTATAGGAACAACCTTATCTTAAAAATAGCTCGGTGTGCAGAAAACAAAGCCATTCAAATGGCGTTACACAAGGCTACCGAAATTTCCTCTTATCATTATGTCAAGGACGCTTATAATATACACATTTTAAGCCAAGTCATGACAACCATTTTCCTTAAGACCCCACATTACAATTTTGTGGAAAAGATAATCAGGTGACACCGGATTACGATCAGAAATTACGCAGTTTTATTACTAATTCTTTACATTTTTATGTGCGAAGACCTTAATGTTACTACCTACCGAACACCATGGTCCTTTTTTTATGCAAAAAAGATCAGTCGGTCGATTCTGTAAAAAGATTAACGGGAAACTTAGGTGAAGTGAGCGTGAAGTGAGCTGTCACTGTCACAAATCGACCGACAGGATGCTAGGGATTAACACTATTGACAGCTCACTTCACCTAAGTTTCACGGTGATATTTTTACAGAATCGATCGGCGATATATCCTATCCCTGTCAAAAAACAACTTTTTACAACACAACAAAAATGCAGTTTTATTCTTCTTCAAAATCGAGCTCATAGATTCCTCGACCAATTTGCTCTATTTTATATTATCTGAGTTTCAGTTTTCGCCCTGAAGTACCACCTCACAAAATTCAACCCGTACCTACATAGGTAAAGTTTAATTTACATTCAACTTGGTGTTACGAGAAAAAGCTCGTCACCAAATATGCAAACAGCAGATTGTTTCATTTTGTGTCCCGACATGTTTCATACAAAGGTTTGTGGATTGTTTACATCGTGTTTACATTACGTCAAACGATATGAAATCTCTAGAGTTTTGATTAAAACCCGAGATGTTTTGAAAGTTTAGGAACGGGTTCAAAATTGGGTTTGAAAACAAACGGGGTGAATGTGTTGCTGCTCGATTTTTGATGGGTTGTTAAGTTATTTGAACAGGTACGTAAATTAGGGATGTTTTATTTATTATTGTTGTCTTGACCGAACGTATGGGTATGATTCTGTTTATTTCTATCAGATAGCTTTTAGTGACCTATTATTGAGCTTGCAGCCTTATTAAGTAAAGGTTTATGCCTGAAAACAGAGGTAAAAGGCGTCAGGAATACAATACGATTATTAGAATAAATATGATTTGATTTGATTTGATTTATTTACTAGGTAGCTCTGCACGTTTATTTTATTCAGTCAAGTGCTTATACTTGAAACTTAACCTTTTAACAATCTGAGAATAAGATAAAAAAACCACAAAACTTTATAAAATACTAGCTATTTTACTCATCGATAATTATAATATAGTATTCTACTGGTGAAAGAATTTTTTAAATCGGTCCATTAGATTTTGAGTTCATTCATTACACACAAAAATACAAATATATTTTCTTTATAATATTAGTGTAGAAAAATCCACCTAATCTTATATTCCATTACAGTTATCTTTTGAATAATTAAATCTTCTACTTTTCAACCCTCCAATGATATTGAAAATCGACCCCTGCCACTTCCGCTAACTCAGTGAAACTCGATGCATATTCTACGACTACTTAAAATGGTCCTAATGACTACAAAGTCTGGTTGAACCCAACCCTTCTTGCGGGCAACGTAAAGAGGCTATCGAGTTCGAGTATTAAGGGATGATCAAGTATTCATGGTGCTTCCAAATAAGGGTGCTGAGGGTAAATAGGCCTGTTGCTCTTTTTAATTTTGGGTGCTTTGAAATTGTAGGTAATTCTTATGACAGTTTTTGTTTTTAAGGCTTTTTAAGAATGGCATGGGCATGGGGATGGTCTCTTACTTAAAAACAAAATCACGTTCACGTTGCGATCCTATAAGCTGTACTTTTACGTACAGCCATTTATGGTATTGGTTTCTGAAGATTAGCCAAGGGTTGTTGTGTTTTCGTGAAGGTAATCTTAATTTTGGTTCACCTCTTTTATAAAGTATATTTTTTAATCTCGTAGACAAATTTGACATTTCAAGTGATTGTTGTTTATATTTTTTCAATTTGGAGTTTGACATTTGCAGCTGTCAAATTAGCCTACGAGATTCAAAAACAGACTAGAAGTGCAGCAACCCTAAAATAGCCTCACAATCTCACATACAGAAACCTTACATTGTTCAGAATGAAAATTAAGTAAACAAACTAAAAAGAACGAAACTGCAGACCACGTAAACAGCAAAACTACACTGTATACTTTTAACAACTCCCTACAATGTAAGCATCAAACTACTCTACACGAAGAGCAGTAAACTAACAAGCAGACCGAGCTACTTAGTTAGGATCAAATATTCAGTTGCAGAGCCAGGTGCACCGACACGTGTTATGGCGTGATACCAGCAGAAGTTCCACACGTACTAACTTGTGATAGGGAAGAAGGTAAGAAAGTTTTGCTATGGAGAGAAGTGCTGCTTTATAACAGTCAGAAAGTTTGGTTTATCTAGACTTGTTCGTGTGTGCAGAGTTCTCGTTTAATTTTGGCACCTATCGCTTAGACGAAGAGTTCCTACCATTAAATCATTTCGATTATTTTAAGTCATGTAGCACTATACTATATGAAGCAATCATGAGTGTTTTAGGTGCCGTTTTTCTTTTGTTTTTGTCTTTTTTGGGGATTCTCCCCATGTTTTTGTTTCAATCGTGAAGGGCTAGTGATAAATCACTCGCCTCTTATGGCATGCGATTATTGAACGTTCGAAACTCTTGAACGTTCAACTCTTGAACATTTAACTCTTGAACGTTCAATTCTCGAACGTTTCAGAAACTTGAACCGTGTAAATAGGACTTAAAGGTGTTTTTACTTTCACATAGCGCTGATTATCACCCTTGTATAAATTATCGAGAATGTGTGTGTGGACGATTTTGAATCCATGACCTTTAATGTAATCGATCATAGAGCTTATTGGAACTTCTGCTAGTATTTATTATCTCGACTAGACTTGACAGCTTCCGAGTGACGAAACAATATACGGTGCCGACAGCACGTCAAATGACAGTCTAATAAGCTGGCAGGCGACGGGTTTGTGAAAATTTCGATCGAGTATCCTATGTTTAATATTATATGTTACGTTATTTTCTATACTGGGCTTAAAGATTAGAAGGTTGTGGGTTTCAGCTGGATATCCTGTGAGGAAGATATAATAAACATGTTAATGGCAATAAATAATGTATTATTCATTCCTGTTGTTTTTCATAACTTGTCCGGATAAGACTCACATTTATTAATTAAAGATTTAGCAAAATATGACAGCTCTATTAACATAACACCAAAAACGAAAGAAAAATACCTTTCTATAACAAAAGTAAATAAGTACGTTGGCACTTTTGACGTTCGAAAGTGCCCTACAAGGGCCTATTTGAAATAAATGATTTGACTTTGACTTTGACACATGACACAAAATATCGGTTAAATGCCCACCGTTGCCTCGTCGGCAGGAATGCACTCTTTTGACGAAATTTTGCACAAAAAGTGACAGTTTGATACTGTCACTTTTTGAGATGCAAGTGGATTTTCATCTCGCCAGATCCGAGAATTCAGCTTTCCGAAGCCGTTGACGTGGAAATGAGCCTCGTCCGTCACTACTCATCTACCGGCAGATATCAGGAGCACATCCTCGTTTAACATATTTAAAGCTAAACTCAAGCAGTACGTTACTAACAAAAACTATTAAGCTAACGACATGAACCAGTCTCGCACATAAAATACGACACCGTACCGACCTGCATTAATAAAAACCAAATCTATTTGCTACTGGACAACACTTACCTTACAAAGTTATGTATTTATTCGCTAAGTGAACAATGTTTCTTTTAGAATAAATAAAGAATCTTTAAACCCAAAGATGATTTTGTTGTGGAATTCATCGTCAGTTTTCCCCATTTCTATAGTGGGTTTTCACTATTAACAATTGTTCTTCCCATCTGTAACTCACTGTTTTCGTAAATAGTCTATGTTTTTAACCTCCGACGCAAAAAGAGGGGTGTAACAAGTTTGACCGCTATGTGTGTCTGTCTGTAGCACCGTAGCTCTTAAACGGGTGAACCGATTTGAATGCGGTTTTTTCGAAGACATGTTTGATCAATATTGGTTCACCCGTTTGACGATTATCACCTCTTTTCTAGTTGATGAATGGATGTGAGCGTCTGCGACAGGTCTCATCGATTTAAAATTTAGTATTCTGTTACTTCAATGATATTAGAAGAACATAATAATCATAATCATAATCATTTCTTTATTTGTGTAACATAGGTAGTGAATACAGTTCTTAAATTAAAGGTATAGGTCGCTATGTTATGCCGAGAGGCGTACAAATATGGTAACCTTGTAGTAACCTTGAACTCATGCTGCAGCATCACCTGGAATTGGCAAGATACCCAACTCCCTTACCAGCTTACAGCACAGGTATCGTGTTTGGGCTCATTGGAATGCTCTCAATTAATAGGTTATAGATAGATGACGAACAGGGTCTAGTGATGGAGTAGGAAAAAGAAATGAGGAAATGTTTTTATCGGGGTTTTTTAAAATTTTAATATTTCACTTGAATTTTTGAGTCAGCCATATTTGGTTTTTGTTTACAAATACCAAATATGGCTGACTCAAAAATCGAGTAAAAAATGACGCAAGATTCAAAATTAAAGTTCTTGCTGAGACATCCTTTATATGCGGTATTATAAAAAGGATAAAGTTTGGAATAACAAATTTATTTTGAGTTTTTATTACTGTTTGTTATAAATACATAAAATTATTTACAAGCTCGACTAGTGCAAATGATAAACTAGACGAGCACTGTTTTTATAAGACACACCATGTTGATGATCCCTGATGGTATCGAAATATATATGGAAATCAAATTGCCCTGTGAGGGTAATCTGATTTTAAATAGTGTTGTAGGACATCAACATTTCAAAAGCTTGTACCGTACATAATGACAGGCAAAACTACCCTCTAACTCAAACATCTCTACAATGTATAATACTACAATAACACAACCACCTTATACCTACGTTTCAATCTATTAACCTACCCCGATAAATACCCTACCAGGAATACTAATGATCACTTCAACGTAGATACTCCAAGCTAACAATACACTTCGCGTGTCAGAACTATGTTAACGTTCAGGGTATAATTTTTTACGCAATTATTGCATGTCAACATGTAGGTATTGTTGGTATGTACAGTGGCGAGCAGAAAACATGTATACACTTAGCTAAATTCAAAGGCAATATTCTCGAGGAATAACAGATATCGTCGCTGCGCTTTCCATAATCGCTATGTGTTTTTACACACTTTACAGGAGACGCAAAAAACTGATTTTCTCAAAAAAATACCCAGAGTATTCAAATAATTTACTTTATTTTTTTTTATTTACTTTAATACATATTTAGCGTGTTTATGATGGAACTTTCGATGTATGAATGTCACATAGCTAAATTCCGTAATCCTTAAATATTGCATTTATCTCATAGCAGTTTTTACAGTATGTGTGTATTGAAATAACGATTCAAACTGCATAAAAAACCGAAAATCACGGAATAACACATAGCGACTTTTGCACGCGCAACGACGATATGCAACTTAGAATTAATACCTATTTCATAGGAGCGTTAACACACTGGGCCGCCATAGCGACATCGCTAGCTACATAGCCATGGCTAACTCTGGCTACCTACCTAACCCAATGAGTTTGTCAAATAAAATAAGCCAGTAACACGCGGGCGTCCGTCCTGGCGACTAGTTGGCCAATGAGTGAGGGAGGTGTAACTTACTTGTATACAAAATACTGGCGACTTGGCTACGCGTCGCCAGGCCGCCTGAGTATCCAGTCTCCACGTAGAGGCCGGTCGGTCGTGGCTACGCTTCCAAATTGGCGATTTCGCCAGACCGTAGCCAAGTGAGTTGTCATACATCGGCTACGTATCCAAACAATTCGCATTGAATGCGAATTGTTTGGATACGTAGCCGACGACGTCGCCATGGCGTCCTAGTGTGTTAGTGCTCTAATAGTATCAATCTGCCTAGCCTCTTTCCAGCTATATTGGGGTCGGCTTCCAGTCTAACCGAATGCAGCTGAATACCAGTACTTCACAAGGAGCGACTGCTTATCTGACCTCCACTGATTTCATTATAGTACGGGTTCCAAAATACTATGATACTAATAATAAAATAAAGAGAAAAGATTAAAATTTTTGTATGTTTGTTTGTAATGAATAAACTCAAAAACAACTGGACCGATTTGAAAAATTCTTTCACCGGTAAAAAATAATTTATAAAGATATAACGCGGGCGAGTGGCAACTTACAATCAATACAGCAGGTTTAAAGTTTCACAGTTACATATTTTAATGCTCGTGACTGTACGTACATGCCTTTACATTAATTTATCGTTTATCACATGAAAGGGAAAATTGTTTATTATTGGTAAAACGTAAACATGTTTTAATGTAATACCTTGACATTGCTGCTTTTTTTTAACACAAAAAGTCCAATGCCAATAATATTAGAAAGACACATACACATCAGATAAGTATAATAAAAAAACGTATAAAACTACTCGACAGTCATATGCGCATCTCACAGTACTCTAAACATACTGACAAGATCTTCTTCCATTCATTCGCGAACACAAAGCCAGGCTTGCCCTCTAAGAGAGCGTTGACTCAGAGATAAAATCTATCATTTGTTGGATTGTCAACCCGATGTAAACTTGAAACTATGTAGTTTCAGGTTAAAGTTAGGTCATGATATTATGATGGCATCGTGACTGTATAATATGACACATGCATTGGAAACCCCAGGTGATCTATTCTGTAAAAATCTATTCGTCGAATCGTTGAGCTCCTTAAATTCTGAGTTGAGCTGCACGGTCACTGACAAATGCGTGCACTGACTGGACAGGTCCACTCAATCTGTGTGGTTCTTTCCTCAAAAGACCATTTTTAGACACCAATCTAAATAATCTTCACATGATCTGACCAAGATTATGTCTTAACTTTAAAAGAGACTGTGACCTCTGAGTTTGTTTCGGCCTTTCTTCTCGGAGTAGTCAGATAGGAAACGCCGACCTCATCTAGTTTAAAAATAATATGATTGACGTGTAGAAGTATTTTGTACAACCTACTTACAGAAATAAAAATCATTTATCATTTATAGTGACAACTTAGTTGAAGTGAGCTGACAATATTATATTCACATCAGATAAAATGACAGCTGACAGCTTCGCCTATGTTTTCACGCTGAGTATTTTACAGAATAGTCTGGCTGGTCATTGGTGATGTGTTGCCGAAACATTCGTATTCAAAAGTCTCATGTATATAACGGCGCAGGATTTACCAGAAGCGGTAAGTAATCGTATTACTAGTTCAGCAGCTTCAATGTCATCGGAATTCTGCCGGAATCGTCGTGGACGAGGTAACAGCGGCTCCCATCACATCATCTTTTGTCATCAGAAGACAGCCGCCACGCAACGTCATGTCAGTGTCACTCTTATCCGACCTTTTCGGTGATTCCATTAACTTAATTGATAACAAAATGGGGCGGCGCCACTTTCTGCGCCGTCATATACGAGTATGTATATACTAAGTCCAGTACTTACAATTTCAATATAACCAGCATATCGTATTCTTCAAACCGAAATACAGGAACCTACTTAGCAGCAGAATTCAGTCAATCAATCTGCCTAGCCTTTTCCCAACTATATTGGGGTCGGCTTCTTGACTGCACAACTATTGTACAAGTATTTTACATGGAGCGACTGCCTATCTCAACTCCACAACCTAGTTACTGGGTGACACGATACCCAAGCCAGGGTCTGGCAAGACTGGTTGTAAGCCTTATAGGCTTCTGAGTACCCGTAAAGACTGTAAAAGGTCTACGAATGAAAGCCGGGACCAACGGCTTAATGTACTTTCCGAGGCACGGAGGAGTCTCGATATTTAATGGATGCTCACCCATCCACGAACCGACAGCGGCAAGCGACCTGTGCACCTGTTATTATTTAGCTAGCCTGCAGCAGAATTGAGTATGGTTGTAGTGTTTCCTCAGATAAACTCGTTCTTAAAAAATTCTACCACAAAAAATATTCGTACGCACATATTTTGTTTATAACTTACAATCTACATCTACAAGTCACATTATTCTTTCTTAGCAAGCCGAACGGGGTGGGCATATACTTTGGTTAAAACGTATTGCCATCTAGCATACTTTCGTAAAATATAAAAAGTAATGGAAATATTATGTAGAACATTATTACTCTGACGTGGTTTAATGTATGCTTCATATGAAGATGGATAGACCTCGTTTACAAGATTGATCGTATAAAGAGAAAATTAAGATGATATCGTTTTTGCACGCAAAAATCTTGTAGATTTGTTGTAAGTTGGAGATTTATGAAACGGCCCAACCCACTATTATGCTTAGTGCGGATTTCATCAATGAAATTGAACGCGTTCAGCACATCTAAACGCGTTCAAGAGCTGTCAGTGTACAATATTCCATAACAATTTTGACACTGACAGTTCTTGAACGCGATTTAGATGTGCTGAATGCGTTCAGTTTCATTGGTGAAATTAGCATTTAGTTGCTTTAGTTGTAGCAATAACGACAAAATTAGGTATAGTAGTTGCGTTTTAACGTGGCAATAGCGGTCATTGACCCACGAACATTTTTTTTGCATTTATTATTTAAAAAACTGAAATAAAGTTCTTTAACGTCCCGAAGCAATATCTATCGTGATCTTCAATCAACATGTTCCAATAACGAAAAACCAAACATAGTTTATTGTTTGGGTTCCTATGGAGAGATATTAGGAAAAAGGCAATGACCCCTATTGCCACGCTAAAATGCGACAACAATAGAAGTTTCAGAAGAATTCACCTTTGAAGAAAATCTAATACTATCTTAAAATTCAAGTATTTCGGGGTCGAGAATTTCAGGAGATAATTCACTATAACAACAGATTATCAGGAGCCCAGACATTTCTTCAACAATATCCTACAAAAATCACGGTAAAAACACTGAGAATCACCTAAAATAAAAACCGTATCCACTGTAAGGGTTACAAAAGCCACGCTAGAGAAATAACGAGCGACAGTAACCAACCCCGTAAAAGAAGGCTTTTCTCTCAACTGACATACCGTATAGTGTCACTTTATGCTGTAAAAGAGCTGTTCTTTAAGGCTCATTTATACTAGGAGAGTTTGTCGCCTGTGGAGGGGCGAGACTCGCCATGCAACCATTGCTCTTGCTTATTAACCATGTTACTGTAAATTCCCTTTTTTTTTTTTGTGGGTGGGAAATTATTAAATAACTTCTCCCGCTCTGGGCGGAGCAGAGGCGTGTCAGACTTTTACTGACTAAAACCCACCCGTGTTCCTTCCGTTGCCTGTGTGCCGGGGTCGCGATATCCCTTTCGGACAAACTCGCAACCCCGGCAGACAGTAAACTCCCTAGAGCAATAATCGCCTAGCGAGTAGCAAAAAATAATAGAAAAAGAAAAGAGCGAAACAAGCCCGAATAGAGACGATTATGTCATACGAGATTCATTAGGCAATTCTTTCGACGTGTGTTTTGACAATTTGAAGTAGTATTCTTGTTTGTCAGTGAGACGCTTCCAATTTTGAAAAGCAAGGTTATTCTCGCTTTTTGAAATGCAATCGTACATAGGTACCTTTTACACAAGTCAAGTATGTATCTTCTTTCGACAATCGTCTATTCGAGGCGAGAAGCTCTCTCCATATAAATAGGTTTTTATGCTGTCAAAGGTCCTTTACAGGGAAACTCGTTAAAGCCAGACACTCATTACCGGTGAACAGGTGAGAATGAAGGAACTATAGAAGTTTTTCGCTGCTGTTGTCGAGTTTATCCCGCGAATTTTTTAATTAGACTAATGTTGTTGTTATTTTTGTGATTATTATTTGTCTTGCACTAGGAGCTTCGGATGCATCGCGGTTTGTAGACAGTAATCTCCTGTTCATAGGTACAGAATGTTACCATCAGTTTGTTTCATTGCGCGATCCGGTTGCCATTCCAATCAAGAGATATACACATAATTGTTTCTATGTAAGATCACTATCAACTTTTCCTTTGCTAATAAAACTTTTTGTTTTTTTTGTTTTGTTTTTTTAGATTAAAGGATATCAATAACCTGAATCGAATGATTGCCAAAACGCTAATAAAATTGCAAGATTATATCACGACATTAGAAGAGCTCTCTCCAAGCTTTTTCCAGGATTACTGCAAGATCCCACATTGTAGGTAATCAGTTAATCACAAGTAAAAAAAAACGTTTATTTTCTCCACCACATAATGATAAAACAATCCGTACAATACATCAATGTGTATAAAAAAGTACATGTGTTTAAAAATCCATTGATGGTGTGGAGGCTGGAGACTGTACCAGGAACCTGTGTTAGGACTCCAGGCCTCCAAACTACCCGGATAAGTCATAGTCGGAGATGACAATGTTGGGAAGAAAGATAAAAAACAATTTTAAGACAAAAAAAAAGCAAATAATTAATTAGACAGCAACGTAGGGTGTGTTGGTGTGTAGTGAGTGTGTGATACTCCAAACTGGTCTTCTAATGTCGTATAGGTAGAACATGTCGAGCTGCTTTTTATGAAATGACTTCTAGTATCTTTCTGTGGCTTCACAATCGTGAAATCGAAGCCAATTTTTGACTATAGTTTTGCAGTTGAATTTGGATTTGCAGTGAAATTTCTTTATTGACTTTTTTGTAAACGAAACCAAAGAATCTACTTAACAGTCATTTGTCAGGGTCATTTATGAAATGTCAAAAGTCTTAACATGGCAAAGAGGGATGTCACTATTTATCCTCTGTAGCTTCATCTCTCTCTCGCACTGAAAGAATTACGGCTTTCACGTGAAGTGCTTTATGCATTGCAACCTGCTGGCATGTTGATGTGCCATCATTCTACAATTTGTTCAGTAGTAATGACAGACCGTAAAGTTTCAGTGGCAGATCAAAAACAGCTGCAATGCGGTGTCTTGCTCTACTATTAAAACAGAGAGATTGATGGTCGCAGTAAAATTTGATCGCTGCAAAGCCTGCAACATTGCATGCTGTTGAATTTTCACTGCGTACATTGCAAGTAAACTACGACAGATTACTTTATTACAGTTGGTAGTTAAAAAAAACCGAATACCCACCCAACTACGACAAAAAAGTCTTATATTTATAAAGAAGTCTTAAAAGTCTTTAATCTCTGCAAGTTATTCGCTTAGCTATTGGAACAATTGACAAATTTGTTATTTTAAGTATGTCACTAAAAGTGAATAGTTTTCTCGACTGAAGGTTCTACATGAGAACGTTCATATGAATCTATTCTTTAGTGTCCGACAAAATAATGACAAAAACAAAGTTTTCATATAACAACAAATCGCTACCAAATAAAATTATTACCACCACGAGTAGATTTACCGACGAACCTTATTAGTCAGTTTGTGGTCATTAGCGCTGTTCATTTATTCAGTAAAGTACTCTGGTTTTGTCCAGAAATAAACAATTTGGTAGATTTACTAATGGGAATCTGATATGTGGAGCAGATACGACGTGTATTAAATTCGTTATCCAATAATAAACTTATGAATGTATTTTTATACCAGGCTTAATTCCAAATCAATTAGGTAGTTCCGAAAACGAATCGTTAAAATCGAATAGCCGGATTTATGGAAAAATAAATATCTAGGCAGAGTCATGAAAATCATCATAAAAACAACTGAAAATAATTTGAGGTTTATACTCGTATATTATCGTATAATAATGAACTTCGTTGTTTTATATTCTATCGGTATTATTTCCGTTAGATTATAAACAGTCGAAAAATTGTGACTGTAACAAACCATTTAACGCATTATTTTTCAATCATTTATAATCTATCTATGGGAAACCGACAAATTGGGAACTGCCATGATATTCTGTAAACATCAATGAATGAATGGAATGACAGCTCACTCCACGCTCACTTCACCTAAGTTTTCACGGTGAGATGGTTACAGAATAGCACGGCTGGTATCAAACTTGCTTGCGACGTAACGCACCGTGCGCTAATAATAAATAGCCTGCCTAGCAGCGAGAAACTTGGAAGTACCGCTCGCTGGCCGCTGCTGTGGCACTTCTCGCTTCGCTCGCTCGGCTCGCGCGTTGATCACAGTTCTAACCTAACCCATTTCACCCAGTGCACAATTTTACGACAGTTTATAAACTAACAGTTCTCACAATCTTACGGTGATAAATACATATATCAACATCTTGTTTGGTAAAGCAAGTACAAGTTTTGAGTTCAAAAGCCACCCAGGTACCTACGTGCGAGTACTGGCCAGGAACAATTAAAATTTCAGTTAACTCGTAAACGACTTCGCTAATGAGGTTCCATAGTTTCCGTACACTCGTAATTGAGGGAGTTCGAAGCTTATGTCAGTAACATGATCTGGGCTAGCAACATTCTTGATTACCGTACTTGGGTTTCATCATAGTCTTTCTTTGTTCGTTATGCCTATCTAGATAAATTAGACAGTATATGGACCATAAAAACCACAAAATGCAAAAACACAAAACAAAATGCAATCGCAGTAGGCGATAAGGCCGCCCATTGTATATTTTGTAGTGTATTACTTTTTCTTTTTGTAATGTATACAATAACGTATATATAAATAAATAAAATGGACAGGACCGGAAAGAAAGAGGAATGTTTGTAGACCTATCTAACAATGGATCGACGATATCACCCAAAGAATGAATCGAATTAGGAAAAGACCGAACTAAATGGAAAATGCTAGAAGAGGCCTTCACCCATGATGTCCATATTTCAAACTCAAATCTTAAAACTTAAAACTAATTTATAGGTACAACTAGATATACGCAAACTACTAAGCCACATATCTACTAACATTTAAAGTGTCAGGTACTACATATATAAGATATGGAATAAATAAAGGCTTATTTATTATACTATGTCAAACAGCATGTGGCTGAATAGATGAACCCTGAAACGGCTTCTTCGCATACAAAGGCATAAGCATTGATCACAAAGTTTCCTCACTGTATCTTGGTAATCACCAACTTCAGTAAAACTTCGTGAGACACCTCAAACCATAAATGTTCAGGTTTTCTCATTAAGTATTCTTTCAATTTATTACAGTACAGTGGTTTCTAATATTAATCAGCCGACGCATTCTGTAAACAAAAACTCACCGTGAAGACTTAGGTGAAGTGAGCTGTCAATAGTGTCAATCTCTAGCATTAGGTGGAATGACAGCTCAGTCCACGCTCACTTCACCTAAGTTTTCACGGTGAGATGGTTACAGAATAGCACTGCTGGTGTTTTTATATGTTTGGTTTATTGAGGTAGGTAAGTACTTAACAGGGATGTAACTGATATCCGTATCCGCATCCGCATACATTTTGCTATCCGCAAAACATCCACTTCCTCAACTTTTGATTTTAAAAGCTCCGCTTCGTCATTCTATGGGGATATGACCGTGAACCTACGTTGTTCGCTCAAATTGTGTTTTTTTTTAAACTCGCGCAGATCTATAAAGGGACGGGCCGGAGTGTGTGTTACGCGTTCCTATTGCAGACGATAGGCTATTTTTTGTACGACATCCGCATCCGCACCCACATCCAATCCTCAATAAGGAATTTTCCAATATCCGTTTCCTCATTCACATCCTCAAACCCGATTATTTCGATATCCTCATCCGCATCTTCATCCGATACACGACATCCCTTACAACCCTGGTACTTTATATTACGTTCAAGTGAAATAAATACTATAGCTTTAAGGACCAAACACATTCTAAACTTAACATCTCGCCCGTATACCCTGATGGGTTGGGCAGAGGTGTACCTATAGTACAAAAAAAAACCAAACACATTATATTTACTTAATATTATGTACAAATAAGAAAGAAAGAAAGAAAAAGTGTTTATTCTGCACAAACTAAACGCACATTAAAAAAAAAACAAAACAATACCACTTTACAAATTAGCCAAAAGCCTCGTAACCATTATTAACACAGAAAAGTTAGACAAATTTTATCTATTGCTTGCTGTCAGGGTCAGAGGCCAAAGACAATTTACTATAATTAAGTACATAATGTGTTGCGACATTTACAAAATGAGGCCAAAAATCAAACCTACCTAGGCATTAAGTCCGCCTTTGTACTTTTTTGAGTGTGAAAAGTTTAAATAAATAAACCTACAAAATGCTGATTGCAAAGTGGAAAAATAACAGTTTTTGTAACAAGTAACAACAATAACAAGAACAATTAAACTGTGCGTCGTAATCTGTGCAAGAATAGGTCATTGCTCAGCTGAATGCAGTGACTTCGGACGAACCTATTGTCAACAGCGCTGATTAAAATGAAATATAGCTATAAGGACCAAACACACCCCACTCCCTTGCAATACACGCCTCGTTACCCAATGACTTTAACTTGTGTCAAACTGCGGGATACCATATAATTATCGGAGTTAGCAAGACGGTCGGTTTTGTGCAGTGAACTGACATGGTACTCGGTTGGGACTTCAGTTGATACATATTAACTACAGGTTATGTATTGAAAACTGAACGTGATGTATGTAAGTACCATCGAAGAAGTTCATATCCATACACCGTAAGGACTATTTCTGCTTGCAGCGCTCGGCCGCTATAGAACCGGGGCGGTAACAGATGTGGTCATCGTGTTCAAGCGATTTTGTTTTCAAACTGCTTAGATATGGAGTTCTTCGATAGTACATAAAGAACATTGTCTTCTTCTTTTTCGTAGTGACTAGCCTGGTGTCAGAGTTTTAAAGCCGCCCATGGCCCTCTTACTTGGCTTCACATGCCGTCGAGAAATATCTCTCAGGCATGCCGGTTTCCTCACGATGTTTTCCTTCACCGTTTTTTAAGCAAGTGATAATTATACAATACCCACATGAATCCGAAAAATCAGAGGTGCGTGCCTTGGGTTCGAATTCGAGACCTATTACTTGGCAGTCCGACGGTGACACCACTAGGCTATCGCTGCTCAAGAACATTTTAATAATGAAGAAGTAAAGTTCGTAAACTCACTAGAATTTTCCGGTTATTAAAGACCTCTAATATTTCTTTTCAAAATTATTTTCTTCGAAACCCCTAGTTGCATTATTTTAATTTTCCAGCAATATTTTAACAAGACACTGAGTGCCGCTGTGACAAAATAGTAATAAGTGATCATAACGATTATTTAGTTACGTGTCTCTTCGTAACTAAATAATCGTTTAAATGTACCTACAATAACTTGAATAGACAAATAAATGTCTGAATGGAATGGAAATTGTATGTAGATATTCAGCATTTGTATTCAGGCTGTTTTTCTCACAACACATCAATACTAGGTACTTACTGTGAGTGTATTTGGATAGTTATACCAAACTGAGCTTTGATCCCATGATGATATGGTCTATTCAAACTCAAACTCAAAGCATTTATTTCAAATAAACCAATTACAGGCACTTTTGAATTGTCAAGGGGTCGGTCAGTCAGAAAGATGAAGCTAGTTGCCCATACCAAAGCGTAGTAGGTTCCTATGGAGAAGAACGGGCAAGAAACTCCACGGATACTCTTTTAAATCAAAATATTCTTACAAAAAATTGGTTACATCATTCATGTTGAAATTATACATGTGAGAACAATGTAGAAAGACGTGCACGTTAAAAGCGCTTCAGTCTAAAGGCATGTTAGACTGGGAGTAGGTACATGTATATGTTTGTAATATAGGCCCCGTTTGGGTAAACTGTTGATTGCAAATCTACTATACAGGCGTTAGTGGATGTCTCCACTGATGTCCATGTAAACAATAGTGTGATAATTATACACTGATTGTAATTTACATAGCGCTACGAACCTCAAAACAGCTGGCAAAATGATAATCAAATTTTGATGTCAATAGTTGTTACATTAAAATATCGGGAGCGACTAGTAATTAGGTTGCAAAAATCAAAATGGAAATTGTTTAAATTAAAAACGTTTTACAACCAATACACTAGAAAGTGAAAAATAACTTTAATTTCGGAAGTCTTTGGCAAATCCAAAGACTTCCGAAATTAAAGTTATTTTTCAGTTTGTAGTGTTTTTTTTTTTTGTAAACAACTTTTTTTATTTTACACTTTTTTGCTATGGTACCTACCCAATTCGTATACCACTACTTGTTATGTAAACAAAAGTGTCAGGAAGTATTATAACATCATCAAGATACCTACACAAAGTGGATTAAATACATATCGAAGCTTACTCAAAAACTACCCAAGCAAAGTTAATAAAAATATGGGACCACTGCACAAGCTTCCTCTACCAAATGAAAAAAGAATTTTCAAAATCGATCAACAATTATATTGGAAAAAAATAAAAGAAAATATACCTACAGACGAACATAATCCTCCTCCTTTTCTGACGTCGTTTGAAAAACCCAAAATAATGAGCCACATATTGTTGTAGAAGCCAATCTTAACTTCAGAAAAACTTTATTCTGTGACAATGACTGAGCTCCCGAAATATCTGGTAGTAGTGAACCGATTTATTACTGCCATTCGTTTATTATAGAAACCAACTATAACTTAACACACCACATTTTAAAAATCATTAGCCTCTGATGATGACTAAAGGGAAAGCCTTCAAAGATTTCTAAAACCAAGAGGAAGCTCTCGAAATATCTGTGAAAACAAGTCCTATTTACCTACAACGTTTAATCAGTAAACCGATTTATTACTGCCGTAGGTAATTAGGTACTAAATCAGGCAATGTATTCAGCAACACCTGGGAATACAAGACCGCTGTGAGAAACTGAACTAATTATTATTGAGGCTTCGCGAAGTCTTGGTTTATTGGCAAATTGGGAAGCAAGTTATTTCAGAACCTTTCGTGCACGCCAGGTTGTGCTATCAATTTAAAAGGAAGGATTTGTAGAGGAAATTTTGTTCCTTAAAGTTTTATTGTATATGGTTTCTTCAAATTATCTCTTAAGTGCAGGCTTATGATGTATGTAATATAATTTCATATCGCTATTTTGACACAGTGACAGAACATTATGCTATTCTCGCATAATGTTGCCATTTTTGGGACACAGGCCTTCTCTCTGTGAAAGGGAGAAGCACACACAGCAGGAGGACACAGAGGATACAGAGCACAGAGGACACAGAGGAGGGGAGGGGGGCACAGTGCAGGTTGGTGGATAAATACAATTCCCTATTCATAAACTTTCGTCATAAGACCACTCTTACTAAAATGCTCTAAATGATTATAGCAGATCAAGTCACATAGGTATGTGGCGGCATCTACAACGCTACATGCGAACTACGCAGCAAAGACCTGACGTCACACAAATCCTGCATCGCGCAAGCTGAGTTTACCGCGCGACCGATATATATACAACATCCCGACATCAATCGTCGGGCAGTTGCCCACCAGACACGACACCCGTCTGATCGGAAGATCATCCCTTTTCTGAGGATGAGTGAACTTTACACCCAGTTCCTCATACCTCTAAAGGTACCACACAAAATACATGGGCACATGAAGACGTGTCAATATTACGAAAAGGTAGATATATGACTTACTGAACATTTGCAGACGACAAGTTTGATAGCATACTTATAGTTTTATGACCGTAAGACCGTTACCGTAAGTTGAGCAGAGGTACCTAAAACTGACCTTTCATCGGGTGCATGTCTAGACAAACCAGCCTAGGTAGTCGGCAAACCCTGGACGAACAGCTATCCCTAGATAGCTGTTCGTCCAGGGTTTGCCGACTAACCAGCAGTGCAACTGCAATGGAAATTCCTAATCCATTTCTTCATATGTTAAATTCCTCTGCTCAACAAATAAATAACAATTAAATTACGTAATGAATATTGTTGTCGTAATGAATGGCATTCCAATTGTACGTCTGTTACACAACTACCCCACTGTACCGAATGACAGAATGAAACTACATTTTCCTCAATATCAAATTCAACCAGAAGTTTCCCTAAGCTAAGCTATGTCCTCCTAATACGTTTGTACATCAAGGCGTGAACCCGGAAATAACTAAAGATATCTAAGGACATTAGGCACGAGCAGCATCTTAACGAGCTTACACAGTCCAAATATTTGCTGAAATTGATATCTTAATTGCCATGGACTGAAAGAGAAGAGAAGGTTTGCTAATTAAGTTCATTCCATATTTGAGTTACGCAATTTTTAGGTTTCTGTACCTGAAAGGTGCCAAACGGAACCCTATTACCAAGCCGCCGCATTCCGTCCGTCTGTCTGTCAGCGGGCTGTATCTTATGAACCGCACGAGGTAGACAGAGTAAAATTTTCACAGATCGTGTATTTATATACCGTAGAAGAAACGTTTTATTTTCGGCGTTTTATGCTAGATCTTAATACGGTACGGTTTTCTTGGTCTACAGAGCTTACAACTTCTACTATGGGAAAAAAGAAAATGGTAATTGAGATTCTTGTCAAAATTGCCAAATAATTCATGTAAAAAGTTTTGCTGTGGCTGTTATTTCAATTCCATCAAAAAAATGGTGGCAATTTTTGCGAACTTCATTAAAATCAGACATAATACGATATCTCACTATATCGGGACCTGTTTTGACAAACACACGTAATACCGTTGACTACCTATGTGAAAATTGATAAACTGTTTTTTGTTGCAACCAATTTAAATCCTATCCTATACTATTAAATGAGGAATATTTGTAATCACGTTCTCGAAAACGGCCGTAACGATTTCGATGAAAGTTACAATATAGGGGTTTACGGAGGCGAAAAATCGATCTAGCTTGGTCTCATATCTGGGAAAATTCGTTTTCTCCGTATTTTCACCCGACAAGCGCTCGGTCGCCCAAAGTTTAGAACAAGATGGCTACCTTAGAATAATGACATGGCAGCATGGAATTAGTAAGTACCTACTATCATGGCAGCATGAAATGCGGTATGTATTATACATGGAATTAGTATGAACTATCCTATACTATTAAATGAGCATTCTTTATTTTCACCCGAGCAGAGCTCGGTGGACTAGGTACTAATAATTGAAAGATTCAGCGAATTGCAGACGGAATAAAACATATTGGCTCATTATTTATAATCGGTTAATCTGAATCTGAAATAACGAATAATAATCGAAATTGACCTTGCAATATGGGCGTATGACACAGATGTGTACTTGGAAAGAGTTTCTTCATTGAAACAATGAGGTTCTTAGTAATTCAATCAATATAGATACCTACTTGTAGTTGAATGAGTAGGTAGGGCCTACATACAGTCACGTGCTTAAGCGTTTCAGCATGACTATAGCTTTTCGTATATCCTTGACCTTTGTTTGAATAGAATCAATAGAACTTGTCAATTGGTTTTGCTAAAAAAACATTGATACTTATAAAAGGCTTTAGGTACTTTTTTTAACTACTAGCTTTCACCCACGGCTTCGCCCGTCTGGAGGTCGGAAATTATCCAATGGGAACGTACTACCAGAACAAAAAGTATCCTATGTGTTAATTCAGGTTGTAAACTATCTGTGTGCCAAATTTTATTCCAGCCGCCGTTTTTGCGTGATTGAATAAACGTCAAACACGCAAACATACAAACTTTCACATTTATAATATAATATAATACCTATATATATTAGGATTACAAGAATGTTCTTTCATTTAAGTTATCAGCGAAATGTTAATTTTAGTAAAAACCCTTTAAAGATTTTTTTTAAGTTAAGTAACAAAGTTCGCCTTTGAGAAAAGTTACTAAAAGTTAGTTAACGGTTGTAAGTTTTTACAGAAAAGTACTCTAGTTAGGTGATATTTGAGAGCAGTGATGGCCCAGTGGTAACGGCCCCGACTTACGAGTTGTAGGTCGTGGGTTCGAACCCAGACAGGCACTTTACGTCGTGTAAATAATTTCATCACCACTGCTCTCAAAACGGTGAAGGAAAACATCGTGGCATGTCCTAGAACCAAAAATTCCAAGACTTGTGACATCTACCAACCCGCACTGGGCCCGCGTACCTAGTGGATTACGGCCCACTCCCTTTCACAGAGAGGCGACCTGTGTCCCAGCAGTGGGAACATTATAGGCTGAATATGCTAGCTGATAATTTAGACTAATGTAACCAGTACCAAAACCAATTTTAAATCATAATTTACCTCTCAAAACTCCCATCATCCTTCCTAATTCTTCAAGAGCTTATGTACCTAACATATGTTGTCGCGTCAGGAGCACAGCTTAATTCACTGCGCTCCGAGTAGGGTGACTATTTCGAAATTTAAAAAGTCCGGACAAAATACCGGATATTTGCAAAAATATCCGCAAAAATATTTGCAAAAATATCCGCAATTTCCCTTTTCAATCTTCCTTTTTAACCCCTGACGCAAAAAAGTGGCTATTTCGACCGCTATGTGTGTGTGTCTGTCTGTGGCACCGTAACTCTTAAACGGGTGAACGGATTTAAATGTGTTTTTTTTATTTGAAAGCAGGTTTTCTAGCGATGCTTCTTAGACATGTTTTATTAGTTTCGGTTCAGCCGTTTGAAGATTATCAGCTATTTTCTAGTTGATGACTGGTTGTGAGCGTCTTCCACAGGTCTGATCGATTCGAAATTTGGTATTCTGTTACTTCAATGATATTAGAAGAACATAGTAACCTTGAACTGAAGCTGCAGCATCATGTAGAAATTGCAGGATACCCAACAACCTTACCAACTTACAGCACACGTATAGTGTTTAGGCTCATTGGAATGGTCTGAATGAATAGGTTATAGATAGATGATGAACTGGTGATGGATTAGGAAAGAGAAATGAGGAAATGTTTGTGTCGGAGGGTTTTTGAAATTCTTATATAATTTTACTTGTCCAGTATTCATTTAACATTTTTTTATTTTTAAATAAAATCCTTGAAAAGTCCGGACAGATGACAACACCGATGAAAGTCCGGACGGGGAGCCAAAAGCCGGACATGTCCGGACATATCCAGACGGATGGTGACCCCAGCTCCAAACCAGTCAAATGCCATCCAACTGAAAGCCGGCTTAGCGACGGCTTAACCCGCTCATAGAGAGATGTACGCAAGGATTAGACGATCTTCTATGACTGGTTTCAGTTTATGAAATATTGTAGAAAGAATATTCTCTTTCTTTTTCTTGTGGAAGAATAAGGCTGTGTTTCCACCAAAGATGAGCGAGGATGCGTAGCGAGGAATGTCCGTAAAACTAACCAATAACAACGCTTCACTGTCATACCATGAGCTAAGCTAGCGTTGTTATTGGTTAGTTTCACAAACGCAGCCTAAGAGTGAGTTTGAGGAATTGAATTTTGGTATAAGTAAGTATGTGTTACACACTTATACCAAAAAATTCTACATATGGATTGGCGGAAATGGAAAGAAAACTCATCCGACTGATGTCTTGTGGTTTTGTTTGTCTGTTAGTTTGTGTTTACGACTTCAGCTGCTTAACCGGTTTTGAAATAATTTGACATAAGAAAAAATAAAGAAAGAAAGAAAGAAAAAGTGTTTATTCTGCACAAACCAAACGCACATTACAAAAAAAAAAACAAAACAATACCACTTTACAGATGAGCCAAAAGCCCCGTATCCATTATTTACAACAGAAAAGTTTGACAAATTTGATCTATTCCCCATACATAGCACATAGCTTTTGACATAGCTTTTCTTTTACCCCAAAAATTTAACTTTCTGGATAGCTTTTCTTTTACCCCAAAAAATAAACTTTCTCAATAGCTTTTCTTTTACGGTCTCGATGCTTTTTCTTTTACTCTAAAAATGAGACTTTCTCGATGACTTTTCTTTTACCCCAAAAATTAAACTTTCTGGATGGCTTTTCTTTTACCCCAGAAATTTTACTTTCTATAGTTTTCCTAGCTGCAGCAGACTCAACTACTCAGTTAAACGAGTAAAAAAGAAATTAAAAACAATCCAAACACACCCAGCCAACTTTACAGTAATTAAGAAAAATCTCTATTTAAAAATCCTGCCCAAATGCACTAAATTGCCCTCCCACTCCCTGTGCCCCAAACAAATAGAAATGCCGGGCACAAAAGTGACCAGGCGCAATTACAGGAGGTACTTAAGCAAATTAATTGCACCATTGGCCCCTGATACGGTAATTAACTATTAACTAATTGGTGTGCACGTACCACGAAATGCAGGTGACGTGGATCTAATAGAGCGATAGTAGTGTAGTAGGGCGATGCCTGGTTATAAATTATTTTTGTATACAGACAATGGATTGGCTGCTAGCCAAAACTGTTTACTAAAAACAGTTCTTGGGGTTTTTTTATGAAGAAATTGATCGGGACATTGCAAGTAGAATTGATGGCCTGGGTCAGGACCCTATATTCTCACGGGATTGAGACTTATGCGGGTGAAACCCCGGGGCGCAGCTAGTTCTAACCAATATTATAAATGCGAAAGTGAGTTTGTTTGTTTGTTACGCTTTCACGCTAAAACGGCTGAACAGATTTGGGTGAAATTTACTTCATGGGTAGACCATGACCTGGGTTTGGACATAGGCTACTTATTATTCCGGTAGTACGTTGTCGTTGGGATACTTTCCGAACTCCACGTGAGCGAAGCCGCGGGCAAAAGCTAGTCTACTATTATCATCCTGAGTAGTTACAATTACATAAGTTAGTTATTTATTATGGGTACAATAAAGGTTTTATGTGCTACTTTACGGGGTGAGAGGGATTGTGGCTTTGTTAGGCCAGATTTATTTGGTCCTCTTCCTTTTTAGTATGTGTCGTTTGTAGAGGATAGTCGTGGATTAAAAAAGGGTCAGAAATATCTATGAACGGACTCACTGAGATCATCTGCCTCAAATTGTAATTTTAATTCGTAATTACACAATCAATCCAATACTGTTAAATGAGCAATATTTTTATATATATATATATGTCGGATCCGGTCATTAGCACGGTCGCTAAACGAAGCGCAGCACGTGATCCGAGTAGTGGCGACGGAGCCTAGCTAATGGAGGGGCGCCAGGGCGAGCGCACTTGCCGCTGTAACGTACCTTTTTTTACTAGCCTGCCCTGTCCCACTCCCTGGCAAATGCTTCCCTCCACTCTTTACATCTTTCGCGAGTCCGCGCGTCCTCCATCCAATTTTGACGGAACCTCTCCAGCTCGTCCCGCCATCTCCTACGTGGTCTGTGGCTCACTGTCTCAGGGCACCAGTTCTGTGCTATTTGGGCCCACAGTTTGTCCGGCATCCGGCAGACATGTCCTGCCCAGTCCCATTTAAGTAGGGCAGCCTTTTGAGCCACGTCAGCTATTTTTGTTTTGGAGCGCACTGTTGTTTCGAACACGATCCGGTAATTTAACCATATACTCGTACCAAACAAAAATGTACCTTATACCATATACGAATAAGTGATTATGATAATGATTATTGTTTTTTTCAGGTCATAGCCCTGCTCTCATAGAGACAATGAATAATCTTTAGGCATCCCGTTTGTTTACTAGATATTCATTAGGGATTTAACACCATTAAGTCCAGGTGTCCTTACTTCTTCTTCATCGTAGCACTCTTGTCAAAGCGGTCGTGGTCTTCATGTAGTTTCATGTCGCCTCACGATTTCTCGCCATCTACCCCGATTTTTCTGCAGTCATACCCGGGTTCGACCACTTTTTTTTTTTTTTTCATTATGTTAAATTATCAAATAACTTCTCCCGCTCTGGGTGGAGCGGGACGGCATGTCAGACTCTTACTGACTAAAACCCACCCGTGTTCCTTTAGTGGCCTGTACATTGCCAGGGGCCACGGTATCCCTTTCGGACTTTCCCGCGACCCCGGCAGGCATCGGTCCTAGTGGACCCCTTCCATTGTGTTGACATCTCTTTGAACCGCGCGTGGAACACAACACGCCCTCGACCCGGGCCTGGTCCTTATCGGACGGATTTCTCGCCACATACCCCGATTTTTGGTGTTTTATGTGCACTCATACACGAGTTCACCCACTGCGTTTTTAATTTGGTGAGTCCATCTCGTGGGTGATTGTGCGCGTGGTCTAGTGCCCTCCACTCTACCCTGCACGACAAGGCGCGCTATAGAGCCAACCCTTTTTTTTTTTTTTTTTTGAGGATGGGAAATTATCAAATAACTTCTCCCGCTCTGGGTGGAGCGGGAGGGCGTGTCAGACTTTTACTGACTAAAACCCACCCGTGTTCCTTCCGTTGCCTGTGTGCCGAGGTCGCGAACGCCCTGTGCCCTCATACACCCGCCCATTAATTCAGGGACAGCGCAGCACGTCATTTTCTTCCATACATCTCTATTAGCCGTAATCACAGTGATACTGTGATTACGGCGGAAGCACCGTCTCAGCAGCGTAAAGGAACATAGGAAAAACAGATTTCCAGGTTTCCTTAGACGGTAACTATAAACTGTGTCATGACGTATTATGGTTCCTTTAACATTTAAAAAGTCACCAAACATCCCAGTTTTGAACTCGCAACTCGCTGGTTCCGAAGTGAGTTAACTAGCCTTCGGTCACTACAAAAATATTCTCGACAAATAATATCTTATTTTTTATGTTTTATTACTTTATAACAAACTTAGCACTTCGGACTTTAACTAATTAATCAATAAAGTGATTAACGACGAGAATGATTGCCAAATTATATCCCCCACCATTAATCAAGATTGTTTTTTTGTCAAGGACAAATTTGTTAAATTCTTGTAGAAAAGAGAACTTAATTAATTTTCTTTTATTAGCTTATCAAGATGTCAGCCTGCTTCAAATTGCTTTAACCTATATTTTCACCTGTGACAGTGTTCTTTTTGGGAAATAACTTTTCCTATTACCTTTTATATTGTTTCAATACCTATGTTTTTTCAGGACTTTATTTTATTTTGTGTGAAAACTAGAATATTAATAATGAATTGCAATTATAACATTGAATTTGATGTTGTACCCATTTTAGGTGTAAAAAAGGCATTTGGAAAGTTTTCAAATACATTTTTTACATCTAAAACTAAATATTCGATGTTACGATATTAATTATTGCATTTCATAATCAATATTCTAGTTCGCTAGTTAGCCACATTTCTTTTTTCTATACAGTAATATTGCGAAATTAATCAAAACAGCGAAATATTTAACATCTATTTGCGACGTTGCCCACTTTCAGAATAAACGCTCTTAAGGTTCATGCACACACGTCAGTCACGTCAACGTCAAGTCGCCGATCAATCACGTCACCTTTAAGTGTAATTTGAAGTCAAGAATTACATTCTTTCTTTTTGAACATGCACATTTAACTAGGTCTTATAGCGATACAATGTTATTTTTGCGCGTGACCAAAATCAGAACTAATGCCGCCATCTTGTTTTTTTTTTTCAATATATATACGAGTAAAGTACATATATTACCCAACAACGCCCCCTGCGCCAAATAGATCCTTGCAGCGGTTTACTTGAGTATTTCTAACTGCCAGATCTACAGTAAAAACCAGACATTACTAAGATACTGTACCTATATAAACTAATACTGTACTGTTAGATTCAAATCCATGATACAAAGTCGGGATTAAACTCCATCTGATTAGATTAGGTCCTTATCTAAGCAGACCATGCCCCAGATGTCCAGAATATCCCTTAAACCCAAGTACACATGATTAAATCAGAGCTATGGGCCCGCTAATCGAAGCGGTATTGAATAATGACATCTAAGGGCTGTTCACACGAGCCGAGTTGGCTCGTCGCCAATCGCCAATTAGACCGTATGACAAACACAAACGTAAGCCTGACCGAATATCAATTAGATTGGTGTATATACATGTATTTAGGAGTATATAGTTGTTATATGTTGCTGTAAAGTAGGTCATTGTTTACATTTGTTTACATTGACTAGTATATTATATTGTTTAATTGCGTCTACGTTTATTTCTTTATCATGTTGTAAAAACGAAACCATTACATTAATTTGGTACCCATAAACCTTACAAAACTTAGACTAGGACTCAGTACATACTATGTACAATCAATAAATCAATGATTCAAAATATATGCTGAAAGAATAAGATATCTGTTTGATCTTAAAATCTTAAGCTGCCTTCACACTATGAGATGTATACCGCATGACTTTTTTAACCGTCTCGAAAAAAATAGGGTATAATAGGTGAACGGAGTAGAAGCCTATGGCATAGAAATTTTAATGTTTTAATTTTTTTCAATAAAAAAAAAAATAAAAAAAAGTTCCAAATATCCTTAAAAAAACATGAAAACTATCCATCATATATCATGATAAATTCCGCGCATCTAGTAGGGTGCGTATGAGGGTAGGGTCCTTTTTTATTTTCTATTTTTAATGTTCTGGAATGAAGAGTTCACTTTATATGCTTGGTATTTATCGATAAATCAATTTCATTCTAGGTTATTGAAAAAAATTAAAACATTAAAATTTCTATGCCATAGGCTTCTACTCCGTTCACCTATTATACCCTATTTTTTTCGAGACGGTAAAAAAAGTCATGCGGTATATACAAACACATACACACACACCTACCCTGACACACTACAAACAGATTTAATTAAATTGAATCACAACTGCAGGAAGTGTTCACTTAAAATTTACAGATAATGTTGTTCCACGTGTAATGATAAATAGATCGACAATGGTGCCGATTCTCTTGTCACAAATGCCTCTAAACTAGACCAAAAATCACTAAAATTTTGTATATTCCTGTCAAACGACGATTTCCCATCCTGAAATAGATTAAAGTGACACAACTTAACTATATTTTAGTTTGACAGCACTAAGATAGTACTGAGTTTTTAGTTTAGTGAAAATGGCAATTTTGCTATTCTGAATTTGACGTTTTTCACCTAAAATTTTGATTGTAAAAACCAAACCAGACTAAATCTGACAGGTTTTAATCGCGATTAAAAAGGTGTGGGTTAAAATAAGGTGTCATGAACTAAAATGCACACCAACAACTCGACTTCACGTGCAAAAACAGTACTGTATTTATTTTTTCTTTTGATATATCTCGAAAATGGCGCGTCGCAATAATAATGAAAATTTCTACCCCCTTTATAAAACCCTTAAACCCCTAAAACTCAACATGTTGGTAATATTTTTTCTTTTTTTCCGTACAAAAAGTGAAAAATTCCTTAGAAAACACGTCGAGGCTGCACCAGATGCGCGCCTCTGGCTCTCAAAAAAATCACGCGTAAGGGCAAACCACGGGTACCACGTGGATTCGCGATTGTCAAATTCGATTTTAGTTGTGTCAAAATCATTTTTTAATTTAGAGAATTTTATTTGCAGAATAGCTCTAAGATTCTCATAGCCAAAAGTAAGAAATTTTAGTCTAAGTTTAGTTAGTTTAGTTCGGTGTACAAGAGAATCGGCACCATAATTTCACTTTTAACAAATTCAAAGTAAGACTTCCACAGGAGCCAATATTATCTATAGAGAATCATAACTCAACGTTTACACATCCCATAGATATCGCGAATGAGTTTAACAAATACTTTGTAGAGATGATTGAAAATAACTCAAAAACAAATCATGAAAGCACGCCAATAAATAGTCAGGTTATTGAAAATTTAACTTCACAATCCCTATTTATGCTGCCAGTTTCAGATTCTGATCTTCTAAAAGTAATAGATGCCTTAAAAAACACAAATACTGTCGGGTATGATAGTATATCAACTAAGGTAATCAAATACGTAAAGGAAGAAATAGCGTCACCTCTATCACACATAATTAACCTTTGCATTTCTGAGGGTGTTTTCCCTACTAGTCTCAAGAAAGTGGTTGTTAAACCTATTTTTAAAAAACATGAGAAAACTGACGTAAAAAATTACAGGCCTATCGCGAAAATATGTGTTTTCTCAAAAATAGTTGAAAAAATTATCTATAACTCAATATACACATATTTTGAAAAGTTTCAGTTATTTTGCCACGAACAAAAAGGATTTAGAAAAAATACAAATATAAATATGGCACTATTTGACTTACTATTAAATGTAATGGGATCCATAGATAAGAGGAATCCTGTGTGTTCCATCTTCACTGATATGACTAAGGCTTTTGATTTCGTGGATCATAAGATCCTCCTTCAAAAGTTACATGGATACGGGATTCGAGGGAACATCCACAAGCTCTTAGAATCATATCTGAGTGATAGGACACAATGCACAGAAATTTCTAGAATTTGTCCTAAAAGTAAATTAGAAACTATTTATTTATCTGAAGAAAGACACGTTAAATATGGCGTACCCCAGGGTAGCGTGCTGGGGCCCCCACTCTTCCTTATATATATTAACGATCTCCCAAAAAATTCAAAGAATAAAATGGTACTTTTCGCTGATGACAGTACGGCTATAATAGAATGCACAGATCCTACCAGTTATCAGAACGAAATCAAAAACTCTCTACATAATATCATTTACTGGCTAAATAATAACAATCTCGTAATTAATTTGACTAAAACCAAAATTATGCAATTTCATCAGCGGCGTGAAAACCCACCATTAGATATAAATTATAATGACTGTAAAATAGAAGAAGTCATGAGTGCAAAATTCTTGGGCATAACTGTAGATCACAAATTAACCTGGAAACCACACCTAGACGAAATATGCAAGAGATTGAGTAAATCTGCATATCTTCTATTCCAACTGTCCAAGAGAGTTAATACTGAGACTCTACTAACAGCTTATCACGGACTTGTAGTCTCTGTTCTACGGTATGGTGTTATCTTTTGGGGGCATTCAACAAATAGGGAACTTATATTTAGGATGCAAAAAAGATGCATGCGATCCATGTATAATCTAAAACCAACAGACAGCTGCATTCCCTATTTTAAGAAATTTAAGATTTTACCATTACCAGCTATATATATATTAGAAGTTGCTTTGTTTGTAAAATCAAATCCAAATTTATTTACTAAATTGTCAGCAGTTAAGAAAACCCCAATCCGTAGTCAATATGAAAACCAATTGTGTACGGTAAAATGCAATACAGCATTGATGAAAAAGAGCTTTTTTGGTATTGCTCCAAAAATCTATAATAAAATACCCAATGTTATTAGAAGCATGCCATTACAAAAATTCAAAAAGTGTTTTCATAAATTATTATTAGATAAATGTTACTATGCCCTTGATGATTATTTAAATGATAAAACACTACCACTTTAAAATAAGTAAATTGATTGCATGCATATATCTTCTTTTTTTTTTTAAATTAATTTTTAGTTTTGATATCATTGTTTTGTTGAGTTTTTTTTTTTTTTTTGTGTATTTAATATAGCTTTCACTAATATTTGTATGTCATCAATGACAAAACATAGTGCGACATGTATAATAATTATTAGACCTTGACCTTAACCTACCTATGTTTTACAAATAAAAAATTCTGATTCTGATTCTGATTCTGAATCTGACCACTGTCTCTTAAGATACAGGCCTCCTAGTTTAAGAGACAGAGTTTATATTTTGTCATAAAGATTTTTGTAGCCTTTCAACGTTTGTACAAACAATGATATATAAGTTTAGTATATCTACTACTATATTCAACCTGGGTCTATGTATTATTTTTGGATAAATAAACACATTGTTATTATATTACATCTCGAGATATATATTAATATCGCTCACCGTTCTTTTAAATGGAACCGTTTACACTAAGATGTAATATATATTACATCTCTCTTTTGTTATCTCGGGATATAATTATATATCATATTGTGAAAAAAACTTCATGAAAAGATCTCTAGTGCAGAAAGTGGAATTACTTTATCTATGAATGTATAACTGAAAATATAGACTTTTACTTCGCTTACCAGAAAGCTTCAGACTGTTCAAAGTATTATAATAAAAGTTTCCTGACCGCAAAGGTTCGGTGAGGCTTGCCATTATTTAGCACGATTTTCAAAGAAGATTTTATTATGCAAAGCTGACCGCTAGTTCAGCGCCTGACTAGCTTAGAGTAATTTTCGCTGATAGCCGGGCGCAAATCTTTAAATCCTCCTTTAAGTATAGTGTCAGGTTCTAGGATCGTTAATAGTTAGAAAACAAATCAGTCAGACTAGCCTCCTTTTCATATAGGTTGAATTGAATGTGGCAACTGACCACTAAACTATTTCATACAGTTAGATTGAAATAATACGGACATTCAATAAAGATGTTCAAAGTTATTCAGGATGGATTCATGAACATGACGCTCAAATAGCGCAATATCAATTGAAGACCAATACAATGACAAGATTGATCGAGTGCCCAGTGACGGTGTCAGCGATCGGAAGTGCAGTTGAGATACACAGACACATTGAAAGCTTCGCTGGTGAAGTCAAGCCTTCTTGCTCCATGTCCTCTCAGTATGTCAAATCACAATGTAAGAAATATGACGGGCCTTAAGATACAACGCTAAAAGGTTCTTTTGGCGAGTGGCTAAAATCGGAACTAACGCCGCCATCTTGTTTTATCAATACAATTTCTGTGACCATTTTCCAAACGTTTACCAACAACGCCCCCCTGTCAATGTCATTCAGGCGCCAAAAGATCCTCGTAGAACTATGTACTGACCTGAGCTGGAGTCTTGACATAATACTCTGTGTCGTTGATGATGAGCCGGAAGTCAGTCTCGAGCAGCGCCTCGATGGTGTCGCTCGCAGCGATGCGCACGCGCTCGTCCGCCGCTAGCGCCGTCGCGCGCTCCACGCCGCGGTCTTCGGCCTTGACCTAAAGATAAACAGACAGGATATGAATACAATGCAGTTATTTTGAAGGGGGCAATGCAGACGACATACGTTTTGCTTTTCCTCAGAAAAAAAAAATACGAAATTCGGTCACAGAAAAGACAGCACAGACAGCGTGTGTGACAGACTCGATCACACAAAAATCTGTCATCGGCGTACGCCCTGAAAGTTAGAATGGAGGACATAGATTGATAAAGAATGGCATTAGGTCTGCCTTTGTGTAGTTTTTATTTGTGCATAAAATATTATATTAATTATTTATTAAAAAAACAATAAAAATATACACCGGTTTCGGTAGCACCATACCTTAATTGCGTAATACACGATCAATCACAATATGAATCATTTAGAAACATCCATTGCTTCATAAGTTCGAAAAAAAAATCTGCTCAACAATGTAAATAACGGAATGAATGTTGTTAAACTGTCAAAATTAAACAGTTTAGTCTTAATCATTTACGAAAATGTGTTACGCAATTAGGTAGCTGCTCACTGAAACGTTTTGAATTACGTTCACATTAAAGCTCTGGCCGTTCTGGGAAAGCACTGGATGTTATTAGTTTTTCCCAAGCTATTATAATACGCTAGACTTTAAAAAAAGTAAAAAAACTGGAAATTAAACCATCCCAATTTTATTACATACCTAGCTATGTGAGAAACGAATTACCTAGGAGTTCTTCAGAATGATTTTAACGCTTATTCTTATGCGTGTTCAAATGAGTGTTTGTGGTATGACATTAATTAAAAACTTTTAAGCTATTGCATAGCTTTTATCGGAGACTCTGAGCGCGGCGACCGAATGTAGAAATTCCGTAACGAAAAAAAAAACCTGACGCGAAAGTTTGTGAGGATGGATGGATGGATGTTTGTTACTCTTTCACGCAAAAACTACCGAACGGATTTTAATGAAACTTTACAGTAATGTGGCTTATATATCAGAATAACACATAGGCTACAATTTATAAAGATTTTATGTGATTTAGCCATAATATAACGATAAGTATCCAGTAAGTCGGAAAAAATCCTGCCCTCTGAGATCTATCTTTGCGTGCGCTGCCTAAACCGCTGGAGTTACATGAAAAGAATGTATTGTGGGGTTGTTTGTCTTAAAGAGTTCTAAATAAAAGTCCGCGACAGCATATATCTACCTTTTATGTGGAAGCCATTATAGCCAAAATAGTGAGCTATAAATACATTTAAATTGAATACTTTTTTTAAGTTGCATATTTTAGAGTATTTAGTTAATTCGTATCAAAATAAATACCTTCATCGCTTTCGGTATTTAATGTAGATAAAATTTGTCTTTTACACTAAGTAATTTGGACTAATATTTTAAAAGTTAGAACGATAAGAATGACCTGCGATGAGTCGACGGCGGGCGCGCAGAACGAGGGTGGAGGGCCGGGATAGGCAATGACGCGCGATCGCCGAGTGCGCGACCCAAACGCGGGCAGACGCGTGAGGGCAGACGTCATTGACGGTTGTGTAAATTCTGCGATTTAGAGGGGGGGTATAAGGGTATTTAAAAAAAAATATATTTTAAATCAACAATATTATCTTCTTATTTTTGAATATATGCTATGCAATAGCTGTACCGCGGCAGTCCTCGAGTGCCACACGTATTTTTTTTATTGATCTCACACCACATTCCAATCAACCCTCGTGAATCCCACATAATCTGCTAAACCCAGTTAAATGACGCATAAACCTCGGCCACGGCGGAACGTTCGCTGATTACTCAAGATGGTCGAACACGGGCTAAGTAATAAATGTAATTATCGACAGTATCGGACCATCGGCAGCCGGTGCCTTTGAACTTACTGGTAGTCTATTGATTACTGAAGGTTTCGGGACGGATCATAAATTGGTAATTAATTTGGGTCGTCCGGCGACTTGTGTGTGACTTTATTAATTTACTTTACTTTAGTAATGATTTGTTATTATGGTTGATTTACACTTAGATTAGTTAAGTAACGAGCTATAGCGCTACAATAGGTACTTTTGGCGCGTGGCCAAAATCGGAACTAACGCCGCCATCTTATTTTTTCAATGTCATTTCACAAAACAGTTGCACAAATCCCCTTTCAACGTCATAGGACCGCGAAAAGATCCTTGTCGCACCATCGTTTGGACAGAAACTTGACGTAGAATACGTGACACTTCATGAAAGACGTTTGTTGAACCGTTTCTACTTGACTAATGTCAATGCAAATAAATCACTCTTTTAACTAATTTTATATGACTCAGTGCAGATTTCACCAATGAAACTGAACGCGATCAGCGCTTGTAAACCAAGTTCAAGAGGTGTCAATGTCAATATTTCACGACAATTTTGACACTGACAGCTTTTGAACGCGGTTTAGATGTTGAAGTGGTTGTGCTGATTGCACTCAGTTTGATTGGTGAAATTCGCCCTAAATGTTTTTTGTTTCAAATTAGTATTATGAAAAGTAGATTTATTTTTTAGATACGCCCTTTTAGTTTTTTTATACCATTCAATAGCTATAACAATTTCGCATCTCATCAATTTCTTTTGAAATTGTTGTCATTACATCTTCTTTTCATCCATACCGTTGCCTTAATTAATGATTTCAGCTCAAAAATTGGAAACTAGACTCTAACCATCTATACACTCGACCTAAGTCTAACAGGCCGAACATAAACATCGTATACAAATAAGGGCCACTTAACAACGTATACAGAGGCCAATTGTGTCGTGAGTGGCAACTAAGGGCCTATTATATCAGTCTGATGGGCTCTTGTAACAAGTATGTGTATCTATAGGGACATATCATGTTTGCAAGAGGACTGTGAGGAGTCAATAGCATCTGGCTATAATGAAACATTTACCCAGTAAAGAATAGGAGGTTGGAGGAAGACATGGTTTTAGCCAAGACTCTGAGATTCTGTTCCTATACAGCAGGTCAGGTCATACTTTAAGGGAGTGTAGTCGGTAATCATGGAGATGTTGATAATGAATCATGGGAGGAGCTCGTGGCTAAGTAATAACAGCCGCACGGGTCGATCCATCAGGTTAAGCTACGCTTGCCTTTACATACCGAGAGTCCTCCGTGCCTCGGAAAGCACGTTAAGCCGTTGGTCCCGGCTGTCATTCGTGGATCTTTGACAGTCGTTACGGGTCGTCAGAAGCCCGAAAGTCTGACAACCAGTTTTACCAAGGGGTATCATATTACCCACTTACTGGGTTGTGGAGGTCAGATAGGCAGTCGCTCCATGTAAAATACTGGTATTCAGCTGCATCCGGTTAGACTGGCCGACCCCAATATAGTTAGGAAGGGGCTAGGCAGAATAAAACATCTGCTGTTCCCTACGTTTTGTTTGCACTTTGTAAGAAACAGCAGTTTATTTTTTTTTTCAAATTTCGAAAGTTGATCATTTTTATGAGTACTGTATCAACCATCCGCAACGACGAGGAGTTGAACAAGCTGCTCTCCGGTGTGACGATCGCTCAAGGTGGTGTACTGCCGAAAATCCAGGCCGCGCTACTGCCCAAGAAGACCGAGAAGAAGGCTCAAACGTGGTGCCGCGCGACGTCTGAACGTACGTGGTGCTTCGTGCGAGTGCCCCCGCACGCGTACTTCGATATAATATTTATGGCTATATATCTATTATGTCGGCTGCGAAATGCTCTCCGCTCGTATACATTCAAAACAGTTTAACTCCTTCGTTTAACCTAACCGTGTATGTAGATGTGACAAGGTTTAATCTGTTCGTTGTGGGTAACAGCTCAAGACCGCCCGCTTAACGGATCTGGGAAAAGCCGTTATCCAGCAATGAACGTCATTTGGCTGAAATTATGATGAAGCCAAGGGTCACTCAGTACATTCTAATAAAATTAAAGTGATTGTTTAAATATGGTTGGAATCTTGCCAGCAGGTCTTCGCATAATGAATATTACAGATGCAAAGGTGAACGCTACTAGACCGTTCACCTGTTGAAACTTAGTTCGAGAATCATTGAAGGGGTTGTGAATAAGTAAGAAGGTAATAAACTGATTGATATTTTAGTGACATAAGACAATATCAAAGAGTTTTATTTAACCGTTTTCGATAAACGATCAACAGTGTGATGATCACAGACAGATCCCACTAGAAATTCTTGTGCTGTGCTTTTACTATTGTTGCATAGCTCCATTTCTAATCCTGTCGGGTTAACAAGAACAGGAGCCAAATCTACTAATAAAGATGATGAATATACATACTAAAGGCAGGTTATTAAAAAAAAATAGGACACGTATTTTTATTTTTTTACGTAATCAAATCCATACATTAAGTTAAAATGTGGCATGACGTCACGCCTTGCTAGATTTTATACTGAACTGTGTTTTATTTACGTATTTTTTTTATTAATAGGTATGATAAAGCAATATTTTTCTGAGTAATATTTTTTTATATGTCATCATCGCTATTTACAAACGTTTCAATGATCTCTCCATTGTGAGTTTTTCTCAGATTTGACATACCTACAAAATCTGCCAAAAAATCACAACGGAAAAACCATTGCAACGTTTGTGAATTAGAAGACTTTGCCCCTGGGGCCTTACGTGACATGTTAAAACCATCACATTTCCGTTGTGAAATACGGATAGTGCTATTCGTCCTGTATAGCTTCATCTCTGTCTCACACTGGAACGATGATTGCTTTAACAAGTCATAGTACAGCCCCTGGTGCCGTATTTTGACGTTTTAATGCCAATAATGTCAGTATGAGAGAATCACGGAGTTATACATGAACGACGAGCACCATCCCACAATCTTCTTCGTCTTTCGGACTGAAATCCAGACGATATTAATCTACTATACATTGTAACAGCGAATCAATTTTCACGCCTCCCCGTTAAGACCTAGGCCAAATATTTTTTTTATATTCGGATAAATCATGACCTAAGGAGTTGCCATAAAGGATATGAATAAAAAAATTGGAACATCCAAAAGTGCAAGACTCATAATGCTCATTCGATCTTTAAAAAAATAAAACTACTTTGAATAAAAGAGCCATTATTAAATAGGGTTTCTCCTAAGGGTGAAATGAATCTATTTAAAAGAAAATACTCAATAAATTGATTTTTTCGCAAGCTACAATGGTTTCAGATTTCACGATTGATTGACGGGATTTTTTTTTAAACTAGTTTGATGTTTTTCGTTTCTGCTGCATTAAATCAGCCCTATCGCAGAAATAATCTCCATTAAATTATCTATACAATGGTATATAAATTAAGTAGGTTCTGTGAACCAGCAGGACTGAAACAAAAAAAATAGTTGCAGAAAGGAGGCAAAACAAATTTTTCGATCGCAAAGCACTCTCTAATGCTTCGCCTTATGAGTCGTGCAAAATCACGACTAATTAAAAAGTTATGCAACAACGCAAAAAATTGCGGGTATCCATAAGACGGCCCCTGGTCTGCTTACTTGCAGATATTATTTAAAGAAGAGTTCTCACCTGTTCTAGCAGATCGCCGACGGTCTGCGAGACGGGACGGAGTGTGAACCGACATCTCTCGCGCCGGGACGGCAGCGGTACGGTGATCACCGGCAGACCGCGCCGGTACGTTACCGTCACCTCTGGAACAATAGAAGGAGAATGTTTAAGCATTTTGCTCAATATAGGTCGGTTAATCCCTCTATGCTCAACTCCCGCTGTGCACGACTCAAGAAAGTCCCCCAAAGCACGAAATTGTTCAGTTCTGCGTAAACAATGGAAGACATAGTTGGAAATAAAATTGTTTAAATTCAAGAATAATGTCAAAGTCAAAGTCAAATCATTTATTTCAAATAGGCCCGTGTAAGGCACATTTGAACGTCAACGTTTACAAAAAATTGAATTGATTCTAGTCGCCCCTTCCAAAAGGTAGTTTTCGTATGGAGAAGAATGGGCAAGAAACTCCACCGTTACTCTTTTTAAAAGGGTTAAAATATTTTGTTTATGTAGGTACATTAGTTACATAATTATAAATGAAACCGACGCACCTAAAAAAACAAAACAATACGTTACCACAATAGGTAAAAAGAAGAATGAATAAAAATGAAGCTACGAAAGATAAATTAATTACTTATGTGATAGATGCATGGTTCTCACATATTTACAAACATTGTAAAGGTAGACGATTTTCTTAAAATTTTACAATTAATGAATCAGTGTATGAGGAAGTAATCGCAGAATGTAAAATCAATGTCATATAATAAAAATAATAATTCATACAACTTAAATTAGCAACCAGTTTGATTTTGTCTAGATTCTAGATTATCCTATGGAGCAGGACCCGCATGTTTTCAAGCATTCTTATCTTGGATCCTCTAATTTGTAATATGCTTGTTTATGTACTTTTAATATGAGTTTTAAATTTTCTTTCATGTAATTGTAATATATCACAAGGTATTTTGATGTAACATTTAACACATAAAAGGTGAAGATACTTTAGATAATCTGAAAAATGGTTGATCTATTTTATCTTTATTTCTAGTATTAAAATTATGTCTATCACTTATTTGATTAAATATATGTAGATTTTTTCTTCTTTCTTCATGTGCCGAAAACTGCACTTTTTTGTCCTCAACGGGAGGTACCTAGCGGCATAAGGTCCAAATAGAACCATTAAACCAAAGGTTACTTCTATTGACATCAAAATTACATACAAAGTAGAATAAAAGATATGTTCAGGTTACTAGAGAGATTTACTAGGTTGATTTTCAGATTTACTCATTCTGCCACAGTAATTCTTAAGTTTGCAGCATTTTTAAACCTGTAAACAGCGAGAACAGATAGCCGCCATCTTTTTTTCCTGATGAAATAAAGTACCTACTGTCTCGCAGCAATCGCCTTTACAAATTTCAATTAAGTTTCGTGAAAACACGAACAGCTCTACCTACAAAACATTAAGATGGCTTTCATATCCTGCCCCAACATCCATTGGCTGCTATTCAAACATCCTCAGTTCTACAGCGTCTTGTGAGAAGCACCCTCAGGCTTATTGCCGTCTTTGTTTGCGTGAGGATCAAACACTTCGCCAAAGTGGTTGTGGAATGATCGTGAGTAGACTTGGATGTTTTGAGGTTATGAGAGTGAGGTTCTATTGATTAAAAGTATAGTTAGTATAGTATAATAATTTAACTTTTAGAGCATGAGTATCCTATCCTATACTATTAAATGAGCAATACGTTTATATATCTGTAATCACGTTCTCGAAAACGGCTCTAACGATTTCGATGAAAGTTGCAATATAGGGGTTTACGAGGGTGAAAAAAACGATCTAGCTAGGTTTCATATCTGGGAATATTAGTTTTTTTCTATATTAGCGCTTATTACTAAGTAAGTTAGCATAATTGACTGATTTATTGTTTTATGCATGTGGTGTTTACCTATAAGTAACTGATGCACTGTCATTTTACTTTTTAAATGTATTATGTGTTTGTATCAGTGTAATCAATTGTTGGTGAACGTAATAAAATAAAATAAAAAATAAAAAAGCCAAGTCAGAGGCCCATGGGTGGCTTTAAAACTCTGACACCATGTTAGTTACCAACCACAGGAAAAAGAAAGAAAGAAAGAAGTATCTCAATGGAGTTGCATACTACATTAAAACATGACCTACAATTTAGTTATCCACTTTGTAACAGTAATTTCTAAACTAAACAGTATTACACAATATACGAGGAATTATTCGGATTAAATGGGAACGAACAGAAACTCATTTACACTTGCGCGGATCGAAAGCGGAACTTTTGTACGGAACCACTTCCCGAGTAGGTCTCCCGTAAAACCTTCGTTTTCGGTATCTACACGCGCTACAAGAGTATATTCGTTCGGGAATTTTCGGGACTCCATCTGGTTTTTGGGACACCGATCGGGACTTATGGGACACTGAAATGCGGTGTGGATTTTTCCGGAATAGTTTTTTTATGACTGTGATTTAGAAAGAAAGAAAATACGTTTATTTGCGGTAAACATGACGCAAAGAAAGAACACAAAACCAAAAAAGAACAAGTTGGGGGAAGATATGCGTCACATCCACGCAAAACGGCCATCGCTCAGCATAATGCTGCTACCCTATGCCAGACAGAGCCCCAGCGCTGAATTTCAGCGACAACCGGATTTGGATTGTATTTGAAATGATTTATCCTGGTAGAAAGACTGTCTTGAGTCCTGCTATACCTCATTAGCTCGTGAAAACAATGTAAGCAAGCACACTAGGGCCAAATTATTTTATTATAACAGAATATAGCTTTTGGACATATCAACAAAGGACAAACTGTTTTGTGTCTGGCATGCACACTGCCTTAGTCAGTCTGCCTAGCCTTTTCCGAACTATGTTGGGGTCGGCTTCCAGTGTAACCGGATGCAGCTGAATACCAGTATTTTACATGGAGCGACTGCCTATATGATCTCCACAACCCAGTAACTGGATAATACGATACCCCTTGGTAAGACTTTCGGGCTTCTGACGACCCGTAACGACTGTCAAAGATCCACAAATGACAGCCGGGACCAACGGCTTAACTTGCTTTCCGAAGCACGGAGGAGTCTCGGTATGTAAAGATGGTAACTCATTCACGGACAAACCCCGGCAAGCATAGCTTAACCTGATAGATCGACCTGTGCGGCTGTTATTACTTAGCCACGAGCTCCTTTCACATAGTCTTAGTAAGGTAGTTTATTAAACAACCTCGTATTTTAAAGAAATTAGAAGAAATGACTTACATTTTTCTATAAATAGTCATATGGTTTCATTGATAATGGTGAAGAGTGGTCTAAAGTAAATTGTTTCATTATACGCGAACGGACACAACCTGATTGTCTGCACGCTCCACTTACCGCGTACACTCATGCGGGAAAGTGTTAAACGCTATGAGAATTTATTAATTTACAAGTATCTGCATTACCTGTGTAGTTTTTTGTTGATTTTACACTCCGCATTGCTTACAAACATACATATTTTATGGCACTAGGGATGTTAAGAATATTAAAGTCACAAATAATATAATGCTAACACACCAAACGTTTGCCACAACTTAACACTTTTCTAGGTTTTTTTATCAGACTTTATTTCTTGACTAACGATGATCTCAAGCTTTAAAATAATTATGATAAACATCGCATTATGTCCGAGGCTCAAGATAAGCTACAGGAACACCAATTAATTATTTCGCCTTACACCGCACAATGGGGATTTCTAACCCTAAGTCACGGAACCAACTGTTGCGTGACTGACGGTTTTAATATTTATGGCGCATTAACATTTAAATGTATAATGTCTTTGTCTCCAAGTGTCATAATCAACCTGTAACTTTCCCACTGCTGGGACACAGGCCCCCTCTGTGTGAGAGGGAGTGGGCCATAGTCCACCACGCGGGCCCAGTACGGGTTGGTGGATATCACATGCCTTCGAATTTTTGGTTCTAGGACGGTTTCCTTACAATGTTTTCCTTCACCGTTTTGAGAGTAGTGGTGATTAAATAATAATAATAATAATTACACACAGTAATGTACCTGCCTGGGTTCGAACCTTTGACCTACTACACGTAAGTCGGAGCGGTTACCACTGGGGCACCACCGCTCGCAAGTGACAAAATGACATGACAGTTAAACGGGAAATCTTCTGGACGGTGTAAAGAAGATGGGATCCTTGTCATAAAAAAACTATAATTCTCAGTTCAGTTTTTTCGATTTACGACGACCGGAAAAGGAAAATAAAATAAACTATGTTCGTTTACGTAAATTGCGAACAAAAGTAACAAACATTTCGTTATATTCTGACGTTCCGTCAAAACGAAATATGAATAAATTTGAACAATTCTGCACGCAACTGTACAAAATACAGTGTTAAACTTTCAAGCAGATTAATCGTTAGAAAGAGACGTACGATAATTATTTGTGGTTGAAGTTACAAGCGACAGCGGGGAATACTAATTAGATCGCTTCTAAAGTTTCTGGTAATTATTCCTACTAACTGCGAAGAACATTTGCGTAAGCGCATAATTAGTGAAATTAAATTCTGAAGTAACTCATCTGCTAATGTAAGTCGGGACTTGCGAGTATGAAATTAATGTAAAATGAACTCGGCATATACATACGTACATGTCGCACTCTAATTTCCTTAACGTCACTAAACAAAATATACACATTTTCAGTACAAGCGTTTAAAGTTTTGGTTATTTTGGAAAGGGATCACAATATATATACTGAAAATGTGTATATTTTGTTTAGTGACGTTAAGGAAATTAGAGTGCGATGTGTATATTACTTTACATTTTAGGTAACAGGCTTTAAGAAATTATGTGGGTACTTATTATTGTTTTTTATATTATTCTATGTTTGTTCATCCAGTACTGAGTATTCATCTATCTATACTAATCATAGAAATATAAATAACAGATACTAAAGGTACAATTCCGTAGCCGACTGCAGGCGACAACTGCAGGCGACGCGACGTTTCGCCGCGACACAACTGGTTTCTATGAATTTCTATGAAATACCTTCCGATGATAGCGACACGTCGCCTTCTCAGAAATATATAAGAATACGAAACTAGTCGTGTCGCGGCGACACGTCGCCTGCAGTTGCCGCCTACGGTCGGCTACGGAATTGTACCTTAATATTATAAGTAAGGGGTTATCTTCGAAACTACTGATCGGATTCCGAAAATTCTTTCACTAATGGGAAGCTACAGGATTGACGAGTGTCAAGGACAATTTATGTAAAAACAAGACATTTTACGCGGGCAGACATATCATTTTATTTTTTATTTTTTAAATAAATTATTATTCAGTTTATTTCATTAAAAGTATTAAAAAATCCTATTAATTAGTTCTTAATTAAGCATACGACTTGTAATTTTTTTTTTACACAGCTTATTTCTTTTCACTACAAGTAGGTGCCTATTTTTTCAGTCACTATTTCCTTTGTTATCATAATATTTCATGCGTTCCGTAATAAACGCCATGATGATGAAACCCCATAAATATGGCCCTAATAAGCCATAAAGCAGTGACAAGCCCCTAAATAAATTATTTTCTATCCACAGGTGGTCGGTATTCGCAGACCCTTAACTCCTAATTTGTGGTGTATATTTACTTAATTTCTCGGTCAAAATAACATTAAATTTCTCTGGGACTCCTTATGGCCACGTTTTTTTTATAGAATAAATCTTAAAATATTCTGTGTCTCCCGGCAATACTGTACTTTCCCATTAGTGAAAGAATTTTCAGAATCGAATCAGTAATTCCGAAGATTACCCGCTACATACAAACTCACAAATTTTTGTTCAAAGAATCAGCATTGCCATCCAACGTGCAAAACCCCGCCAGCCTTTTGGGCACTTTTCCAACTGACAGTGATGCTGACGAATTCTTTGATGCCCAATGAGCTGGTCCCTTTATTTTTATTTTTTTCATTACTTTCTTGTAAAAAAATAATGGTTAGCCACCATTTTCCCAGCTCTCTTCAACTCTATATTTCTATATTTTTTTCTGACTACGAGACAGGCATAGACAAAAGCTATAATACAGAGGTATTATGCTAATGCATTCAACACGTTAAGCTCATTACGACATTAATGCCGAATTTAGCTTATTACCTCCTACACAGATTGTAATTAATATAATCCTACTAATATTATAAACGCGAAAGTTTGTCAGGATGAATGGATGTTTGTTACTCTTTCACGCAAAAACTACTGAACTGATTTGGATGAAATTTGGTACGCACATATATATAACCTGCATTAACACATAGGATACTTTTTATCCCGATACTCTTACGGGATAGACACTCATGCGGGTGAAACCGCGGGACGCTGCTAGTAAATTATATTATTATAGACTAGGTACTGGATTCCGCACGTCGGAAGGTGCTTTTAGGTGGTAATAAGGTGCTAGATAATAGGCTAAATAACCAGCTGATAATGACTTAAATTAAACAAATATACTTTAAAAAAAAATCTGATATTATTATTTGATAAGTCTAATTTTCTCAATATAATTCATAGAGTTTGAATTGCTTTTCGCATTTTTTTTCTAGCCGCTCACGCTACCCCCTTACGCCGCCATATTTAGTATGCGCGTACGCAGCATATAGCGACGCCCGCACAGTGGGCAGACGTTGTAATTGCCCTGTCACTTTCCTAATTATCATCACGTTGTCCAGCGTTTCTCTCCAATGTTTGATTTATAGATATCACTTTTGCATGCGATGATACACATTTCTCTTTTTATTGTCCTCGTTTTATTTATCTAATAAACTTTTGATTGAGATTGTACTTTTTTCCTCTGTTTATGCGAAGTACTGTTAACCACAAAATTAATTGTAAATTATGTTTATTGCATGCGATTCATTATAGATTCATTAAGAGTCTATAATACCTCAAATTACTTAGCATTCTCCTCCGTTATATCATAAATACTCCAGTATTAATTTTGAAATAAATATATGGTTAAATTGAGGATTAATGTTTTAAGTACCTACTATGTTTGACGAAAACACGATTCCATAAAATTTTCTCAACAAAAAAAAAACCAAAGTTACCTCCAAATCGAACAATAAACTGCTGGTATTCAAAAAATACTTCAAATAAGATAATAACTGAACTAACTATAAAGCACTTTTAAGCATCATAAAGCGTTTTTTATTTTTTTTATTACCATTATTTTCACTCACTTCTTACCTTTCATTAAACTATTGGCGCCTTGAAGCCTTCTTACCACCGCTGAATCTCGCTCTCACTCAGTCCGCGAGCAGTATCGTGCGAGCGACATAAAGAGTGAATTTGAGCTGAGTTATTATGGACTCTTAATGTGTATTGTTTGACAACCTTGTTTGCATTTTGCATACACAAATTAATCGCACTATTATGAATATTTCAATTATCGCTGATGTTTGTTTTGTTAAGTTACGCTTCAAAATTATAGCATCATATTCCGTAGGTAATGTGTTTATACTACTCTAGTGAAATATTCTTACAGTAAAAAGCAATACCCGAGCTGAATTACTGATTTTCCTTTATTGAATAGGATTTTATCGAAAAAAAACCCGATCCAAACATCAAAGCGATTTACATTTTCATTTATTTACACGGTGACATAATATCGATTTAAGGCTCAACAAATAGGCGCGACGCGACACCGGTAATTGTTATATCGTGAAGTTTTCTTAGAAATTGTTTTGTTAGAGCCGCGTCGCGTTTGCGGGGAGCCTCCATTCGATGTGTTCATCCTTTGTTGTCGACCGTCCCTATTGTGACCTTTGTTCGACAAACGCGATTTAAAAATATGAAGTCATAATTGTTTATTTAAAGGTTTACATAACACGGTGTATATGGGGTGTACAGACTGACCTCGTGAAAGAAAAAAAATAGTACTATTGTTAGAAACAGCCCAAGTGTTCTGACACACGAGCGGCACGCGTCAACGGCAGAGACAACTGCAGCGTACCACTCGTAAGTATGAGCTCTAAGCTAAAATCCTGAAGATTTTCGTCCATAAATTAGATAGCTTTCTTATAAGCCAGAATTCTAGCTTACATCTTATACATCATCTTTTAGACACGCTTTAAGGTGAAGATATAATTTCTAGAGAACGACTATGCTAACATATTCTTACAAAAATGATATCGTAAGCTGGTATAAGCGCGTCAATATTTTTTAAGAACACATAGGTATTTGAATATCTTATTTTTAAACATTCCTTTTTTTTTTTTTTGAGTGTGGAAAATTATCAACTAACTTCTCCCGCTCTGGGCGGAGCCGGAGGGCGTGTCAGACTTTTACTGACTAAAACCCACCCGTGTTCCTTCCGTTGCTTGTGTGCCGGGGCCACGATATCCCTTACGGACAAACTCGCAACCCTGGCAAGCATTGGGCCTTTTTTTTTTGTTTTTTTTTTTTTAGTTTGGTAAATTATCAAATAACTTCTCCCGCTCTGGGCGGAGGGCGTGTCAGACTTTTACTGACTAAAACCCACCCGTGTTCCTTCCGTTGCCTGTGTGCCGGGGCCACGATATCCCTTTCGGACAAACTCGCAACCCTGGCAGGCATTGGCCCTAAGGATGGGTTATGTTTTTCGCGCGTATCTAAACCTGAAAATATGGTGTAACTTTTGTTTGTCAATACCATAAAATTCTATAGATTATAATGCTTGTTTTTCTGTCTTCTTTTATGTTATTGAGCAGTCGGGTTTTTGATTTTTTAAATTATTTATTTTATATTAAGTAGGATCTACCAAAATGCCTAATTTTATAAAAAAATATGAAATATACATACATATGAAAGGCGACAAACAATGGAACCCACTTACTTACTATCAATCAATCTGCCTAGCGTTTCCCAACATTTCGGGGTCGGCTGCTAGTCTAACCGGATGCAACTGAAGACCAGTATTTTACATGGAGCTCGTGCCTACATATCTGACCTCCATAGCCCAGTTACTGGATACACGATACCTCTTGATAATTACATACTTACAATAAGGAGTCTTTGGTCAACTGAACCCGCGGGATCACTCATCCCAATCATATTTTGAATTGGTCGACTGGACCCACTGCCCAATTTAATTATTAGTACAGTCACGGAGTAAAGCTGAACCTTTAAAGCTCCTTTTATTTTACCTTTACCAGCTATTTTCATCCAACTAATATCGATAATGAGAACTCATAAATTATTAATTAATTCCCCAATACACAATCAGTGTTAAGGACAACAAAAGCTTTAATCACTATTGTGTGGGTATTATTGCTCCGCAATACTGCTGGTATCCATTATTCATGAGCGTGATAATACGCCGATAAAGGACATGCCACACCAATGCGTTTATTGTTCGTGCATTTTGGTGGAAAACCGACGACATAACGCAATGAAATAAAATCTGATTTCTGGAATTAATTGGGGTTTTATTGGTTTCGTCCAGCCCTAATAAGGGCACGTTATTTTGTTACGAGTATTAGTGGTGTTTTTATTTAAAAGTAACAGCATCTCGTGTTTTAATTTATAGTTAATGATGTTTCGTGCGCTCGGCAACACATTACGCAGGTAAATTTTAATCTGGAGGCACGGCAGTGCGCCCGCCAAGTCAAAGTCAAAGTCAAACAATTTATTTCAATTAGGCACATAAGAGGCACTTTTGAACGTCAACTTTACACAAAATAGAATTGATTTCAGTCGCCCCTTCCAAAAGGTAGTTCTCGTATGGAGAAGAATGGGCAAGAAACTCCACCGTTACTCTTTTAAAATGTTTTTACAATATTTTGTATAGGTACATTAATTATATAATTATTTGTGAAGACGATGCATCTAGAATAAGATTACTATACCACGATAGGTAAAAATAATGAAAAATGAAGCAATGACAGATAAATTAATTATGTGATAGGTACATGGTGCTCACATACTTACAAACATTGCAAAATTATACGATATTCCTAACATTTTAACAAGTAATACTAATAAGTAAGCAAAACAAACAAAGGCACAGCCGTACTATCTTTTCTCGAACCTATTCAGGACATTTTCGATCTTGTACTAGCAATAGCAATGTGACGATTGAAAATAGGTAATAATTTTCTTAATTTGGGATCGCTGCTAGTAGAGGTGTTCAGACAAACTGGACAAGCAATAAAATATGACAACGAATGAGCCCTTTTATAATTTCTAACGCTGCGATATTATTATGGACGTCCACGTCCATAAAATGTATGGAAATACGTACATGTTATAACGGTATCGTGGATTGTAATTTAAAGGCGTCTAAATAAATTTCCACACGTTTTACTTCATGCGTTATCGTGATGCAGTGGACGTCCACGATAATATCGTCATGAGAGAAATTATAAAAACGGCCAATGGTATTGTTTGGTATTTTTAACATGCTTTTATTAGGTCGACCTGTATGTATGTAACTATGTAATCAAATCTAAGAAAACTAATTTAACCATCTTCTAAAGATCGTAGCGTTATGAAAATTGGCAGTTGTATGTGATTTTGATGACAATACAATAACATGGTACTGTCGAGCTGATCTGATGATGGAGCCGGAAGATATGAACTGGAACTTCATGATGGATGATCGTATCATAGCCGTGTTTTGACTTGTTAGAAAGGTCTTGTAATGAACTTTGACCACGATTAGGTTTCAAGGTGTGAATACGCCTATAGGTGCACGTAAAAGCGTGTTTTTTAGTGTTTTTTAAACTATTAATATTATTTATTTACATTTTGGTTCAAAATCCTAAGACCCACTTGCACTAGACGCAAAGCTTTTCTTACTACCTTATCCGGTTGAAGACCGGTAAGTAATCCGGATCCCGGCTCTTTGACAAACGAACCTTCGTCACTGTCCCGCTGATTATGACATCAATGAACACCAGTTTCAGGAGTCACTTCTTGGAAAGGAACACGATGTGAGTTAGGATGTAACTTACTAGTTTATTTATTTAGTAGTGTACAAATTATGTATTAGGTTTGTTGAAACTGTTTTGTACTCACCGTCACTTGTCCCTATTTATAGGTTCATTAGAAAACCAGCGTCAGACAGCACCTGTCTGGCATTAATGCTGAAATGAACCTTTTTGGCGCAGCCGTGAGGCACACACAATTGTTGTAAAAATATTTTTTTCACTTTTTTTATTTTGTATTTTGTGTTTCACGAACTGTGTCCAAATAAACATTATTCTTTCTTTCTTTCTTTTCTTTAACTTAACACGTTCTAGAATATGGTTAGCTTTAGTACTAACCTTAAAGCTAGAGCTAGAACACAATCAAAGGAACTCTTCAAATTGTTTTTGAGCCTTGAAATAAAAAATTTAAAAACAAAATTTATTTTCTGTTTTTTTTTTAAGTGATAACTTCTTTAGGCGCGTTGAGCACTTTTTGGGTGAACAAAAATCATGGAACTCGCGTAATCGTCACCGCACGCTTCCCATGAGATATATGTATACTGTGTACATACATATACAAATTCACAAGTTACTTAGTTTTCACTTCTATAGGCAGTTGCCAAAGACTGCCCTGATTTTTTAAATCCTGTTTACACCTTTATAAATTTGCATGCTGTGGTTTCCTGGAGCACACTCAAAATAACCTATTGTATTATTGTGATGTCTATTGTAACTGTGTATCTTTTGTTGGAAATCTCAAATAAATAAATAATTACGGCTTACGTTTTCAGGGTACAGAAATGATGAAACCTTATAGGTTACATACATTATACGTGTACAGGTTCGTTAGTTATGTATACCTTAATTACCAGATTGAAGCAGCAGAAGAGCAGTAGCCTAGTAGTCTGACCGTCAGACTGCCAAGCCAAGCCAAGCAGAGGTGCGTGGCTTGGATACGAACTCGAGACCTATGTCTCGAGTTCGTATCCAAGGCCCGCACCTCTGCCTTCGGATTCATGTGCGTATTGTATAACTATCACTTGCTTCAAAAACGGTGATGGAAAACATCGTAAGGAAACCGGCTTGCCTGAGAGATATTTCTAGACGGCATGTGAAGCCAAGCCAAGTCCATGGGCGGCCTTAAAACTCTGATAACAGGTTACTCACTAATTACACGAAAAGAAGACCGGACAGAATTATAATTTGGGGTATTTTGATTTGATAAACAAATAACCCGTAAATATCTTCCTATGTTTACACACATTTTATTGCATCGTTATGACTACGTCAAAACGTCCCATGTCATACCAGCGCACCAATGAATGTCCGTAGATTCAAGAGGCAAGAGCGGTACAACTTCATTCCCGGAGTCGTAACCCCGGGAATTCACTTATCCGCTTCACGGGAATGAAAAATGTCCGGCATTCCGTCACGTACCAGAACCTAACCCGGAATGAGGTCAAATAAAAAAATGTACCTTGTTTATTAGAATTTATTTATTAGGAAAAATATTTAACACATATTTCGTGTGTGGTAACAATAATTTGTTGCCGACAAACTCATAATTTTCAATTTTGTGTTGATTTGCATTTTCAGTGACGGATGGCAGTGTTGTTTTAAAACACTAGGACTATTAAGTAGATTCGCACGTAGTAACATTGCAGTCTGAGTTCTTACAGGTAAAAAAAAAACAGTAAAAATAGAAATCTGTCACAAAATGTAGCACAAGTAAACCGAATTTGAAGATATTTTAAATATACCTTTACCGTCTGAAAGGGTTAATTAATTTTCCATTCAAAGCATCAGTTCTTAAGAAAACCGAAATCTTTTATTTCAGTTTCGTCGAACATTGACAAAGTCAACCTGGGCCACCCCTATTAAGAGGAAGTTATAATTTAAAGGGTAGTTCAAGTGAAATAGAGCCAATCCCGGTGTACACGGAACTTCCCTTTTTTACTGTTCCTTTTATGTGCTTTGTTAAACAAGCCCGTAAATCTTTGGCCGTTTTATGAAGTATGACTTTTACTGTACGAGGAAAGAATTGCATGGTCAAGTTAATTAATGAAGTCTCATCTTTTTCAGGATTTAATTAATACGCACGCCTGTAATTCCCGAAGTAGGCAGAGGTGTACCTAGAGTTCACCTGAGTGACATACCTAGGGGTCAAAATTAGGGCAAGCCGACGAAAGCGTCAAGGTAGCCCGCTAAATTTAAATTTTCTTTCGTTTTTTGCAATTTACAGATCAGTATCAGATTGTATGTTGATCTAAATATGATTCGCGGCCGTATCAAATATTTATTCAAGGAATTATAATCATAAAGCTTTGTGCAGACCAGCGCGACGCGACAGCGCGACACGACATCGGTTATTGATATACCGTGAAGTTTTCTTAGAAATTGTATTGTTCGAGTCGCGTCGCGCTGGTCTGCTCGAGCCTTAAAAATCATCACTCTCTTATGTGTTGTGAAGGCCTACATTTCGCCAGTTATGTTTGAGTCCCATGTAATAGGGGTCGAGTCTATAGAATAATATACGGGAATAATTGAATCATTGCATTTAGTGATCTTGCGCACTAGTCGGCCACGACTCCGGCCAGTCGTGGCCAAAACGACTAAACAACTAGAAAATATTATGAGTATTTTGTTCTGGAACTCGATAAAGAATTCCAACAGTATCTGGACCCAAATTAAAATTACTTGCCGACCCCTGTTATAGGCTAATTAAGCTAATGACCGTACCACACATTAAAGATACTTTTTGTACCTAGCTGAACTCTTAGATTTTTCCAAGATTCACATAAATAACCAAAGATCATGGATTCGCCGCGCCAGAACCGTGCTGTGTAAGTGACTCATATTTCTTACAGATATCATAGCATTGTCAATAATATTTATGTATTCGGCACTAACATTCATAGTGAGAACATTCCCACAAGTGTATCAGTCAATAAAGATCTGTGTTAACTGCAGTTTTCCAATCGCGGCGTACAAGAGATGCACTTAATCATCGCTTCGATAGATCAATCATACTGCAGTTAACGTGTGATTAAGTCAGTAGTTTCCATTGCGGAGCTCTTCTTCAGAGCGATCGTTTGAAAGTCGGCCATTGCAAATACTGAATTGTTGCCAAAGTTTTGTATAATTGCATGGCTTGATCCTTTTTTACGATATCATGATTTTATTTTATTTTTATTGGGAGGGTTGGTTTCCGCACTTAATCATTCAGGTGGAGCATTGTACGTAGGCCTTGGCAGCCACCGGTGGTTAATCCAACCAGCCCACCTCCCCCCAGAAGATGATTAGTTTCCTGGTCTGTTTAGAACATCTCCAAAAGATTTGGATGCCACGAGAGTTTCTGTTCTAATATGGGTGATGCCTGTGCATTCAAAAAGCAACAGCGCAACGGTTTACGCAGCGTCCAAGCACGCCACCAGGACAAAGGTTATCTCCCATACATTCCGTATGGGAGAACATTTTTGCAAATACACTGTTAAGTTTGTTCTTGGGATAAATTAATTCCAACTACGGAACCTTTCATTGTGCGTGGTCCGACACGCACATAGCCGGTTTTTAAATATGAAATGTGTCATGGTTTTTTTATAGGAAAAAGAGTAGGTCAGCCAGCGTCAATATATTGGTGGAATATTACTATATCAATTGTTGTAAAAAAGTATGTGCTAGCGAGGGCTACTGTTCGCAGAACTACTAGTGGTAGCGGTTATTAGCGGTCAAAACACCAAAAATTATTCATATGCTTTGCCATTGCAATTGTAAGTTATAATTGAACAGATAAATTAAAATCCACAACAACTTCATAACGGCACCAATCATTCATTCCGGAACTGACGAGCTAAGTGGTCATACATTAAGAACCATTCCCGCTCCACTGGCCAGATATAGTCATGAGGTTAATCAGTCACCGTGGCAACTAAATGGCCATGTGGACAGTTCTCGGTTCCTTCCGGTGGCACATGCGACGTTTCCATCGGGAAAGCAACCGTTCGTGTAATTAGAAGAAACGAGAGCGAAGCGATTTCCGAGGCGGATCGCGCAACAATTAGTAGCCCGTAGAGGAGGGAATGTGAGGTGTAAGAGGATAGCGGGTGATGGGTTGGGTGTTACAGTATTAAAATTCCTTAAGACATACTCCAATAGAATATTTATAATGTAAACAAGTGAAAAAGAAAAGTATTTTACGTGTACCAGCGAAGGAAACTAGCACCATCTTTCAATTGGTCACGAATGCAGAACGCATTCAGATTTAAAGATGGCGCTAATTTATATCAGCAAAGCTTTATTCTGCTTCTACTTCTTATATAAGCTTTATTACTTCAGAGCGTGATATCCAATTATAAATAAAGTAAACAATGAGGAGCCTGAAAGCTGATAGCTATTTCATAACAAGGATATTAATATTCACCGCTCTCAGGGAATACATAAAGAAAAATGGGGTTTCACAGAAGTGAAAGCTATAACTTACTACAGTGACAAACCGTTCCCTGATTCAATATTTTGAAAAAAATATTATGTCGTATAGAATCAACCAACCGCTCATCACCTACACCCACAAACCCGCCATCAGCTTCTAACACAAACTAATTAACAATAACGTACATCTTGCGCGTGCGCTGCTGCGCATGCGACGCTACGCTTCACATTCGCGCCGCGAGCCGCCCAGGCAATACGTTGCGGGCTATCGTCAGCACCACGGCACCCTGAACCTTCCACCTTGAACCTCACCATACTAATTACAACCACGCGCGCTTGATAGCCTACACGAGTCATAAAAGTCGGAAAAGTCGGAGTAGTCGGAAAAGTCATCGTCACTGTTTCAGTGTGGGGTGTCGTTGGTGGCGTGTGTCATCAGTGACGGTGTGTGTTGTGGAATGGGGTAGCAATGGGGGCTGGACACAGCGCTGAGGGCGAGGGCTGCGCGTACGCAAGCGACCCGCCCGCCCATGATCGGCGCAAGACACATAGTAGGAGGCGGAGGTGAGTTTAGAACTAAGTTTCTTTCAATGTTTATGATAATTATGGAGACATAACATGTTAGTTACACATGGTGTATTGAAATGGAATTTTGTTTTTATGTGTTTTTGACTAAGTTTACGGTAGAAAATCTGTGATTTGGGATCAACTACGCAGGTAGTTTCTAAAAACACTTTTATACTCACAGTACTGTGAATCCGTAAAGAGCATACAAAGCAATTTTAATTGAAGAGGTACATAATAACGAGACGGTTAACTAGGCCAAACAAGAAATTACCAAGACCAACGCTATTTCAGTCGCATTTTTATCTTCATTGCGGCAGAAACATAAAAAATCTTCTAAGCAACGTGTTCTATAAACACATAAATATTCAAAAACATGCAAATATCATTGAAGCGTTTAATAACGGAACATTTTGCGTTCTTAAATGTCATAAAATGTCTATCACGAATACATGAGCGTGAAAAAATTTTACGCGTTCATACTGCCTAAGCCGCATTTATCGACTAGATTTAAGATAACAACAAGCATCAACTTAATCTGATTATACACCTCAATAACTTAGTCGTAAGATTCAAAATTGATTAACAAGTTTTCTTACTTAGAATACTGTTTTAAGATAACAAGAAGCATAGACTATCTTTAATTACACTCCTTACCCGTTTAGTGATAAGGTTCAAAATTGAAATGCAAGTTTTACTAACTTAGAATACGTTTTCATTGCTTTTTACTATTAAGACAGAGTGGGCTAAATGATTTAGTCTTTAATCATGCTTTCGTAAATATCGAGCGAATGGCCGACGGAATGTGAAACGGCGTAGAACTGTCAACTGTAACACGTAAACTTGTAAACAATGCGACAGTAAAGTGTAAACAAAGATTTGTCTACAGATTATCTCGTGTCTACCTTTGAGGAAAGGAGTTTTAAGACTGAAAAATGCTAAGTTATGAAATATAGTAAACTTATGAGCGATGAAAACATTTTGAATTTGAGCCAGTTTTGGCACTACTTTTTGAAGAGGCTGTTGATAATTTCTTTATGTGCTATGCCAAAATAGTTACGACCAAAAAAAAATATTTTTATAGGTTTACAAAGAACTCATTTAATTTATCCATATGGAATTAGACAGGAGTTCAAAGCGATAATGTGCATCATATTCTCTACATCTGAGGAAAATGCCGCCCATTGTATATTTTGTAGTGTTTAATTAAAAAATTTTGTTATGTATTTTTGTGGTGTACAGTAAAGTATATATAAATAAATAAAATTAGTATTTATGGTGTACATAATAAAGAGTAGTATATTCAATTCTATTTATACAACCTTAGTTTTTGTTTACCCTAAACTGATTTGATTTTTTTGATAGCGATTTCAGCGTTGGTCCCATAGTGAAAGTTGTTCATAATAATGAGTACAATGACCCCTTAAGAGGTTTAGGGTAAACAAAAAAGAAGGTTATATATATTTACCTACTATGGAACCTAATGAAACTATAGAGTGTAGTAGACAGTAATATAATCTATACATATTATAAATTAAAGTCGCTTTTCGTGTTTGTCTGTATGTCCGTCTTGTTCTTCTAAACCACGCAACAGATTTTGATAAGGTTTTCACCATCGTTTAGAGAATTTATTCCGGAAGGTTTATGTGTATAATACGTTAATATTTAAGTTACGTAAAACTAAGAAATCACGATGTTTTGTGAAGTCGTAAAAACCCTACGAAGCAGGAGCAGGTCGCTAGTTATATATATTATCTACTAATACATACAACCCTAACGTAAACTTCATTGATATATGTAGATCAATAATAGGTATAATCTAATCTTTCACACAAACACTTTTGACCTAACAAACAAGTCAAAGAACTTGAACCATCAAAACCTTCTCAAAATTATGTAAGTAAATAGATAAATCATCAATACAACCCACATGTTAGGTCAAGGATTGAGTCTGGACTCAGTCTAGACTATTATTAGTCTTGGCACCTACCCAAGGTGTTTTGTTACACTACATCACACAAAATGGAACCTAAAACTGTCTCAGACAGAGATCAAAATCGTTTGACAATATTGGTTCAGTTACAGGCACCCCAAAAATAACCTAAAAGTGACAAAGTTAGAGATTAAAATTGTTTGACGAGTGTGTTAAGTTACAACAAGTGGAAATGGGACGTTGATAAGTTTATTCTCTTGCTGGAAAAGTTTTCATAAATTATAGATATAAAATTAATTTAAAAAATGAGCGAGCCTTACAGTTGTCGCTTATGATGTGTAACATCTGACATCTTGGCTGGCAGTACCAACCTCTCGGAACATGCAACTCTAGCACCGCTAGCGCTAATTGGCCAAATCAAATAGCGCGCGTTTCCCCGGCTTCCTGTTACACACTTCCGTCCCTTTTCACGAAATGACTCCCACAGATTGCAAGAAAGCGAGAGGAAAGATGTTACATATCAAAAATATGTTCATTTATTTATTTAACCATTTATGTACACACATATATACAGACAAGAAGAAAAGAACAGAAAAATACGTACAAAGGTGATGCTTATTTCTAAAGAAATCTCTTCCAGCATACCTGCGATAGGACAGAGGATAAAAAGAGATGCAGACACCGTGTGTAAGGGTAGAGAGAAAGTAAAATACATATAATCAAAACAATTCACGTAATAAAATAAAACAAATATTATGAGAATATATAGTACTAGTAGTTTGTAGTTTGTTGGCGTTGATACTTGTTATGTATTTCGAATATGCAAAGAAAATCATTTTAATAATATTAATGAAGGTCATTTGATATAGGACAGTTTTTTACAACATCGTGGAATGACACATTAAAACCAAACCAACCAACTATTAAATGAATAAATTATAACCAAGTTTCGGGTATAATTATGGATGGCTAGTTAATTGATTCAGTGCGTTTGACACTGCGCTCGACGCTTGACGTGTCCACACGTCGGGTCCGAGTTCGCAACAAGTCAATCGCCTTCCTGAGGATGCCTCGTTGAGAGGTGAAACACGTGTCGATTTCTTACAGGGTTCTTTATGACTCAATAAGAACAGTTACGCGGATAAAGTTACTAAATATACGTCGTCTATTGTATTTTTATGGATGACTATAAGAGTAGGGGAAGATCAAAATATCTATGGATATACTGTATGAAAGAGATGATGAACTACTGAAATGACGGCTAAAAGAGAAGTATGCAAAAGCAGACATGTTGCGCTGACCCAAATAGAATGGGATATGGGCAGGAGATTGACAATGACGAAAGTATCATCAAGTACTTAAATATATGTAGATAAATCTATCGGCGCTATAAGCTACTGTAATTCGATTAAACTTTACTAAGATCAAACTGATCAAAGGATTCCAAAACTTTGTATACCCAACTCAAATACTTACCCAGCATAATTTATTTGAATTAGCTATTACAGACTCATCTCGGAGGCCAAACCATGTATACCTACATTTTGTGTTTACTGAAGAACCCAACGAATTTAATTACGGGCCCAAAAGTGTTTGTAATTAGATTTAAATAAAATATCTTATTTACCGACCTGATTCAAACGCATTTATAAATTTCTAAACATGTTAATTGTATTTATTTTCCGGTAATGATATAATTTATAATAAGTTTAACTGGATCAAGTAATTGCGCGGAAGAAAAAATATTTCAAAAAGTAAATTAATGATGTAACGAAGTAAAGTTATATTTACTTCGTAGCGAAGAATGCTTAATGGTGAAATAATGAGGTGAAAACTCTGGTAACAGATCAAAATAACGCTTCAAAGGAGAAGTTACCAAACTGTAAAGATCAAATAAAAATACATTATAAAAATAATTATTAAGTTGAAAGCGTGTCGTAACGCCAAGTTCCTCCCAGTTTTCCCTGGAGCTTTTTCATTAATGAGGAAAAAGTATGCGCCAGATTTCGTGAATTTTGCCCCATGGAAGCCAAGAATGGTAACAACTTCGTCGTTGGTCTTAAATGCATTCATAACAATTATAAAGTTAATTTGGAACCATTTTATAATGTTAACTACTTTTCTGTTTCATCTCATAAAGAAATTAATGGAAGAAAAATACAAAAGCTAGTGTAAAATATTTTTGAACTGCGAGGGAAAATGTAGTTACAAAATGATAGGGGAAATATTCTGCAGTCAAGCCGAAGTCCCTCCGATCACGGAGCTTTAAGAGGCCGAACCATGCTCGAACTGTAATATTTTTTAAAGCGACAAACGACACGTATCTACCCATCTTTTCCAGATAGTAAAGTTGTGAAATAAGTTCCTAGGAATGCTGTAACTATGGCAGTTACATGCACATGTTCCGAGCTGCTAACTTAAAGTTTCGTCATTTAGAGTTAAATGTTTGGAATTGTTTCTAGATTCTGTTGTACTCATTGTACTTCCGTTGTCATAGTGACCAAAAAGCGTTGCACTACTTGTGCCCTAATATGTTTACTGTTAAGTGTTATTTAATCCAGAGTAGAAATATAACATATTTTAGGATACACAGGGCCACACTTCGAAAGTAGGTATTTCACACGTTCGATAAGAGGATATTTTTTGAAAACCTATTCATGCTTTAAGTGACATTGAGAGATATCTAAGATTTTTTGGATAAACGACCTACATGCAGGTATTAAGACTGTTATAGCCCAAACAAGTCAAAAGATGATTTCTATGTCCAGATTTGGAACAGGGTGTAAAGTTCACTTATCCTCCTTAAAAATGTAGGTTCTTACGACCAGACGGGTGTAGCGTCTGGTGGGCTACTGCCCAACGATTGATGTAAGATGTTGGACGTTGTATATATGCTAGTCGCGCGGTAAAGTCAGTGTGAAGCGTAATTCGCATGTGGCGATGATGATGTAGATGCAGCCAAATGTTAATTGAAATAATGACAACGCATGAAAAATTAATTTCCATCACATTACTATTCACAAAGAACTACCTATTCTTTTTGATCATGTACGTACACTGATCAAGTCATCGATTTTTCATAACCAAATGCTTTACATATTTATATTAACAGCACCTGTCTTGTCTACATGAGAGATTCGCGTGTTTTGTCTACTTACGAGTTATTTTCACAACACTTCGCAGTTTTTCAGACAAATACGAGTATCGTGTGCTTATATGATGCATGATGAACATTCTATAAGATATTTTTGTATTAGCATACTGCAATGAACGAATAGATTATACTGTGATGTTCAATGACTCATGATTATTTATAGTCACACGCTTATTGTCAACAAACATGGAAAACATATGATGATGTTATAAGTAGTAGAGAACATTCAAAATTTTCCGCAATTCAAAGATCATTTTGTCGAAATTTCCAGAAATATTATATCAGTAATCATTGGCAAGATTCATCACTGTATCTTGCCAACGATTACTGATATAATCTACAGTGATATTGGGGTCTGTGAAAGGGCTCCTTCGGACATGAGCTGCGCTGTACCTTTTTCAGTCGTAAATCGGTAGATTTCCACTTTAACATGACTCATGTCCCGGAGGTATTTCAACTTGTCTCTAAAATTGACAATGCAAATAATCTGTATAAATCTCACCCTGAAATTTTTTATGAAGTGAACTTGAAGTGAGCTGTCATTCCATCTGATGTTAAGGATTTACTTACACTATTGACTACAACAAAACAAACAAACATCAAAAACATTGTGAGGAAACAGGCATGCCTGAGAGATATTTCTCGACGGCATGTGAAGCCAAATCAGAGGCGACTTGGGCGGCTTTAAAACTCTGACACCAGGTTAGTCACTAGCCACACGAAAAGAAGATAGCTTACTTTACTTAAGTTATCATGGTGAGATACAGAATAGCCCGGCTGATGTGTAATAAAGCTGGTGCAACGGCAACTAACCGTGTGGTGCTGGAGGTAAAGAATAGTGCATTCCTTCCCGTGGGTGTCGTAAAAGGTAACTAAGGGACTCACGAGAGAATGGGCAGCAGCGTTCTCACCATACTGCGATCGCGAACCCGCCTGCCAAGCGTGGCGATTATGGCAAACCCCCCCATTTGGGGGAGGCCTATGTCCAGCAGTGGACGTCTTTCGGGTGAAATGATGATGATGAACGGCAACTATCCTACTAATAACTTAACTATAATATATAATATTACAAACGTGAAAGTCTGTGAGGATGGATTGATGTTTGTTACTCTTTCACGCAAAAACGATTTAACGGATTTGAATTAAATTTGGCACATATATAGTTTATAACCTGGATTAACACATAGAATACTTTTCATCTCGATTTACCCACGGGATCGAGACTTATGCGGGTGGATCCGCGGTACGCTGCTAATATGGTCTAAAAGACAGTTTGTGAAAATAAAAATCTTATAAAATACAACTTAACTGTCAACTGTCAACGAACACCAAAGAAAACATAACCTCTCAAATAACTCAGCAATTTTGCTCAACAAACGCTTCCTGATAAAAATAATAGTACAATTATCATCGGAGCGTAGTCTATAGATCTGAGCGATCTTAACGACGTCCAGTGTGATGCGCCCGCGCACCGGTATAGCAACAATTGGAGCATAGCCTAACTGAACGTGTTCCGAGCTCCGTTATCAACGTTTTTTAACTATCAATATGGAAAACTGCTACCACAGACGTGTTTATTAAATACGTGGGTACTTTCAAGTGTTAATTATAATGTGGTTACTATTTGCAAAAGAAAACGCGAATAAATAAATAAATGTGGTATAGTACAATGGCCTTCTTAACAATCAACACCAGAGGTGTTGGTTCCCCCCGACCCTTGCTCGACGATGCGGCAGCCCACGTCGATGCTGAGCCTGTAGTTTTATATTCCCCTATAAATAATAATATATCCTTGATCCAGCATGTCCCATCTTGCTGTCCTCCCCCCAGCGACGCCCTAAGCCAAGGTTTATACCCCACAGGGGGTGCCTTTAGCGAGCGTGCGCCTAATATTAATTTAGAATAGTTTTACCCCTGGCTGGAGGCTTTGAGTGTAGAAACTTAAGGCAGCCACAGGAAAGCCCGGCTAAGCAGCCACGACCTTAGTGGCAAACAGCGAGACGGCCTAGTTTAAAAAAAAAACCCGCTCTGGGCGGAGCGGGAGCGCGTGTCAGACTCTTACTGACTAAAACCCACCCGTGTTCCTTTGGTGTTGCCTGTACGTTGCCAGCGGCCACGGTATCACATTTGGACTTTCCCGCGACCCCGGTAGGCATCGGTCCTGGCAGACCCCTTCAGTTGTGCTGACATCTCTTTGAGGAGCGCCTGCCTGAGTTCGAAATCACGACCTACAACTCGTAAGTTGGGGCTGTCACCACTGGGCCACCACTGTTCCCTTTGTATATACTTATTGCGAATTTTCCTATGTCCGAATTACGACCATTTAAAGCTTTGCAATCCAAAAAAGGTGAAATGGACCATAAGGCTTATTGGTCCTCCTCTTTTAAGTTACGTATCTTTCAGACCGAAAAAAAATACGTTGCACGTATTTGTATAAGTGTCTAAATTTTGCGTTTGTATGTCACACTTTTTAATCTCATTAGTATTGTTAGGTTAAGCATGGAAACATCAACAGCTCTAAATACTGGAAAAGTATACAACAGAAACTATCATTAAGACAATCCGGTGTAGCGGTACAGTAGCAATTAAACCTAATTCACATTCCGCCTGCGTTGCATCTGATCATAAATCGTATCTACTTAACATTATTTCCGATATTAATTATGTTTGGATGTATGATTAATGTCTGTGTTTTAATTATCACAAATACTCGTATTAGAATTGACGTCTACTCATAAACGCAGTCTTAATCTCTTGCAGGTGGAGCTAGTTTCTATACCTCGTTCCAAAACTTTTTGATGAAAGTGTAAACAAATTTGTTCAGGTTAAATGCTTACGCAATCAGACAGTAAAGGGAATTAGAAACACATTCATCTGTATTTAGAAGGTTTAAACTATATATCTCACCTATTTTCCATTTTATGTTACATTCAATAACCATTATTGATTGAATGATATTACTAAATACCTTTGTACTCATAATTATGATTATGTCGTATCTGTATTTATTTTACTGTGTGTACATAAATAATAAAATAAATAAATTGTAATTTTTGGAGAAATGTCGGCGAAAATTAAGGTTATTAAAATAATCTCAATTTCAAATGAAAAACATATTTAAAATGATTTAAAATTAGAATTAGGAGGTCTAAATATTCAAGTAATCAAATCAAATCCCTCAATTTGTAAATGGCAATACAATTTGCCATCCACAGGTAGGTTTTCTGACTCATTTGTTTACATTTTCATCAATATGTTTTGGAACAGAGTGTATGGGGTCACGGTGTGTTTCTCAACATAACTTACAGATAACCTAATGGCGGTACAGAAAAGTTTCGGAGGAAAATGCGGAAGACCTTTTTCCTTCGTTTCTCTGCCTTGTCTAATCAACACTCACCAACAATAAAATGACATAGACATGCCTTTACCAGATCGTCATTTAAAAATCTTACAATACACTACTAGGTAGAGTTTTCGTTATTCTTTTTCTCCAGTAAACCTCTTTTTCCTTATCAATAAAGATGTCTATTATTCCTGAAAGAAAAACCATATAAAACGGACAACTTTACGTCGAAGACATACCCAGTAGCTGGCGCCACAGCACCACGTGTTTGGACATGACGGGAAGAGAGCGTGACGGACCGCACATACATAATAAGTGAGTATGATAACGCTTCAAGACCCACAAAGTAACACTAATCATTTTTTTTTTCATCATTTTTTAAAATTACACGAAACAGATCTAAGCGACGTCATTTTTATAAGATTTAAAGATTTCAGTTTATTCTTCAAAATCTTATTTTTATTCAAGTTAATATTTCGTTTTTCGAGACATCGCCAAGCGGTTGGTCGACTCTTCAACTCTTCAACTCTTCACGTGACCAGAGGGCTGGCCTATTTTTTCGCCAAAGAAGCTAGCCTTTTGGGCACTGTTCCTGTTGATAGCGATTCGGACGAATTTTTTGATGCCCTATGTTTATTTCCCCTCCTGTTTTATATACTTATACATAAGTTTTTAAATTATTTAGGATATTGAATTATTGATAAATCATATTTATTACTGGAAATTGGTTAAAAAAAACACTTTTACACGTTAAACGTAAATTATGTTTTCCAACTAGATGAGATCGTTGTTTCCTATCCGGTTACTCTGAGAAGAAAGACGAAAATAAAGTCACTGGTCACAGTCTCTTAAAGTTCAGTTTTTCCATTCCTTGTGTTTGTGAATTCCGGTAAAAACTGCTGAAAATATTAAGGGCGAATAAGACAACATTGAAAACGACTCATCAAACATTAATCAGGGACTATTTATTTACAATGGGGGATTGGAATTAATATGAATTAATATGACTATGAAATATTATGTTTCCTGTGTAAAACTGATAGGTACGGAGTTATATAACTAGGTATTATTGATTTCAAATAACCTTACTTTTCCAGAAATTAAAGGCCTTCATTACTTCAGAAAAACCAAAATTTAAATAAGTAAACACCTGCTTCAATATAAAATAGCAGTCAAATCTCAGCCGAGAAAAAAATAAGTTAGGGAAATTGCGAAAAGGCAAGAAAAATCACCATCTTTACCGCATTACCGCGAATTTGTAAGAGCGGGAAAATGGCAAATACATCGTTATTTAAGAACCCTGACGCCAGCAATCAGTGAGCTATGAAATTCTCTTTTAGGAAAAAATATTTATCCTATAAATCTAAACCGTAATGTTATAAAAGCTCTATAGATCATTGTAAGGATTTTCATTTCTTTTTGAACTTTATTGTTGTTTTATTGGCGAATTTTTGAACAATTAATCATCAAATCTGGGCCCGCGTGGTGGATTATGGCCTCTCCCTCTCACAGAAAGAGGAGGCCTGTGTCCCAGCAGTGGAAACATTATAGGCTGATCGTAATTAATTGATGATTCCTATTTTGTTTAAATAAAATAATAATTGACGCCAAAACATCTGCAAAATATCCGACACAGATTTCTAAGCTAGAATATAAGTAGTCAGAAATCTGTGTCGGAATTCATTGTCTTCACTCAGCTATTCTTGGAATCATAAAAATAAAAATATTCATTGATAGATGTGTTTTAAATAAATCAATAAGAACAATACCCTATTCACACATGGTTACTATAATTATTTATAGAATTTATTCTAGGTTTCCAACTTGATATATTTTCATAATCAGGATTCACTCGACTGTGTCAATGACTCATTACGTATTTCTTAAGAAAAACTTTACCGGTGAATTTTTTTTTTCCGCGGTGACACCACTTTAGAATTATTATGCTGAATCGTGCCATGTACGAACAGAACCTATACATACAGTAAATACACGGAATGATTTACATGTCACCTGGAATGAATTTAAGAAACTACAACCAATTTAAGAATAAGGTTGTTTAGGTTCCATGGAATAAGCCTAATCTTTACGCTGTATTTTGACGTTTCATCGTAACTGAAATAATTTTGACAGATTAAACGAAAAAAAGTTATGGAAACAATTGAGTCTCATTTGTTTAAATTCATGTGATTTTGGGTAGTCACAGTTAACCCCCTTAGTACAGTAGTATTAACCGACTAGCTCAGTAGAATGATAATTTTGAAAGATTTAATTTTAATCGAAACACGCACCTTTTATTGATTTTTGTAAAATAATTAAACTACTAAAATAGAGAGTATACAGGGTGGCAGGGATACCATGGATTCAGTACATGATTTTGAACCCTCCTGCGTTGAAAGTATTCGTCGGTTATTTAAAAAAAAAATTGCTGTTTCATTGAAAAGTGCAATACCAGTGAAAAGCAGATTTTTTTTGATGTCCCTGCCACCCTGTATATAGAGATATATATAGAGTAGTAAATAGAGAGTAGAGCATTTAGGAATATTTCACCCTAGATCCCCGGGTTACCTTCCAATCTAGGTAGGATAAAGCAAGCTTCTACCGTAACGCGAGCTGCCTGCAAAATTCAGCAGTCATACTGCAGTGTGCAGAATTTTGATAGAAAGCGAAGTATTCTCTGAATTCATAGAAGGACGGACTTGTTATTTTCACGCTTTGAAATATTAACCTGAAAGAACGGAATTACAATTTTCGTAGAATATTAAATAAGGGTTTTATCTTAAAGCTAATTAAATCTTTGCGACACATGTGTTAACATTACTGTACGAATTTAAAACTGTTCCAAAGTTTAATTAATTTTGTCTCTTTTCAAAACCATAAGTCAAATCCCCAACTTTTCAGTTCTAGAACAAACACAAGTAATTAAAATGGCGGTCGCGCAGAGGTGTTTAATTAAGTGTTTTTGCGTACGGTACGCCAAGTGCGCTGACTTTGCTGCTAACACTACATGGTATGTGGTCCCTATATAAGCGGGGATATGTTTGAGTCGCTAGTTTTGTTCATTGGTCGGTGATGTTCTCGAGAAAGGGCAGGTGCGTAGTGCTCGGAACCGGAGTGCGTGTATGACCAATTGTATGAACGATGAACGTAAACGAAGCAAAAAGAGGAGGTATGTAAAGATCGTAATCTGTAGCAGGTGGGGTTCTGTTTTTGCCTACTCTAATGGGGAAAATGGAGATATATATATAATGAGTTTATGTATGAAAGTATGCGGTACATGTACTTTTATTCCATTCGTCTTAAATTTCAAAACATGTATTAACAAATTCCACTATAACTATTCAAACGGGACAATGCACGTTGCAAAGCTGGAAACAGCGCACTGCATAGAAAATTTTAACAATACATTAAATCTTCACACTATTTCTATTATTGTTTTAAACAATAACACCAACGTACACAATCCTTACGTCTAATGTTTACTCTAATCAGAAAAGCAAACAAGAGCATGACATAACAACGCTACCCGCTATCAATATGACCGCTCTCCACTTAATATTATGTGTAAAAAAGCGTTCAGCGGAGCGTGATCGCCTCTCTCGCGTTTCTCCACACCACATACTTCTCGATGACATACATGTAATGTTGAATCGCTTCACGCTAGGCGGCTGAGGCTAGCAATATCGGATCTTTATCGAAACTACGATGTTCTTGTGTTTTCACTTGCACTGATGTCGTATCACAGCTTATTTGTTGTAGATAAATATCTCACCGTGAAAAGTTGGGTGAAGTGAGCTGTCAATAGTGTCAATCCCTGTGGAATGACAGCTCACTCCACGCTCACTTCGCCTAAGTTTTCACGGTGAGATGGTTACAGAATAGCACTGCTGTTCTCACCGAAGAGACAGGCAAGGCTGCAAAAACAGTTTATGTTTGTGTTGGTGGTGTATAATTGGTTTTTAGGTGACGTCTCTGAATGTGAAAATTGTGACTACATTGCTGTATAGGGTTCCCACCTGTAAAGACAAATGTAAGTGGTAATAGTAAATAAATAAATAAATGTACACCAATATTTTGCCAGTTATGTTTTAGTCTTATGTAATAGGGGGCGAGACTATTGCCATCAAACGGGCATAAAACTAGACTCCAGGCTGCTACTGAAAAGTTCCTGATGGAAAAACTCTATAACACTTGCTCCTGCTCGACCTCATGCTCAGCAGAAGCGGTTGCGACCAGTAGATCAACGAGGTAGTCGAGAGGTTATGGAATAATCACATTTACATTCATTTTCATTTGCTGGTCTATATCTTAGACGTTTCATTCCCGTAAATATCCTTCAGGACTTCGAAAGAATGGTGTATTTTATTTCATTTATTTATTCATTAATAAATAACATTGTGTTGAAAATTACATATTAAATAAAATTATCACATGCAGAAACATTACATTTAAAAGCCTAATTAAAATTGAAATGAAATGAAAGTTCAAGAGTCAATTAATTTAAAATATGTCAACAAATAAATTTATAGCAGGTATAATGTCATATTCAATGTCAAAAAATATTAAGAGTAGAACTTTATCAAGGTCCTAGTGATGAGCATAGTGAAGTAGTTTAAAGACAAAAGATAATTTAATTTTGACAATTTTTATCATTTGACATAAATTCTGATACCGAGTATAAACATTGTTCCAACAAGAAGGCTTTTGATTTAGTTTTAAATGAGTGAGAGCTATAAATTAATAATTTTAAATCAGACTATTTAGTATTTATTGATTTGATGATGACATGTATCAGAAATTAGTAAAAAATTCAAACAGCAAAGGTGATTCACTGTCATTATGGTTAAACTACGGCGTAATATTATGGGGAAATAGTACAGACGCATCAACACTATTCATACTACAAAAACGACTGATTAGAATACTAGTTAACATAGATAACACAGACAGCTGCAAACCCCATTTCCAAGAACATAAACTTCCAACCCTACCTTGCATATATATCTTGGCAATGTGCAAATTTGTTAGAAATAATCAAAAACTCTTTACTACACGCGAAAACATACAGACTCGCTACACACTACGACACAAAAACAGACTAAACCAACCAGGTTCAAAGCTAAAAATTCACTCCACAAGCACTTTAGTAATGTCAGTTAAAATATATAATAAACTACCTGATGAAATTAAAAATGAACAAAAATTTAATATCTTTATAAATAAATTAAAACAATTTCTAATCTGTAAATGTTATTATAATGTACATGAATATTTAAATGATAGATTTAATAAATAAACAATAATATCAAAAAGAAAAAAAAAAACGCAATAATAATTTATTTATAATTACCAATGATAATAATAATATATGTATAATTTAAATAAATATTAATGTTTAAATCCAATATATGAGTGGTAAAAATTATATGTACACAATTAGTTATCAGCCTACCTACCTACACAAAACGAAAGAGTAGATTAATATTAAAATTGTTAACAAATATCTATAATCCTCCTAATTTTTATGTTGTTATGCCCGACAGGGCCCACAATGCTCCAAAACGAATGTATGTCTTTATGTACCTACCACCTAAGTTCACATTGTGGAATGCAATAAACGTATTGAGTATGGACTGTGTTTTCCAAAAGTTTATTATTTAGGAAAATATTGTAGTTTTAGAGAAGGATCATAAAGCATCTATATTCTAATGCAATTTTAGCCTCGTTCATGAGATAGGTACTAAATTCAGGTACAGCAATTTCTTTGAACAATAGTAAGACATAATTATTTAGTACAGACTAAAAGGCACACAACACAATATATTAAACATAAAAAAATAAAATAAAATAAAAAAGTGTAAAGTCAGAAATTAACAGGAAAGTGTCCATGTGTGTGTTACTGGGTTCTCTTGCTCTAAAGTTTCCTATATATAACTGAACATATGTGTACACTTTCGCATTTCTGAACTGCACCTTATATTGCTTTCTATAGCTATTCGTAAACCATCAATACCCATCCAATCTACTTAGATATTTAACCTGGTAGCTTTCTCACATAAAACCGAATATTTTCAGACTTCAATATCAAACTTCCAACATATGTACATAAAAATCCTCAATGTATATTACATAAGCAGGTATACTAGGTACCATTAAAATAGATGGACAAATTTTAACACAGCGTTCAGTACGTCTAACCAAAGATATCCAAGCAAAAAAAAACACCGATTAGAGCGATTTTATTTTGACCTAAAATAATAAATGGCATTGGATAACCAACATTTTTAGTGTATTTTCGTTAGCTGATTTTTTTTCTTGTAAGTACCTTATTTTTTTTTAACGTTGTCCTTAATTAGGTGGTTTGAATGATTTCTAAAAGTTTGTTCATCTATTTTAATGAAACCTTATATATCGTGTAACTTACCACACGCATACATCACGGAACACTATTACTGTTACATTTATGCTAATACAGCATTCTAATGGTTTCCATAAACAGTCTCAATGTTTTCACTTTCAAAACGTAATGCATTTGATCACATAAGATTGGAACTAACCCTTATGTAAAGATAAGATTGTATGTAAATAGGTGAGTGTAGGTGTATGTGTTCTTCCGTGGTTTAAGCGTAGATGAGGCCACTCCCTGTATGTTTTGTGGTATTGATCGCATACGATTTTGTACCAACTTTAAAGGTGCTGATAAACTTGAGCATTCACTTGTAATGAGCATTCTTGCATTACTGAAAAATAAACGGGAGCGTTTTAGCGAACGTTCTAGCGAGCGTTCTAGCGAACATTCTAAAGGACAGTAAATTTGCTTCGAGGTTTTATCCGAGCCGAGCCATTCTGTCGTTGTTCCGCCGCAGTCCCTCTATGCCTCCCGCTCCCCTATTTTTTTTGACTAGCATTGACTAGCGTTCGCTAGATTGATCGTGAAAATTTTCGTAGCGATGTTTGCTTAATTTTATTTCTAACGTCATTTCCGATACATAAAAGCCATGTGTAAATTGTATATGCTAGTGACCTTGAGTGGTTAGCTTGTGTGTTCTGTACTGAGCTCACGCAACGCGTTGTATGTCCAGCCAATAATAGAACTCGCCCATCAAGGAGTGCTGTCCCAAATAAGATGCATTATTAATTTATTATTATACATAAAACAAGAGGTATTTTAATAAAACACGTATAGTAAAAGATCAAAAATTTAATTATCTTTCAAGTGAAACCGTCACGGTTTCAGAAAAATACGCTTGATAGTTTTTACGTGATTCTCAGTTTTTTTATCCGCGTTAGACATAACTTTACAAATTAAGCATCGTGCAGACTAACGCGACGCGACAGTGCGACGCGACACCGGTTATTGTTATACCATGAAGTTTTCTTAGAAATTGTATTGTTCGAGTCGCGTCGCGCCGTCGCGTCGCGCTGGTCTGCACGAGCCTTTAATTGCACAAGTAATTTAAATATAATCTATAATATTCCCTTAATCAGTTATTAAAACACTACTCGTTTAGACGTGAACTTCAGTTTAAAATCATTAAAAGTCGGTTATCATCGCCTTAAACACAGTTGTGTGATTTTAAGAATGGTATTTTCGACGCTTTGATGACATACGATAACGCAACTGTCTTACCCTTATTCAAAGGCAACGTCTTATGTATATTAACATAGATACATAATATAAAGTATGGTGTATTTCCGTATGGTTTCTGTTGTAGATTAGGCAACACCTTTTCTTGACGCTGCTTCGTAAGAGGCGATTAGAAGATTATATCGGTTATGTGACTGCCATTAGATGAACAGTGCTGCGTCGCACTGGAGTTTTGTTGTAGAGGTTTATTATTTATCTTCTTATTTGCCTGTCTGCCTGGTTTGTGTAGACGTCGCAAGCGCTATTGCAGTTCGAGCTAAGTATTATTGTGTTTTTCCATCAGGAATTTCTCAGTAGCAGGCCGGAGTTAGGATTTGTCCCCGGGACATGGGACTTAAACATACGTGGCTAACTGTGGGTGTACTCTGTAATGTAAATACAACTCTCCCTAAGCCTTTGATGAAAATAGGCGTGTTGTTATAATATAATGTAATGTAAATGTAAATAATAATATGTAATGTTCACCAAACACGCACACACACAACCCCACTACTCACAAACTACTATTATAGTAGTGTGACTATAATAGTCACACATGCTACACAGAGCTGCATTTTTTTTTAATTTTTTTATTTACTTTACAAGTCATTGTTTCTTTGTTCTTAGAATAATTTCTTACTTTTTTTTTTTTTATATAGTCTCAATATTGTTATCTACCAATTAAGGGATGGAGCGAGACAACCTCTACACAAGTATTATTAATTACTTACTGGGGCTGTTTCATTCACATTTGTATATGTGCATGAAGACATTTGAGACACAATAAACATTTTTTTTTTTTTTAATGAGAAACTGGGTGTAAAGTTCACTCATCCTCTATAGAAAAGGGAGGATCCTCCGACCAGACGGTCGAGTTTGGCGGGCGAATGCCCAACGATTGATGTCGGGGAAGTTATACATGCTGTACGCGCGGTAAACTCTAATTGCGCGATGCAGGATTTATGTGACGTCAGGATTTTGTGTGACGTCAGGTCTTTGATGCGTAGTTCGCCTGTGGCGAGTAAACCAAGTAAGCAGATTTGACGAAATAGTCACCAAGATCAAAAATTTATATTTATTCATATATCCTGTGAACCAAATCCCAATCCTACCAAATATTATAAATGCGAAAGTGAGTTTGTTTGTTACACTGTCACGCTAAAACGGCTGAACGGATTTGGATGAAGTTTGACACATGGGTAGACTATGACCTGGGTTAGAACAAAGGATACTTTTTATCCCGGTTGTACGTTCCCGTGGGATATTTCCCGACCTCAACGCGGGCGAAGCGGTGGGCAGAAGCTAGTGCCCTATAATTTCTTAAGCAACCTGCAGGCAGAAACTTAAACCAAACTATTTTATAAGAACCGTATCTAAGTTTAGTTTAACAGCTTGGTTTCATGTTTTGCTTGCAAAAATTACTAAAATAATATACATACTCGTATAAGACTCAAGCAAGGTATTAAGATGAACCTGCATATTTTACAACCCTAGACAAGAAAATTACTTCTAAAAATAGAAGTTGTTAGTCTCAGAGAGAAAATGAAATGAATTTAATTTACTTCGTTGCAATAAAATTCTTAAGTTTATTCTAAGAACTTAAATTAAACAAAACAAAGTGGAATAGAATGTGAAAAACTACGGTTTACTCTAGACTATTAAGTTTTGTATATAATATCTGTGCTTAAAACTTTCTGAAAGGGTCATATAGTAGATTATTTAACGAGGGGATAAAACAGTGTCTTTCGTCACGGGTGCTATATTGAATCCCGAGTGCAACGAAGGATTCTAGTGCTCCCGAGTGTGAGTGCAGTAAGGGATTCATGCTCGCCCAAGACGAACACACCTTTATCACCGACGAGAAAACTCTACTTTTCTCACCTTCTGCAAGGTAATAAAAAGCAATTCGATTTTTTTTTATTTTTTTTAAGTTTTGTTGTGGATTTTTAGTTAAGGTTCCAAATTCAAATTAAATTATTGACCAGCGGGTTGCAATGAAATTCAGTACAATATTAATGCCCGACTAGACCCTAGGGATATTATGACTTACTTTAGGTTAGGTTTGCGTGACATATAATTTGACACTATCGAGCAGGTGGTGTGAAAAATAATTATTACACACCTTTTAAGAATACTACTTATTTACCACTTATTATTTCATTTCACGTTTATTTCAAACTAAATAATTCTATACATTTACATTTTATAACATTATGTTTCTTGAAAGGTAAGGCCAAATTTAAATAAAACTTTGTGTGAATCCAAAACCGCCCGATTATAGCCGAAACATTTTGCCAGACGGTACGCTTTAATATAGAGTTCCTAAGTCTAGAGAAAATGGAACGTCCTAACATTATCTAAAGTGCTAAAGCTCTAAAATGATTACAGCGTATGTACTTTTTTCAATTCAAATAAACGTACCTAAGCCCAACCCAGCCTTGGGTTACAATAAATTATTATGTCCCCGTTTTCACATTTTTTTTTTTTACTCGCAGGTGACCACAAATGTCGTGGCTGCTTAACCGGGCTTTTATGTGGCTGCCTTAAGCTTCTACACTTAAAGCTTCTAACCAGGGGCAAAAACTATACTAATTAAAACTAAACTAAGCGACACCTAAATATTATTGCACTGACGGCTCACAATGAGCCGAACGGAAGGGCTCGTGGCTAAATAATAACAGCCGCACCGGTCGATCGAAGGTTAAGCTACGCTTGCCGCGGTCGGTTTGTGGACGGGTGACCAGTCATTTCATATCGAGACCCCTCCGTGCCTCGGAACTTCCTGCCGGCTGTAATTCGTAGATCTTTGACAGTCATTACGGGTATTCGGAAGCCCAAATTTCTGATAACCAGTCTTACCAAGGAGCATCGTGTTACGCAGTAACTTGGTTGTGGAGGTCAGATAGACAGTCGCTCCTTATAAAATACTAGTATTCAGCTGCATCCGGTTAGGCTGGAAGCTGAACCCAACTTAGTTGGGAAAAGGCTAAGCAGATTGCTGAACTTCTATTGAAAATCTAAAAGTGGACTTTTATTTACTGTTAGCCTATATCATGACACTGCCGGGCAAAGGCACCCCGTAACTTCTAGTGCTTGCAATCTAGTGCTAATATGGACCACTGGTCATTTTTTTTGTCCAGCTCGTCCCGCCATATTCTACGGCGTTCTCCCGCAACGCCGTCTAACTGTCTTTGAGCTCCACATAGTGGTTATTTTGGCCCACTGCTCAGCACAGACGTGGCCAGCCCATGCTCACTTCAACTTTGCGCTTTTATTTATTTATACAATGTGAAATTTAATTCGTTTGCATCCTCTTAGGGGGTCATTGTACTCATCATTATGAACAAAAAAATATCTGCTGTTCCCTGCATTATAACGAGCTATGCGAATATAAATGTATGAAACGGCAGATTTTTTTTCGCGATTTCAGGGTTAGCCCCATAGTGAAAGTTGTTATGAAATGAAATGAAATGAAATGAAATTGTTTATTCTGTAAATAGGATATCGGAATCACTTTTACACGTCATATAAAAAAATATTAAAAATAAGCTAGATGAGGTCGGTGTTTCCTATCTGACTACTCTGAGAAGAAAGGCCGAAACAAACTCAGAGGTCGTAGTCTCTTTTAAAGTCCAGACATAATCTTGGTCAAGTCATATGAGGACCATGTGGATCAGTGTCTGAAATGGTCTTTTGAGGAAAGAACCACACAGATTTGAGTGGACCTGTCCAGTCAGTGCAAGCATTTGTCAGTAATCGTGGAGCTCAACTCAAAACTGAAGGAGCTCAACTCGACGAACAATACCAAAGAAAGGACATTTGTCTAGGCCGCATCAACTACTCAAAACTGCCAGACCATCATTAAAACTAAATGAGAAAGAAAAAATTTATGAAAGAGAAAAAATAAAAATAAAATATCCACATCGTCCTCACATTCACAATGATGAATGATGTTCATAATGATGAATTCAATGACCCCTTAAGAGGATGCAAACGAATTAAATTTCACATTTTATATACTTTATTGTACACCACAAAAATACAAAACAAAAAAATAATAATTAAACACTACAAAATATACAATGGGCGGCCTTATAGCTTTCCGCGATCTCTTAGGCTTTTATTAAGGGATATCATTTTGTGACGCCTACTATTAGTGGGCATTAGGGTTGAATCATATTTGTATACTGCACACCAAAACCAAGTCTCTAATAATGTATTTAACACGAATTTCCTTCAATAAATCTATTAGACCGCACCCTACCGTACTCTGTATAATCACTTGTTGAGTCAAATGTCCGACAACGAATGACATTTGAATATATTCACCGTTTCCGACCCCTTCTCACACGTCCCAACTTGGTCATATTATCTTGACATACAACACCCTTTCAGCAATATGATTCAGCGAATTAATGTTAATGAAACGTACGGACAATGAAATAGTAAGGTAATTTATTAAATGGGCCAGAAAAACGGTCGTATTTCATTTTGAGTTATTGTAACATAAAAATAAGTTTGTTAGTGTAGGGACTGTTTACCTCGTAATGGACTTTTTGTTAATTAGGCATATATAATACATAGAAACATTATATAATGCATAGATATATGTGTTGGATGCAGTCGTTACGAGTATTTATGAGCCGATAAGTCTGACAGCCAGTCTTACCAAGGGATATCGTAGTACCCAGTAACTGGGTTGTAGAGGTCAGATAGGCAGTCGCTCCATGTAAAATATTGGTATTCAGCTGCATACGGTTAGACTGGAAGCCGACCCCAACATAGGAAAAAGGCTAAACATAATGATGACAGTTGTGTTTTAAAATTCAAAATAGCACTTGACACTAGGTAAATAATTACGCGTAATAATGATGAAACAACAAAATAAATTAATAATGGTCCCGGGTTCAATTCCCAGGTCGGCAAAGTGTTATTAGGTGGTTCCATCTGGAATTTCTCAGTAGCAGCCCGGAGTCTGGATTTGTGCCCGGTTGATGGCAATAGGCTCGCCCACCATTGCATGGGACTTAAACATAACTGGCAAAATGTGGGTGTACTCCTCTGCATAACCCTTCGGGAAAAACAGCCGTGATGGTGTTATATAGGTACTGTTAATGATGAACATCTGTTCCGATCTTCACCATAATATGTGGCAAACATGTCTCAACCTGTATTTTTAGGGTTCCGTAGTAAACAAGGAAACCTTATAGTTTCGCCATGTCCGTCCGTCTATCCGCGGTTTAGCTCAGAGACGGTTAGTACTAGAAAGCTGTAATTTGGCATTGGTATACATATTAATCATGCTGACAGAGTGGTAAAATAATATCATGAAAAATATATATTTTTGTGTACCTCCCCTACAAGTAAAGTGGGGATGTTTTTTTTTTCTCGTCTATCCCATGGTGTGGGGTGTCGTTGAAAGGGTCGATCAAAAATATTGTGGGTGTGTGAAAATCATTTTCAATTAGGGAATCCGTTTGCGAAATATTAAGCTTTAAAGTGCAAATTTTTGTTAGAGTCAAGTGTGTCCACACTGACTACTTGGTTTTTGTGAAAAAAATCACAGCAGTAGTATATATAACGAAGTTAAAAGGAAAACTATCACAGCTAAGTAGGCTTTACAGGTTTACGAGTAATAATCGACCAACTTAAATTTGCAGTTTGAAAAACATAATCTCCAATACATTCCGTATGGGAGAAAATGTTTTTTAACTACAATGTAAAATTTGTTCTTGGGATAAATTCATCCAAACTACGGAACCGTTCATTGTGCGTGGTCCGACACGCAATTGCCGATTTTTTTTAAATGTGCACGCTTTTATTCTCGTATGTGTACACATGTTTGAGCAAATAAATATATCTTATCTTATCTCACTTAAAGCTTTGTGCAGACCAGCGCGACTTGTCGCGCGACGCGACACCGGTTATTGTTATACCGTCAAGTTTTCTTAGAAATTGTATTGTTTGAGTCGCGTCGCGCTGGTCTGCACGAAGCTTTAGAAAATACTGGATCATTTTTCGTATTGGAAATTTTAATTTTTGGACATTTTTGTATTGGTAATTTCTATTATTGGACATTTTTATTTTTGGACATTTTTCGTATTGGGCGTTTAGAATTTATGACATTATTATAGTAACCCAAAAATAACCTTCAACCCACCAGCTGACATAAAAACAAACAAAAGGAACAAACAGTGGTTCAGTAGCAAGGCGTGCGATTAAATTAGCGTAAGGTCGCGAACACACAAGTGGGGTCGCGGGTCGCGGTCGTACGATGTCGGCTCATACTTAGCTAGGTACCACAAAAGAGCGAATCGCAGTAGGCTTGTGCTGTTATTATTTTATTATCTATTTTTTTGCTAGGTTATATTCTTTATCCTTTAGTTAGAGCTGCAACTTTTCTTGACGTGTAAAAACTCGCTCCAATTTCAACTAAGAAGGATTATTCATCTAAGTGTGAAATTGTTTTGGAATATAAATAAGTAATTTTTGTGTTTTGTTTTACTTGGGAAAAGGCTAGGCAGATAATGATGGTCGTTAATACTTTTTGTTTTTTTTATTTTGTGAAGGCCGATCAAGTTGGCTTCGGTTTCGTACGAGATAATGGTTTTTCGTAGAAATTATTTTGTCTTTACACTCTATGTGGTTTTAAAACGTGTCCAGTCGTGTCTTCGTCGATTTTACCTCATTTCAAATGCTAATCTCAGGCAGTATTAGTTGCGACGTGTTTTTAGAGTGGTTATAAGCTTTTTAGTTTGAATGGATCTGACCTTCTGTCCACATTTATTTTAAGTAACCGATGTGTTCAAACAGCTCCAGTTCTGACCTTAGCAAATTAATGTTATATGTGGCTCTAGCGAGTGGCGAATACCATACGCACTCTTAATTTTATCCCAGACGTAGTCTTAGCCGATGTGTGGGAACAACATGTGGTTGAAATGAGGGTAGCAGTAATGTTAAAAAGGTTATTTTATGCAGATATGGAAATAACCAAAATTATTAAATTAAAATCTTTTATTTCGGACCCATAAGTATAGACCATTTGGTTAGTATACACACGACTTAGAAACTAGTGTTAGTAGTACCAGAAAAACAACAAAAACGATTAATTAAAGACAGCTGCTTAGAGATTTTAATTGCGAATGAAATTGTTCAAGTTCAAGTCCTGTACCCTAATTACGTAAAACACGATCAATCAGAATCTGAATCGTTTTGAAACAGATTGCTAATCCATTCAAAATCTGCTCGACAACGTAAATAATGCAATGAATGTTGATGAACTATCAAAATGAAACTACGAAAATGTGTTGCGTAATTAGAAAGCTGTTCGCGCAACAGATGTAATATTGCAATGTTTCACCAGTTTTCCGTTCTTTGGAATCCAGTTAATGTATCCGCGGTTCCACAACTTATTCGTCAATTAAAAGCACAATTTAACGACTATTCACTACTCTTCCGTTAGACCTGGGTACTGGTTTAGTTAGCATTTCTCTTATACTTACTGGAATCCAACAAACATTCTTCTGGGTACTTATCGTTTTTCTCAGTACGAAGTCAGTAAAATCCGCTACAAGAAGGAAATATAACCACAAGTATTTTAATATCATTAGCAATCTTGCTCACTTATGTCACAACGTTTTCCATTATCGGAAAACATGGAAAGGTTAACGACCGTAAAACGTTCTGGGATTTAAGATGGCGCCCACGAGATCGGCGCCAAAAACGCCTACGATCAAAATGGCGGCCCTAATGTATGTATGTTAGATGGGATTCTAACTAAAAAACCTTTACGATAGCACCCATTTTTCGTACAGGTAGATATGAAAAGTAATAGATTTCCATAAATCATAGGAATTTTGGAGGTTGATTTAACAGGGTTTGCAAATGGTGCAAATAATGTAGAAGATCCATATCCCGAGCCTTTGTGAAAGGAAATGTAATATAGTGTTCCTGATAAGGGTTCCTATAAATCATTTTTGTTGAACTATAAGATAGTGGATTATCATAAGTGTTCGTCGGAACCGAATAGTTATTAATAAATAATCAGATTAAATCTGTCCACTGCAGGGCCAATTTAAGCTCCCAGCGAAGTAATATAAATTAATAAATCGTAAATAATAAGCGTAAGTAATAATAATCGTCGAATATTAGCAAATTGTTTTTTATGATACTGTCCGTAAATACCTGAAAGAGAGGTAACATCAGAATAAAACTTTAGAACAAAATCAATCTGAATTTCACTAAGAGTTTAGTTACAGATGTTTACAGGTAACAGTGATTGTAGCAGTTTTGAAGGTTAAACAAAGCGACTTTCAGGTACGAAGAAAGGTGTTTCCGAGTAGTTGTAAAGAGGATAATCCAACTTCATTTGTATACAGACTTGAGGATTTAACCCTTTGTCATGTACCTTAGTTTCAAGGGTCATTAATTAATTCGAGTTGCAAACTTAGGGTAACAAGTGTAGGGTGCTAGAAACTTTAAATGTTCTTTAGTTTTGTAGTAGTTGGGGAGATGTACATGTTTATTAAGTACGTTTAATACACATGTTCTTTCGGGAAGTGCTTAGCAAGTCTAGATAAACAATGAACTTCAGGACCTTTAACTATCCTTGGATTAAGCATAATCACCCTATATAATGTTCCCACTGCTGGGACACAGGCCTCCTCTCTGTGAGAGGGAGTGGGCCGAAATCCACCACGCGGACCCAGTGCGTGTTGATGGATGCCACATGTCTTCGAATTTTAGTTCTAGGATATGCCCGTCCCGATGTTTTCCTTAACCGTTTTGAAAGCAGTGGTAATGAAATAATTTACTCAAAGTAAAACGCCTGTCTGGACCTACGACTTACAAGTCGTAATTCGCGGTAGTTACCACTGGGCCGCCACCGTTCTCCCCGGATTAAAAAAGACGCAAATTGAAATAATAATTGTCTAATTACAAGTGTGTATCCCTTGTAATGGACAGAAAATAAACAAAACAAAGATCTCAATGTTTGTTCATCTTTCTCTTTCATATTGTGAGCAACATGAGCTGTGCAGGCGGCCTCGTGACGTCATGCAGGGAAGAATAGGCCGCGGTGTGCGCCTGCGACCCGGCAGTTCACCCCCCTCTCTATGAGTGACGGACATGCTCTATACGATTTGTAGCATTTGTGATTATACGTGCTGATTTAAGTATAAAACCTATTTCATTGATAACAATACATTTTACATACAACTTCGCATCATTATCCTCTAGCTCTAAACTATAGCTACATTTGCTTTGAAAAATTAAACTTCCATTATGAGGAAACAAAAGAGGAACTCGCACTCACACAAAACTAGATTGCTTGTAAAGCTACTGTTTCTTAGAAGTACGCTGGCCGCCTTATAACGGCCGCAGTGACAGCTGTCATGAAAATGATGGCAGCGGCAAAGATTTAAATCGTTAGATTTGCCCTACCGCGTCAAAAGATAGTCGCGTTTCTGTTTCGTTTTGACATCTCTGACATACAATAACGCAGTGACTTGACTGTCATGGAAACGCTATTTATAATTGTGTGATATCATTGTTCTTAGTACGACACACAGTTTTATAATCAAGTCTGTTAAAAAACATTCGTATATTTATTTCTATGTTCTATGTTCTATGTTGTGGGGTTTGGTTTCCGCACTTAGTCCTACAGTGGACCATTGTGCGTGGGCCATAGCGGCCGATTGGTGGTTACTCCAACCAGCCCACCTCCCTCCAGAAGTTTATCAAGTCTCCTGGCCTGTTCAGAACATCTGTGAACGATCTGGGTGTCCCGAGGGTCTGTGCTCTAATCTGGGTGACGCCTGTGCATTCAAAAAGCACGTGCGTGACGGTCTCCTCAGCCTCCATGCACGCCCTGCACAGAGGACTGTCCGTTATGCCTATTGTGTGAAAGTGTTTGTTCAGCGAGCAGTGGCCCGTGATGGTACCCGTCACCAGGCGCAGGCCGTTCCTATCCAGGCGTAGTAAACGCCGGGCTAGCCTGGTATCCAAGGATGGCATGGCTTCCTTGGACTGCCTGCAGCCCGGTGTCGAGGTCCACCAGTGCTCGGCTTGAGTGTGGGTGAACTCCTGTAGCCACCTGCGTATCTGGTTGAAGGGAATGGGTACGATGGGCTCGGGTCCACAGACTGCCGTGCTGGATCCTCGTCTGGCAAGCTCGTCAGCTGCATCGTTACCCAGCGAACCGCTGTGTCCTTTTATCCATTGCAGTGTCACCGTGTTGCGGCGTATATTTATTTTTAAAACGTTCGTAATAAAGGATTGCGAATAAAACCGAACCATATAAAAAACACGATCTATTTTTGAACACATATATTAAAGAATAACAACGCATCACGTTCATATATGAACAACGGAAAGCAATCAACCGTTGTCGCTGAGCTAATAAAGAGGAGGTATGTAATATAAACAGGAAAGAGCCTGTGATTAGAACATTACGTATACATATAGACGTTGATCTTGGATCACAGAAATGACGTAGATATGTCATAGATACGGCAATTGTACTCGCAACATGTTCAAAATGTACCTACATATGCACTCAATACTGTCAATGTGTTATTTTAGTCTGTAATGAAAGCGTTTTCTTATCACCTTCATCGACAGCATTTTTTGTTTTCTTACAGGGCAAAAGGCTCTTTCCTCTTACGCCACTTTTAACTGAGTTGTGTTATAGTCTGTCATATTCTTATAACTGAACTGACAGGGTGATGACAGTTGACACAACAAATTCGCAATTAACAAAAAATCTGCCTAACATGTAGGTATATAACAAAAAGTGCCTCAACACTACGAGTACACATATCGCCACTGTTTCTATAATCCGTTCGCAGGCTTGGACTATACTGGGTTGAAATATACGGGCTGGTGGGCAAAGTCTGTTATTATGGCGCTGTGGCATCATTTGTCATCCGATTGGTCGGCTCTCGTATCGCGAGCTTACTAATTACAGCTGTCGGGTAATGTATGGACACATCCATAAAGGGATAACTGATATTATCTTGTTGTTTTTGACGTATTTATGTGTGTTTTCTTTTGTTTTCGTTACTGAACCCTTGATTTTCATTCAATACATAAAAGCTGCTAAAGAAAACAAACCAAGACACGCCACCGCAATTTTTCTTTACGATCAAAGGACCTACTAATATAGTATTAAAATAATAACGAAAACACTCTCTTCATTACCTTAACAAGGTTAGGCGAGTAAAAAGAAAATACATTTCAAAAACAACACACAGACCAAAAATGTGACACAATTTCTGACGAAGCGACTTCAAATCTGGCAAAAAGACCTACACTATGTACCTATGTATCTTTTTGCCAGATTTGAAGTCGCTACGTCAGAAATTGTGTTCACAAGGTCGAAATATCCAAACGAAAATGTAAAATTTCTTGAAAATTATTAAAATTTCGAAATTTTCTGAATTGTTGAGAATATCCCAACTTATTTTTTTTTAAATTAATGATGGCCACCTCCGCTTAATCCCATTTGCATTTGGACCACTATGTTAGACACAGCCTGTATAATTTCGCAAGGTTTCTGACACTTGTCTGATCAGAGAACAAAGCTGTTAACATAAACAATTTTAATAAAACCTCACCACGGTCTTTCTTTCATGTCAATAGCATTTTGTATGGTAACCAGGGAAAAATATGCTGAGAATCTCAAGCAGATTCCGTTTTTTATGCGAATTATTCCGAACTGATGAGGTCACCGGGTATTATTCTAATTCGCCTCATTTACACTCTTTTTATAAAAAGTTCTGAAGCTGCTTGAAGTGTAAGACAAACAGTGAAACTCACTGAATAAAATAATGCGAGTGGGACAAATTGATCTTTCAGGAGCTTGTCGATACTTTTGAAAAATTCATGAGCTGAGTTTGCATGTATTAATTCACAATAATAATTGTATAATTGCCTTTGATAAACAATAAACGCCCTAAACTCACATTTGAATTTTAAAGCCAGAGAATTAGGTTGGTATTGGAAGAATTTGACATTTTTACAAACTAATTCCGACTCGACATCTACGCAGATAATTATGATTGATGATTATGACATGATGATGATGATATGACGATTATGATTATCAAAGAAAGAAAAAGTATTTATTGAGACTCGCACAGGAAATCACAAATTAAAAAACATAAATAAAAATTATATAAACAGTATAAACCAAAGTAAAATTAAAATAAAAACAGAAAGTTCTGTACGAGGCCAAAAGGCTCCTATCTCAGCATAATGGTGAGACATTTAAAAATAAATGTCGCAGTGCTGATATTCTGATAAGGCCCGCAGTAACGGCACAGATACAGAAATAAATACTAAATAAAATAAAATAAAAACAAAATAGGTGTGTGAAGTACATTAAAAAGTTAAATATACGAATTCCGCGTGTCTGCACCCGACATAACATCATTTACTTGTCTATGCCTTTAGTGTTTGTGGTACTCTATGGCATCGTAGGATGCTGCGGAAATCTACTCTCTTTCGTTTATTTATGTTATCATAGCTATTTATGTATGAGTGTAATGTTCATTTTATTCTAAATGAACTCAACACATTCTATCGGGTGTAAAAAGACACTTTCCGAAGCCGAAAGCCACATATTCTACCCATTATTTGCATCATTTTTTTCCACTACACCATACCTGGGAATCCACTGGTTCTGGAGATATTGAAGGTCAAAGTCGCATTTTTTTTTTTTACTTTTTCACGAAAATGAATTCTATGCGATAATACGAAACTTTTTTCCAAACAAACATTACCTGAATTTTAGATTTATATTAACAGATTACGCATTTGAAGTTACAAAAACGCAATGAACAACAAGTACCTACCTACGTAGCGTAGGGGCGGAGCTTAACTAACACTGAATCCGTTCATTCAAGCGTGGGTTCGCGTTACATTGCGCGCAATAAAAACTTGTTTTTTTTTATAAAAAAAAAAAAATTACGGTTCCCAGCAATAATTTTTGCGCTTTAAAAACTACTTAGCTATACGTACAGTATGCGTAGTTTACGGCTTTGTGATGTGTCTTTTTACACCCTGTATATGACATAGGACCAGATAAACATAAATGACATTTAAATGTTTCCCTACCAACCGTCCTGAAAAACGAAACGCAAAAAATCGTAGCACGAAAAAGTAGTTTAAATTGGACTGTTAAAACTGCAGCGGAATCCGAAGTTCAATTAACTAGTGTCCACTACGTGACATCGATGTTCAGGAGTGAGAGGAACCAATTTAAACATCTTTTTTTTCTTTTTAATAATAGTACGGGATATACTTATTGGATTATGAACCCACGGTCCACTTTATCCATTCCACACTAAAATGAGCAAATAAACTTTTCCTAGTTTAAAAGAATAGTCAGCAATTTCATCGCTATTCTATTAGAACCAGCTGAAATGCAACTAGTAAAGATAAGTCATCACACCGCACAGACTTCATTCACTCTTCCTTCTTCGTTCAGTCTCTCTCTGTGGAATGCGCTCCCCAAGAAATCAGGATGGCAACCAACCGTAAAATTCGCGAGCTCAGTTATTTATTTATTTAAACTTTTCACACTCACAAAAGTACAAAGGCGGACTTAATGCCTTAGGCGTTCTCTACCAGTCAATCAAGGGTGGTGAAGAGATTACATGGCAGGTGCTCTATTTGAGAGGAACAAAGGAAAAATTAAAAAAATACATTCTAATGCATTATACCTAAAATAGGTATAACAATACATAAATATATTCCACATTCGTAAGAAGCTGGCAGTATCGTCACAACGGTAATGTTTTCCCGTTGTTTGTCTTATTTGTTTTAGTATATTCGTGTATTTATGTATATTTATATATAATTAGGCGTATATATTATATTTATAGTTGTAATAAGTATATATGTATGAGGAGCTCGTGGCTAAGTAATAACAGCCGCATGGGTCGATCCATCAGGTTAAGCTACGCTTGCCGGGGTTGGTCCGTGGATGGGTGACCATCTTTACATACCGAGAGTCCTCCGTGTCCCGGCTGTCATTCGTGGATATTTGACAGTCGTTAAGAGTCGTCAGAAGCCCGAAAGTCTGACACCAGTCTTATCACGGGGTATCGTATTACCCAGTTACTGAGTTGTAGAGGTCAGATAGGCAGTCGCTCCAAGTAAAGGTATTCAGCTGCATCCGGTTAGACTGGAAGCCGACCCCAACATAGTTTGGAAAAGGCTAGGCAGATTGAATAGGTATATATGTATCTTTATATTTAAATAATGTTTTATGCCTCAATTTTACGTACTTTAGGTGCAAGTACGAAAAATCGAGGAATAAAACACTGTTTGTCTCTGCATCACCCAAAGGTTGACTGGTAGAAGATGGCTATGGCATTAAGTCCGCCTCTGTATATTTCTGGGCTTGAAGTATTAAATAAATAAATAAATAAGTTATCGTTATATCGTTACTGAAAACTTATAAATTACATACATACTGAAGGTACGTACTACTGTCAGCAAAGATCACGCCGAGTCTACTTCAAATAATCTTACCTGTAACAAAAATAAAAATACAATATTAGTTAAAAAAGCTAAACATTTTGCGATACAAATCCTGACAAAGAAATAAAAGTACCTTCGGATGGAAGGACCAACGACCGAAATCAAATCAAACGATTTCAATTGTCGGTCCTTCAGTCCTAATTAACCAGATCTATAAATAACTCTCCCTGAGGCCATACAGGACCAGCAACCTAATTACGTCACACACGATCAATCACAATCTATTCAATTTTGACAGTTCAAAAACATTCATTGCGTTATTTAAGTTGTTGAGCAGACAAATTTTTCGAACGAATGAAGCAATGGATTAGCAAATCCATCAAAATGATTCAGATTGTCATTGATCATGGTGTTACGCAATTAGGGCGCAGAGTTGAGCACAATGGAAACTGTAGGAGGCCTATTCCAAAAGGCTCAACGAGCTGCGGGACATACTATGCTTTGCTTTTGGCCCAAATACTTCTTGCTAACAAACGATGTACCCAAAGTTCGGAAATAAACGGCTCATTATTATTATATTAATACGTGAAGCAAAAACTTTGTACCCCTTTTTACGAAAATTACGCGAACGGAGGATTATGAAATTTGGCACAGTTAAAGTTTATATGGAGAAGGAGTGCAGAAAGCTAATATTTTTATATAATAAACATTAGAAATAAATTAAATAAATTTAAAAAAACATTACACACGCTACCATGCGTTTGACACAAGATGGCTACCTTAGAATCATGACATTTAAATGAATTATGGTAGAATTTCGACCTATGGGCGACCACTAGTTATTATAAATAGGTGCGCCCCGCGGTTTCACCCGCATAAGTCTCGATGCCGTGGGAATATCGGGATAGGACATAGGACACTTTTGTCCTACTATGCCCTAAGGTCATGGTCTCCCATGTGCCAATTTCATCCAAATCCATTCAGCCGTTTCAGCGTGAACAAACAAACAAACTCACTTTCGCATTTATAATATTAGTTATTACAACTCTCAGCTCCGTCTGTATTTCTTTGTATCAACAACAATCCACTAAAGGGAACGAACGAGGAACTCTCGTTTACAGAAGACTAATTATTTTAGTCCGCTCGCCTGTCTCGAGCACTCATTGGCTTCGCTTTTGTTAATCGTACAGTACTCACAGCCAATTAAATGATACTCGCTTTGTTTGTCTGTGGTTATTGAATCGGAACATTCTGTTAGACATCAATATGTCTGTTAAGACCTACAGGTCTTCAACCGATACTGAAAAAAAAAAAAAAAACGATAATCCAGCAATATCAAGTTTAACCATAGACTACAGTCTATGGTTAAACTTGATATTGCTGGATTATCGATTTTTATTCACTTCCTTTTCCTGTTTGAAAACATTTGGTAGTATTTTAGAGGTATGAGGAACAGCGGGTGTAAAGTTCACTCATACTGGTTAGAAAAGGGAGGATCCTCCGACCAGACGGGTGTCGTGTCTGGCGGGCAACTGCCCAGCGATTGATGTCAGATAGTCTTATATGTATATGTCGTTCTCGCGGTAAACTCTAATTGCGCGATGCAGGATTTGTGTGACGTCAGGTCTTTGATGCGTAGTTCGCATGTGTCGATGTAGATGCCGCGACAGTATTAACATTAGTTGGTTACACCTTCTGTCAACGAAGGCACAGTAAAAATTAGTACATCCCGATTCAAACTTAATGGCGGCTCGGAACATGAGGCGAGTCGCTGCGCAGTAACGAATTCATGGGTCAACGAGGGTGAGGGGTGGAGTACTGCGCAGCCAGTAACGCATTTCCGAGCCGCCATTAAGTTTGAATCGAACTGTACAGTATTCTATCTTCATAAAAAACGGCCGATACGACGCGCTTCGAAATCTAAGTGTGCAGCAGTACGCAACAGTATCGAGTGCGCGGAAGTTTCGCAAGGACGCGTAAGGTTTATCTACCGAGCGGCTGTAGGTAATTATTTCACGGTCACTGCTGAGATATAATACTGCTACCTATTTATTCTGTGACGAAAGGAAGGTGTGATGTTCAAAATACAACAAATGTTTAGTGTGTACACTTTGTGCCCGATAAATAAACCCATTCCACATCAGCCAAGTTTAACCACAATCCAAAAGAAATCATATACCTGAATAATGTTATCCAGTTTAAAGCTATTTTATTGGCCATTAATCTAAATAACTGATAAACTAGTGACGATGAAGAAACTACAGGAAATTGAGAAGATCGTTGATAACAAGACCTTGTGCCCGCTGTTCTTAGAGCGAAACGTAACCATAACGTAAATTTGCTAGTTTATGTAAACAAATATGATACAAAGGCTGATGACGATGCATCGATCAGACTACACCGGTAACGGTTTAATCGGATGAGTGCTCTGCGAAGGAAATTGTGCAATTCGGTAAGCACATCTCTAGGGATTTGGATGTGATTAAATTCGAACCAAGATTTTTTATCAAAATGTAATCAAGTCTATCTACTCCAAGATTAACTAGATTCAATTGTGTAAGCCTTATTTCTTTACGGAATTTCGTAATTCAGAATTCCCCGGGAATTTCGGACACCGTCGAATTCGAAATTCAAAGGCGTAATCAGTTGCTACAATAATGTAAAACCGGGAGAGGGCCCTTTCTAATATTTTCAGGAGCATCTAAAGGAAATCGCCTTAGGGAATCATTTGCGACATTTATATACAGAAATTGGTAAGGTAAATCTAAAAAAAATATCCTGAGGTTTTTCTCTATACAGGTTGGAGGTATAATCAAATTTTAATCTCTTGGTCGGTGGGTAGTTAAGATACCATCGGTAATCTTAACGATCTCATTACAGCATAAGTGTTTGCATAAAAATTCGGTTTGGGGAATAAAAATATGCGGGTCTCGGTTATTTTGCTGGCTTCAGCTCGGAAAAATTTTTCGTTAATAAAATTAATTCTTGGTTTTAGGTCTGAGCTTTGATATTTAAGTACCTATATAATTTATATTTTTTACTTTCAGCCTTATGGTTGCTAATTGGTAGCGACGCTCATTTCAAGGGCTGTGCAAACAATTTTTCCAACTGCACAGTTTTGTTCCCTCTAAGAACCAATAAAAAACCGTTTTGTCGTTCTTCCAAGTTAACATCAATTTTTACTCAACCCCCTTGAAATGGGTATTATTAAATATAGTTTTATCGCATGCCTTCACAATTCTGGTGCGAACAGTAAATCACGTCTTTGCATAGAAATTGAGTTAATAGTCACTAGCGATAGCTTAATGGGTTCTTCCATTCATAAATCACAATAGAACTTCTCATAACTCATGAAAAATAACTATTTCCATATAATAAAAAAAATATTGTTGATATTTTATTTACCTGGATATGGAAGTGATTACTTTTTATACTAGGTATAAAAATTGCTTTTCACACTGTTGTATGTTGCCCCGTTATTTTTAAGTACTGTACACCACTTTTTATCTGGTAAAATAATTTTGCAACATTAATAATAATTGCAGTACGTGCAGATGCACTAACACAAACCTACCAAAGCTTTTGACGAACCTTTACAGTGAACTTCCGTTAAGTTTAATATTCTCGGAAGCTACGGGTATGTTGCTAGTATGAATAGCTTCATACAATCCAAATACACACGCGCTGCTCAAAATCGTACCTGGCGTGTATCTGTTGAAACGTCGACACATAGTGGGTCGTTACTCTGAACGGCAGTGTACACCGAATGTGAAGGGACAATTTCTGAAACTCTACACTTCCTAAAACCAACCGTCTGTCAATGAGAGAAGGTATAATTTTGGTTGGTGTAATGTTTTGTGTATCTGATGAGGGCTAGTGTAGTAAAATGACTTTCGTGTTACGTTTGCTCGAATAAAATTAAATGGTGTTGTTTTTTTGGTTACGTCACATTGAATTGATTTGCATATTTTTATTTTGTTTTGAATGGAACTAAAAGAGAATTATTATTTAAGAATACATACATACACGCAATCTACCTATGGGGTAGGCAGAAACTACAGAATGCCACCTGCTTCGATCGTTACATACTCTTTTTGCTTCGTTTACGTTGATAAATCTCGTGATACAATAATTTCAGTGTACGTCCTTCTAGGGCCCCCGTCCCATTGTCGGAGTTATTTAAAGTTCATACAAATTGAAAGTAATGGATGACTGCAGTATCTGAAGTGAATAGCGATCATTCATTCAACGAGTCGTATCCAAATTGATGGATTGGTGTTTGTGATCAGTGCAAAGTGCAACGTAGGTACATAAGAATTTCCTTTTTTACCAGCCGTAACAATTTTCCACAAATCTACTTATACTTTAGGAAACCCATTATTTTATCTGACTACTTTTAGTTTAAATATAATGACACCACTGCTCTAAAGATAAAGTAGTGTAGTATGTAACGCTGATTTCATAGGTGGGGCCTATGAAATCAGCGTTTTGTATGGAGAATTTTAAAGAAGTTGCATTTTTCATACTAATGTTTTCTTAATTTATACAACAACCATGAACTCTAATGTTTTAAAACTTTTATGCACTAATATTTAAAAACTAAGATAACGTAATATGCCACTTAGATTAAGCGACAAAAATAAGTTTTAGCTAAGTTAAAACAAATAGTGGTCATTTCTGCTAACAAAATGAGGAGTCATTTTTAAGGTATTTTTTATGTTTAGAAACCTATAAGTAATAAGGTTTTTTTTTACTATTGGTAGTTGTCTATGATGGTCATTATTCGATATAATACCAAGCAATTGATGAATATTTTAGTGACAAGGTTCTCTATTTGTGAGAAAAAAAAAACATTCGCCTATTTCATAGGTAGGAACCCAATATTTATAGTGTGGTATCACATTTGAAGTAGGTTATGATCTTCTTTCATTTGTAATAATATCTAATCTTAAGTTTCATAACAGACCAGGTACTGCATTTGGGGAGTGGGAGCTTCCACTCCCCAAATGCGTTTAATTAATGCGTTTTGCGATAAAGCAAAAAATACGTGTCTAATATGTTTTTATTATCTGACTGACGGACTAAATAGTTTTGTTACCCCCAGTTAACATCCCTATTGAATGGACCACACAGTGAAGATAATATATATTTTACCTAAAGTATCTTTAAAAGCGCTATAATATCTTTGATTTGTGTGATGAGCTTTATACTACTACACGCATGTGGGCAAACTATAGCTATACCAGTAACTTTACCTAATAAACGAACATCGAACAAAAGTTGGTATAAGTTAAGCCTTACACGGGATGTTCCTGTTCCTATTCTGTCCTCATTAATCACAACGAAACTTACGAAAATCTGTTATTAAACTCGCGAAAGTTCCTCTTATATCCTCTCCACAATATCTAGCCAAGAGCTAATTAAAGATTTGCTAAAACCAGCTCATTTTGATAATAAAATTTTCGCCTACGACAGCACTTTGAATATTCATCTAACGTACTTGTAACGCGACTACGTATACTGAATAATTAAATAAATACTCCACACAGCTTATGAAATTATAAATGTAATTAATTTATTTTAATTTATTTTCTAGCCGTTATTTAAATACTTGGAGTATCTGGTTGTAATGAAATAATCTAACAAACTTTATAACGGGACTTAATATTGTTTATGACGTAACAAATTTTACTTTTATAAAACCTCACTGGATGATGTAGAACTGTAGAATATCCGTTTCAATATGTATTTATTTATTAATACTTCAAGCACACAAATCTACAGAGGCGGACTTAATGCCATAGGCATTTTTTACCAGTCAATCTTTGGGTGATGGAGAGACAAACAGTGGTAGGTGCAATTACGAAATATTATGGAATAAAAAAAATATATTACATATATTTTTTTTATTTTTATTTATGTACAAATTCGATAATTATTTCCTAATCTTTCAAAAACACGACCAAGTTATGTAAGCAATCATTCAATTTATTTAATTCACAATTATTCAATTACAAGACATTGTTACTTGATTAATTCGTAAAAGCTTGCTAGATTACCGAAACAAACAAATTAATATTGAACTCGTAACAAAACAGTACTTTCATATTTTTTCGGAATAAATTAGCAATACCAAACTTAAATGCCAATTTAATCTTAACCCTCAAAAAGCCGCTGGATTATTGGAACACCAAAAGCTACACCATGAATTAATTGAAAGGGGTAAATTTGTTGCCAATTTCCTTATTATTTCAAAGAAGCGAGCAAATTCTGATGTTGAGTAAGACGTTAAGATTAATAAAAACTTGATTATTTTTTAATTGCGAACGAGACTACTGAATTATTAAACAATTCAGAATACGAGTTCGTGTTCGTTCGTTCGTGTGAATTCTGGATTACCTACTTAGGTATAAAAATGATAAAAATTTCGGTGACAAAACTGGGTATTTACGACTAGTCTAACAATTAAAAAAACTTTAGTCCTAAAGAACTACCAGAATTCGGAAGTAAAACTACGGCTGATGCCGAAGTTAATAATACAATATTGTACTACACAGTGATTTTGAGAGGTTGCCCGACCTGTCCTGGATTGACTGGTACAACGCTCTTTCGCTCAGGGTTTATAGACGTACGTAGAATAATAAGTAGCTAAAATGTTCTGTTTTTCTTTTACTCTAAGATCAGGAAGTGAAGACGTAGAAACTATATAGATATACACTGCAGCTTCTTGTACAAGAATATATCACAATTTTTTCACAATTTTTATCCTGCACAAACAAGTCGGCCATTTTAGCACTAAACACTGCGGCAAAGAACCTAAAAGTAACCTCTAAATTAAATAGAATAAATTATTTTGTTAGATAAAAGGCTATATTCGACAAAAAGTTCTATAAAAACAAAATTTAACATCCAACACGGAAGTAGAGGGTTAAATTACTAGGCAGGAAGTGCGTACGGAGCCCCCCTTCCCCCTTTTCAGTTTCCGCATTGCGTCTCGTTTCAACATAATGTTAGTTATCTGAAGTGAGCGTTTTAGTAGTTAATTATACGAGTGAAGATAGTGTTCTTAGAAAACGTTATTTGAGAATGCTTTTAGTTTAATTTGATTTTAAGTACAGATTAAATTATGGTTGGAAAACATAGGTTTACTTATTGGCTCTATATCTCTAGAATATTAAACATTTAATGACATCAAAGAGAGTATTCTGTAAATAGTAATACTTTCAGAACACTCATAAACAACAGCTTATCACTTCCTATATGCGTGCAGTATCTATATTTATTCATGTAAATAAACATACATTGTATCAAAAATGTTGTACCCCTTTTTACGAAAATTACGCGGACTGAGGAGCATGAAATTTGGCCCAGTTAAAGTTTATATGGAGAAGGAGTGCAGAAAGCTAATATTTTTTATATAATCTGCATTAGAAATAAATCAAAGTAATTTTAAAAAAATGCATGCGTTTGACACACACTCACTCTTTTGTTTATGGTTAAAGATGGCTGATGACCTTAGAATAATGACATGGCAGCATGGAAGCAGTATGTGCTATACATGGAATTATTATGAAATAACCTAAACTATTCGATCACACTTAAAATTTAAATTAATTATGGTCGTATTTCGATCACTGAGCGACCACTAAAGTCACTATTCGTGTCTGAATGTGTGACCGCTTAGATCTTCTAATCTACACGATGGATTTTGATGTGTTTGGCAACATCATTTAGAGCATTTATTCCGGTAGGTTTATGTGTATAATAATTTAGATATAATATGTGCGGTCTAACGCAGATAGCACACAAAACCACGATGTTATGACATGTCGCCATTGAACCCGTGCGACGCAGGAGCGGGTAGCTAGTATAATAGATAAATGTACGCGATAATTATGCATTCATCGATTAGAAACAAAGTATGAACTTCACTAGTTCAACGTATCGCCAAGGGCAATCGATTCGAATCGGTTTGAAGGCCATTATCGCAATTTATAGCCTTTGCAAACGCACCATGTGGAGTTTCTTTTTGTAAGTTACATCCTGAAACACCCCCATGGGTTTAAGCTATCAAGGTTATTGAAAAAATAGACGCCCTTGGCTGTTGTCATAACAATTATTTTGTGCTACTATTTGCAGTAAGTAAAATATACAAGACATGTAGTATTAGGCCGTTTTGCGTGGATGTGACACATATTTTCCCTCAACTTGCTTCTTTTTTATTTGTGTCATGTTTACGAGAGTCGCGAGCCGACTTCCGGCCACCGTAGGCGCGGGCTTGCGGACGACGGTGAGCAATGGGTAGCTCGCCGTCCGATAGGGACCAGGCCAGGGTCAACGGCGCGTTGTGTTCCACGCGCGCCTCAAAGAGATGTCAGCACCAACTGACGGGGTCCGGAAGGGCCAATGCCTGCCGGGGTTGCGAGTTTGTCCGAAAGGGATATTGCGACCTCGGCACACAGGCTGACACGCCCTCCCGCTCCGTCCAGAGCGGGAGAAGCTACTTGATAATTTCCCACCCTAAAAAAAAAAAAAAATATCGCAAATAAACGTATTTTCTTTCTTTCTTTGTAGGATTCAGTCTTTACCAGCCAACATAACATCATGCTTGTATTCTTCGAAGGGAAGGGCAAAGGCTCCACATCTCACCAGTTACAAAATTATTTAACAAAAAAAAACAGAGCCAGGAGATTTTCAAAACCATTTTTTCCTTCCCATGTCACACTTTTCACCCGAACCAATCATCAATTAAACGTATCACCTTACGGGTTTTCAATGAACCCTGTAGCCGAAACATACTCGTATGTGGCAAATCTTAATACCTACCCCATGTTTCAATTCTTCGTGCACATAGGTACCATCAAAGAAGTTCATATCTAACCAGTTTCAAAACAAAATCCCGTGAACACGATGACCACATCTGTTACCAGCCCGGTTCTATAGTCGCCGAGCGCTGCAAGCAAGAATATTCCTTACGGTGGTTAGATATGAACTTCTTCGATGGTACATGTTATTGTGCAATGTTTTCTTTCCTCGTTTATTTGCCCTCGGAATTCGGAAGTTAATTCGGAATTCATTAAAATAACGGACTTTGGATCGATGTTCGTTTGTTTGTTGTTTTTATACGCAGTTGTGTAATGTTTCAGTGAATTGTAAATGGATGAAATGTACCTAGTGGTAACAATGCATAAACTTAGACATGTATTTTGCATTTTAATCTGGCATTACTATATCGTGTTACCATGTAACTGGTTTATCGATCAATCCATCAGGTTAAGCTACACTTGCCGGGGTTGGTCAGAAGCCCGAAAGTCTGACACCAGACCAGATAGGCAGTCGCTCTATGTAAAATACTGGTATTCAAATGCGTCCGACTGAACCAAGACCAATCTGTCCGGTTAGACTGGAAGCCAAGGCGAGGATGATTGATTGATCTGGCATTATTAACAATAACTAGAAAAATATTAATTAAACGTTATACGTATCATGTTTTTAAAGCCCTCTTTGTGCTTATAACTAAAAAAACCATGCAACACTAGTTTTACCTCGTCGCGGCCATATTGGACATTTATATCAAACATTCAAATTCGTTCAGCCGTTATTTCTACGTGAACAACATCAAAACAAAAATATACACAAAATCTTCCAAATAAAAATCTTTATTTTTATTTTTTATATTAAAATTAGAAAGAAAGAAAGAAAAATCAGTTTATTCGTCACAGAAACACTTGCATAAAAAAAAAGATGATAAACTCGAGTAGAAAATAAGAAAATGAAACGCAATAGATTTAAATACAACGCAAAACAGAAATAGTCGGCAGCTGCTGGCACGTCATGACTGTGACTAGAAGGCTTCCACTCAGCATGACTACCCCACACCCACATCAATGGGTTAGGTTTTGTGATTTTACTATAGGTGGACCTCTGCTTTATTCTTCGGTGAAGACAGGCGTGATGTAATGTTATTTTTATAAAATTACTAAATAAAGAATATATTTACCAGCTTTATAAAAACAGCCCCTCACAAAGATGTCACTACGCACCCAACAAAGGGACAAGGACAACAAGTCATCGCATACGCATGCATCATTCAAGTTCCCATCAATATTATAAGGGTTGTCGCGGAAAGTTTGAAGGTTTCAGTTACAGTCACAAGGGAACTTAGAAAGACACTGTAGTAGGAATGCAAAACTTCGTTTAGGGTATGAATATAAGCAAACAATTGTGACTTATTTTTTCTTTTTCGTGTGGTTAGTGACTAACCTGGTGTCAGAGTTTTTTTGCCGCCCATAGGCCTCAGACTTGGCTTCACATGCCGTCGAGAAACATCTCTGAGGCATGCCGGTTTCCTCACGATGTTTTCCTTCACCGTTAATGAAGCAAGTGATAATTATGCAATTCGCACATGAATCTGAAAAGTCAGAGATGCCTTGGGTTCGGACTCGAGATCTATGACTTGGCAGTCCGACGGTCACACCACTAGGCTGTCACTCCTGTTGGTTAACTCAGTTTGCAACAATTGAGACATGAATGGCCACATTGTACACACTGACTATAGATTTTATGATTTCATTCATTGGATACATTTTATGGACATTTTGAATGTAGTTACTTGTAGATATAGGTAGGTAATAGAGATTCTTTTAGATCTCTGTGATATCTTTTATCGATTATCATAAAAAGAAATGATTCCATGTTACAAAAAACTTTTATGTTAGCTTGAAAAGCCCTGTGGTTGGGCCTTACTATTCGCGGCAAGATATTATATTATTTTTATAATAGAATATAACATTTAAAGTTAAGTAATTTACCTTTATGAAGGGATCCTTTGTAATGTGTTCACTCAAAGGGATTTGGGTAAGTTGGGTTTAGAAGCTAAATGTGAACACGTTTTTGGGTATTATTTTATTACTGTAAACTATGAAAAAAAGGGTTTTATTATTAAAAGGACAAGACGTGTACCTACTATTCAAATTATACATGTTAATGTAACCGAATTAATCTGCATTTTTTAAATTATAGGTAGGTACATGTATTTTTCGCCAGCAGTCTTCCATATTATTGAGATTTTCAAAAACCTAGAACTTCCTTGCAAGTGTTTAAAGTTTCGTACAGACTAGTGCGATGCCACAGCGCGACGCGACACCGGTTATTGTTATACCGTGAAGTTTACTTAGAAATTGTATTGGTCGAGTCGCGTCGCGACGTCGCGTCGCGCTAGTCTGCACGAGGCTTAACACTGCACAAAGTACAACGATTCACATAACATTTTGTATAATTTGTCCAACACGACTAACCTAAAACTAAAAAACCTAAAACTGTAAGTCACTTGGTAATGATTACGAAGCAGGCACATTCCTTTATTTAGTGTCTATAAAATGAAACAACGTGAACAAATCGTTCCCTTTTTCACGAACACGAAAATTTCTGATTTTGACAAAGTAATATTCCAAAACCTTTTTATACTCGTAGTAGTTCCAATATCTTTTGTAGTAAAAGTGGAACCAATTTTGTTTCCTTTGAAAATATGGAGCTTGGTAGAAATAAAAAGCTGTTTCGATTTAGAAGTAAACCAAATATTATGTTTTCTGCCACACAGCCTGCTGTGGCAGAAAGCATAATACTGCATTATTAAGAATATCAGTGATTTGATTTAAATTTAAAGGAATTTGAACTTTTTGAAAACCTTGGATGTTGGTTATTAGATTAAATTCGGGGTGAGAGCCTGGGCATCCGTCACACAAGGTATACTATTATGGACGCCAGTCTCTCACAACTAACATATTTATGCACTTCTGTGAACCTGTGAATTTACCCAAATATGAGACTTAGCTAGATCGATTTTTCGCCCCGTAACCCCTTATATTGCAACTTTCATCGAAATTGTTAGAGCCGTTTTTGAGAACGTGATTACAAATATATATATTGAAACAAATATTGCTCATTTAATATTATATGAAAGGTTAGTTGGAGAGGTTATCATAAATACATGCATCTCTAAATATCTACGAAGCAACTCGAGCATTACCGCACTTTCATATAAAGATCCAATTCCCAGCATCTGGTGCCTAAATAACATGATTTTATTTTAGACAAACCAATTTCAGTAGGAGTCTTGAGTATATCCGCATAATTCCGCATCCGTGACTGCAAACTAAGATCTGCCGCTGTGACGAACAGTGAAGTTAGTAGAATGTCAAACAGTTATGATGTTCTACACTATCTAAGTAGATTTACGTCCATACTCCAGTTATTTTAGCATTACACAAATAACGACAGTTACTGTGTAATGTTATTGAAATAACTGCATTTTAGAGATTTTTTTTAAAATTTTAATGGTAAGTAGATTACATTGCTTTGTATTTATCGTGAAATAACGGAGTTTAATAAGTGTTTAAATCGAAATAACGAAACGGTGATAAATGTTATAATGAATGGAGTACAGGGCCCATTATAATGTGGTATCTGTCTGAGTGTGCACTTTTTCAATTTTTAACGTGACGATATTATCGTTGACGCCCACTTCCACTTCCACGTCCATAAAATGTATGGAAATACGTGCACGTTATAACGTTATCGTGGACGGATATTTAAAAGCGTTTTCATAAATTTACAAAGTGTCCTCTGTGTTATCGTGATGCCGTGGACGTCAACGATAATATCGTCACGTTAGAAACTATAAAAGCGCATACTGGTTTAATAAAATGTTAGCTACTTCTAAATGGTTGAATTCTCTTTTTAGAAGCAATGATTCCTGAAGATAGCGCTGTTCGTGCGGCACAATAATGTACTGAACGGATTTAATTGAATACGTGCCGTCGATACGATAAAAGAAACAATGACTGTGGCTCTAAAACTGCAAACATTAAAGATAGAAATGTTGCTATTTTCAGAAGCAATGATTTCAGTAACGTTCGTATATCAACATTACTTTAATAGCGTAGGTACAATACGGCCAACGTAACTTGGCGGGTGAGAACTTCGTGCAGAAGGTTGCGCAATAACGTTTTTTAGGAACGTAATGGTGACATAAGGCGAGTGTGAGTGAGAGAACTTGCGCGAAAGTTCGTTGTGCCTATGTTCAGACCCGCCAAGTTAAGCTTCGTGCAGACCAGCGCGACGCGACGCCGCGAAAAAACGATTCGGAAAAAGACGACTTGTTGATATTGAGATTCTTAGTACCCTAAATAAGTAATCATTATGAATTCGTCCCAGAATTCCATGTCACGTATGTAGGTACCTACTAACCCCGCGTCCTATCTACAAGTGATCGTCGCGTGAATATACGATCGCTGGAACTTTTTGTTCGGTGAGCCTGAACGACTGGTCGCGCTGACAGAGACACTTTGAAATTCATTTATTTGCCAACAATGTAGGAAAGCAGGCTTTAAACAGCCGATTTGGCAGAATCATAATATGATAATATTATCATACTGATGGTCACTGTCACAAACTGACAATTCATAATATTATTTGCGTTCAACTCATATTACGCAAATCATCTGTTTCACAGTTTTATATTATAATGAAATAACATTTTAACTGTAGAAATAAAAAATACAATACTCATTTGATTAATAAAAACTGAAAAAAATTACTGTCTTCATTTTTTTTATGCGGTAATATTTAAACCAAATATGATTCTGTTATGAATTGAATTGAATATGATTCAGCTAAAATATGTGTCACCATAGAGGAATTGCTGGGAATGAATTGCTTTTAGAGGATTTACTTAATGTGGCCGTTTGAGGCAACCAGGTATAAGATGTTGTCATCACTAAGTGTTTCCGCTACATTCTACCTTACGGCATGCAAAGTCGAAAAACGAAAAAAACAATCATAAAAATCATGCAGTCGAGTCGTAACAACTAACGATATATTTTCATCTAAATTAAAAATTGATTATTAAGTAATTCTGATATAATATAAATTCTCATATTTGTCATTTATATTTTTTAATTGTTAAATATTTTTTTTACATTTATAAAGTCTTTTAGTTATACAAGTATAAGATTTTTGTAATAATAATGCAGTCAGCTTAGATTTAAATATTCATATAGGGTGTTCTCTAAAATTATGCGGATTTATTGTATATTATTGACATAATATTTTTCCCAAATAAGTACTGTTTTGTTTTGTTCGCTTTCCGGTTTTCCGAACCAAAAGTGTCATGTGCAGGCGACCGATCGCGTATTTGCGCTACAATCGCGTATTTGCGCGACGATCGCGTATTTGCACGATGATCGCTTTTTACCGCGGCCTAATAATATCGAAACTATAGCCTGGTTACTCGCTTTACGTTACTGTTTATTGAACTCATCCAAAGTTATCCAACAGGTTAGCCAAAACGGAACTTAACTCTGCCAAAGTGAGGAATTAATATAGGACGTTGTTTCTCGGTCAAATGTTTGGCGAACGGAATATGGTTTACGCATTGCAGGATACACGACCTCAATGCGTCGGGGCAATAAATATCTCGTATACCAAAACATAATCAACAATGTACATTTATACAGGGTGGCAGGGACATCGAAGCGAAGCCGGTTACCATGGATTCAGTACATGATTCTGAGACCCCCGCATTGAAATTTTTCGTCGGTTATTAAAAAAAAGAACAGCTGCTCCATACATTTTGACCGCGTAGGTATTGCACTTTTCTATGAAACAGCTGATTTTATTTTAAATAACCGACACTACTGAGCCAAAAATTTTGAAAAAAATACAGAGATTCTTTACTCATAGATTAAAGGAAAACCTATAATAAGTCTATGGTCTTAAAATAACATGGTAAATCTCTCAACATTATGCGTACAAACTTACATTTGCAGTTGGAATATATGGGAGAACAGGTTTTTCAACTACAATGTTAAGTTTGTATTTGGGATAAATTCTAGAGATGCCGCGAATAGTTGTTATAGCGAATAGTCGAATACCGATTAATCGCCATTCCGTATGGCGAATAGTCCAATACTCGCCTTTATTAGGTACTCGACAAAAATAAGGAAATTTGAAAAAAGTTAAATAATATAGTTTATTTATTTTCTGATGCAGGTTTCGTTTCCGAAAAAAAGTGTAACCGACTTGATCCCAATCGTGCAGAATTTATTGTAGTATTTCTACACCATAATCTGCCCCTTTTAGACCTTAAATATTCAATTATTAATTAAAAATCCTAACTAATTAACTTCAACATGACTGATTTCTGGCAAACTTTTTATGTTAATGATAAAAACCTTTTTTTCTTTTTACATCTATAGTTTTTATGTTCATTAAAAATTTATTTTTATTTACACAACTATTCGCCGAATGTCAAATAATAGACACTATTATTCGGTTTTCGACGAATAACAAAATAAAATCGAGTAATGCCGAATACCGAATAATAGCGAGTATTCGCGGCATCTCTAATAAATTCATCCCAACTACGGAACCAACACGCACTTGGCCGATTTTTTTTTTTCATTTATGTCAGCAAAACTGGTCGCTGATAGTGACATACTGCGACCATAATTCTATTTGACAAGTGTGGTAGTCATAGTAATAACCGGAGGAGCTCGTGGCTAAGTAATAACTGCCGCACGGGTCGATCCATCAGGTTAAGCTATGCTTGCCGGGGTTGGTCTGTGGATGTGGGTGACCATCTTTGCATACCACGTTAAGCCCGTTAAGCCGTTGGTCCCGGCTGTCATTCGTGGATCTTTGACAGTCGTTACGGGTCGTCAGAAGCCCGAAAGTCTGACAACCAGTCTTACCAAGGAGTATCGTATTACCCAGTAACTGGGTTGTGGAGGTCAGCTAGGCAGTCGCTCCATATAAAATACTGGTATTCAGCTGCATCCGGTTAGGCTGGAAGTCGACCCCAATATAGTTGGGAAAAGGCTAGGCAGATTGATTGGTAGTCATAGCAATACTCATACCGGGTGATCATAAATATACTGATTAGATCAATGCTAGATATTTCAAACTTTTTTTTGTTTAAATATGATTAGCCTCAACCATAAACTTCGGTCTCCTAATCCTAATCTTTATGTATTTAACAAAGAAAACATTTTACCGAAATTGGTACACAAATTCGAATACATTTTATTTTTAGCCACCAACAATCCCTGACACCAATACAAAGCAAATAAAAAAAATGTACAAAACTGCCAAGTATATGATATACGAGGCCCACGCAGGCAGCAATCGAACTCGAGGGAGATAAATAAAATATTCAACCAAGCTGCGAACGTTCAGGCTTGCGTACTTTTTTTAGATCCCCGTACATTTTTTTAGAACTGCTGTACATTTTTTATTAAGGACCCACACTCGCATGCTGATTCCGTTTAACTGACACGGTGAAGTTTACTGTTCTTAGGTTGATTATGGCATGATGCTTGAGGAATATTTAAGAGGCACGATTTTGTATTTGATGTTAGGAGGAATGAATCACAGAAAAATTGCCGAAATACTCTACGCGAACTTATTTTTGCACGACGAGATATTACCTCGAAAAAAAAAAAAAAAAAAAAAAATCCCTATCATCTTTTCAGGCTAAAAACTGCTGTTATATTTTCTTTAATTAAAAATACATCCTGTATACTATGCATTTTTAAACAAGTGTCAGTATTGGATTTATTTAAAACACCGTTCTGAATCCGCATGTCACACCATATGCCATGAGGTTAAAAGAGGACAGAGATATACAGCTCTCCCAAATACATAAATCTTTTTCGTTAGTTGACCACGCCATAAATTCCCTTGGGGTTTGAAGCTATGGTCCGTTCGGGAGTAAAACTACATTTCCTTTCATCGAGCTTTTGCCATTTCCTCGAAAAGGAAATAAAGATGACTGTTCGGTCTCGCCTATTGTTTGTGTGGATTTTTGTTTTTCAGAAGTCGGTTGCTGAAAGATACATAATAAACATGCTGACAAATTGTGGATCTAGAACACATAATTGATAGCAGCATTGGATTGATACTATATTGGCATATGCTTAAGGAACCCTATCTTAGGAATTATCGAAACTCTATTAGACATATTTGAGGCACAATATCGTTTTTGCTAAATGGCATCTAAATTAAATGCGACCAGCCATATGAGTAATAAAGATCCAAACTTTCTGATTTATAATATTAGTTCAATGTGTACTAGTCAAATTTTCTCGATAAACTACAGCTGCATCGGATCGGACTATTAAAATAATTGCTTCGAACTTAGATTTCACCATCATGCAATTTGAGCCAGGCTTCGGTTGGATTGCTCTTAGTTACGGACTCACTGTAAAGTTCTACAACAGTAGGTATCTATTGTAATGTTCAAAATTAAATTATTTTATTTCACATAAACCTACATGGGCATTTATGAAACGTCAGAAGCTAGGTGCAAGGTTGCAATTGGTCGTTTTCTATGAAGCAGAGCCGGCAAGAAACTCCACGGTTGTTCTTTTAAAAATAAATGGCTCTTACAATGTTTTCAAATTACAGTGTTAATAGGTAGGTAGGTATGGGAGGACAGTGTAGACCTGTCAACTAGTACCACGTACTTAACAAAATAGAAAATGGTCTACAAATCTACAGTCTATTAAGCCTACAAAATGTTGCAAACAATTGAATTGCATCGTTATAGTTTTTCAACTTACCAGACCATTTCACATGTTCCTCGTGAAAATATATATTTTGACGAGGAACATGTGCAAAATATTGTTAAATATTTGTGAGTTTTATATTATGTTTGTTTCTTTCAAAGGAACTGTCTAGTCTCAGTAGTTCCTTTAGCTTTGCAAAGGAACTACTGATCCAAAAAACATCAGCAGTTCCTTCAAAGGAACTGCTAAAGAAACTATCTAGACCAGTAGTTCCTTTCGCATTTGCAAAGGAACTACTGATCCAAAAATTCTCAGTAGTTCCTGCAAAGGAACTGCTTAAGGAACTAGTGAGCACAAAGGTAATTGCCTTGTACATTACGGTGGACACAAAACAGTTATTTATATATATTCACAAATAAAAGAAGAGCAACGTATACATTTTCTCTTTTTTTCCAAAATTTACAACACGCAAGTGGGTGCCAACGCGCAAAATATAAATGTACTGGCAGGAATAAAAGACATTTGTACTAAAACTTTATCCGTTTTTGTCTCAACTGTGTGATAAAGTTAGGTTAAGTTGTGGTACTGTTTAGCACGACAGACTGTGGTCGCCAAATGTATGTGAACGCGCAAACGCGTCCTCAAAATTAGACATGGACACACTACAACGAATTAGGTACGCAGTTCAGATATTATCACACCAAGAGTTATCTTTTTTTGGAACCTTGAAACCTGCGCCTAGCAGCTAACGTCATTCAGATGAATAATTACTTAAAGTTGTTTAGAAACATAGGTTAATACGTAAACTAACGTCTATGTGACAATATTTAGCCCTTAAAAGTTATAAGCCCAGCCAAGTCGTGGGAAATCTTTTGAGATTAAGGGTTAAGATTTTAGACCAGTGATTCCTAAAGTGGTCTATATCAACCCCCAGTGATCGACGATGGCCTGCAAGGGGTCCATGTGAGCGGAAAAAAAAAATTATCTCAGAAAAAATTAGATCCTAGTTGTAGTACATATTCTTGATTCATGAAAAAAGTTATGAAACCCTAAATTTTTTTAGTTCAAGAAAATTTTTACTTTGTCCAAGATAATTTCAGGTTTCCTAAATTTTTCTCGATTTTTTTTTTTTTACTATACACTTCACTACAGTCAGAAATTTATATCTTTCAAACTGAGTAGGTAACACTATCCCAGCTGTCAAAAACACATTGAAAGTTGATGAATTTGCAGAAATTCATTATTATGTATTATTCGGTTAGGTAAGCAGGGGTAGGGGGTCTACCCAAAACCGAAAAACATGCCAAGTGGTCGACAACATAAAAAAGTTTGGGGACCTCTGCATTAGACTTACAAATACGTTACTCCACCGCATTATGCGTATTCTGTCGCCTTCATTAATTTGTGAGCGACACCAACTTTTAAAATCATGCCGCATATTTCGGTGATGATCCATTAATTCTACTTTGCTGTTGAAATATTAAATTATTGCAAAGTGTGCTTTGCAAGAAACGTTGTTGATGCGTAAGATAGTATGCATTAAATATTGTGTTAACAAACTTCCTCCGTCTCGTTTCACCAAATAATATGAAAAAATAAAAAACGTTTTGTTTTTCATCGAATGTCTTCAAAATTTTCAAAGTTTTAGATAATTTAACAGTCTCTAAATTGATTACTCGTAGATGTCTAAACTTCTTTATTTCGACGAAGACAAACAAAGGAACATCCTTGAAAGAATGGGAGGATGACTTGATGAAGACGGCTGGGTACACATGGACTACACAGGCAAGGACCAGGGAGAATTGGAAGGGGTTGGATGCCGCCTTTGCCAAAATACACACTGAGACTCAGAACTTTTATTAAACCTGTTTTGAACTACAACTGTCACTCTGAATTAAGCCTATAAATAAAAAGTACCTGGGCGAGCGTGCTCTGTTCTGATGAAAATAGAGTATGCTCATTTAGTAATATATGAAAGTTCACATTAAGTCCATGTACTCTAAAATAATTCTAAATTCTATAGTAATTCCATGCTGCCATGATAGTAAGTACTTGCTAATCCCATGCTGCCATAATAGTAGGTACTTAGGTTTAAAGATATTTATTTCTCATAAAAACTATAACAGTTCACTTATAATGAGATACAGAGTTACTTCTAAATAATAATATATAATATTTGCCTCCGGGGCGTTGGTAATTCCATGCTGACATGATAGTAGGTATTTACTCATTCCATGCTGCCATGTCATTATTCTAAGGTAGCCATCTTGATCTAAACGGGTGAAAATACGGAGAATACTAATTTTCCCAGATATGAGACCTAGCTAGATCCTTTTTTTGTCCCTGTAAACCCTTTCTTACCGAGCCGTTTTCGAGAACGTCATTACAAATATATACATATACAGCTCAGCTGTTGCATACATTTTGACCGCGTAGGTATTGCACTTTTCTATGCAACAGCAATTTTTTTTTTAATAACCGACGAAAAATTTCAACTCAGGGGGGTTCAGAATCATGTACTGAATCCATGGTAACCGTGTGTGTCTGGATTGAGGAGCCATATCTCATATCGGAACGAGGGTAATACCAATATTTAGTAGTAAATTAGCCGATTTTGTAGGTCGGATCCTGGAATTTGTAGTAAAACCCTTAAAAAGTTATACGACGTTAAAGGTGGCTCCTCAATCCTGATGTCTGGATTGAGGAGCCACCTTAGAACTCGAAAACTAGCCAACGGATATTTTTGAAAATTTTGTAGGATTTAGTAGTACTTATGCGTAATCTCTACAAAAAAAATGGGGTTCGTACGGTCGAATTTGAGGTAGCTACAACGTTTTGATTTTTCATAAAAAACCATAAATTTCACCGCGCTGTATCTCGGAAAGTTATCAACCAATTACAACATATTTTTAGTATGATTTAGTAGTAAATGTGCTCGAATTTGTACAATAAAAATAAAATGGAACAGCTATATAATTTCGGTAACACAACACATTTTATGTGGCTCCTCAATCCTGACGGTCTATAGAAATGATATGTACGTAGCTACTAAAGTAGTTGATCAAATCGGATAACAATAACACCAATATTTAGTAGAAATTTCTACTAAATATTGGCGTAATCCAACATCCTGCAGAATCAGTATTTCAAAAGATATTAATAAAATAAACATTCCTTAACAAATTAGTGAATAGAGTGACCATAAATAATTCAAACTATGATCATAAACAGAGTTTTACCTACACATAAATAATTCTTCACCAATCAGTACTTAAATTATGAACACAATATTAACACCAAGAATAAAAAAAAAGAAAATAAACTAAAAGAGCAATATCCCATAGAATAAACAAACACCAAGAATAAAAAAAGAAATCACAAAGAATTTTCAGCATCAGCACTAACTCCAAGCGACGCTCTAAAGAGATTCCAGCCCAAACTATAACATATCCACTGCCAACCGGCACTTTTTCCTCAAAACAAGCTGGAATAAAATCTACCCCTGGCCGTCTGTAGACTCTTCGCCGCCCGTCACTTGCACACAGCATCAATCTGGATTCGTCAGAAAACATTACTCTTGCCCATTCTTCGTCGCCCCATTGTGCGTGTTCGCGGGCGTAACGTAATCTTGCTACCCGATATTCCCTTAAAATTTTGGACCATTTGCGGGTCTATTCCCCCCCCAACTTTAAATTTTTCCATATACAGGGTGTTTGGCGCATGGACCGACACAATTTTTTCAGGGATTTGGGAGGTCATTAGCTAGGTTCTACCCATACACTGGCTGGCTTTTAGTTTTTTTTATAATTAATTTAGAAGTTGTAAAATTTCATTCATTAAATAAAAAAATTTACTTTGGAAGCCTGTAAGGAATTTTCTTGAAACCAGTTGTATAAAACAAAGATGTTTTTAGATTTAAAAGACTTTGGAGAATGCAACAAAATTTGTTTTGTGCCACTACACCCACAAACAAAAAAGTTATTTCAAATTAAAGGACACATTTTGGGAATTTTTTTCATTTAAAAAAAATAATCATATGTAACCAACCGTGACATTTGGGACAAAGGGTGTATGGGTAGAACCTAGCTAATAACCTCCCAAATTCCTGAAAAAATTGTGTCGGTCCATGCGCCAAACACCCTGTATAATATGAAAATATTTTGGTAATTTTGTACTATTGCAAATTTTGGTTTCATAATCGTCATAGCAAAAAAACTGACTATCCATAATGTTGTGACATTTATAATGGCCCATGCCAACTTCACTGAGTGCTGGAATAAATTCTATAGCTCCAATGAGAGAGTATGTTATAGCTTTAACTATGATGTGATGCGGATGGTGATCTTCTAAAATAAAGTCACTACCATTTAAATCAAACGACACAATATTGGATGGGACATAATTGGAAGTTCTGTCATCACCGCAACAAATACAAGTGTATTTTTCTTCCTGAATGCAAATTGCGTCTTCCAAACATCGGATGCCAAAATTTTAAAGAAAATTTAAGTTTAATGGCAAAAATGCAATCTGTCTAGAGGTTGTAAGAAATAAACAGAAATCATTCTGACACTCTTTGGTGAAGACTGCATACACAAATAATATAAAATTACTTGTTCAAAAATGAACGTTACATTGCAAGCACATTCACAATATTTTGCTTGCAATGCTACATTTGTTTTTTTCTCTTTATCAAAATATAATACTGCGATTTAGTTAGGATCTTATTTTTTATTTGTATTCATAAATTAGGTTAAGTTGTTATTTTTATACATTAATATTTTAATAAATTTGCTCTAAATGACGGTGGAAACCACATCAAATTTCATCTGTAGTTTAGAAGATTTAAGCGGTCACACAGACAGACACGAAAAACGACATTGTTTTATAATATGTTTAGATAAAATAGATTAAAATTAGTACCTTAAATCTCTTTGTATGTCATGTTAAGGCGAACGCGCTCAGATAGCCCGATTCAAATTACATAACATAACATAATATCACGCCTGTATTTCCCCGAAGGATTAGGCAGAGGTGTACCTATAGTTCAACCACATTTCGCCAGTTATGTTTAAAAAGGCCCATGTAACAGGGGGCGAGCGTAGTCCCATCAATCGGGCACAAATCCAGACTACTTGCTTCCACTAAGAAATGCAAGATGGAATTCCCAATTCAAATTATCTTATGTTTTGTGCAATTATCTGCCCGGTATCCATATATGATCAAAAAGTAAATTAAAAAAAACAACAACCCGACTGCGTAAAAAATGAACTTGAATGAAAGGAGGCAATAGGTTTTTATTAAAAAGATGTTTCCGACTGCATGAGATTGTATATAGTATTAAGTGGGATTGGAGACAGAAATAGGTCATCTTGTTTCCATCTTTTTTTGGTATTTTGTTTTGATTTTTTAAATTAACTTTTTATTTTATTTTTTTTAGTTATTTTATCTGTTTTGAAATTACTTTTAATCATATAATTTGTTTATATTTTGTAATCAGCTGTTAAAGTCCTTCATTTTGAAACCCCACTCGATAGGCTTTGAGAGTTTTTTTTTACATTGACAAACATTCAGTGTTACTCACGCAATAAAGAAGAATCTAACGACATGTCATTCATGTAAATCGGTTCAGCCGTTTAGTAGTTACGAGGGAACATAGGGACGGACATACATAGATAAAAATTCAGGTCAAACACATAACACTCCTTTTTTGGCTTCGCCACAGTCGGGTTATACAAAAACTTAAACTCTTTACAATCATTCCTACGACTCAGTTTAAATTGTCCGAATACTTCAACGAAATCATGCCATTTGAGGCCAATTCTAACTTAGTGAGTTGAATTGATGACTCTGGTGATTATACTTCCTGTAAATACATTATTTGATAAGTCGTCAGTCTCTTTGGTACATTATCAGTCGACAGAGATGCGGAATTTTAAGACACTTTATTTTAGTTTGTTATCATTTTAGTTAGGTTAAGGCTAATATATGTATTGTTATTTTATTTATTAATTAGGTATACAACCCGGTTGTAAAATACTCCACGTCGTTCCATGTAAAATACAGAAGTGCTATTCTGTAACCATCTCACCGTGAAAACTTAGGTGAAGTGAGCTGTCATTCCACAGGGATTGACACTATTGACAGCTCACTTCACCCAAGTTTTCACGGTGAGATGTTTACAGAATAGCATGGCAGGTATTCAGCTGCATCCGGTTAGACTGGAAGCTAACCCCAACATAGTTGGGAAGAGGCTAGGCAGATTGATTGATTTTGTTTATAACCCGTTTGTATAGTAGGTACTAAAAAAGTTAGAGGCGCCTGTTATGGTTCCTACACACTATGCTGGCGGCATGGCCGCCGGATTTTCCCGCGCGGCACGTACCCCCGGCTTTTGTGCCTTCATTTCCTTTGCGATCCTTTGTGCGGCAGGGCAGTTCCACCTGCATTACAATGACCTGTAAATTTTCTATTAAAAAACTGTTAAAATGTTTAAGCGTTACCCTTAAGCATTTTAATGGAGTTTGTATCATTTATGTCCAACCGATTTTTTTTCTAATCTAATGCTTGTCTATTACATTCTTTACGTTACTATAGCAATAATGTTGTGAAAAATAACAGCGCAACAATAATGAATTTAAAATCATAACGTATGAATAAAAACTTTGACGAAGACAATTTACTTTACTATACACGAAGAGGTCATGTTTCTGCGGAGATTCCTATCACCGCGAATCAGCGGAGAGTGCTCAATGTACAACGCCATCTATCGATACATCAGGAACTAAAATATTGTTTAAATAATCAAACTAAACATAAGTTTGTATAAAATAAGTATCATTAAATTCATCACCGATTACTGAATTTCATTTCATTAGGTTCATTACATAAATATCCTAACTATATAATATTATAAATGCGAAAGTGAGTTTGTTTGTTTGTTACGCTATATCGGCCGAACGGATTTGAATGAAATTTGGCACATGGGTAGAGCATAACCTGGGTAAGGACATAGAATACTTTTCATCCCGCTATTCCCACGGAATCGAGACTTATGAAGGTGGGTCCACGGGGCGCAGCTAGTATTTCAAATAATCTAAAACCACAATTACATAAGTTACACGTAGGTAATCGTACTCGTAGAATGATTTATAAGCAAATAAAACTACTTATTTCAAACAATGGTCTTCTTTGAATTATTTATGGTCACCCTATTCACTAATTTGTTAAGGAATGTTTATTTTATTAATATCTTTTGAAATACTGATTGTGCAGGATGTTGGATTACGCCAATATTTAGTAGAAATTTCTACTAAACATTGGTGTTATTGTTATCCGATTTGATCAACTACTTTAGTAGCTACGTACATATCATTTCTATAGACCGTCAGGATTGAGGAGCCACATAAAATGTGTTGTGTTACCAAAATTATATAGCTTTTCCATTTTATTTTTATTGTACAAATTCGAGCACATTTACTACTAAATCATACTAAAAATATGTTGTAATTGGTTGATAACTTTCCGAGATACAGCGCGGTGAAATTTATGGTTTTTTATGAAAAATCAAAACGTTGTAGCTATCTCAAATTCGACCGTACAAACCCCATTTTTTTTGTAGAGATTACGCAAAAGTACTACTAAATCCTACAAAATTTTCAAAAATATCCGTTGGCTAGTTTTGGAGTTCTAAGGTGGCTCCTCAATCCAGACGTCAGGATTGAGGAGCCACCTTTAACGTCGTATAACTTTTTAAGGGTTTTACTACAAATTCCAGTGTCCGGCCTACAAAATCGGCTAATTTACTACTAAATATTGGTAGTACCCTCGTTCCGATATGAGATATGGCTCCTCAATCCAGACACACACTGGTAACCGGCTTCGCGTCGATGTCCCTGCCACCCTATATTCACAAACATTCATAACAAATTAAATAATCGAGAATACCCAGTTACTTAAAATAACGCCACGAAGCTTACAAAAACAACTGAATTGCATTAAAAAGTTGTCCGCGAAATTAAACAGCTAAGTTACCGTTAAGTTAAGACAAGTTTCAAGCATAACAATATTTGTTTCTTGAAACTTGTATCTGTATCAACTTGTATATTCAGTGTCTAAAGTTTTGAACATTGATATTATCTGGCTACACCTACATCATTATGATAGTGTGAACGACGACATAAATTTGATCGATTCAGATAATAACAGAAATAAAAATAAAATAAAATATTATTCAGCTGACATACATAACCATAGAGATAATTGTGTTTCTAACAATAGAGACCAAGTATAACAATTGTTAGAAATACCAGCTTTTAGTTTAGATGTCTCGCCTAGATTTCTGTGTTTCAGCGTCATATATTGGAGAATTTATCAGAATTTTGATATAATTTAGGTCTAGTGTAGGTTTTACTAGAGCTTATCATTACCTATCGACATTATGTTGTATTGTTACAAAATAGTCATATTTTATAAGTCTTATTAATTTTTTTAACCTTTGCGGGTTTTTTTTTTTAATTTTTTATTAAACCTATAAGCACAAGTAAAAAACAACACCGCACAAAGGCGGAATAATGCCTAAGGCATTTTCTAGCAGTCGACCTTAGGGTGATGCAGAGACAAAACATGGCAGGTGCAACATAAGGGATAGATAACACGAAAATAACACACAATATTCAAATTCTACAGCTAATTATGATTCTTTTGTTGTTTTCCTGGTAGATGTTAAGTAATAACACTAGTTTCTAAGTTATGTGTATACTAACCAAATGTACTCTTTTGGGCCCGCAGTAAGTTTTTTTTTATGCTAACCCCAGGCCAAGAGGAAAGGAAAACTGTGAATTGTATGATAAAATTGAATAATAAACTTTGTTATCAGTGTCGTAAACTGCAAAGTTGTACGTAGGCACATCGTCACAGACATCCATCAAGTCGTCGGTCGTCCTGAGGCCACCTCGAGCGCGAGATCATTTGCGCTTTATGGCGCTGATAATAAAGTTTATTATTCAATGTCGTCAAAAATCCTCTGCTTTGTGCAAAGCTTTACACTACCACAATGAGCGATCGTAAGGAAATTGGTAAATTGGAGACCGCAGTAAACCTTCATTGTTATTAGAGAAAGGAAGAGTACTGGCCGTTGTATTTATAGCGGATTTCATTCAGTTTTGTGGCCCTGGGTAACGGCCCGAACTTACGAGTTAGGTCGTGGGTTCGAACCCAAGCAGGCGCTTTTTATTTATGTAAATAATTTCATCACCACGGCTCTTAAAACGGTGAAGGAAAATATCGTGAGGAAACCGGCATTTCCTAGAATCAAAAAAATCAAAGACATGTGACATCTACCAACCCGCACTGGGTCCGCGTGGTAGATTACAGCCCACTCCCTCTCGAAGAGAGAAGACCTGTGTCCCAGCAGTGGGAACGTTGTAAGGCTGAATTCAACTTGAAGTAACGTACAATTGCTAAGTTATATTCTAGACTTTGTATTTTTAGATTTTATATTTGAATAGTATAAACTTTCATTGGATTTTCGACTTTATTTTAGAGCGACGAAGGTTCGAGCTTTTACAACAGTAAAATGTTATGAAAACGAAGGTTGCAATGTGTGTACATTTTAATGTTTGTTTCACAAAATAATTTAATGTCTAATTGTTTTCAGAATTGATCAATAGTTATTGACCAATTCTGAAAACGGATAAATAACAAACGTTACGGTAAAAACGGTTAACATTTTCAACATAGGTAATTTTGACGCTGACAAAATAAACGAATTAATTATTATTATGCAATGTGATCAGGCGTCATCTACGTAAAATTAATTAATAGCCGCCCTCGTTGCTGTAGTAGTGGCAAGGGAAACCAGTTCTGGGTTCGATACCGAGGTCGACCAAAGTGATATTAGGTTTTTTAATTAAGAAGTTTTCGGTAGGAGTCTAGATATGCGTCCATTTGTTGGCAACAGCCTCGCACTCCATTACATGAGACGTGAGCTCTGGCCAAACCAAAGCGAATGCCGAGCGAGGCACGGCACAAGATTCGATCTCACCACCAATTGTCGGAACTAACTCGTATCAATATTCAAACTGACGCGGATAGTCGCGGAACTTCGTAATCATGAAAACAATCGACGCTCGCTGTCTTGTTCCGCATACGTCGTGAACAAATGCCAAATGTGTGGTGTTAGGAAAGTGAACGATCATATTAATACTATCGGAGACGAGAACCTTATAGACAAGCGAACGGCCACCGTGCAACTAAAAACTAACAGCCGCGTCGGGACTAAGTTCTTACAAGCCCTTGCGAATTCAGATAGCACTCGGAGATATATCAAGAGGGATTCTTCCGTCGGAGACAAGTCAGATCGGAGGGCAGCGCTCTACTCGAACAGATCTCGTTCTATAGAAAACATTCAGAACCAGTACTCGACCACCGAGCGAATGCTCACTAAAAACATTGTCATCGAGGAGACTCCTCACATCGTGTGGCCACAGCTTTAAACATAACTGACGAAATGCGGTTGTAGATCCTAAACCCTCCTTTTTTTTTTTTTTTTTCCGCTGAGAAATGCGTTACGCATCCCCGGCTCGTGGGGGACGAGTCGGGGTATGTGGGACTCCTGTCTAAGTGCAGTATACCCACTAAAACTCAGCGGTGCTCCCGCATCGCCGTGATGGGAGGGCCATGGGAAACCGGCTCAGCCTTTACATCCACAGCCCTCCCGGCGCATGCCCGCCTAGGTGGCGGGCCCCACATGCGGACGGCGGGCTACGGGAATGGCCGGGAGCACCTGGCCATTCCCGTCCGGCACTGGTGGAGGCCTGTGCGATGCAGGCGAGGGTGCCCCCGCACCCGTTGCCTGCTGGCCTCCACATCCTAAACCCTCCTGCTCAACCCTTAGGGGAATACAGAGATGATGTAATGATATGTAATAATTAATAGCAATCACACATTACAGTATATTTGTCCGCATTCCCTTAACGCTGTCACTTCCATTAAGAACACTGATCACATTACCTCGGAAACAGGAAAAACAAACATTTTACACGACATTAAATAGAATGTTGACGTTACAAAGGAATGACATGACATAACCAGCAAATATAAAAATGTGGACATGCTCCTAATAGGTCATATTATTTTACTGTCTGTAAAAATATGACACCTAAACCATTGGATTAAATCCAATCTATATATATAAAAGAAAGTCGTGTCAGTTACACCATTTATAACTCAAGAAGGGCTGGACCGATTTTTAAGATTTTTGCGTTTTTGGATTTATCTTCTTCCGGAATAGGATAATAAGTAATAAAATTGATGTCAATAAAAAATAAATAAGTCTAGCCGTTCATTTGTTATAAATGGTAAAACAAAACGCAAGGTAGGTAGGTAGGTAGGGTAAGTACTGTAGATAAGTACTTAGTGCTACCCGTGCGAAGCCGGAGCGGGCAGCTAGTATTATGATAAAACTCACGTTTTATATATTAAATTAGTTGTTTGTTATCCAATAAAGCTTCACTAATGCTGATTGTTTTGGACGTAGTATTGTTATTTTCCTATTGTATTTTAGTTTAGAAAATATTGTCAGGTTTATGTTAAAGTAAACAACATTCATAGTATAAACAAGGATTATCTCGGTATATGTGAACGCTATTACAATCATAAACAACAAAGGGAATATCTGTTGGTCATACAAATATTTGTCACGTAGCGGAAAACACCCGCATCGCGTAGGCGGACGATGCTACGAATACTGCTACAGCGTAGCGGCTACGCGGCCGCCGCTACGCAGGCCAAATCGTCAAAACTCTACGATAAAATTTAACAATTTTGCTGACAAAAGTTTTCATATCACACTTAAATTTTAAAAACCATTTTATACTTTACTAGAGTAAAAGGAAATTTCAGAGGGATTCTCTAGGGACCAAAACAAAAATGACATTTACTTTTAAGAGTAACGTAAGAGTGTTTTATCGATGTCGACGGCAAAGATTTCTTGAGGAAAACAATGACAACGTCCCAAAGGCTTTTTGTCGAATGGAAGACCTAGATTTCAGTGCTCACTGTGTGAAATATCCCAAGATACCAAGCGTAAATTCAACTCAGTTTGGAGATAGCATTTTCCTGATATTTACAAAGACCGGTGATATTTTCTTAATAATAAGTGTTAAATATATCTGTCAGGTAGAATCACAATTTCTTCTTCTCCGTCTGATATATTTCCTGCCGTAAGTAATCGAATTATCGACAATTGACTCCCACAACTCGAGCGACATGATAGGCACTCAGCGCAATTTTCTCATTCCAGTGGATAGTCTTACGAGAAGGAATTCTTATTGAGTTGTCCGAGTCAATCATTAGCAGACAACTTTTTTTTTCTTCTTTTTTTTCTCTTTTTTTTTTCGTTTATAAAACCTCAAAACTTTAATTTAATTTACAACTAACTGTTATATATATTATGCACAAAAATGTAAAGAAAAAAATAAGAAAATGAAGGGAAGAGCTCATTGGGCATCAAAAAATTTGTCCGAATCGCTGTCAGTGGGAAGAGTGCCCAAAAGGCTGGCAGCATTTAAATTGTTTAGGTAAACACATGTATTATACATTAACTCATAGCAACGTAACGCCATGCCTGTAATCCTGAACGGGGTTAGGCAGTGGTGTATCTTTGGTCCCATGTAATAGGGGGCGAGCCTATGCCATCAACCGGGCACAAATCTAGACTCCGAGCTGCTATTGAGAAATTCCAGATGGAAAAACCCAATAACCGACCCGGGAATAGAGAATACATTTAGTGTACCTATTAACGAGGTTTTCGTTTCGAATCTTCAATAAAAGTTTTCGACTATTCTTAAGACATTCTAATAAATAATAGAATTTTCTTCAGGTTTTCCAAATAAACTTGTGTTTAACCATTTCTTTTATAACGTAGGTACTCGTTATAAAATAAATGTTTAAACACACTTTAACTACATCAAACTTTATTGATATTCAACAAAGACAGAGGGAGGGAACAATGCTCATCGATCTTCTTCAAACGAAGTGGACGAATTCTGGTCGATTCCTATATAAAATATGGAAACGAAATCATCGATACGACGAAAAAGATCAAACGAAGAATTTAAGAAGGTTATATCGGGTGTAAAAAGACACTTTCCGAAGCCGAAAGCCACATATTCTACCCATTATTTGCATCATTTTTTTCCACTAGACCATACCTGGGAATCCACTGGTTCTGGAGATATTGAAGGTCAAAGTCGCATTTTTTTTTTTACTTTTTCACGAAAATGAATTCTATGCGATAATACGAAACTTTTTTCCAAACAAACATTACCTGAATTTTAGATTTATCTTAACAGATTACGCATTTGAAGTTACAAAAACGCAATGAACAACAAGTACCTACCTACGTAGCGTAGGGGCGGAGCTTAACTAATACTGAATCCGTTCATTCAAGCGTGGTTTCGCGTTACATTGCGCGCAATAGAAACTTGTTTTTTTTTTATTAAAAAAAAAAAAATTACGGTTCCCAGCAATAATTTTTGCGCAAAGCTACTTAGCTATACGTACAGTATGCGTAGTTTACGGCTTTGTGATGTGTCTTTTTACACCCTGTATACCAGCCGACGTATTCTGTAAATAAAAAACTCACCGTGAAGACTTAGGTGAAGTGTAATAAATAATACTTAGTCAATAGTGTCAATCTCTAGCATTAGGTGGAATGACAGTTCACTCCACGCTCACTTCACCTAAGTTTTCACGGTGAGATGGTTGCAGAATAGCACTGCAGACTTTTCATAAATAAAACATCAAAAACCATTGACGTCACAACAAACGACAATTCAAAGATGAGAAAGCATACGTATTTGAAAGAACATTGTCAATACGCTTAGTATGATACACACAGCTTGAATCATCTTGAACCGCACGCTACACACAAAGCAAGTCGCTTATGTTTTTAATCGCATCACTGGGGGTGAGTAAATTACGTTTACTCTCTTGTGTACGGACAAAATACGAGGGCTACGGATGTGCCTTATTCAATTTAAAAACATACACATTCATGCAAAATTCCATCCCAACGGGGGATACCGGGGCACACAGAAATAACTCTCCTCAATGGCTAAAGCTTCTAACAACAGTAAAGGCAATCTACTTCTTTTCGTGTGGCTAGTGACTAAACTGGAGTTTTAAAGCCACTCATGGGCCTCGACTCTCAAGCATGCCGGTTTCCTAACGATGTTTTCCTTCACTGTTTTAAGCAAGTGATAATTATACAATACGCACATGAATCCAAAAGTCAGAGGTGCATGCTTTGGGTTTGAACTTGAGACCTATGACTTGGCAGTCCATCGATCACACCACTAGGTTATCATTGCCTATAAAGGCAATGAATGGTCTTGAACACGTTCAGATGTGCTGAACAATTTCATTGGTGAAATCCGCATTTAGAATTGGGCAATTTGAAAAAAAAAACCTGATACTCACCTGCAAATTGCAAAATTCGTACGAAATTTTTAATTTACCGAGCTTCCCTGACGCTTTCTCCGAAGTCAATGCTCTCTCAAATAATTGGGTTAAGAAAACGCCGACCAATTCTAACAATATCCACTCAAAATGATGAAGTATTATTCGAAAGCCTATTCATTGATAACTTAACGAACGTTCATAATTCAGAAGCAATCAATTTGACATAAAGTGAACCTTTGAAAGATAGGCCTTTTATCTTGAGTTAGCTTTTTCTTGAGGACCGCTTACAATGAACCATTTTCGTTATCTTAACGCATAAAATTCTAAATGGATCTCAATAATGAGCCTATTTTTTAGTACAAAGCTACTCAGTGGCGGTTTAGTACCTGGACGACCGAGCTCTGCACTTGTAAAAATAGTGAATGTTTATTTAATAGTATAGGAAAGTTCATACTAATTCCATGTATAGTACATACTAATTCCATGCTGCCATGATTGTAAGTACCTACTTACTAATTCCATGGTTCGTAGGTAGCCATCTTGTTCTAAACTTTGGGCGACCGAGCTCGATTGGGGTACTTGCGATGACGCAAAGCTGAGAATTGCTATGTAAGATACCTACAGTTCTGATGAGCACATCTGTTGACTAAGGTTTACTAAACTGGAAAGGTTTTTAGGCTAAACCATTTGACTTTATATGCAAGGGTTGTCGTCATGAAAAAAATTCGCCGAGTCAAACAATCAATTCAAATAGATTTCGGTGGCTTCACAGCGGTTGTGTTTGCTTTATTTCAAACTAGAGAAACGGATTCCGTTGAATAATAGTTTTTTGTTGCGGGAACCGGGAAATGTAAATGTATCTGTGGCGGCATCACATGCGAACTACGCATCAAAGACCTGACGTCACACAAAATCCTGACGTCACACAAATCCTGCATCGCGCAATTGGAGTTTACCGCGCGAACACCATATATATAACTTCCCCGACATCAATCGTTAAGCAGTTGCCCGCCAGACACGACACCCGCCTGGTCGGAGGATCCTCCCTTTTGCTATAGAGGATGAGTGAACTTTACACCCTGTTCCTAATGCCTCTAAATAACTATTGTGGGATGTTAAATTTACACGATATTCGAGGTTTAAAAACAGTAAAGGTTCAATGGGTACAATGGAATGATTAAATACTGCATATCTCCGTCAATTTAGACTGCGTCTAAGTACAATCGGCCTACAACATTCTCACTGCTGGGACACATGTCTCCACTCTGAGACAGCAAGTGGGCCGGATTCCACCACGCCAATAGCGTGAGCGGGGCCTATTAGGTAGGACTGATTAAGTGAGGTCATCTCTAAATTGCCCGATATTGTATTACACCTACATTATTTTAACAAAAAAGTATTTGGAAAATCTAAAAGTGCACGCCTCACAACGCTCATTCAAAAAGTTTACCCATCATATGTATATGGGTAAAATTTCTCACCTCGCAATCTTTAAAGAAGCGGAAGAGAGTCGAATATTATATTAGATTATATTTCCAACTTCGACCCTCTTCCGTTGCCTAGCAACCAACAAAGCAAACCTAAATAGTCTTTGACAGTACGTTAAGTTTTTATCTATATATATAAAAGAAAGTCGTGTTTGTTACAACACTTATAACTCGAGATCTGCTGGACCAATTTTCATGGTTTTTGATTCATTGGATTTGTCCAGAATACATCTTAAAAACAATGAAAAGGTAGGGTAGGTAGGGTTTGTGGGTAGGTAGGTAGGTAGATGTAGGTAGGGTAGGTAGGTAGATGTAGGTAGGGTAGGTAGGTAGATGTAGGTAGGGTAGGTAGGTATGTAGGGTAAGGTCTGTAGGTGTAGGGTAGGTAAGTAGGTGTAGGTAGGTAGATGTACGTAGGTAGGGTAGGTAGGTGTAGTTAGGGTAGGTAGGAGTAGGTAAGGTAGGTAGGTGTAGGTAGGGTGGGTAGGTAGGTAGGTGTAGGTAGGGTAGGTAGGTGTGGGTAGGGTAGGTAGGTGTAGGTAGGGTAGGTAGGGTAGGTAGCGTAGGCAGGTAGGTGCGCCGTAGATAAGTACTTAGTGCTACTCGAGCGAAGGCGGGCAGCTAGTTAATTATAATTAAACTACTTTGAAAAAAAGAGCCAGTTTCAATAGGGTTCCTCCTATGGACGAAACGAATCTATAAAAAAAAATTACCCTACTACAGAGTTTGAATTTGAGTCTTTTGTTCATTGCGTCCTTAATTTTCGTTCGACTATTATAAGTATATTTACCTAAATTATCTAATTGAAATAAATAATAATATGCTTCTGTAAACTATTAAACATTTAACAGATTTCTTTAAAGAACATTTCAATTACTTTCAAACTTGTGTTTTTGAGAAGAGCCTGCGTCCCAACGCTTAATTATGCTACTTGTGTATTTTGGCGTTAATTTCACGCTTCGTCCAAGCAAACAACCCGCATTTCAACTAGCAGAGTTACAAAACTTCTCTCATTCGCTTTTTGCTTGCCCTAACTAAAACGTTTGGTACACACAACAAAACTTTTTAGTACGTGCAGCCGTACGTCAGTCAGTAGCAACACTTGAATTACGAAAACTGCCCTTAGTGTTTCGAAATAAGGGTGCTTTCAATGTCACTGTGCTCGCTTAAAATCCCTGGAGTAACATTGAATGTTACTCGTGTGAATGCAAACACGCTGTTTCTTAGATGAGATGGTGACCGACATCTGGGCAATGTATGTGGGTTTTTCTTGTGTGGAAAGATAAAGGTGTTGGATAAGCTGAAAATCTTGCAAAGATATCTTTGTATCAATGTAAAGTTGTTTTTAACCCCCGACGCTAAAAAAGAGTGGTGTTATAAGTTTGACCGCTATGTGTGTTTGTGTGTCTGTCTGTGGCACTGTAGTTCTTAAACGGGTAAACCGATTTGAATGCTTTTGATGTTTTTTTAGTTGAATGCAGGTTTTGTAGCGATGGTTCTTAGACATGTTTTATCAAAATCAGTACAGCCGTTTGAAGATTATCAGCTCTTTTCTGGTTGATGAATGGATGTGAGCGTCTTCACAGGTCTGATCGATTTGAAATTTGGTATTCTGTTTCTTCAATGATATTAGAAGAACATAATAACCTTGAACTGATGCTGCAGCATCACCTGGAATTTGCAGGATACCCAACTCTCTTACCAACTTACAGCACAGCCGAAACGGCCAAATAGCCGCAGACCATATTATAATACCACTAGGCGGCTACGACTGGCCGGAGTCGTGGCCGCCTAGTACGCGAGATCCCTTACTGGCTTAGCTTGGCTGTGTTTCCAAACTTTCCTAAGAGGGGTTACAAACAAAAAAATAATAGTAGGTCTAATTGAAATAACTAAAAACGTGAGAAGGGGTCATTGTACTCATCATTATCGATTACTTTTACTTTGGAACCCACAATGAAATCGCGAGAATTACAGTTATTCCGTACACTTTATCGAGTTATGGAGCAGCAATATTAATATCTAGTTAATCGTTAAAACGTCAATTGATAACTGTTTTATCGTATTCTTTTCATCACGATTTTCATTACGCGTTTTGTTAGTTCTAGCTCAATGAATTAATATAATTTCTGCTTCATATAACACAAGTATGATTGTATTAAAGGTTATTTGTTGAAGCTAATCCCTTTGTTTATTCCCAATACCTTTGCCTATTATTAATAAGAACAATACATACCCTATGTTCAGTCATATCATAACCCAAAGATAATTTAAATGGGTATATTAGTTTATATCTTTTGGCATCATTTGATGCTCACTGGGTTCTTGGTTGTAAGCTCGAATTTCCGTTTCTAAAAGATTATATTTTATCACAACAGACCATTTACTTTGTCTTTATTTTCGCATCACATCCTCTTTAGTTTAATTATCTTGTTCTTTATATTCTTCAAAGTATTGTCCGAACAATTTCAAGTAACCTACAGCAAAAAAAAGATCTACTCTAATAATATAAAAAGAAAAGACTTGTATTTTTGTTTGGAACGAATAATCTCAAAAACTATTGGACCATTTAAAAAAATATTTCACTAGTAGAATGTTATATTATCACTGAGTAACATAGGCTATAATTTGTAAAGATATCACGCGGGCGAAGTCGCTAGTCTACTGAGACTATATTTTAAAGAATGCTTTGCTAAATTTATTTCTTTGAATTTGATAGGTATGGACCTCTGTAACTAAGATAACGTCAATTTATTACCTCTCTAAGCCGGACTTTATTGCAGATAAAGGACAATGACAAGAATAGGCTCGAATCATGTAGCGTCCGACAGACTTTCTGTAATAATGATAATTCATAACAGAAAATAGTAACAATTATACAATTTATATAAAATCTGTAGAAGTACACCGCTGAAAACTCATTTTAAAAAGTTATTTAACTAATTGTCAATTTAACAACACATTTCATAGCTACAATTTCAAGAAGAAATGTTGCCAATACCAAAATAAAATAATATCGATACGAAATTGCATATGCAAATCGATTACAATAATATAAATATGAATAAAGATAATGTCCTGCCCCTTTTGTGACGTTTTAACTGTCAAGTTAGCGTTAGCGTCAACGTACAGGCAAGTGAAGGAACATCTAAAATGATAAATAACGTTTTTTTCATCAAATGACTTCTCCCGCTCTAGGCGGAGCGGAAGGGCGTGTCAGACTCTTACTTACTAAAACCCCGGGTTGGTTTTTTTTTATTATTTATCCTTGAATGTCGCATGATACCGCAAAGGTGAAAAAACGCACATAAGGTGGATAAGTATGAGATCTAACCCGCGTGACTCACCGTCGTCGATTCGGTGGGGTTTGACTGTTTTGGCAAACTGTCTCCGGTTCGGAGACAAAGAGCCTGTGTGTTCTTTTAATAATAAATACCGTTTAGTTATATTTATGAATAATATTATAAAGTGATGTAATAGTTTTATTAAAAATAATCCGATGATCGACACTGTTTAGAATAGTTTATTCCTAATACCTTATAATGTTATTATAGTAGTGGCAACACTTGATGTAAAACAACTTGTGTTTTGTCTGTGGTCCTTGTCATTGTCAAAAAGTTTGACTTCACTTCATCGCCGTGTTGTTGTGTTTTTTTTTCATATATTCTAATCTAAGTATGTTTAATGTATATTTTTAATATAAAAACATTTATATACGACGATAATCTGCTAAAAGTCATTCATTTAATTAATTACTTAATAGTTTATTTCATGTTATCGTTAAAATCAGAAGTATTAAGTGGTCAACTTTAAAGCACTATAACTTTTTTTGGTGTACTTCCAATATAAATCTAATTATATTATCAAATTCTATAATTATTTTCCCTTTTTATGAAATATAGTTCATCTCTGTCGGTTCTGGCCGAGTCTTGAAGGAAACTTTGGCATTCTCCTTTCCGTTTTGTTTACTAATTCAAATTCAAAAGTCATTTATTCAAACTAGGCTGAGAATCAGCACTTTTCGAACGTCAAAATTACATAAAACAGTCCCCCAAAACGCCCACCCTTCACTTAATTCTTAGTCTACCCACAAAATACGTAATTTTATTTAATAATCATACGAAATAACGTCTATTCTCACCTATTTTCATGGAACCCCCTGTATATGAGACATATTTCTATTTATACCTGGATATCTGAGACACTGGCTAAATGCAATACCTTTTTAAGTGAGACAAATTTTCAAGTCCCTTTAAAATCCCGGTTATCCAGGTTTCACTGTATTTTCAAAAAGCATTATTACTCTAGTAAACGTACAGGTATTTAGTGTTCTATAAAACATTAGTGAAATAAGCTCTGAACTATTCCGTAAACGGTGTTTACAATGCCCAAAACGTTCCAATTACTTTTAATTTATTAATTAGTATTTCGTATTCCAAATAACAAACATTTATAGTTAATTACCGAACTCCCACTAAAACCTCAAATACAGTTGTATAGCAACTAACTAAAATATAATTAAACACAAGTGATTGACCTCAAATAACCTTTCTTTACTCATTAGCTAAGCGTGTCCCGAACATGAAAAGCTTTCAAGTTAAAAAGCTATTGAAAACGCAAGCGTAGTCTCAAATAGAACGCCTCACTTATGAAAAGACTTTGGACTAGCGTTGGGTGATTTAGTTCACCGCTTCTCTGTTACTAGGTGAACTAGTTTGCTGGTATTCTTTATTATACAATGTGGAGGCAACAATACGCCAACAAATAAAAATTCTTATTTAGATTTTTACAAACAAACTAATTAGTAGTGATGGGTTTGGCCCGTCAACCGCTATAGTGGCTAAAGTATTGGATATGTTTGATAAAAAAATAATGTAAAGGCTAGGAACATCATTAGATATAGGAAGTTAAATTGTCTTATCGTCGTCCCCACATTATATAAAGAAAATATTGTCAGGTTCCGCTACGCGAAATTCGAAGAGCGGTACTCGAGTAGCGGAACATAACGCGAGCCAGTTAAATAGAACTACTGCAGTTTCGCTGCTACGATTTTGCGGCGGAGGTGTGCTTCTGGCATCAGTCTCATCTTTATAATCATAAGGCCCATCGTCCACGACGCTACTCAAAAGTAACGTGTTGCAAACTGAAATCACCGATGAGTTGCCAGAATGACAAAGCATATCTTTCATCTTTCAAACAAGTCTTTCACACAGAACTCACACCTGCAACTCACCACCACACCCACACTCACACACAAACTCTCACGCACACTCTCACACACACATTATTTAGAATTATTTTATTTTGTTCAATTTATTTTGTTTTGGTAATACGCTACCCTTATTTAATTAACTATTCTGTCCATATTCAAACATCCTGAAATAAAATTTAAGCTAACGCAAACATGTTTCGAATTAAAATTTAAGATCACGCAACTCAGGCCCCCAAGATATAGGCGCTGCCTAGTTTGGGGACCAATGTTTTAATACTATGTTAAATATTCTAGTTAAAGTAAGCATACAATATCATTATTTTATTGAAATTTATTTTGGACCAATAAATTATTCTTATTCTTATTTCTTGGTGGTCTAGTTGTGATTGGATACTCATTGGTTAGGTTACTCTTCACGTTAAGCAAGCAGTTCACTTCTCATCACTACCCTAGCGTACTGGCACTACCAAACTCAATTCACACTCTAAAAAACATAGATCAAGATCACTTCAAACTAATTTTCTCAATTTACTAGTTTCCGCACTCTTTTAAACTAGTTTGCAAGTACTACAAAACTAGTTAAGACGACGGAACTCGTGTTAAGTTTATATAAGGCGAGAGTGAAGTGGCATAGGGGGAGTTGAGGACTTTTGAAACGTGTACGCATACGATCAAGTGCGGTTGAGTGTGTTGCGTGACAATTTGCTCTGACCGTGGCACAGTTACTCTGTGGTGAAATGCTTTCCTTAATTGAACGGTATTTAATACAGTAATAACATGCTGGGCCAGGATCGTCATGACGGGCGTCGTCACCGGGCAGGCCTAAAAAACGCTGGCGTTACGATTTGGACTCGTTCCTGACCGATTGGCCGGAGAAGGCACAACGTAAGGAATACTGGATAAGTATGGGGGTGATGGCCCAGCAGCGGGACAACATAGGTTAGATAAAAAATATATATATAAGGAGTTATTAATCTAAATACGTACTAACTTCATACACTAGTATGATATTAGTTTTCTTGAAACAAAAATTCTCAATGCTCGTAGAAACTCTCCCTAAGGAACACATGAAACACACACGTTAAGGCTTAGTGTTGTCTGTCTGTAAATCAATAAATTTTTATTCTTTTTTAGGTGTGATTTGAATCAAGTTTTGTCCGACAAGAATGTATCTGGATACCTCTATCATAGGCTTCGTTTAAATCCTGGAAGGTGCAGGTGGTTGCCCATGATGGACAGAAAAGGAGGTGAGACATATCCTGGGAAGGGGATCCACGCCTGGCACTGTGTGTGGGATGGGTCGATGATAATACATTTGGACGGATTATGAAGAACTGTTATATATATATATGTAGGTATAGAAGATGTCAGTTGTGTACTTTTTGTTGAAAGTTGGCATCTTAGCACTTATCAGTTAGACCGCATAGGTAACAAACTCATCAATGTAGGAAAAGGAACACACTTTTATAGCAAGTATTATCACATTACAACACAAGTTTGAGTTCCTCAACCCTGAACACAGAGCCGGCTGCTGTAAGAGGTACCGGTGAATAATGGCGCCCAAAACAATCAAATATGTACGGAATAAAAGAGTTGTTCACTTCGGCAAAGCGATTACCGTGAATTTTAAAAGCGTTGAAGAACAGAGCCTGCTTTAAATATAGAACTGCTAAGGCGTGGAAGTAATTCGATTATACATTTAATAGCATCTGCCTTTTTCTAACTATGTTAGGGTCGGCTGCCAGTCTAACAGACAGCTGAATACCAGGATTTTACATGGAGCGACTACCTATCCGACCAGAGTGATGAATATAAATGTTGATTGATGGATTGGGAGAAGAAGGCCAAAGAAAAGAGAAGGTAGTAAATGATAGCGTAACTGTTGACCGGGGAAATTGTTGCGTATTGCGCCGTCCACAAGTGACATGAGTGACAAGGGCAGGAAGATGATGATCACTGCCTACCTGACCTCCACAACCTAGTTTGGGGTAACATGATTCCCCTTGGTAAGACTGGTTGTCAGATATTCGGGCTTCTGACTCCTGACCAATAACGACTGTCAAAGATCGACGAATGACAGCTGGCTAAACGACAAAACGACGCCAAATCTTTAATAATATCACAAACAATAATTTATTAGCTTCTCTTACATTCGAAAGCTTAAAATTTCAATTTATTCAAGAACATAAAACTTTTCAAAAACCATATTTCCATTTCTTTACAGTTATGATAGATGTTAAAAATTCTAGATCAATACTAAACTTCTTTTGCAAACATATTGAAGCTATCCGTATCTTTGAAAATAAGATTTGTGAGAACAGTCCTGTAGTACAGTCAAACCAAAGATTTATGTTTACGTTCATACCGGCACAAAGTAAGCATCTTCACACTTTGCTGTCAATATTCATTGTGGATTCGTCCGTAATAAACCTAAGTTAGTCGATACTTTTGTAACGTAAGGCACTTAAAACAATCAATATTAAAGTCAATTAAACGGAATATTGATTGTTTGTCAGAGGGGCAATTCCCGTTAAGAACGTTCGCTTTCGCCAACTTTAATTTAACTACTAACAACTTTAGTTAATTTACCAACATTTTTGACAAGTTTGACAGATTGCGACTTGAATGTGAACGTTTTTTAAGTACGAGACATGGCCTTCAGGTATCTTAGCATATTATGTAAAAAAAAGTGAAATGTTCTCAATATGTTACATTTTTGAATAGCAGTGCCGTCTTTATGACTGCGGTAGTGTCTTACGTTCGAACAAAGTTCTTGCTCACTTGAATGTCCCACTGATGGTGGCGAGTGTGTTGGATCATTCGGTTCCCTACAAAATGGTTGAGCTGGATGGTGCTGAGACACGCGTCATGTACGTGAACGGGCGCCGTCAGTTGAGACTGGTCATCTCTTATCTGCCAGGGCAGGGCATATTTTTAATCTTATATTTAGGATTGTTTTTGTTTTTTTTTTACATTGTTCTCACATAAAGCAGCACCAAGAATAAAATCAGGATTTTGTAATATCTATATTTAAAAGAGCGTCCTTGGAGTTTCGTGCCCGTTCTTCTCCATAGAGACCTAAGTTTTGGAATGGGCAAATAGCTTCTACTTTCTAACTGACCGACTCTTGGCAATTCTAAAGTGCCAGTAAATGGTTTAATTGGAATCAATACTTTGAGTTTGAGTTTGACAACATTGGTTAAAACATAGTTGAAGGTAGTTTAGCCTGCACACTAATTTCATTAGTTGTCTGTACATATCACGCAGTGAGTTTTAGTGGTTTTCACTTTGAATGCAAATCGCGTGTCCACTTACAGTGTAGTGTATATTCGGGTAATAAATCCATTCCGGTTCACTTGGCTGGCGTTAAATTGTACAGTTCATCCCCAATACTGAATATATCATGCTATGATGAATATATTTGTAGTTCTAGCAAACCCACTACGTTCGAGCGTAGTTGACCACAAATCGATGATGCTTTAATATCACTATTTCAGCTGTGCCGTACTTGTGATTTTGTACACACATTTCCCACATTCTTTAAATAAATATAGCAAAGCTATCGCACAGATATCCGCTTCTGTTGACTTGATAGTGTGAAAAGTCGCAAAAGGACGCACAATCTGCTACGCTCGTAGCTCCTTCTACGAATACTCGTAGACACCGCTACGAATTCGTAGCATATCGCGTAGCTAGCCAGTAGCTACGTAAATCAAGTTTTAGCGCTATTCGTTCACTTGGGCGCAAAATATTACCATTCGAAAATGTTTAACCGGTAAAGCCCTGGGTGACCCTCAAGCACGTCAATTAGCACGTTAATTAGTTGTTTATCAGGCCTTTAACGGTTAATGGTGAGTTTAACATTTTGAATAAATTGTTAACTATATTTTAAGTGTCAAGCTATAGTTATAATAGTCAGCATTTGTCAAGTTTTAGGAAAGCCCTTTAATTTAAATTAAAATATGACTGCGCTCGCACAGATTTTAATAAAACACCACTTAAAATTCACTTTCATAACTTGATGTAACTGTCACAGTGCCACTTATTATCGTGTATTCTTGAAAACAAGCTACGCGAATAAAAAATAATGGCACACTTGTATGAAAATATTATGCATGGAGTAAAAAATATCGATGAAACGTCGCCACATGACAAGGCGGTAAACATTCAATATATTTGTGAAGGACAATGGTAACATAGCGGGTTGTTCCTTAGTTTTATGGTGGCCGTAAAGCCTGCGGCGGAGAAAGATGAATAACCCGCAAAATTCACGTGAAAAAGCTCAGTATCCCTTTCATAAGACCTGAAAGGAATCCAATTTGTGCCTGAACATTTTGTTTTTTGGAGACAAACTTTATACTAATAAATTAAAAAGCTTCTGAGTTTGTAACTAAATATTTTACATACATTTATTATGTTGATTAAAATTGTTTTCGTCAAATAATGTAAAATTTTCGACATTAATTAAAAACCGCTGGATTATGATCGCTTTAGAACGAGCCCTGGGGATTAAATGTGTCGGGTATTTCTCGTTTACCTCACCCTATAACCGCTAATTCCATTTAAAAACAGCATATATTACCTGGAAAAATACAAAAATATATATTAGAAAACATACAATCTTATTTCAAGAATAGAAAAAGGTTAAAGACCCTAGCGCTGTCACACAATGATAATAGATATTTTAGTATATATTTAATGACGAAAAAACGATGAGGATTCCCGTTCTTAAGAGAAATGAACTCCGGTTATGTCTGAAAACAATCCCGATAAAGCATTGGTGACCTTGACACATCCAAATATGATAATCTTGTATCAATACCTAGCCTTCTCCCATCATAGTTGGGGTCCGCTTCCAGTCTAACCAGATGAAGGTGAATATCAGTTTTACGTGGAGCGACTGCATAACTGACCTTCACAACCCAGTTACTGGGTATAGCTTGTCCACTTTGAAATGACGCGCCCCATCACCGCATTTACGCATGCGGTAATGTAGATTTCTATGGGTAATGCGGTAGTGGGGCGCGTCATTTCAAAGTGGACAAGCTATAACACGATACCCATTGGAATGTCTTTGTCTGAATAAATAATAATTGACAAGACCGGTTGTCAGAATTTCGGGCTTCTGACTACCAGTAACGATGATCGATGATCTACGGATCAACTGCTTAACGTGCTTTCAAATAGTACATTTGAAACATTTTTTGTAGGTATATTATAGGCAACGAAAAAATAATACTTGAATCGTCACCTGACACATTAGCCCCGGGTTATATTACCTAACCGATACAATGTTATTTATAAAATTCACAAATCGAAAACCGCTACATCCATTACCTCTCTATGCAAAGCAAACTTCCCGTTCCGAACATTAACTTGTGTCAAAACTTCATTATTTTAAAAGCTCTGGAGTCTGTACTACATCCGACAATGGCGGCCATCTTGTTTGCAGCACAAAACAATACTTCAGTTTACATTATGTGGCTGTAACGTGAAACTACCCACTATTTGTGAGGCGGTATTTTGAATATTTGCGTCATATATTTTTCATTGTATATAGATTTGAAGTAACACATATTCGAGAACTCGATTTAAATAAGTCGGTGATTTAAATAGTACCTTTTAGCCGCGGCTTTGCCCGCGTGGTTGTCGGAAAATATCCCACGGGAACGTACTACCGGGATTGAAAATAGCCTTCGTGTTAATCCAGGTCAAACTATATGTGTGCCAAATTTCATCCAAATCCGTTCAAACGTTTTTGCGCCAATCTGGAACATACATCCAGACAAACGGACAAAAATTGTAAAAACGATATTTTCTGCATCAGACTCGTTCCCACACCTCGCAGCATTTACTTTTTTCAAAAATATTCAATGTACAATTTTGACTTCGTTACTATTTTATTATCACACCGCCACCGACGTGCTTCGGAAAGCACGTAAAGCCGTTGGTCCTGCGCATGATCTCTCTCCGCTCGTGTCTGATTGCCGTCCCATCCCCATCGGATCGGACTATGAGAGTGAGGGGAGAGAGAGTACTCCTGTGTCTGCGCACACACTTGTGCAATACATATAATATATCCCGCGCCAAAGACTTTTGGCCGCCATGGCCGAAACTAGGTCTGCAGGACTATTATTTTATTACATGTATAGATTACCCAGTTCTGGAAGGCTTGTACGTTATTTTTTTTATTCGATTTCTCAGTATGAATTGAAGATTATCAAGTATTCCATTCTCAATGAAAAAATGTAGGGGTGCGTAACACCTCTGCCTACAACCACTGGGAAGGGAAACGTTATGTATTTATCATTTAATAACCGGTAGGTGCAACTGCCTTATCTTCCAAATGAAACATGCATCACCACAAAACCAATAGCGAACCACATACAAAAACACGCATAAATCATTTAAATACATTTCGATTACGCAAATGGAAACGTGACACCACTAAAAATTGTTTGTTATTAAAAGCTCTGAACAATACGAAAACAGAAACTTTTAATCCAATTAGCGAATTAATGTAATTGAAACAAATTCAATGGTGGACGACTCAAGTTTCAGATAAAGCTCAAGGCCCCAGAGTTTAAACAAGATGGTTCAAATTATATTCCTTATAGCCGATACGATTAAACGAGAAGATTTCAAGGAGAATACTGGTTTCTACGTAGTACTCGTACAGCCCAAAATACCTATACTCCTACTTATCTTGTTTTTGTCGCGACAAAATGTTTCTTTCGTTTTAAAGTTTAGTTTACAAGCTTTACTACTTTTGAATACAGCAGTTGTTTTAAATTCATAAGGTAGTTCAGTATAGCGTCTGTAATTAGATATATACATATAAAAAACTCCATAGGCACTTCTTGTTTCTAATACCTTAGCAAAATGTAGCGTCTGAATAAAGACCGGACTTTAAATTCAACAAATACAACCAGTACACACGAGCACGAGATCTCTGTAAACTCCATATCTTGGGAAGGACGTAATGTCTCCGCTCGTGCATACACGAGCGGCGATCGTTCGAGGACTCCCACTCAACTGCTGCATTCCGATAGCTTCATGTAAAGCGTCTGTATTTATAAAGGACGTGATATTTATTTATTTATTTAATACTTCAAGCACAAAAATGTACAGAGGCGGACTTAATGCCATAGGCATTTTCTACCAGTCAACCTTGATACCGTTATTCTAAAAAACAACGCATGGCAGATTAAGATGAGAAGATCTTAAGATATTTTTTTTATAAAAAGACACCCTTTTTTTTTAGGGTGGGAAATTATCAAATAACTTCTCCCGCTCTGGGCGGAGCGGGAGGGCGTGTCAGACTTTTACTGACTAAAAACCACCCGTGTTCCTCCAGTTGCCTGTACGTTGCCAGGGGCCTCGGTATCCCTTTCGGCCTTTCCCGCGACCCCGGCAGGCATCGGTCCGAGCAGACCCCTTCCGTTGTGCTGACATCTCTTTGAGGCGCGCGTGGAACTCAACGCGCCGTCGACCCAGGGGCGTGAGGGCGCGAAATTTTCCTCTCCCTCACGCATTCCGCCTCCTTCTTCGCGAGCATTACTGCTTCGCAGACAAAAGACCCCTAACATAATAATATTAGAAAGCCGTCCTTTCCCTAAAACCACAATAAACTATACCAAATATATAAAGATCAGACTTTAAATTCAACAAATACGGTCAGTACACACAAGCGGAACGTCTATCTCCTTCCAACCACATAAGTATTCTTTACTTGGTCCCAATCCATATTTTCTGAAGGACGTTACGTCGTACATACACGAGCGGCGATCGTACGAGGACTCCTACTCAACTCGTGAATTCTGATGACGACAGCTTGCGGTCAACTAAGGCCCGTTTAGACGATCGTATTTACTAAATTAATCCCATTGAGTGGAAAGCAAGTTTGCGTTACACCTGAAGGTATGCGGTCACCATCGTCGGTCGGCTATCTGCAAAACTAAAATCATCGCGGGTTTGTTTTGATTCCTGAGAAATAGGTGAAATTTCTCTTTTCTCTGTTATAACACCGGCCGCCAAGCCAATCAAACCACGGTTACGCTGCTTGACTACAGAAATATGTATAGTGGTAATTAAATACTTGTGAATATTTTTGAATTCATAGTATGCAAACCAAACACAAGTCGTGCAGCTGCGTCCAATTATGTTCATTTTTGGTGGCGTTGTACAGGGTGGCCAGTATACAACTTTAAATTAGGATTATTTTTATTACAAATTAAAATTAACAGATATTTTGTATTATTCTGGCTTGGCAATTGTATTAGGTAAATAAGATCTGCCTAATCTCTCTTTTTATACTTAATATGCGATCGCTTTTCATCGTGTGTTTTCATAAACTTTTCGCATACTTTTCAGATGTGTCAAACTAAATTAACCTTTGTTCTAACATGACACAGCGTAGGATTGTTTGGGCACTAGACAGTAATACTCATTTGTTAAAGTGTTACCACCGAATGCTAGTCTCGCAACTGTGGCTGGTTACGGTCACATAATGCTGGTGTTGTGGTCATATGTGTGGTTATGATGTGTCAAAACCAAATTAGACGCCTTGCCAACTGTGTAGTCACCGATAATTGCGATAAGGTTGCATTGCGGGTGCGAGCGGTCTCTACGGTTACTAAGTAACAGTATATTCTCGCGTAAACATCTCTCTAAACTAGAGCAAAAATGTGATTTAAGTCAGGCCCGTGTTCTGAAGTGATGCTTAAGTTTGAATATCAAACCAAAACTATCGGATAACATACCAAGATTCAAATCTAGTGCGTCAAGATGCACGCGCGGTTTCTCGAACGCAAATCGACATGAAAATAGCTAACAAAATGTCAAACGTCCGTAAAATGCTGTGATTTGTTGACTTATCAACAGCCAATCGGATCACTTGACTTGCATTCAATTTTGAGACGTCGATAATTTTCACGCGGGTTCTGGACCGTTTCGGTTCATTGACACAAAAAAAAAATTGTATTAGTGATATTGATATAATTTTTAAATGCGTAAAAATTACTAATACCTTACTAATTATTAATACCTTTTCCCACTGACAGCGACGCCGACGAATTTTTTGATGCCCAATGAGCCTTTATTGTTTATAATTTATATATTTTAGTGTTAGTTGTATATTTTAATCTTAATGTTATTTTAATTTTATTTGTAAATTAGTAGCATGGATATACTTCACATATGCACAATTTATTTTAAAACAATGCGTAATGAATTTTAAATATGAATGTTATGTTTATGCTTGTTTTTTATTATTTTACTTATCATCACTATAATATTTTAAACACAATATTTTGTTATGAAATAAATGACTTATGACTTAAAATACAGGTAAATCGCAAGATACAAAATAATAAAAGGGTTTCGTATTTGCTCGTTTTCATTTCTTTTTTATGCAGCTGTACCGTCGGAACAGACCTTAATCCATTTAGTACTAAAGGAATTACGCCCGATCGAGATGTGATTTCAGATATGGATGCTGCCGCTTAAATTATGAGAGGTCGAATTGAGTTTAATCTGACTGAATTATCTAATGGATGGATTCCGTACGTATTGGGAATCTGTAATGTTTTATAATATTCTTTTTGTTGAGTAATAAATATTCATCCAAAAAGCACTTAGCTCTTATGGCATTTAATTTTATTATTATGCAGGGCTCTAAAACGTTATTCAAAAAAACGTTTTACAAACGTTTCTAACAGTTCTTTGTACAACATTTTGTCCGGAACGGAAACGAAATGAGAACGTTATCAAAAACCGGGTTATTCCGCAGGACGATGCGTGCGCCGACAAGCATTAACTTGTTTAGTAAAATTATATTCGTAATATTCGTAGTTACCTATCGATAAAACCAAAAATAGAAAAAAAAAACGTTTTATTAATCGAGAACGATTTAAATTTTATTCTTCTTCAAAAACGTTTTTATAACGTTCTACTTTCAAGAAGACTACTGAAATCAATGGCCAGAAGAGCCCTAACAAGCGAACTGATTATTTTACCAAGCAACATTTGTTCAAAAATATTTTATACAATGTAGGAAGGTAACAAAGTTTCCCCTTTATTTTAGATGGCAACTGATTTTATGTACCTTTGTTCAGCTGCTACTGAAAACAAATAATATGCGCATGTATTCGCCTTTGTTAGGAAATCGAGTCGACAAAGGCGGCATCTAGTTAAATCGAGGCTTATAAAACCAACCAGTTTAAGAGTTTAAACTAACTGAACGATTCTGCTCGCTTAGCAAAGTCTTGTTGTGCAAATAAGGCAAAGTTTTAGATTTTCTAGTGAAAAACTCTGATTTAAGTGCACAGAAACATTTTAAACTGAATTGTTTATAAGTTTTAAACTAGCGCCCCGTCCCTGCTTCGCACGGTTTTATGACTCAAAAAAAACATCTTTCTATATGTAAGTTTAATAAAAATCAATCATAAACATGCACCTTCCGTAATAAATTCAATTTCATAATTCGTTAAAAAAATACTTTTTTTTTCAATTATTTTGGTGTACAATAAAGTATATAAAAATTAATAAATTCTCTATATATAATGGTGAAAACCGCATCAAAATTCGTTGCCTAAATTAAAACACCGCGGTCACACAGACAAACAAAAAATGCTTTATTTATAACATATTGTTAATGTTGTTGTTGTTTTTTTGTTAGGTCATATTTATAACAGGCTTCATCAGTGCCAATGTATGAATGTTGCAACCTTGCTCACTAACTAAAATTTTTACCAACTATCAAAATCGTGCCGAAACGAGTGAAGAAGTTAAGGAAAACATTTATTATGCCTGACAATATACAATCTACATCATATATATGTCTTCGTGAAGTGTATTCCCTATCTCCTTGCTCGTTGACGCAGATTCCCGCATGGCAACCAATATTTGTGTGGCTTACTGATACTTGTTTGAACGCTGTGTTTGAGACGACATAAGGAAGACTTATGAGTTTGCGAATACAGACTTGGAACAGAGCTACCTACCAATGCGTCTGTTTACTGTTTACTGATACAAACTTTATCCTCTACTATTCAAACATGAAGACAGCTAGCGCAAAGTAAGTAAGATGAGTGAAGTATACTTACAGTAACTATTTTGGGATTAAGTTCATATCCTATTCCAGCATACGTAGCATGACAACCATAGAAACGGGTTTTCTACGGGTTTTGTCGACGGAAGAATAGACAAAATGACAGATTGTGATTGTTTATCTGTCATTTTGTCTATTCTTCCGTCGACAAAACCCGTTTCTATTGTGGTCATGTTAAGCGTGCTGGTCCCATTTAGGCTCCTGTTTTACAGCAAAATCAGTTTAGTAGTGTACAAATTTTTATTGAATTATATACCTACTAAGGATTTATGATGAAATCGAAAGGTTCTGGTCCAGTAAAATTCTAACAGATTAGCAAATAATGCGCCCTAAAAAAACTCTGCAACTACTTTTATCTCACGGCACATCATTTTCTATCACCTTTTCTATCTCCAATAAATATGTCAAACACCAACTCCGCCCGTAAATACTCTACCAAAAAACCTAAGAATCTAAACTGCCCACAAATCATCGCAAATCGTCACAAAAAGTTGTAAAAACTGTGATTATTCACTCGTATGATAATGTAGCGTGACTATAGGTAACTTTGAACCAAATAGTTTTCAGTGAAAACTGTCCATTCTTCCGTGACTGACGGTGTGCTAAAATTAGAAGATATTTTTGCCTAATGTGGGGTAAGTAATGAACAATTATGAGTTAGCCTGCGATCTCTCTTTCTGTAGTACGCCTCGCTCCCAGCCCGTAGTAACAGAAATAAACAAGGGGTTTTAGCTGGTAGGAGTCCGACATAACCTTCACAAGAAGAGGTATCCTAAGAGAATTTCCAGAGGTAAAAAAAAAATACAAAATAATGTTAGCCTGACTTTTTTTTTTTTTAGGATGGGAAATTATCAAATAACTTCTCCCGCTCTGGGCGGAGCTAGGGCGTGTCAGATTCTTACTGACTAAAACCCACCCGTGTTCCTTCAGTTGCCTGCACGTTGCCAGGTGCCACGGTATCACTTTCGGATTTTCCCGCGACCCCGGCAGGCATCGGTCCTAGCGGACCTTGTGAAAAAACTTATACTAAGAAGGATGGGCAGCGACATTCACCTATGCACATAGATCACTTATGTAGTACATAACTTTGTGACACTGTCGCGTAGTAGGTACATAACAGTGTCATAAACGTGTACATGTACGTGGTTCCCTACAAAATGGTTGAGCTGGATGGTGCTGATCCACGCGTCATGTTCGTGAACGGGCGCCGTCAGTTGTGACTGGTCATCTCTTATCTGCCAGGGCTTATTTTTAATGTTATATTTTGAATTGTTTAATTTTTTTTATTGTACATTGTTCTCACATATAGAAGCAACAAGAATAATGTACCCAGGATTGTGTAATTTTCTATATTTAAAAGAGTGTCCTTGGAGTTTCTTGCCCGTTCTTCTCCATGAAGATCTACGTTTTGGAACTGGGCAACTAGCTTCAACTTTCTGACTAACTGACCGACTATTTGACAATTCAAAAGTGCCTGTAAATGGTTTAATTGAAATAAATGCTTTGAGTTTGAGTTTGAGTTTGTACGCTTTCTGTTATAGTGGATAGTCACGGAGTTACGGACGTAGTGAATTGTAAACTACTAAGAACACAATAATGGATCTCTGAAACTTTCAAAAACTTTAACAAAACGGTTCCTCAACAAAAAGAGTCTTTTCTTCGTTGTTTCATGAATGAAATTGCCCAAATATCCGAGGGTTAAGTTTTTGTAGAGGGGTAGGGTCATTTTCCAGCCGACGCTCATCTGTTTACTATTCACTTTTCACGCTAGGGATCACCAAAAAAGACCCCTACCCGTCAGGGATAAAAACATTTTCAGAAGTTTTTGCTTCTGTAGTTTATTTTACCTAATATTTATAAATGCAAAAGTTTGTTTGTTTGTTTGTTACGCTTTCACGATAAAACAGCTGAACAAATTTGGATCAAATTTGGCACATGGGTAGAACATAACCTGGATCAGCACATGGAATACTTTAATTACTAATTTTTATCCTGATATTCCCACGTTATCGAGCCTTACGCGGGTGAAACCGCGGGGCGCAGCTAGATGAGAATAATAATGATGAATCCATAATAATGGCATCTTCTTTTTGTTTTATATTAAAGTTCTATTGAACCTCTGATTTATTCTAAGAAAAAGTCGCAATTTTAATTCTATGACACGATTGGTTTATAATAAGAACTCCCTTTTCCAATTCACAACTTTCGTTCAAATAAATCTAAGATGAAAGAAGCCTTCCAATCTAATTTACACTTTCAATCAACTCAAGTTCTTCATCAAACGTAACTTCACTTTGATCAAATAATTCAGTGCTTTCGTATTTGCATTCAAAATGGCTACTGATTCAACTGTTTCAATCTTTAAGAATAAATCTTTTTAGAAGTTCACAGCTCGACGCCTTCAGGCGCTAGGGTCCATTCACACGAACCTACCATAGCCACATCGCAGTGACAATAATTAGGAAAACAGTGGTAACGTGTGAGTAGTCTCGCTGCAGCATTAAAACGTGTCTTCTTTGCGATATAGTAGCTGGCTGTTCTCGAGTGCGGTGGTGGCTGTATTGTAGCTGGGATGTGGTCGATATAGTTCAAACGGTTGAATTTGACGGTAAAATGTGGTCAGTGACAATAACACTTAGCATTTCATACATTGCGCTTGCCCGCGGTGTAGTGTGGCCGTAGTGTGGTGTGGTATGGTGTAGTGTGGTGTGGTTGTGGTATGTGTGAAAGCACCCTTTCTCTCACCGAAGTTGTGGGTAAAAAATTGGTGCGATAGCTTCTTGAACAAGCACTGACTTTCTAGAAGTTACGGCGCTGAACATTGGAACTTTCTTTCAATTCTTTTATCACTTGTAATGAAAACCTAGGTAGGTTTTCAGGCGTTTAGTTAAATAAATCGGTGCAAACGTATCGTATAAGGCAGGGCAAGGACTTGTAATATTGCGACGTCTAGAGGCTACTTTTAGCGTTGCTCTTTAGAAATTTAATTAGTTTCAAAGATACACGAGTCGGAAATGTATGACTTGAATTAGCAGAGCTCTATGCTGTCTTAACTGCATTAACATGCAGTGTTTGACGTCGTGTTCTGCGAGAAATGGTTAAATCAGAACTAAAAGCAAGAAAATAAAATATAAGTAAAAATGTTTTTTTAAGCAGGCTTTTAATTAATTAAAAAGTACTAAATAAAACTTACGTAAGCAGAGAACTTATTTTTTTCTTAAAAGTTTGTGGCTTATGTTTAAAAGAGTAAGAAGGAGATTTACGCCTCAAAACTTCAATCAGATGCCAGGAAGTGCTTCAAAAATGGATGACAATTGGAGTAACTGGAAACGCATACGAACGAAGCAAGCTAATATAATAAAGCTAATAATACGAAAAGGTCTCAATGTTTACCTATGTCCTTGCCATATTCCAGTCCAACCTCCTCTTCCCACATCTATTTATTTTTATAGCCATACATATATCAGTTTAAGAACCAGTCATTAAACTCGGTAAATTACCTATCCATAATATCGCACAAATGAGATCATTTACTCGGATGGGTCATTATGACCCCAAATATACCTAGCGCCATGCCTATCGCGGAAAACTTCGCAATAAAAACAACATGTATTTGAACTCTTTACGCATTATCCCACCGGTTGTCAGTTGTCACGCAATGTGTGGTTCTAATGTCACGCGATTTGACGCTGGATAGGCGGGGAGCTCATTGACACGCTTAGTAAGCGATTAGAAAACATAAACAATACTACTAATGGACTCCTCGACTAGGAATTACAAGGTATCAACGACGTGACTCGAGGTCAAAATGCGGATTATTCGTTTAGTAAGGTCAACCGTACGTCAGTATGAATACTTGTTGGTGTTGCTACGAAATAAAGGCGCTGTCAAAGTTAAATAATGGTTATCATAGACGTTCGGTTGACTGTACTTACACCAACATTTGATGACGAAATTCAAAGCAAGGTTAAAAAAGATGGTAGCGAGGGAGTTCAAATGGTTTTAATTGCTTTAATTGGTTTCTTGAACACGTGCCAAGTGCCAACTCGGAGATAAGATTCGTTTAAATTACCTAACTACTCTGAAGAAAGGAGTTAGTAAAGAAAGATAAAAAAATACTGCAGGTATAAAAGACCAGGGAATCTGGCAAAAGTATGGTTAGAGACTAGATCTATAGCAAGGACTACAACAGCTCTAGGCTCTTTTGAACCTACTGCACGTCTTTTTACACGAGCAGCCTGTGGGCTAGATATACTCAAAGATCGTACAACGCTCTTCGCGTTCAGTAACAATAACGAGTTTACGATGCTGGTGGGGCTGCCCCACTTCTGTAATGCGTCGAGAATGTTCGCGGATGCGCATGTGGATTTTTTCTATACAACCATGCGCAAAAGGTGCGCTTCCATGGTGCGCAGGATCTGGAGCAGGTCCAACAGTATCCTAAGCATGATTTCAAGTCACCTAGACTGTGTTTTCGTGGGTCGCTGTTGTGCCATCTCACATGGATTACCACAACGGTGATCCACTACTATTTGTTTGATTTTGTGAAGTGTCGTAGTAGTTTTTACTAATATAGTTGTAAGTCTTGCTAATCATTTTTGAGTACAATACATACATACTTGAATAGAGACAATTCTATTATATTACCAAAATCTGCTAATTATATTATCCGTTCACTAAGCACAACCGATTCCGTGTGGTGCCGGACTCAAAGAATAGCACTACCCTATTTCTACCCGTGGGTGTCGTAAAAGGCGATTTAGGGACTTACTAGAGAATGGACAGCAGCGTTCTCTATGCATTTTTACACCATACTGCGATTACCAACCCGACAAGCGTGGCGATCATGGCATACGGGGGGTATGCCATGATCGCCACGCTTGGCGGGTTGGTATAAAAAGCACAGAACCTGTCGAAGTGGCGGTGCTCGGCCTATGTTCAGCAGTGGACGTCTTTCAGCTCAATGATGAACCACAAACAGCTGCTGAAAACAGGCCTCTCCTAACTTACACCACGCCATAACTCCCGGCTTCCACAACCAGTCCCCCACCGGTATTTAATCTACGTGACACTTCCAAATGCAAACAATTTAACAAATCAGTACCCAAAAGAATTCTGATCGCGTGCTTGTCAGTCAGATGTCACGCCCAACCGCCTGGAAGTCACTCAAGCTCATTCATGTACAGCCAAGGACAGACATATTTACAACGATTTTCTATTGGAGGATTGATCGGAGTTATGCAATATCTTCGTAAATACACATACTTTTAAGAATTATATCTCATTTCAACCGATATGTACCTACTCGACAACAAACTTACTTTTGAATTTTACCAACTGATTCAACCAATAGTTACCTTATTGGTGATGTTCTTCAGAAAGGTCAGGTGAGTAGTACTCGCAACCGGCGTGCGTGTATGACCAGATGTATGAACGTAAACGAGGCAAAAGGAGTATTTTAGGATCGTATCAGGTGGCGTTCAACTCCAATCGATTCGAAACACCAATAAGCCGGCTGTCGCGGTCTTGAGGCGATTCGCACGAAGTTAATTTATTTGTAGGAGAATCCATTTTTGGAGTTATCAATTTGCTTACAAATAAATTGACTTCGTGCGACTGCGAATCGCCTCAAGAAAAAAAAAGTGTCAGTCACCACTAAGCCTTCTGCCTACTCCCATGGGAAAAATGAGTGAGATTATGAACCTATGTATGTATTCATATTTTGTCCTTAACTGTACGACACGATGTCAATGACCTGCCTGCAAGCTTGTGTCAGCACCACTTTGTTTCAAATTATTGGGGTATTAACAGGAATGGTTTCATCGCCCCAAGTTGAGGCCTTGGCGCGATCGGTAGCGGTAGTCGCTTAACACGCCATTTGCAAAATACTTTAGTATTTACGAGTTTGCTAGTCAAAAGTTTCTGCTCAATTTGTTCTCTTGCCAACAGAAGCGTTACCACTTCCAAACTTTATTAAAAATTAGAAATTATATTAAAAAACCCCCGACACAAACATTTCCTTATTTCTCTTTCCTACTCCATCGCTAGACCCTATTCATCATCTATCTATAACCTATTCATTGAGACCACACCAATGAGCCCAAACACGATACCTGTGCTGTAAGTTGGTAAGGGAGTTGGGTATCCTGCAAATTCCAGGTGATGCTGCAGCATCAGGTCAGGGTTACTGTGTTCCTCTAATATCATTGAAGTAACAGAATACCAAATCGATCGGCAGGCTTAATCTTGACTTTTATTCCGATCGATCGACATTGGAATTTTGACGTATCAGTCTTGAGTTCGACACTAGCGCCAAATTGGTTTCAAATTGCGTGTCCATTTTGGGAACTAAGTGGAATTGGTATCAGGCTTGGCGTGCAGAAGACCTGTGGAAGACGCAATCTTCAAACGGCTGACCCGATTTTGATAAAACATGTCTAAGAACCATCGCTAGAAAACCTGCTTTCAAATAAAAAAAACCACATTCAAATCAGTTCACCCGTTTAAGAGCTACGGTGCCACAGACAGACACACATCTTTTTTTTTGCGGCGGGTGTTAAAAATCTAAATGTTTTATTCCACATAAACCTACATAGACATTTTTGAAACGTCAGAACCTAGAGCACGGTTCCAATTGGTCGTTTCCTATAGAGAAGAGCCGACAAGAAACCCCACGGTCAATCACAATTCAGTCCTTATGAAAACTTCGACTGAATGACAATCAAGTCTGGTGCAAGATAGGTTTTTCACCGACTTCAAAAAGGAGAATCCACATCCACATGTGGATGTTCATTCATATTTTCGTCAATTGTGAACCGATTTTAAATATTATTTTTGCATTTGGTAGAGGAACCTTGTTCGGTGTTTCCATGTAAATTGTATTAACTTTGCTTGGGTAGTTCATTGTATAATATATAATTTGGTACGTCAGTCAGAAAAACTCTAATTACCGTTCTCACTTAATTAATAACATGTTACTAACGTAATGTTTACAGACTAGTGACCCATTTAACATAACTTGCGTGACACAGTTACTTTATGTGCCCAAAATAACTTCCACTTTCTAAAATTTTCATATAGTTAAAGTACGTCCAGAATATTTATATCAGATCTTTTATTTAGGGGACTGATTTGGATATTTATAAGCTGCACGCACTGATTTTGGCCGTAGATAGAACTGTGGTTGTTTTGCATATCACGACTATAATGTCTTCATAAATGGTTACATCGTGAAATTCGTATGCAAAACGAATTGGCTGATCCATTTTTTATTCTTAATGGTATAAAATAACTGCATACAGCCGCGACTTACGAGTTGTCGGTCGTATAGAACCCTGACGTGCGCGTTTCTTGGTGTAAATAATTTCATCACCATTGCTCTCAAAACGGTGAAGAAAAACATCGTGAGGAAACCCGCCTTTCCTAGAACCAAAAATTCGAAGACATGTGACATCTACCAACCCGCACTGGGCCCGCGTGGTTGATTATGGCCCACTTCCTCTCACAGAGAGAAGGCCAGTGTTAGTGGAACATAATAAGCTGAGTATGCTAAAATAACTGATATAGCTCAAATTTTATCTAAGCTAAGCTGAATAACGCTATTAAATATTTTCCGCAATTTTCTGCTCTATGATATTCAGGAAAGAGCATAGATGAGAACAAAAATAAAGCTAACAGGTAATTGCAAGTCAAACCATAACATCAAACAAGTCTTTCAATATTCAGAAACAATATGAGCCAATCAGTAACAAATATACAGTAACTTGATTGGTGATGTTTTTCAGAAAGGGCAGGTGCGTATTACTCGCAACCGGCGTGCGTCTATGAGCATGTGGCGGCATCTACATCGCCACATGCAAACTACGCATCAAAGATCTGACGTCACACAACATCCTGACGTCACTCAAAATCCTGCATCGCGCAATTAGAGTTTACCGCGCGGTGGACATATATATACAAGCTCCCGACTTCAACCTCTGGGCAGTTGCCCGCCAGACATGACACCCGTCTGTCCGGAGCTTGCTAATTACATAATACACGATCAATCATAATCAGAATCGTTTTGAAACAGATTGCTAATCCATTGCAGTATAAGTTCCAAAAAAAATTTGCTCAACAACGCAAATAACGCAATGAATGTTGTTGAACTGTCAGAATGAAACAGATTAGTCGTACTCGTTTACGAAAATGTGTTACGTAATTAGATATGATGAATGAACGTAATTGAAGCGAAAGATGTATTTAAGGAACGTAGCAGATGGCGTTCTATAGTTCTGCCTACACCCATGAAGAAAGCGTGATTTTATGTAGGTATGGATGTATGTAAAAAGATAGTTGTATTCCATCAACTAGTTCGACTAATTTAGTTAAGAAGCTTGCTCGTTCCTGCTCATGTTAATATGCGGGGCACATATCCACTTCGCCTCCGGCTCCAGTGCAGCCCAGAAACTTTCTTAACCTTGACCCATTTAGGTACTTAATAAATGAGTCTCACAGGGTTTGGTTTGATGGAGGGAGTCGTTATTTCTGTTCAGAAGGCCGGAATTATAGAATGATTAAAATTGGCTTCTTTATAGATCCCTAGAATACAGGAGCGGAAAATTTTGCACAATCATTTCGCTTGCTAAATTATTGATATAATACTACGTTATTTTTTTAGATGAGTACTCAATCTAACTTTAAACATAAGTTCTATTCTATTTTTCTTTATGGCAATGGTGCCGATGTCGACAATTCTGCCAATGTCAGATGTGTGGAGAAAACGTGCAAACATAAGTTTAGTTATACCTACAGTTTTGTTACCTTTTCTTAAAACAAAATAATTTATATTTCCGCAAGACAGAATTTCTAAACTACTGCAGCACCAAGACGTGTCATATCATTATTTTTGGCGTCAGCATTTTCTGTCTGACGCTTTAGCTACCAAGCCACCTGTAGCGACACTGCGACACTCGCGTCCAAAAGGTGGCATTCTTCTTTGTGAGACACTAAACAGCATACTCATAAAAATATTAGTCAGAATATGCAAAGAAAACGCCATTTCTCACTGCATCGCATGTCGGATCTCATTTATTCGGAATGTTGCTAATTCCTGCCTATTTAATCCGACTTGTGGTGGCCATCACGCAATATTGCGCGCGAAAAACTTACAGGCGTCTGTCTTAGGAGCTATAATTCACTATAATAATGTCTCTTCACGCGTTCTTTCATATTGTACATACGAGTATATTTCATATTGTGCTTTAGATGTTTATTTATTAGTGTGGTCTATAAAAATTTCATTGAAATTGAATTATTGGCTTCTTCTTCTTCTTTTCGTGTGGTTAGTGACGCCCATGGGCCTCTGACTTGGCTTCACATACCGTCGAGAAATATCTCTCAAGTTTCCTCACAATGTTTTCCTTCACCATTTTTTAAGCAAGTGATAATTATACAATACGCACATGAATCCAAAAAGTCAGAGGTGCGTGCCTTGGGTTCAAACTCGAGACCTATGACTTGACAGTCTGACGGTCACATCACTAGGCTATCACTGCCTATTAGACTTTAGAAAATACCTAGAAGTTTCAGTTTTAACCAACTTTAAATACAAGATGTCTTTGATATTCTGACAAAGAAGTGTACTTACAAACAAATAAGCTGTGGTAAGCCATGTCGAGACCACAACTTTGTTAAGTCGGTTAAAGGAACAAGGCGGTCGTTGTTTGTCTTACAAAGTCCGTGGACTCCAGTTTATCGACGTTTACTTACCTACTAAGTAGTTGTGAGTATTTCAGTAGGTACCTACTAAATAATTCATAGTGTCAAGTCAAGTCATAAGAAGACTATTAAGAAAACAAAAACAAACAAAAAATTTATAATTTTAGTTGTTAATAATAAAAAAGTAATTTAAAAAAATTAAACCGACTTCAAAAAAAATTAACTCAAAATTATGAAATAATATTTTTATATATACTTACACGAAATTGACCAACAAAACGAAATCAAAAGTAGGTACGAAACAAATAAGGGGCCTACAATTTTTTTTGAGAGCGGTGCCAGCATCGAATATAAAACTTAATCAAAATAGAAACTATACAACCTTAGTTTTTGTTAACCCTAAACCTCTTAAGGGGTCATTATACTCATTATTATAAACAACTTTCACTATGGGACTAACGCTAAAATTGCGAAAAAAACATCAGCTGTTCCCTAAATTTCGACGAGATATACGAACATAAATGTAGGGAACAGCTGATGTTTTTTTCGCGATTTCACCGTTGGTCCCATAGTGAAAGTTGTTTGTATATCCGATACAAAACGGAGTTAATATAAAAGATATCTTACACATCAACCAATTGTTTTAATAATAGTCGTACTTGTATCACATTATTATTATACTAGCTTTTTCCCGCGGTTTAGCTCGCGTGGTAGTCGGAAATTATCCCATGGAAACGTACTACTGGGATAAAATAATGTATCCTATGTGTTAATCGAGGTTATAAACTATCTGCCTGCCTCATCCAAATCCTAAGTACTCCTTCCTTTTTTTGAAGTCGGTAAAAAATAACTAAAACCTTAAAACGACGTTTGACGTTCAAAAGTGCCTTACAAGGGCTTATTTGAAATAAATTATTTGACTTTGACTTTTTTTTAATATATTTTTTTTTTTTTTGTTGAAAATAATTTAATTCCGATTGAAAATAAGCCGTTTTATACTTCTTTCTTATACCCAGTTGCACAAAGACAAACATTAATGCCCCATTACGTAATCGATAATAAACGTTAGTAGCATAATCAGCCTATAATGTTCCCAGTGCTGGGGCATAGGCCTCCTCTCAGGGAGAGTGGGCTGTAATCAACCACGCGGGCCCAGCGCGGGTTGGTAGATGTCACACGTCTACGAATTTTTGGTTCTAGGACATGCCGGTTTCCTCACGATGTTTTCCTTCACCATTTTGAGAGCAGTGGTGATGAAATAATTTACACAAAGTGAAGCGCCTGACAGGGTTCGAACCTACGACCTACAACTCGTAAGTCACGGCCGTTAACGCTAATGATTTCATTAATTTCATCAAAGAACCATTAAAATCGAGTCTTTTGTTGCTTTCTGTAACAAGTTAGAACAGTTAATGAAAGATTAATATTTAATGACAGCTTTAAAAATTAAAGTTCGTTTCTGCAACTGGCTTAAACTTTTAAACGATATTTAAGTTCTCTAATTATATATTTTCAAACCTTGAAACTTCATACCATAATATATTAAATCTTTGTGTACTTACTTATCACTGTCTCAAGTTTTCAAATAAAAGCGTCTTACGCCCGTTAAATTTCTTTTTATTTCTTGCTGTTGAAATGTGACCGAGTAAAACGCAATAAAAGCTTGTAAAAATGCTATTCCATATTATATAATTTCACACTCCCAAGAAAAAACAAATGCAGATCAATTCCATTCAAAAAGCCAGTCGGTAACTTTTTGCCAATTCATCAGATGAGCCGAATCCCCAAAAGATTCTGACAATAACTCAGTTTTCGTTTTCGTATGAAAAGCAATCGATCACGATCAAATCCCAGGTCGATAATTGGACAATAAGATTGTTTGAGAGATATAACGAAGCGGAAAGGAATTGGTTTACAAAAAATTTCTTTCAGTTTGATTTTAAATTATTCGCACGATTTTGCAATTTTTAGTCAACTAGGTTTTGCCCGCGGCTTTGCCCGCGTGAATATCGAAAAATATCCTGCAGGAACATACTACCGGAATTACAAGTAATTTGTTCATCCAAGTGCCCTATGATTGTCCCCCCCCCCACTCCTTTCTTATATACTTGTACATATTCACAATTTAAATGTAATTGTTTAATTGAATTTGATTAATATTTTTTATATACAGAATAGATTGTACATTATATTTAAGATGTATCATAAATAAAATTATAATCTCCAAGTTATAAACTATCTGTGTGCCAAATTTCAATCCGGAACATACATCCAGACAAACAGACAAACGGACCAAAATTCTAAAAACTATATTTTTGGCATCAGACTCGTTCCCACACCTTGTAGCAATTACCTACTCTTTTTCAAAAATATTCAATGTATTATTTTGTCTGCATTACTATTGTATGTTTGAGCATCTCAGGGGCTTGCGAAGGGCAATATAGGTATATAGTCCACCTTTTTCGGGTTCCGTACCTCAAAAGGAAAAAACAGAACCCTTATAGGATCACTCGTGTCTGGCTGGCTAGCTGTCCGTCTGTCACAGCCAATTTGCTTCGAATCTAGAGGACCGATTAAGTTTAAATTTGGTACACATGTGTATTTTTATGACCCAAACACGAATGTGTAACGAAAATAAATTAATTTTAAATATGGGGGTCACTTTTGGGGGGAAAATACACAAATTTAAAAAAAAAGTTTAACAAATTGGACCGTGTGACATATCAAATAAAAGGGCGTATTGCGAGGATCTCAAATATAAAAAAAAAATTAATACTATTAAAGATACTTAATACAATTTATGAAAGTTGACCATTACCGCCCTTATCTCCGAAACTAATGAGCCAAAAATTAAAAAAAAAACTGACAATGGTTCTTTACTCATAGATTACAGGAAAACTTATAAGAAGTCTATGGTCTTAAAATAACATGGTAAATCTCTCAGTACTGTGCGTACAAACTTACATTTCAGTTGGAATATATAGGAAAACATGTTTTTCAACTACAATGTTAAGTTTGTTCTTGGGATAAATTCATCCCAACTACGGAACCCTTCACTGTGCGTAGTCCGACATGCACTTGGCCGGGTTTTTATTTCAGTTTAGTCTGGTATATTAAATTCCGTTAACATACCACTAGAAAGAGTAAAAATCCGTATGCACGATGTAAGGCAAAGTGTTGGCATGCACTGATATTCTGATTAAAATAACAATCTTATCTTACGTATCAAAATAGGATGAAGATTGCGACAGTATCTTGAGTGATATTTAAGAGAGCCACCTAAAGATTTCTTCAATAATAAGAATAATTACAGTGCGTGTGTTATAACTGTGATTGGTAGTACTGTTTTGTCAGCCGCCATTTTGAATAGTATTGAAACTAAAGAATGAATGAATGAATGAATGAAATGCACCGGCCCCAGCGTGGTTTAACCGGACTTGCTAACATACAATAGATGTAGATATATTTAGTAACATATTCCGCTTAACTATTCATAAAGAGTCATTAAAAAACCTGTAAGAAAATCGACACGTGTTTCAACTCTCAACGAGGCATCCTCAGGATGACGATTGACTTGTCGCGAAACCGAACACGGCGTGCCACGCTGAGCACCGGACGCGAGTGTTGCGTTTTACTTTACGTACAGGGATTTTTATGACTCTTAAGGAATAGTTAAGCGGAATAGGTTACCAAATATATCTACGACTATTGTATTTTATAATGGACTAGCTTTACCAGGCCCGGCTTCGCACGGGTAGCACTAAGTACTTATATCTACGGCGTACCTAGCTACCTACCCTACCTACCTACCTACTTACCCTATCTATCTACCTACATACCTACCCACATACAGTACCTGCCTATCTACCTACGTACATACCTTTATACCTAGCAAAAGGTACTATCGTGAATTCATGCAAGCCTAGTACTTTTTGTTAGCTAAGATGCAACGACAGAGAGGAACAGTTTGTATGGGAAAATAAAATTGTTGATTTATTATTTTCCTCGCAATTTTTCCATATTTTCTCACCATTTAAACTTATCCTGGACTTCCACAAATATTTCAAAACCAAAATTATCCAAATCGGTCCAGCCGAGACTAACAAACAGCAATTATTTTTTATATATATTGATAGATTTCCGCAAGGTCACGCCTGAATCAATATACTACCAGACTCGATAAATCGAATGAACCCCAAGATTTGCACTAGCCCCTGGAGCCTCATGCTTCATGGGGCTACAGAGGTCATTGCATATCAAGGAGTAGACCGGGGGGCGCAGTATTAGTATTTAAACTAAGGACTACAAAAATCAGTCCTATCAATCGCGTCACGGTACAAATTATAATAAACGCACTGTAGCCATATAATTATCAATTCGCTACCATTAACAAAAAAACCATTAAATTACATTTATGATAAGTTTTCGATAGCACAACTTCACAAATTCTCATTCAATTTTAAAAGGCTGTAACCATATTTCATGCACATAATGGCGTATTCCCGGGAGATTTTTTGGCAAACGAAGCTGCGACCAGCCGCCACGATATTACCATACCATCTACTTTCATAACCTACTTTATAAAAACATAAATACCTTCACAAAAACATACTATTATGTAAATAGAGGCTTTCGTATTAAAGTGTTGTTTAGGGTTCCGTACCCAAAGGGTGCCAGCGGGACCCTATTAAAAAGTCTCCGCTAGCCATTCGTCCGTCCGTCATTAACAGGGTTGTATCTTTTGACCCGTAGTAGGTAGACACTTGAAATTTTCACATAGTGTGTAAGTACTACTATGGCCGCTATAACAACAAATAACAAAAACAAAATAAAGTTCAAAATTAAAGGAGCTCGCTCCTCAAACAAGAACAAAAATATGTAGTGTAAAGCCGACGCGACTCGCACAATACCATTTCTAAGAAAACTTCACGGTATAACAATAATCGGTGTCGCGTCGCGCTAGTCTGCACGGAGCTTTAGATATTGTACGGTAGTACGAAACTCTTCGTGTGGGAGTCCGACTCACACTTGGCCGCTTTTTTAAGACCTCCTAACGAGACTCCCTAAAAGAGTTGTTTCTAATGACCATTAGGTTTGCTAATAGGTATCCATTCCAACCCCAAAGGTCTCGTATCATTCTTATTATACCTTAATCATTATCAGCAGCCTTTGGGCTAATCATACCCAAAAAGCAAACAATGCCCTGCGAATACAATATAATAATACCTTTAGGGTGCTGTTGAGGCTTCCACCCTATTGTAATGCGTCAGGTATGTTCGCTGATGCGCACACTGACGACTATTTTGCAGTAATGCGTAAGAAGGTGGCGTCGGTGACACGCACAGTGGGAGGAAGGACCAACAGGTAATCACAGGTATCTTAAGGGTGTTTGCTGAAAGGCTGAATGGGCCTACCACGGGTAGGTTTATCAAGCTTCATGTATTGCATTGGGCTTGGTGAAACTATCTGTGGTCGATATATTATGAATTTATCACCTTTGTTTATAAGTTAATTTAGACACTAACACAATTGGGCCTATGTAGTCTGTAAATAAAAGATTTTATTTTTTATTCATTTATTATTAGTGGTTGACTGTATTGGAAGGAACATCTGTTTCAATAATTAATTAAGGTATTATGATCGTCTAGCTTTGAACTGCCAAAGAATCTAGAAAGCGTTTGAGAATTGACATGAAAAGCGTGCCAATATTTAGGGTAGCTTAATTGATATTAATATCTGAATTTAAACATGCCAAATTCCGTATATCTGACGTTATAATACTAAGGATATCGTAGGACATGACGTGACCTACTTCTTCACCCAGATACGCTCCTTGACAGTAATTGCTCTCTTTTTCGGTAACATCATTGCCTTTTGGGACATAAAATATATCCAAAGGTATTTGAGTATGAAATTAAAATTGAAATTTTATTTTTATGCCAGAATATAGGTACGTACATAATAACCTTGTAAAATAATGTCAGTCTCACTATATTCGACTTATCAGCCGTACAAATGTTTCTAGTACATGATTTAATTATTATCATTAAATGACATCAATGTCATTAGTCATACACATCATATTCAAAATAAAAACAGTCTTCATTAACATTAATTGGGCACATTAACATTATAATATATTTTTTATTATTATTATTTGAACATGGATGTCTATAAAAAACAGACGGACAGAGAGGGTGTAAATGACAATTAATAGAGAAGTATGGTAGAACCAGACATGGTGCGCCAACCCCAAAAAAAGAGATAACAGCAAGAGAATGATGATGTAATTGCTATCCAGACATTACAATGTTACTGACAAACAGGATCTATTGTCAACTGACCTACAAAAATACCCATCTTCGCTGCTCTTTGACTACAGCGCTATAAATCACTTGCATACCAGACGCAGACGAGACGACTCTAGACTTGCATCGCGACACGTGCCATCCACACATCTGGCGATATGGATCGACGCCCAGTATCTCAGGCATGTGCGCAATGTCACGCGCGTAAACGTTTTATACGAGTCTCTCTAGACTAAATGATGAGCTTGGTGTCGGTAAAATATATTTCATCTTCTTGTTTCTTCACCAATAATGAAGCAAAGACCGTTTCGTTTTTCACCCTCCCATATAGAAGTAGCTATCACAGATAAAACTTGCTTACGAATTTATTTATATGCCCAGTTTGGCAATAAAAAATGCTGCCATTGGTAAGTCAAACCACCGATCATTAAGGCGCTACCCTGACCAAATAACCTGCAGCATTCGTGGCACACTAACTCTGCGCAAGAGTTACTTAGCGAGTACGCTCAGATTTTAGAATAAAATCTTTATAAAATCAAATTTTCGTTACCATTTTGGAGTCAAGATTATGTAGAAATTTAATGTATTTTTTATTAGCTGCTAGTTATTTTAGATAAAGAGAAGTTGGCTCCCAAAAACAGCCTAAAAAACGGCTACCGCTGTGTTTCGCACTGGAACGCGCCTTAAACACGTTTTGTTAAAGGCAAAAAATTATTAATACCCTCGACTGGCAATGACTCTGTAGCAAGGAGCTGGTGAACGGAGTAGACATCATTGTCACTATTCATCATCACCATAATTATCATCAGCCTTTAACACAGACGTAGTCTCAGCCACTCACATCCATCCATACGTCATCTTCGTCAAGACATCTCCCGAAAAGGAGACAAATATCCAATGCAGCCTCAAACCTGCTTGAAGCTTCTGCCCTCCCCTACTCCTCAATTATTTTAGCTAGGACGTGGCTCTCCATAATAAGGCTCATTTTGAGCACTAGTTATCCACAGGTTGATGTAATGTTAACACGTTCAGTGCCGGGAGCCCTCCTGGAGGGTTCACCTAGTTGCATATGGGATGCCGGGATCCCTCGCGGAGGGCTCATTTTAAATAAAGGTTATTCTTAGCGAATACAGCATTATAAACCGTGAAAATAAAATCTGTTGTATATTTTAAGAAGATTTATTAGTATATCCGTTGGTTTTAAAATCAAAGCATATTTTTTTTCTACACGTTTAAGAAATATTCCCAAAAAAATTAAAATGTTGGAACAACATATAGCGACAAGACCCCCTGAAAACACTATTTTACTTGGTTTCACAGTGTTTTATAACACGGTTTTAAACCTAATGCCGTTGACCGTCCGCGATGGTTAACTTTAGCGCAAACGTAATGCCGGCAACCGTCCCGGGGGTTCACTTCCAATACGTATGGCGGCATGGCGTATGAGTTCTATGAAAAGTGGGTGGAGTCGAAAGAGTTAATGACATTATCTGGCTGTCTCACATCCGGTTGGCCACTGAGTTAGTTCATAACACCTCTATCGAGATTCACTTGGTAACGAGCTAGCAATTCCTTTGGTGGCGGATACCAGTGAATATTGGAACGCCGGTAGTTTATGAATTTAATTAAACTGTGTTCTGTGCAGTCCGCACATTGTTTGCGGGGAGGTTAACACAGGCGGCTGCGCCAGTCATAACCTAGTGGCTTTACAATTGCAGTAGTTGTGATATACTTAAATACGAAACTTATTTTTCTATATCGATACATAATTATTAATTAAAGTCACTTTTCGTGTCAGTCTGTATCGACCCGCTGTTCTTCTAAACTAAGGTTTATGTGTATAAAACATTAATATTTCCTATGAATTAAAGTAATTGACTCAGGCGTGACTTTACGAGTTCTAAAGAGCGAAACGTCCTTAAGAACTCTGTAAAAAATCGACACGTGTTTCACCTCTCAACGAGGCATCCTCAGGATGACGATTGGACTATAGGACATGACGTGTTGCCACGTCAAGCGCCGAACGCAGTGTGAACGGCGCTCGGCGTATACGCTATACGCCGTCTATTGTATTTTATTTCCTATAATTAAGAAATATCAATGCTTTGTCAAGTTAAAAACCGTGCGAAGCAGGTAGTATTCTATAATAAATATAATATCTAAATATTACAAAATCAACCAAATAAGACTCATCAATGTCAAGCAATCAAGATGAGCTAAAATTCAACAGTAAAATAAAATTTTGCTATGGACACTTTAGTCTTCAGTAATAATAAATTATTACTGCTTTGCAAAAACAAGTGTCAGTTCAGCAAAACGGCTAACGAGACTGCGGATTCAGACTAACAACTAGTGTAACTGATTTGCTGTTGCCGAGCCGAATCCATAAACCAGATAACGAAGAGATAGTTAACTAGTAAGCACTCAATTAGGAATGTAGTTTCAGACCGCTGACTACCACCGCAGGCACTTATTATTCAGCACGGTATTTCAGCAATCGAATGCCAGGTTTATACGATGGTAGTGCCTGGACCCAGTGACTCGGAATTTCGGACCCAGTCAGTGGTTTCATGTAGGCGAGATCGGCAATAAGTTAGTAGGTAAATCAGGTGGGCCCTAAAATAGACGGGTAGGTTACTCAACTGCACTGACTTTAGGGTGCGAAATCAGTACTGCACTGTGTGTCAGGTCAAGGTTGAAACTATTGTCTACACGAGTCCAGTTGTAAGTCAGCGCTGAACTGACTTACTGTACTGTCACATTACTGGGCTCGTATAAACCTGCCTTATGAGCGTTTATTCTGAAAGTGGGCAATGTCGCAAATAGATGTCAAATATTTCGCTGTTTTGATTAATTTGGCAATGTTACTGTATGGAAATAAGAAATGCGGCTAACTAGCGAACTAGCCTAGCTACAAACGCCCGACTCCTACTGAGCGGGTAGGTACCCACTCAGTAGGAGTCGGGCGTTGGTTGCTGCGCCAGAGTTTTAACTATTGCAGCTATCCTCGTTTAACAGTTTTGTCTTGTATGTATTTGTTTTTTTTTTTTTTCAATATTCGATTTAATTTAATCTATAAGACTCGACCTACGTAATATATTTCACTCCTAAACGCGGGATTTCAGATTTCCTTTCCTATTTTCATTAATAATTTGTAACCAAACCAAGTTTCCGAATTATAGTCAAAAGGTAATGACAGCTGCCCACAATCTTCATTTTAACCTTTCAGCGTGATTAGATTTACGTCATTTTCATTCATTTTCAATAGATTCACGTCATCACAATTATTTAAATAATTGTTTGTGGGTAGTATGAAAATAAATATTCATGAAGCTATGCGTCGCGATGTCTTTGCTGGGAAGAAGTAAATATTTACATCGTTATCTACACCCACTGGTTTGAGATATAATGTTTCAGTAATGGGTTAAAATGTCTTTATGTATGCTCGACATCCATCATTCTGAAGTATAGACGCACACATATCAATTTCAGTAATGGATCTTTACATGACATTGAGAGTTAATAACCAACGGTTACTGAAAGTCACGGTCTGACAGCTTGAAAGACTCAGAATTCAGTAACAATACAGCAAGATTTACCTAAAACAAATAAGATACACACTCCGATACAAAACACGACTAAACTTAGCAAAATCCCGCCTAAAAATACATTCAACAAGTCCTCTGGTTATGTCAATAAAAATATACAATAAATTACCCGAATCAATCAGAAAAGAAAAAAAAACTTCATCTATTCACGAATACATTTAAAATTCAAAAGTCATTTATTCAAACTAGGCTGAGAATCAGCACTTTTCAAACGTCAAAATTACATAAGACAGTCCCCCAAAAACGCCCACCCTTCACCACTTCCTAGTGCTTTATCTGGGAAGAAGAAGTGGCGCAACAAACTCCCCAGCAGAACAGCTGTCTGTTTAGTTGGAAAAACTTGATTCTATATAATAGTACTTATGCAAAAATAATTTACATTACACAAATTGCAATACAGCTTATTAAATAAAAACATTTTAATGAGTAGATTATGTCAACAATAAATGAAAACGAAATTAAAATAAATTGACTTACAGTCAAATAAAACAATACAAACAATTATATGAGCTCATATAGTATCATGTAGTCTTTGATACTAAAACACTTGTTGTGTCTAAAACAATTAAAAAATCTATTACGAAGTACCTATATGTCATTAGGTACAGTGTAAACAAATATTTAAATGATAAATCCCTAAAACTCAAATAAAATACCCAAAAAAAAATTGTTTTTGTATAAGTTACATTTTAAATTATATCGATAAGGCCTCATCTCTACCTACTATCATTATTTTGCTGTGCCCGACAGGGTCCAGGACTGTTTCTTAAGCACATGTTTACCTCCTAAGCACATACATTCTGGAATGCAATAAAGTATTGAGTATTGAAAACTATAAACCCTGATTTACATGGTGTAATTTAATTACCTGTAACATGCCATAATGTTATTATGCAACAATAAAAGTTGAACTTTCTAAACAAAAACAAGTATTTAGACAGTGCAAGTCATGTGTTGCTTCAATTTTATTGTATGCTTCAGGCAATTAAATAGGAAAAGTGGTGGCCCAAAGATTTAAGAGTTGTACGTCGTGGATTCGAAACCAGGCAGGCGCTTGGCTTTGTGTAAATAATTTCATCACCACTGCTCTCAGAACGGTGAAGGAAAACATCGTGAGGAAACCGGCATGTCCTAGAACAAAAAATTCGAAGACATGTGACATCTACCGCACTCGGCCCGCGTGGTAGATTACAGCCCACTCCCTCTCGAAGAGAGAAGGCCTGTGTCCCTGTAGTGGGAACATTATAGGCTGATGATGTATGTTATGTAATTAAATCGCACTGCATAAATCGCGCTTTACTTTCCCTCTTAATTAAATAGCGCCTCTGAAAATTTCAATCGAATCGACACGCGCTAAGTAAATAAAAAAATATATAACGTCGGGGGTGAATAAAACAGCAGGTAAGCAAAATTGGAAGGTATGCGGACTGCTAAAGGTGCTTACTTAAATATCGTCACTCATTAAGGTTTTAAAAGCACTCCATTATAATTATTTGTCTAAGATGAAAACGCTGTTGTGGTGTACATAAATATTCATGGAGCGTCGAGAATCGCGGCGTGGTATTGGCGCGCCTGTAGCCGGGTCGCTCCGTCGCAGACAAAAATGAATACATACATTGAGCTTGATCGAGATGAAATGGGTTGCAGTATGACTGGATAAAATATTCTTAGTGGATATGGAAGGTTCCAATGAACACTAATCTATACATATAAAAAAATAGTAACGAAGTATTTTTATCCGTCTGTCTATTTGTCTGGATGTATGTTCTGGATTGGCGTTAAAACGGCTGAATGGATTTGGATAAAATTTGGCACACAAATAGTTTATAATCCCGGTAGTAAGTTACTGTGAGATATTTTCCGACATACGCGGGCGAAGTCGCGGCAAAGCTAGTTAATATATATTAAATGGTTTGATGCAGCTGCGTATGAACATATACAAGATCCTTCCTTTGACTCCCAGTTTCTAAAAGAAAGTAAACTTTTCGATAAAATCTCCAGTAATTTTTTTGAGATTTCTGAATTTTTTCTATAACTTGAAAAGGCTTTCCTCGGCCGTAGTTGCCCAACCTGGTTAAAAACCTGAAACTCTTTCATTGCGAGCATGTTATCGAACAAAAAGCAAAGGAAACGAGCATTTTCACCCAAGTTTCAGAAAGAAAAGAAAGTATTCCAAGTTTACCAATGCAACGGGTGTTAATAACTTCTCCAATATGAAAGAGGTTTTAAACTGGCAACTTATCCGCATACCTACCAACCACCATATAACTTTATGTGAGGTTTTATATGAAGAATAACATGAAACAGTACTCAGGAGTCGGTTTGACGAGGAAATCTTCTAATATTATGTAAAAAGGTTCCCTCGTAATCAAGTTATTTTATTGTTACTTGGCACGACATATTAAAATGTAGGGGTTTATGAACTCACATAAAAATATGGGTTAACTAGGCACTTTCATATTCAGCTTTTAAACTGCCGATTTGATCTGGATTATTCTAAATTCTAGCCTACAGCTTCAGAATCAAAGTCAGCTACTAACAATAGGTCCTAGGTACTTTAGAAGTCAAAAGGTTAGAACCCTTTTACATAAAACTTGATAATGAGCACGAGAACAAAAACAACCTCGAATTATACCCCTAATAGATTTGTATAACAAAACGAATTAATAAAAACGCCACAAAATATTCGTGAACGACTCGTAAAGGGTAACCCCGGAGTTTTGTTATAGTGTAACAATAAACAGTGGTACCATTTGTTCACGTTAACGGCGCCTATTTCTATACCTACCATAAAAGAGGATCGCGACCCGAGGGTCGTTACGAGAACCGTGTTTAATGTAACCTGAGGAATAAGATGGGACAGAAGGACCATTTCATAAAGAAATTCCTTCAAACATCGCTGCTTTTTAACTGTAATAGACCACTTACTAAGTACTGCAAAGTATTGTATAGCCATCGCATTTTTTAAACATACATAGATCACTCTCTCTTTTACGCTAAATAAAATGTAACATAACATAACCTATTTTCCCCAAAAGGTACACCCACGTTCCATGTAATAATAGGGGGCGAACCTATTACTATTTATTAATTAAATAAAATATAATAAACCCTCAACAAGCCATTTGCAATAGTGGTAGGTAATTGTGGTCATTGTGTAGGTAAAAATATTGAGCTTTTTTACATAGAAGAAAGATGTTAAGCGGAATTACGAATAAAGAAAACCCACCTTTTTCGACACTATAAGAGAAGGACAATAGAGTTGACCTACTGAACGAAACCATTCTGTGGCGCATCCCAGGAACTTTCGACTGTAACCTGCGGAATGTTTGTGTTTGTGAAAAAACTATTAGGAGAGGGGCTTATAGCAATACTATATTGCTAGATAATGCTATTACGGCATAGTTTGAAATTGAATGTCGAGTTTGAATATCTGGATAAATTAGGGCTTTCTGGGTTTAAACAATGTAAACTGTTGAAAACCACGTGTGTAGCTTTGTTATGCTCAGTTTTTGTATAGTACCTGGTCGACCGAGCTCTACTCGGAAAATAGATAAACATGTCGTCCAGGTATACCAACGTTGTATCACATTCCCGAGGCTGTGAAAATAGAGAAAACTAATTTTCGCAGAAATTAGACCTAGCTAGATCGATTTTCGCCCCGTAAACCCCTATATTGCAATTTTCATCGAAATCGTTAGAGCCCTTTCCGAGAACGTGATACAAATATATATATATATATACAAATATTAATCATTTAATGGTATAGGATGTACCTTCTAGATTTTTAACATCACGCCTGTCTTCCCCTAAGGGTTGGCTAGATTCTTCATTCTAAAAGCGCACTAGAAACATTTATACCCCAATCCTGCGAATTATTTAAAAAAATATTATCATAGACATAAACAGGATCCTCTCAAATGATGAACCAGACAGTTCTTGAATGATTACAGTGCTTCATCAAATCATCCCGTAGCAAACAGACAGACAACAAAAATAGATATAATAATCTGTAATGCAGATGTCAAAGGATGCTTCAACTCAACAATTCTCTAGGACTCACTCCGACTCACTACCCTCTTACTTTTAATGGCGAACTTAGTTACAACTTTATCTTTCACTAATCATAACACTGCGAAACTTTTTTCATCAAATGTTTGGTCAACTTTGTTTTTCTGTTACAACGGTTTTGTATCAGGATGTATTATTTATTTAGTTTGGATATTAACGGATTCTTTGGAATGGATATGGGCGAAATCCGAACGATTTTTGGGAAAGTTTTTGATATATGTTACAGAGGGTCATATCCTCAGCTGGGTCAAAGGTGGAACGTATAGAACTGAGTCCTCACCGGACACGGCTGTTTCGGGAGGTGAGGCCGGTGAGGCGGGAAGAAACGCCCAGGTGTCATCATTGTGTGGATCGCCCGAAGGACACGGTGGAACATACAGTGGTCTGCCCAGCTTGGGCGGCGCATCACCGTGTCCTCGTGGAGGCGATGATGTCTCGCGTCCGGCCCTGGTGCAGGCCATGGTACGGAGCAAGAGGGCATGGGAGGCTGTCACCTCCTACTACGAAGCAGTAATGCTCGCGAAGGAGGAGGCGGAACGCGTGAGGGAGAGGCAAATTTCACGCCCTCACGCCCCTAGCCGCCGCAGGAGACGCCCTGGGCGTCGCGAATCGCAGGCCGAGTCCCGGCCACCGTAGGCGCGGGCTTGCGGAAGCGTGCTGGTATAGGTAAGTGCCAAAGACGAGGTTCCACAAAACTAAACGTTTTCTAAAACTAAATCAATGTATATTCATGACCAGGTATCGTCTAGTTACCTTTCATCATCATCATCATTTCAGCCGAAAGACGTTCACTGCTGGATATAGGCCTCCCCAAAGCACCGTCACTTCGACCGGTTCTGTGCTACTCGCATCAGGCATACTACTTACCTATATATTAGATATTTATTTGCTGAAATGTAAACCAACTGCAATACGCCACAAACATGTATGATATGATCAATATAGTGCATGGGTACATCGGTACGCCGTGACTAGCATCCAATCATGCTTTATTGCGATACTCAGACGAGGTCTGCTATCAATACGGGAGCGGCAGTAATATTTGCTGATGAAATAATAAACTGTATTAGTCGCTCTGAGGAAATAATATACACTTTTCAACCTTATGCCCTTAGTTACAAGGTTGAAAAGTGATTCACCGACGGTGTCCGCGATGGTCTCCGTGTTTGTTTGTGCGCATTCAGTTGGACGCCGATTCTAAAGAGTTGCTATCTACCAATTGTCATCTATTTTATTAATTTGGTACATCAAGCAATCTGCCTAGTCTTTTTCCCAACTATATTGGGGTCAGCTTCCAGTCTAACCGAATGCAGCTGAATAGCCAGTATTTTACATGGAGCGACTGCATAGCTGACATCGACAACCCAGTAACTGGTTAATATGATACCTCTTGGTAAGACTAGTTGTCAGACTTTCGGGCTTCTGACGATCCGTAACGACTGACAAAGATCCACGAATGAGAGCCGGGACCAACGGCTTAACGTGCTTTCCGAGGCACGCAAGAGTCTCGGTATGTAAAGATGGTCACCCATCCACGGACCTTAACCTGATGGTACGACCCGTGCGGCTGTTATTACTTAGCCACGAGCTATTTGGTACATATACTCCCAAAAAATACCTAGATTGTGGTGTCTCTTGTAATATACCTACCTACCTTTCTTGTCTGTTAGTACAGGGCCTGTTATGAATGTTATAGCAACTTGACGCGTAAGTACGACTGCGGTCTCTTACCATGTGTTCATTTGGGAACAGTTTCAATTAACTGTTAACCACAATGCCGTACTCGGTTTTGCTATCTTCATGATGAGAACTTGTATACATGTGTTCGTTTAAAATAGGAATAAGTAGTTTTAAAGTAGGTACGATAGGTTTCAATATAAAGAAAGTGCTTTACAAACTTGTAAAACTTACTAGGTACAGCGGCTTAAGTTGATACTAGCTTATTTATACATTTATATTTAATAGTCTTAAGAAAATTTTGTAAGTAACTTACTTAAGAGGCTTACAACAGCTAAAGCGCGGTCACTGTCGGACTGCATAGAAATGAAAGAGAAGCGCGATGACGCGACGCAGGTAATTTATTGCAAAATATGAAGCAGTTAGCGATTTACAAAAAATCTATTGATTGGACTGGAAAATTAAAACACTATTATGCTAATATGTAGCTTGTAGAATAATCTGACAAAAAAACAGAATTATTGCATGTAAATTAATATGATTTTTATTCGTTAAAAGAAATTTTTAGAGGTATCTTCATGATTTTTTTCTATCGTATCAAATTAGTTGTATTATGTTTTCAACACACTATCATACTAGCATATATCCTGAAGAATATCATTTTTTTTTCTGATTTTGTTTACTGCAGTGGAACATATACTTTTACGCATTGTAAAACTTGCGTTTAGGCACGTTTAGGTCCTGTAGTCCCCTTAAGGAAATGATGAGGCTGACATGACCTATTAATGGAGCAAGTCCCTAATAAATAAAAAAAACATTTAAAAAAAATTTTTGTTTTTAGATAGTTAAAGAGTTTCGCAAATAAATATAAGTAATATAATATTAAAAACTATGAAAATTCTAAGTAAAACACGAAATAATCCTAACACCAACAAAAAACTTAAAAAAAATGCCTAACAAACTTCTTCAGCCTTACAAAAAAGTCCAAGCAATTACCACCTTCCACAAAAACAAGTATTTTCTCAGGAGTTCCTTCCCCCACCTGTACTTCGTCCTAACGTCTGTAATATCTCTTGTTCCCCGAACTAACCGTCACACACGTTAACACAGAACTTTCTGGAACTAATTGGTTCCTCTCACTCAATTAAGAAGTTGATACAACTATGCGTATGAATTTGTTAGAGAGGTAACAGAGTTATATTGGGCGATGAATATATTAACGACGAAGGTGTCTATTAAATAGTAGATACTAGTTTTAATTGGGTATTTTGTTGTGGCTTCGGTTAGAAATTGAAGTTATAATTTTATACCAGAAGTAAGAGTTACAAGGACGGTATTTTCAGGATACTACGATCTGTTATGGGCTGGAACGCAATGTCTTTAGCACGAAGCCTCAGTCATACCTACCCTTAAATAGTAGGCAAACGTCCCAGCAGTAGCTTTAGAAATCCTCAAATCTTACTATGCAGAACCTCCTCCAATTATGTATTAACTTTGACTACAATAGTGGGAATTAGTGCGAAGTTAAATACAATTTAAATGTCATATGAGTAGTGTTTGTTCGAAAATTACAGACAAAAATGTTATAATAATAATGTTTATCGATAAGTTTTGGAATCCCTATTCTTTTTGTAGGTATTTGCGGTGAAATTGTGGCTTGGCGTGGAGGGCACGCGCGTGCGTTTATGCTCTGGCGTTCAAAAGGATAGGTGCCATTCAAATTGAATTACCATCATATCGAAACAGATCCCATGTCAGCCGTTTTCATTGGAATGTAAACTACCATATAGTGTAAACCTCTTTTAATTTCCCCACGAACATGCATGTTTGATTGATATTAATTAATGGGTATACTCGTAATGTAACTGTGATTAATCCCAATTCCCTGCTTTAAACTGAGGTTACATACAGTAATAATGTAGAGATAATCGTTGGATTGTAAAATAGGATAAGGTTGTTTGTATGTTTAAGTAATCGCCCATCTTAGGGCGATTAGTTGAGTAGACAATTGAACTCATGGAATACTCAAGCACTGAGTCCGCCAACCCGCACTGGGGCCGCGTGGTTGATTACGACCCAGTCCTTCTCACAGAGAAGAGCCCTGTGTCCCAGCAGCAGGGACGTTATAGGCTGATGATTATGTATGCTATGTATATAAGTATGAACACTCAAGATTACGTCTGAAAATGTGGACTTGGACGAAACAAAACAAACCTTGAATCAATATTTGAAGATACCTACATATTTTGCTTCGGCACAACAGAAAATTGGGACAAACTGTAACACAAATAATTTTTGTTACGATTGGCGACTTCCACGAACGGAAGTTTATTCAACTTTTTGATAAGGATCCTACCGTGCGTTGGAAAAACACGATTTTCTTTACTTATCTGCAACTTTTGCACGAACTTAAGGGGCTTTGTAACAACGAAACGTAGGCATTCCCATACATTTCTTAAGAGGGATAGAAAAAGATAGAATAGGTACTCTTTATCATGTACCTACACCATATAGGTACCTACACCATATAGGTACCTACACCATATAGGTACCTACACCATATAGGTACCTACACCATATAGGTACCTACACCATATAGGTACCTACACCATATAGGTACCTACAGAAACTTTTTTAGTTCCAAAAACGTTTTTGAAATCGTCACATTTCACGATAAGTGTTGATATACACAAGTGACAAGTGGGTTATCGACGGCAGTCGCCGACGCGTCGACGGCAGTCGCCGACGCGTCGACGGCAGCAGTTGCCTCTGTCACAGACGCGTCCTGCTCGTGTGTATGAGCACTAATGTTACAATGAGGTATACTACAGGATAAATAACAGTTACTAAGGTGAACTATAGTACCAATCCCAAGTAACATGGGCCAGGAGCAGGAAGACGCCTAATACTAACCACCTATACTATGTTTACTTTATATATGTGTTAAGATATGGCATTATTTTTAAGATATACATCACGCCTGTAATCCACAACGGTTTGGGCAGAGGTGCACCATCCTAGTACACCCACATTTCATCAGTTATGTTTAAGTCCTGTGTAATGGGGCCTATTGCCATCTACCGGGCACAAATCCTGTCTCCGAGCTACTCTCAAATTCCTGATGGAAAAACCTATTAACACTTTGCCCGACCTGGGAATCGAACCCGGGACCTCATGCTCAGCAGTACCGCTTGCGACCACTAGACCAACGAGGCAGTCATTATTTTTGTTCACAAATAATTTCAAAGAAAATTATACCCCGTGAAGACAAACAGAGACTACAATAACAAAAACTTGTCTCAACTAATTTTTCCAATTAACCCAAAGTTAGTTCTCCTTGTGTTTACGTTTCACTAAGTTTCAATCTAACTGACACTCAGTTCGGACTAAAGGATTCCTTCTTAACTTTAACTTAAAAAGATAAAAACAGAAAAGCAATTTTAAAGTTTTCAAGCTCTGGCCAAACTGGGGCAAAACCCGCGTGTGATTCGGGACGAAATTCGATCGCGGCGATTGTCAACTAACTCGTGCAGAGGTGTTCAAACTGTCGCGCATAGTCGCGTGACTTCTTAGAGCGAATGTCACCAATGAAACTGAACGCGATCAGCATATCTAAACCGCGTTCAAAGCTGTCAGTGTCATCTTTGCTGTGGAATATTGACACTGAGAGCTCTTGAACGCGGTTTAGATGAACCCTATTTTAATTTTTCTTTCTTTCTTTCTAGATTTGACCATTGCACATTGAAACTGAAATGCGATTAGCACGATTGCTTCAGTTTCAATGGTGAAATTCGCCCTAAATCATTAAAACAATCTACGCACGTAGTAGCTTCCTGCTTTACTGTGGATTCGCCCCAGTGTGACCAGAGTCTTTGACAAAGTCCGTTTTTTCTCTCGGAAAATGTTCTATTCGATAAAGTTTACTGAGTCTAACCTACCTAGTAAATAACTTCAAATCCTTTGGAAAGTGAGACCAAACTGGATTTAGGTTTCCAGTTGGACAGATAGATATCTACTAAGTCTAAATTACTAGAGAAGGGAAACGAGAAAATTATACGTATTTGGGAAAGAGTATTTTCCCAAAAAGGTCTAATATCCCGAATGGATTAGGATTATCCTCATAAATGGAAAGCTAGTCTACTTATATGTTAGTACTATTTTAATGGCTCAACTACTGAACCGAATTTCATGAAATAAGGGCAGAGAGAGGCACATTTGTAACTACTTTTGATCCCCTATATTTTAGGCTTTCAACGCAGACCCGCGGTTAAAAATAAATGGGTTTATAATCCAACAATGTTAGTAAAATACAATCAATACTTATATTATAAATGCGAAAGAAACTGTCTGTCTTTACCATTTCACGTCTTAACGGGCTTAACGGATTTCGATGAAATTTGACACACAGGTAGACCAAGACCTGGGTTAGGACATAGGATACTTTTTATTCCAGTAGTACGTTCTCGTGGGATGGTTTCCGACCTCCATGCAAACGGAGCCGCGGGGAAAACCTAGCCTTCTACAAAACTCCAAGCATTTATTGAAGAATGCTTCATCCCATCTTACTTTTTATTTCTCACATCAAATCTATGGACCACAAAACTCAATAGCTAAATAAAATGACCTGCATTTCCTACTACTATAAACTAGGGATGCTTCGCATAGTTTTTACGACTTTGATCGAGATTTATTTATTAGATATACGCAAGTTTTCATATTAAGGACAACCGGAATATATTCTCTAAATAATGGTGAAAACGGCATCAAAATCCGTTATGCAGTTTAGAATAACTAAGTGGTCACCACACAGGTAGACACGAAAAGCAACTTTAATTTATGATAAAATATATTATGTATAGAATTACACATCGACGCCCGTATGTCACTGCAGGGATCCAGCAGAATATCAGCGTCTGGTATATTTGCCTGACTCATGATGAGTTGGACTCCCATTTGGTGCAACCTTGAGACGCGCACCGCCCTTTGTATGTTTCACTATTTTAAAGTGTCTTAGCCAATAGTCATCACAATGTCTTTACTTTCCTTTTAATTTAATTTTTTGAATATTGGCACCTTATAGGTATATTCATGTATTTAGTTATTATTGAATCGTGTTTTTGTATTTTATGCTGTCTTTTGTGTGCACTAAATAAACGATTCATCTATCTATCTATCTACATCTCCAGGGATCGTAAACCCATCGGAAGGATTTTCCCGATGCTAACGGCTTTCAATAAGAATGTGAAATGCTGCCATCTAACGAAGTGGATTAAAACTAAATAGTTCCGAGTTTACGGTTTACTGGTCAGTAAATCTCCTGAGAGCATTACTGGAAAGCTGTAAAAAGATGCTGCCTGTATCTATTTACTATTTTACTGGTTAATGCAACAGTTGAAGATGTTCATCGACTTTTTTTTAATGATAGGTAACTAGTTGAAGCGATAATTATTTTTTACTTACAAAATTTCTTTAGTTTAAGTTCCGCTTTCAACCTTTTAGTTTATTCACTGTGGGAGACTAAATCGAGGGTCGTTGTGTAATGTCAATGAAGATTATGATACCTACCGCCTAATTATGCCGCGTCCATCTAATGTCTGTACAAAATATCAACAGAACCTGTACTTAAGGCTTACTTTCGCTTATCAGCACTGAATCTACATTATTTTTGCGTAAACACTTTTACCAATAAAAATGATAGCGATCAGCACATGTAAACCGCGTTCAAGAGCTGTCAGTGTCAAAATTCGACAACAATTTTGACACTAACAGCTCTTGATCTCTTTTTAGTTTCATTGGTGAAATCCCCACTTAGGGCTGATTTCACCAATGAAACTGAACGCCATCAGCATTTCTAAAAGGCGTTCAAGAGCTGTCAGTGTCTAAATTGTTTTGGAATATTGTACACTGACAGCACTTGAACGCGTTTAGACGGTGAAATCCGCACTTAGTCAGATTAAACAACAACAAACTTTGTTTTTCTAATAAATAAAACTAACCTGCCGAGTAAGCTGATCCAAATAGACATTTACTATTATAATGTTGGCAATTCCAGAGGGAAAGACGATCCCGGTCCATTAGTGAGAAATGGTACAGGTTGTTACAGACTCCCGTAGACAGTCGCGACGCGACACCAATAGAACAATTTCCGTAAAATTCTCATAGAAATTGTTCCCCCACAGAGTCGCGTCACGCCTGTCTGCAGGAACTTTTATAAGGAAAACAAAAATATTTACCCACCATTTGGAGATGTTAAGTTGTCTAAACTTTTGTTGTGAGTCACAATGCGACGTCATTATATTGTGAGAGCTTCTCGAAGCTAAGTGTTTAGTTAAAAAAAGAGTGGGTGTGGTGATCTTGGTGTAAAGCTAAAAATAAATAAGATTTGGTTGGGGTTCTTACAAGTCTTCAGAATCATGTGTGAGTTAACTTTTGGCAACATTTGTGGGCTGTAGAACTGGTCTTATTTTATTTAAATTTTCGAATTGTTTTTTTTTACATTTTTTTACGGACGCTTTTAACGTGTAGGTACGTCTTACTACATCGTTCTCACACGTATAATATCAACATGACTGGTGTAACCAATATTTTGATTTAAAAGAGTGTCCGAAAATAGATGAACAAATTTTAACACAGCGTTCAGTACGTCTAACACAAGATATCCAAGCAAAAAAACACTGATTAAAGTGGTTTTATTTTGACCTAAATTAATAATGGCATTGGGTAACCAACATTTTAAGTGTATTTTCGTTTTCTTGTAAGTATCTAATGCGTTTTTCTTATAATTTTTTCAGCATTGTCCTTATTTTGGTGGCATGAATGATTTCTAAGAATTTGTCCATCTATTTTAATGGGATGATCGTATATATCTTTATTTAGCATAAAATATGGTACATAAAAGTTCTTAAATAAATATTATTATTTCCTTTATTTCATATACTTTACGTTTTTAAATATTTTTATAAATTGTTTTTATTTTTATTATGAGTAGTTCCACATATTTTGCTTACTTATTTCAGCATGCATAGAAGTGTGTCATTATACATCACATCGCTTACTGAAGATACGTATAAGCAAATTTAAAATAAAACCCTTTCTGTCTGAGTACGATTGTACGAATAAGTAATGCCTTCTGGGGAAACACATTTGTGCCATCAAACAATAAAAAGCCTTTAAGTGATATTCCCGCTACTAAAATATGCAATGTTTACCTCTCTTTCAACATAAAATATAAACACTGCAAAAAATCGCTCAAACGCAAGCAAGTAAAGTGCTCTGTGATTTCAAGGAACATAACATAACCTCACGCCTATAATCCTCAAAAGGTTAAGCAGAGGTATACCTATTGTACCCCCACATTTCGCCATAAATTATTAATGGCGAAATCTGGGTGTACTATAGGTATATATCCTTATTTAACATGTAATAGGGGGCGGACGGGGAACATCACGGGACACTGCTCGCTAAACAAACACTTCCACAAAATAGCCATAGCAAACAGTCCTCTATGCAGGGAAAGAAAGAAAGAAAGAAAGAAAAATAAGTTTATTTGTCACAGAAACACGTGCATAAAAAAAAAGATGATAAACTCGAAAAGAAAATAAGAAAATGAAACAGAACAGATTTAAATACAATAACGAACACAAAACAGAAATAGTCGGCAGCTGCTGGCACGTCATGACTGTGACAAGAAGGCTTCCACTCAGCATGATGCTGTGCTATGGAGACACAGCACAGCGCTGATTTTCAGTGGTCACCCGGCGTGCAGCCAGGGCAGAGCAGAGGGCAGAGGGCTGGGCAGTGCAGGGCGTGCATGGAGGCTGAGGAAACCGTCACGCACGTGCTCTTTGAATGCACAGGCGTCACCCAGATTGGAACAGAAAGCCTCGGGTCACCCAGATCTTTCACAGGTGTTCTGAACAGACCAGTTGGAATAACCACCAAACGGCCGCCATGGCCCACGCACAATGGTCCATCTGACGGACTAAGGGCGGAGACCAAAACCATAGAATAGAACATAGGGGGCATATTGCCATCAACTGGGCACAAATCCAGACTCCGTGCTGCTACCGATTCCTGATGGAAAAACCCAATAACACTTTGCCCGACCTGGCAATCGAACCCAGGCTCCCTCATGATCGGCAGTACCGCCTGCGACCACTAGACAGACGAGGTAGTATATTTCAAGAAAATGGTCGGAAAAATCTGAACACGAAAGTGAAACAAGCATTTGATGATCAAACAGCTCGTGAAAGGAGTGAATCACTTATTGAATCACTGCTCACAGAGCTGCCAGAACATATTTTACGAATATAAGATTAAATAGACGTGAAATTTTTGACTGCACACTCTTTGAACGCGAGCTTCAACCAAATTCGCAATGGAAGCTGTAACGCGAAGGAAGTTTCAAGTCGGAATTTAAATTCATGTTCAGTTTAAAACGAACTAAAACATGATTGAAATTCTTGAGAACAAAACCAGGAATAAGTATTTTGGTTTGTAATAATGGTAATAACTGCTAAAATCTCCAGTTGACCTTTGATTCAAGAATGTCAAATAAAATTGACAGTTGTTGCAAACTCGTGACATAGAATTGATTTACTTGAATGTGTATATTATTAGACCTTTGGGACTATTCGTTTTATAATTTATACATATTTTGACGATATTAGCCATCTATAATTTGAACGCATACGGGTAATTGAATAAGAGTTGAAGACAGTTTCATTTAATACATAAGTCAAACCCCTCTTACCTAAATCCCTTCGTATAGGTCGCGGGAAAGTCCGAAAGGGATACCGTGGCCCCTGGCAATGTACAGGCAACTGAAGGAACACGGGTGGGTTTTAGTCAGTAAGAGTCTGACACGCCCTCCCGCTCCACCCAGAGCGGGAGAAGTTATTTAATAATTTCCAACCCTGAAAAAAAAAAATGGGTATGTATGAGTAGCAAAGTCATATCGAAGAGCAATCCGAGACATTAGGGGCAAATTTCACAAATGAAACTGAACGCAATTAGCACATCTAAACCACGTTCAACAACTGTCAGGGTCACATTCCCTAATAATTATGACAGTGACAGCTCTTGAACGCGGCCCTTAATCATGGGAAGTGACTTTGTCCAGTGGGGTGGTAGCATTTTATTGACATTGAATTAAAACGCTCTTTGGTATGAACTACGTAGGATAGTTAGGCAAAAGTAAATAAGCATTGTTAATTTGATAATAATAAACAAGCAACTTCTAGGGCATGTGATGAGGAGGGAGGAAGCATGTGACTAAAAGAGTGCTGAATATAAAATGTTGATGGATGGCTCGGGAGAGAAAGGCCAAAGAAAAGATGCATGGATTGAGTGAGGAATGATATAAAAGAGAATGGAGTGAATGATAGCGTGACAGTTAACAGGGGAAGAAGAAAACGTGTCATGCCGACACCGCCAGGTAAAATGCAACACGGGCAGCCTAGGAAGAGGATTATGATACAAAGCAACTTCTAGATTTCGCCATTACTAAGTACGTAAACAAACAAAAAACTGATTACGTTCACTGTAATTCGAAAATAATTGAGGTAGAATGTTGTTTTAGATGATTCGGCGTTTCCTAATACCTTGACCTAAGCAAGTACTCACTGCGATTTTCCGGGCACGTCATAACGAACAATGGGACGGCCTATGTATGTTTATTTGTTAAAGTACCTATAAAGGTACCTACTAACCTAACAAACGAGGGGTCGAATGTCTTCGCCATGCAAATGCCATCGGGATAGCAAAAACTGTCTTCTTATAGGTACTGCATATGCAAATGGATTGGCGAATTTTCCCTGCTGAGCGTTCGGAAGACCTTGGTCGTGTATTGGCTTGTATAGTTACGAAAATAATCAAAAGTCATTTATTCAAACTAGACTGAGAATCAGCACTTTTCGAACGTCAAAATTACATAAGACAGTTTCCCCAATAACGCCCACCCTTCACCAATTCCTAGTGCTTTAGCTGGGAAGAAGAAGTGGCGCAACAAACTCACCAGCAACACAGTTTTCTGTTCAGTTAAAAAAACTTGATTCTATACAATAGTATGCAAAATAATTTACATTAAGCAAATATGTAAATTATTTTGCATACTTAAATTCATTTTTTTTTTAAATCATTTTTCACAATAAATGAATGGCAGGGGCATAGATTTCTTAAAGATGCTGCATTGAATATCTGTTGAATGATGAATATGCCAGCAGATTCATGTTTTGTAGAACTTAGCGTAGGTATGTAATATATGAACTGAATTTCTACATGGTCAATTCAGTATCTACTTATCTAGTTATTCCGCAGCGAAATTAAATTCAACTAAGGTATGAAAAATCTGCTGTTTATCTCTGCCACAAAAAGTCTATCGTGAGAAAATGTATTCTATTTAAAATTTACTAAAAACGTTATTGCCCCTTAACTGAGTTATGACATGCGAAGAGATTCCATTCCTTTGCTCACGAAAGCCTAAATCGTGATCAAACTACGTACAAACTATGACATTATCGAAATGCCTGAGGTATAGGTAGTCAACCTCGAAAATGGTTTACCACCCTAAGGTTGAAAGTCACTTGCAAGTCATAAAACGACAACGCCTCTTGTCTATGACAGTTAGATTGTTTGAAACTGAGTGAAGTTACAATTTAATGGGATTTGTTGTCAAAAGCGGCAATAGGGATATAATATTACAAGGTCGACTATACAAACTTTTCTCGGCTGAAGGAACAGACACACGAAAGTATCGACTAGTTAATTTAAAACGTCTGAGTAGAACGGGGCTGAAAAGTCTTCTGTCAGTCTATTCTTGTTTAAAATCGATTGCAAATCAATTGCCTTTTGCAGACAAAATCCTTCATAGAGTAATATTGTGTTTACATTTATGTATGAAAATAATTTCTACGAATATATACCAATGTTCCTTTTACAGAAAGAAGTAGGCTACTTCTTCTTCTTTTCGTGTGGTTATTGACTAACCTGGTGTCAGAGTTTTAAAGCTGCCCATGGGCCTCTGAGTTGGTTTCACATGCCGTCGAGAAATATCTCAAAGGCATGCCGGTTTCCTCACGATGTTTTCCTTCACCGCTTTTGAAGCAAGTGATAATTATACAATACGCACATGAATCCGAAAAGTCAGAGGTGCGTGCCTTGGTTTTCGAACTCGAGACCTATGACTTGGCAGTATGACGGTCATACCACTAGACTATCACTGCTTAAATATTAAATATTGTATGTATGTGTATTGTGTCATTTTAATCAATTTATTATTTTTTATGTGTTTATTTGGGATCATGTGGTTTGCAATAAAGATTAATTATTATGCATCGTTGGTATTCATGTTTATTTCGACACTAAGGCCGAAGCCAATTATTGGTACCCATACGCTGGCAATTGGAGAGTCTAGATAGGTTTAAAGAATTTATTCACTTAAGAACAATATAGAGGTTCACTTTCAATGAGATACAAAGTAATTGCTTAAATCTAAATGAAATACATTTTGCCTCAGGTGCGTGCTGGTGAAGTTATACAAACAAATATTAGGTACGTAATAAGTTGCTAACATTCATTGATAGGTATGCGGCATGACTACATTTTATTAATATGATTTTTTTGTTTCATTTTGAATGAGTTTTTATTTCTTAGGTTGTGTGATATTGTTTTTTTTGTGTAATTGTAAATTGGATTGTATGCTGTTTGTGGTGATTTTTTTAATTAGAATGCAGGTGCCGTATGTGTATAGTTATGCGAGATTTAATAATTTAGTTTTTTCAAATAGTATTTTAGATTAACGTAATACATTTCCTTCGCTGCCATGGGTTATTTATGTTCTCGATTCAAAAGACATTGTAGTCTAGATATCAAATATTCTTTAAGGTCAGGCTAAGTAATAACTGCCGCACGGGTCGATCCATCAAGTTAAGCTACGCTTGCCGGGGTTGGTCTGTGGATGGGTGACCATCTTTACATACCGAGACTCCTCCGTGCCTCGGAAAGCACGTTAAGCCGTTAGTCTCGGCTGTCATTCGTGGATCGTTACGGGTCGTCAGAAGCCCGAAAGTCTGACAACTAGTCTTACCAAGGGGTATCGTATTACCCAGTTACTGGGTTGTGGAGGTCAGATAGGCAGTGGCTCCATGTAAAATACTGTTATTCAGCTACATCCGGTTAGACTAGAAGCCGACCCCAATATTGTTGGGAAAAGGCTAGGCAGATTGATTGACAACCCGTCTGTAACCATATTTGCACCATAGTGAAAAGCTAGACAAAGTATCGGTACAAAGTTTCCAAATGAGGCCTTTTTTCTGAGCTCCAGGGACACGCAACAACGTCTAGCAAACTAAATAAACTAAGAATATTGTTGCAAAGCTTATAAAACTAAATACATCATGACAAACTTGTAAAGATTCGAGAAATATCTAGTGTGGTACATGAAAACTTATAGTATGTATGGTTCATGTGCGCAAGGAATCTCAAATTATTATTGAAGACCGCTGAAAACTTCATCTTTCTACTAACTTATATTCGATAAACAATTTAATACCTTCATAGACTTTTAGATAGAACTTAGTATAGAACCTCGTTAGTTTAGTGGTCGCGACCACAGCAAGCACGGAGACAAATTCGGATTTGGGCAGAATCCGAATTTGTGCCCGGTTCAGACAACAGTTTCACCCCGTATTGCTTGGGTCTTAAACATAATCGGCGACATGTGAATGTAGTGTACATACATGTCTGTCAACCCTTCAGGACATACAGGCGTGATAGTAAAGTTACGTTGTATAGATAATGTTCTAGAATATTGTGTCATTGTTTAAGACGCAGATATATGCCAGTGACCTTGAGTGGTTAGTTTGCGTATTTTGTGCTGAGCTCACGCAACGCGTCGTACGTCCAGCCAGTAATAGGACTCGGCCATCAAGGAGCGCTGTCCCAAATTAGGTGCATTATTAATTTATTACACTTAAAACAAACGGTATTTTAATAAAACACGTTTATTATAATTATTGGTATTTTAGGACCAATAATTAAATGATCTTTAAAATGGCGAAGGTTTCAGAAAGATACGCTTCATGGATTTTGCGTGATTCTCCGTTTTTTATCCGCGTTAGACATAACTTTACAAATAAATTTCAGTACGTAATATAAACATAATCTAAAATATTCAAATATTAAGTTATTAATTAATATTGAAATTTAGTGTAAACCAACTATTTAATTAATTATGTAAATTTTTCTTTTTTTTCTTTTATAGTTGATAATTGACTACGCATGTTTCCTCTAAAAATATTTGTATGTCAAAATTGACAAGACATAGCGCACTATTTAGTTCTTAAGATCCATCTATCATAAAACCTAAGTTTCACAAATAAATTGATTTGATTTGATTTAAGAAAATGATTTAATTTAAGATATATTTTTTCCAAATCATTCACACTACTCGTTTAGACGTAATCTTCAGTATAAAATCATTAAAAGTCGGTTCTCGTCGCCTTAAATAGAGGCTTGAATTAGTAAACAAGAAAATTTGTGAAGGAAACCGAGGAAAATCTATTGACACGCCCAAATAATAGCTGCGGTATATTGTATATAAAAGTGTGGGTATTTCTACATAGTAAGTAATCTACACATGTAGGTATCCATATGTAGGTATGGTACTCATTGTAATAATACACTGAACAGATAGGGATATACTCTGCACCTTTGTATAGGAACCAAAGATTTAAATCGTTAGTTTTGCCCTCATTGTACTTAGTTAAGCGAAAAAGTGTCCATATTGAGAAAAGTCAGCTGACACAATGAGAATGGGATTTCCTTGACAATCTAGTCAAATTACTGCGACATTATGTCAAAACGAAACAGAAACGCGACCTTATTTTGACGCGGTCGAGCGAATCTAATGATTTAAATCTGAAGTGGCTAATAGATAAAATGTTTCAATTCTTTTTTAATTAGAACTGAGAATGCAGACTACTAAGCCGTGATGACCATTGTTTTGTACTTTATGTACCTGTAGTAAGAAGATATATCTATTAACACCTCCGTACCGCGTTTAAAGGCCATCAACTGACCAGTTTTATGGTCTGTATGCACATAAACCCCTATTCTTTGTCTTTACCCACAGCTGAAAGCACCCATGCTGTTCATAAAACAAAGATTTCCGATGTAGATGTGAATGAAATATCTGAAGGCCAATTCCCTTATTAAACCGTTCAAAATCTACTCGCAATTTCGTATCAGCTACAATCAATGTCAAATATGTAAGTAAATTATCGGTATTTTTACAGATTGAGGCTGAGATTAGAAAGCGACATTTATTTTAAGGGAATTGACGTTCAGATCAACAATATAGGTACTCAACACGCCTACTTATTTAAGAACTCAATCTGTTTATCAGTAAAAACAAAGCCATAAACGAAACAATTAACAAGATAAAAAGAATATTAATGCTGATTTTGAAACCCATAACATAACATCACGCTTGTATTCGACGATGGGTAATGCAGAGGTGTTCCTATAGTACACCCACATTTCGCCAGTTACGTTTAAGTCCCACGTAATAGGGGGCGAGCCTATTGCCATCAACCGGGCACAAATCCAAACTCCAAGCTCCTACTGAGAAATTCCAGATGGAAAACCCCAACAACACTTTTCCCAAACTGAGAATCGAACCCAGGTGCTCATGCTCAGCAGTAGCACTTGCGACCACGAGATCAACGATGTAGTCATTTACATGAAAACAAAATACGTAATTCAGTAATAAACGTCCATTTATCATAAGTACGTCTACTTTGCCTTGCATCTTCATGGTTCACATCTTTCAACACGACAATGACAACTGGATAATGAGTTTATCCGGTCACGAATGTTAACGACATGAAATGCTATTAATATGATGGTGTATCACAAGAATAATTTCCAAGTATTACTACAGTGTGACTTGTTAAACGAGGGACATTAGGCCCAATAGTTTTTAGGGGTATGAGGAACAGGGTGTAAAGTTCACTCATCCACCATAGAAAAGGGAGGATCCTCTGACCAGACGGGTGTCGTGTCTGGTGGGCAACTGCCCAGAGGTTAAAGTCGGGAGCTTGTATATATGTCCATCGCGCGGTAAACTGTTATTGCGTGATGCAGGATTTGTGTCATAAATCCTGCATCGCGCAATAAGAGTTTACCGCGTTTAAAGAATATTTATGTAATGGTGAACTAAAAAACATTACAAAATTCAATGTTGGATTTTATAAACCAACGCAAATACTAATAAATCTTGTTAAAATATACATTAGATTTTATTTTCACGGTTTATAATGCTGTATTCGCTAAGAAAACCCTACGTTTAAAATGAGTCCTCCGCGAGGGATCCCGGCAACCCAAAGTCAAAGTCAAAGTCAAAGATTTATTTGCAGATAAATATGGTTATAAAAGTTCTTACAATGGTAGTATAATAGTAGCTTAACATATTTAATCATAACATAATGACATGCATATGCGACTAGGTGAACCCTCCAGGATGGCTCCCGGCACTGAACTTGTTAAAGTGTCACAACACTTGCACGTGCGACTCCAATGGATTTAAAAGAATAGAATATTCGAATTACCATTAAGGGGACTACAGGACCTAAACGTGCCTAAACGCAAGTTTTATAATGCCTAAAAGAATATGATCTCTGCAGTAAACAAAATCAGAAAAATATATGATATTCTTCAGGATATATGCTAGTATGATAGTGTGTTGAAAACATAATACAACTAATTTGATACGATAGAAAAAAATCATGAAGATACTTCTAAAAATTTCTTTTAACGATTAAAAATCATATTAATTTACATGCAATCATTCTGATTTTTTGTCAGATTATTCTACAAGCTACATATTAGCATAATAGTGTTTTAATTTTCCAGTCCAATCAATAGATTTTTTGTAAATCGCTAACTGCTTCATATTTTGCAATAAATTACCTGCGTCGTGTCATCGCGCTTCTCTTTCATTTCTATGCAGTCCGACAGTGACCGCGCTTTAGCTGTTGTAAGCCTCTTAATAAAACAGTGAGGTACGATCCATACTTCAAACGAGGCTAGAGCAAGCAAAAATGCGAATGTCTGCTACTGATGGATCTTACTGGACAGTGAATCAAATAGTAAGACGCAAATATATGCCAGTGACCTTGAGTGGTTAGCTTGCATGTTCTGTACTGAGCTCACGCAACGCGTCGTACGTCCAGCCAGTAATAGAACTCGCCCATCAAGGAGCGCTGTCCCAAATTAGACGCATTATTAATTTATTACACATAAAACAAATGGTATTTTAATAAAATACGTATATTATAATTATTGGTATTTTAGAACCAATAATTAAATTATCTTTAAAATGGCGAAGGTTTCAGAAAGATACGCTTCATGGATTTTGCGTGATTCTCCGTTGTTTATCCGCGTTAGACATAACTTTACAAATAAATTTCAGTACGTAATATAAACATAATCTAAAATATTCCTTAAAGTTATTAAGAAAATGCTCTAATTTAACATATATTTTTTCCTAATCATTAACACCAGTCGTTTAGACATGATTTTCAGTATAAAATCATTTAAAGTCGGTTATCGTCGCCTTTTCCGTCCATCAACGAGTCCCTCGTTTTACCAGTCAGCATGTTTAGATATATTAAGTATAGATTTATCTCCGCGGCCTTCAAATGTTCATAGATCAAGCTTCAAGTGCTATTTACATGACGTGAATATACGTATTGTAAGAATTATGGTTCGTGTCAAGTGCTTTTCGTGACTGACTTATGTAATGAAAATGATCTATTGTTTGTTACAGGTAAGCAAAATGTCTCATGTGTTATGGTTATGGTCCTGTATAAGGTAAGTAGATATAAAAGATCAGAGTTTCAGTAATCATGTATGTGAAGCAAGTCCTATACAATAAGTAAAAAAAGTCCTGTTCGAAAGGGACACATGTCATAGGCACTGCAAAAACATTACCAAAAAGTAATTTAAAAAATCTTATCATTATTAAAAAATATTTTTATTATTAAATATAAATAAATAAAGCAATTATTGCTATGTAAAATTCTCATTTTTCGTACCAAAATTACCCCAAATCCGTTAAAAATTAGCAAATTTTCAACAGGGTTCATAAGACGAATGCCTGCCAATTCCAAGTCCTGCTCCAGTTGTTGCTGGTCCCGCTCCACAACCACAACTAAGTTATGACTTGTAGACATCCGCTATACAACGGCCTCCCGCGCCATTTGTATATAAATTACATACGGCGGGCATTGAAAAAAAAATGCCGAATTGATTTTTTTCTTTTTTCCTGAAAATTTCCAATTTAAATAGATTCTCAGTACGATACTTAACAACTAGCAGGTATTAGCAGGTACTTCGTGGTACCTACAAAACACTACGGAGAGTAATTGTACAACCGTTTTTAATCCTCGACTACATCTGAAAATATCTCTAAGCCCTCGAAAAGACACAAAACCAAATATCAACAGTACACGAAGAGATAAATAATTCGAATCGTACTATGTAAGTATTTGTACAAGTTCCTCTGAACCATGGGCAACTAAGCCCGCAGAGAGACAATTATCATAATAATGAAATATTTCAGAAAACAACGTTGTTTAACGAGCTCAGAAAACAAATTACGAGAATCATTTCCATTAGAACATCTATTGTGGACACACAATAGGATGAAACGTCAGATATCCGAGATAACCATTGTTCGAGTGTTGAAAGTCTTTGTCTAATAAAGTCTAATTTGTAACTCACAACGTTAGCAAGATCTACTCAAAGATGGTAAGACTGATCAAATAGGTTCGAATTCTAATTCCGCACGACCTGATTGACCTACGTCTCCACAATCATCTCTCAGATAATTCGACGACCTTTTCCGTAGACCCAAATAATAAGAATGGATTTGACTCTAAGATCGGATTAGGATTTTATAAATCAGAGAGGAAAATCAAATTATTTGAGGTTTTAGGCCGCGTACAGACAGTGCACACAAATATGAGAATATAACACTTTTTCTATTTATTATAAATGCGAAAGCTTCTCTGCTGTATATCTTTTAAGCCGCAGTGCGCAGCTAGACTAAACCCATATTATACTCTTATATACAAGGAACTCTTTGACAAAGCATTCGCTTACCATACATGAGTATGGTAAGCGAATGCTTAAAACATCTAACGCCCAAAAACCGTTAATCTATGTTCCAATTTTGTTTGTTAATCGTATGTGGTGTGAGTGTGACGTATCTAATGAAGTGGTGAGCGCGTGCCAGGTCAGGTGGCCCATTGTGTACAGAGCTTAGCCCAGCCACACCAACTTAAATTAAATTTAGCGCGCCTGGCTGTACTCAGACTATTTTTAGAGTTGTTGAATAATAAATGGGCACCGTTTAGAGTGGCACAGGCTGGGCAGGGTGGAAAAGATGGTTTTACGTTCACGTTCATTTCTTTTGACCGGAAAACGTCTTTTCGCTCGGAGTGTGTTTTTGACGTCAAAAACATGTAAGATTTTAATCGCTAATAACTACAAGACTTTTAAAGCTAGAGTAATGGTTGGGCACGCAAAAGATAGGTCATATATAAATAACAATTTTGAGGCAGGAAATAATCTGCCTATGACGTCAGATCGTGAGGGCATGCGCGCGGCCCTCTATTTTTCACTATATGTCGAAATTCCAATTAGTATAGTTCAAAAACGTGTTCAGCTAGAACGGTGATTCTGGTGTCGTTCCCAAGACTTGGCAAAGGACTACCAGGACCTAAAGAGATATAACAAAAATATTTTGTAAAATAGGGATAAAAATGCATGTGAATTTGACAATAGTAAAATAATTTCATATATTGCGGCCGTAACTCTGCTCAGAAATTAAAAATATCCCAATAGAAGAATACTTGCATCATAAGGATTGCAATGAGCCTCAAAAAATCTAGTGCCGAGCAAATACAATAACTACGGGAGTATCAGAAGCCTCATATCAAAATTCTAAAAATTCTAAATATGTAATTTATTTCACATAAACCTACAAGAGCACTTATGAAACGTCAGAAGCTAGGTGCACGGTTCCAATTGGTCGTTTCCTATGGAGAAGAGCCGGCAAGAAACTCCACGGTTACTCTTTTCTATCGATGAAAGCTTGAATCATTAGGAATGCAATGAACATTAATTTTGTAATTCATTGTAAATATTAGATAACATCGTTATAGATTTTTTTTATTATTTCACCGCAGGTTTTCACGAAACTGCGGCGCGGTTTCGACCTGCGTCTAACTCAATTTTTTTTTATACATAATTGTATAATAATATTTCATGACTTACTTTTATATCAAATCTATGAAAGGCCGATATTCCAAGTAAAGATACGAGTATGTCTAAAATGCGACAATAACGCAATTATTTTGATTATCAAGTACAATAAATTGATTGTAAAGTATGTAAAATTCGACACTGACAGTGAGCTTCAATACTGCCTGATACGTGTATTGAGAAGGAAAATATTAACAAGATACTTTTTTATATCATTTTAAATGAAAGAATACACAAAAAATCTTTTCCATAATGAGCATAAATCCACCGACAAAAAATGGGGAGACATCATACATGTTAGATGTTTTAAAGGGTGGCGCCAACGTGAATACACGTAGAAATATCACCATGGTTACCGAGGAGAGGTTCTATAAATAGCTCAACATACCTGCAGGCAACCTTCAGGGAAATACTGTAATAATGTTAACCCTACGTTATAGAGAAAGACAGCCATGTCCCTACTAGTTGCGTTACAAGGGTTGAATGCTGGCGCTCTGAGTAAAATACTGATGTTGAAGCCTTGAATATGTATGTCGTTGCTTCGAGGCGAAAAATAAATGCTACCGGTCTTTGAAAATTCGATTTATGAAAACATCAAAATGTCACTGGTCTCTGAAAGTCTGATTTGTAATTCTGAGTTTGAATTTCGAGTTGGCTCTCGTGATTGGATGACCAAAATGAAAACAACCAATAATAGAACCTGTCATGAGATTTGACAGCAGTGAGTAGATTCGTAACCGTCATATGTGTATGACCAGCACCAGATGTATGAACGTTATAAAAGCAAAAAGAGTATGTAAGGATCGCAGCTGATGGTGTTCTATAGGTTCTCCCTACCCCATTGGCAAAAGGCGTAAATGTTTATGTAGATAACTGAAATGGTAATTCAGAAACTGCAGCTAAAATTGTATATCTACCAATTAAACCCAGTCTTAATTCACTTATTTGTAAGTTGTAGTACAGTGACACAATAATGATTACTTTACCAGTGAGCTGTGACTTTAAAACCACATCTTGTTGAGGAAGGAGTTTCAAAGCCTCGCGGCTTTCTCGCGGCTTTAAGCCGTCTCAACTTATTCAAAATTCAACAGTTTTACTCAAAGTGCGAACAGTTTGAGCAAATATTTTGAATTATTTGTTGAACGATTCCGGCAAGGGTTGAGTTGCTTCGTGGTGGTAATAATGGGTTCTAAGAATGCGGATTATTTTTGAAGTTTTGTGCTTAGAACGGCCGACTTTTAATGACTTTATACTGAAGATAAACGAGTAGTGATTGGAAAATGATATGTTAAATAAATAATAGTTTAAAAAAACTAAAAAACACGCTTTTTATAGAAAACCGAACTAAAAAATAGAAAATAAATTTTAATGAATTTAAATAAAGAAAATAGTGTTAAAAATTTCAATGAATATAAATTAATAATAGTGTGAATAAAAAAATATATATTTTATTTAAAAAAAAGCGTGGGGTGCTTTTTAAGATATTATCGAAATGATAATCACTCTACTCATATCTGTCAATAAAATATTTATAACTATTGACACCATGCACCCCACGCTTTTTTTAAAATAAAATATATATTTTTTTATTCACACTATTATTAATTTATATTCATTGAAATTTTTAACACTATTTTCTTTATTTAAATTCATTAAAATTTATTTTCTATTTTTTAGTTCGGTTTTCTATAAAAAGCGTGTTTTTTAGTTTTTTTAAACTATTATTTATTTTCTACTTTTTAGTTTGGATTATTTATAATAGCTTGTTTTTTTAATTTTAAACTATTGCACGACTCATGATGCGAAGCATTAGAGAGTGCTTTACGATCGAAATTTTTTTTTCGCCTTATTTAGTTTGGTATTTTATAAAAAAAAAAAGTAGTTTTAGTTTTTTTTAAACTATTATTTATTTTTTACTTTTTTTTTACTTTGGTTTCTTTAAAAAAGCGTGATTTTTTAATTTTTTAAAACTATTATTTGTTTTGTAGAATTAAAATTCTCTTTAGTATACAAAAATTTGTCAATATTAGAGAAAACGGCTAATGATAATTATTGGAAATAAAAATTAACTATTTTATTAAAAATTTAGAGTCCTGCCTTATCGACTGTAGAGAAAAATTTTAGAAAATTTTATTTTCTTACCTTATCGAGTATAGATGAAAATTATATAAATTAACAAAAATCATATTTTGCAAATTGAAAAATGGAATAATTTTATCAAATTAGTGTATTGTCATCGGTCCTCAATAAATCTACAAAGTTTGAACGAAATCTGGCAGTTTAAAGTGGGTCAAAATCGCGCACAAAGAAGTCGGTTACAAACAAACATACAGGTGAAGCTAATATAAAGCGTGTAAAAAGAGCATGTTCTTAATAACTTAATCTGTAAATATTTTAGATTATGTATATATTACATAGTGTAATTTATTTGTAAATGTATGTCTAACGCGGATAAAAAACTGAGAATCACGCAAAAACTATCAAGCGAATTTTTCTGAAACATTCACCATTTTAAAGATAATTTTATTATTTATCTTTTAGTATACGTGCGTAATAATGCGTTTAATTTGGTACAGCGCTCCTTGATGGGCGAGTCCTATTACTGGTTGGACGAACGTTACCTACCTAAATATTTTTATTGACAGATCATTTATAGTTCATCCATCTTTAAAGGAATTAAATTGACGAGCTCTTATTTCTTGCAAAAATAACCCACAGAATATTTTTTTGGGAATTCTTCGTAATATTTTCTTTTGCGTTCAATATTTTCTCAGAAAAAAGATGTGCCAAACAAACATATTACGATAGTGTTCTCAAAACACTTCCTCAACATACAAAAACAAAAGCCAGTATAGGAGATGACCCTCACAATTTCTGAGTCTTGAAGCAGAAATAGTCAAACATATCCTAAATAAATATGAGTGGGGCAATCTAATCAGGGCTGAGATTGCTCCTCATATGTAAGTTCAACATTTTATAGATACGTGAAAACGTCCTATCATATTATACTTATTGACTTTGCCAAATGAAGACGCGTTAGATTTAACATAAAATAACATCATGTCGGTAATCCACGAAGCGTTGGCAGAGGTGTACCTGAGGCCTCGTTTACGGAGAAGCGGGGGGGGGCGTCGGGCGTTGCGTGCGGCGGCGTGGCGACTCATGACGGACTTTTAAGGGGACTTGTAGGACCTAAACGTGCCTAAACGCAAGTTTTATAATGCCTAAAAGAATATGATCCACTGCAGTAAACAAAATCAGAAAAATATATGATATTCTTCAGGATATATGCTAGTATGATAGTGTGTTGAAAACATAATACAACTAATTTGATACGATAGAAAAAAATCATGAAGATACCTCTAAAAATTTCTTATAACGATTAAAAATCATATTAATTTACATGCAATCACTCTGATTTTTTGTCAGATTATTCTACAAGCTACATATTAGCATAATACGAGTAGTGTTTTAATTTTCCAGTCCAATCAATAGATTTTTTGTAAATCGCTAACTGCTTCATATTTTGCAATAAATTACCTGCGTCGTGTCATCGCGCTTCTCTTTCATTTCTATGCAGTCCGACAGTGACCGCGCTTTAGCTGTTGTAAGCCTCTTTTAAGAGCGTTTATACTGAAAGTGGGCAACGTCGTAACGCAAATAGCTGTCAAATATTTCGCTGTTTTCATTTATTTGGCGATATTACTATATGGAAATCAGAAATATGGCTAACTAGTGAACTAGAATATTAATAATGAATTGCAATTATAACGCTGAATTTGATGTTGTAACCGTTTTAGGTGTAAAAAAGGCATTTGGAAAGTTTCCAAATACTTTTATTTACATCTAAAACTAAATATTCAGTGTTACGATATTAATTATTGCATTTCATAATCAATATTTTAGTTCACTAATTAGCCATATTTCTTATTTCCATACAGTAATATTGCCAAATTAATCAAAACAGCGAAATATTTGACAGCTATTTGCGACGTTGACCACTTTCAGTATAAACGCTCTTAATTCGTTCTTTATATCGTGCGAGCCGCGCCGCCCAACGCAACGCGCGTCGCTCCGCGTCGCCGTAAACGAGGCCTAAGGGTACATCTCTACCACCCACATTTCGCCAGTTATGTTTAAGTCCCATGTAATAGGGGGCGAACTTATTGCCATCAACCGGCACAAATCCAGACTCAGGGCTCAGGTGGACTCAGGTGCTTCTAAGAAATTCCAGACGAAAAAACGCAGTAACAGTTTGCCCGATCCTGGAGGTCCTGGGTTAGATTCCCATCCAACCCAAGACCTCATACTCAGCAGTAGGGCTGTCGATCACTAGATTACCGAGGCAGTTAGATTTATTTCATAAAATTAGATGTAAGTACTTAAGTAATGCCTGTGTTCCCACATTTTGTCAATAACGTTTAAGTCCTATGTAATGGAGTGTCAGCCCATTGATTCAAATCCAGACCCTGGGATTCGCGTTCTAATTTCAAACAAAAGAAAACAAACAGTAAATTGCTGTAACAAATATTCCAGCCGGTATTAAAAGTGTCAACGAAAAAGGTGTTACTACCCTTAAATATCATGTGACGTGTCCGTGTCGTGTGGTTCTGGTTACAAATAAATCTTCCCGTCACTTCCCATGGGTGTCATAAGAAGGGACTAAGGGATTATGTTTCAGGGACGAACACCAACGTTTTCCGTTTATCTATGGAATTATATTGCAGGCGTCATAGAATATCTCTTTTAGATAATTATATCTTACGGTGCGTGTGTTCGGAATCTGCTTTTGAGAAAAGGCCTATACGTACGTGACTTAAAACTAAGCAATGCACGTTCTAGCCCATGGAATTATATTGATTGATCAAAACAAAGATTATTTTAGTACTTATAATCATGCAGAAGAAACACACTCCATACAAAATGGAGACAATCCTTACTTTTTTTTTCTCTATGTTTCACAGTAGGTTGAAATTGGAACGCGACGTGATGTTTTCGCATTTTAGTTAGATACAAAATGGAACGGTTAATTCGAAATTCAAAAACTACTTCACCAACATTTTCTGTGCAGGCAATCAAAGCAACGGAATTAGATTCACGTCCAAGAAAAATTCTGGTTAAAATTCGCGAGGACTTATTACTACTTATACAGTATAGAGCAGATAAGGGAATGATTTAAGAGGTACAAGCGAATTTTACTTTATTTCCATCTCCAAGTTAAGCTTGCTCACTTCAAATAAAAACGACCGCAGTCTCTTTAGAGACCTAGAAGGCAAATAATGGATAATCTAGGTCGAAAAGTCAAAAGAGGTTTTATACTTGTGTAATTTTAATAATTTATGAGAACATAATTTTGATGTCATACAAGAATTATGTTTATGAGAGAAGCTTAGAAAATTGAGTAAGTAGGTACAGACAACTGCAAACAGGTCTCGTGAGCATTATCTACTGTGCCCTCATAATTAAATCTTCCAATAATAACCTAAACGACACAAGTTTTCCGACTTTTCACATCAATAAATATTCCTAAGTAAATTAATTGAGCAAACGCCCGAAAAGAAAATCCTCCAATTTGCAAAAATGTTCAGTTCACAAAAACCGCTCCTTATAAGAACAAAGTTAATATTAGCAGGCATTCCGAGCCGTTCGCGAGCTCACAAAGAGAGCTGGAGATCAAAAGCAAATTAACTGCGAAACAGTTTGTCAAATACTAGTAAAACGCTTTAATTTGGAGGAGAACAAAGTGGTCTATGATTTTCTTTCAGCAAATATTATAGTAAATATTGTTGCTGTTATTACGCCAATTTTTAATCATCATAAACCTCTCATAAAAATGGTCCATCGAGCCGAATGACTAGTATTAACAGTCTCGGTGACCGCTAGGTGTTCTTGGTGTGACTAAAGGCCCACGCAGAAAACCGTGACGCGACTCTAGTAGACCAATATCTATGAAAATTTCATAGAAATTGTTCTACTAGAGTCGCGCACCGTCGCGTCGCGTCTATCTACGGGATAATTATCCCCGTGTTACCTGGCTGGTTTGCCCTAGGACTACAGAAACTGCAGAATAGCACTGGAAGTTACTGAAGGATGCTTCTTTAAAAAGACGGCATTATTCATTTCCTCTACACGTTAACCTAGTTATTGTGTTTCAAGTTAAATATTAATGGAAAATCAATGATAGCGAGATATTTTTAGATTGAATTGGCACTGCCATATGGTAATTCACAACCATTATATACTTAAATGGACTCATTTCCATCGTTTGATGAAATAATTTTAAAACAGCCGGAAGGCATGATTTACAATGAGACAGCTGTCGTATGCAATAATTTTTTTAGTTCCTGGACTTCTTTTAAAACAATTCCTATAATTAAAAACATAATTCAACTGCAAAATCGCGACTCAATTCTACAAATTTTTATGTATTACTTACGTTACGATACAGCATTTCGAAGAAAAGGAATGAAAGAATATTTACCTGAAACAAGAAAAAAACATATCATTAGTAGATACGGAATTTACATTATTTACCTCCACTTCAACATACATAACTAGGCAACCCTGCCTCAAACTCCCCACAAAAAACACAATAATAATTTAAATTACACACACCACAAGCGATAAAGTTTACGAAAATGACAACAAGCATTTATGTAGGTACAACAACAATAAATTATTGTTATTTTCAATCAATCTGCCTAGCCTTTTCCCAACTATGTTAGGGATTGCCTATATGACCTCCACACATGAGCGGATAAAGGCCTCAAAAAAGGTTGTGGTCACGTTGGATTAGGAGTCGCTCACGATCGATTAATTAAATATCAAAACCATACATTGTTAAATCCAAATTCCACTGTTGGTCCAGCTCCTTTAGTAAGGTAATGTACTCGCACACAATGTGTGTGTGTGTGTGTGTGTGTTTCTTCTGTAGATCAGCCTATCGACATCAATTAGGGTTGTGGGCATGCCCACCGTGCCCACAACGGTGGATCCGCGCTTGCCTCGACAACCCAGTTACCGGGTCGCGATACCCCTTGGTAAGACTGATTGCAGACTTTTGGGCTTCTGACTTCTCGTAACGACTGTCAAAGATCTACGAATGACAGCCGGAACCAACGGCTTAACGTTCTTTCCGAGGCACGAAGGAGTCTCGATGTAATGGATGGTCACCCATTCCGGAACCGACCGCGGCAAGCGTAGCTTTTCCTTCGATCGACCCGTGCTATTATTTACCCACGAGCCCACCAAATTATTGTTATTTTATAGATATATTTTCGCTTCTTTCTTTATCTTTCGTCGTTCCAAAACAAAAAAGTACTTTTTACCCACTGCAATGCATATTTCTTCTTAAAAGCTCGTACAGACCAGCGCGACGCGACGCCGCGCCGCGACACGGACTATACAATTTCTAAGAAAACTTGACGGTATAACAATAACCGGTGTCGCGACGCGCTGTCGCGTCGCGCTGGTCTGCACGAAGCTTAATAATACCATTCAGTAATCGTCTATTTACGCTTTCAATAAAAACGGGTACGAAAAAGTTTAAAAAAACTTTCGCGCCGATATTTTCATACTTTTAGTTGACAAAAAAGGTCGACCGCAAGTTTGCAACTCTATTGAAAGATTGCAATACAATATTATGCTACTTTATCGAACTTTTCGACCAAGTTTTAGTAGACTGAGAAATTACCATTTCGTCCATTTTCTTTTTGTAGTGTAAATAGAAAAAGAAATTACCCGTATGAACTGACGAATGACGATGCGGGCTCAAGAAAAGAAAATATTATAAAAAGCGGCCAATTGCGATTCGGACTCACGCACGATTGGTTCCTTACCACCGTACAATATTTAACACTACATATTTATTTAACACGTTTCTTGTTGTCCCTTTAATTTTTAACTTTATTGTATTTTTATTATTTGTTGTTATAGCGGCCAAAGTAGTACCTACACACTATGTGAACATTTCAAGTGTCTACCTACTACGGTTCAAAAGATACAACCCTGTGACAGACGGAGGGTCGGATAGCGGAGCCTTAGAGATAAGGTCCCTTTGGGTACGGAACCCTAAAAATGCTAATCTGCCAGACGAAAAAAACGGTAATGGATTCGATAGTGAACCGAATTTAAATATCGATTGTTAAGATAAATCACTCGCTCGAGCAATTACAGCGATGGAAGGACAAGCGACTTAATCCCTAACAAATCGACATTGTTGATGTTTCATTACGATAGCGTCTAATTTAGGTGAACTTCGCTAACGATATTGTAAGGACATCTTACTTTGATTAATAAGTCTCGAAAGCATTATGTCAATATTATTTGAAGAATACGGAAACATAGTTTTTACGAAAGCTATATATATAATATCAATAGTTCGCTTCATGAAATTGGTACAGTAACTTAAGAAAATCACCAATTTAGGTTTTTATGTTTTGATTTTTTCTTCTTCGATTTATATAGATAGATAGATAGAATACTCTTTATTATGTACACCATAAAAATTACAGATATAAATTTAGAAATTTTACATAGGGTGGTCAATGGGCGGTCTTATCGCTGAAAGCGATCTTTTACAGACAACCTTTGAATGGATTAATGGAGTAGGAGAGACAATACTGCAGGTAGTAGTGGTGTACCGTTTACATATAAACACTAAATACATATATACATAAAACATACACTTATCTACAATAAACATGAGCAAGGAACGATCTCAGACCAAATAAAAATCCAAGACATAGCGCTGCGAACAATACAGTGAAGCATTTCAAAACTAGACCTCCGCTCTGTGCATACACGCTCACACGCACACATTTACAACCATTTACAATGAAACTACAATCTAACTACACCACACAAAGTGCACACATGTTTACAAAACCGACTTCACTTCACTGTTGACAGAGCTATGTCTTGGTTTTTTATTTGGTCTGAGGTAATTCATCATAGAAGACAGAAATGAGGATGACAAATTTAAAGAACAATAGCTTGTTTAGAAAATGTCAAGTCAGTAACGATTAGGTACTTAACATAGCCAAGAAAAAAATTGGCAGAATAGAAGCAATTTTGGTCTAATTTCTTTACTTGGCAAGGTTTCGCGGAAAACTAGGCTAGAATTGAGCTGAACAGGGTCGTTACCACTGGCATAGGAGTGCAGTTCAAAGTACCAATTATTGGCTAGAAGAATAGTCGCATTTCGCAGCTGGTGATAAAGACTATTGAATAGGGCAACTTTTAATCAGAAGCGAAGTTTTTAATACCCCATTTTGATTTTATGGAGAAAGGAGACAAGAAATAGTGGTCGATTAAGGTTACAAATGGTTTTTGCAGACGACAGATGAGATTTATATTGGAGGTTTTGGTAAAATCAACCTGCCTATAGCCTTTTCCCAACTATGTTGGGGTCAGCTCCCGGTCTACATGATGCAGCTGAATACCAGTATATTACATGGACCGACTGCATTTCTGACCTCCACAACCCACTTACTGGGTAAAATGATACCCCTTGACTACATATATTTGCTTGCGGACTACATATATTTTACTTTTTATTAAATTTCACACACCTATTTTTTTATTTTATTTAATATATAATTCTGTATGTATCTATCTTTCCGTGAGATCACTGCGGGTTCTATCGGAATACCAGTGCTGCGATTTTTTTTTTTATGTCGCAGCCTATTGCTGTGATAGGAGCCTTTTGGCCTCGTACAGGACTACCTTCTTTGAATTCTAATTTTACTTAGTCTTTTCTTTTTATTTATGTTTATTGTGGTTTTAGTTTAATTTGTGATTTCCTGTGCGAGTCTCAATAAATACTTTTTCTTTCTTTTCTTTCTTTGTCACTGGTTGTCAGACTTTTGGGCTCCTGACTACCTGTCACTTCTATCAAAGATCTACGAATGACAGCCGGAATTTAAATTTGACAAATTTGAAGTTTTGGTAATATAGTTAATTTGAAGAAAACTGTGTTCCCCTTTCAAAAAACAATGTTACTTTTCCATGAGTACTCAACTCATCATTTTCACAATGACAAATGAAACTCAACTGACATATCATTGTTTTTAATTAAGTGACAGCCACCATAAAACCTTCATTCAAAATGAATTCAGCACCGTCATTAATCATCCCGAAAAGCATAATAAAAAGACAATCGCAATAAATGAGACTTTTAATAACCGCTTTTATTGCGGTAAACGACAAAAATGACTCAACAATGAAGACTTTTACCAACCAGAACTTAATTCAGGGATTTTTCAGCTGTAATTAGGGAACTGCCTTTGGTTACGACTGAAAGGGCGTGCCAATTAAAGTGAAATGCGGTTCTACGGACTCTTATCTAACCCCTGGCCCCTTGAGCATTTGAAATGCAGCTAATTGAATATGCAGTGGAGTGAGAATGAAGAACATTGCGAGGAGTAGGTTTCCTGAAGTTCTACGTTTGGCTAATTAATGTCAGTTTTTGAGTAGATATTATTGGTAAAGACTGGTTCATTTGATTCATTTTAATAAAGGAAAGATATGACTTTGCTAGTGAATTTTCAGGAATTGAAGATCTTAAGGTAAGCTACCCGGCCATACAAACGTAGTATGGTCATTACTCGTCTGTTTGACGGTGTACTTTCAAAACTAACTAACTTTATATCAATTTACCTTGTCATTATCTAGCCCTGTATGGAAGTGGAATTGGAAAAATAATATTGGTTTGGAAGTTATGAGCGTCAAAACTTCCATATTTCAACACTAATTTTAACCCGTCTTTGGGCGTAAATAAATAACTTACGTAGTAAAAAAAATGGCAAAATAGAAACCGTACACGGATAGATAACTTATTCAAAACTTCAAATAATTTTATTTTGAGTAAATACATCCAGTAGTTTTCCCACAATATCTATCTATACGCCCAAAGATCTGCTCATGAAATTTTACGCGCTCATTTTCGTTATAAATCATCGGCTATTTCAGATAGACTAATAACCATGCATATTCGTCACGCCCACCAACGATTTCGAGCCGTCGACTAGTGCACCCTTAAGTTACGTTTTTGCACATAATAATTAGGTAGTAAATATATCAATCAATCTGCGCCACTTCTTCTTCCCAGCTAAAGCACTTCCTAGTGCTTTAGCTGGGAAGGAAGTGGTGAAGGGTGGGCGTTTTGAGGGACTGTCTTATGTAATTTTGACGTTCGAAAAGTGCTGATTCTCAGCCTAGTTTGAATAAATAACTTTTGAACTTTGAATTTTGCCTTTTCCCAGTGTTTACTTCCACCAATGTTGGGGTCGGCTTCTAGTCTAACCGGATGCAGCTGAATTAATATAACAAGTAGTTTTTTTTATTCATATTATCCAGCACATGACAAGTTTTGAAGTTCTTACTACTAGTATTTTTGGCTGAACAATACAGTCGCTAAAAACCAAATGTTTCGATAAAAAATGTGACTGTCATCTTAGTAACATCCTACTATTAAAGAAAAAAAACTACCTTATAATTGCACATCATTACTATTGATCACGTTTTTCGTAAAGCACGTGCTATCAATAGATAGAGGCAAAAACAATGAGCTGACGTTCTTGAAGAAAACAAGTACTTACCTATTCAATGTGACAATGACAGCTGTTGAGAACTCTGTTTTGCTTTGTTAAACATTTAGCAAGTAAAGCAACCAGGAATAAAATAAGTAATATAGCTTTAAATAGAGTTCGTTACTGATAACTGTCGATCCATTCTGTAAACATCTCACCGTGAAGAGTGAGGTGAAGTGAGAGTGAAGTGAGCTGTCCATAGTGTCAATCCCTAGCATTAGGTGCAATGACAGCTCGCATCAAGCTCACTTCACCCATGTTATCACGTTGAGATGTTTACAGAATAGCACGACAGATCTGAAAGGCACCAAAAAGTTTATCTGATAATTTTCGGACAATGAATAAAAACAACTGAACTTAAAACCTAAAACGATCTCTTTAAAGACATTATTAGTCACCGACACGGCTAAATTATCCAGAACACAGGAACTTCCTAAAGAAACAAATGAACTCCTAACATTGCCAAGTTCAAGGACTTCCTTCAAGGATATATGAACTTGTGAGTTAAAGCTCGTACAGACCAGCGCGACGCGACGCCGCGCCGCGACAAAAACAATACAATTTCTAAGAAAACTTGACGGTATAACAATAACCGGTGTCGCGTCGCGCTGTCGTGTCGCGCTGTCGCGTCGCGCTGGTCTGCACGTAGCTTTATGATAACTGCTTGACGGTCCCTCTTCATACGTAAACAAACACATCAATTTTATCTAAGTCGATTTAGTAATCAAAGAAAGACATTCCTACATAATTGGTTTTCCTAAAATTCGAATAAGTAAAATAAAAATAAGGAACACAAATGTTAACATGGTCTTTATTTAGCATATATGGGCCGACCAGCCTTAGGGCTTTTTCAGGAGTCGATTAATATTTTAGGTTAAAATGAATACGATAAATTCAACAAAACTGCAAAAGTAGTTCAATTTATCTTCAATACAGGTATTTCCTTCTAAAGCCAACATTTATTTGGTACCAAAAATATTTCTCTTAAAATTTATTGGTGCTTCGAATCGAATGGAATACAAACCAGCTAAAATAAAGAGACCATAACTGCACCTAAGTTGACAGGATTAAAATGAACATTTAGAAGAACCCGGGTGTTCCCTATCGTATGAAAGTGTGTAACAATTTTGCAGTGACCTAGTTCACGATCCTAAAATGCAAGGAACGTGACGTCTTGACGTGCGCTTAGCATGCATGCGAAATTCGAAATGAAGTTTTTCTATGCTCGGACATACGCTTGCAAAAATAAACTTTGAAAATGGCGAAGGGTATAAAGAAAAATGTGGAATATATCCGGGGATGTGTGAAAGATGATATCACAAGAAGGGGATGTAAACACAGAGATGGCGGTTGATATAGACGTAGGTATGGGAGAAAAAGACAATATGACCGACAATGGAATAAAGACAGAAAATGATGAACGAACGATCAAAGATGGCCTTGGGCGTATGAGTAAACACAGAGAGATAAACAATACCAACACTTTATTTGTGTGTTTACTATTGTAGCGTTTTTCGTTATGTTGCTCAAGGGACTAGTTCGCTAAAAGAAACGGTACGTTATGTACGATACATAAAAAAATGGCATTTACCAACCACCTACAACATTGTAGGTGGTTGGTAAAAGCCATTTTTTTACCACAAAATATTTGGTGAAATTAACGACTTATTGGAAAATGGAAGCATTTAGTGACAGGCTTTCGACCTTCAGGAAGTATCCTAAATATTCCGCTAGAAACATGATGCATGTTTTTACCTCTTTTTTTTTGTTTCATTTAAAATCATCCACCATTAATGCTGCGTTAATCTTTTTGTATCCACTTCGTTCTGCAGTTCGTCAAAATTTCAAATATTTTACCTATAATATGCTACCTATAAATACGCCACAGAGTTTCCTAGGAATGTTTTCCTCAATCTTTTAAGTGATAAATGGTTCAGTGGATATCGGTTACGTTTGAAACCCCAAGCCACGGAGCTGTCTCGATTTCGATAAAATATTTTTACAGTTAATTGATGAATGGAATTGAGATTTCAGAAGGGCACTCTATTACTGCAACCTGCTCGTATTTAAGTATAAATAATAAGATGAAGCTGCAGACGGCACTGAAAATTTATCATTTACCTTTCAAAGTTTTCCAAGGTTAACGTGTTAATACCTAAGTAAGATGCCTTCATCATATTATTAACAGCCGATATGATGATGATGAAGGCATCCTACTTCTTAGTAAGTTAATTATAGGAAGCGTCGTGGAGTGACAGAGGATGGAAGTTTTAAGGATTAAGAAAAGTTTATTGCGACAGTTTGAACAAACAGAAAGGGTTGGCTCTCATAAGAAATCTTAGTCGTTATAGTATTAATATTTGGCTCTATAGACTAAAGAGTGTGCTGACCATTTTTTACTTGTAGGTATAAAAGGACAATTTTATTATTAACACGTTAACGAACAATTGCAAAATTATTCAATGGTCGGCTGACATGTTTTTACGGTTTAATTAATATGAAATCTGTAACGATAAAATTAAAATTTGTACATTCATTTCGCTTCATTTATTTAATATTGGAAGAGAAATTATTTCAGAGATAAAATGTGACATCGCTGAAATGGTCTGGTCCGTTATCCACCTCGACGTTATTATTAAAACTTTCATCTACTGTTGGATATATTTATATGGAGCTATTAAGAGTAATCATATACTTGATTAAGTATTTCTTTGTATTGTATAGACTTTAAACAATAGCCACACAAAATTAATTCACATAATTATATTTAAAAATCGCCCCTGTGTTTTTTCCTTAAATTGAGACAGACTTGGCAATAGGCTTGCCCCCTATTACATGGGACTTTTCATAATCGGCGAAAAGTGGGTTACTATAGACCCCTGCCTCACCCTTCGGGGATACAGGTGTGATGTTATGTTATGTGTTTTATGTTATTGAGACATAATTATGTTGTGTTATTGTGTATGTGTGTTGTGTGTTGTTGTGTATGAACTTTTCTAAACTAACGCAGAAATCATTCCTAAATAGTGCTATAATTTTCTTTCAAATACAAATATTTTATGGAACAAAAACAATTATTTAAAAATTTGTGTAGGTTAATACTGCGTTAGTTTAGTAACTGTGTCGCAGTTATTAGCGCTTACCCCAGGAGCGAAAGACACCGTGACAAAATTGTTCCATAACAACAATTTTGGTTATACTATAGGTAGAAAAACTAGACATAAACATTTAATAACAATAAAACTAGAACTAGACATTTATTAAATAATAGTTGTAGCAGAATAAGTCGGTGTGTTTGAGTGAGTGAATGTGTGAGGGAGGGTGTGGAGGTGCGTGTGTCTGTGTGTGTGTGTGTGTGTGTGAGAAGGGTGCGTGTATGTGTTTGCGGAAGAAGTGATATTAATATAAATAAAATCACCTAACCAATAAAACAGTTACCTAACACTACGCAATACAACTTAACAAACGCCAATTCTAGATCAAATAAAAGCGTGAAGTACTAACACAAAGTGAGACTACTGCATAAAAAGTATAGCATTGAGCAAATCAATGCAATTCCGCTAACTCCGACCTTCGCCATTCGCAACTGTATGACGCTCTCAGCTGATCAATTTGATTGCAAGTGATATCATCTTCCTTCTAAAAAAACATTCTTAAACTTACGTTTGGTTGCTGAACAGCTACACCTATTATTATAAGGTAATTTTAGAACAAAAATCATTTGATCGTGCGTTGCGTCTCTTATTTTTATTGCATGAAAATTCTTTGTGACTACAAGGAAACAGGTCTATCATATAAGGTTTCTTTTTAAGAACTAATTACTCTATGACACATGACAGTGTCATTCGAAGGCCGTAAGTGGCGGAATTAGCAATATCTTCATTGAGCTGTCATGATTTCAGCTTGTCTGCAAAGTAAATTCTAAAGATCAGTTTGTTGTTCATAGCACACAAGGCACATTAGCTGTCCAGCCTTCTGTCATTTACTAAATAAATCACTCTGCTGTACCGTCAGTCAGGTTTGACTTCAATGAGTGTAATAAATAATTGCAGATAATCCTAAATTCGAACAGAGAACGAGAATATTTCAAAATATGGCAACTTGTTGGCGTTGCTGCCAGCATCAAAATATAGCTGGCATGAAAGAATGAAAATGCAGAAAGAAAAGTAAAATGTTAAACATTTGACTAAAGCGCGTAAAATAATTTTAGAAGTCTTAGATAAGAAAGACGCCGTGAATAGTCGTGATATATACGATGTCGTTTGCACGGCATAACAATGAATTAACTGAGCATCCCTGTTGGCTAGACTAACCGTGCGGAACCACAACTGACTTCATTTGTTTACGTGTAGTTGGATAAACAAGAAACTGTTAATTTATACTGATTATTATTTATCAAACCATCACGACAACGACAACGAAAAGAAGTTGGACTTTTGATACGAAACGAAGAACAGTTTCATTTAAAGACAATAATTTCATAAAAAAGGATAAACTTGTCAAAATGTTTATTTTTGTTTTTGCAAAAAAATTGCTTCATAAACCTTTTCAAAATCGGTTAAATTATATATGTATTATTATTATATGTATTATTCACTCACCACGTAAAAACCTTAAAAAATCTAAACTGAGGTAACAACACAAAAAAGTGCAAGAAACATTCACAGAAGGAAAGATGAATAAAAACATTCTGTGAGTTCCTACTACGACCCAATAACAGATCATTTTCCACAGAAAAACACCAACATTAACACTAGGCTTTTATTTCAATTACTTCTCCAATCACAACATAATTGGAACCGGCCACAATAATTATTTTTTCTTTCTTTTCATTTGCCGCATCATTACCGGCCTTGACTACAAATTATTGGACAGTCACTTTGCAGATACATTCAGTAATACGAGTACGTTGCAATTTTATGTACATTCCACGGAGCAATATTTGTACATACATGCTTGTTTATTTAACACACAGAGATAAGGTTATGTTTGTTGGAAGCTGACTGATAAAGCCGATGATTCAAAATGCGACGTCCTCTTATAAAATGCAGCTGATTTCTGAATCTTGCGTGTAATCTTATCTCGCCATCTCTCATCATACGTCGTCTTTGTCTCACGGATGATGCATTATTGAAATAATCTATAACAGGCTGACCAACTTGGAACGCGGCAGGGCAAACTGTAGGCCCAAATAGGACTAACTGGTGCCTTTAGACATTCTGGCGCGGTCGCAGAAGGCCACGTAACAGATAGCGGGTCGAGATAGATAGGTTCCATCAAAACTGGAAGGAGGACGCGCGGGCTCGTGTAAGATGGAAGGAGTGGAGGGAGACCTTTGCCCAGGAGTGGGACAGCGAAGGCTGGTAAAAAAGAACATTATTTAGGATACTTAAAACAGCCATTATTCGTTCAAAACAATTTTACTATCAGCGGTTAAGGACCAATTAATTTAAACCAACACCGCAAAGAGAGACTACAGCACGACGACAAAGTATAAAAAAATATAAAAGTCCGCTATAAAATCCCGACGTAAAACTAAGAGAACACACTATAAATCGCGTTGAAACACTAAAAGGGTATTTTAAAAGCTTTATACGGGTAATAAAATTTTAATTCAATAAAATGTCCAAGCGTGCAATGGAGACACCTTAACAGTGGGCTGGGATTAGGTGGCAGTACCACGATCCATAGGATAAGCCTTTAATAGCTCGGTGAACTTCTTTTTAGATGACGTAACAAGTGGCATAACACTTGTTACGTCATCTAAAAAGAGGTTCAGGAACTTGTTTTTGAACAAACGTAAAAAAGGGTTCACTTCGGAAGGGTAATTCGAAGTTCGAAGAACAGACATTAAGACCTGTATGCCGAATAACCATAGAGAAGAGGTAGTTTTAGAATGCCGCAATAAACTCGCAGGGCAGCCTGTGACGAGCTGTTGGGCAGTAGTGATCTATCTCCCGGGAGAAGTCTTGTTCCTCAGCTCTGGCTTGCCTTTATTGGCCGGATAGAGTGAACACTGACGAGGAACAGAGCTCTCACCTCTTTCTTGCCTTTATTAACCGGTTTGAGTGGAGATTCGCAAGAGCAAACGTGTTCAGAGGAAAGAGGTATTCCAGTAAGATGCTGGTAGGGATCTTGATTGTGCTTCCGGGATTGTCCTGATAGCCGAGGAATACCTCTCCACTCCGCATAAGCACTTCAGGACATGTTGACCCCTTGTCGCTACGACACTTTGTGGTAGCGACCGTTTTCAGGGGCCCATTATTGAGTGTGCAAGGCACCCCCTGCCATTTTATCTGTGTATTTAATATAAAACATTGGTCAGGCAGGGCCCATAGTCTTTTCATAGTCCTAGATAACCAGTTTACTTTAGCCACCCAAACCCATAACTAATCCAATATCTATGTTTCCACATCCTGCAATAGTCCTACACCAACCGGGATTGTCCTTGGGTGCACTAGCATAGTGCGTACAGTGATAATCGTCGATTGGTGCCTCGTTTCATTAAACACGTCTAACGGGCCTTGCGAGTTAACTTCAGCCCCTCGAACGCCTTCCGAAGGTCCGGGACAGCGTCCCGAGAAATATCAAAGACGCATAAAATACTAACAATACCAGCCTATTATTGTCCCACTGCAGGACAAAGCCCTCTTCTCATACAGAGAAGGCACGAGCATTGATCAGCACACTTTCTCAAGACGGTTTCAGACTTATAGTATACTGACTATTAGCCCAAGTTTCCTCACGATGTTTTCCTTCACTGATGTCAGTAATGTAATATGGCTTTCGTCAGTCAACACGCTACGAGCTACAAGCAAGTGTAGATTAACCACGCTAGTTTAAAGAAGCCTACAGTGGTCAGTGATGAACATGACAGTCTAGTTATACTAGACTAGCTTCTGCCCGCGACTTCATCCGCGTGAAAATTTCGGCTCCCGACCCACCGCGTCGCATCCCATCGCATCGCCCGCCCGCGCTTATATTTCATTTTCGCTTAGCGTTCTTTCTGACTTTTTTTTTTGCTCGGCTCCTAAGGGTCGTAGCGTGATGTTAAATAGTCTACTTCAAGAATTGGGCTATCCAATGCAAATATAATTTTTCCACTCCCACTGGGAGCTTACCCCCTACATACAAACATACAAACAAACAATATTATTTGTAAAGACTAACTGTCTAGTTTGGGGCTCACTGTCAAATAATATACTGTGACCTGTATAGGTAATATTTTAAGCTACTCAAGTCTTCTCAACTTGGTGTTAACAGGTGAACCTGCTTATTGTTTTACCTGGACAATCAATATTTTGTCTTTCCTTCTATTTTATCGAACATCAATCCAAATATTACTATACAAGATCAAGTGAGGCCAAAGTTTACAAGAAGTTTCGCAATAAGTAATAATTAAGTAGCAAACATAAACTTTCCCATTCGACTTTCCGTAGAGGTAGAATAAGGACCAAGTAGGTATACTCCATGTTTTTCTTTTAAGTACCTTCAGATTAGGGCAAAAGTTCCCACTAAAAGAGCAAATAGAGTCGGAACGTGTCGACTTCGGATTAGCAAATAAGGACCGTATGCAGGAATCGTGACTCTCATGAATAGATAACTCGTTTATGTAAGTATACAAGCTTTTACTAATGGAAAAGAATTTCGTATAGAATTGTAAGGTAACTTTATACGATAGACGCTTCTAGCATGCAAAATACCGTTTCCAAAACTTACATTGGACCAACCTTAACCGTTAAAGGCCTGATAAACAACTAATTAACGTGCTAATTGACGTGCTTGAGGGTCACCCAGGGCTTTACCGGTTAAGACAACCAAGGAGTTCATCAAGATGACGTGCAAAATTAAGTTTCTTCTGTGCTTTTAAACATATTATTATATTTTTCGATCACCATTACGTTTGCCGTGCTTCACAAAGCACGTTAAGCCGTTAGTCCCGGCTGTCATTCGTAGATCTTTGACAGTCGTTACGGGGAGTCAGAAGCCCAAAAGTCTAAAACCAGTCTTACCAAGGGGTGTTACCCAGTAATAACTTGGGTTGCGGAGGTCAGATAGGCTGATTATTGTTTTTGTCATTACGTTTGGCAATTTTTCCCTAACACACGACTGTCCTTTAGAACAGGCCTTCAAGAACGCTATAGATACAGTGACATCACATCGAGGTCTGCTAAAGTACTAAAGTTTCATTAGAACCTAATTTCGGCAGTGTGCGAACTGTGAATGTCTAAATTAGCAGCATGACCTAACCTAAGTCGTTCAAGTTGAGGTTAGTTAGCATTGAGCAAGGACAGTTCAAGTACGTGCTTACGAGGTACGATGTGCAAAGGTAAATATTGTGAAAAAAAAAACATACTTTGCTAAAAAGTTTTGCACTACGTTCTAGACATATTTTCAACTAGGTACTAATGTTGAAATATGCTTTTAAGTACCCATTACTTTTACAAATAAATCAGTCTTGAACGAAGAAATATATGCAAGGTTATTAAGTACGCGAAAACAAACTCCAGTAGGTCTCGGTTTGAAACAAGAAACGTTATGCCACTATTTTAGTTAGGTGTCGACGCGAAAATGAGAAAATATTTTTTCATGTCGTGTGCGCGATGGGGTATCCCATCGGGAAAAATGACAAACTGCCGTACAAAGTTTCATCCCCGATTTTATTTATACCTTTAGGGGATGAGTTTTCAAAAATCCTTCCTTCTTGATACATGCTAAGAATTCCCAACAATAAGAATTCAGTCTGAATGAATCAAGCAATTCAACTGAAGAATTTCCGTCATTAGTGCTGTAAGAACCACACGCTCTCCCTAATATTGCAAAAATTTGCATATTATTACAAAAGGCTCGCATACTGCCAGTTTGGTTCATAAATTAACATAAAGATTGGCCATTACAAAGTTGTAACAAATTGCATAGAAGACCGCTCACCATTCCGTGTATAATCCTATACTACTCGTATTAAACGAGCAATATTTGTACATATGCTATACTGTTAAACAAGCCATATTTATATACACTCGAGAGCAATGAATCCGGGTCACTTAAAGAATCCTAAAAATCTCGGAAACTAAAAATGCTAGGTTAATGCAATAAATTGTATTTAATAGACAATGTAATACTCCTTAAATGAAGGTATTAAAACTTCTTAGTTATTGTAAAGTTATATCATAAAAAAATCAAATTTGAAAAAGGGCCACTTTCGAAGATGGAACTACGAAATTACAGCATTTGGTTTTGCTTTTGTTTGTAATCTGTCATTTATGTGGGTACATAAACCATGTTGATAGTGCTCTATATTCATTATTCAAGCTGAAATTATGTCGCTTACGCCTGAAGAATGCACCAGAATACTTACAATGCTGGAAACCGGCCGGAGTCAGCGCGATACAGCCAGGACTGTCGGTGTGTCGCTGTCAACAGTACAAAGAGTTCTCCGACGTTACGAAGAAACTGGTTCTAACCTACGCAGACCAGGAACGGGCAGAACCAGGTGTACCACAGCACGAGAAGACCGATACTTGGTGAACACCATGCTTCGAAATCGCTTTCTCACAGGAACTGAACTCACAAATCAGTTTCGACGCCTCGGAGGAAGTAACCCAAGTGCATGGACAGTAAGACGTCGGCTTGCTGAATCTAACTTAAAACCCCTTAGACCTGCAAACGGCCCTAAACTGGAGCGTGGGCATCGTATTTCAAGACTAAGATATGCCCAGAGCCACGTAAATTGGAGTATTGAAGATTGGTCAAAAGTTATGTTCTCCGACGAATCAAAATTTATGCTCTACAAGCACGATGGAAGACACAGAGTGTATCGAAGACCAGGGGAAAGATTCAAGCAAGCATGCATCGAAGAAAAAGTAGCCTACGGTGGTGGGTCTGTACTTGTGTGGGCCGGAATTTCTTCTGAAAGTCGCACAGAGCTGGTGATCATAGAAAACGGCTCTTTAACTAGCGTAAGATATGTGGAAGAAATCCTCAATGATCACGTTGGTCCATTTATGGTCAATTTAGGTGAGGATGCTATATTTATGCATGACAATGCCCGACCTCATACAGGTAGGATTGTGAATGACTACCTTCAAGAGATGAACATTACTCGTATGGAGTGGCCAGCGCGCAGCCCGGATATCAACCCGATCGAGCATGCTTGGGACGAGCTAGGCAGATGCGTAAAACAACGAAACCCTCCCCAATCACGCTTCGTGAGCTCAAAATTGCTCTCACAGAGGAATGGGAGAATATTCCCCAAAATCGTATAAGGAACTTGGTGTACAGCATGCCAAACCGCGTAAACGCAGTAATGGAAGCACGAGGAGGCAATACGAAGTATTAAAATTCAAGAAAATCGTAATAAAGTTCAAAAATTTCATGTTTCCTATTTTTGTTTTAAGGAGAGATCAGCAGTTTTTTTCTTTATGTAATTTTGTGTTAATAAAATGTATGGTGACTCATATTTTTTTTACTTTCATTTAAGGAGTATTACATTGTCTATTAAATACAATTTATTGCATTAACCTATCATTTTTAGTTTCCGAGATTTTTAACATTCTTTAAGTGACCCGGATTCATTGCTCTCGAGTGTATATATATATATTTTAATCATGTTCTCGAAGACGGCTCTAACGATTTCGATGAAAGTTGCAATATAAGGGTTTACGGGGGCGAAAAATCGATCTAGTTAGGTCTCATATCTGGGAAAATTCGGTCGACCAGGTACTGTCGTATTATACGTCAGTTTATAAAAGTAAAACGATTGTCTATAAATGGAATATTACCTGTGAACAGTGTCTGTGAGCGCGTGATAAGGCGGACATTGCCGAACAATGCCGGACATCGGCAAACGTGACTCCTTCATAAACCCTATACAATATTTGCAGTATTCATGTATATTAGCACTGCAATATTAACGTTGTTAGGTAAACGATGCCTAAACACAGTCACGACCTTTGTTGATGACATCAAAAGGAAAATCCAGACATTTAAAGCTGATTTTTGGATAAAATTATTCGATGTCAACAGATTTGTTTGGATTCATAAATCAATTAGTTGTTTGTAGAAATATACTGTCAGCTAGTACAAATTTCTCCAAAAAGCCGTCGTTAGAAGATTTTTTGCCATTTACGTGGGTCCCAAAAAGCTAAGTAATGTGAGGCAGCACAAGCCCTTGGAAATCAAAACATAAGCAATTTAGGATTTATTATAATCGTGTGTTTTCGAGCTGAGTATTGAAGATATTTTTACTATCGTGACAATTGCTAAGGCTCACTACAACCATTCGACTATGTGAAAGATGATATGGCTAGAAAGGGGTTAACTACCGAGATGACGACTAATAGAGAAGTGTGGAAGAAAATGACATGTTGCGCCGACCACGAATAAATTGGGATGTGGGCAGGAGAATCATGATGACTACCAGTCCATTCTCGATCTAACTTATCATGATCATATCCAACAGCTAAAATGATGCAAGCACTTTTAGTGCAACAAAAAAATCTCTTTATGATATCGCATGATTATCCGGCCATTTACGACATTGCACACACAAAATGTAAAAATAGCGCACGTCAACAGTAATACTGAATAAATTACTCGTGACAGCCACATTTTTAACAACGATTCCTATTTTATACGATTTGATACGCAATTACATTACAAATGAGTGAAAGTGATAGGGGTATAACACGAGATACATAGTGTGAATGATTCTAATAGAAATCTATAAAATGCGTTTACAACAATGTGACGATTTTCACTTGTAACGTTGCGAAGGAAAATTGCACACTAATGAAGTTCGGATCCATTACTTCCCTCATGAATATTAATATAAGCAAGAACTACTGCCGTAGTGAATAGTAACTCGAAACATACATGGGAAGGTTGGCTGATTCCCAGTTCCTATTTTCCTAACGAAATGGCAAACGAAGTCCATCTATTTACTTGCCGAACAAGTGTTCGTGCATGTTTGCTCTCCTCTGCGCCCTCTTTGAGCGAATGCACAATAGGATTTCAGAGTACAGCGGTTCAAATGTGCTTTGTTTAGCTCCCAAACATTGTTCACCTGTTTCACAGTCTGATTTGTTTCCTGATTGTTTGTATGCTAATCAAAAGTAAAAAAACTGAAACCAAATAATCCACAAGTTACATAAACTGTACTATGTTTAGTAGATTTGTAATAACTGCCTTTCTACACTTATCAATAAGACTGCAATACATTTCGTCAGATGCAACCATTCAGTGAATCGTTGGAGCGTGAAAAGCCCCGTTAGTTCTCTACTTGTCCGCGTAGTGGCGGGCCGGGTGGCGCTGTTGGTGCACGCACGTGATGTATGCGCGAGCGCAGGTCAGACGCGCCGGTGCCGCGCGACAGCCTCCCGCGCACAACTGACAACCACGCTTATCACGCGAGTGACATAAAAAGTGAATAATTTTTATTTTATTAATTTTTGTGTGAAACTGTGCTTAATCAGTGGGATTTATAACATGTTTTTAAAGGTAATGTTCTATTAAGTTGTGCTTAAGTTAGCCTTGACTTTGAAAGGTCAGGTTGTGTTTAATATTAGTAAACATTGTTCACGTAACAATTAGTGGTTGTAATTAGTTGTTCACATGCCTAACGATGCTTATTGTTTTCTTCACGTATTGTCAATTTAATTATATAATAGTTTTAATAGAATGATGGGAATTTTTAGCTAACATCATTGTATGACAATAACGTATAAAAAATATTTTTTACAATTGTTTACATACGCGCATGATGGATGTTTGACCTCAATGTCATAGAAACTTTAAAATCTTAGAAAAAAAAAATTAACGTTTAATTTTATTGATAATTAGCTGACTCAACAGACGTTGCCCTGTCAACTTAACTTCATACAAAAATCCCATAGCAAAAACGAACGCTCAGTTTTTTTCCTGAATTTGAATATTTTCAGGGAAACTTTCCAATTTTTCTTTCCATAAAAATGAAACATTCAACAAAACTATTACAAACTTGTTACAATAAAAATAGCCAAATTGATCCAACCGTTTTCAAGTGATACGCTTACCAAACAACTAAATAGTATTTTAGTTTGATTTATATAGATAAATAAAAACATTAAGGATCACTTTGTTTTATACCAAACAAATCGTAACCTTTAGCTTCACTGGGTAAAAATAACATCAAGGTACTTAAAACATCTGACCCAAGAATTCCGCTCAGATAATTTTCCTCAATTTTCCGGATCAAAAGCGGTTGGCTAATAGATTGTTCGTGAAATGGCAACAATAGTAAACGAACCTTTGTTTTAGGCGCTTTTTTGCAGCATTGGGTACACATAGAACAATTTTCTGGTATCATCACTACCTAGACAAACGCCACAATGTGTTCATTCCATTATTTTGCTGCTATTTCGATTACACGTAAAGACGTTAGAGTCGTGTTACATGACAAATACACTTCCAATGCCAGCAAATATAATTTTGTCGAACAAGAATTGAACAAGGAGATTCGTGTTACTTCAGATTACAAAATATTTGCTATCGACAAACTGACAATTCCGAGTTTCCCGTACCCATTCTCAGATACGAACATAGATAAAACTGATAAAAGATTCGGTATCGTTCACTCCTCTGCAAGATTATTTAGCTAGAGAATTCTAATTCTATCGTGGTCGCTTTAATATAAAATTCCTTACCACAACACTGGACATTATTTACAGCTAACAAAAGGTACTTGGACAAGACCTAACGAGGCCTCAAGATTGTAGTAATAAAATTCTTGATCAAAAATTTTCTACGTAGTTCTTGGAATATTTTGTGCTCAATATCGAATTATGAATGCAAAATAAGCTTTCGACGTTTATTGAGAAGCATTGCTAATGTGCTTGCGATTGGAGCCAGCTCTCATGAACTACAAAGATTGATGTAGAGATGTTGACGAAGCGGAATCGATGTAATCCGTGAGATAAATAGTCCTTCCCGTGTAACGTGTAGGAAAATTTCATGGTTATTTATCGGAAGAAGAAATATCTTCTAGCCAATTGCTTCGTGTCCGTTTCGTTTAGGTTGAGTTTGTTTTCCTTTGGCTTTGTTCTCGGTTCGTAGAATGGTTCCATCTCTTTATTGATCACCAAAATTGTAGTTCGTTTTGATTCAAGTCTAGTGTAACAAAATTCGCTCATGGTAATCGTTTAACCGTTCTTTGAAAGCAATATAGTGTACAAATTCGTGACTAAAATCTATTCAACAACCGAAGTTATCATTTACATAACAAAATAAATCATCGCACCACGTTTTACACGCTGAAGCTCATGCCGTTCAATCAAATTCTCCATCTTAAACATTTGTAATAGATATTACGCGTATACAATGACGTCATACTAGATCCTTATCTCAAAAATATACTAAGAAGACCTTCAAAAATTCATCTAGTACTCACGTTTATTCAGGTCGTGATAATTTATTTAAGAAAATTATCACAACCGCGCCAACACGGTCACAGAGATTCAAATTCCACGCGTGACGTAGGTACCTTAAGTTATCTTCCGGAGAAACTGTATCAAGGTCAAAGAAGGATTTAACTTGTTAAATCTACTTTCTCTGTCACTGCACTGGCCTCTTTTTTAACTTAGACCTACGTGCATGTTTTGATAATTTGGCGTAACGGGAGTGATTCGATGACCGTACTGCACATAAAGTCCATCCACAAGCATTGCTCTTTTTTCTAATGTCGAATCTTGCGTAATTCCATGAGCATTGAATACTGATGACCCACTCACTTTAATGTATGCTTACAATTTAATTAGTTCCTTATTACTTGCTTTACTTAATTTAAACACGTTCGTTTAATTCGTATACCACATTATGTTTCCCGGAGAAAGCGATTTGGCGAGTGTAAGTACAGCAGGGTTACCAGGTTCAAATTAATGAGGTAAGCAGTACTTTCAAATGAGGTAATTTTGTCATTGTGTGCACTATTTCGAACTTTGTTATAGCTGTTCGCGGCTTCTATTGTTTGTGAATCGGTCTGTACATATAATTTGTTGTAATTTTATGTGATTGTGTCCCGTAAAATACAGATTGGTTGTAATATAAAAAGAATTTAATGGCCACATTGTCAGCAAGTTATTTTATTTTGATACTAGCTTTTTCCCGCGGCTTCGCTCTCGTGGATGTCGGAAAATATCCCACGGGAACATACTGCCGGGATCAAAATAAATTTACATGTACTTTCATAATCAACTTTGATTATGAAACTATTTAGTTGCATAAGATAGATAGATAGATAGATAAATCGTTTATTTGGTGCACACAAAAGACAGCATAAAATACAAAAACACGATTAAATAATAACTAAATACATGAAAATAGCTATAAGGTGCCAATATACAAAAAAATAAAATAACGAAAAAATAAAGACATTGTGCATAAGGATTTATATCTATTTATATGATACGAATGTATCCTCTTTGGATTCTACTCGTGTTTTGATTGACTAATTTGAGCAAAAAACGGTTCTTGTGACTTGGACATAATAGCCTCGCGGACTTTTTTGTGGGTAATGATGGTTACTATAAACAAGTAAGTACATCATTTATGTATCATCAATAGTTTTCGCAGTGCACGCCAAATAGTTACATTATTGAAATTTTCGTAGAGATCTCTTTTTTTACTAACCGACTTCCAAAAAGAAGGAATTTATATGTTCGACGCGTAAGTATGTTTTTTTTTTTTTGTCCGCCGATTTCTCCGTCAATTGTGGACCTATTGTGAAAATTATTTTTTTGTATGAAAGGGTATGTTCCCAAATTGGTCCCATATAAATTTTATTAACTTTGCTTGTTTTTATTAAATAGTGAGCTTACGTAAGAACTTTTATAATCGGTTAAGTATTTTCTGAGTTTTCCATTCTCAAACTCAAAGCATTTATTTCAATTAAACCATTTACAGGCACTTTTGAATTGTCATTACAAACAAACATACAAAAATCTTTATAATAATTAGGTTAGATTTCTGTTTAGCAAAGTGTGATTTGTAGCACACTCAATTTATTTATAGGTATAAATTATATTTTTCTTTCTTTGAGAAACCAAGCAATTTCATTCAAAATGTATGCTACATATTTTTTCTGGAATAATTAAAATGTTTATAAATAAAATAATAATCTCGTTTTCGGCCTTAATTTTGGTACATTTCATGTTTAACTTTAACGGTATCTAAATACACAATTTATAATGATAGCCGAGGGCGTGGTTGTGTAAACACGAAATTAATGTTACTCAAAACATTAGTCGTAATTAACCTGTGTCTTGTAATTAGGTGAACGAGTTTTGTCACAGATCAAGTAAGAGTGAAGGTGGAATTAGGCAAGATTATGTGCAAAGCGACTATTACATTACTTGAACGAGATAATCACGTATGACTTGACTTGACCTGTCACCTGTTATTGGTACTTGCGTTTATATTAAAACAAGGACCTTGTTGGGCAATCCAGTCGCCATATAACCATATCCAAGCAGTAACTTGACCCACTTAAAGTTTCATAAGGAAATAAACTTGCAGAACAGGCAATTTTTGTGTGTCTTCGCGACCGGTTTTTACAATAAAAGGTTATGGCTTCATATACAGTACATTTACAACTTTCGTTCTTAAGTTCTTCAATAAAAAAATGTTTTTTTCGCATCTGGAAACATTGGAATTAAAATGTCAATGTTTATTTCAAAATAACCTATAACATCCTTTCAAAATAGTGTAAAATCGAATTTACCCGCGCTTGAATGTCAGATACTGCAACAACTTTGGAAACAAACAAACAGTCGTGTTCAGAATTTGTAAGCCGATTAGACACTAACAAAACAACAAAAAGAACAATTGTTGCCAGTAGAATAAAATTCTGCGGAAAATAAATCCGTTTAGCGGTTTCAAAGCGAAAATTGCACTGAGTAAAAGCTTAGGTTTTCTATTCTATGTCGAGTTTTAGTAACAAATCGTTGGATATTACTGTTTTTACGTTTTAAATAATTAATTAGGGCGCTGTTTTTTGTATCGAAACTTTGGGATTTGCTGAAATCGGGATATTAACATCGAAATTTGTAGAAAAAGGTGTCGGCATTGACCAGAATAATAAGCATAAGTCAACCTAAAGTTAATTTTCTCGTGCATTTGTAACTTTCATAATATAAAATTGAAAAAGTGAGTGTCACTGACCCTCAGTTTAAAAGTGCATGTTATTAAAAATGCAAATTCAATCACCATTATAAAAACCTCCGAAAAACGTGAATTATGACATCAACAGCTGTTATCTCGTTACACGATCAAACTCGCGTATTTGTGTAGAGACAATGCGGCAGGAACTATGCTCTGCAGGGTAGTAATTATCATCTTCAGCCAACTTCATCCTTATACAGGAGAAAATAAGGTTTAGATTTTATAACACGCAATATATTTAGTTTTTAACTAATTTGCGGCGAGGATACTCCCTCCAACACGCGCTTATTCTAATTTTAGTGACGTCACCGCTTGTTAATTCATCAAAACGGGATCGTGGAACAGAGCACAAGTATGAACAGCCAGTTCATTTTTTGTTTTGAAAAAAGAACAACAGTTTGTTTTTGTTTTCAGTTACGAAGTTATTAGCGTCGAGAGTTATTGTGATAGTTGCATAATGTTTTTGGAAGTCAAACTGAACATTGTAATAAAAACTGTAGAATTTTCGTTTATTTATATATACTTTATTGTACACCAGATACATAGTAAATAATAAATTACACTACAAAACATACGCAATGTTCGTTCGTTCGTCGTAAAGTAATGTTAGTTCGTTCGTCTTTTCGTTTCGTTTCGTTGAAAGTAGTGAAGTAATAAATTAGTGAATATTACCCTGTTTTTCAATGAACGACGTATATTACTATAGGTATCGACTTTCTTGAGTCTAGTCTAGAAAATCAGTTCGCATAGCACGTCCTGTATTTAATTAGGTATGATACAACTCACGATTAGGAGCAGTTAGGTCAGGTAGGGGCTATTACATGTGAAAGTGATGCTCTACTTATTGAGGGTTGGCACTAATGTCTACTTTCGTAATAAATGGTCATGGCTCTTCCTACTCATTAGCCATATTGGTAGAATGTACTTTTTGTCTATTTTTTTTTACAACGCGCGTAGATATTATGGCACGATTTTTCTTCCCCTGTTCTCCTTCTTTATAATTATGCCACGAAAATGCGGTGATCGAATTAGTAGATAGATTGAATTAGTTAATATCATTAAAAAGGTCTCAGTAGCAGCCCGGAACCTGGATTTGTGCCCGGTTAATGGCAATAGGCTCGCCCCCTATTACTGGAACTTAAGGCGACGATAAACGACTTTTTATGGTTTTATACTGAAGATCACGTCTAAATGAGTAGTTAGTTTGGAGTTTATTGTAACTTAAAAAAACTCGCCAGTTTCCACCCGCCGATAAAGATAATCTCCTATTCAGTGCTCACTTACACCCCGAAAAAGACAACAAAACATTACCCAAGTCCTAACATAACTGAAGTTCTACTTTATGACAGCTCGTTACAAAGTATTAGTTGACGACCCTAATTCAGACTTAGTACAACTTTAAGTGACAACGTAATAACTATGGGAGTTAATTGCGGATTACAGTTTACAGTAGGTAGGTACAAGACTAGTTTAATTGTAGGTAAAAACATTCGGAGTAAATACAAGGTGTTTATGGCAGTCGGAAGATATTATACTAGGTAAGGCACTAACCATTATATGGCAGGTAGACATAATATTATTAATAATTGGTGTTGCCATATACAGGTTGTCAGAGACATCGACGCGACCATGGACCGTTGCGTTGAAATCTTTCGTCGGTTATTTTAAAAAAAAACTGCTGTTTCATAGAAAAGTGTAATACCTACGTGGTAAAAATGTATGGAACAGCAGATTTTTATTAAAATAACCTACGAAACCATGTAATGAATCCATGGTATCAGTTTTCGCGTCGATGTCCCTGCCACCCTGTATATATTCAATATTGTTCAGCTGTTGGTTTTTCCAAGCCCGGAAAACGTTTAAGGCTTCGCCAAATAGAACGCGTACTTAGCGCGCGTTAGAGCGCTAGCCTGACGCCGCGCTATATCGCCGAATTATGTTGCACTATGACGTACGTTTACTGTCAAACTGAGCGCCGGCGCTAGCAACGCCGCGACACTAGCGTTGCGTGCTGCGCTGTACTTAGCTCTCTAACGCGTGCTAAGTACGCGTGCTAAGTACGCGTTCTATTTGGCGAAGCCTTAACTAGTTACACTAAGACTTGGGTTTGATTTCACCTCTATCACTTCTGATGGTAGATGATGTAGTCGACGATGAAATTGCCTACGTCTGTCAGTAACCAAAAAGAGCCCTCATATCTAAACACATGACAGTTATTTAATATAACATACCATTACGCCTGTATTCCCCGAAGGATTAGGCAGAGGCAAAGTTGTTTACTCTTTCAATAATGTTATCAAAACTAACAATATAATTTTCTGGCGCCCTGTCTGATCAATAAAGCTATTTGCAAAGTTTTCTCAAACTTCCGTTTTGTGTATCCCGAACTGAGATTGTTGGCTCTCATAATAACATCAGCTTTCGAATCATTTTGCCAACCCAAGCTTTTAATTCTAATAAAAATTTCGTTTCGTTTAAATATTTAGATTGGCCCACTCGAGCTCCGTAAAAATGACATTAAGTCGGGGAAATTTTGAAAAAATACCTTGCATAAACTGACGAATTTTCAGTGTCGAAATCCAGTAAAAACTCGAGAGCGACGAAAAACACAAAATAAAAATATCAGCCACAACACTGAAACCCGTACCTACTAAAATTCTACTCATCCTCAAAACATTTCAATAAGTTCCCGAAATCGGGGTTACCAGACCAAAAAATATGATCCCCTTTTATATTTTAGTCCTAGAAAAAGCCGGTTGGGCCGTCATGCCCGTCACGTTTTTTTCAGATTATGTCACTACTCGCTAAGTCATCCTAGAACGTGTAAGGTTCTCAGACGTCTAGGAAAAATAAGATCACAGTGCGTGACGACATGACCTTGCGTGACTGTCACAAAAGATAAAAGGAGATTTATCGAGGATGTTATCAATCGAAGCAAGACGCTTCGATTGAAAATATTACAATAACTGAGGTCAGTCATTTTCATTATTGTTATGGTTAGGAACAACAAATGGTTATTTTAAAGGTGGAAGACATAATTAATAATGTAGATCCCACATTATTAATTATGTCTTCCACCTTTCACGACGAACATGGACGTCACCTCGGGCCTCAGCGGTTAAGCATTCTCTATAGAGATCAACGTTTTGGAATTGGCAACTAGCTTCAACTTTCTGACTAACTGACAGACTCTTTGACAATTCAAAGAACCAGTAAATAGATTCAATTGAAATAAATGCTTTGTGTTTGAGTTTGATAGAAACAATCATTTTCACATCATAATTACAATCACTCTACTTGATTCGTAGAACATTCCCAGCAGCCGATGTAACAGTGAGCGGTTATATAGATCAAGTGTTGTTTCATCGTTCAACAGATCATTCACGCATCATTAGATGCGTAGTACTGTACCATGTGTTCCATACGCGAGTGAGATTAGAATTACAAACTATTTACCGAGAAGTCGATGAATATGTTAGTTTTTGTCACCGTCACGATTGTCGGAACAAGGGGTCTTGAAAGCGTGGAAAATATGAGAAATATCGAAAAATACTGCGCATATTTTTTTTGTTGCATACTATTCTGTACGATTTAAGATAAAAATCTGGAGTAGGTATGTAAAAGTAAAATTACACGTGAAAGATTTGAATCTTGTGCATTTTTTCACGCGAGCTACTTTTTCTTTTCAATTAAGTTATTAACAAAATCATATGGTTTGAGATCTTCATCTTTTATGAGCTTCTAACAACTGACTGCCATCACCAATCCATTTAGAAGGCATATAGTTAACATAGCAATCACCTTCAAGAACATTCATTAACTAAGTATCAACTAAATTATGTCTGATACGGCTGGTCCTCTGTCCGTCTCGCCATGTTTACCGTTCTCACCAGTAAAAGCAATATGCTTCGGTATAAGCCCCGTGTTTAGCAGCGGACGTAAACAGACCGATTTTATGATTAACAAAACCGCTATAAAATCGTACAAGCAGAGACAAAACGGGACAGACCAGCTTTCACTGCCACCTGTCCCAGATTTCCAGGGAAAAGCAAAAGTGTGGGCTTCTTATCAGAAAATTAGATCACTTTTGATATCTCTAATTGTTTAAGAGCGAACTTCTGTAGGCACGCTTTTACTGGAAAAGTTATGAGACTTTGAGAGTCTTAAATAAATCAGTGATATCAAATATTCAAAGCTACCGTAAGGTATAATTATATTTAGACTTTTAGACATTCACCGAATTGGGGAGAGAGTGTAAGAATAGCTTGTACATTTGGGGACAGTCACGGACATCAAAATAGTCTAAGTGCAAACAATTAAGTCCACTAACCGACTTGACTAGGGCAGTCACTACAGGCATTGCTGGTCTTTTCGGGCACAAATTTTGCCCAGCAAAGGACATCAACAGTCTAACAACAAAGCTGTATCAATTCCTAAAAAGGGACAGGATGATATCTTTTCCTCGTCTCTTTCACGCGCTTCCTGGTAGGTCGTTTTGGCATTGCGGACATGAAATTCCACATTGTCGCAACGTTGTTTTACATACAGATTGCGCTGAACGGGGATGTTTGCCAAGCACACCTGTAAGGAAGGAAAGTGTTGAAGGAAAATTGTGCATTTATTAGCAGTATGAGGATCTTGTTCACCTTCCATAATCGTATGAAGTCCTAGTCCACCTGCGTTTACCTAGTAGTTATCTTGGTCCATTATCGAGAATGTTTTTTTTATCAAAATGGCTGTTTTAAAACATTACAAATTATCGGCGATTTACAAAATGTACATCAGTAAAGAAAAGTATGTTTGTTTGTGCAGGCACTGCTTACCTAAATACTTAGTGCGTTACCTTCCTAGTTTAGATAAACTTTTCAGTCGCGTCCTTATAAGGCTCGCACAGACAGGCGCGACGCGACGGTGCGACGTGATTCTGGTCTAGAACAATTTCTATGAAATCTTCATGGAAATTGTTCTACTAGAGTCAAATTTTAATTTCATTAGCCTTTATCACTGAGAAAATCTACATACATATACCTAGATACACTATTTTTGGTTCATAGTACATATTATACTTAGTTGGTATAATTGAATAATTACATAAAGAGCGTCCTTGGAATCATTAAATTGAAACGTAGGGAGGTAATTGTAATTATAAAAGCAATTACGGCGAAGGGCGATTTTAATTCAGTGTGAAATTGAATGTTTTGCGTACCTCCACTACCTTCCTACTTTACCGTCTCGTAGCATTTCAATATCAGCTATTCTATGACGATCACAGACAGACTGAACTTTTAAATTATTATTAGAAGCAATGTTCCTCGCCTTAAATCTACCATTCCGTAGCCAACCACCGGCGACAGCAGCAAGCGGTCGGCTACCTTTACTTTAAATAAAACAAGAGAAATTAAAAAAAAAAAACCGTAGACACTAACATTTCCTAATTTCTCTTTCCTACTCCATGAGTAGACCCTGCTCATCATCTATCTATAACCTATTCATTGAGACCATTCCAATGAGCCCAAACACGATACCTGTGCTGTAAGTCGGTAAGGGAGTTGGGTATCCTGCAAATTCCAGGTGATGCTGCAGCATCAGTTCAAGGTTACTATGTTCTTCTAATATCATTGAAGTAACATAATATCAAATTTCAAATAGATCAGACCTGTGGTAGATGCTCACATCCATCCATCAACTAGAAAAGAGCTGATAATCATCAAACGGCTGAACCGATTTTGATAAAACATGTCTAAGAACCATCGCTAGAAAACCAGCTTTCAAATAAAAAACCGCATTTAAATCGGTTCACCCGTTTAAGAGCTACGGTGCCACAGACAGACACACATACATTGCGGTCAAACTTATAACACCCTTGTTTTTGCGTCGGGGGTTACAATTTCAAGAAAATATTGCATTGTCATTTGAGAACCAATTTAATATCGAATGTTCTTTTGTTTTCAGCGTCTGCTTTTCATGAAAACAAAAGTATAAATATTGGGTGGAATTGCAAAGCGTTTTCAACATCTGTCCACTAGACAGAAGAAAATTAAACGTTGTACCTTCCAACAGCATAACATAACCACACGCTTGTAATCCCGAAGGGTTAGCCAGAGGTGCACCTTTTTTTTCTTGAGGGTGGGAAATTATCAAATAACTTCTGGCGTGTCAGACCCTTACTGACTAAAACCCACCCGTGTTCCTTCAGTTGCCTGTACATTGCCAGGGGCCACGGTATCCCTTTCGGACTTTCCCGCGACCCCGGCAGGCATCGGTCCTAGCGAACCCCTTCCGTTGTGCTGAAATCTATTTGAGGCGCGCGTAGAACACAACTTGGCCCGTTGACCCGGGCCTGAACCTTATCGGACGGCGAGCTACCCATTGCTCACCGTCCGCAAGCCCGCGCCTACGGTGGCCGGGAATATCCCTCACGAGCTCCGACTCCTCCTTCGCGAGCATGACTGCTTCGCAGAAGGAGGTGACGGCTTCCCACGCCCTCTCGCTCCGTACCATGGCCTGGACCAGGGCCGGACGCGAGAGCTCACTGCCACCGATCGCCTCCACAAGGACACGGCGGTGCCCCGCCCAAGCCTGGCAGACCTCCACAGCCAGAGGTGTACCTAACACCCACATTTCGCCAGGTATCTTTAGGTCCATAGGGGACGAGCCTATTGCCATCATCGGGGCAGAAATCTAGACTCCGGGCTGCTACTGAGCAATTCCTAATGGAAAAACACAATAAAATTTTGCCCGACCCGGGAATTGAACCCAGGACGTCATGCTCGACAGTAGCGCTTGCGACCACTATACCAACGTGGTACCTTCTAATAACACAATTATACTTCAATTTATATACGACAACGAATTTTCTACTAAATGAAGTTGAAATGATTAATTTGACTGATAATAACGTGTCTTGATTGAGTAATTAAAACGCATGCCTTATGATTAGATCCTAACTGTAACTAATTTCGTGTGAATATATTAATCTATTGAATTCTATTGAATTGAGGAGCTCGTGGCTTATTAATAACAGCCGCTCGGGTCGATCGATCAAGTTAAGCTACGCTTGCCGGGGTTGGTCCGTGGATGGGTGACTATCTTTACATATCGAGATTCCTCCGTGCTTCGGAAAGCACGTTAACCCGTTGGTCCGGGCTGTCATTCTTGGATCTTTGCCAGTCGTTACGGGTCGTCAGAAGCCTGAAAGTCTGACCACCAGTCTTACCAAGGGGTATCGTATTACCCAGTTACTGGGTTGAGGAGGTCAGATAGGCAGTCGCTCCACGTAAAATACTGATATTCAGCTGCATCTAGTTAGACTGGAAGCCGACCCTAACATAGTTGCGAAAAGGCTAGGATGTTGATGATGTTTCTATTGAATTACACAGACTTTTCGAAGGCCTTCGACAAAGTAAATCATGAATTGCTGCTAAATAAGCTCCAGTCGTTGGGTGTAACCGGTATCACACTGAGCTGGTGTAGAACTTACCTCGAAAATAGGACTTCTTCAGTGGTTGTAGATTGTAATGAGTCAGATCCCTACATTGCAACATCCGGTGTACCCCAGGGGTCCAATCTAGGGCCGTTATTTTTTAATGTGTTTATTAACGACATATCAGACATATTTAAATACTCCACACCATACCTTTTTGCTGATGACTTAAAACTGACCCGTGTAATTTTGAATAATGTCGATACACAGCTATTACAAATTGATTTAGATAGTCTGAGTCAATGGTGTACCAACAATAAAATGTACTTGAATTGTACTAAATGTTTTCATATAAAATTTACTAGAAAACACAATAAAGTCGAATCTGTTTACAATATTCAGGGAAACACACTAACAGAAGTAACAGTTATTCGTGACTTAGGAGTATACTTGGATAGTAAACTTAAATTTATAAATCATATAGACCAAATGCTTAATTCAGCTTACCGAGCTCTTGGCTTTATTTTGAGATCTTCAAAAGAATTTAAAAAACCATCCACTACATTACTTTTATTCAACAGTTACGTACGAAGCCAACTTGAATATTGCAGCACGGTGTGGAATCCTTCGTACCAAGTCCACATTAGTCGCATTGAAAGGGTTCAAAAGAGACTTGTCCGTCATCTAGCGTTTAGGTTTAAAGTAAGAAATTGTAGATCTTACGAACATAGACTAAATCACTTGAAACTCAAAGATTTAAAATCTCGCCGCACTATCTCCGACATGTTGTTCCTGTATAAATTATTCAATAATGGCATTGACTGTCCAGATCTTCTTGGCAAATTACGCATTAACGTCCCTTCCCGTATTCCTCGCTATCCCGGCCCTTTACTGAAAGCCCCTCAACACAGAACAAATCTAGGTAAACACTCGCCGATTGTTAGGATGACCAATCAATACAACTCACTGTCATGTTCTTCCGACGATATAGACATTTTCTCCAATAGCCTAAGTAAATTTAAGTTGCTGTTACACGCAAAACTTAATATTGAGTAAGTGTTGACCTTCCTCCCTACTGTTCAACTCCCTACTGTTCAACTCAATATATATAGTAGTTTTTTTTTTTTTATAATTTTGATTCTTGTTATTTTTACTTTAAATTGTATACTTTATTTCCATATTAATAATTGATTGTTTGATATCTTAATGCAAGCTGTGGTCTCCTATAATTGAAGATGCACAAGGATTTGTATCTTTTTATGTTTTATTTTTAGCATGTAAGGTGTAATCTTTGTTGGAGATCCAAATAAATAAATAAATAAATAAATAAATTACGGAACATTCAAGTGACATAATTTCATATTGTGAAGTGAAAATGTCACGGTTGAATCGATAAATTAATCGTGTAATTGCAGAAGGGGAAATTCCTTGAGAAATTATAGAATGATACAAATTCATACTAGTAGTACTAAATAGCAGTGATAGCCTAGTGGTGTGACCGTCGGACTGCACTCGGTTCGAACTCGAGACCTATGACTTGGTCTTGAGTTCGAACCCAAAGCTCGCACCTCTGACTTTTCGGATTCATGTGTGTATTGTATAATTATCACTTGCTTCAAAAACGGTGAAGGAAAACATCGTGAGGAAGCCGATGCCTGAGCGACATTTCTCGACGGCATGTCAAGCCACGTCAGAGGCCCATGGGCGGTTTTGAAACTCTGACACCAGGTTAGTCACTAACCACGTGAAAAGAAGAAGATATTAGTAATTTTACTCTACTGTATTGTAGTTGTATTCTTAACAATGAACCGATTGCATACTCAAAGAAAATCATGAAAAATGTGCTCGAATAAAACAGGCTCAAATATTTAAGACCAGCAACAGCCACTGTGTGCAAGCCATTACACGATTCAAAGCCAGCAAGCAGATTTCGACTCGGCGATAACATCGTTGCAGCGCTGATGTCAGTAAGCGATAAGACACGTTATTCTTAAATCTCTCTGATATCATGCACGCCTTCTCGGATTCAGCTATTCATAGTATACATAACATACCTACGTACCATGATTTACATGGAACTGAATTTCAACAGCCTCGTTGGTCTTCTGGTCGCAAGCGCTACTGCTGAGCATGAGGTCCTGGGTTCGATTCTTCGGTCAGGCAAAGTGATTTTGGGTTTTTCCATTAGGAATTTGTTTCTCAGTACCCAGTCATGGATTTGTGCCCGGTTGATGGCAATAGGCTCGCCCCCTATTACATGGGACTTAAACTTACTGGCGAAATGTGGGTATATAACCCGATTTTTAGAACTGGGCGCCTGTCAATGTCAAAAATATTACAGTGTTAGTCTTTGGTTTTTGTCAAATTAACGAACAATAAGACAGAACTGTGGAGACAACACGAGTTGTGTAGACCATATTAAGAGGCGTCGAGGCACTGAGGAGGTAACCGGGCGGGTGAATTCAATACTAACAACCTACGATTTTGACAGCTCCAAGCGCGCAGTTATAAAAATCGAGTTATACTTACTATTGGTACATACTCCACCTAACCCTTCTGGGACATAAGGCGTGATGTTATGTGAATTTCAAGACCTCACATCGGTCGATACGGTCTCCCCAACTATCATATCATAATTATCATTTATTCACTGCTCAACTATGTACGCATACCTAATATTGCAGATAGATCCGTCTCCCAACGACCAGTATCTTTACAACCCCGAGCCCTCTCGTGTGATCCTCTGTTTGCATTACCGATTCATAAGACCTTTCGGAAAGTTTTTATTTAATTTTACGGGTCTCTTGATTGTTCTAATTTAACTTGGAATGAGTCCGAACTTGGTCCGTTAAAGTTAAGGGTAGTTATTCTTGGATGAGGCTTACTCGTGCGCACTGACTTGTATTTTGTGCTCTATTTGTGGAAAATGTGAGGCTATGTTCATCTAATTATAATCTGTTGGGTGTTGATCGTAAAATTAAAGTTACAAGTATATTTTCTTGTCTATGGCCTACAACATTTTCTGCATTGTCTTCTCGCAAGCCTTACTTGTTAAAAAGTAAAGATCTTAGTAAAAATTTCAGCCATTTCGAACAAGAAAGTTTTCTCTAAACTTAAAAATCTAACTAATATAATATTCGTTTAATGTTTTACTTTTCTCAACTGTCCGCTTTGCCAGATTTCTTAACGAGTCAGACTTTAACAAGACTTCAAAGTCGGACCACACCCGTCTGCTACTTCAAATTAAGAACACGTATATCTTTTGGCATCAATGCGATTCTACAATACCGACAAAATTTTACCGATATATTTCTGCCTGCTCAGTCAACCGGTATTTCGATTCATATACCCTCCAATATTGTCACAAACGGGCTTTTGATCCGCTTCCTATCGGAAAATTCAATTCCTGGTCGTGTGACCTTTCCATAACTTGTATTCAAATGTGTGCTTGGATTCCTCTGAATATGACTGCCGGACCTCGATTCAGAGGGCCATTTCAGTGACAATTGCCAGAATAAAAAAATGTTTAACCCTGGCTTAGCGAGGGGTTTTGATGTAAACGATATTCAAACAAATTGAATTTGGAAACGTGATCCGTTCTTAAGAGCAACTAACCTAAAGTAATAAAGCCACAATACAGATCGCGTGAATACTACCAAAGATACTGCTACGATTTCAACAAAATATTCATTAATATCATCCCAAAAAAAAACTCACGCGGTAAACCCTACTTGCGCGATGCAGGCTTTAACGTTACGTTAAAGCTCGTACAGACCAGCGCGACGCGACGCCGCGCCGCGACACGAACAATACAATTTCTAAGAAAACTTGACGGTATAACAATAACCGGTGTCGCGTCGCGCTGTCGCTTCGCGCTGGTCTGCACGAAGCTTTAGTGAGGTGCGTAGTTCACATGTGGCGATGTACATGCCGCCACAAAGTCAACTTATTTAGGTAATAAAAAACAGACTACGAGAAATTTAATACAAACAAACTCATGACACGTGCAAAACACAAAGATCTAAATATCAATACCTTGCAAGCACGTTCATAAAGCTGTTTATCCACAGAGTACACTAGCTCACAAAACAATTCTGTCACGAGCGAAAAAGGAAGCGATAATTTCCTTTCAGCACACCACAATCGCATCTCTGCATCAAGAGGCTTGATGGATGCCGTGTCCATGCAGTGAGCACGGAGCTTTAGAACTGTGTCCACCAATAGAAAGAGGAGTGCATTTATCAACGTCTCTCTTTTAGCTTAAGATACATTCGTGAGCGTTGAAGTGACGTTATTTAGCGTCTGAAGAATTCTCTTTTGAATGACTGCGAACATTCTCTTGATGAAATTCGCAATCAAGAGAACATATTACTCCCACGCAATCTAGACCCGTCGGAAATACGACTTAGAATTCGTATTTCCGACGGATGGCTAGTACTTTGAGTAACGAATTTTCAGCCACCTGTACAAACTGTGCTCATATTTCAAAAGCGACAGTTCTCCGGTTTGTTGTTCCTCTAGATTTCAACAAGTAATGAGGAATGAGTCGACGGAACAAAGTTGGAAGCTTCTGCATTGTTGATATGCAATTTCGAAATACAATGTGTTTCATAATGGAATTAGAAGTTTAAAGAAACAGGTGAGATAAATACATATATTTATTATATTGCCTGGCCGACCGAGCTCTGCTCGGGTGAAAATAGAGAAAACGATTTTTCCCAGATATTATATGAGACCTAGCTAGACCGACTTTTCGCCCCCGTAAATATATTGCAACTTTCATCGAAATCGTTAGAGCCGTTTTCGAGAACAATAATGTACAAATATTCCTCATTTAATAGTATAGGATTAGTGCAGTCTATTATTGCAATAACCGTAACAATCCAAATTCTGCAATGGCGAAGGAACACGTACAAAACTCCGTCAATAATTCTACAAATATTGGTAATAATCGTGCTATCAAGAAATTTTGCAATTATTAAGGAATAATTTAATAACAGCTTATGTAAAACGTAATTATAGATAGGTATTCTTTGTAGAAACACGATGTGTAATAATGAAGACACAATAAGCAATCTAAATAATTAGAAACCAATTAGATTGCCTATAGAATTTAGAGAATCTATACGAAACATTATATGTTCCAGTTACGAAATTAATAAAGCAATACTAACGCAAAAGCTGTTATATCGATATTTAGCAAAGCCAAAGACATTCTCAATTGAAACGATGTTCCAAAAGTTTGATTACATAGATCAGCAGATTCTTAACTAATAGATGTGACAATGACAGAAGTTACTCCAAAGTGGATGACATTAGAAAACAAAAGTAAGTCGTTAAGAGCGTTTATTCTGAAAGTTGGCAACGTCGTAAATAGCTGTCAAATATTTACCTGTTTTGATTAATTTGGAAATAATACTGTTAACATAATCAATATTCTAGTAACTTACTCGTAGTTAGCCACATTTCTTATTTCCATACAATATTATTTCCAAATTAATCAAAACAGGTAAATATTTGACAGCTATTTACGACGTTGCCAACTTTCAGAATAAACCCTCTTAATGAAGATACAATCGGAACAAATTACTTAACTTAATTTTAAAGACCAAGCTCTATTATGTAAAGCTGAATTTCAGTAAAGATTGACAAATAACGTCGTCGATTATTTAACATTCAGCCTTTCAATGAATAAATGGAAGTGACAATTTCAGTAGAATTTGGAAACTATTTGCTCCTTCAGCTCTTTGTCAAAATGTCGACTGAGGTAAGATTCATCTGTGCCATAACTCTGTTTGTCTCATTTGTATTAGAACACATTGTAAATGTTAGGACTATTTGTTTACGTATGGCAAGTATATATCAGTGTTCATAAAATTAAATGTTCTGCTTAACCAAATACCACTACCGTCACCAACAATACCACTAACTTCCAATACCAATTTAGTTATGCCAAATTATGTTCAAAAGAGACTCATTAGCCAATTTGACCAGCGATACTTCTAACGGATATGAAGGTCAGTGGACGATACGCTAGGGAGGATACACTCCATTAAAAGTAATGATACACGAGACAAAAAAATACCAATAACAATCCGTAAAATAAAGGAACTGGGTACACGAATAAACTTCGAAATTGATCAAGCAGTATTAATATTAAAACGATCAATCATGCGGTAGACGATTGCTGAACAAATAAGTACAGATTTCGGAAACTTAATCTATTTCTAGATTATTGATTCGTTGAGCTAAGTTCACAGTAACATTAGTCTCCTCAGACGGTCACGAATAACAGCGGAACAATATTCAGTTATTTGGTCGTGAATTAATTATTGTTTTCTGAAGGAAAATGGATTTTGTACACTGTACACGAATACTATTTCGTCTAATCACGGTATTAGATATGCCTGATTGTTTTGTCTTAAGAACAACTGTTGATGATGTAAACAGTTCTTTCTAGAATTCTATTGTAAGTTTGTATTCAATACGTGACATCTTGTAACGATCAAATTAATGAAGATTTAAAAATACTATTTGTCTCCTATGGTGTCTTTATGGCATCGTAGGTCCTTCTGCACATTTCTATCTATAGTAGGTACTTGTACATCAGATTGTTTGTCTTTGATAAAATAGCCTCACACACTTATTCTGATTAGATCCCTATCAGCTAAATCCATTTTAGTTGTTTATTTCGTTGTTTTCATTCGTATTTTTCTTAGCAGCGAAAGAATTCAATGGTCCTTTACCCTTTGCATTGTTTCTACTTAATTCTTCAAAAAAGTCATGATTCTTTTAAACATTTTTTCATATCCGAAAACCACGTCTAATTTCGCTCTTGAACCCTTCCTCTGATAAATAAATATGTACATATTTTTCTCGTTATTTTTGTTGTGGCAACACTACCCAAGACGTCAGACGAAGCAAAGGCGTGACTATTGATTTGTTAACAGCGTTCTACAAACACGCTTTCGCTAAATGATATGCAAATCAACACATATCTAATACAAACGCTATTTTCAGTGAATAGGGTAAGGCTAAATAAATGTAATACATGACGACGGTAGTTAACAAACATAAAGACTGGTCAAGCGATATTGGACTCTGATGAAAAGGTAATTATGACCGTTATGATTTAATATTAGATAGATACGATGATCTAATAGATCGTGTTCCAACATTTATGTAAGGACTTAAAGGATTTGCAAACCTTTGGTATTGTGTATTATAGTAAGGTTTAAAGGCAAAAGTAGGTCATACAAAACATGTTGTTCCACATACATAAACCTGGCAGTAACCTGTTTCGAACTTGAACTGTAAATAATAGATATACGAGATCACACAGAAAATAATGACATTTACGTTGAGACTGGCAACATAAACGAGGATAGTAATAAAAGAAATAAGCGGGAATACTAAAGTAGGTAAACAACTTCGCGGAAAACCATGATCTATCCTTTTTCCTTAAACATCATAAGGTGATCAGATAAAATAAATACCGCAGTTGTAAGTGAGTTTTCTTGTTTTATTTTATGCAGTAGGTAACGTATTTGACATAGAAACTGTAGCTGTGGATAGAAATAATATTTGTAAAAATCGACTAATTTATAAAAGAAAAGATGATGACTTCAATTAGCTGATTAAAAAACGAAATAAACAAACCTTCGCGATTTGTTCGGGTGCCCTTGACACTATTGTGAACCCAGCGACAATGACACGATATAAACCACTGATGCGGGCAGTTTAATTTAATACTAGCGATATTTTATTATTTCGCTTAGCCTTCTAATCGATTCATGATCGAGTCGCATCGTGAATTCGTGACTAATTTTGAATATTAAGTTGTTAGTGACCTATGTAAAACCCATATTTATATGGACCTGTAATTTTGAGGTGAATGTGACAAGAACATGTGACCCCTCCGTGCCTCGGAAAGCACGTTGGTCTCGGCTGTCATCTGTAGATCTTTGACAGTCATTACGGGTACTCAGAAGCCAAAAAGTCTGACAACCAGTTACCAAGGGGTATCGTGTTACCCAGTAGCTGGGTTGTGGAGGTCAGGGCAGTCGCTCCATGTAAAATACTGGTATTCAGCTGTAATCGGTTAGACTGAAAGCCAGGCAAATTGATTGATGTGACAAGAGTAATGGATATGTGAAAAGAAAAGATGATATTATGATGGATTGTGTAAAAGATGATATGGCACGGATGAAGTGAACTCAGCGATAACGGCTGATAGAGATGATATGAATGAAAAAGACGTGCATGCTGCACCTCCCCCAAATAAGTTTGGATAATGGCGGTTCAAGTGGCGATACTTGGGAGAGGCCTATGCCCCAGCTGTGGACGTCTTTTGGCTGAAATGATGATGATGATACTGCAGTTTGGATTTTATTATAGGTTATTTTGAGATAAAAAAAAAATATTAGGTACGTAAAAGCACTTCAAAATATAGATAGCATTAAGTATTAATGAAGCAGATAATGCATTGTGTCATGAATTATCTACCCACTGACAAGATAATTACTATCAACATATTTTTGATACGATACTAGGAACAATATAATCAATACTATCACGAACGTATCTAACATAATTATTAAAACAAATCGTATCAATGAATTAATCGATTTCACTGGATTATTGAATGAAATAGACATTCATAATAATATTGTCTATTAAAAGTGGGTCAGTGCAATCGACTGCAGACCTTATTTTACTGGGACTAAGACCGCAAATTGAACGGCACTGTGGCAATTTATGAAAATCTCGGTCACTCTAATGAAATGATTCAGCGTTATGCATCTGAGTCTTATTCAATTAGAGATTTGTTCAGACCAAATCAACGTGAAATGACAATTTTTGTTTTAATTATTTTGTTGTTCTGTTTTCTTATTCACTTCATCTTTCTTGGTGTGGTATTTTCGAATATTTCGGTTAATAATGTTAAGCTTTGTTCAGACTAGCGCGACGCGACAGCGCGAGACTCGAACAATGCAATTTCTAAGAAAACTTCACGGTATAACAATAACCGGTGTCACGTGGCTTTGTCGCGTCGCTCTAGTCTGCACAAAGCTTAACTCTTTCAACGGTTAATAATTAAAGTTTCTTTGAAATTTTAACACGCAGTCTTCATGAGGGCAAATGTCAAAGACCTCGAAATGGACGGTAAACAATATTATTACACAATCAGTCTATTTTTTGTGAAATTTACGGTCAACGATTACTTTATTGGATATTATTATTTGACACTAAAGTCGAGACTGTATCAAATTAAATAATACATTGCATTATCCATTTGGCTTGAAAAGAACTTTAGGTACTTTTCAGTTCATTGGTTAATGTTCTTCTAATACCTATTCCTTCAGATGAAACCATGAAACGGACGGTTAACGAGAAATCTTGCGGTCACGAGTTTATACCTCAGTTAGTGTTCTGGAAAACTACCTAAGTTTTAATACCTATGAGAACTTAAAACAAAACCGGTATCTTCCGCAATCTACATACCCATCTGGTGCAGCCATGGTGCAGTATATTTGCTTTGGGAGACCTCGGAACGTGCTTAAGCGTGCACGCGGGGAATTAAAAGCTAAGCTCGATCGAGGAGTAAACTCGGCTCTTAAAACTAATAGACCACTTGCAGGCTAACCAAGGCTACCTCAGAACAAATACCGTGTAGAAAAATTCCGCGATAAAACGGCAAGAAGAGCCAATGATATCGGAAAAAGGAGAAAAGCTAAAATGTGTCTCGAAGGTAGTAATAAAAATAGAACACTTGCGAGTTCAACGCCACATCAATTTTATAGGTGAGTGTAGCCGTCCGTCCGTGAGAAGAACAGGGGGAAGAGAACACATTATTCCTAAAGCCTTGTACGAACTTGTACGTCGCAACTTGTCTCCAGACATGTCTCCGACGCCATGTTTGTCCCGAGACACGTCCAATTTACCGCTGTGATGTCTGAGGAAGAAGTAGTGTTGTGTTTTCTGTAAATTATCCCCATCCTAAATGATATTATAAATGCAAAAGTGAGTTTGTTTGTTTGTTTGTTACGCTTTCACGCTAAAACGGCTGAACGGATTTGGATAAAATTTGGCACATGGGCAGACCATGACCTAAGTTAGGACATAGGATACTTTTTATCCCGATAGTCTAACGGTATCTCGATCCCTTAAGTGTCTTGTAAGTCTCGACCTATGCGGGTGAAACCGCGGGGAGCAGCAAATTATTTATAAACATTGCTTTAGGTAATAATTAGCGTCTGTTTAACCATATTTTTTTTCACGTTTAAACGTCTCTTAACTTTATGTTCATAAACAAGAGTCATGTCGCGGAACACGTCCACACAATTCAAGACAAGTCTCGCGACAATGTTTCTGGGCTTTGATGTCTCGGTAAACATCGAAGGCCGACGACGTATACATGTCTTGCAACCCATTTTTTTTTCGAGATATGTCCTTAGTCATAGCTCTAGTGCGTACGTGGCTTAACAACACACTGTTTCATAGCAATGTCAAAGGAACAAGAGGTCAATGCTATGTTGTGAACTCATAACAGTCGGTATTGAGGATAAAAATGACGTCGATATACGGCCTCGTGGGAACAGACATATGTGTTTCTCATGGCAAAACATCGGGAACTGCCTCAACCCTCACTCTCTCATAGTTCCTGTGTTTTACTTTCAGTTTCAATCATGTACATAGTTGGATTTTATTTGGACCTTATAGTTAGTATTAGTAGAACTCTAATTTAAAAAACTCACTCGAACGTAGTTTCGAACTTTGTTAATAACGGCTTTGTTTTAATAACTCTTTAAGTTTCTTTAGACTAGTCTAATAATGAGTCAGTAAAACACATCATTACGGCAGTATTCCTCTAAGGATAAGGCAGAAGTGTACCTATAGTACCTAAGTACTTACACACACATTTCGCCAGTTAAGTCCCATGTAATAGGGGGCGAGCCTATTGCCATTAACCGGGCACAAATCCAGACTCCGGGCTGCTGCTGAGAAATTCCTAATGGAAAAACCCAATAACTCTTTGCACGTCCTGGAAATCGCGAACCACTCATTTGTAATAACTCTACACAAGTTGATTTAGACAAGTCTAAGAACGAGTCAGTAAAACAGTCTTTACCTATAAATTATGCATATTTTAATGTTTAAAATAATTTATTTGGCTTAGTTTTTACGTCTCTGCTAACTTCCTAGATATGAAGAAGTACCTAATGATATTAATCAAACTTGTGCAACATCGTTAAAGTCCGAAATAAGGAAAAGTGTTTATATAAAAATAATAAACATAGTTATCTACTTTAAGGAAATAAATGGTTCCATGCTGACCTGACAAGGAAAACGGATAATCCAAAGGTCACGTCAGATATTTAATCAAATAAACTTGTTATCCATCTTTATTAACAGTAAATCACATAAGCGAAGTGGATAACAAATATACACATCTTTGTTACTTAAAGATCGATCACAGAATAGCAATAATTGACTATTCAGAATTTGAAATACGAGTTTAGAATGCAAACCACTTGAACGGAGACTACATAGGGGCGCCCGCGCCCGCTACATACTTAGGTACAATTTATCTTGTTAACTCTGCCACTCTCACTCACCGCAATCAAGTTGTATCACTGTGTATTAGGGTCTATGATTTCTCGTGGTTTTTCTTTTCTCGGGTCTCGAGAATTCTCGGGACTACCCGGGAAACCGAGAAATTTTCATTTATGTTTAAATGTGTTGTTTGAATAAAGGAAAACGTCGTTAATACACGTAATGTTTATTTATATTGGAAAACAATCAATAAAATCTCTTGTCAATAACGAACAATTACAGTATTTTTATTCTTACTCAACTTAAACTACTTTTTTCTCTATGATAAACAGTGATTTAAATAAAAATGATTTAATTAACTTTTTTATGAACTAAAAAAGTCAACTCGATTATTAATAACTATGTGGACAGCACTATTTTTGGCAATTATGTTTTTTTTTATCCTATGCTTAAACTAGTAATCACTTAAAATTTCGAATGGGTTTAATTTTTTGGCGCTGACACTTTAAAATTGGACGAACTGCTAGACGCTTCTGATGTGTCAATTCATGAGGAATCTTCGGATTTTACATCAATTTTGTGCACATGAGCTAAATGCCTTATTAAATGCATACACTGTCTAAGCCTAACAAGTCGTTTGTAGGTAGTATCGCCAAATGACTCCGTCGGGGGCGGCATTCTTAGACAAATGATTTCTCGAGTTCTCGACTTTTCTCGATCTGAATTTCTCGGAAACGAGAATACGGATTTTCCGGGAATTCCCGGAAAATCCGTAGTTCTCGTTTAATAAACCCTACTATTTATACTTATCTACCTATAATACATTTGCCAAGCAATATCATCGTCAAAATTCGCACAAAATCAAAACCATTTCCGACAAACGATATTTGGTTCAGTTCCACCCGCAATTGGATCCAAATTAATTTGTGCTTCCGTTTATAAGCTTCATTTAGCTAATTAACTTCCCTAATATTCGCGAGTGTGTAAACATGACGTAAACGCATTAATTACAAAGTAAGTAATGTGACCCCATCAAAACTACCACTGCTTAGTAGGCCACAGGCTTGACTAATTTACATTTAATTACTCGAAAAATGAAGTCAAAAGCCTTTAAATAATTACCCGTAAAATATGCAGATTATAATCTCAATTCAAAGAAAGCCGCTACAAACATTGGGCAATATTTAACAAGATTAAGACCACCGCTGCACCGGTTGTGGTGTACCTTGGTCTTTATTGTCGGTCAATGAGAAAACTTAATGAGTTGGTAAACAAACCTGTATGGATTACGACGTAAATGGCTGGAAAGCTGCAATTCAATGATTTGCTCACAATATGTTGTAATTTAATTAGGTGCTTGAGTTTGGCATTTGATCAAAATTGATTTCTAGGAATGAAAGCTGTCAGGTGATTTGTCGTTAGCATGTTAAGCATATAAAGGGAGCTCGTTACTTATAACTAAGTAACTGAGCATGGATTATTACGTTTCATCCACTCACATACATCTGTAACTCAGGAGCCTCAGACACCTTTCTCTACTTAAGATTGTGCATTATATTAACCAGTGCTTGTAACATGATGTTGAGATAAATAAAGATTTATGATTATGATTACATCTTTACGTTAAGAAAGACTTAGTACATTCAGAGACATACAGCACAATTAAATTACTAGCCGACTTCTTTTAAAGAAGTCGGCTTCTTTACCTACCCATTTTTTTCTTTTATTGACTAAGTACTTAGGTACCTACAGCATTATCCGTCTTCCAAGAAAATCTTACTAAAATTGCGTAGAGCGTATTTTAAGAAACTTATAAAGACAAATGGCAGCTCAAGCTTGTGCAACAGACCTATCACTTATAATAGTTATTATACATATTTGAAAACTCAAGCGACACAACACGTTATTACACAAATCTCGATTTACGTAGATAGGTATGTCGCAAGACCATAATTGTGTCTTGTTCGCGTTATATCCAACGAGTATGATACAGATATCAAATTCAGCCACTAGATGACTAGATTAAGAGCCACTGCGCCGCAGATGCTTATTAAGGTGAAATTGTTTGTAGTTAGCGTTGAGACATGTCGGTTATGTTCAAGATATTACTAAAGTCGTCTCGTTAGAAGTTAGGTGGGTATTAATTAACTGAATACGCTGTGCTGTGTTAATTTGACATCGACATATGAAAGTGCATATAATACCAGCCGCACGGGTCGATCTTCAAGGCTCAGCAACGCATCCCAAGGTTGGTCCGTGGATGGGTGATCATCCATTAAATACTGAGACCCCTGCGTACCTCGGAGAGCACGTTAAACCGTTGGTTAGATCTTTGACAGTCATTACAGGTAAGTAGTCAGATGCCCGAAAGTCTGACGACCAGTCTTGCCAAGGCGAATCGCGTTAGCCAGTAACTGGGTTGTGGATGTCAGATTAGGCAGTCGCTCCATGTAAAATACCGGTATTCAGCTGCATCCGGTTAGGCTGGAAGCCGACCCCAACATAGTTGAGAAAAGGCTAGGCAGATGGATTATGAAAGTGCAAGTAAGATATACTACAGGAAAGCTATTTTCCACAATACGTCAAACTCTTGAAATAAAGTTCCAAACGAATGAATCCATTTCTGAGAATGATAGGAATACAAAGTAAGATACTAAGTATTAGAAGTTGCTGGAGCGAGAACTAATCTTAACGAAATCTAACATCTGGCTGGGAAACCATTCCCCAGAGAGAATACTTACTTACAGTTCCATGAATACAAGAAACTTTCTGTTTTAATCCTGAGATAGGAACCGAAACTTTGGACACGGCATCAACTAAAGACTAATCATAAGACCTAGCTAGGTAGGTAGGTAGGTACTGCAAACCGAAATACTCTTTCGATAGCGGGAATAGCTAAAATCCCAGCAAACTGCAAATAATCTCGTACGTGGTTTTGACAGGTTTTTCAATAGAAACTTTTGTATGAAAATTCTTCGGCCATTTAATGGATCCAAGCTCTTAACTGCTGCCATAACCTGGTCCACTTCGCCGGAAAACGTCGTTTCACACTCGGCTGGGAATTGTGGATAGTAGATCGCATTATATTGATTATACACTGGCGAAATGTACAGTGTAGTCTTTTATATCTTTGTCAGTGTTCAAATTCTTTTCTTTATTAAGTCAGGATACATAATACCTTTTGGAGCTACGGCACAATTGCAAAGAAAAATATATTTAATTACTTAATAATAAAGATCAAAATAGCATACCCCTGTGACCAATGTCGAGTTGACATCAACCTAAAACCTTATGTAATGGCCTGGCTGTTTTATGAAATATAAATAATAATAATAAAAACTGTCAGTGCCACATTTTTTATTCGGTCTGACATCTAAAGATGGCTGAATGCCATTCTGTGGTATTGACAGTCGCAATATATAATGCTAAGTCGGTAAAGCAGATTATCGTGCAATGACTTTACAAAAATAACCCTTAAGTTGGCAAAAATATTTTACATAGGTAGTACCTACTCCAGAGAATTTCGAGCTGAATAAAAAAATCTGCAAACGGTAACTTATTTCGTCGAAACACGATCATTTAATCCATGTGGTTGCTGTAAAAGCGGCTTAATATCTTGAACTGATATGTTATAACAAGCCGTATTCTTGGAATTGTAAGCAGATTAACTGCCGGAGTATCATATTAGGTATAGAAAGTATTTTTTACGGAAAATCTTGGTTTTTGCCAAGAACTTCCGAAAAGACGATAATTCTCTATTTCTTTGAAAATTGTTGGTATATTATTGTAAATGAATATTTAGTTTGAAATGAGACTTGCGTTCTTTTGTTTCTTTTTCGTGTGGTAAGTTGTGACTAACCTGGGGTCGTATTACGAAGTAGTACCTGGTCGACCGAAAATATAGAAAACGAATTTTCACAGATATGAGACCTAGCTAGATCGATTTTTCACCCCTATGTTGCAACTTTCATCGAAATCGTTAGAGCCGTTTTCGAAACCGTGATTACACATAGAATATATATATAAATACAAATATTGCTCATTTAATAGTATAGGATTAATGCCAACATTATTCCACTGCGAAAAAAGGAGGGTGCTATCGGCCTTGTATATCTCCGTCTCTCACTCACACTGGAAAAATGTTGGCATTAATACGTCATAATACAGCTCCAACAGTGCTATTCTGTAACCATCTCACCGTGAAAACTTAGGTGAAGTGAGCGTGGAGTGAGCTGTCATTCCACAGGGATTGACACTATTGACAGCTCACTTCACCCAAGTTTTCACGGTGAGATGTTTACAGAATAGCATGGCTGGTGTCAGAGTTCTTATGACGCCCGACGGCCTCTGAATTGGCTTCACATGCCGTCGAGAAAATGTCTCTCAGGCATGCCGGTTTCCTCACAATGTTTTCCTTCACAGTTTTTGGAAGCAAGTGATAACTATACAATGCCAAAGATGAATGCAATACGCACATGAATCCGAAAAGTCAGAGGTGCCTTGGGTTTGAACTCGAAACCTCTGACTTAGCATTCCGACGGGCACACCACTATATGAGACTTGCTATAGTTAAAAGTTAGAAGAACTATAACTATTATTGAATGCGTATCCGCAAGTCTAGCTAGGGTTGTCACACGGTGCAGTACAGTTATACATAGCGTTATAGGATCGATTGGCATAAAATCATTACTTTTTTCACTTTTTTCCCGCACACAAATAGATTTCAACGGTAACTCTACAATACATTACTATCACTCGACGTTGCGTACTACCGTAACTAACGGACCATATTATAGCAACAGAAATACAGAATTAATCAATTCGTCTCTTTCGCCTCCAATTCGCTTTTCAAAAAGTACAAATAATTAATCATTCTGTCATCGCAGGTGGTCTGGGAATGACGTTAGTTTATTTCGGACTTACGTGCGTTCCAGATCATTAAAATGCCAGCCAAATGGCAAGCGACAGCTTAAACAATTATTCACTTAAAAAAATTCGTAATATCCGCATTTTTGTGCATTCCAACGTGAAAATAGAAATTACAGTAAACAAAAACATTGTAGTGAACTTGCATTGAGTTCTTGCGAATATTTTTACATTTTCTTCAGGGCATCGTACATTTGACGCTTTCTGAATAGTTCTGATTGTCACCTGCCAATTCCAAGAGCTTGGCACCTTTTGCTCGAGACATGCGAAATTGAATATTTTATTCAGATTTTTCATAGTCTTACGACCTGAGAATAAAACTGTCTCCCTTATTACATTAATCCAGCAAACTTAGCAGGGGCAAAGGTCAACAACCCAAAAAAGTCTATTTATTTTCTTTTGGCCAACGCAATATTTATTTCGCTTCAAGGCAAAAACAATTTTCTCGTTTTCTTAGCTTCTTTGTAAGCACCTAGGTAATATATTATTCTAAAGGCCGGAATAACTCTGCGTTACTAAAACAACAACGCGATCAAAAGATTGATTGCAGGATATTAAGATCCCGAAAAATCTTTCGGAGAGGCCCAATAGTTGATGTAGCATCTTGCTATGGATGCTGCAGACGAATCAAAGTAAGTTAAACTAGATACCGTATCTTGATGAAGCCAACGCTTCATGATTTCCTCGTTTAACTTCTGCAAAGTAATCCTACAGAAGACAATCGGCTGACAGCTCCAAAAGTTGGTCTCACAACTATTGATCTAAATTCTAAAACCATATCAAAGCAAACCGAAATAGATTAGTTGCTATTTCAGTAGTAATCGCTTTGGATTTGACGTTTGGCAGCATTTGGGAGAAATCAACGGACCAGTGTTAATGGGGTTCTGTCATAATATTGTTACCTGTTTAGAAATGAGAAAACTTTTGTTCGCAATTGACATTTTATTTGAAAATCAGGAATATCATTAATAATTTGGCTCGTTCTCATTTTGTTTGGTTTTAAACACGAATGGCTTGTTAAGTCATGTGGGCTTAGTACACACTTGTTTTATTAGGCGATATTGATCGAAGCCGTTGGTCTGCCCACAACAAAATTACAGTATCAACAACAAACAACTCCATATCCATTAAACTGATACCCTATATTTACGCGCGGTAAGTTAATTGAATAATTATGTGCTGGGCACAGATCGCAACTGGGGTGTCACGGCCGGAAGAAAGCGGACGCGACGGATGTGGGCAAAAAGTTATCGCGTTATGGCCGACAATGTACCCAGATAGGGTTGCCGATGATGTTATTTTGTGTAGGTATTTTGTTGCTCAGACTGTCTTAATTATGAATACATGAAAAATAAACTACAGTCGACTTATTATCTTTCATAATCTAGTCCAACATTACGCAGCAAGCATTCATTATGTGAAATAATTATTCATGCATAGCAACCCTAATCGCGGTAAACAGATGGAAAACACGCGTGACTGACAGGTAAGCATGACAGCATTTTACATATGAATTAGGTTAATTAATACGATAACTCGACGAGTGACAACAGATAAGCGTGCACTAGGTACAAGCATTTTCAGTACTGGTAATAATAATTGGACGTCCATACACTTGCGCATGCAGTTTTTTGAATGATATCTTTGTAACATTTTTATGGATATACAAACTGCATCAAAAGTACTTACTTTAATACTTAGCGCCACTTCCACAAACTCCGATTAAGTTTCAGTTGAATAATTTAATAAAAAATGGAAAAAAAATACAGCCAAACAGATGCCTGAAAATTTCTAAGAAAATTACAAAATAATTTGGTATATACAAAACACGTCCGCTTCTCAAACATATTTAATTTAATTTCGTTTACTTGAAGGCTCTCATTATAAATACGTACGCCAGTTGAAGCACTGTTTAATGAAACGGACTTTGAATAAATTTATAAAACAGCTGTTACCATTTTATGACTTAGACCGGAGAAATGCAGACAAGTCGTCTATAAAAAAATATAGGTACTTACTGTTCTTTAGTAGCTTTTTACATAAAATATGATAAATAGCACTTCGCCAAGTATAATAGGTATTTACTGAAAGTAGGTACCTAACTTTATCTATTGACACAGCAATCGAGAGAGTACCTTCTTTAATATTTTAAGCATCTTTTCCTTTACAAGCACTCGATCAAATTAAGTAGTTCTACACTGCCAATATCGCGTTGCGGCAGTTAAAAATCAACTCGTGAGAAAAAAAAATCCTTCTTCAAATATGTATAGTTGAAGCATTAGTTAGAAGTTAGTTTATTTATGCAAATCATTTGAACAGAGTAATATTACATTGACACTTTTGGCTACGGAGCTTCTATTTTGTATTTTAAAAAGGTTTGACGAACATATAAACTTGATACAGCGTGTGATAACTCCCCACTCTGTTTACTGTAACGTCTTTATCTGTTTAGTTTCTCAAAATAATCTCTGACATTGAATCACGAATCTTCTATCTTTACGGTTTTCTAAATATAAGATTGGCGGCATCGCGCGACGCTTACGCTGAGAAAAAACTTATTTTTCCCTAAGTATTTACGTCATTTTGTCTCTTTGGGCGGGAAGGTAATCTGCGAAATTCGATGACGTCTGAATAGGCTGAAAAAATAACAAATTAGATTGCTATTTAAGACGGGAAATATGGTTGTTTGAATTTTGGCGGAGACGCAAAATTATTTGAATGCTTTTGATATTTAACTCAGGGTATTTAAGAAACTATGAGTTAAAATATTTATAACTTCGCAATCCTAACTAATATTATAAATGGGAAAGTGAGTTTGTTTGTAACGCTTTCACGTTAAAACGGTTGAACGGATTTTGGTGAAATTTGGCACATGGGTAGACTATATTCTACCTGGAGAAGGACATAAGCTACTCTTCATTCTGGATCGCAGACGAAGTTGCAGGCAAAAGTTAGTTCTTTATAAAAATAGGTACACGATAGGCATATCTATTAGTAACACAGTCAGACAATTAAGAAATTAATCGCGTCTTCATTTTAAATAATAGTTAAACCAATTATGTACAGTTAACTCTGACATCATAATTTATAATATCCTTGAAAGCTTTTTTCTACTGGGTCGCTAAACTTGCATAAACGCTCCGGTAAATAATTACCACGTCGAAATTATCGCGTAGACAAACAGAAATAACAGTTATTTGGTTATTAGTTGCCAATAGACTTTGTCTGTCATCAATTTGGTTCCCATGTACTTACAAATTAAAATACCCACGAAATAATAGATACATTCCCAACTCACAAAACATTTGTATTTTTTAGTGTTTACTTCAGCCGATCGATTCTGTAAAAATATTACCGTGAAACTTAGGTGAAGTGAGCGTGAAGTGAGCTGTCAATAGTGTTAATCCCTAGCATCCTGCCAGTCGATTTGTGACAGTGACAGCTCACTTCACCTAAGTTTAACGTTGATATTTTTACGGAATCGACCAACAGGTATCTGTTACAATCACCCCAAAGTAAAATACCTGAAGTCCAAGATATAATGTTCACAGGTAAACAAGACAGTCATAATAAAAGAAAATTATGGTAGTATCAACGATGTACAAAATGGCTCCATTAACTTCTCTGAAAGTAGCATAAAATGTAGATATATGAGTCCGATAACATCGACTGAGTAACGTAACAGCCTATTATATAATCACTGCCGGGCTTCCTTAGGAAAATAATTAGTAGATAATTAGTAGCTAGTAAAGGAACCTAAGTAACACATATATTACGTGAGAATTAAGTTAAGACGCCTACTGGCAAGGTGCAAGCAATAAGTTACGGCAAGAACACACTAACTTGTACTTGTGTGAATAGAATATAAATCAGAAAACCAACGTCCTACATTACTAGTTTACATCACGAAAGTAATATAGGCAACTAGTCTGGAGTACCTATTCCGAAAAACACCTCGTCTGCTTTTAAGAGGACGTATAACGGTACACTAAAAAATATTATCTCGTGACTGAGAAGAAGAATAACGCCTAATAAAGGACCGTCACTAAGTATGTCCGTAACTTATTGCTTGCACCTTGCAAGCAATAAGTTACGGCAAGAACACACTTGTACTTGTGTGAATAGAATATAAATCAGAAAACCAACGTCTTACATTACTAGTTTACATCACGAAGGTAATATAGGCAACTAGTCTGGAGTACCTATTCCGAAAAACACCTCGTCTGCTTTTAAGAGGACGTATAGCGGTAGGTACACTAAAAAATATTATCTCGTGACTGAGAAGAAGAATAACGCCTAATAAAGGACCGTCACTAAGTATGTCTAGAATTTTCTAATACCTTTTATAAAGTAGGTACACGAAGAAACAAAATTCGATCTAAAGAAAAGCGGCCACATTCCTCTAGATCGTATTTTGTTGCTTCGGTCCGGGTGTACTAAAGGATGTGTTACTAAACGTGCCGGATAATTACGTGTCGCGGCGTCGGAGACCGCGGTTACTGGCGGTGCCTTTCGGCCGGACTTACCTGCTGGGTAAAGCACCTTTGACACGCGCCTTGCATACACTTAACAAAATCGCGGAAACGGTGGATTTATTTACCTGTTCTCTGAATAAGTTCACAAAAAATACTTTACATGTGATAAGCTGTAATGGAAAAAAATATTGTTTAAGACCACGCTACCGATCTGGGGTAACCTGTAATGCCAGTTGTATTGGGAATAACATTTTTTTTTTAATACGAGTATAGGCGTTGGCCCTAGTGTACCTACCGTTGTACGCCCTCTTAAAGTGCGCTGAAGTAGCCAATTTTCTTATGTTTTTAGCCATTTGCAGGTCAGTGTCAAGTTGTGTCGTGTGTGTGTTGTGTTGTGTGTTGTTGTGTTGTTGTGTGTATTAAAATAATGATTCGCGACCAAGTTAAAATTAGCCTCAAATGTCATGACTCCATGATATAGTCATTCAATAGTGCAATTTGAATGAAGAGAGTTGTATTAATAATTTGAATGATTACAATTCTGTAAAAACATATTTGGAGTGGTGGTGGCCCCAGTGGTAACGGCCGTGTCGTGTGCCGGTCGTGGGTTCGAACCCAGGCAGGCGCTTTACTTTGTGTAAATAATTTCATCGCCAGTGCTCTCAAAACAGTGAAGGAAAACATCGTGAGGAAACCGGCATGTCCTAGAACCAAAAATTCGAAGACATGTGACATCTCCCAACCTGCACTGGGCCCACGTGATAGATATAGCCTACTCCCTCTCGAAGAGAGGAGGCCTGTGTCCAGCAGTGGGAACATTATAGGCTGATTATGCGTATTTGTCACGGTCGCAAATCATATTTTAATCAACATACAACCCGATAATTGCAAACAACGTAAGAAAATTTTAATTTCGGGCTTCGGGATACCCTGGTGCTTTCGCCTTAAATAAGTACCGAAATAGTCTAAAGTGCAGCCTTTTTTAAGGTCAGGTCACGTTTACCTTTTCAAGCTCGCACTTTAGAAGCAGGAAAGTAATTTGAAGGCCCTTGACAGACCCTTTTCGGAAATTGAGCATCCATTAGGGAGTACCTTCTAATTTCGTACATTTGTGAAGATTTATCTTTTCACACATTCTGAAGGGATTTCCGTAAGGGTCTATAGTAATATGTGGTGCTTATCCTTAAGGAAGTAAGTATAGTGAAGCTTAGATAAAAGCTATTAAGTCGATCCCTTCCTCAAGCTAATATCTCAATAAAGCTTATCTTTTCCCCATAATCCGTAAAACTAGCTGCAAAGACAAACTATTCTTTCTTTGATCAGAAATAATCTCAAGAGATTGCCATGTTAACATGTGATTAATTCTTAGTCAAAGGGAAAATCCTTTAAGCACTCTACTCTAGTGATTGATAGAGACATGAGTCATCATCACTATTGATCTAAGCTACTTGTCTTTGAAAGTAATAGAGAAGTTCTCTAAATTATCTTAATTAAAGAATACCGGTGGAGTAAACTGAGACCATAATGACTAGAGTATTTTGACGGTAGTCATGTTTGAGTTCATGCAAAGTTTAATAAGATCAGCCAATGGTGCCGATTCTCTTGTACACCGAACTAAACTAACTAAACTATCACTAAAATTTCTTACTTTTGGCTATGAGAATCTTAACGCTATTCTGCAAATAAAATTCTCTAAATTAAAAAATAATTTTGACACGACTAAAACGAATTTGACAATCGCGAATCCACGTGGTACCCGAATATTTCACTTTTTGTATGGAAAATATGAAAAAAATAATACCAACATGTTGAGTTTTAGGGGTTTAAGGGTTTTATAAAGGGGGTCGAAATTTTCATTATTTTTGCGATAGGACGCACCATTTTCGAGATATAAGCAAAAGAAAAAATAAATACAGTAACTTACTGTTTTTGCACATGAAGTCGAGATGTTGGTGTGAATTTTAGTTCATGACAACTTATTTTACCCCACACCTTTTTAATCGCGTTTAAAAATTGTCAAGTTTAGTCTGGTTTGGTATTTTACAATCAAAATTTTAGATGAAAACGTCAAAATCAGAATAGCAAAATTGCCATTTTCACTAAACTAAAAACTCAGTACTATCTTAGTGCTGTCAAACTAAAATATAGTTAAGTTGTGTCACTTTAGTCTATTTCAGAATGGGAAATCGTCGTTTGACAGGATTAAACTAAATTTTAGTGATTTTTAGTTTAGTTTAGAGGCATTTGTGACAAGAGAATCGGCACCACTGTCCATATTTGAAGTGTAGGGTATAAGGGTAAACCTTTTTGATTACAGAGTAAATAATGTAAACACATCGGCTCTTACCACGAATGTGTGTTCAACAATTTACCGGTTAAACAAAACTGTGTAATATAATAGGGTAGTTTAAACCCCTTCTACCTCACCACCCTTTCAAAAAGCATATTAAATGCTTATAAAAATAATAAAGCGCAGGTTCATTTAGCAAATATTATTTGAATGAAAAAGAAAAACAATTTGAAGCGTTGTCCAAAATATTTCAGCGAGTGCATTAGAACGGGGCTGCGGTACGTGCCAGGAATATATAGATATTATTACAAGCTCATAAGACGAGAGAAAAGAGTGAGCTTTCGTGCTTTACACATCGGAGAAAAAAAACAGAAAAACAAACATTGAGACGTACCACTTTATTTTAAGATCCAGAACTCGAGAAGCTTATTTTCATCAGTCAGTAGATGACATTTTTACACAAACAAAAATGATACACGCATTTTGAGAATACCTTAGCTTCCTTTTGCCGTCACAATTGGAAAAACCGAGCGTACCGATGCATTATAAATCTTCACTTCCTTTACTTAATAGACTATTGTTCTTCTCTACATGAAACACTGTAAAATGGAGGCCGTCCTGTATGTAGCGTCCGAAAGCGTCATTTACATCCTAACTACAATCATTGTCTGTAAAATTATCAACCACTAGCACGATGGAATTCCTATTGTGGTCGGGAGGTATTCTCTTTCAAATGCTCATTTTGTTTATCGCAAGCTGACGATTCCCACAGCTGTAAAGGGCGCATTTTAGCGTAAAGTTCAATATCATCCAGATATAGCAGTATTGTGGCGTGGTCTCCTTTTATTTCCATACAAAACAAGATATCTGTTCTGGTGGATAATCCGTGTAAGTATCCGAATCAATGTTTACAATTTATGAATTCTCCAGATGCTGGAATAAAATACCTAAATCTGAAAGCTCTTTTTCCACTCAAACATATTATCTGGGGATAGGCACCGACCGAGTTAAGTCGAACCAAAGCATTCTGCAGTTGATATGATGACCCAGATATAATAAGAAAATGAAAAACCCTTTTGCTGTCTCCGAGAAAGCAGAACTAACCTAACGTAAAGTAAATTAATCATAGCACTCTCATAAATAATTACTGGCTCTCGTCACGCTTATAGAAATGAGTTAGTGTAATCAACGGAATTTAATCCAGAATACGAATACCAACATTATCTCATGTTGTACGACGCCAACGTGAGCAGCAGACGTAATCGCCGACCATGCATGAATAACAATAAAAGAGGAAGCTATGCCCACACAACCCACTACTTTTGTTTATTCCGTAAGGAACAGTAGCATATAAAGGATAATAATATAATAATAATAATATATATCTCTCTCTGGGCCAGAATGTATGGTAATACGGGTATCGACTTATAAAATGGTTGTAAAAATCAGACTTTGTTTTGTAATAGTTATCAATGTTTGGATTAGCTGCCTTTCTTGCTATAGGTTAAACTGTTTTCCCAGGACATGACCTGCTTTTTGGATGTCCTGGGTCCTCGATAGGTATTAAGTAACGTCTTGGGTTTTTAAAGCATCCTGGTTTCTGCTCGCCTTCCTTACCTTTTCTCTTATAAATATATGCTGGTCGAGAGAGCGAGATCGGCTACTTCCAGCAACAGTAACTACAATAATCAAAACGATCTATAACATAGACATGAAGTGTGACTTTCTTGATTATTTATTAACTCAACCACACATGTTGAGGGTTATTGGTGGTGTTGAAAAATATAATAAAATTCAATAAGAATAAATAATTAGATACACAAGATATGGCAAAAAAATCTGTTATATCTACAGTACTAAGGTTACGTATTAAAATAATTACCGTGTTGGGTATTGTTCATTTTATAATTTAATCATTCATTCCTTCATTTCATTTGTTACCACGTTTTGTTTTTTTAGAAAAAACTTTCATTAAAAATTGTATAAAGTAAATACATAATTGAGTTTCATTGAACCTGATTTCATTGCGTGTTGCTATTAACTACCGCTCATATACTGCGTTCTGTTTTTAATCTGAAATGTCCTGTTATTTTCATCTTCTAATCCAGGTTTTCAAAGATTGGGGATGGCAACCCTAGGTTAAACCCATGATTTGTGAATATTAAGGTATTTAGTAGATAACGAATGATGAGATATTGTGAATTTTTAATAGTGATAAAAAATATGACTGGCAGTGGCAACGTGTGAGATGCAAAATTACTCGCGCGAAAACTATTTAAAGAGAAAGAAGCTTTGGTGATTGCTTTGGTGCAAAAATAGCAACGCGCAATAAGGAAGAATGAACCATCAGCTGTGTAGTCATAATTCGTATCTTTCGATGATTTCGCGCCAATAAACGGATGTTTTCATTTAAATACACAATATTAACCACCTATCTAAGCCACCCGCAACAGTTGCGAAACAACATTGTTTTTCAAAGCGTTACGGAAGCTTCAGTAGCTCAGAAAGTCTCGAGTGACCTGTCAAAAGATAGGAGACTCGCGAGTGTCGAGACTGAATATTTATAGAAGAGGCGGCGGAAATATAGACATCCCACAGTGCAGTCACTGCTCGCAGGTTCGCGGGCTACTCTTTCATGAATCGTTTTTAATGTCGTAAAAGTGAAACAATTATACTTATCTCTAGGACTCATTTTTGGGGCCCCATTAATAAAAAAAAATAAAAAAAAACTATTCTATTCTATTAATATCATACTAACTATCCGAAAGACAATTTCTCTCGATTATGAAATGGTAATGATATACCAACGCAAGATATTCCAAACCTTTCACAAATTTACTTGTGTTTGACGTGTAGAATACTTACGCGTTGTTTATGATGTTTCCGAGCATAACTTCACGTTATGTACCCGCACAATACTCTTTTATGAACAACAGAATGTCCGCTTATCTCGTTTCCGATGTTACGTGCGAATTCCGGTGATCCTACATCGGGCACATGTATGAAAGGCATTAGGTAGTCATCACACGAGTCTATGCGCCAATTACGGGCAGCTCGATGCCGTCGGAACTCGGCTAATCTGATCGGGATATGTCCATGCATTTCCCACGTATAACGCATAAACACATTTTGTACTAGAACAAATATATCATGAGCCTGTGGGCTTACCGAGTTACCGCTCAGAAATTATAGGTTCAATTACGAGTCTATGTAGTTATGGCGCGTAGTAAGAGCATTTATGATTTGTTTTAACTCTTGAATAATAGTCTTAATATGGAGCATTAAACTTTGTGGAATTATGTAAACGATAATAATAATATTTTCCCACGTGTTACGAAGAAGTTTACTGTTTCCATCGATGTTTACGGCGTACTTTGAGCCTAAAATACGGTAAGAATAAAATGTCTGCATCACAAGAGCAGGTACCTCAAGTAGTAAACCAGCTCATTGCTTTTACATGACTGCCGTACTTTACGATCTCACTCCTCAACCCTCGAACTCAGAATATATGAGGCAAAAGGGCTATACGCCTAAAGGTCCTGAAATTTTAAAATCCTTAAACGTACGTCCTATAATCATTCCTCGTAGTACGCAAGGCGCCAGCTCTTTATTACCGACAGGCCCATTCTGGCATGCTTTCAAATGTTCGCTGCAGATGTCATGTGCATTAAGACTCGTTAAAATATTGTCTTAGAATCTTGCAGCACAAAGCTCATTTGTAAAGAGGAGAAAATAGGTTATGATATATTAAATTTTAGAGAATTTTGACCACTTTTATTAGCAGAAATACTTAGAATATTTTAAGTAATGCCACAGTGTATAATTGTATATTCTGTTTAAAATTTAACAGATCCTACCTAATTGTCGGCCGTGATATTGTAGTTAATAATAAACTAAACATCATTTGCGATATATTTCCCCAAAGATAACTTGGTCAAACTGAATGAATAATTTCAAGCCAATTTTATTTCAATATTAAGACACTCCATTTATGTAATTTGATGATAAAATGTCCCCGACCACTGAATAATTACTCTGCCAGCGATAACTCTTTATTGTTTGCCCCGACATCATTTATTCCAAATCGGTTTTAATGAAAACCTTTGCTTTATGAGGATAATTTGAGAGAACCCAATTTATGAAAGTCATTTACTTCCTCAAACACCTGTAAGTGTAATATAGTATTTTATTTTTGTCAATGAATCAATCATCAGTAACAAAAAATACTGGAGCTAAACGAGTGAAAATCGTTGTACCTTCTCAAATTCAAACATTCATAAAACACATTATAAATTGTTCGCTATGATAATTAAAGAACAGCACTTCACACAGACATATATTTCTGTTGTCAACGAAATAGCTCTTGTCGTTGGCAGCGTGCCAGAATCGTACACACCAGATATCGTCTAGTTCACTGAGATCCTATATCATACCGGGATACCCACAAATTACTCTCTAGGATTTAACCCAACACCCATTGTGTACTATGTCATCCTTTATCAATATTTGACCTAGTTGATGTCATAAAAAAAACTATGACTCAACTCAGCCACACCAAAAGATACATATCTCATGCAAACAATATTATCAAGCTCGTAGGAAATACATCTTAATCTAATCTATGATGTTTTGCGTTTCAGACACTCGGTGGACTCGGTCGCGTCGTATTCTAGCCAGAATCACGTTGACCGTATAAGGGCACAGAATTTCTCAGCGGCTTCTTGTCAAGACGAAGGCGACTTCGGGTCGATCAAGACAAGCCTCTTCAGACGGTCGTCATCCAATTTGGAATATCCCAACAAACGACCGGAGAGCGTCACGTCCAACACCAGCTCAACAAGAAGCCGCCTTCGAGAACTTGTCGAAAGGAAATCGAGTCAGGACGAGCACAAGTCCGCGGCAGACACCGTCGGTGATATACAGTATTTTGAAAACCCTACAGAAACATTAGAGTTTGACAAACCGCGGAATTCACTAGAATCTAAGAAAAGTCAAGAAGAACGTCCCAAAAAGAGAAAACTATCAAAGGGCAAAGAAAAAGACATAGATAAGGACAAAGATAAAGATCTTTGTGAGAATAAGAACAAAAAACACGAGAAGTATCAGAGCAAGTTAGCAGAATACTATAAATTACCCGTACAACTGCCTCAGGACGAATTTTACCAGCATTTGACAAGGTCTAAAGCGGCAGAGGAACTCATACAAAAACGTTTCTCGAATTCCGATACTGAATTCAGCGGTAGCTACGGAAGATTGTGCAAACATAAAGAGCCTGAAGGTGCTAATTTACGACGTAGCCGAAGCTTGGCAGTGATAAGAGAGGAAACCTTCACCGATCTTCAGATCCAAAATCACGCCAAAAGCAAGAGATCCCAGTTGATACCCCGCGCCCGCTTGTTCGACAAGCCTTGCTTCAAAGACAGGTAATTATCTTATTTTATTACTTCAACTTTACTGGTCAATTTTATTTTGATCATAAATACATAAATTCTGGTGCTGTCAGTCGAGCATGATGGTTAATTTTCAAGTGTAACCCTTCGCCTTGTTACGATTAGGATACGCTATCTATCTGTTGTCTTTAAATACCGTTAGGTACACAATTTTTACAAATTTTAGAGAACTAAGTGCGACTAATTTAGATCAAGCGGCCCTACCAAAGGTATAATAAACAGGTATAAATATTTATGCCAAAAACCTGTGAAATCAAATTAATAATCACAGATTATTTATTCTGAATGATATGATGATTGAGGATACTATTTTACTAATCTACTTATTTATGTTGTATAAATAAGTAGATGGTAAAATAGTATATACTTAACAGCTGGTTCATATTATTATCAAACAGCCGCACAGTTAAAATATTAATTAAATAGGGTCAACGCATAAATATTTGAGAAAGCGTACCTAAGATATTATCCTATGACATCACAAGTTAATTTAACACAAGTTTGTATCTCATTTCAGGTTGCCAGGACGTGCAAAATACCAAACGAAAGAGGAAGTTCTGGAAAGCATTTACATTGATAGCACCGCTTCTTGTTTTGGGGATATAAACGCGCAGAAAGAAACCGAAAAACCAGAAAACACAGAGAATAGATCGGAAAAAGAAGAAGTCGTATCGCGAAACGAGAGCCATCATTCGAGATCAGTAAGTGGAAGTTGGCCGAACTTGAATGAAGAAATAAAACAGACAAACCTGTCTGAAGATAGCATCGGACATTCTCGTAACCCGAGTGAAATTGATAGTTTAGATTCTAACTACGTAAGGAAACATTATAATTTTGAAGCTCATAGAAAAAATTATAAAGACAGTTCACCTGAATCAGACCGATCTATTGCATCGCCTAATCCCAGCAAAGAACTTTATGTAACAACTGACGAACACGGGACTGATAACGAAGATAAAGAAAGATCAAAAAATAATACACCAAAATCATTTACAAACGACAGTCTTTCGCGGAGTGACAAGGATAAGCCAGTCGAACCTGAACCAATAAGCTACATAGAAACCTATGATAAAATTTCTGTAAAAAGTAAAAAGAGTGAAGAAAATACAAGTCCAACACTAGCAGAAATCGTACAAATAGATGAATCGAAAAACGATAATGATATACAATCTATAGCTTCTGAAAACGACGAAATCGTGTCAAGCCCCCCAGATAGCATAACTTCCTATATTTCAATTTCAATCGCTTCGTCGGACAAGTCGCACAAGTTAGAATACTTGGCAAATTCTCTTGCTGAAAAGATTGATGAATATTGTGACTCTCAATTTAAAGAAAACACTTCCATCGCATCGCACACCATAAACTCTGAAAATAATAATCAAGAGACAGATCCCATATATACTCAAGTTAACAAGAAAAAGACCTTCGCTGACATTCGCAGAGATTCTTTTTTAAAGAAGAATGGTAACCTTTTCAACGAAATATTGAAAAAACAGAACAACGAAGTGTATGTCAGTAACACATACATTGAAAGTGATACGTATTCTACAAAGAGTCACTGCACTTCTAAGAACATTACAACTGAACCTTTTGTTACCACCCTTATCGAAAATCAGTACTATTCGCTTCCTGATATTAATATCAGCAAGTGCCTAAGAAAATCAGAACGTATTGACGCTCAATTAAGAGAAGAAGATCCAGAGGACATACCTTCTGAAAACACATATGAAATAGCACAAACACATTTTCGGGAGATATTATCTTCAAAAGGCACTGAAAATTACGGTCAATTAAATAAAACTTTTACAAAGCCAACGCATAACATAAAAATTCAAACAAAAAATTGCATTTACCTTCCAGAATATACAGAACCAGAATTAATACAAAACTTTAACAAGCTTGATGACGACTTAAAGTCTATTATAACTATCGATAGTTCTAACGCTGACGATAAAGAAACAAACTATTTTCGTTCGGATAACCATCAAAACGAAAGAGAGATAAATGAAATAGAAGGAACCATAAGAAACAACAAAATCATCACAAAATCTGAAAGCCTGAAAATATCAAATTCCGACTACAGACCAGAAATAAATATAACAAAATCTTTATCTAACGATAATATAAATAAATCTTTGCAAAGCAAGAAGCCACGACTAGGAATAATTAAAAAACATTATTCGCTTCGGCAACGGGATCCAACAGAAGAAGACGAAATTATACGAATACCTAGCCCAGACACCGTAGAAAAAAGTATTGTTAAAACAAGTGATTCCACGACAGCGAAATCCTCCACAACTGAAGAAGCAAAAACACATTCACTTTTATCAAGAGTTCAATCATTCAAGACATCAGCAGAATCTAATATTGCAATAGTCCCTCTAAGCGGTCACCAAACAATTGTCATAGATCCACCGTTGACACAAACACCAAACGAAAATAGCAACCAAATAGAATTGAATCCTCAACGAGAATCAGAGACGAAGACTAGTCTACCAGAAGTAACCAATTTGATAGAAAGACAACCAAAGTTTGAAATAATACCAGTTCCAGAGCCGGTTATTGAAACTATTAAAGAAGTGAGAAAAGTAACTGCAGATAACTGTATCGACACATCGAGTTACTATACACCCAAGGACCCTTTCATAACAATTAAATTAAATAAAGTAGTTAAAACCACTATACCAAAACTCAGAAAAGAAACAACTGACAAAATTGGATTTGTGCAACACAAGTTTGACAAACCACCTCCAAAATTGATAATAAAGGACAACAAAAACTGCCAAGAGCAATCATTATATTCATTCAAAAAAATAAACACCACCATGACGAGACCTCAGGTATTACAGGTGATTGATTCCAAAAGTAAAAAGCAAAACAGTGCAGCAAAAATGGAAAATAGCATTGAAACAAGTACTTCAATTAATAAGAAACCAGATATCACAGTAGAAGTTAAAGACGAGATTAAAAGTCCTAAAAGTGAAAGCAGCGTAAAAGAAAAGCTAAACAACGCAATAAAAACTGATATCGAATATCAAGAGAAACTAAATTCAGTCAAAAACTATTGGTCAAAGCTTGTAGACAAAAATCCAGATGGCAATGAGAACATAAATAAACCAGAGTTAAAAATTCATCAAGAAGATTTGAACAACACTAATGGCAGTGATTTTGGAGATATTAAAGAAGAAAATAATCAACAAAAGACCGATGACAGCAAATGTTTGTCAGAAATATCTGTGGGAAACATTATCAAGTCTTTAGAAAGCGTTAAAATTGTAGACAGCATACGCAAAATCAGTCAGGCGAAAATACAATTATGGAAAGATGAAACCGAAAAAGTAAAAAGTGACTCAGAAATAGAGGAGTCAACCTTGGATAAAATTGTTAAGGAGTGTGATCCAAACTTTTATGATAAAAGTGAAGTAAAATCTGAAATAGATTTATGCAGAGATACTCCAGAGATAGAAATAGTAGAGTTAAGCTGCGACGATAACCAAAATCAGAAGACTCAAGCTACGCTTATAAAAGCAAAGGGTTTCGATAAAGGATGTGATGATTTCGATCACGTTAGATACAAGGTGATGAAATCAGAATTATTCAAAAACAGCATGATAGCTAATTACCGCAAAGAAGCTCAGTTTGACGGATTATTACAGTATCTACAAGATTACAGCTTTCAGGAACTATTGGTAAATAACAATATAGTAATTATCGAACCAGTACGTACTAAAGTTGAACCTGCACCTAGAAAAAATACAGATACATGTAAAATTCCACCAACTTTACTAAAGAAAAACGATAATAACAATTGCCAAACTGATAAGCCTAAAAATGCTGTACGAAGACATTTTTTTTATCATCCCATAAGAGTAAATAAAGAAATAATAGAAGAAGAACTCCCCAACCCAGATACTGTAAAGAAAGTAAGGAACTTATTCGAAGATACATTGAAAATGAAAAGTCCTATGACGCATGATCCACCATTGGTTAATGAAAACATAGGTTTGACAAGAAGAGCAACGTCTTACAGGAATCTTAACGAAGAAACAAAAGGAAACAAAAATGGTGGTAGAAAAAAAATTATACGACAATTGACCATAGATACAAACTTTGGCAATAAAAAATGGGATAATGCTAGTCTTTCCAGTGGTGTGTCGAGCGGAGATCTCAGCTCAAACAACGAATATGAAACAGATGGGCTAAGCCCTTATTCACAGAAAAATTTAAAAGATATTGTATATAGTTCAAGTGAAGAATATCTTTGTGATTCAATGAACCAGGATTTTTGCTGTGAAAGTCAATACGTAAGCCCAGATATTTTAAGAAAAATAAGAGAGTGTGGGACTTCAATAACATACTACGGAGGAAAAGTATTAACCTCAAAAACTGGTTCAACCGTAAGTCCTATGACGAAAGCCATAATGGAAGAAATAAAGAGTCTTCAAAAAAACTGCAGTAGAGATTGTTATTCGTGTCAAACAAAATGTCGAGGAGATAAGTGTTCATGTCTCGTTGCAGATAAACATAAGCAAATGCTTTCGGAGAAGCAAAATTCCAATACGAGTTTAGATGCAGGTAATCAAAACCAAGACAAAAACAACCGAACGGAGGGATTTCCAGGTTTTAAATTTAAATTAGTAAAATCGAACAGCTGTAGCAGCCGTTTAGAGCTCACTGGTACAGATGATAGCAAAAATTCTCGAAACAAATTCAAAAAACAAATATCAAAAGAAGACCCCCCATTACTACATGATAACGAAAATTCAGTTAAAAATAAAATCTGTCGTCTGGAAAGCTACAGTAAAGGTATTGTTAAAACTCCATTTGACAATAAAGACAGCGGAATCAAAAAGGACGTGGTGAAATCCAAAATTGAAGCTATAAAACAAAATGATGCTATTATTAAAAAGAAAGAAGCTGCTTTACAACCAATGGTAACTGTTACCGAAACTAAAAAAGAAGCAATGATCCCAGAACAACAGGACGAATGTACAGAGGAAGAAAACGCAGCAGCGCAAGCAGACAAACAAGCGGCGAATGCCCACACCTTCGAAAAGAAATTTTACTATGTGAACGATAACTTAGACCAAGGCAAAGTAACTACAGGAAAATTTGGAGAAATGGTTTTCGAAGAGTTTGAAGTTTTAGAGTCTTGCTACGATAGTTTAAATAGCAATAAGTCATTAAAATAATGAAATATGTCTACATTATTATCATAAGCTTTTGCTGACGTAAAATGTGATCTGTATTCAAATAACACTAATAAATTATTGCTAGTAAATATAGTACCTATTAATAGAAATATTTAGCTTATAATCATGTATCTAAATTAGTTTTAGGTGTATTCTTTTAACATAGATAGTTGTTAACGTTCGCGATCAAAGTGTACCGTATTATTGGTGATGGTCTCTTTTTCTGTAATAAATGTATTTTATGGATGCTGCGGGTTGTTTAGTTTCTTAGATCCTTACCATCAGATATTTCGTGCTCGACTTTTGTTGGCGTTTTAGTTCCATGTGTACATACACTTGTGAAGAAGGAGCGGCGCACGGGCCGCCAACGACGACACCACGACTCCTGGGAACAAAAATAGCACATTTTTAGAACGAAATATTTTTATAAATAAATGTGTATCTGACCATCAGTAGGACCCTTCCTTCCGAACACAACCGCCGCATATTATATAAGTGTCTAGTCAGTTCATGATCCGTAAGAAATCCGTAAAAACTCATAAAAAATAGGAATGAAACGGTAAAGAGAAACGGATGTTCTTCAATGTTTGTTAACATTACGCGTTTATATCCGAAATAATGATTGGCATTAAGGTAGGAGCAAATCTGTTTTATGGCCTATTAACGTCAATGACGACAAGCTGTGGCAATGTTTAGAATACCAATTGGCAAACCGCCGTGATGGATTTTCGAATGAAACAAAAATACAAAGTAATACACAATTAGATTCATATATTCATCATCCCCACTGCCCTTATACCTATTAATTTAGGGTAACGCAGCATGCCTTCTCCTAAACATCTCAATCAGTCATCACCTCGGTATTCACCTCCGTTTTAGTGATATCCTGTTCCACATAATCCATCCATCGTTTCTGCGGTCTTCCCCTACTGAGATTCAAATATTCATCAAGTAAAACATTGCAGTAGCTAGATAAGTAGCTTCAAGAACATTCATTAGTTAATTACTATTTGGTACCATTTAACTAATTAGGTACTCCAATGCTATTGAACGACATACAAATGTTCGTGTCAGTCCAGTATGAAAGAGAGCATTTAGAATGTTCATATGGTATGGACTAGACGAAATAATTAATCACAGAAACGACGTAGGAGACAGAGATATGAGAGTAGTAGACACTAACGCTGTTGTATATAGTCTGTGAATTATTAGACAGCTTCGAAGTGTTAGCAATTACTCATTACTAAGTACTTTCAGAATTCACATAAGTATTTTATTACAGATCCGAGAATGATGAAAGATAGATCCAATGAAAGAAAATAATGATGTTAAGAACAATAAGAAATTAACAATCAAAATTACGTAATTGCTAATTGCACTAGTGCCAAGGCACCACTAACTTTATGGTCCTGACTGGCAACGATACTGAATCACGTGTCAAGCGACTGTTTGCTTGCTGGACCGTGATAAGAGTATTACGTTTACGCTTTTGAATCACTACGCTAACTAAGAAATGTAACATTGTTTTAAACATTTTGGTTATAAACTGTTGGTGTTCCTTAATATTTGTTTCGTATCGGATTGTTGCCATCGGCATTAAGAGTTGTCCTATCGTGCCGTGCACAAGCATTTCGTCTGCCTTCCTTTATTCAATTATTGGGCACAGTTCCAAAAATTTCGTGACAAAAATACGTAAGTAAATAGTTTTTGACCCATAGCGAAAATGTCAAGACTGCACAATAGAAATAATTTAAGATCCGTCATCACATCCTTCGTGAAAATTAAAGATGTTTCTTAATCATTTTTCTTCCTTGTTTTATTTTAATTTTAGGCAAGTAATGTAAATACTACTAGAGACCTACCTACAAAGAAGCAATTTGTAGTATTTTTCTTCAATGTAATCTCTTTAAGAATTCCATTACTGTTGGACGTTCTGTATTCCTGCCAGACGCAAAATTATGTTGGAGTGAAAATAAACTTTTGCCGGGGCATTAAATTAGCCACATAACCGTCAAGCTAGCCTGTATCACGATTTAAATACTTTATTTTGGCACCTACGTTTCAAAATGTTTACATTAGTCTCATTTGATCACATTTTCAAACAGTAAATAGAGCTATAAATAAATTAATAGTAGTTAGGTTTTGTTGTTTATCCCGTCAGAAACTGCAGGAAAAATTTGCCAAAAAATACGTTACTGTCGCATGCATCGCTGGACAATTGTACACTGTGTAGTGTCTGGGTCATTTTAATACAAACTCTTGGCCGACTGGCTCTTCATAACACGTTTATTAACCATTTGAATGCAGACGTGCACTGTTAATATATTTTTCATCACATTTGCTCAAAAAATGCATTTACGAAGCATGTATACATTGTTCGAAAGTAAAAACAAATGCACTATAGACATTAAATGTGCGGTAAAATAGGTACTCTCACCTAAATACCTGTTTTACCGCATAATCCGTTGCGTATAGCGCCGTGCGTATCGTTTACGGTTTTTTTTATTAATTTCCACAAAACAATATATAAGAATTCCACCAAGGAGTTTCACACTACGAGAATAAATAGGCTGAATGATCGAACCTCCTTGGAAGCGCTTTTGCGTACGTTTGTCTCACTTTAATACTAAAGAGAAAATGAGACGAAACGTAGTTCAAATTTTCACCACGCCCACGTGGAAACGTCAAAGATGCGACTTTCCGACTGATATTTATAAACAAAATAATAATTTGAGTTCAAGCGAGGAATCCGATATTAATATGGAATCTACTCCACCTCTGATATCTTGAATGTAGCGCAAATGGCAGAAAATGGTCTCTTGGCCGCCAAAATCGCGAGAGCGCTATTGAATGATTTACAATAATTTTAGGGAGTTAGGGCGACTTGCAGCAAAATTATATAAATCTCGGTTTAGTTAAATTTCGATTTTACCCTAAACTCGACTTAACTTAAATCTTATTAAGCATGTCTTGCAAAGTCACATTTCACATTCGATTGAACTAAACTGAGATTAAGTCTAATAATTCATTCGTCCGTCATTCTTTGCGTTCCGTATTCAAATAAAAAGTGATGGCAAATCAGTTCTGCGTACATATAGAGATTTTTTTATTAATTTGTCAATATAAGTCAGTGTTGGTTGTAGTTGTGTTCTCGTGTTATTTTCTAGTTTTCTTTAGCATCAGTCATACATAACATAAATTACAATGATGACATCTAGGCCACCTAATTTTGCCACAGCAGAAATAATGCATTTATGGCATGTAGAAAAATTCCCGATAATAGTTTTTTTTTTTATAAAAACAAATGTTATACAATATTATTATTTATTTAATTTTAATGATTACTTTTTTAATTGTAATTATTACTTGTTTAATTTAAATTATTATTTTCTAATATCGCGATTTTTTGGGTACAACCAAGAGGCATGAGAAAACTTGACCACTGAGTACAACTCGCAAATAAAGTTTTCCACCAGGACCGCAGAAAAATTCTTCATCTCGTAATGTAGTAAATAAATCGCTTCCAATGTACACTCTACGAGAGAAAACCAGAGTCTCTAGATATTGTGCGATATCATCGTCATCAACCGACAACAAATCGTGATGATCAAACGAAAAGAAATCCATATTTGTAAATAAACAGAGAAATTTAAAATATAACTGTAATGACGTCTGTATGCAAAATCGATATTTAACAACTCAAAACCGACCCAGATGGCCGGTTTAACTTTGACGTTTATTAAAATCCAGATTTAAGCTAAATCGATGACATGCAAACCGTTAAATTAAGTTTAAGCCTAAGTCGAGTTTAAATCGAGATTTAAGTAAAAGCTGCAAGTCGCTCTCAGTGCCTCGGCCCGGCTAAAGTGCCGCAAGCATTGCATTGTCACTGCCACTTGTTATTTTGTTTGATTGTTGAGGTTAGTTCGCTGTTAAACACCACATTTCCAAAACATTACATTCTTTTGTGCCTAAAAGGACCCTGGCGCTCGCTCGGCTCGGGCGTTGTGTGGTCACAGTTCTAACCTAACCTACCTTTCAGCCATTTTCATTTTTCGAAAATTCAGTATTGTAGTGACTTTTGATATAATTATCTAAAACAAATACGATCTTTCAACCTAACCTCAACAATCAAACAAAATAACAAGTGACAGTGACAATGCAATGCTTACGGCACTTTAGTAGGGCCCAGGCAGCGCCGTTATTATTATGCCACAAACTCTATACACTTCCATAATTTTATATCATGGAAGACTCGAAGAATACTCAATCATTCTCTGTAAATGTTTTGATGGCTTATTTAAATTCATAACGTGTGAAGTATAAGCCGTACTCAATGTGGTCAATATAATTATTCAATGTTAAAAAGCACTGACCTAACTATCTGTATAATTTCTTAATTGCTATTAAAAAATAGTCTAATTAAAAAGTTTGTTTCATTAACTATTGTAGGTATACTATAAATGTATTGAAAAACGTTGACATGTGCGGAAATTGGTTTTTACAAACGAGTAGATGTTGCCATAGTCATTTTGTAAATACCGTACCGCACTAATATCATAAATAACTATTACTGGGCATTCTGAAGATCTAACATAGCTTCTCAGATCAGGCACAGCTGATGTTTAATTGTTTTGCGTAATATCTACGTCAAGTGACAATCTATTATGTAAATAATTATAAGTCCGACGGCCTGCCACTTTGCGCGGACGCTGCCGTCTCAACGTGACACTGGCAGAATAGTCGACACCGGCTCAATTGCCAAGAGAGGAAAAAAAAAAGTGTTCTAAGAAATGATAAACCAATTGAACCTCGATCGCGATCATAAAATCATTATGATCAGCTAGCAATAAAAGTATCTCATACAAAAAGAGGGTAGGTAATCTTATTTTACATTTCGTCTGTACCTAGAGCTACTATTAATTTACTAGATTATAATGAATCTGCCAGATAGGTACTAATTTTATTCATAGACAAATCTTAGCTGTTACAGTGCACAATAACTATGGTCTGTAACTCTGTAGTGAAATGCAGGTCCATAGATAAGCTTAATAGATGCGTTGGCCTTTTTATCGAATGAACCAGTACACACTACACAACCGGCAGGTTTAAGGTCATCGACCCGTGAATTGATTGTGAGTACTTACAGCATAACCTTGGTCACATCCAGTTGTATAGTTCATGTTTTTTAGTACACAGTTATCATCGGTTTATGGTGAATTGTGTACTTTTTAACTAGAGTTTGCTTTTCAATTTATGATGAGGGTTTTAACCTCACGCTCTTTTATTTTCCATGGAGTCAATTTGAAAGATGAGTCGTAGCAAAAACAACAATGATGACAATGGATTCAAAATATGTGACGTCTGCGTAGTTGATGACAATTTAAAAGCAAATAATGTTTACTTCCTTGTAGAGACTTTCAACCTTTTTATCTCGAGTGCTGTTTTGTTCTTATCAAGCTACAAATATAGGACAAAGGGAACACTCAATAGATATGCACACTTGGCAACAAACCGAAGCCAGCGTAGTGATGTCATTAATTAAACCAAACAGATCAAACGACAAATTAGTTATAATGAACGTAACAAGTAAACTTTAGTAATTCTCTAGATCGTTTACAATTTTCCCGGATGTATACATCCGGAAAAATTGGAAACGATCAATCCATAGTAACTTTATTACGGTATTGAATACCTACCTATTCATATTAATTTAATCGAATGTGTATCCAAACCAAATCATTAAGATTAATGAAACCAACTAACTAGTAAACCTCTATTCAAGCGACCGCTTTACAATTATACCTTTGCGTTCCACGGTGGTTCTGCTTGAAAAGGTCATTACGACAACAATGTGTCAATTTCCGTGCGCTCAAAACTATTACCATATTTTGCGGCAGCGTACATTAGTAGTAACGTGATTGTGTAACTTGCATTTGTTCATAGTAAATAAGTGTCCTGGTTAACACAATTTAAGATACTGCACCACGCGGGATCTGACCATCCCATCTGTCACACATTAATTTACTCCTCCTTATCGCTCATATCTTCTATTGTACGTACTTACATAGCAATTTCCATTCTAGTGCATCTAATACTCATTGTTTTTGCTGCTGAAAACGAAAACGCAAATGTAGAGAACATTTGCGTTTTCATTCAATTGGTATATGTACTTACTTCTGTCTCGATCTTCCTCTTTGCTTATATTTGTTATGTTATGATGGTTATAAAGTAATCGTGCAAAACATAGGTACCTACCTACTACCTAGCTACCTACATGGTAACATGTAGTTAGAGCTAAATGAAGCCACAGCATCATCACATTAGAAAATTCATCCGTAACGGTGATTGAACAAGGAAAATGACTCAGTTAATGATAAACAGCTACGCAAATAAACCGAGGTTTGCCGAACGCTATTATTAAAATACATTTTAGATTAGATATCTATAAATAGTATTCCAATTAAACACACATTGTCTTTGATTAACACTGGTTAATACATTTGATGATTACCGTCGCTCACATAATCTAGGAATCGGATCTAATGCTTATGAGTAATGGTTTTAATCGGAAAATACTGAGGAACTTTAATTCGTCATGACGCGATTTCATGACGAATAGCATACGTCATACTCATGGTGTGGTCTGAATAGAATGCCTGAGAAACACACCACATGATAAGTATCAGATATCTGAGAGAAGAGTTTGAAGACTTTTCAGTTTTGAGTGTTAATCCGAATTTTGCTTGCTAGAGTGAATTTGATAAGCACTAGAACATGTAGGTCAATTACCAAACGGCCGAATAGGGTCGTTTACCTAATAGTCAAGTCACGCGATGTATCCACTTGTGGACCACTAAAACTGAAGATCTATGAATTACTAACAAAACGTTTATGATGTGGTTCCTCATGGTGTTATCGGATTTTTATTTTATTTTTACTTCAACCAAAGGCGGGCCCACAATGGAACTTCCAATAATCGATATGACTCGGCGTATTACTCAACATGATTTTTTATAAGGAACACCCACGTGGGTCATTTGATTTCCTTGGTGCAATGCTGTATGATTTCTTCTTGCCTCTTAATACCAAACGCTGTCTAGGGATAATCAGAAATTTTCAAATGAGACACAACACAATCTTCTTCCTGAATATTTTTTGGGATCGGCTCAATATATTTTTTTCTTCCTCCTCTACCAGCTTTCATCTTATAATTTACACCCTCTTCATTAATATCGTCCCTCACAATCATTCAATCGTATCTATGGTCTCCCTCTCAATTCATCTATTCTCCATTTCATACGTTTCATCCCTTCTCATAATGTTTTTCATATTCACTACTTTCTAACGAATGACCACAATATTGGACTATAACTACTATAATCGACACCTTGATGTTAATCTTTATTTAGGCCGGCTGAGTTCGTAATTATTTACCAACGTGAATAATACATTTGCAAGATACTAACTGGTAAAGCCAAGAAAATTTGAACCGGAACTGGAGAGAGTAAGTAACTTTGTAACGTGGTGTTTAAACTTTACTTGACATGTTTAAGTTTTGCCTGACTTTAAGATCTCATCTTCATATAATTTTGCATGTGTACTGTGTTCTTAAATAGGTATATTTTTTCGTGTGGGTCTAACTTAAAGGATTTCTAGAGGGTCACGACAATGACATCTTCCTTTCTGCTAAGAGTTGTGATTCTAGTAGATACGCATACTATTTTATGCTTTTAAAAAATTCGGATAGAGATAATTATATGTAAACTTTGTGAGATAATTTTGTGACATAGGTATTACTTTGTCAGGATTACAAAATGTAGATTATGATGGATAAAATATCACCATGTTATCTAAGGTAACTTACATTGAAAACATAACTGATAAGATCACATCGATCATTATGTCGATGCATTATGATACGGTACTGGCATCGTTTAAGAACATTACCGAAATTCATGTTCCTGGATCTCGTAACTATTCCTTGATAAAAACCGGCATTCTGAGGATACAAAATATGATGATACAGCGCCCCGCGGTTTCACCTGCATAAGTCTTGATCCCGTGGGAATATCGGGATAAAAGTACCTATCCTATGTGTTAATCCAGCTATCTAATTACGTAACATAGTCTCGTAAACGATTACGACTAATCTGTTTCATTTTGACAGTTCAACAACATTCATTGCGTTATTTACGTTGTTGAGCAGTTTTTTTTTTCGAACTTATGAAGCAATGAATTAACAATATGTATCAAAACGATTCAGATTCTGATTGATCGTGTATGCAATTAGGGTACAGGTTATAAACTATCTGTGTGCCAAATTTCTTCCAAATCCGTTCAATAGTTTTTGCGTGAAAGAGTAACAAACATCCATCCATCCATCCTCACAAACTTTCCCGTTTATAATATTATAAGTAGTAGGATTTATAATATTTGTAGGATTATTGAAGTAGTTCACTCTAAAGAAATTTTTTGTAAGCATGATTCTGTCTTTTATCAACTGGACAGATAATGGGACTTTTAACTGTGACTGTAAGAAGATTTATGACCCCAGCCAATTGAGATGGAAATCATAACCTCTACATTTGTTGGTCATCTAAATTGATCAATGATCATTGAAGACTTTTTTTGTCTACGTGACTAGATAATGATCAATCGGTCGATTCTGTAAAAATAACAACGTGAAACTTGCGTGAAGTGAGCTGTCACTGCCACAAATCGACCGGCAGAATGCTAGGGATTAGCACTATTCAGAGACAGCTCACTTCACGCTCACTTCACCTAAGTTTCACGGTGATATTTTTACAGAATCGATCGGCTGATGTCGCCAACAAAATATATACGTAATGTTAACAAAAATAATGAGCTCTTCATCTTATACCTACCTCCGATTTATTTTAAGCAAAAACGACGTGGGAGATTTTGTAGAAAACAATACAATAACGCTCATTACATTCTGAAAAAGTTTAGCACTTTAATCTTCGCTCTCATGTAATTAATGGCATTTAATAACGCTTATCGGGGCCTAATTCTACATTGTACCAGTGTTTTACAAGCAATCATTGAATGAGAAATATTTGTTGTCTTATATATGGGCTTGAGTACACAAACAAAACAATGCCGGAATAGTGATAATACTGGCCGCATTTACATTTTTTATGGGGGAAGATATTTATAGATCCTATAGTTATTTTGTAGATCACGAATTACTTACTCGAATTATTACATTACTTAGGTAGGTAGGCACCTACCTACTTTCACCAATAAATTATGCTATCCATCTAAATCGATGACCTTATTAATTATTTACCTTCATTAATTAAGTATTAGTAGGACCGAAAGTTAAAATCTATTGATGACCTTGTCACCTTGATAATAATTTTTATTTAACCTTATTATATAAAAAATAAATTATCAATACTTTGGTAAATATATAATAATAAATATCTTAGGTTTGATAACAGCACCTATTTACTATTTTCTGATAACGTTAAAATATTTATGATCTCATAGTTAAATAGACTGACATTTGGAGCCAGTTTTATAAATCTAACCGGTATACGGAAATTATGTAAATAATGTTACTAAAAAACAGGTAAAATATCAAAAAATTTAGCTTACTGATTAGAACTTTTTATTAACAAGCAGAGCAGGTAATTTTGGTATCGTCAAATCTAAAAAACGTCAAAAGGTTTACCATTCCTGGTGTTAATTTCAATAAAAAAAACTGATCCACAAATTAAAAAATAAAAACAATAATTTTGACGTTTGACAGCTGCTAACTACAAATATAGAATAGATATGCACGTGCATACGAAAATCGGTCTGAATCGGCAATCATATATGAAACACTACATAGAAAATATGGTAAATAAAAGAAAAACATTAGACACTTACCCTGCTATTCGACAAATCCCTAAATATGGGTGATAAACACAAACCACGATTTATTTCTAATTTTGCTAACAGTCGGCATCTAGAAACACACACCGTCGACGCCATCTTTACACTACGTATGTACAATACTGTAGGTATGTATAGTCTATAGTAACACCGGTCACCGGTCCGGTCACACTGGCGCCGCGGAGCGAGAAAGTAGAAAGACGAGCTGATCTGCTGTATTGTCAAACCAAAATACTTCAATTTTGTTATTCTTCAGCTTAGCGATTGAAAAGAAAATTCTTTCCAAACATACTGTAGTAGCTTCACAGTGCTTTGGCTTTTCTTTGCCCAATTACTAGATATAAACCTTACCGAATAGAAATTTACCGATTCCTATATTTTTACCACCATGTAATCATGTTTATTAAAGTTATTTACAATAAATTGTGATTGATTTATTGCTTTAATGTACTTCGTGGAGTAAAAATAATGTTTCTTGTTGAAATGCCCGCGCTAATTTTGTTATAGTGGCAGTCTTGCGAAACCAACATTAAAAATTTCGTTCAGAAATGTGAAAGGAAAATAAAACGAAAGATAATAATTTTATTTGTAGTTTTAATAATCAACGCCTTAATCACCATCCATCTTGCTGTACGTCCCGCCAGGGCCGCGGTGCTGGACGTAGCATACACACGATCAAGCGCGCATCCAGCGTGCTGTCCGCTCAAGGCCGCGGTTAATGTTGCCAGACCAAGGTTTTATTTTGCGATTAAACCCTAAAATTCTGTAAGTCCCTGTCAATATAAAGTAGCCCTAAGCCATGCTTAATATAAAAAAGAGAGAAATCCTTAAAAGTGGAAACACTTGCTGAATCTGCTGTACGGCAAGTCTATACACGATCCGGCACGCAAGATGCACGATCTGACGTACTTCAGCGTTATTCACTATCCATCTGTACGACGCTCGCGTTGGGGGGGTCGCTTGCTGGATGCAAACTTACGTCGTGCAAGTCCAGCAAGCAATAAATAATAATAATTTCACTGTCGTTTTGCGTCGTGCATCGTACGTGGCCTTGGCGGGACCTACAGCAAGATAAATGGTGGTTAAAGCGTTTTTAATAAATATGGAAATAATTGGTAAAGCATCACTCTTGTAATGTAATGAAAGGACATGTCCAAAATTGTTTTTTTATTATTCAATCCTAATATATTTAGATAGACATCCCAAAAACTAGTTATTCTAACTATATCATACATTTTTAAAGACTTCCAATTTTGAGAAAAATCGTTAAATTATTTAACTTGTTCTACATAATATTTACATAACACAGAACATCACAAAATACTGCTCAGGTTTCTGAATTACGTCCATCACGCACTGGCACGGTTTGTCTCTTTTTGCTTGACAATTAGTGGAAGCAAAATCGAAGACGAAAACATTCGCCCAGACAGTAAACACTACATAATTTACTACACAAAAATAGGCTCATTAGGCCTAATTGTTTATAGTTATTCATACTATTAAACCTACAGGTTTGTGTCATAAACTTGTATTGTTAACCAAGTTTCTTTAATAAAAGCAGTGTACTTATTACTTGAAACTTCACTTTTGTTTACCATTAGACATCACTGTACATTATTATACATATTACATACCTCTGTAATTGTTAAACGGTATTAGTGCTAATTTATGAAACTAATGTTAAAAACTGGAGTTACAGTCACTTTAAAATAGTAGGTAGTACCCACCACCGACTAATTTGCAAAATTAATTTTGTTGTTTTTCCCTTTTGTTTATTTGGCTGCGACTACTAGTTATCTTCGCTGTATGTGATCACTGTGTGTGTATTGTATTGCAGGATACGTACCAACCGAACGAAAGCAAAACTACTTGGCATATCGAGTATGCCGTTGCTACTCTTCAATAAGTTTAAAAAAAAATTGCCACCAATGACTGCAATGACAGCATACGTCAACATGACATGACAACTTTTGTTCGCCGCGATTGTTTCTGATTTTTCTCTGCGTTTTGAAAATAAATACGTTTCCCAATGGCTGTTCCTGATTATAAACTAAGTGCTGTATTGTGCGGCCACTCGCTGGATGTGCGATGTGTGGCCACGACCAAAGAATTTTGTATATTATCCGCTTCACGCGACAGGACTGCAAAACTGTGGCATCCGGAAGGGTTGGTATTTGTATCCCGTTACGCAGGCTGTTTTTAATCTTCTGAAAGTTAACAAAACTTTTCTATTGCAGTGTGAAGGACTTTGTGAACGTGGTGACATATAAAGGGCATAGGAATTTCGTGTCATGCGTTTGCTGGCTGCCTCCCTGTGAAGCGTTTCCCGATGGGCTAGTGGTGTCAGGCAGCAATGACAATACAATATTGGGGTATAACCTGCAGGACGGCGTGATCCAGGTGACGTTGGAAGGCCACGAGAACGCCGTGTGTAGTGTCACGCCTGGACGAGATTCTGGCATTTTGTTGAGGTTAGTAATATCCTTTGTTTTCATGTTGCAACTTTTACACCCCTAAAAAAACTCTATATTAGATAAAGCGTGAATGATGCAATGTTTCGCATAAAACTGGGTAGTTTTTCAAGAGGTTTTTTGATACCCAACATTATTAATATAGTAAGATCATGCTCTACTTGGCTACTATCTAAGCTAGTAGACACTACAAAAACCATCTACTAAAAGTTATTTGTAAGATCTTATAAACACTCCCCCCCATTCAATACTCAACTACTACAATAGTATTTAGAATATTTTAAACTAAAAATCATTATTTTTAATTAACTAGGTACTGATAACAAACAAACCATGTCATTTTATTCTTTTGCAGTAAATAGTTTTCAATATTTAACTCATTTATAAAATGTTGCTTAGTAATGATTTAAAGATACAGATGAATATTCATTAAATTATACTTGGAGTGATTGACAACTGAACACAACTCTGTTACTGGGTCAACACTGGTCCCTTTTTTTTCATTTTGTTTTTTGGGTGGGAAGTTATCAAATAACTTCTCTTGCTCTGGGCGGAGCAAGAGGGTGTGTCTTACTAACTGGGGAATACCCTCTACATAAAATCTTGATAAGTAAAATAACTACGTAACAAACTAGGCCGTTACACATGATGTTCAAAATATATTAAGTATACTAAAACCTAGCCTGATTAAAGTTATACATAAATTAAAATTGAAAACATGTAAATCTTTTCTACCAGTTTTTACAATTTAGGGATATAAACTAACAAAAATTAAAATTCCCGAAATGCATAACCTCATTCTTTTTTTGAAGTCTATGAATAAAATAAAATACAACTCCATCACTATAAAATTGACTCATAAAATTACACCTACTTATTAAAACTCATCCTCCACAGTTCTAGTTGGGACAGCACAGCCAAGGTATGGAACGTGAATGCAGCCCGCGTACCTCCACTGACTCTCAAAGGCCACCAGGCTGCAGTGTGGGCAGCAGTAGAGCTGTTCAGCGGTACCTACGCCACAGCCTCTGCTGACAAAACTATTAAGTTATGGATGAAAGATGGCACTATTATTACTACTTTGACTGGTAAGGATAACATTAAGAATATGCATTGTTTAAAATTAACAGCAAACTAGTTGCAATTTATAGCAAACTATTCAGGTTATTTGGCAAACAGTTGAACATATGAAAAGTAATTTGTTGCTACTCAAACTTCAAACGTCGATAATTTCATTTAAAAATAACATGGCAACATTTTGTTATTTTTTTTCGTATTTTCAACGTTGTGGCTAACACCATGTATTTATTAATGTAATTTAAATTAAGTTAGCTAAGTAGTAGTAGGCTTGATTTGCAATCACATCAGTTGTTGACGCCTGCTTCTGAGCATAGGCTTGTTCATAGACCGAATTGTATGTCATAAATGGTTGGATGGAAAAATGGTGTAATGAACATGATCAGCAAATATTGGTGTTTGCAATGTTAAGCAGCACAAATCTGACAAGATCCATTGGTAGGGTTTCTTTCTTTGCGTCATGTTTACTGCAAATAAACGTATTTTCTTTCTTATAAAACATATTTTCTTTCTTATAAAACGTATTTTCTTTCTTATTAAATGTATTTTCTTTCTTATATAACGTATTTTCTTTCTTATAAAACTAGCAAGAAAAGAAGAATGTATTTTATATATTTAATTGGTGGTATGTTTGATGAATTGATTTATATGTTACTAGCGTTTGCCCGCGACGATGTCGGAAAATATGCCACGTGATCGTACTACCTGGATTAAAAGTACCCTATGTGTTAATCCAGGTAAACAATGTATGTATTAATTCCGTAATACATTGTTTCCCATGGTTTACGCGGCGCACGCCAGTAAAGCTCCCAGTCGCCATGATGTTTTCCGACATCTACAATCATCGTCATAATTCAGCCAATTCACACATAACCTTAATTAATTATACACCTAAACCTTCCACATGAATCACTCCGTCCATTGGTGAAAACCGTATGAAAATCCGTGCAGTAGTTTTTGAGGTTATCGCGTTCAGACAGATAGACGCGGCTTTGTTTTATAATTTTAGTAATGTTTATTCTATATTTCAGGCCACACAGATTGTGTAAGAGCTCTAGCTGTTGCAAATCCTGAAACCTTCCTTAGTTGTTCCAATGATGCGTCCATCAAGCTCTGGACGAACAAGGGACAGTGCCTTAACACATTCTATGGACATTCTAACTATATCTACAGGTAAGTTAATTGTCTCCTATTACATGGAACTCAAACATAACTGGCGAAATGTGGGTCTACTATAGGTAGCTCTACCTAACCCTTTGGAGAATACATGCGTTATGATAAGTACGTTATTATAAAATACACAGTTAATTTAATTAACAGTTTTATTTGCAGTTAATTTTTGTGTAGAATTAAGCATATTCTATCTCTACATTATTAGCATTGAAATTTAAAAAGCAGTGGTTTGCCTCAATTTTAGGTAATTTCTGAAAATCATGTTCAACTCCTGATCTTCTTATAGATAACATTGCATAAATTGTAGTTTTGGGACTTCCCTAAAGTTTACACTGCTAAAAGTATAGTAAGCGTTAAACTTTATGGCGGCTCTGAAGCACGCTACTCGTTGCGCAGTACCGCACCCCTCACCCCCGCTGACACGTGAATTAGTTACTGCGCAGCGACTCGCTTCATGTTCCGAGCCGACATAAAGTTCGCATCGGGATGTAATTAGGTTTTATTTTTTGTTGAAAGTAATCAACAAATTCTTATCTATCATTTTTAACTATTATTTATTCAACATATATTATAAACTAGAACCAAGTTAAAAATCTTTCTCTGTCTCTGTATTTGTAATGAAGTTTTTTTTTTTTTTAAATGACCACAGTTTTTGACATCTTTATGTCTTCAGTATCAGCATGAACCCAGGCGTACAAGAAGGCTTCGCAACATGCGGTGAAGACGGCAGCGTGCGCCTGTGGGCCGGCGGCGACTGTGTGCGCGACATACGACTGCCTGTGCAGTCCGTGTGGAGCATCACGTGTCTCGACAACGGAGACATTGTTGCTGGTATGCTAGAGGCCTCAATAACTGAACTTCTTCAAATCTTTTCCATTTTTAGGGTTCCATTCGTGGGTCTGGCTGTCTGTCCGTATGTCACAGCCAATTTGCTCCGAATCTACTGGAACAATTTAGTTGAAATTTGGTATATATGAATTTCAGTGAACCAAACATGGATGTGTAACGTTTTTTTATATGAATTTTGAATATATGAAATAACATGGCAAATCTCTTAATAAATTCCAACTGCAAATGTAAGTTTGTATGCACAAGCGTACAAACTTACATTTGCAGTTGGAATTTATAGAACGTGTTTTTTAAGTAAAATATTTAAAAAAATCTTGGGATAAATTCATCCCAACTACGGAAACCCTTCATTGTGCGTGGTCCGACAAGCACCGGTTTTTGCATATGCTCAATATTCATATATTAAGTGTGCCCAGCTTGGGCGGCGCATCGCCGTGTCCTCACGGAGGCGATCGGCGGCGGCGATCTCTCGCGTCCGGCCCTGGTTCAGGCCATGGTCCGGAGCGAGAGTGCATGGGAGGCCGTCACCTCCTTCTGCGAAGCAGTAATGCTCGCGAAGGAGGAGGCGGAGCGCGTGAGGGAGAGGCAAGAGTCGCGCCCTCGCGCCCCTAGTCGCCGCAGGAGACTTCCGGCCACCGTAGGCGCGGGCTTGCGGACGGTGAGCAATGGGTAGCTCGCCGTCCGATAGGGACCAGGCCCGGGTCGACGGCGCGTTGTGTTCCACGCGCGCCTCAAAGAGATGTCAGCACCAACTGACGGGGTCCGGAAGGGCCAATGCCTGCCGGGGTTGCGGGTTTGTCCGAAAGGGATATCGCGACCCCGGCACACAGGCAACGGAAGGAACACGGTTGGGTTTTAGTCAGTAAGAGTCTGACACGCCCTCCCGCTCCGCCCAGAGCGGGAGAAGTTATTTTATAATTTCCCACCCTAAAAAAAAAAAAAAAAAAAGTGTGCATTCTTGATACGTATACGATAGAATTGACTATGACAAGATGCTGCTGCTTATTCTCTTGAAATATTCTATTTTTATGTCTATGGGCAAAGCGTGAGTGTTATATTACTTTTTCATAAAACTTTGGTAATTTTTCGTGTTTTTAATTTTGATCTTTTATCATTTTGATCAGGTTCCAGTGACGGAATCGTCCGTGTTTTCACAAAAGACCCGGCAAGATACGCAGACGAAGCCACACTGAAACAATTTGAGGAAGATGTCGCGAAGATGCAAGCCGCTTCTCAGCAAGAAATTGGTGGATTCAAACTTTCTGAGTAAGATGGTTTCTGATTTTGATAACATTAATTTTAATTTTGATTACGATCAACAATGATCAGAGAAGAGTGCAGTAGAAGAGAGAAATTGTGAATGGTTTAATACTTGATAGAGGAAAGTAGATAGAAGTAGGTTCATACCAGTCGAAAATGACATCGCGATAATGGCTTTGTTTTAATTTTCTGAGTGATTAGTTAGTGCAGAAGGTTTTAGCTATTACAAGAGTATAATAAATCCTGTCAGGTCAATATTATCGGTTCTAGCTTATGCCGAAAAAAATCCTAGATTTTATTTTTACATTACTATAATTGCTATATCAATTAAATTATTAATTTTCTAGGCTTATCACAATCCATGGCTGAACTCAGAACTTACTAGTTTAGAAAATAATCTGTATTAACATAAAAATATACATAACTATAGTAATTAAATATAAAGTAACAGTTTCACTCATATTAATAACAACACTTTTACAGGCTAGGAACACCTTTTTAAGTATCCTAACTAATATTATAAGTGCGAAAATGCGTTTATTTGCTACGCTATCACGCTAAAACGACTGAACGGATTTCAATGAATTTTTAGCCCATGGGTAGACCATGACCTGAGTTAGGACATGGCATACTTTTTATCCCGATATTCCCAAGGGATCGAGACTTATGCGGGTGAGACTGCGTGGCGCAGCTGGTATAATAATAATGGACACAAACTTATTACGAAACCTATACTCCATAGGTTTAGGTAATTAAATAAAGGTAAACACAAAAAACCACGTGACGAGACAGCTGTCCGGTAACCGACTAAACGTAATACCTGTCACTTCAGTTGTCGTGCTACGTCACAGTTGTACTCTTCAATTTAGCAACGGTATAATTCGTTGACGTTTAGAGTTTGGGCTCTTTACAATAGACAGATTGCAAAATATTATATTATTATTATAAATCTTACAAAAAAATTGTGCTAAAGCAGTAACATCTACGAAGAGTAGTTTAAGAATAAATGATAAAGTTTAACATACATAAATAAAAGAAGAAACTATTGTAAAATTCTAAAATAAATTTAGTTTGGTTTATCGTATTTGAATCTGGAAAGTGTCAACTATAAAAACCCTTTTTATGATTTGTTTACCTTTATTTAACTACCTAAACCTATGGATTATAACTGTTTCCGTCCTTTTCGCAGATTACCCGGCCCCGAAGTACTTCTAGAGCCAGGCAAAGCCGACGGTGTGACGAAGCTGGTCCGTCGCGGTACCAACGTGAAGTGTTACTCCTGGAGTGCTGCAGAGAACACGTGGAACGAGATTGGAGACGTCATGGGATCCCCGCCCTCCAGTGAGGGCAAGACTATGTATCAGGGGAAGGTGTGCATGATGTGCATTCTACTACACTGCTTCCAGAATCTTTTTATCGTCAGATTTTTTTTAAATAACCGACGAAAAAAAAAAAGGATGATTCTCCCTTTTCTCTGGGGGATGAGTGAACTTTACACCCTGTTCCACATACCTTTACACGTGCAAACACTGTGCCAAAAGCTACTGGTCCAAAAATGCTAGAAGAATTTCTCACTAAACTTACATAAGGCTAAAAATACGCCTTCCAAGCGGACCATACCTCTCCTTTCTTTCAAATGAATCCCAATTTGATAGTATCAAAGTATCAAAACTTTAGTACTTAACACAATTTTTCATTATTTTCAGGAATACGACTTCGTGTTCAGCGTAGACATCAAAGATGGAGCACCGCCTATAAAACTTCCTTTTGACAAGACTGAAGACCCTTGGGTAGCCGCCCAAGCTTTTATACACAAGTAAGATATTTAATGACTACCTCGTTGGTCTAGTGGTTGCAAGCGCTACTGCTGAGCATGAGGTCCTGGGTTCGATTCTCAGGTTGGGCAAAGTGCTATTGGGTTTTTCTATATGGAATTTCTCAGTAGCAGCCCGGAGTCTGGAATTGTGCCCGATTGATGGCAATAGGCTCGCCCCCTATTACAAGGGATTTAAAACATAACTGTCGAATGTGGGTGTACTGCAAGTACACCTCTGCCCAACCCTTCGGGGAGACAAGTCGTGATGTTTGTGATATTTAATCCTAACTAATATTAATGTGAAAGTGAGATTGTTTGTTTTTTACGCTTTCACGGTAAAACTGCTGAACGGATTTGGATGAAATTTAGCACATGGGTAGACCATGACCTGGAGGAGGACATATAGGATACCTTTTATCCCGATATTCCCACGGCATCGAGACTTATGAACCCACGGGGTAGTAACTTTCATAAATTCGGTCTGCAAATTAGAAAAAATTGTCAGGACCCCCATAAACATCAAGAGGCAATTCTATCTATCTATCCCGTATATATAAACAGCCTATAATCTTCCCACTGCTGGGACACAGGCGTCCTCTCTGTGAGAGGGAGTGGGCCATAATCCATCACACGGGCCCAGTGCGTGTTGGTAGATGTCACATGTCTTCAAATTTTTGGTTCAAGTTCAACATACCTGTTTCCTCAATCTGCCAAAAATACCTCTAATTTGCAACTATACTTTGAACGTTTTTAATCACGGGAATTCGCCTTCTGATGACAGGGAGAAAAAATTAGGAAGGCGTTGATTTGTGAATGTTAACCAGTTTTTATCATTCCTATCTATTTTTTAGAGCGACTTTCTTCTGATCACTCAACTCTAAGGCTTTACAGAACCTTACTCAAAACTAGTTTAAAGCTATTTGATTAGTTGAAATTAGTTTTTTCACAAACACGCTTGGAAATTCGAGCATTATTCTGACAACCTTCTTCGAGATAAATCTAAAATGCTGTAGAACGTTAGAATCCATATCTGTTGTGTTTAGCAGCCGAATAAATTACTATGGAAACTTATATCTGTCGTGTAATTTAAAAATGGAACGAACTTTTTACTTCAACACATGGCAACCAAAGAGGCAACTTATCAAAGATTTTATTAAAATTTCGATTTGGTTTGCAAATAGAACTGGTTAAAGTGAAAAAAACATATTGGTGCGTGAAAAATTATCGTTGTTCCTGGTCGTCATTGATTCTGGAATTTATAATTAATTTGCTTAGTTTGAATTTCGCGCATTATTTGATAAAAGTACACAAGCCTTGGATGCAACCAGGCATTGATGGACTCACGTATGTGTGCCTCAATGCCCCTTTTGCAGGCCATAGCAGTAATGCTCGAGTCTTGAGTGAGTTTCTGTAACATGAGCCAACTCCTCTGGGATATCAACTGTATTATGTGGTTTGCTTGATTTTTTACCGACTAGTAATACAACATGTTGTTTTTATTTCAGGAACAATCTACCTCAAGTATATTTGGAGCAAGTCGCAAACTTTATTATTACTAACGCTAAATTGGATTCACAGCCAGTATCAAGCAATGGGTGAGTAGTTTTAATTTTACTTCAGTAATTTTTTAATAAATATTTTTCAAAGAAAGTCGCTTTGGCTTGATAAACTAATTGACGCTGGTTTCTGTAAGCTTATTTAATATATCTGCTGCATCTAAACTCATGTTATTTGCTCCTCCTACTGAATAACCAAGAAAAGACGAATCATATTGGGTCCCCACCTATGAAATTGGCTTTTTTTTCTCACAAATAGAGAACCTTGTCACTTCTATGGATGAAAATATTCATCAATTGTTTGGTATTATATCGAATAATGACCATCATAGACAACTACCAATAGTAAAAAAAACCTTATTACTTATAGTTTATAAAGATAAAAAATACCTTAAAAATGACTCCTCATTTTGTTAGCAGAAATTACCACTATTTGTTTTAACTTAACCAAAACGTATTTTTGTCGCTTAATCTAGTGGCATATTATGTATGTTATCTTAGTTTTTAAACATTAGTGCATAAAAGTTTTAAAACATTAGTGTTCTGAATGGTTGTTATATAAATTAAGAAAATGTTAGTATGAAAAAAGCAACTTCTTTAAAATTATCATACAAAACGCTGATTTCATAGGTCCCCGACCTAATATTAATTGAGCAAAAGAAAGTTGTAGTTTGATTTTCGGAAAATGTGTAACGTATTTCTTTTTTTCATCACAGCCCGCTATTGACGTAAGTCATACATAACACTCACTCATTCACCTCATCACACACTCACCTCATCACACACTCACCTTATCACACACTCACCTCATCACTCACTCACCTCATTACTCACTCACCTCATCACTCACTCATGTCACTCTTTGATATTTCACTTTGTAATTATAACTCACTAGGTACTTACCGAGTTATTTGATTATTACTTTTACTTTATTTCCAATTCTAACTTATCATCATCTGGCCTAACCTTTTTCCAACTATGTTAGGGTTGGCTTCCAATCTAACCTGACACAGCTGAATACCAGTATTTTACATGGAGTGAATACATATCTAACATCTACAGTCCAGTTATGTTACTCCTTAATAAGACTGATTGTCAGACGTTCGGGCTTCTGACTACCCGTAACGACTGCAATGAATGTATACTTGATTTATTCTGACATTTGACATATAACGGCTATCACCCTTCCGTTATTTCGAACTATGAACGTATAATAAACTCCGTTATTTCACGATAAATACAAGGCAATGTAATCTATTTACCATTTCTAATTTTAAAAAAATACTCGGTGCAGTAATTTCAACAATATTACACTATAACTGTCGTTATTTAGCCGTTATTTAATTAATGCTATAATAAATGTCGTATGGTTATACAGGGTGTAAAATTACCCATCATTTGGTGAGAAAAATCGCCGTTTACGGCATCGCGCAAAGTAATACCTGAAAAACATTGTTCATTGGGTACCATCAAAGAAGTTCATATCTAACCAGTTTCAAAACAAAATCCCATGAACACGATGACCACATCTGTTACCGGCCCGGTTATATAGCCGCTGAGCAAGTAAGAATAGTCCTTACGGTGGTTAGATATGAACTTCTTCGATGGTACATGCAACGTTGCATGAAGTTATGACATTAAAAACTGGTTATCGTGAAAAAAAAAATTTGGAACTTTGACCTTCTACATATATCTCTCTAACCAGAAGGTTCCCAGGTATAGTCCTGCACAAAAAAAAATTACAATGACAGGGAGTATAAGTGACTCTCTGCTCCGTTATGCGTCTTATTACACCCGTTATTATTAGGACGGGTCATAGCAACACACAATTTTTTCTGTCTTATAACTTTATGTCACCTAGGTATGTACAATACGGTCGATCTAACTTGGCAGGTCTGAACATAGGCTCTGCGAACTTTCGCGCATGTTCTCTCACTCACACTCGCCTCATGTCACCATTTGGTTCCTAAAAAAAGTTATTGCGCAGCCTTCTGCGCGAAGTTCGGAACTGCCAAGTTATATCGGCCGTATTTTACCATAATGTAGTAATAAATAATACATTACTTCATAATTCTCATTTCACCCCGTTCCAGCTTCGCCGACCCGCTGACGGGCGAGTCCCGCTACGTGCCGGGCGCGGGCGCGGCGGCGGGCCTGGCGCCGCCCGCGCTGGCCGACCCCTTCACCGGCGCCGGCGCATACACCACGTGCGCCACCAGCACCACGAGCGAGAAGATGCTGATACCGCATGATGCTTATATAAGGTGAGGGAGGAAAACAATACATTTGTTTATTCAGTAAATAGGATATCGGAAGTCATATATTTAAAAACAAAATAAGCTGGATGGAGTCTACATCGCTTATATGACTTCCCCTAAGAAGAAATGGCGAAACAAAGTCAGGGGTCTAAATTTCAAAGTCCAAACATTAAATATCAAAAATATCGTATAACATCCGGACTGGCCTGTCATGCATACAAAGAAAAAAGAAAGCTAATACGTTTATTGCGGTACACCTGACGCAAAGATAGAACAAAACACGAAAATAAACAATTTGGGGGAAAGTATGCGTCACATCCACGCAAAACGGCCATCGCTCAGCATAATGCTGCGACCCTATGCGAGACAGAACCCCAGTGCATCAGCCATCGTGATCTCAACCTTATCTCAGGGAGCTCGAGTTTCGTATGATAAGCATAATAAAGAACTATACCACTATAACAGTGATGTTGACAGATAACAAAATATTAGACACGTATTTTTCGCTTTATCATATTAATACAAAAAATGATTTAGATAAAACGCATTGGGGAGTGAGGGCTCGCTACGTCACAACTCAGTATAAAATCTACCTGGGACTGACGACATGCCATATTTTAACTCTAATGTATTGCCGGAACCTTTTAAATACGTAAAAAAAAAAAATACGTATCCAGTATTGTTTAATAATCTATCTGACAAAAAAGAAATTTGTCAACATGTAGGGATATAAGTTGTGAAAAAAATTATAACGGCATAAAGTTGTCCACTACTCGGAGGTAAGATGTAGAAATCCGTAGCAGTTAACTGACCGGTGAAGGCTATTGACTAGGCTAGCTGAGATATGAGAACGAGGAGCCAATAGATTTCGTCCACATGCACGCGTGACTCTAATACCTACTATATGCTTATGTAGTTACGCAAATAGCTACGTCTTATCCAGATAGGCATATCTCACTGGATATGATTTGCAGCTTCTTCTTTTCGTGTGGTTAGTGACTAACCTGGTATCAGAGTTTTAAAGCCACCCATGGGCCTCTGACTCTGCTTCACACGCCGTCGAGAAATATCTCTCAGGCATGCCGGTTTCCTCACGATTTTTTCCTTCACCGTTTTTTAAGCAAGTGATAATTATACAATACGCACATGAATCCGAAAAGTTAGAGATGCGTGCCTTGGGTTCGAACTCGAGACCTATGACTTGGCAGTCCGGCGGTCACACCACTAGGCTATCACTGTTCGGTTTGCAGATGTAGTGGAGACACTCTTACTGTAACTTGATATTTTAACTGACTTTCAAACAAAATTATATTGCTATTGGACGTCATAATTTCGTCTAACGGAAATATTTTCTCTCATCTAAATCGTGGATTCCCGTTCGTCCCACTGCCGTCGTCCCACTGGTGGGACGAACGGTAATAGCGGTATTAAAGGGAATAAACTTTTACAACAATATTGAATTCACGTTTGACAATAATTTCCATACAAACCATTTCAGATTCGACCAAGCAAACTTGAAGGCGATTCACGAGAAGCTAAAGGAGTTCAACAGCAAAGTGGGAGACGGACTGAGCGCCATGACGGACGAGCAGCTAGAATCTGTAGTCAAATTGTGTGAACTGGTAAGAAATAAGAATACATTACCTCATTCTTTGTGCGCTAATGTCCTTTGAGTAGCTACTAAGGTACCAGGTGCTGCTAAAAATGTCCCTCGACGAAGCAGATTTTCATCGACTAGCCACGAATGTTCTACGAACCAAATTTAAATGCGCCACGACTCGCTGCAAGCCCCTACGAGTCTCTTCGTGTTCTATAAATTACGATATATGTCTTGCGCCTACAAAATTTTGCACTTACCTAATAGATTACGAAAGTGCTAGGATAAAAAAATATACTGACAATTGTTGGAGTAATGACATCCCACGGCATACTTTTAATGATGATAACAAGACAGACTATGGGATAACGTACAAAGTTACATAAATAGATAACATTGTGTGTTATCTCGAGGAGCTCCTGGCTAAGTAATAACTGCCGCACGGGTCGATCCATCAGGTAAATTACGCTTGCCGGGGTTGGTCTGTGGATGGGTGACTATCTTTACATACCGAGACTCCTCCGTGCCTCGGATAGCACGTTAAGCCGTTGGTCCCGGCTGTCATTCGTGGATCTTTGACAGTCGTTACGGGTCGTTAGAAGCCCGAAAGTCTGACAACCAGTCTTATCAAGGGGCATCGTATTACCCAGTTACTGGGTTGTGGTGGTCAGATAGGCAGTCGCTCCCATGTAAAATACTGGTATCCAGCTGCATACGGTTAGACTGGAAGCTGACCCCAAAATAGTTGGGAAAAGGCTAGGCAGATTGATTGTGTGTTATCTTGACAATGAATAATGTTGTCTGTCTGGAACAATATTACCCCATTGTTCATTAAAACTTGAAATTTTAATACACACCTATACTCCATAGGTTTAGGTAATTAAATAAAGGTAAACACAAAAAACCACGTGACGAGACAGCTGTCCGGTAACCGACTAAACGTAATACCTGTCACTTCAGTTGTCGTGCTACGTCACAGTTGTACTCTTCAATTTAGCAACGTTATAATTCGTTGACGTTTAGAGTTTGGGCTCTTTACAATAGACAGATTGCAAAATATTATATTATTATTATAAATCTTACTAAAAAATTGTGCTAAAGCAGTAACATCTACGAAGAGTAGTTTAAGAATAAATGATAAAGTTTAACATAGATAAATAAAAGAGGAAACTATTGTAAAATTCTAAAATAAATTTAGTTTGGTTTATCGTATTTGAATCTGGAAAGTGTCAACTATAAAAACTCTTTTTATGATTTGTTTACCTTTATTTAACTACCTAAACCTATGGAGTATAGTCTTGCTATTTTATGACAATAAAGCAGCCTGTCCATTGGGGCAGAGAAGAGAGGAGAGGAGCGGAGCTGTGCCTTCATTAATCAATAGAATCTAAACCCCGGTCCAGAGTTTAGATTCTATTGGTTAATATTGGCACAGCTCCGCTCCGCTCCTCGCTTTTCCACTCCAGTGGACAGGCAGCCTAAAGCGACCATTTTAGTAACTACAATCAAAAACGTTTATAACGACTTCGAAGGGACCGTCGGATTACGGTTGATATACCTACCCGATAGTCGTTTGCAATGTATTAACTATAACGTAATAGTGTACCATTGTTGAAGAGCCTAGTAAACAGAAATGCTGGGTCCTCAAAATTTCGTCTCTATAACCGGTACGTCGTTTAAAGCGAAGTTATAAACGGTTTTGACTGTACCTTATTTTGGAATAAGAAAAAATGTTTATCAACGGTTTATTTTGTTACAGAACAACGCTATCAACAATGAAACCATTTTGATATTGAAGAAAATGTTGGAATGGCCCAAAGGTATGTCACCTAAATATTTACAAATGAGTTATTAACCGTCACCCTCTTGTTCTCATTCCAATTTATTTGAGAGTCGGCGCAAAACGTCTTCTCATAATATTCCTTTACATCAATCAATCACACACATTATAAAATACATTACTTATAACATTATTATGAGAGAAGGAGCTTATGGATAAGTAACAACCACCGCACAGTTCGATCCATCAGGTTAAGCTACGTTCATCAGGTAAAAATAAGATGAAACAATGATAGATAAATTAATTATGTGAAAGATACATGGTGCTCACATATTTACAAACATTGTAAAAGTATCTTCGATATTCCAAAAAAATTAACAAGTAGGTTTTATAAAGTTCTATCTACAAAACTTACGGTGGAGCTCGCGGCTTAGTAATAACAGCCGCACGGGTCGATCCATCAGGTTAAGCTACGTTTGCCGGGGTTGGTCTGTGGATGGGTGGGATCTTAATATACCGAGACTCCTCCGTGCCTCGGAAAGCACGTTAATTCGTGGATCTTTGACAGTCGTTACCGGTCGTCAGAAGCCCGAAAATCTGACAACTAGTCTTACCAAGGAGTATCGTATTACCCAGTGACTGGGTTGTAGAGGTCAGATAGGCAGTCGCTCAATGTAAAATACGGTATTCAGCTGCATCGGTTAGACTGGAAGCCGACCCCAACATAGGAAAAGACTAGGCAGATTGACTTATAACATTATTATAGCTGTAGCATTAAAGTCGCCCTCTATTTCATGGGACTTACAAGATAACCGGCGAAATCTGATTGTTACTAAACAGTAAACATCTCTGGCCAACCCTTCGGGGAATAGTCGTGATATTATGCAATAACTAGCTGCCCGCCCCGGCTTCGCTCGAGTAGCACTAAGTACTTATCTACGGCGCATCTACCTGCCTACCCTACCTACCATACAAAAAAGTAATCCTATGTCCGTCTCCTGGTTCTAAGCTACCTCCCCACCAATTTTCAGCCAAATTGGTTGAGCCGTTCTTGAGTTATAAATGTTGTTACAACATTTATAACTAACACACGCGCAACACGACTTTATTTTTTATATATAGATTATATGTTTCCTCCACAGAAATCCTCTTCCCCGTACTGGACGTAACTAGGTTAGCAGTTAGGAATAAAGAAATAAACGCGCAGGTATTCGACACGGCGTACGGACCGTCGTTCATCAGATATTTACTGTCGCTGTTAGCACCAGGTATGTGTACTTTGTATGTATTAAGGGGGATGCGCTAAGGTAGCCCGCGAGATTCAAATTTTCTTGAGTTTGTTTCATTTTGCAGGTCAGTGTCAGGTTGTATGTTGAATAAAATATGATTCGCGACCGTAACAAATATGGCTTTACATAATTATAATCATTACAATCAGCAATACACCTCCATAAGTTAGCATAATTGTCAAATGTCATGATTTCATGAAATAGTCATTCAGTGGGATTACATGAACTAAGAGACTTGTATTGATTATTTTTATGATTATAATTCTATAATTAAACATTTGATACGGCCGCGAATCATAATTAGATCAACATAGAACATGATACTGACCTGCAAATTGCAAAAAACGTAAGAAAATTTGTTTTTCGCGGGATACCTTGACGCTTTCGCCTTAATTTAAAAGTCATGCGAGCGGTAAGAAGCGCGTGACTTGTCTTGTAGACATGTGTGGGGAAAATATACGAGTTACTTGTTCATTGCGCTAATATGATCTGAGATGACAAAACATGTGATAAACATAATTATGCTGAATGTTGGGCGCTTTTTAATGCTACTGTATAGCCATGTTGATACCAATCAAACTTTTTACCTTAATTTCACAGCTGGGCAACTGGCATTACGAAACATAAGGCTATTATCGCATATCTTTGTTGTCTTTTCTGGCCAATTTGTCATTGCCTATTTAATGGATGCAGTTTTACATTGCTGGTGTGTCATTGAGTTGTAGTTTTTAGATTTTATATGAAAATTTCCAGATTAAATCATTTGAAGCCAATTTAAAAGTGATTTACGGCGCGACTATACTGGAATTTAAGTTATTATTATAGCTAATATGTAAATAAAACGTAGCAGATCTTTTTTAATAATTAAAAGTTCAAAAATGCCTATAGCTTTGGCAAAGATTACTAATTAAACATTTAATTTTTCGTAACTTTTCTTCATAAAAAAAATTCTAAAAAAATACTGAACTTCGGTAGAACATTTGGTGACTTAATTTGTTGCATTATAACCCTACTATGACGTCCTGCAAGAAATACGTCGAGTTACCAGTAACACTGTTTACTTACAAATATAAGTTTGCCAGTACTAAATCTTGGTTCTATACTTTCAGATAACCTGCCAGCCAATCAGATGCTAGCGATGCGTGTCCTCGTCAACGCGTTCAGTGATCTGGCAGGAGAGATGCTGGTCCTTGCCGCGAGGGAGAGCGTCGTACACTCGCTAATATGTATCACACAAATTAATAATAATACTCAGGTAAACTAACGACAGTCTTCTTGAGAATTTTGTATATACTCATTAGTAGTAGGTCATTGTACTCATAATTATGAACAACTTTCACTATGGGGCCAACCCTGAAATCGCGAAAAAAATCAGCTGTTCCATACATTTATGTTCGCATAGCTCGTTATAATGTAGGGACCAGCAGATTTTTTTTTTCGCGATTTCAGGTTTGGCCCGATAGTGAAAGTTGTTCATAATTATGAGTACAATGACCCCTTAAGAGGATGCAAACGAATTAAATTTCACATTGTGTGGTAGTGATCTATATAAGTTATGATTTAAAACTCTTCAATATATCTTATAATTGCCTTTATTGTTTTTGCGTCAAACCATAACTTTTGCATGCCTATTGGTAAAATATGGCTGAACCTATCTGTTATCAATTTATCACCATGTACTGTAACCATATTTGCAAAATAAACGACTTACTTACTTATTATAGTACAATTTGAATCTCAAATGATTATGTTCTCAAATCTGTATGTGAATAAGCATAGTATATGGTTGGAGGTTTAAGACTGTTTATGGAAGTCCAACAAGTGGAAAGTTATAGCAGTGGGTTGAATAAAGAAAAATCTCATTTCTCTTCAAGTAGTTGGCAAGCTACTCAAGTTACCATACTGCAGCTAGGTATACTTATTCGGTAATCATGACTACTGATTGACATTATTTGTACGATTTTTTTTATCGTCTTTAATGACTCAATGAAAACAAACACTATTTAATACTATAGGAAGCGTTGAAGCAATGTCTAATCTACGTGATGGATTTTTAAAATCATCAACTAAAGAAGTTAATTAGGACATGGCAGTTCGTCATTTTTGCCATATGAGAAATCACATAATAACAGTATAACTTGTTCTGACAGATCGCAGCAACATCGTTACTGTTGAACCTCTCAGTGGCGCTGGCGCAGCAGCCCGACAGTGTCGACCTCGCCGACTGCTTAGTGCAGCTATTGACCAAGATTACTGATAACGAAGCTTATTTCAGGTAAACTATACAACGTAACTGTGGTATGAGCTAGGAGACAGAGATAATGCTCTAAAAACATGAACTTTTTCTAAAACGTGACGTGTTATCTTCACGATCACGTGGTCTGTACGTAATCGTGAATATAGCACGTCATGTTTTAGAAAAAGTTCATGTTTCACTTTAAGTTGTCCCTTGCCATCATTTTGGCACCAATGCATGTCAAGCGTAGTTTCAATACTAATAGAGTTCAAAATGGTGACTGACAGAACACTGCTACCAATCTCGTCACGGGTCAAGTTATAATGAACGCACAATACGTTTGGCGCGTGGCCGAAATCGGAACTAACGCCGAAATCTTGTTTCTTTAATATATTTCACGAATGTTTACCAACCTCCCTATTAAGGTTATTTGAACGCATAAAGATCCTTGTTTTTGTAATTGATTATCTGATTCATAATTTTTTGGAAAGATAATATCTTCTTTATGCAATTAACGTGACCTTCTGCAGACGAGATAGTAGAGTCTGGCACACGAAAGTTGATCCTGAAAAAGTCCGGCAAATTTAAAAAAATCTACGTGTGGTATCACTCGGTACAGTAGGAATAATTCATTTATATGTTAAAATCCGAAAGTAAAATCAATATAAACTTGGAAATTTCTGACAATTTAAAAGTCGAATGACATTCATTTGACATTTTAAGAACGTTGCCATATAAAAACTTTTGATTAAATCTCAGGATCAACTTTTGTGTGCCAGACTCTACTGAATAAGATGACATTGATAGAACTCTTTATCTTTTGCTTTCCAGAGGTTTGGTGGCTCTCGGCACTCTGCTAGCGGAATCTCCCAACAAGCTTCAAATACAAACTAGAATAGTATCCAGCGCCCAGGTCCACAATAGGCTGAAAAGAGACAGTGGCAACATCACCGACCCAAATAACGCGAAAATAGCAACACTGTCGCAGCAAATCATCAGTCTTTTATGAACAAAACCTTCTCAAGTCCTCCATAAGGCTGTTATTTATATTATTAGAGTTAAAAGATCATTTTTGTATGTTCTTAATGACATCCGCGCACTGGATTTGAATAGCTGATCTTCGCTCCTAGTTAGCGCCTTTTTTATTTATTCTTTGATCGATTCAGTGATTTCAAATAGCTGATGCCGTGTGCAAACTGTCTATAAGCAATAATATGAGTTTTGCCTTTAAAGTGCATAATTTAGGATAATTCTTGCTATCTTATTCGTAAAAATAATGAGTCTATCGCTAGGCAGAACCTGCCACAATGATGAGGAATATTACTAAGATTAATTAAATGTAGTACTCCATTTTGTTTTTCAACATATGAATAAGGTAGTAAACATCTTGATTGTTTGTACGAAAAGGAATTAAATGAAATATGGTGATAGTAAAATGTTGACACTGCCCTTTAAGTCTATTTTTTAATACATATTCAGGGTTAAATAAAACAATTAACCGTTAAAGGCCTGATAAACAACTAATTAACGTGCTAATTGACGTGCTTGAGGGTCACCCAGGGCTTTACCGGTTAAATAGATGCAATGTATATGTATTTCATAGTATACATGTTACGATAACACTATACATCCGCTTGCTACCCGTCATCAATGGAAGCATGGTTTTATATCAGACATTTGCAGCAATAATAAATTGTATAAAATATTAATTAAAATAAAACTCTTTTATTTCATAACCTATACATTACACATACCTATATTTAACTAGATATTTCTTCATTTGTGTTGAAGACTAAACATAGTAAACATTGCTTTTACGAGAATGGCATTAGAGATTGCAGTTTCTACCGATATTTGTATCTCACTCGCACATATTACATGCAAGCGAAAAGCAAATAGTGCGACCGCCGTTTCTCATCCCATTCTCATCGACCAACATGTTATACTTTCACATCTCTAATTATTCTGTAACGGTTAGTTAGAAACAACAGTAAAAAAAAAACTAAATATTTATATTAACACATTCGATCACATTTATATTTCAGGGACCGACAGAAAGCCAGTACATATAATAAAAAAAATATAGATACATATTTGGTTTTATATAAAGAAATCGTCATGCGACGACCAGTCTTAACATAATTTAAAAAAATAAAGTTAAATTAAGTGATTATTTAATTATTAGAAATGTGTTTCATGAAAAAAGCTTGTGACTTTTGTTGATTAATTTTTATATCAAGAATTAGCCGAGTGAGGCAACATGAAATATTTCATTAAAGGTATTCGAGTAAAATGGGTACTTATTACCAATTTTACTCGAATACCCGATATTTTTTCATAAGAACTAAAATGAAAATAAATGAATAATGAATGTGAATGATTGATAATATAATAATGAGGTTTCATGAAAAAGTGAGCATTGACCAATCTTTACATAAGGCAGTCACATAGTTGCGGGGTTTTTACCATATTGTCTCATGTAACCCATCCTGTACAATCCAATCCATTTCTAATAAGGCAAAGACTAAAGTTTCCTAGCACTATCATGCAGGACCGTCAACTAGATCAATATGATCAGATCTATATTCGACCAAATCCCGCGCATATGCGACCAGCAACCAAGTACACCTTACTTTTTCTTCTTCAATTCTTCAAACCGACGGTTCAGATCATCAAAGTCGATTTCATCAGGAGCGTTGGGCGCGTTCGGCTGGTTGTTTGTGTTCGAATTGTTGCTATGCGGCACTGAAGGCAGGATCAGGTCTGATGGCACTGATGGCAGATCGGGTAGCTCCGGGAAGTGGTTCGGGGGGACTCGAGAACGCGGCTGTGGTGTTGGTACGTGGGGAGGCATCGGTGTTGGCACGTGTGGCGGCTGAAAGTTGATGAAAAGATTATTTTGAAGATGTTTGAAAATTTTAATGTGATTTAAATTAGACTGGTGCGAAGGAATTTACTCAGTGGCATTAGAAAATAAGCCGTGAAAATTAAGACGTATTTCGGAAACGAAAATTCGATTAACATTTGCTTTTCACTAAGTTTCTAAAGAATATTCATAGGGTTTAATATTAGGTGTATATAAATGAAATTTCGCAGTGATGATGATGGTAACGAAAGTCAAAAAATAATAAAAATAAAATAAGTACCAAATCGTGGTGGATGCTGTCATAAGCAGGAGGCAGATTGCTCATTTCATCCTGAAAAAGGAATAAGTAGGTTCAAGCTAAAACACTCAGACATGCACTAGTATATACTTAGTCAAAATTGGAAGAAAAAAAAAAAAAATTGTAAAAAAAATACATTTAAACAGTGAGATGAAAAGCCACTAGCAACATTTAGGTTAATCAATAGATCTCATCATAAAGTAACATAATCTCTTATGAGGTCTAAATAAAATAATACCATAATTCAAGTTCAAAATATCTTTCAAACCATGAACAAGAATGTTTTTTTTTTTGTTAAGACTTGTAGGTGGAATTTGAAACAAAATACAATAGACGACGTATATTTAGTAACTTAATCCGCGTAACTGTTCTTAATGAGTCATAGAGAAACCTGTAAGAAATCGACACGTGTTTCACCTCTCAACGAGGCATCCTCAGGAAGGCGATTGAATTGACTCGTCAAGGGTGGAGCGCAGACGTGTCCACACGTCGGGACCGAGTTCGCAACAAGTCAATCGCCTTCCTGAGGATGCCTCGTTGAGAGGTGAAACACGTGTCGATTTCTTACAGGGTTCTTTATGACTCATTAAGAACATATATCATTTTATAATGGATTTCCGCAAAGTCACGCCTGAATCAATTAACTATCTTTTGGAATTTGAAACCTTAATTTCGATATTATGTAAATCTTCAGTATTTTATATTTTCTTACCTGCAGGAAACTATTGCTCAAGGACTTAGAATCAACTCCGGGAGGCAAGTGGTACCCCATAGGCGGCTGGCTGGGTCCACCGTACGATGCCGGTGGTGTGGCGATAAACCCACCAACTTTACCGCCAGAGGGTTGCTAGGTGTAAATTAGTTACAAAATTAGAACAGGAAGGTTTAGGACTATTAAAGCAAGTTAAATGACTAATCAATAAAAATGTTAAAGTGCTGTTGATTTTTTAAACTGTAGGTACAGTGAATTTTGAACAACGAAAATTCTAAAGTGCACTCTAAAATTCTAAACATTGCCTTTAGTTCAATTTGGAATACACAGATATCGGCTTACGTGTATCAACTTTCAATGTAAATATTTAACTCAGAGTTTATTAAACAGGATTACCTGTACATACCAACCTACTTACAGCTTAGGAAGTGCTATTTGTATGTACAAACATTTTTCAGCTACACTACAATACGGCCTATATAACTTGGCAGGTTTGAACATAGGCACTAAGTACTTTCGCGCATGTTCTCTCACTCATACTCGCCTCATGTCACCATTTGGTTCCTAAAAAATGTTATTGCGCAGCCTTCTGCGCGAAGTTCGGAACTGTCAAGTTATATCGGCCGGTACATCGTACCAGTTTCTACAACAACCAAGAATCAGAGGTCTGTCATCAAAATGTCATGTATTATATAAATATTGCTGAGCTCACTAGGCTTAAAATGTTAGACTTGTGTGTGTAGCCAGAATAACACTCCTTCGTGAAACATTAATGGCGAAAACAGCATCAGAATCCATTGCGAAGTTTAGATTAATTACGCGGTCACACAGCAGACACGAAAAGCGACTTAATATAATATGTATAAGCTTACAGAAGGGTATGAGAACGGCTGCACATTAGGAGGTGGTGGAGGTCCACCGCCCGGCGGCAGGTTCGGCATGTTCATATTATTCATGTTCGGCTGCTGCGGGTAGCCGATGAAGCCGGGCGGCATGGGGGGGCCGTTGATGTCTATTAGCATGGCGTCGCGACCTGTGAATCACACAATAATTTTATTTGGAAATATTTATTGACTTTCTCTAATAAGGTGAACACACACTTATCCGAACGCGTCGAAGGAATCGAAGTCAACGAGAACGCTTGGAATGGTATTCCAAATTCGGACGATTCAACGCGGGCAGGAGGTGTGCGAGAATTTCAAAGTATTCAGAATTCTAAAATTCGGGTCGTATGTCGATCTTTTTTTGTGATGAGTCTCATTAGCTTTATTCATAGGAAATTGGTTGTGTGGACATAATAATTATTCTAAAACAGAATCATTAGTATCTGTTTTAGAATACATTAGCTTGTAATATAATAATATTCTAGAAGTTTATAAAAGATCAAACAAATCAATAGATATCAAATGATATAGTTATTGATTACTGAACTAGTTAATTAAAATATGCTTTGAGAAACTTACACCCAGTTCGTGTAACGAAAATCAACACAAAAATTTGCTGACAAATTGTCAAAAGCGCGTAACCTGCTGTAATTGGTTGAAGGAATAATCAGCAGCCAGTTGCATCACTTGACTAGCGTTTAATTTTGACACATAGATTTTTTTCATTCCAGAAACCGGGCGTTATTAATGATAAATACATTTATAATACCTTCTTCTTCTCTCATAACCTGCTCATCAGGTGTATACTCCACATTATAGTTCTTGGCTATCTCTATCAGGTACCTCTCAATTAGGATCTTAGGAGGACTGTGTACGGACATCTTATGCTTCAGCTTGTCACTAAGCGTGTTTACATTCTCATTTCTGCAGGCATCAGCATAAATCTTGCCATATTTTGCTGTCAGCAAGTCTGATATTATTTTCAGTTCCTGTAAAAGATAGAATTTGTGAAATTAGTTATATTGAACTTATAGACATATTACTGCTGAAGATGGGTAGTAAGTACAATGTTGGAAAACAATATTCCTATTGGTATTCCCAATTTTTTCGTACAAAGGCTACAGAATTCACAGGAATTCATTTCAAGAACTGCCTACTTGCTTCATACAGTTTATGTTTTAAACCACCATGCCCACCATGCCTTGTCTATGCTACCTTTTGCTCGCAACTTCGCCGGCATGGGGGTCGGATTTATCCCACAGAATTGTACTATGTACTACAAAATTTCATCTAAATCCGTTCAGCCGTTATGGCGTGAAAACGTAACAGACAGACAGACTCACTTTGGCCTTTATAACATTTGTATGGATTTAATTAAGTTCATGTACGTGTCTGTTTATATGGAACAGACAAGAAGGGACGGAAAAATACGAATTAGTCATTGGTTTTACCAGAAGATAGGAAAAGTTTTTAAGTGATAACTTTCGGCCTTTTTGTGCTATTAGGAAATCCTCATCAAATGAGGATTTCCTAATAGCACAAAAAGGCCATTTCAGAAGGAATAACTAAAGATCTAAATTTAGAGTAGGCTAAAATGAGTGGTTTCTGCCTACGTAAACCATTTGTCAAACACTCAGGAGTTACATTTCTGCTATTCTAACCAATCATTGCTATCATAATGAGCTGTGATGCACTGATAAAGTGACAAAGGACCTTTTTCTAAACAATAACATGTTATTTTTCTTACAGAAATTAATAATGTGTTTCTTGCCCATTCTTCTTCATACGAAAACTACCTTTTGGCAGGGGCGATTTTCAAAAGTGCCTTACAAGGACTTATTTGAAATAAATGATTTGACTATTATATATTTTTAGTTAAAATAACAAATAAGTGTACTCTTGCTACTTTGTTGGTTATGGCAATTTTAGTACATGATGTGGAGACGATGAAAAAAAAATTGCAGTGCCTTTGTACTCTTTATTCTTTCAATTATTTTTACAAAGTACTCATAAACATTACTCATAAAATATGGGTGTACTAGCTACACCTCAAGGAATACAGGCATAGGCATAATGTTTTTTGTACGTAATGTAATTTTAAGCAGTCAACAGCTTACCTGTACATCAGTGTGCATCCGCGGTGCCACCCAGATAAGAGTGGATATGGCCTCTGCAAGCCCTTCGTCAAGCTCCTTCATCTGCGTCACAAGTCCAAACCTCGCCAAGATGAGGTCACAGTACATTTCCACTATTTCCATAGCTTCCACCATATAATCCTCCCTGAAACAAGATTAATGAGTCTACCATTCAATTCGCTGGCCCCACCGAATAAACGTGCAAGAGTTCTTACACAATTTTTCTTTTTTTTAAATTATGTGTTTCTTTTGCCTATCCTGCACCTACTTATAATACTCTATTATAATACTGAATTTCTTTATTCTAGAATAAAGAAATTCAGTATTATAATAGGCGTGTATTATTTCCCTAGGGAAATAATTAATTAAAAAATTATAGGAATAATAGTGTAAGCTATTATTTTACCTTTAATTGGATTATACATTATTTATACCTACTGACAATTAAATGAGCGTTATTGAAGTTTAAACGTTTTTATTTTTTGCTGAAAAGTTGTCATTTTTCTCTTACACGTTTATTCGGTGGGGCCATCGAATTGAGGTTTGAGTCTTGTTGCACGCATAGCATGACCACAATAGAAACAGAATACTCACAAAGACAGATTCACAATCTATCATTTTGCCTATTCTTCTGTTGACAAAACCCGTTTCTATTGTGGTCATGCTATGCATACTGAACGGAAAGGTTTTTTATGTGGACTTGTCCATCAGAAGGATGGTCATAGAACTAGACATAAATTTGACTTGTAAACAAAAACTATTTCAGAAAATTAGTTTGAACCTAAATACAATTATTGTCAGTTATTTGAAGTTTTAGTTGTTGGTAGAACTGCATGATTTTAATATTTTCTGCCTCTATTTGTTAATTCAACATATTTGATGATTAAATTAAATCTACACAATTAAACCCAGTCTCTTTTTTCTAGAGAATGCCCAGCCTATTACGATATGACGCAATGCTTTATAATAAAGTAATCAAATTCTGTCAAGGCCAGGTTTGTTTGCAGGTATTTCTTTCTTTTAGGTACCTATTACAGATTTACTGCATGTTCTTACCTGATGATGTGTTCCACTCGTATTTTAGCTCTTTCACTTTTGCCAGCAGCAATGTATTCGGCTATTTCCTTCCTCGCTTTCTGCGCTAATTCAGTTTTCTTCTTTTCTAATAACTTAAGCCTATTTATAGCAAGTCGCAAGTGAGTTTTGAGTTTAGTATAGTTGGGATTTGTGGAAAACATGTTGGAAATTGATATTAAACAATAATTTATAACAAACACGAACGAGATTACGAATGACTAACGCGAGATTTTACTATTTATTGTTTGCATGAATCACCGCATACTCGGTCAGATAGAAATCAGAAATCACCACTACGTCTACTGACAGGTGACATCTGTCATTCTCATTTGACAGACCTCCCTCATGAATGACAAGGACAGATTATCCATGCATGCTAAACAAACCCAGACCTTTTTCCAATTTGATTGTCAAACTGTTGTTATAATACGTTCTCTGTGGTTCTCTTTATTTCTTTGGTACCAAAAAATGTCAGACACAGACACAGATGATTTTGTTATACCTAATATTTCAAATTGATGGTGAAGATAGCTTTAATTCGAAGTAAAAAAATCACTATGAAAGTGACATGGTCTGTATTTTTTTTGTCCACAACATTCCAAAATAAAGTGTAGGAACATTTTATTTTCAAAACATGTAATTATCTAAAATATGAAATCGCACAGCTATTCGCAACCAAAGTATAATAGTATACTACGCCGCGTGCCGTTCGATTCGCTATCGAATTCGATTTTTATCTGTTAGACGAATGATTTTTTCCCGCGGCGATATATTTTTCGCGCACTGGATTTTCAACGCTCTGCTCAACACGAGAGTTGAAAATCCAGTGTGTGAAAAAATCCTGCCGCGATATTTTTACGTCTGTGCGAACGTGGGCGTAAAGTTCGTTTAGTGGGGAACGCTATAAAATCTGGAGGCACAGTGCGCCCGCCAAATCGAGCATGGCTACTTTTATGATAGAAAATAAACTATTACCTCCCTAAGGCCCGGACTCCACCAAAGCGGAGATGTGCGGGGATGTTTTTCAACTAGGGTGTATCCACTGAAGCTGTGCGGAGATGCGTACTGCGCCGTCGCGGTCGTCGCCAGTTTGGAAGATACAGCTCACATCTCCGCTTTATCCGCCGCACGGTGGGCTGAAAATCGGCTTTCATAGACTTAGGGATTTCAAGTTGCAAGTGCCGGATTGTTTGCCTGCTGTCGCTTATATTAGTTATTACTAAATACAAAATGACACCCGAGTTAATTCTACACAAAAACGAAAGAATTACCGATAATTTTTTTACGACATTTTTTATAGGCCGACAGGTGGTTATAGTACTAATCATTTATGACTTTTTGTCCTCCACATAACGGTTATCGCCGACGATTTTGTTTTTTAAATCTTCAAAATATTTTTATTTATGAAATGGTTCTTTTTAGTGTTTTAAGTTGAGGAACACAGACTTTTATCAACACGTAACAAAAAATAGCATCACCCCTTTATCTCCGAAGGAGTAGGCAGAGGTCTTTATAGTCAAGCGAGGATCCACCGTTGTGGACACGATGGGCATGCCCACAACCCTAATAGACTTGTGATGTCACCCTTTCACGGTCTATTGAGGTCGATAGGCTGATGATATTATATCCAATGCCTTAATAAAATAAAATAAAACAATGAATCGTGCGTGAACTCACCGAAGTATTTAGGTAGTTATCGATATGCTGATACCACATTTTATCTGTTTCTTTTTGGCACATGAATATTTGTATTGGAAAAAAGAGATGACTATTCGTTGGGTGTGTAGGTGCAGACATTTACTAATTCTAATCCCCTTAAGTAAGCGTGTGTTGTATGCACATTACATATTGTCGTGGCCAGATCTTATGACGTGTGCGAACATTTCATAAAATGGTTGTACTTATTTCATGAAATAGAACATCGATCGCTGGCCACATCATGATGTGGTCTGGCCAGATCATTGAATACTCAACGTTTAAGCGCACGACTATTTCATTAGGTTAAGCAATAGTAATCATATCGTCAAATTTGTAGATTATGCACCGCTAGAGGTGTTGATGTAGCTTTGTTTTGCATAATGGCAGCGACATACCTACGACGAATCGGCTGTCGCTGAAAACCAGCGTTGGGGCTCTGTCTCGCATAGGGTCGCAGCATTATGCTGAGCGATGGCCGTTTTGCGTGGATGTGACGCATATTTTCCCCCAAATTGGTTATTTTTGTGTTTTGTTCTTTCTTTGCGTCCTGTGTACCGCAAATAAGCGTATTTTCTTTCTGTTTCTTTTCTTTCTGAATCCATCGATTTTTGTACTTTGTTTAAAGTACAAAAAGTCGATGGACATTTATTGGATTTCCAAATACTGTATTGTGGAAAGCGACCAACTTGGAAGTAGCGCAGTTGGTCGCAGTTCTAACCTAACCGATTCTTTTTTTTTTTAATAAAAAAATACGTGTGGCACTCGAGGACTGCCGCGGTAAAGCTATTGCATAGCATATATTCAAAAATAAGAAGATAATATTGTTGATTTAAAATATTTTTTTTAAAAAATACCCCTATACCCCCCCCTAAATCGCAGAATTTACACAACCGTCAATGACGTCTGCCCTCACGCGTCTGCCCGCGTTCGGGTCGCGCACTCGGCGATGGCGCGTCATTGCCTATCCCGCCCCTCCACCCTCGTTCTGCGCGCCCGCCGTCGACTCATCGCAGGTCATTCTTATCGTTCTAACTTTTAAAATATTAGTCCAAATTACTTAGTGTAAAAGACAAATTTTATCTACATTAAATACCGAAAGCGATGAAGGTATTTATTTTGATACGAATTAACTAAATACTCTAAAATATGCAACTTAAAAAAAGTATTCAATTTAAATGTATTTATTAATTTATAATAATCCTTACAAATATCTTATTTCAATCGATAAATAAAAACAACAGTTCCCCTTCTTATTATTTATTACATCACTGTTATTAATTTTATCAAGATTTGTTCATAAATAATACAATTACAATTGCTAGAATTTCAATTTGAATGATTATTTTATGATTTTTTTCTATCAAGAAAATTTACCGAAATTATGTTTTGAACACAATGGTCCACCCATAAATATGATCAAGATTAACATAATTTTTTTTTGTTGCTCTAAAATGTATACATTTGGCTAAAAAACTGTTTTAGTGAAGCCTATTTTGACTATTCACAGCGCCTTAAGTTTCGTTTGGTGCGCCCGCCGTCGACTCATCGCAGGTCATTCTTACCGTTCTAACTTTTAAAATATTAGTCCAAATTACTTAGTGTAAAAGACAAATTTTATCTACATTAAATACCGAAAGCGATGAAGGTATTTATTTTGATACGAATTAACTAAATACTCTAAAATATGCAACTTAAAAAAAGTATTCAATTTAAATGTATTTATAGCTCACTATTTTGGCTATAATGGCTTCCACATAAAAGGTAGATATATGCTGTCGCGGACTTTTATTTAGAACTCTTTAAGACAAACAACCCCACAATACATTCTTTTCATGTAACTCCAGCGGTTTAGGCAGCGCACGCAAAGATAGATCTCAGAGGGCAGGATTTTTTCCGACTTACTGGATACTTATCGTTATATTATGGCTAAATCACATAAAATCTTTATAAATTGTAGCCTATGTGTTATTCTGATATACAAGCCACATTACTGTAAAGTTTCATTAAAATCCGTTCGGTAGTTTTTGCGTGAAAGAGTAACAAACATCCATCCATCCATCCTCACAAACTTTCGCGTCAGGTTTTTTTTTTCGTTACGGAATTTCTACATTCGGTCGCCGCGCTCAGAGTCTCCGATAAAAGCTATGCAATAGCTTAAAAAAAAAAAAAATTAAGTATGTTGCATTTCACGCTTCTTGTGGCACCCCGACCAAATGGGTTAGGTACGTTAGGTTAGAATTGTGAAAAACCGTGCCGGTGTACTTATGCCATTTTGTGACAAGGCGGTGTGCCAGTAAGTGTATTAAGCTTCGTGCAGATAAGCGCGACGCGACGCCGCGACGCGACTCGAACAATACAATTTCTAAGAAAACTTAACGGTATAACAATAACCGGTGTCGCGTCGCGCTGTCGCGTTGCGCTGGTCTGCACGAAGCTTTAATCATGCTCCCCCTTCAGGGAATACCTTAAGGTGTATACCTACTTATATTTTTGAAATCGATTGCGGTTTTGTTGCGCAATTACGGGCGCTGATTTCCTCCCTTCTTAATAAAAGAAAATTGGTAGTAATATGACAAGCCTTATTCTTGTAAGAATTGGTAGTAATTATTTTATTTTTTTAAATAACTTGGGCCCAGCCAGTAGGTGGCCAAATAAAGAGTTTCAGTGGCAATCTTGAGTGTCCTTAAAGGTGTACCTACTTCCGACACTCAAGCAATAGGGATGATGCCTGGGTAAAAAAATGAAATTCTAATTAATCCGTCAGTCCGAGAATAAAAAAAATATTAGACACGTATTTTTTGCTTTATCATATTAATAAAAAATTACTTAGATAAAACGCATTTTAAGTTGGGGAGTGGGGGTCGCTACGTCACTAGTATGTATAAAATCTACATACTCATGTCGTCATGGCACATCTTACCTTACCTATCTTTAGATTATAATGTAAAAAAAGAAAAAATACGTGTACAATATTTTTTTATAATCCGAAAGACGGACTAAAAAAAAATTTTTGTCAACGTCCCTATTGTGACATGTCTGGGCCAGGCAGGAGCACCCAACTCGCACTGGAGCTGGAACGATCTATGATCCCCAATTTTGGCAAGTTGTATTTTTTTCATCGGCCTACGGGGCAATACTCAACAAATAAAACTACAACATTTTATACAAAAATTAACATTTTATTTTGTTTCTTATACAATCATTATGTTACTATGTATTAAGTTTGTAGCTACCGTGGGCAGCTACCCAATTATCTATACTACTTAAGAATAATACAGTTAAGTCAACATTTGATACATCTGATTAGTAAAAAATCTTGATTTTATAGGTACATCCAAATCAATAAATAGTTCATGTGTTATGTTATTATATGTATGAACTTAAGAGACAGTCTAACTTACTTTTTTTTAAATAGTTACTGTATATTTGATATTCTTAACAGGCATCATATATTATTTCTATGATCAAATTGGTAACAATTTCGTAACAAAAATATTTTAATATTTTGTTATCTAAGCTTTGTGCAATTTTTTAGGCGTTATTTAGTTTAGTCTAGTCATATCTATAAATTATGTTGACTTTACAAATTATCGCCTTCAGCGTTGTATAAACTAAAATACTTCACGAATCAAGAAACAAGTTTTCTCACTTACTATAGTTAAGTACTTAGGGGGAGGTGAGAATTATTGAAGATACCGTCACACATTGAATATGATCGTGACTATCGCATAGCAAGTGAGGGCCTCAAACTATTTGAATCAATATATGAGGCCCCAATTACACTATCATATATTTATCATACAAATATGATTTCATATCTGTCAAATCCTATCTATGATAGTATAGTTAAATGATGCTGTTGTTAATTTTTACCTAATACAGTTATGATCATAATAAACGCAATACTTAATCAAGATTGATAATGATTTAGCCTTGTTTTATTTAGCAATTTTTGAGGTTGGTCGGATATGACCCTATTTGCACGCTTGCTGTCAAATAAGATCCCTAAACTATGATCATAGACAATATGAATCCTAAGTTGTTATTATACCGTCATAAGTTCTTCATATAAAGATTACTCATACATCTCTGATCATATTTCTATGATAGTCTAATATGGCTCAAGAGCCTTATTACACTAAAATCATATTTGTATAATAAATTTATGATAATGTAATTGGGGCCTTAGGCCAGGTTGCAGCACAAATCACCAAATCATTTACTTAGAGCTAAACATACTTAAAACATCGTTCTGTCCGTCCCTGCCAATTTCAAACAATCGACAGAAATAGAAAAATGTTAGTAAATATAAAATAAATCAATTATTGTACATATTACTTAGGGTCGTCAATGGACGCTAAAAAAGTTGCTAAAAAACATCACGTGATGTTTTTTAGCAACTTTTTAACCCCCGCCCCCTCCCCCTGGTGACACGTGTTGATGTTTTAGACTAACTTCTCCCCCCAAAGTCACGTGATTTTTTTTGGTAGAAAGTATCTTTAAAAAAAATACAGAATATTTTAGCTAGAAAGAAAGAAAAATGTTTTATTTGCGGGGCCGCTCTTCGGTTTAGAAATGCGAAATATTGTTTTATCAGAATTATAATATCGCCTGCCATTCAATCATGACGCTTTGGTTTGCTTGTCAAAATGTCCCACACGTGAAGTACCTAGTGACAATTTTTTCCGAGTTTCCACGATTTTTCTCAGTAATTAATGTAAGTTGTTTTCTAAAAAGGTCAAACGCGACCACATTTAATTGCAGAAAAGTGATAAAATTATTCTTTTTAATCAAAGAGCGTCTCTGTTTAGCGTACAATCTTAACAAAAATGTATGGACGGTCGATCAGAACATCCTCCTTTACTTCGTTTAGCGTTAAAGGTATTTTAGTGATTTGTGGTGCAAGTGAGCCTTAATACTGCACTTTTTTTTTAATTACTTCGTCAGACATGAATCAAGTAATGAGTGCTTGCGTTTTATTTACTCAGCCAGAGTTTTATTTAGTATACATACGGATAGAAAAAAAATTTTTGCTTGTTTATTCTGTGCCTCGTCGTCGTCTCGTGTGGCCTATGTAAGAATACGGCGGTAATTGGTTGGTTGTCACGACGCAGAATCACGCGGCGGGAAATTGAAACATAACTGCCCATGCATTGAAAACGAGAAACTTGCCGATTCACGCTCAGAGATGACAGAAATGAGAACGTGGCTGGACAAGTGGATGTTATCATTACATTTAGTTAAATACGTAGACGATGAAATACATATATTTTACGTAATATGCATTAACAATTTCATCGAGGATGTGAATTGACATTAATACTTATATGCTTGTAACAAGAATACATCAATAAAATAACAGTGCAAAGTAACATCAAAATACTTAAACAGGTATAGAATTGTAAAATCTAACATTAAGTACGGTACGGTACAGACGCCAGCACATCAAGCTACTACAATCTGTCAGATTTCTTCAATAGATTTTGAACTTTATTCCTATTGTATAAGGTTCAAGGTTGATTGGGAAAATTTGACAGTTTCGGGTAGCTTGACCTGCTGGCGTCTGTACATTACATCAGATCATTTAATATCATAATTTATACCTACAAGTACATATTAGTAGTAAGTACCTACTTATCCACGTCTGAATAGAAAAACAATGTTTGTTTTATGTATGTTATACAGGGATGGTCCAAATAGAGAGAATATTCCATAACAGTGAAAATTGCAAAAAAGAATATGAAAAAGTCGTGTATTCATTGGGTATTTTCGGATACTTGCCCCTGGGCATGAGGAATATTTTTTTTTGTGACGTCTCTATATGGAGCAACCTGTATAACTCAACATGCAAGCTAAGCTCGTTAAGATCTTATATAGTCCCATGTGAATATTTATGTGATAATTATTGTCACATCGATCATTCCTATAAATTGAATTTAAAATATAAGATAAGTCTCGAGTATTTACAAAGACAAAAGTACAATAGTAAATAAGTAAAAACAGCATTTAACATATAAAAATTTAAAAATAATACTGTTACATCGTAAAAAAAATACTTTAAAATATGCCTTACAACTAGGTACTTAAGTAACTAGTTCTAACATTCAGTCATTTTCGGAAAATTTATTATTACTCGTATCACTAGACTTCTTAACAATTTTATTATGAGAATTTTCGTAATCGTCATGCAAAACAACGGTAGTGGCACTAGCAATCGAGGGACTGCGAGAGTGTGTGAGATTCGTTCGATTGCTGTCAGCTAGATGCTCTAGTTCATGGCTCTCTAAATTCGGTACCCCTGAACACACAGAGCTTACTCGCGATACTGATTTTCGTTCCTCAGTGGGCGACTCTTTTATTGAATTACTTCCAACTAAGTGGAATAAAGAACACAAAAAAAATGTTGCATAAGTCCAGCTAACTACCATTATCAGAGCCAAAAACGAACCTATTTGAGAATAAGGCAAGAGATTCGAGCGCAATAAAAATATACCAGCAAAGCCAGTAGTCAGCGCGGCGGCAGCAGTTGGGCCCGACGATGAAGATAATGCACATTTGACTCTCGCAGACTTTAAACCGTTAGCATTTGCATAACTAAGAGCATAGTGAAGATTAAAATCCACAGCTAACCCTGCCGAAGTTGATATTGCTACACTTTCTAAAATATTGAGCTTCCAACCATTTAATACTAGAATAGCTATAGTTACAGTTGCGGAAAATATCATGGCTGTCAAAGCGCACGTGCTAATCACGAGGCTTAATGTTGCCGGTACAAGTACTATAAAACCTAAAGTAGCTGATAGGATTAGGGCAATCACAGTTCCACTAGCTAATGTTTTTTGTAGGTCGTAAAATTGTAAGTCTGACAAGAACCAACCGCATTGCATTCCTGGTGGCGCAGATTTCAACTCTAGCTGCGTCCAATTTTCTACCTGATTGTAGAAATAATCCATTTCTTTGTACGACATAGAATAGGGCACGACACTTTCAAATTCTACTACCATAGCCGACACTGTTGGGGGAACGGCACTTCTAAGAAATTTTGGTCCCGCCACGCCTGGCATAAACAGCTCGCGGGGTGTTTGGTACAAGGACTCCATAGCTTTTATAATACAGAAATCGAATACCTCTTTTTTATAAGGAAAAATTGAAGTTTCACAGCATGGTGTCCTATTTATTTTGCCAATATGATCAATACACCGTCTACTCATGTACATTTTAAAACTTTCAATAAAACAATTGGGAAGCAAGGGACCTAGTGTTTGCTGAAAAAATGGTTGTGCTTTAATTCTCTTACAGAATCCTGCCAACCACTTTTGAGAATCAGGATCCGATATTGAAAAATTTTCATCAAACTCTAAGCGGCCCTTTGAAGCAGGATTCATGTGATTTCCATTATCTATAGCTTTTACCCCCCACACCCATCTAAGAGGCATCTTACTGCCCGTGCCAATATCTTTTCCGAATCTTTCGAATAGGAACCTACTACTGTAGACCATGTCATATTGCTCAAAAGGATGGGAGGTTTGAAAAAGTTGAAACTGTTTTGAATCTGGCAATTGAAGGCCAGGGTAGTAGAAAACTACGACAACACTGCCAATTCCAATAGCACCCAATACTATAACAAACATTATGTACAATCTTGTGACACATGTTATAATAAATATATTCAGTATCACTCTAATATCTTCACAAAATTCAGTAATACTTTTATGAATTACATCTAAAAACTGTCTTTGTTTTGTACACAGTTTAACATCTATTATAAATACTGATGCAGGCAACAAACTTATCATTAAAAAAAAGTTGACTAGGACAGCTGTACCTGCAAAGACGCTAAAGCAGTTTATAGCTGGAATGTAGCTTACACAGGAGGCAAGAAAAGCTACTGCAGTGGTCAAAGTGGTGATGCTCATAGTTGTTATAGAGTGCCTCATGGTCTCCACAAGTATTTGTGTGAGTATAGTCTCACCTGCACTTGATACATTCTTTATGTCACTTAAACCATTATTCTGACAAGCAATATTGTCTCGAATGAGCTGCTTGCTAACCATTTTCCACACTTTGACGTAGAGAAATGCGTCATCTGCTCCAATACCTATCACAACAACTATTACTAATAAATTCATAAAGGGAAAAAATTCCAAATTGAACACATAGATATACAAGAAGTATGCTATACCAATTGAATATGTAATAGCTATAAATAACAGCAGAGTGAGAATAACAGATTTAGTATAGAGCCACACACACACAAATACAAACACACCACCTAAACCTATCAACCAGGTATCTTGTATTACCCATAAGTCAAAAAGTGCGTTCTTCAGTCCAAAGTCCATAGCAGGTATAACAAGTGTTTCATAAGATAAATTTGAACTTTGCAATTGTTCGTAATAAGGTAACACGGTGCTACTGCTTGGAAGTGGTAAGAAGAGCATGACATTTTTTACAAAAGTCTGTGAGAGTTCCGAGGGTGTGAATGCTTGTGAATCTATTAAATAAAATAATAAATTATATATTGCATCATACTGAGAACAATACTTAGGGACTTTACACCTATCTAAATCACAGGAGGCCATTAGTGAGAAATTATGAAAGTAACCTGCACATTTCTTCAGAATTGTAACGGCACCGCTCACATCTTCTTTACTTAAATTTTCACAAGAAGTCTTGCCAGATATTAAAGCTATGTAGTTTGGCACACTCCACACTGGACAGCAGAGCTCTTCAGAATGTAGATCCCTTTGGCACATTTTATAGTATTCCGCTCCTCCAAATTCTACAAGCATTGATTGGAATCTACACATTCTTTGTACGTTTTCAAATGTTAATAAAGATGTATTATCAGTATTTGTAATGACTAAATGAGCATAATCTGATATGGGGGGTCCACAGGTCCCCGATGCATAGTTGTGATGTATGGGTTGGTCAGGCTTACGTTGCATTTCTTTAATTGATACCCATTGTTTTCTTGTGTGGTCTTTAAGAAAAACTGTGTTCTCATCTTCAAATGTCTTGTTTGTTCCAAAACCCCAATGGACATGGGTATTAGATATGTTAGGTTCTGATGGTGGCCAGCTCTTTTCAAAGTTGGTGTCATTGTTGTGGTCAACTTTTTTCTTTTTATTACGTCCTTTGTTTTTGGAGCGCCCTCGACCTGATCTTGGTTTATCCTGTCGCGTTCTATTGTTATATGTTTGGTTCATGCGTATCTGATCTTCAATTTCCTTTGGATTTACTGCAAGCCTTTTAGAAGGTCTTGTTTCATCAATAAGGTTTTCCCATGCAATAAACCGATGGGCTAGGGTCGTCCCTCGCGTTTCAAAGCCTACTATAGGATCAGAAAATGATGGTAAATCATGGCATACTAGCGGGATCACAGTAAGGATGGTTGAGATCCCAGTTACAGTGAAAAGGGCAAGGTAGGAGTGGCGGACGATAAACCTGGCGAAAGCTGACAACATCTTTATGTAATGACTTCACGGGCCTCATAGTTATTTCACTGCACCATCTTCTCATACCACCGTAACACATACCCAACTTAGTTATGCTAACGTAAATAAACGTAAAAGGGATCACATTTTGCAAAACAAAATACACAACACATTAGAAAAATGGAAGGAATAAAAGTTTACCCCTACACTACACAAAATACAGAACTATAAAGTGCCACAGAATAAAAACATTGTCTGAAAGTTCTGAAAATGAATGTCAAACAAAAATTAGAATCAAAATGATTATGACAACTAGTGTCAGTGTCAATCTGACATAGTCGGATCCATTATAAAGCTGGAAACACAGCTGATAGTCGCGGTTTATTTGTATCTGGATAGTACTTTTAATAATCTTTACTTGACAATCTCATGGAGGGTGGTACCTGGGTTACCGAAGTACTTGGCACTGTATGTAGCGACCAAGCTGAATGCGAAAACAATTGAAAGTCAAACAATCGAATGTTGTACATTTTTCAAATTTAGAATGTTAAGTATAGTTAACTTGTAAAAAAGGTTTCACTCTGGAATCTCACTTATCTCACACCATGCAGCTTTAATTTTAATTCAAAGTGACCAGTACCTACGTTAAAACGGCAATTTCTTATTTAAACCCATAACTGGGACAAATATTCTCTTATTAAACCAATCTAACTACTTAAGAAATCAAAAGAAGAGTAATAAATGGATGGAAAATATATTGGTCGCAGAAAGAGATTATGAAAGCAACAGATCTCAGTAATAGAATTAAGCGCAAAGTCTTTATCACTGGGAGAATATAGATTCTCCCTTGCCTTAGGTATTTATGGATGCGAAGCCTGGGTACTCTCCAAACACCAAAGGAATATGTAAGAACATTGTCAGAGAGCGAACGAACACATTTATAAAGTAGTTGATAGACGTGCAAACTTAAAGTAGGTACGCGGTTTTTAAGTTCGCCAACTTACTAGGCTCGCAAGTTGCTCACACTGTATCGCGATGTTGTCGAATTTTCAGAACCAAACTAAACAAACATTACACAAATGTCGAAATAAAATGGCGGCTCGCGTCTCGCGGTGATGACAGATGTACGAAACTACGATTTAAGGCGGGCTACTGTTGGATCGCCGACGAACTTACTCAGCGGTTTTAAAGTACCCGTACAGTTCGCGTAAAATAACTTTGCCGCTCGGAAGTAGGCTACAAATGACTGCGCAGTAATCAATCTTCCTTATAAAATAGTAGCGCGCATGCGCAACTCAACTTCAGAGTGGCAAAGTTATTTGATGCGAACTGTACTTAGTATGACACACGGGCAAGTAAGGTCGAGCCCTAAGTACGCGTACTTGCTCGTGCGTCTATCACCCTTTTAAGATCTAAGACAGGAGTGACAGACATCCTCACTAAGATAGACCAAATGAAATGGAGATGGCGAGTCACGTGTTACGGAGCCCCCAGGATAAATGGATTAAAATTCTGACAGAATGGTACCCTAGAGATGGCAAATGAAATAGAGGTCAACAACGGAAAAGGTGGGAGGACGAACTCAATCTCACAGGTCCAAAATCGAGAAGAGTTGAAAAGACAGAAAGCAATGGTAAACGTTAGAGGAGGCCTTTGCTTCGAGGCACACTGAACTCTGAGATATAATACAACTCAGGAAAGAAATATCAGCAATTAAACTAGCACAAGAAAGGAGATTCAGGATAAAAGGGTTATTGAATTGAATTGAAATAGTCAATGTAATTATCTACATTTTTTTAATACTTTTATAATAATACAGAGTTAAAATTTTACCTAAATATTAGAATAAACGGGAATGGACTAATACCCAACTTTGGTCGATTTATCTTAAATTGACCAAACAAACATTGTAAAAGTATATAAAATTATAAAGCCTTCGTAGAGCTTGGTTTACACACGCTTTCTTTTTTTTAAGAGGTATCTCACAGCCTAATATTCTGAATATTTTTGTATGTGTTAATAAAAATAATGTTAATTGGTTATCAAAAATGAATGACTTGATAAATTTACTGTTTTTAACATAGTTTATTTAATTATTGTCAATAAAGATGCAATTTTATGACTATTGCGTGAATCTCCACAGAATATGTCTAAGACATAGACAATAAAGCATGATGGATATGATTGAAGACCAGTGTTGAAGGTGAATAATTTTAATGGCAACAATGAGTTAAAATTGAATTGGGTCATTAATAATTTGAGGGTCTATCTAGGCAGTTATAAATACAAATTTATGATAAAATTTGATTATTTTCGTGATCTTTGAAAAATTTTATTAACTTATATTCAGTATTTCGTAACCATCAGAAAAGGTCACAAGAGCTTTAAATTTAACAAATTTTCTGAATGGTAACTCTTTTATTGTCTATGACAACTTGTGATCACAAGACCTCTCCGTTTTTGAGTTTTCTGTCAAGGCAAAAATTGGGCGAAAAAAGGCCGTCCCTTTCGGGAATATCGGGTAAAACAGCTCCAATTAGCTAAATAAAATATTTCAAGATGAGGTACTTCCTAACTTACCTTTTGGGGCTGCTGCTGCTGCTCGTGATTCCGACAGTTTCTATGTTCTATCTTCTCCAAGGAAAGGGTGAGCAATTAAGTATTGGATGGTTCCTGGAGAATACTTCTCCCTACATGTGGGGAACGTTGGGCATCGCGTTCGCCGTTGCCCTGTCCGTGGTGGGCGCAGCCATGGGCATCCACACCACCGGAGTGAGCATAGTCGGCGGAGGTGTCAAAGCTCCTAGAATCAAGACCAAGAATTTGATCTCCGTCATCTTCTGCGAAGCCGTCGCCATCTACGGGCTGATCACTGCCATCGTGTTGTCAGGAATGTTGGAAAAGTACACCGAGCCTGTGGCTAGTGTGTTTATCAAGGAACAAAACTGGATGGCTGGTTATGTGATGTTCGGAGCTGGATTGGCCGTGGGCACCGTCAACTTGTTCTGTGGTATTGCTGTCGGTATCGTCGGATCTGGTGCTGCCTTGGCTGATGCAGCTAACGCTGCTCTCTTCGTCAAGATCCTCATTGTAGAGATTTTCGGATCAGCCATTGGTCTCTTCGGTCTTATTGTTGGTATCTACATGACCTCAAAGTGCAAAATGGGCAACCAGTAATATAAGAATAAAGTAAAACTTGAATCTAAGTGTAAGTATCAATTTAATATTTGCATTTATAACATTTGTAATTATCTAGTAACTAGTAAATGTTTTAACTTGTTAAAGCTATGAGCATGATTCATTGCATATGTTTGAAATGTAAAAAATTAAATCATGTCTTCATTCAATAATGAGTATAAATCTTTATGTCAAAACTACTAGATGAATTTGTTAGTATTACGTATTACAGACTGTTTTCACCCCAATTAGTCTTAGAATAATCCATATTGAGCAATTGTCAAAATTCTGAAATATTCATGTTCTATTTTAATACACTTAAATTTCTCATTATGTTGTAGATGCTCCATCTAATCTTCACTATTATAAATATTAGCATTACAAATATATTACATACTATCCTCTTGGTTTCTAAATTATATATAAAAATAGGTTTTATAATCTAAGTCACATGATTTTGAGAGAACAAAAATCTAAGTGTTAGTTACAGCATGTTGTAGTCACTTGACATACAGTTATATTATGTAAATTATTAATATAGTTAAGTTTGTTTTCCTTCTTACATATTGTATGCAACTCAATTAATTAATAGATTCTTAAAAATAAATAGTTAAGTATAAGTATAATTTTACTTGTATACCTGATTAAATATTTTGAAATAATAATATGAGTTTTTTTTTTTCCAGTGTACAACAGCACTGGATGTTACCAGCCTTGACCTACCCTAACAATCAGAGTGTCCAGTGCTCACATACTTATTTTTCCATCGGAGAAGCTTCAAGTTATATCATTGCAGTGTTGAACTTGTGTATCTTTCCTGCCTACTCTTTGTTCATGTGTTTATATAATGTAAATTATTTTTTTAATCTTAATGATCAATAAAATATCTGATCTTAGCACTTTATAACAAAGTAGCGTAAAGTAAAATTAAATTTTTGATGTTATAACTGTACTATACACTCATTTTAATTGTTGTTTCATATAATAAGGCATTTGTGCTAAGATTTCAGATATTTGAACTGAGGTTTGGATTGTATTGCAGTATTTTATTGACAACTAAATAGTAACCAGTCGAGATTGTGTTGTATTGAACCATAACAGTGTCCTAATGATGAAATGACTAGGTACTCATTGTTTTTAGAGTTTCCGTGGCCTAATATAAAGCTCTGCCTTGACGTAACTACAGTACCGTACCTAGTCATTTATAAGGCTTATACATTCCATAAAACCTTGTTTCAAGTTTTGTAAAAGCTTTGGTCAGTCTGTAACCCATGTTATACATAGTAATAAAATATAATGTACATAATTTTCGTATTTGGTGTGAGTTATTTTCCATTGGACATGGATATAAAACATGGGTGATGTTGATGGCATTGTACACAGCCATCAGTAGCACCCCATTGTTATCTTAATATTGCAGAGCACAAAGTCTTACATTTAATAATATAAAACATCTTTGATAGCAGATAAAAAGAAACTTGTTGAATAGATTTTATTTGTAAAAGCTGCCTGTGTCTGTTTGGAAAATATCTAAATTGTTGATGTTCTCTGGTATTGATAAAGCACTGTTTCCCTTTTAAATTATTATAAAAAAAAAACAAATGATTGTAACTCCCAATTGTAAATATTAGTTTGCTTACCTTACTAATTTATTGTACGTACTTGTAAATTCATCTGCAAAAACTTAACTATAGGAGTTGATATGTGGCCACGCTGTTGGTATTTAATATATCAATCGAGAATCGACATTGGCTATTAGCAGTGTTCACATTTCGGAACAAAACGAACGAGAAAGTATTATGTCAGTCTTAAAACAGTTTACTGATGTAATCTTAAGTAAAATATATTTTATTTGTGCAAATGTAGATATTATGTATGTTGATGAATAAATAGATAAAAAGTTTCAATGTTTTTGTTTCTCTCATAGTTTAAAATTGTAATACTTTCCTACTTACTTAAAACATTTTTGTTCCATAGTTTCGTTTGATTAGAGACAACATTTTTAGCATACCTATATATTGTCTACAATAGCGTAATATAGTATAACGGTCGAAGTGGCGGTGCTTGGGGGAGGCCTATGTTCAGCAGTGGACGTCTTTTGGCTGAAATGAATAGCGTAATAGGTACATAATGCAATTGAAACAAGAAACACGGAAATAGCCCTGAAAATGATAGAACAGATGTATTGACCCTGGATATTCACTAACTACTGTGTCAATCAGTGGCACAGTACCTACATGCTTTAGTACAATACGGCCGATGAATCATGGCCGGTCTGAACATAGGCTCTCTGAAGTTTCGCGTACGTCCTCTCACTCGCACTCAACTCATGTCCACTCATATATATACCCATTCGGTTTTATTTGTTTTTAAGTTCGGACCGGCCATGATTTATCGGCCGTATTGTACTACAAGTAGGTATTCTACATCTAGGAAATGTGGAAAACATTTTCAACTTCATGGTAATTACCCTGATTGGTATGCTAGAGAAAATAGTTTCCCCTTAAAAATTGTGTAGGTAATCAATTCAGTATTGATTTTGGCATTATCTTGAATGCGCGTGAGTGGTGCTTACTGTACCTAGTGTGATTGTGTCCGATAAGAATTATTAGCACGTTTCAGTGAAGAGTTGTAATACCTAGTAATATTTTAAAGTTTTTTGTTAGAGCTGAAGTTTAGGCTATACTTTAGGTTTTTATACCTATGTGACGTCACGTATCCCCCCCTTGTCACACGATGTCACACTGTCGACTCCCTCCCCCTTAACGTGTGACGTACCTAATTAATTATGGCCCCGTACCTACCTACACATAATAAATTATATGTTCTTGTACGCCAATTTCAGTATCTGCAGTGTCCACCATTACAGACAGGACGTAGGCACCTATAACATTTAATTTGGATAGGGAAGGGGGTAGTACCTACTCATGTACCATTTCCAGTACCAATGGATCTACCTCAATTTTAGGTAGGCTTGTTGGTAGTGTGACAGCAGAGCACCAATGAAACGGTTGCCATTAACCAGATTGGTAAATATCTGAGAGTGCCTACAGTACTCACACAGTTGGATGATCAGCAGTGCTATTCTGTAACCATCTCACCGTGAAAACGTAGGTGAAGTGAGCTGTCAATAGTGACAATCTCTAGCATTAGGTGGAATGACAGCTCACTCCACGCTCACTTCACCTAAGTTTTCACGGTGAGATGGTTACAGAATAGCACTGCAGCCATGCTATTCTGTAAACATCTCACCGTGAAAACTTGGGTGAAGTGAGCTGTCAATAGTGTCAATCCCTATGGAATGACAGCTCACTCCACGCTCGCTTCACCTTAGTTTTCACGGTGAGATGGTTACAGAATAGCACTGCTGATATCCTTTAAGTAATAGAGCGTTCATAAAATGTTCGTGGTAGGTACTAATAATCCAGAAGAATGTCAAAGAATGGTTAACATCTTAGAAATAAAACAAATAAAGGATTTTAGCAATAAAATATTTTATTTCATTATAAAACAATTAAAAGGTTTGTACCACTATTTTATAAACATTGCCAGTAAAAGTACATAGAAAATGGTGAAAAAGATACATAATATCACAAAATGGAATGTAAGATACAAAAATGAGCCGAATATTATTTATAAAAGTGGCAAATGCAGTTGCACAGATCAATCTCGAACTGCTCACGTATATAAAAGAATGAAAATTATTTGAGCAGAATAAACGGAATAACTTTACATGTGATGTGAGGCCTGATTTAAATATTGGAGGGGTTTGTGGCTAAGTAATAACAGCCGCACGGTCGATCAGGTTTTTCTCCGCTTGCCGAGGTCGGTCCGTGGATGGGAGACCATCTTCTTCATACCGATACCCCTCCATATACCTCGGAAAGTACGTTAAGCCGCTGGTCCCGGCAGTCATTTGTAGATCTTTGACAGTCGTTACGGGACCCAGTTAGAAGCCAGAAAGTCTGACAACCTGATAGTCTTACCAAAAGGTATCGTGGTACCCCTGGTTTCTGGAGGTCCGAAAGTCAGTCGCTCCACGTAATATAAGTACTAGTATTCAGTTGCATTCGGTTAGACTGGAAGCCAACCCCAACTATGTTGGGGAAAAGCTAGGCAGATGATGATCAACACCACATAACTACCACAGAATGTAGGTACATAGATGTTTCGAAGAATGATAGCAGTAGTATCTTTGTTCAAAACACAGTAGGCGCTCGGTAATCTGGCGCTCACTAATCCTGTGGCGGCATCTACACCGCCACATGCGAACTACGCATCAAAGACTTGACGTCACACAACATCCTGACGTCACTCAAATCCTGCATCGCGCAATTAGAGTTTACCGCGCGGTGGACATATATACAAGCTCACGACTTCAACCTCTGGGCAATTGCCCGCCAGACATGACACGCGTCTGGTCGGAGGATCCTCCCTTTAATATGGTGGATGAGTGAACTTTACACCCTGTTCCTCATACCCCTAAAATCCGACACGTCCAATAGTCCGGCGTTTTCTAACTTAGCTCTCCTACCATAGATAGGTATCCGTCTCTTACTCTGTAATCAATCAGGTTTAATACAAAAGTTACAGAGATTTGCACTCAAAAGTTGCATTGATCGTTGTCGTACTACAGTCCGGTTCGATTCTACGTGTAGGTATTATTACGTAAATTAATAAAGATTTTTTACTTAATAAATCTGTGATAAAATTATTTCTTGCTAGCTAGCTGACATTTCCTATAGACATCCAATAATCCGGCCATAGGCGAAATAAAAATGGGTGCCGAATTACCAAGCGCCTATTGTACCTACATTTTACATTCATAGTACCTACACAGGAGCGGATCCAGGAGGGGGGCACAGGGGCACGTGCCCCCCCCAAACGGTTTAAGTAAAATTAAATCGAATCGTCTGAATGGACTGGCCTGAATGCATATATATCAAGAAATTGCTTCAATGGTGAACGCTGAAGAAGTAGGCTACTATATCTTCATTGAAAAAGAATTTAATCCCAAAAACAGCATAGTCTAATTAAGATATGGGAGACCCGGAGACACCTCTTAACTATCCGGCCTATGTGCCCCTCCCAGGAATAAATCCTGGATCCGCCCTTGTATCTACAAAATACCTATCATATTATATTTGACAAAGGTGGTAAATGTAGTTGACACATTACATCATTATTAGCAAAATAAGATAATGTGTTTTTAGGCAGGTACTAGATACCATGTAAAGCATGGATAAATAAGATCAGATAATAAAAAATACTAAAACACCAATTGAATTAAGTCATCTTAATTTGCCTAATGCCAGGAATTAAATTGCCACTTTTAACATGAAATTAAAGGTTACGAAGAAACGCCTGATTTTATGAAATAGCAAACAGTAGCAGTTTAGTTAGAAAATGTTCATCAACTATGATCATATTCATAGTGCATTCTACGAACTCATTAAATATTAATTATGGCAATCTGACACTATAGAATATCTAAATAAAGCTTTCACTTAATATTCCACTATTATCGTAGTCCCTAATTTAACTACTAAAAGTGTAAAAATCTATTATTTACAAAATAGGTGGACTCTTCGTTAAAACGCTAGAAATGCACACAACACGCTATTTACATAAAGTATGATAAGAACTTCAGAACTAGAATCATCGCTTTTTATTAGAAAAATAATAACAATCCGAAATATGGATACAAAACTGGATAACTTGAGAATCATCATAGCTTTTGTAATGAATGAACAACGAATATGAGGATCTACGTACAGTTTAAAAAAATCGCTTTCACACAAACAAGTAAATGACAATTTCATTCATAATTACACAAAAATTATTCTTTAGCTAGTCTTATTCATACGTTGTTTACAAACGATAGTTTTGGTTTTCTTATATAAAAATAAAATAAATTCATATTTTGCACTAAAATATAAGTACCTATTTGAAGTACATTTACCGGATTCAATTCCAAAAGTTACTTTTATTCCTTTCGAGAGTTTTTAAAGGATGTTTTGTGAAAAGTTGCTTTTTTTTAAATTATCTTTTGGAAAATAATTCGGCAAACGTCTACTAATAAGCTAACTTATTTATTTACATGACTGACTTTGGATGTCATTCTTACTTCATTATAGGCATGCATTATTTCTCTATACCAACGCACACTCAAATAAATTCTTTATAAATTTTCTGCTACATTTGAGTGTTAGAATAAAGATTTCTAGGTTATTATATACACGTCTAAATTGGTAGAGGTATGTGATCGTAATAATAGCATTGTACCCAGTTGCTGGGCACATTTATTTAGGTATGCGCAGTGGATTTGATACACTTAGGTGAGATATACCTATATTTGCATTTGTTTACAAGTTTAAACCTAAGAGCAGACTTTCAAACGCTAAACCCGACAAAGAATGAGTATTCAATACATTAAACTCTATTTCAGTTCCACTACAGTTACTACTTAAAGCATAGACATAAATTCAAAATAAATACTCGTTATTCTACACTATGGCAGTGGGTACTGATTGAATGACAGTCTTTGCGTAAATTAACACTAATCATTATAAAATTACTAAGATGATTAAAATTAAAATTAATAACTAATTGAGATTCATTGGAAATCTTGTACTATTTAGCGTTGCTATACTCTCGTTTCCGCGTCGTCTTCAGTAGTAGATTTCCTGTAATAGTTATAAGTTTTATTTCAATACTTTTGAAATGTTTTACTCAAACTGAGACTCAAAAGAGATCCTAATCAACCCGACTGGGAAATAGTGAATTACCACATGCATGACAGTTTTTTTAAATAATATCATCAACTTCGATTTCAAAAACAACTACAGTAGGTAGGTGGTGGGTGTGGGTGGTGGTGGTGGTGGTGGTGGTGTGGTGTTTCTCAGTATACTTATACTCTCAAGCATTTTCGTTAATTGTTATCTTTTTATTTTGCGTTACTATACTTAATTAAAATATTGAATTGTACAAAAACACTAAGCAACTGATTTTCCACTTTTAGAGGGATACGGCACTGCTTTACTACAGGCTATTGTATAGCCTATCTAAGAGGACAGTACCCCCACCATTTTTGTAGCATACAAGTGTTCATTTGTAAAGTGTACATAACTTTTTTTACTGTATTCACTGCAAAACCTTTTGTGCAATAAAGTATTTCATTTCATTTCATTTCAAAAAGTATTTTCCTAATAATGAAGAAAAACAAAATTTATGAAATAATACATAATTGAAATAAATAGATTTACAACTAAAGTTTAATATATTATGTATAACCAGACCAAATTCAATATACCAATGTCTTCAATTAAAATTAGAAATGAAACTTTCTGTGCTTGACTAAAAATATAAGGTAGGTAATGGAATGTGGTCAGACTATGAATAAAGAACATTAGATTACCTCCTCCCTAAATGGTTGAAGATGATTGCGCGGCAACACCACCGGTTAGCAAAGCAAAAGATGATTACAATGAGTGTTTCTCATACAACCGCCACCATCTATTGACAATGTTATCATTATGGCTGGATTTAAAGTAAAATAATAATAAAAACCTACGAACGATGTTCAGGACTCAATTTATAAAATGTCTTTCATCAGATTTAAAAAAAAAACATGTTTGTGATAATTAGTACTTAGGTTTGTGACTCCTGAAATACGTTCTTTGCAGAATTCCGTATCAAGGCGTAGTTAAAAGATTTTTTTTACTAAATTGGTAGAATAAAATAAGTTTTTTAACCGTCTCAAAATTACAGAGCTCAACCATTTTAATGTTGCTATACGGAATTCTGAGTAGCTTATAACATAAAATTAAAAAGTTTTACAAACATACAGTAACCATGCAAACAGAACAGGATTCACACTTACTCGCTCGTCTCTCCCATACTCGCTAGTGGCGCCCCCATCTGCTGTTGTTGATTCTCGGCTAAGAGAAAACAAAACGCGAAAATGTTACAGACAGAAAATTTCCTACAGTCTAAACATATAACTAAATGCGACGCTCGATTCTGCAATTATTTACAAAAAAAAAGCCGAGAACATACTTTGGCTAGGGAACACAAAGAAATCTAAACTCCAGATGGCACAAAACGATAAGCGCACTATGTAGGTACCCCAAGTTTCGTATAATCTGTACATTCAGCTTTTTGCCCTAAATTGGTCTAGCTTTTAAGTATTATTATGAGAGTGACTTTAGCACTATTATTCTAAGTACAGACACAGCGACTCAAAATGTCACGTCCACATACAAATTTTTAAATCGCCTAGCGACTGATCTGTCGAAATATGTGTGTGGAGGAGAGATTTTGAAATCGCCAGCGAGTCGCTGGCGACTGAAGTCTGCATGTGTCCCAGCATACAGGTGCACTAAAATATACTAAGTATCCGGATCAGCCGAAGTGTATCCTTAGCTTTAACAGTTACCTGGATGTGCCATCTCACTACTACGGACTTGCGGTGCCTGGTTGATCCCACGCAAGTGAGCGTGGTCTTCCTCAGCTAAAGCAAGCAAAATAATAAGGTCAAAAGCAGTTCAACACTCTCAAACGCTAGATAAGCTAAGGTGAAGAAAAATGAAAAAATAAAATAATAGCACACTCTCAAAGTACAACGTCAAAGGATAATAGTAGGTTTTGTTTATAGCCAGCTTTAAAAATAATAGTTGCTGTTTTTTGAATGTAGAATTTCGTTTGTGACGTTTTATAAAATAGTTCAATGAACTTGAAAAAATCATTTACCACAGCTATACGCATTTTTCTGGAGGTTTTTTTATTTCTTTCCGAGGACCAGAGCAATCAATATAAGATGATATGGGATTGGGAATATTTATGTTATACAAGTGAAGCAAACACTGTACGCGCTACAAAACATCATTTAAATCCTACACATACCTGTATAAGGGAACAAATATTTATCATGATGCTTATCCGATCCCTCTGACATCCTATCTGTATAGTCCCCAACATAATGACTATCCATCTTTCTTTGATAGTCATTCTTCAACATGGTTGCTATGCCAGAATCCCGGAAATCCCTTTGAGGGTACCCATCATGTTCTCTTGTGGATACTCCTGAGTCTCTAAAATCCCGGGATCCATAGACATTTTGGTCCGAATTCAAGTATTTAGTGGGGCTGTATCCGTAGTCAGATGTTCGCGTAGGTAAGTAAGTTTTGGACCCGTAAGGATTGCCGGGCAGTCGATACATGGTCGGTGATATCGGGTAGTTTGGGTCGTACGGTATTTGTTTCTCGGTGTCTGTTGGGAGGACTCCGTACATCAGTTCGTCGTCCATTACGCCGTATCTGAAAGCGAGTGGTATTTTTAGGAGTCACGAGGTAGGTACAGTTAGTAAAACCCTATTGTATAATCCTACTATACATATATTTATTTATAAATAATAATAGTGAAAGTTTGTATATTTGGATGTTTGTTACTAAATCACGCAAAAACGGCTCAACGGATTTTTTTTGGCACACAGGTATTTTATAACCTGGATTAACACTATTAGATTACTATAAGATTATTACTGTTCCACTGCAAAGCAAAGGCCTCATCTAATACAGAGAAGGCAGGAGCATCGATCATCGCGTTTGTTCAAAACGGGTTGCGATTTCAGACTCATATTAACAGATATATGTCCAGGTTTCCTCATGATGATTTTCCTTCACCGTCAGTAATGTCCAAGATTGCCCGGTTTTAAACCCACAACCTCGTGCATGAGAAGCAAGGCCATCATCATCTAGGTCAATGCTCATTCATTTTCTGTATAATATGATATTATGTCTTCATTACCTGTTATCAAGCGGCAGTCTGCTCGCGTCCACGCTGGCCACATAGGTGTCGTGCACGTTCTCCAGGAGGGACGGCTTGAGGCGGTGCCGCGCGAGGAACACGTCGGCCGTGAGGTCGGGGCTGGGCAGCGGGCGCGGGGACGGCGAGGCCAGGCCGGGGTTGCCCGAGTTGTCGGAGCCCGTCTCTTGCGACCAGCGAGCCATGTCGGAGCGGTTTGGGTCTGGTGGAAGGAATTGAGGTTTTAAAAAAAGAAAAAGTCTTTTGGAACTCGCACAGGAAGAACACAAACTAAATACAATGACACAATCATAGAAAAAAATATAATTTTAAAAAAAAGTGTAGGTCGAGGGACCCTCGTCAACAGGTTCCTTCTCACGTATGACACAAATTTTCACAGCCGCCATCTTAGATTTACGATTTAACGTCAGTATCGGCTTTAGCACCCTCGAAAACCATGAAAAAATGTTGCAGTCACCATCTTGGATTTTAATTTTGATCAAATTCTCTCTTTGGAGAGAGAGAGAAAGTGTCAATTCGAAAGAAAATTATCGCATGGAGGGGAAGTAGGAACGCTTTTTCGTGTGACGATTTCTACTAGTCAACTCTTACTGCAAGCCACGTTAAAGAATTTCGTTCCAAAAAAATTATAGAAAATTAGAAAGTCCTGTACGAGGCCAAAAGGCTCCTATCGCAGCCATGAATAATACCAACCTGTCAGAATACCAGCATTGCGATGCCACGGGCAGATACAGAAATAGATATAATGTAAAATATTAACAAATAAAAATTAAATACTTAAAAATATTATTGTAGTCCAAGTGTCACCCGACGTAACCTCATTAATTACTTATGTAGGTGCTACATAGGCTTCACAAATAACGGAGTTTGGTTAAACTGCGATACATAAGCCAATGACTGGTTTAGGTCGTACCTTCTCGTATGTGCGGCCATCTTGGTTGGATGGCTAGCGGTGCTCCTTCAGTGATGTTCGGTAGATAGCTCGCCGCACTGCCACTTGTTGCTCGATCCCCTAGAAAGAGTATGCAGAATAAGATCCCAATGCCTTTCTAATGATACCAATCGGTGTATTCTGTAAAAATCTGTCATTCCAGCTGAGGAATTGGCACTAATGTCAGCTCACTACAAACTCACTTCACCTAAGTTTTTAAGGTGAGATTATTATATACTGTCTATATTATAGACAAACTTAAAAGTTTTATACTTTTAAGTTTGTCTATAATATAGACAGTATCTCACTTGTAACTGTTATTTTTATGACTACGCCCTGAAGGTAACGTTGGCTATGTTCCCTTGTATGTGCCCTTGGATATGTTCAATGTCAATTTATCTTTGTAAATTCGTCATGGACAAGTCTCAATTAAAAATAAATCTCAGTATAGTGTTAAGTTTGAAGGTCTACCTTGTACCTTAGGTGAGGTAAGAGAGGAGGAGACTAAGGCCCAGTTTCTGGAACGAAAATCAACAGACAAATTTGCTACAAAATTGTCAAGAGCACGTAACATGCTGTGATTGCATCACTTGAATTGCGTTTAAATTTTACGCGTCGCGAAAGATAATTCAAACCAGGCGTTGGCAGTAGATTTTGTTAGGCTCTTAAAGTAAGTGATACTAACTGTTAGCAGAAGGCGGATGACTGGATCGCCGTGTGCTGGTCTCGTCGTCATCAGAAGAGTGACTGGAAGCCAAGTCCAGGCTTCTAGCACTGCCGTCACTGTCGCTGTCTGTGGCCTCGGTCGCTTCCTCACCGGTCTCTCCTGTGGTTTCGCCATCTGTGGCCGGTTTGCGGCGGCGGCGACCTTCGTCTGAACGAAAGAGACCAATAGAGTGTGGTCAATATTGTGGTCAATAATGATCCCTCTCATTTTCAGGTATCAATATTGTAACGGTGAATTTGTTATTTGATGATAGATAAGTAGTAAAACTTTGAAGAACTTAAAGAAAGCTGAGGGATGTTACTAGAGCTACCATTTCGAAATTAGAAAAAGTCCTCATAAAAGTCCAATTTTAAATCTTTCTTTTTTCAGAAGGTACTCATTTAACTTATTTTTAAAGTACTGAGTACTTTCGTGAAAAGTTCGGGCAAATGACATAGCCGGACAAACTCCGGGTGGGAGGCCAAAAGCCGGACGATTCTGGACGGATGGTAATCCTTGGTGCTACACACATTGAAAACAGTACTTTCGCGAAAATTCCGGACAAATGACAAAACCGGACAAAATCCGGGAGGTCAAAAAGCCAGACAAATCTGGACGAATGGTAACCCTAGGTGCTACACACTTATCAAAAAAATTATGAAGGAAGTATTATTTACCGTCTTTCCTAGTGTGCAGCGAAGAGTCGAATCCTCTGAGGTACGCAGGCATGTCACTCGCGCTCGTGTTGTAGTTGGACGTCGAAGTACTCGTGTGACGTAGTTGGCCGTCACTGCGACTGCGTAAAGTATTATTGTCGCAATAAACAATTTGAACTTTATGTTGTTGTTTTAAGAATCAGATGATTGATGCCTTTTTGTAAAATACATTGGCGTTAAAGCTGGCAACCATTTTTCAAAAGCCTTACAAAGTTTCTGTTCATCTGCAGTCAAATCACAAAGGAGCTCTTGCGATTGTTTGACCAATATGAAGGAGATGTCAAGTTTGAATCAAAATCAATATTCTTTCAGAAACAAGAAGACGTTTAAAATATATATTCAGTAATGCAGTGCTTACCTGTAAGGACTAGAACTAGTTTTAGTAGTAGATCTAGAAGTGGTAGATGATGCTGATATCCCGATGTTCCTCAACTGACGTCCTGGCTCCGTGCTACTGTGATACGCCAGCGCAGATCTAAGAAAACATAACGTTAAAATTTCGACTTTAATCTGTAGGTAATAAAGTTGACTTTAGTTTGCCTAGATGTAAGAATGGGCTTAAAAAGTAGATAAAATATTTTTTGGAAAATGGATTTATTGTCAATGTAATAAGGTTGAAATTAGTTTGTATAAGTTACCTGTTGACTTGCGATAAGTTTTGAGCACTGCTGCTGATTATGATTGATGTGTCGACTAGAGGTACTTTCTTGCCCAAACATCTTAGTACCGTCCTGAAACAAATTTAAAAAGTAAACTTATTGGATGTTGGGTATGTTTATGGTAGGATTTTTAAAGATCAATGTAATACCAGGCCAAGCGCACTCCACATTTTAGGTATGAAGCTACAAGTAGGCGGCGGGCTTGACTTGTCAGGCCAATTCAGTGAGCGTAACGTAGGAAGATATAAGAGTTACGCGATAGAAAGAGAGGTAAATTCTAGGGGAATATAACGTCATTGAATGTAGGTTATTGGCGCTGGCGCTGGCGCTGGCGTTGGCGCTGGTTATTGGCGCTGGCGCTGGCGCTTGCGCTGTGCGACCTGAATTGTCGTAGTAAGAGTTGCTATTTATTGAAATGATTTTGAGGAGTGAATTTTTTGTTCTTGTACTATTTTGTATTCTGAGGTAATACGATGTGATGATGAGATTAAATGTTAGTTGAGACTTAATAAGGATACGTTTGGTCAAGTAATAAATTGCATATCACCTTTTTATGCTCTGAAAATAAAATTAGTTAGAACGGACTTTGTTCATCTTAATTTGAAGCAAATCTTAATAGATTTTGTCTGTCTAATAATCAAAACCTGTTTCAAAATTCTGTTTCTTATTTATACCATCAAAAATATTGGGAGAGAGTTATTGAGGTTGTTCATTAGGAAATTCTCAGTAGTAGCCCTTTTTTTTGTGTGGGAAATGATCAAATAAGCTTCTTCTGCTCTGGGCGGACCGGGAGGGCGTGTCGGACTCTTACTGACTAAAACCCACCCGTGTTCCTTCCGTTGCCTGTACATTGCCAGGGGCCACGGTATCCCATTCGGACTTTCCCGCGACCCCGGCAGGCCTAGCGGACCCCGTCAGTCAGTAACAGTCCTGAATAAGCATTTGTGTTCGTTCGATGACAATAGGCTAACCCCCTATTACATGGGACTTAAACATAACTGGCTAAATGTGGGGCAAAGGTAGGTAACCAGGTTGAATTAGGGTATCGGTGAGACTCACCTCCTCAGGTTGTCCCTGACGCGCACGTTGAAGGCGATGTAGCCGAGCGCGGCCGCGCCCGCGTGCGCCGCCACGGCCGCGGCCAGCGCGGCGCTGAGCGCGTCGCGCCGCGCGCCCGCCTCGCTGCCCAGCAGCAGCGCGCTCGCCCACGACACGCACAGCAAGGGCAAGCACACTACGCTGACGCCTAGTAGCATTCTAGTGAGCGAACAGAAAGGAAAGTCATTACTAATAGTTTATAATAAAAGTTACAAGACAGCAAGGCATCTAATCTGCGTTCGCAATTTATTTGCCAAACATGTAAACAAACACGAGTTTTACGAAAAAAAAAAACAACTGTAATACCTACACAATGAGGTTCAGTTTGCGCTACAACTTCATATTTTTTTATGACTTTTCAACAGTACAGTCAGTCTAAAATCAACTTTATTTACACTTGCACAAAGTTGATGCTTGTTTAAGTGGAAATAACATCAATTGGAAACAAGGTTATAAATAGACCTTACATTAAACGCTAGAAAGGAACTTTTGATGTGACCTATCCAACTTAATTTGCAAAAAAATATTTCTAAATATTGAACTTATGTAAAAATAAAAGACACATTAACAAATTACGCAATAATGTAGTGCACATAACTATGAACATAAAAACAACCTTCGAATTACGGAATAGCAATTTAGACGTTGGAGTAATTTCTTGAACTATTAAAGGCGTCCGTTGCCAAAATAGAATTTTGTTCTTATAATATAATTTGTTCTGTATTTGGAAACTGATCACTAACATGAGTAACATATCTCCCTTACCTCAAATTCCCAAAGCCTATGACATGATCTCGTACAGTGAAGGCAGCTCGTGTGGCCCCGGCCAGGAATACTAATGCTGCACCAGCATACACTGCCGCTGGTATGACCACCCACCATACTACTGGTTCGTGACAGCTTACCCAGCAACTGTATGGATAAATAAGGAGTTATGCTAAAATAGAATATCTTTATTTATTTATTTATTATTTATGTACACACAGTAAAATACATAGAGATACGACATAATTATAATTTGAGTACAAAGGTACTGCTTATTTCTTAAGAGATTCGGTCGTCGGACGTTGCAGCGCATGGACGCTCCTAATTGTGCTCCACCAAAGTTTTTTACTGATTAGTGAAATGTGCACACCACATGTTGCAAGTTTTAGCTACAAGCCGGGCGTCGAAATCGGAGTGTTTTTGTTTTGCTGTGGTTGTGACTTTAGGTCGCCAAAAATACACTAAAACAGTGCAATAGTGGGTGAAATAAGCGTTCCTGATCTCAGGCGTACGGTTCAGTATATGCACAAGTACGAGGGTATACCTGCCGCAGCGAATCTGGTGAGGTCTTTCCATCTTTCAGGGATCGCTGAAGAAGTCCACCTAAAGTCATGAGTGGATCTCATTATAAATCCATACATCTTATATGCTGTATTTACAATTTGTTCGACTAACTTTAAACTATAATACGTGTGTGATTATTTGTGCAGTGCAGTGTTTCAATATGCTTTGTTTTTTGCGAGTGCGCATCCTTTTTTTTATATTTGGAGTGAGTCAAGGGTCGCAGGTAGTTAGTTGTTGACCAACAAAGCATTCCTTTTAGATATTATTGCTCTTGACTCTGACATTGGATTTTAAACCCTATAACTTCGAAGCCAAGTGTAGTTTTGTGTTTATTTAGGTGGTAAAGTTAATTGTGTAAAGAAATGTTGGAGGTTATTTAATTAAATATTTGTGAAGTTGAAGACTGCTTAAGACCGCGACAAGATTAAGAAGGCTAGCGAGAGTTATAAGAAACCTGAAACGGATAGTAGCCAGACGAAGACAATGGAAACAGCAACGTGTAACACAGCATAGTAGTGTCATAGAAAATAGTCGAGAAAGCAGCGTAACCCCGTCAAAATTCACCGGTGAAGATCGACTCCAACCAACATAACGACGACGTCGCAAAAGATGCCCATCCATAGATAATTAACACCCGTCTCTCCACTATTCCAATGCTTACTCTAGGATGCATATCCGGTATGGCTCTCAAATCCTTCCTTATCCTAAGGGCACGTATTCCTTACCATTACCCGCGCTCCCCGGTCTACTACTTGATTTGCAATGGCCTATGTAGTTCCATGAAACATGAGGCTTCATGGGCTAGTGCAAATCTTGGGGTTCATTCGATTTATCGAGTCTGGTTAAACCACGCTGGGATCAGTGCATTTCATTCATTCAAAGGTACTGCTTATTTCTTAAGGAATTTCTTCCAGCAGACCTGCCAAAGGAGAAATGAGAAAGAAATGTAGACAATAGTGTGTGAGAACAAAAAGAGAAAAATATAAATTTGCGAAGTCTTAGACTAAAAATATCAAACGACTTCGTTTGCGTGGATGTCATACCACAATATACTCATGAAAGTGTCTAAGCCGCGCAGGATGGTACTTCGTTGACATATGTGTAGTGTATATAGATACACTTATGATTTGTCTCGAGTGCATACGTCACAAGGTGCGGGCTGAGTGGGGGTCAGTCGATGCCGAACCGCCAGCCTGCAAGCACGTGGTGGTGCGTAGGCGAGCCAAATACCATTTTAATATTGCGTAACGACAATAGGCAAGTCGTTCGACTCTTTTCGGTAACAGTGGGTTCTCGTGCATTCTTTTAATTAAAATTTGCACACCAGATACCATCAGCAAGCTCGGCATGACCACAATATAAATTGGTTTTGTCGACGGAAGAACAGACAAAATGACAGATAAACAATCACAATCTGTCATTTTGTCTATTTTTCGGTCGACAAAATCCGTAGAAACCCGTTTCTATGGTTGTCATGCTGCGCGTGCTGGTAGAATATGACGGAAACTACGAACTTATATTTGTCAACTTATTTACTTATATTCTTGCAAATAAATAATATTTTTATATTATTAAAAATACCTATAATTTGAAATTAAGATTTGATTTTGACTGTAAGTACGTCGCAATATCACTGGCTATGTACGGAGAATAATTCATGATTTTGTCCATTGGTGGTCTGGCATGTTATCATGTTACGTATGTGTCCTGACCAGTTCAATATGGTCATTTTGTTTAAGGATTGCTGTATTCTTGATTCCGTCTGTTATAGTTTGACCGAGACCGCTGTTCCGCGTCTTAGGTATGTAAGCGGCGAGATGGGGGGGCAGTGTAGGCCGCTCATTGGCTGCCCCCCGCCTCACCGCGTGGGATAGTGTTCGCGGCCAAACTATAGTTCAGTACCGCGAAACAAAAGCTATTTTAAAATAAAGTGACTCACAAGAGCGCATTCCCATACTGATGCTGGTGATGGCTGGCCGCGAGCGCCAGCGCCACGGCGGGCGCGGCGTAGGCGGCGGCCAGCTGCGCGCACAGCCCCGCGTGGTTCACGTCGCGCAGCTCGCGCAGCAGGCGCCGCAGCTGCCACGCGTCGCACGCGCACCACGCCAGCGCGCACACCCACCAGTAGTGCAGCGACATGGCCATCAGCTTGCACAGGAACTGGCCGGACGAACAACTAATGTTACCAAACACGATGCAACAAGCGGCACTTCAGAAATGATGGATGGTCTGTTCTGAAGTTTAATCATACCCATACAAAACATGAGGTATATACTGTATGTAGTTCACATAGGTAAACGACGAACTAAAATAAAAGTAGCATTAATAGAAGGGAATCTGATATCAGATCTCATAATAATAAAAGTATAACATTCTGAAACCAATACATGGTTTAATTGCTGCAAAACTAAGCGTAAGTACTCATATGATTAAAACCAGTGGTTTTATATACAAGGTGACTACGAAAATAAATGAAATGGCTTATATCTAATGATATTCCCAATGTGTGTAAACAAATTCGAACAAATATATTCATTAGTTTAGTCAACTAATCGGCGAAATCCATAGTCGGACCATCACTACTATTTATAATATAATAAAGCCTCTTTATTCCTTAATTATAAAAGTAAAAAAATAAAAAATAAAATTAATTAAGGACCCCTCTTTGGGTAAAGGCCTCCTAAAGAGTGGCAAGAAAGGGATTCTTGCCACTCTTTTCTGTCTTGCGCCATTGCACGCCAATTCTGGCCCGCTACTTTTTCTATCTCGTCAACCCATCTTTCTCGGTGCCGTCCTTGTTTTCGATTTCCTTTTGGGCCTGCCCACACGATGGCCATCACTACTATTTACTTTGTTTAAAAAAATAACTTTTAATTTGGATGTTACAATTTAATTGATAATTCCAAAATTCTCTTATGCATTACAAAACAAATACAAAAAGTTTTATTAGCAAAGGAAAAGTTGATAGTGATCTTACATAGATACAATTATGTGTATACATCACAATGTTTTGGTTTGACCGTTGACCCCCAAACTAAGCATTAGTGTTGCCGCAGTCGTTTTATTTATTTTTGTCTCGCCATTGTATAATGAGACAAAGAAAGACAAATTTGCACCAGGCATTTTAGATCAGGGTGTTAAACCCTGATCTAAAATGCCTGGTGCAAATTTGTCTTGTATAAAACGAAACCTACTATTTATCAGAAGGGCCACATGATTACTTACCTCATTCTGTACCAAAGAACTCCTGGCTTTCAAAGCTATAAGGTACAGCAGTTCAGCCATAAACACGCAGAAAATTAGGTGCTTGTGTATGGAGTTGGAGACAGTGGCGGCTCCACCTCGCATCAGACATAGTGCTGCCCAGGTCATGAGGAGAAGTGGCAGAGATATGCTGAACGCTGTGTAGGATGTTACTGATTCCAGGAGTGAGGGTTCTGGGATGAACTGCATGGGAAAAAAAGGTTGATGTAAGAAAGTTTCTAATGATTTTTTTGTTCCTCACCTGAAGTCATATAGAATCTGTTTGTTAAAACAATTGAGGCTTTTTAAATGCTGTTAAAAGAGGATAAAAATGGAGAATCCATTATATCCTCACGTTTTCAGTTTCTGTCGTATTTATTAGAACTTGCACAGTTTGTCAAGCTCATGATTCTTGTCTTAAGTTATGTTGCTAGGAACCGCTCTTGGGCACAAGTTTCGATTTAGGCCGGGAACAATTCAATTCTGTAATTTTTTACTTCAAATATCGAGATTTTATTAATTTATTTATTAAAACTTCATGCACAAGTAAAAATACTGTACATTTAAATTGTAACTTTCTTTTTGTGGTGTAGGCCTTAGTAAACACGCTACAACCGTTAAGATGCACCCTACTCGGATCGCTTAAAATTATGCTGTTCCTTGAGTAGAACTAGCTACTTCTGATTTGTTTTATTTGGTACAAAGTGTAATATTACAATGTTAGTTTTAAGATAATTACGAACGAGCTACGCTTGATGTCACATAAATTTGTTTAAATCTATGTATGTTTTGTCTATAAGTGAATTGGTAATTCTTTTGAGAAAATAAATATCTTTAACCGTAACTTGTACCTAGGGACCTCTTCTTGAAACATATTATATTAAAATTCCTAAATGCCAGTTTTATTTTAAAGTATAACTCCTTTGGGGAAGCCACTTACCTCAATATCAACTTCATCAACTAATACAGCGAATGTAGACAGATGATTGCAGGTGCAGTTGATAAGTAGTGGTGTATTAGAGTACGGCGACCAGTCGTAGTCTATCTCTGTGTGGCAACCGACGCGGGACCATTCACCAGATCTAGGACAGATGAAAAGAAATCAGTCGAACGGCAATAATTAGAAGCTGCGAAACTGCATCACAAAAAGATAAAGTGTTGAAAAGATAAAAAAAGTTTTTGCATAAAATTCAATTAAATTTAATTAATTTACTGAACATAGGGTAAAAATTATACAGATGTTTCCAAAAAAATTTGGTCAGTTCTAGGTCCCGCCAGAAGGCATACAAAATTGTTTAGGTAATCAAATTTCATGTCACATTAACAAAATGAAAATAAAAAATATAAAGACAAGTTAACTACAAGTCACAATTTCATGTCAAACGCTAATAGTTCGCAATAAAATGTCGATAAATTAAGACGGCTGAAACATGGCTTGGTCGACCTCAAACTTTTCGTTATTGAAATAGGCCTTTTTTTTGTCACGGAGTGGGTATATTTCAGCTGATCATTTATGTTGATGAATTAATTGATAAATTACACTGTTCCTACACCTGAAAAACCCATGCTAATCCAATCATTATTAATTTTATAAAAACTATTTTAAAAACTCACCCTCTTAGCGTAGACCAATGCACGCACTGCGGGTTAGTCCTAGACCCGAACGTCTCCCGATCTATGTCGAGCCACATCTGCAGTCTAATCGGTCTCTTCAATCGGATCCCACTCAAGCTTTTATACACCAGCTTTTTCTTTACGCCATCCTTTGTTAAATTCCCACTTTCCATTATCAGGGCCATTACTTTTGGCCCGTCATTGGCTTCTAGTTTTTCTGCGACGTAAGATGATTCGTTTTCTTGTAAGATGTCGCTTGTGAAGGATTTTTCTTGTTTTTTGAACGTTGGTTGTATGAGGACCGGGCCGTGGTTGTCGTTGTTTTGGGAGTCTTCGAGGGGCCAAGTGTTTTTTGATTGGCTGTTCGGGTTAATGTGGTTGGTTTGTTGGTGGTGTGTGTTGCCTTTGTTTGCGTAGATTATGCCTGTTGAAAATAATATGTTACGAACTTTGATATTTAGTTGCCGATTTTGTTACGGTTGAGGTTGAGAAACTATCTTTATGTGAAAACTTTACACATAAAAGTAAATGTAGAAGGTTACTTTTCCGGTTATCGTTATGCATTTTTGCATACTTTTGTAAGAATTTTAAGCCTGCACTACTTGCGAAGTTGATCGAAGGTGTAGAAGGGCCACTTAGGTTCGCTTTGTGCAACCTCCGCTCGCCTCGGGCGACTTCTAATCATGGTCGGTTTTTGCGCCCGAGTCAAAGGACTCGAAATGTCCTGTAGTTCTAAGCACGAGTGACTTCGGTCATCTTCGACGACTACTTCGTCGAAGCAACTTCACGAGTAGTGTAGTGGGGCTTTAAAAATAGGGGACATAAACGGGCTGTAGCATGCGATCATTGGCTGGGATATCATGCTAACTTTTTGACCACAAAGCTACTGTTTCTCATTAACTTTCGTGACTTTTGTTTGTCCTAACTGTTCCAACCATTCCACGAAATATTTCAGTATGTACATACTGAAATATTTCGTTCAGTCAGCTAAGACAAGTATCCAGGCTTACTACATACCTTCAACATCATCCATATTACTCTCCAGCGAGTTATCTTCGTCGCTGGCCTCCTTGGTCCACACATACTCGGGCACGAACAAGGCCAGCTGTATGATGGGCGAGCCCACTGTGATGTTGACGCCCCAGCGCTGACTGATGGACTCGTCCATACGGAGCGGCATCAGTTGTGATGTGTTGCGAGAGTATTGTAGATACGAGAATACGGCGCGGGATTCGTAGTTTAGGTCGAGGTTTTCTGCAAGAATTTTGTTGTTTAATGCCGTGATAAAATCATTGAGTTTTATGAGAAGATATCAGAAGAGGTCACTTAGGAAACAAAGTTGAGAACATAGTTTTAAAATGTTTAAACGGCTTTTGTACGAATCAAGCTTTTAGGCATCGCGAGCAACATCAACGTACTTCGCTGGTTTTTATAAATCAATAAAATTCAATTAAATCACTACCACATTCTTTTAGCGCGTGGTCAAAATCGGAATTAACGCCGCCATCTTGTCTTTTCAATGCATTTCACAAAACAATCGCACTAATGTTTACGAACAGCGCCTCCCTGTCAACGTCATTGGAGCGCCAAAAGATCCTTGTAGCACTTCTATTGTTAAAAATCTAATCTGATATAACTTAGTAAAGGTATGTAAATAATTTGATATTCTTATTTTGGTCGACCAATCAAACATTGTAGCATAAGTTTGCCATCAGCCATAGATACAATAATAAACAAAGTTTTGTTTACAGAAATCACAATTAATTTATTTCTGAACAATAAATGAACACAAAACCTCACCTTGAATATTACTATTAGTGATCCCAAGCAGATCTAAAGGCAGCAGCACCCTGGTATACTTATCAAACTTATTCTTGCTCTTCACATAGTTATTATACTTCGGGAACGACACGGTAGGACTAGATGGCTTCCTATGTTTGTTGATCTTGCCATTAGCATGGTATATCGGTGTTTGTATGGGAGAATGTAGGAAAGTTGACGTGTCGGGTAGCACGACACGTTCGGTCGTGTAGGAGTCGATGTTGTAGCGATTTAGTTGGGTCGGTTCGAAGCCGTAGATCGATTCTGCTGTTACTATGTCCACGCCGATTACTGAAAAGAGATTGAACGTTGAATGAAGTCTTCCTAAATACACAGAAACTTTTATATTATTTTGTACATATATAAAAGAAGCAATTTTATCACTAGAAGAGTCCTTAGAATCACCGAAATAAATAATATTATTTCTTTCTTGGGGGTCGTCCATTTTAATCACGTGATGTTTTTGGCAACATTTTAACCCCCCTCCCCCTAATACGTGGCGAGCTTTTAGTCCCCTCTCCCCCCCTATCCAAAGTCACATGTATTTTTTTGTTGCAAAGTATCTTAAAAAAATACAGAATATTTTATCTTTAAATATAAAGAAAGAAAGCAAAATATTTTATTTGGAACTGATTTTCGGTTTAGAAATGCGTGTTTAACGAAAAAATAAATACACGTGATATCTCACTATACCCCCTTGTGATATTTCGCGATTTTTCCACCCTCCTCCCTTTTCGAGCCTCACGTGATTTATGGACGAACCCATGTCGTTCTCAAGGCGGTTTCCTTCGGTGGCACGTGTCTGACGGTAGTGTTCATAGAGTGCCACTATTTAAGCGGATAAACTGTACCATTGATAAAACTTACCCAAATCACTGGTGTTGATCTCAAATGGACTGGTGTAGGTGTCGTGCTGGCTTTCCGCGAGCACTGCGATGTACTTGTCGAACCGTTGTAGTAATAACTCCATACCATGACCCGTCAGCTCTCGAATACGACGCCATTCCTTTGAGTATTGAGCGTTCAGGATTGTGTTGGCGGATTTTATTACGTTCTGAAAATATTGGAACATTGTAGGGCAAAATATGAAAAAAAATGATTTAGCACTAGGTACTCGCTTACCTATATGATTGTTCAAATTTAAAGGAAAATAGACATCAATTTGTTTTAACTCCAGCTCCAACAATATGCCCTCGGCTACCAGGACGTCAGCTCCATAGAGGAGTGGTATGTTTAAATTATTTAAGTATGTAGGATAGTCCACTCACCCGGACATAATCCTTATCCTGACTATGCGTGAGGTTCAGGCCCGCCTGCCTCATCTCATACTGCAGCAGTTCCAACAATATGCCCTCGGTCACCAGGACATCAGCGCCATATAGGAGTGGGGTGTTAGCACAGGCAGAGTTGAGGTCGGCGGCTAGTCGGACGCCCACGAAAGTGTTCACGGATAACTCGCCGGTTTCTATCTTGCTAAGCTGTGGAATAAAGTTTGACATGATATGCTTCTTTAGTATTTATCATTAACTCTTGCCCGCGGCCTCGCCCGCATGTAGGTAGGAAGTTATCCCACGGGAACCTAGGTTTAGAGGTATGAGTAACAGGGTGTAAAGTTCACTCATCCACCATAGAAAAGGGAGGATCCTCCGACCAGACGGGTGTCGTGTCTGGCGGGCAATTGCCCAGAGGTTGAAGTCGGGAGCTTGTATATATGTCCACCGCGCGGTAAACTCTAATTGCGCGATGCAGGATTTGAGTGATGTCAGGATGTTGTGTGACGTCAGGTATTTGATGCGTAGTTCGCATGTGGCGATGTAGATGCCGCCACATAGGTATGTTCTAACCCAGCTATCTAATTACGCAAAACATTTTCGTAAACGATTACGATAAATCTGTTTCACTTTGACAGTTCAACAACGTTCATTGCGTTATTTACGTTGTTGAGCACATTTTTGAAGTGAAAACTTCTTTAAGCGCGTTGAGCACTTTTTGGGTAAAGAAAACTCATGGAACTCGCGTCATCGTCACCGATCGCTTTCCATGAGCTATATGTATACTGTGTATACCACCTTAGCCTTAAAAAGTCAGCTGTTCCCTACATTTATGTTCGTCTACCTCGTCGAAATGTAGGGAACAGCAGATTTTTTTTTCGCGATTTCAGCGTTGGTCCTATATTGACAGTTATTCATAATGATGAGTACAATGACCCCTTAAGAGGTTTAGGGTAAACAGAAACTAAGGTTGTATATGTACATAGATATACAATTCACAAGTTACTTAGTTTTCACTTCTATCGGCAGTCCCCAAAGACAGCCCCGCATTTTTTTTTTTTCGAACTTGTGAAGCTTTAGATTAGCAATCTGTTTCAAAACCATTCCAGATTCTGATTGATCGTGTATTACGCAATTAGGGTACTGGTCATGGTCTATCAGTGTGCCAAACATCCAAATCCATTCAGCTGATAAGTCGTAATAAGGACGCCAGAGAGAGAGTTACTTTCGCATTTTTAATATTAGTACGGATTTAATTTACTCTCTACACGTACCGTCAAAGAAGTTCATATCTAACCAGGTTCAAAACAAAATGCCGTGAGCACGATGACCACATCTGTTACCGGCCCGGTTCTATAGTCGCCGAGCGCTGCATGCAAGAATAGTCCTTACGGTGGTTAGATATGAACTTCTTCGATAGTACAGTTAACACCAATAATAATTATTATTATAAATACAAATTTATTAGGAACCGGGTGTAAAGGTCACTCATCCTCTATAGAAACGGGAGCATCCCCCGACCAGACGGGTGTTGTCTGGTGGGAAACTGCCCGATGATTTAAGGCGGGACGTTGTACATATGCTGGCCGCGCGGTAAACTCTGTTTGCGCTATGCAGGATTTTGCATGACGTTAGTGAGATGCGTAGTTCACATGTGGCGATACAGATCACAAACGTTGAATAATATTTTTCTATACATGAATTCATAATGTCACTTACATTCCATCGCCACTTATTCAACTATATTTTTCAACTTTGTGTATTCTACGTTTATTTTTGTGTCACTATTATGAAATATATTTTTTGGTTTCAATGGAATTTGAACTTTGCAACGAATGACATTGAGTTTGTTGTTCCAAAACTTAATTTAAATCTCAGGTTCTGAATTCAAATATAGATTAATAGGTTATTGACTGAAGTTTTGATACTTGTTTTGACTATTGATGATAACTCATTTGCACTGAGCACTTATTTCTTTAGATTCGAGCCTGAAGTAGGCCTCTTATTAAGTTTGATAACATGAAAGCCGTCTGTAAATACCTGTTTCCTCAATTGATAGAAAGTAGATGTGGTGCAATTAAACATATCGGGCTCCTGCCACGGCACCACTTGAGTTTCATCACACATGCGGGTCGCTTTACCACTTGTACCTAAAAGAAAAAGAAAGGAATATAATATCTTCATCTCTTTTGACGTGACAACGTCTTAAATTAGGTTGCGGCTCGGAGTCACTCATGAAAAAGTGTAACGCCCGCTCACGTCTGTTACGATGAGTCACCGCCGATAAAAAGACGTTGTCACGTAAAATCTTCGCCCGTAAAACCGACTTTACAGGCAACCATTTTTTTATTTCTGATACATACCTTGCATCTCCATTTTTTATTATCTCAATTATCATACAGTTAAACAGCGCTTCAGTAATCCGAAGAGAGACGATGATTACCGAAGAGCATACTTATGCTGCGAGATCTGGGGCCATACTATGAAGTGTTAAAGCTATTATTGTTCCATTGTGAAAAAGGGATAGTGCAATTCGTCCCATATAGCTTCATCCATCTCTGACACTGGAACAATTATGGCTTTAACACGTCATAGTACTGTCTCAGTTTTTTGTAACTTTAAGGAGCAAATTCGCAAAACACGAACTCGTTAGTATTAAACTGCAAGGTGTCAAGAACTACCCCTGTTCATTAGTTACGTAGACTATAGTTTTCATGTATAACTTACCAGCAGGGCAGTCCGTTACGGCTTCAATACCAAACTTGGTTCGCGGCCACCACACGCCATGAGAGAAGGAGCGAGGACATCCATCGTAAACAACTGTTGAAAGAACATGATATGAGCTGATGTATGACTAGCTAATACTGAAAAGATTTTTTTTTGTTTTCAAGATGAGCTTTGGTTTTGTAACCACTATCTAAGTATTGGGTGTTGCACGACTTTGGATGATTTAGCAACAAATATTTTTTTTTAATAAAATTTATCAGTATATAAAGGCGGGTCTATACCTGCGTACGCGCACGAATAATGCGGTTCGCGTGTATATTAGGAAAATATTATGGACACCTTTAGACATGTTGGCGAGCGGTTAGCAAGCAGTTCGCGTACAAGTTAAATGGCATCTCGCGTGCACGAACAGTGCGGTTTGCGTGCATCTTAGGAACATAATATGGACACCTTCACTTTACGGTTCGTGCGCGTGAGCTTCAATTGCGCAGGTGTGGATCCTTGCACGCGAACTGTTCGCAACATGCGCACGCGCGCGTATAATGTCCATAGCCGTTCGAGGCGCCTAGCGTGCATGGTTCGTGCGCGTGTGCTGGTGTGGACCGGGGCTTGACGGTTGTGGGCTGTTTACCGGTTACAACAGTTACCTTCACAGCCAGTATTAGGCGCGACCTCCGCATACAAATTCGCACAGGAGTCGCAGGCGCGTCCTATAACACCCGCGCGACAGTGACACTGGCCGGTCAGTACTTCGCACGAGCTGTTCACTGAGCCGGCCGCGTAGCATTGGCAGGGCAGACAGTCGGCTGAGCCTTCGGGTTTGTAGTGGTTCTCCTGATGAGGTTGGTAAGGGAAAGAAATAATAATATTTATTTGGCAATAGTTCGTGAAACACAAAATAAAAAATAAAAGCGAAATGTTATAACAACAACAGCGTGTGCCCCACGGCTGCGCCAAAAAGGTCCATTTCAGCATTAATGTCAGACAGATGCTGTCTGACGTTGGTTTTTTTGTGAACCTTTAGGTAGAGGTACCATCGCGGAAAGCCATAACTAACCAACGTAAGGACTATTCTTGCTTGCAGCGCTCGACCGCTATAGAACCGGGCCGGTAACAGATCTAGTCATCGTGTTCACAGGATGTTGTTTTCAAACTGGTTAGATATGAGTTTCTTTGATAGTACCTGGACAAGTGACGAATGGATAACAAACAGTTTCAACATAAGTTCCCATAACTTATGTTGAAACTGTTGCTGGTTACTGTTTTGCTGTTTGAGGGTTACTGTTTTGTTTAATAAGAAAGTTATAGTTGGAAGGTTTTCATACAAGACAATGATGTAAAAATCACGAGTGGCAGTTGGATGTTCGTTGCACCACAGTTGAACTAAGATTTTCACAAAATGGTAAGTCATACATAACTTTACCGAGGTAGAAGGCGAGTACGTGAATGTAGTAAATAGCTTACTTATGTAGGTTTACGTTGTACTATCTACGTTCATTTAGACGTGCAGTTTGTGAGTGAAGTATACGCAGAGAGCCTACATTGCACAATTACTAAAATTAAAAGTAATTTTCTTATTATTGTTATTAGGATGGTCAACTTGTGAAGCGATATTTATTTCCTGTGTATCGAGTATGTTTTCGCAAGGAGGTTGTATAGCATTGAGATGGAGGTCGCATATATTGGTGTGTTCTAAATTCAAACACCAAAATAGTGATTAAAAGAGCTTTTTATTCACTGAAAACAGTGAATAAAATAAGCTTTTTCGAGGGGAAATGGTATAATAGTATATTATGCAATTAGTGAATAAAGGACGGATTTAAAGCGAGGGCCATAGATGAATCACGAGCAAGTGAAGGATTCTAAGGACTGAATCACGACCGTAGGGAGTGATTCATGACGATTGAATCACGAGCGTAGCGAGTGATTCAAGTGTTAGAATCCTGAGTGACGCGAGTAATTCATGGCCCTCGATATAAATCCGTTTTATTCAAGAGTTGCATACTATACTTTATACCATGACTACGAGAAAAAGAAAGATTTAAGCGAAAATAGACATTTAATGAAGAAAAAAGGAAGGTTGAATTAATTAAAATGCACATTAAAATTGGAACAATTACTAAAATTAAAAGTAATTTCTTATTATTACTAATAATAATCAACTTGTGAAGCGATTGTTATTTCCTATGTATCGAGTATGTTTTCGCAAGGAGGTTGTATAGCATTGAGACGAAGGTCGCATATATAGATGTGTTCTAAATTCAAACACCAAAACAGTGATTAAAAGTGCTTTTTATTCACTGAAAACAGTGAATAAAATAAGCTTTTTAGAGGGGGAATGGTATAAAATAAAATATCGCTTCACAAGTTGACCATCCCAATAACAATAATAAGAAAATTACTCTTAATTTTAGTAATTGTTCCAATTTTAATGTGCATTTTAATTAATTTAACCTTCCTTTTTTCTTCATTAAATGTCTATTTTCGCTTAAATCTTTCTTTTTCTCGTAGTCATGGTATAAAGTATAGTATGCAACTCTTGAATAAAACGGATTTATATCGAGGACCATGAATTACTCGCGTCGCTCAGGATTCTAACACTTCGCTCAGGATTCACACACTCGCTACGCTCGTGATTCAATCGTCATGAATCACAACGGTCGTGATTCAGCCGTTAGAATCCTTCACTTGCTCGTGATTCATCTATGGCCCTCGCTTTAAATCCGTCCTTTATTCACTAATTGCACTACTATCATATACTATTGTTTGTTTTAGTAAAATATTAATAATATAATACATGACAAATGAAAGTGTATGAGTGAAAATTTAAAACAATATTGTATTAAATGATGTACACGTTAATCAGAAAAAGGACAGAAAAAGTGGTAAAAAAATAAGTTTAATGAAATATGAAAAAATATAGCGTTACCTTGCAGTGACAATGCCCCGTAGTGGCGTGGCAGTGCGGGTGGTACCCGCGCGCCGCGGCGCAGGCGCACGGGCCGCACGCGCCCGCGCGCGCGCCCCACCAGCCGCCCGGGCACTCCGCGGGGCCGCCCGACACGCAGCCCGACGCTACGGAACACGGGACATGAGGGTATATACAATGTGAAATTTAATTCGTTTGAAATAAAATCAGTTGTTCCATACATTTATGTTCGCATAGCTCGTTATAATGTAGGGAACAGCAGATTTATTAATTTATTTATTAATTTAGGGTCTCTAACAAAATATGCACACAAAACATGCTGCATAATAAAGGGCAAGATATTAAATAGGTGTACTCCCTTCACTAGCATGCACAATAAAGTAAACAACTAAACATAAAATGTTAAAATATTAATAATAGGTAAAAAACAAATCTTATCTTTTACATAATAAATGAACTCACCAGTCATCATATAGCCGTCGTCACAGCTACAACTATACCCCTTGTCGGTGTCGTGATGCGTGCACACTGCATGCTGCCCGCACGGCTGCAGCTCGCATGCGGGCATGCACTGCGGGCCTACTCGGCCGCGGGAACACACGCATTCTGTGTTGTCCCATGATGATACGCATGTGCTCTGTGAACAATATTAGTTAGGAGTATTCGGCTGAGCCTTATTTATGTAAAGCGAGAGAAATGGGGCCACATAGGAAGAATAGAACTTACATCCATTCTTGCACAGGTCTTTAAAATGCGGCCTTAGAACTGACGAGAACGTGCCACACGGCAAATTCGATTCGGTCGAATTCAATCGCTAAGCTAAGGTATATAGTGTGTCTTAGGTACTTGAACTGATCAGCTTAGTTTGTTTTTTCATCATTTGATATCAATACGTGCTTATGTGATATCGAAAAGACAAACGCGTTAGCAGAAAACAGAATAGGGATGTAGACAAAACAAATCTTTTTTGCCCGTCAGGTAGATTATTAAAAAATATTGGACACGTATTTTTTATTTTTTTACGTAATATAAGGATTACGGCAATACATTGAGTTATAATATGACATGACGTCACTACCCGGTAGATTTTATACTGACTTGTGATGTAGCGCGCCCCCACTTTAACTTTAATGCGTTATATCTAAACCATTTTTTGTTAATATGATAATGCAAAAAATACGTGTCTAATAAAAATATAAAATCTGACGGACGGACTAAATAGTTATTTTTTTCACCAGTCAACATCCCTATTATGTGGAAAAGGGAGAGGGAGGCCTTTGTCCTGCAGTGGGACAACACAGATTTTTGGATACCCATTACGTCTATGAAGTTTAGAACAAATAAGGCTGTCGAATGGATCACAGTATTAAATTCTACGCAATAAAGTCGAGATGGAATAATACAGGCAGGGACATCGACGCGCAACCTGTTAGCATGTATTCAGTACATAATTACGAAGAGATATTGAAAAGATTCGGTCATAAAAAAAAAAACTGCTATTTCCAAGATAATCTGATTTTATTATTAACTAAACTAGCTGCGCTCCGCGGTTTCACCCGCATAAGTCACGATCCTATGGGAATATCGGGGTAAATGTTTAAAAAAAAAATTATGTATTTCTCCAGGTCATGGTCTACCCATGTGTAAAATTTCGTTCAAATCCGTTCAGCCGTTTTTGCGTAATTGAGTAACAAAGATACAAACATACAAAATTTCACATTTATAATATTATTATTATATAATAATATATAGTAGGATAGGATAAAGTTAGGATGATTCTGGGGCCAGAATACTATACTGAATTCATGGTAGCAGGTAGTGCGTCGATGTATAACACAAGTTACTTACATAAGGTGGACAGATGGACAGCATACAATCGGAGCGCGATTGACATCCGTCCCTCACGTTTTCTCTGACTGTAGGTCGGTTTAGAAGAGACTGAGCTGTTCCCACTCTCACATCCTAAAACAAAAATAGTTAGATATTTTATGATGTACTTATTTTAAAATGTATTTCATGAATAATAATTTCAAGATTCATCCCGAGTCTTGAAATATTTCAATTGAATCTTGCTTTTTTGTAAAGTTTCGAACAAAATGAAATCCTCTTTAAGGGAGAATTTCAGCAATGAAAATGAACCTAACCAAACCGCGTTCAAGAGCTGTCAGTGTCAATATTCCATAATAATTTTGACACTTACAAAAAGCAAGCTGCTCTGCAGCACTTGAACGCGGTATAGATGTGCTGAACGCGTCGTTCAGTGAAATCATTGAAATCCGAACTAAAACAGTTACGTGTAGTTTTTCAACATTGTACTCGTAGTTTTTAAATTTTCCACAAGTATATCTCTGTGCGACACAAGCCGCCTATTAATTAAAATTGTATACACTTCCATTTCCTTCTTTTTAGGTCTTTTTTGTTATTTAATTAAATATTTCTGTACTTTCCATCGTATTTGTGAACATATTATCTCTCTTTTTATCTTTTTATTCTGTAACTAAATCAACTAACGTAACTAAAATGTCCTTTAATCATTAAGTTCTCTGCTATTGCTGTGCACTTCTGTAAGTGACGAATTCACAATACTTAAAACTGTATGTGATTTTTGTATGTGTATGTTTTAGTGAGTAAGTCGTTGAGGTGCCTTACCAATAAATAAAATAAAATAAATAAATACGTCAAATCGAATCATTGAATAATTTTATGAACTTGCTCACAATAAATGAAACCATTACTAACCTGAATACAACCTTCAAAGTACCCAACCTCTGACGCAAGCAATCCCGCCGTGCTATCCGGTCCACCAATCAGAATCTTGCCAATATACTGTCCTTGAATCTTATTGGCTAGCATCGGCAGTAGGACCGTCCTTAGTCCGTAGTCCACACTGACGGATATATCGGTGCCCAGCCATTTGATGTCTATGCGGTGCCATTGGCCGTCGGAAAGGGTGGTCGTGGGTAGGAACATTGATTCGCCGTTGTAGGAGTAGTGAAGGAGACCGGATTTTAACTGCAGAAGAAAAATAATGTTAAGTCGATCGAAAACAATCGTTTATGATCGGTAAACCGACTCTTTTTGTATAGACGAAGATGCAAAAGGAGGTTTCATTAACGGGCTATTAAGTAGCACATCTCAGCTTGAAAAAGCAGATACTTTATAAGCCATTGGTGGACCCAGTTTCAGTTTATGTGACTGACACCCGAATACTGAAACGCCACTCAAAACTTAAGCGTTACTTAAAACTAGTTTCAACCAATCAAAAGGCTTTAAACAAGTCATAAGTAACGCTTAAGTTTTGAGTGGCGTTTCAGTATTCGGGTGTTATTTCCGCAGACTAGAAATAAGGGACTGTCCATGGTCCAACGACTAGCTTAGAGGGTGGTCATTACCCATAGAACCACGCCCTGGATTCGCCTTTGTCTAAACATCTACACGTCCCTCACACACATGTTGTGTCAGGGTTCTTTTGCAGAAATATTTGGAGATATTAAATTAGCTTTCATTTACACCCCAACTGTTGAATTACATACATCTTTATTTAGCAAAGTCAAAGAATTTATTTCAATTAGGCACATAAAAGGCACTTTTGAACGTCAAACTTTACAAAAAAATAAAAATGATTCTAGTCGCCCCTTCCAAAAGGTAGTTTTCGTATGGGAAAACTACCTTTTGGAAGGCACGACTAGAATCAATTTTTTTGACTTTGACACATAAAAGGCACTTTTGAAAGCCAAAATATCAAAAAAAAAAAAAAAAACTATTCGCCCGTTCCAAAAGGTAGTTTTCGTATGGAGAAGAAACTCCACCTGGGTTGTGGAGGTCAGACAGGCAGTCGCTCCATGTAAAATACTGGTATTCAGCTACATCCGGTTAGGCTGGAAGTCGACCCCAATATAGTTGGGAAAAGGCTAGGCAGATTGATTGATCTACAAAACTTACGGTGATCAGTATAGTGCTATTCTGTCCAACTTGTATGGACATGAGGAAGGCGTCCTGCTGCCTGGTTCTGAGAGACAGCGCGTTCAGCCACGGCAGCTGTATGGGACGCAGCAGTGGGTTGAACGACAGCATGCCGTCGCCGCTGAAGCGCCATGGTGGGTTCGTTGCTAGAGGATGAAAAACAAGGTAATTTTAAATATATTCTTAGATTTTTTTAAATTTGATTGACATAATTTAGATAGAACTGAAAATATATTTTTATGGTCAGTCATTATTGCTTCACAAATAGCATTCTACAACATTTTTGTGCTCAAACTCAAGGAATTTATTTCAATTAAACTATTTAAAGACACTTTTGAATTGTCAAGGAGTCGGTCAACCAGAAATATGAAGCTAGTTGCCCATTCTAAAGCGTAGTAGGTTTCTATGGAGAAGAACGGGCAAGAAACTCCACGGACACTCTTGAAAATTAAATTTGTTACAAAATGTTGGTTACATCGATTCTTATAGCTTTTCACTATCCTCCACTGAAGGCCGGATCAAAGGTCGGATATTAAGGAAAATATTCTACGTTTTCAAATCGAACTGAACTGATCCAAGGACTAGCTTAGGGGGTGGTCATTACCCATGAAACCACTCCCTGGATTCGCCTTTGTCTAAACATCTACACGTCCCTCACACACATGTCGTGTCAGGGTTCTTTTGCAGAAATATTTGGAGATGTTAAATTAGCTTTCATTTATACCCCAACTGTCGAATTACATACATCTTTATTTAGCAAAGTCAAAGGATTAATTTCCTGGATTCGCCTGTTGTCTAAACATCCACTAGTCTCTCACACACTAGGTCTTGTAAGTAGATATCTTTACCAATTACTAAAGAACTAAATAAAAATTACTTACAATCAGCACAATCCTTTCCAGTATAGCCTTCAGTACAGTCACAAAGATACGTGTCCCACAGATCTTTACAGTCCGCCCCGTTGTAACAAGGCGCGGAACTACACTGCGACCTCTTCTCAGGACATCCCGCTAAGGTCCCGTTGTCGGCCACGAAACTGTTGAGGTCTATGAACTTGTGGTCTATGAAGAGGTCTGATATGCAGCCGAGGTAGTCTTTGTTTTTGACTTGGAAGCTGCTCGGGATGTTGGGGAGGCCTCCGATCTGGAGGGGGCCTGTTAGGTCGAGGAATCTGGAAAGATATTGAATGTTAAGATCGATTTAGTACAATCTATTTTCGTGTAAAAGATTCTCAGAACTGCTGCTGCTGGTCTGATAGAAAATAGTTTTCATTGTCTATAGTCTGTCAACAGCAGTGATGTGACCCACCCCCCTAGTGGTGTGACCCTCGAATTGCCAAGTCATAGGTCTCGAGTTCGAACCCAAGGCACGCACCTCTGACTTTTCGGATTCATGTGCGTATTATATAATTATCATTTACTTCAAAAACGGTGAAGGAAAACATCGTGAGGAAACCGGCATGCCTGAGAGATATTTCTCGACGGCATGTGAAGCCAAGTCAGAGGTTAATGTGCGGCATAAAAACTCTGATAAGGGATAAGAGGAACAGAGTGTAAAGTTCACTCATCCACCATAGAAAAGGGAGGATCCTCCGACCAGACGGTTGTCAAGTTTGGCGGGAAACTGCCCAGAGGTAGTAGTCGGGAGCTTGTATATATGTCCACCGCGCGGTAAACTCTAATTGCGCGATGCAGGATTTAGGTGACGTCAAGATGTTGTGTGACGTCAGGTTTTTGATGCGTAGTTCGCATGTGGCGATGTAAATGCCGCCACATCAGGTTAGTCACAAACCATAAAGCCACTTTTTGGTCAATAAGAACTGAGTACCACAGCTTAAATAATTATCTATACACATTATAAAACTAAGTCACTTTTCGCATTTGTCTGTATGTCAGCGTTGTTCTTCTAAACCACGCAACAGATTTTGATGAGGTTTTCACCATGGTTTAGAGAATTAATTCCGGAAGGTTTATGTGTATAATACGTTAATATTAAATTTCGTTTACCTAAGAAATCTCGATGTTTTGTCAAGTCGTAAAAACCGTGCGATGCAGAAGCGGGTCGTTGGTGTGCTATAATTACCTGTGACAAGTCTCCGTGGCAATTTCACATCTTGGTGGTAAGACTTTTCTGGAGAAGTTCGCGCACGCGTATTTGAGGCCAAATTCCGCTGCCCCGGCCAGTGATAGGGCTTTGTCGCAGTCATCCAGGATCAGTGTAGCAGTCTACAAGATAAAGTTAAGAATAACACAAAATATTGGACTCCAGTTTGCTCTAAGTAAAAAGCATTGTGTATAGAAAATTAACTTCAGCAAAAATAAATAGTTAGTAAAGCTGTATTTTACGGAATTTGGCATATTATTGCCTTTAAATCCTATATTATTAAACGAGCAATATTTGTAATCACGTTCTCAAAAACGGCTCTAACGGTTTCGATGAAATTTGCAATACTGAGGTTTACGGGGGCTAAAACTCGATCTAGCTAGGTCTCATATCTGTCAAAATTTTGTTTTCTCAGTATTTTCACTCGAGCATAGCTCGGTCGCTCAAAGTTTAGAACAAGATGACATGAAGATGGCTACCTTATTATAATGACATGGCAGCATGGAATTAGTAAGTACCTACTATCGTGGCAGCATGGAATTAGTAAGTACCTACTCTCATGGCAGCATGGAATAAGTATGAACTAGTACTAGAGCATTCTCTATTTTCACCAGAGCAGAGCTCGGTCACCCAGGTACTTCTTATTTAAAGAGTGAAATTGAAAGATCACCATTTAGTACTATTTATTGCTTTGTGCGACATGATTACTTTACAATAACAGTACGTAAAAGGCATTAAAACAAAATCTTTTTTGGTCTTTAACATTCGTGTGGTTTGCCAATAGCTATGTTCATACTTTTTGCTGAATTCTTTGCCATTTACACCAAAGAAGGCAGCGTTATTACTTACCCTATTGTAATACTCAATCTCCACAGTATGCCAGGTCCCATCAGCCACATTGCCGGCCACAGTGACGTCCACCTTGCCCCCCCCCAGCGCGAACGTGAACCGCACTCCGGCGCCGCCCGTGACTCCGGCACCCGAGCTGACGGTCTCTAGCGCGAGGAAGTCGTGACGCTCGTTGTATCGGCCGTTGTAGAGGAGTAGGCCGTTTGGGGATTGGGTTGCGAACCTGGTGGACAGAATCAAAAATGATTACAAGGTATTCCATAAAACTTCTGATATTAGCACTAGTTGCCATATAGAGAAAAATAATAGCATATTATGTTAAATCTTTCAAAGAAATTTGGGTCGGAAAAATTCTGATATCTGCCGGTCGATTCTGTAAAAATATCACCGTGAAACTTAGGTGAAGTGAGCGTGAAGTGAGCTATCAATGGTGCTAATACCTAGCATCCTGCCGGTCGATTTGTGACAGTGACAGCTCACTTTACCTAAGTTGATATTTTTACAGAATCGACTGACTGTTAGGCTATATTGGGTGAAGAACGGTTCCAATAAAAATGAAGCCTTGGTGGCGGCGCTCACATGGTTTTTCTATCGTATTTTTCCGACGTGTTCAATCAGAGTTTCATAATAAGTGGCCAGATAGGTATCTATCTGGCCACTCGGCAATGCCAAAGACCGAGTTATAATGCTATCTATGTACTTAATTTAACTCATGAGACAGTTAGATCAGGCTTGATGAATTACGCGGGGCTTTTTAACAGAGCCATAACGTCATTGCGGAAACATAAAAGTCTGTCTCAAGGGAAAACTAACTATTGGTACTTTAGGGGTGTGAGGAACAGGGTGTAAAGTTCACTCATCCACCATAGAAAAGGGAGGATCCACCGACCAGACGGGTGTCGTGTCTGGCGGGCAACTGCCCAGAGGTTGAAGTCGGGAGCTTGTATATATCGGGTGTAAAAAGACACTTTCCGAAGCCGAAAGCCACATATTCTACCCATTATTTGCATCATTTTTTTCCACTAGACCATACCTGGGAATCCACTGGTTCTGGAGATATTGAAGGTCAAAGTCGCATTTTTTTTTTTTACTTTTTCACGAAAATGAATTCTATGCGATAATACGAAACTTTTTTCCAAACAAACATTACCTGAATTTTAAATTTATCTTAACAGATTACGCATTTGAAGTTACAAAAACGCAATGAACAACAAGTACCTACCTACGTAGCGTAGGGGCGGAGCTTAACTAACACTGAATCCGTTCATGCAAGCGTGGGTTCGCGTTACATTGCGCGCAATAAAAAATTTGTTTTTTTTTATTAAAAAAAAAAAAAATTACGGTTCCCAGCAATAATTTTTGCGCAAAGCTACTTAGCTATACGTACAGTATGCGTAGTTTACGGCTTTGTGATGTGTCTTTTTACACCCTGTATGTCCACCGCGCGGTAAACTCTAATTGCGCGATGCAGGATTTGAGTGACGTCAGGATGTTGTGTGACGTCAAGTCTTTGATGCGTAGTTCGCATGTGGCGGTGTAGACAGTACTATTGTATTAGGGGTATATTTATAAACGTTGTTTAAAGTTAAGTAATGATTAGCGACTTTTTAACCGTACATTTTTGACGTTTGAACGTCACTTAACTTTAAGCAACGTTTATAAATAAACTCCTTATTATGCAAGAAACGGAAGGTGTAAGTTTTAAGTATGTGTATTGTTCCATTTTGTTGTATTTTTTTTTTAAACTGTGTGTTTCCTTGGATCGTGGTCTGTAATAGAGATTTTTATTATTACTGTTTATTTAAACACATTTTATTTATTATTAAATCATCACTTACTTGAGCTTCAAATTCAGTCTATTCCTCCGTTTCATCCCGGGAAATGTCAAGAAAGATGCCGCAGGAAAGCTCCTAGCCCTCAGCTCACAGAGCGGTGTGGTGTGGTCAGCCTCTATAGCACATCCTTGACAGACGAAGCCTCCTTCTCTGACAGACACACATTGAGAGCCACTGCGGCAGACGGCGGATTGGGAGGCGCAAGTCGCTGTTGTTAGGACTGTGTCGCAGTTTACACCTGTACAAGAATTTTTCATGACAACTTCAGACTTTATTTATTTGTTTAAGATTACCAAATAATGGTACATAATTTAAAAAAATTGTTAATCTTTCGTATGTCGTAATTACAGAAACAAATAAAAAGCTATTGTGTCTCGCGCGTACGAAGGGTTAAAGGAGATGATAAAGATGTAGTCGATGCAAAACAAGAGCGGGCTTCTTGTGACTTTTAAGAACGTTGACATAAGGTTTAAATTATTTTGTGGAAATTACAATTAATAAAACGCTCTCGTAAAATGCGTCATGTGTAGATCTTATTGTATGAATTACTTCGTGAATAGGAATCGATAAGGTCGTCATGTTTTTTTTTCATTAATTTGAATTCGTGATACGACACATTTGTTAAGAAATTATTCCTGTTTGAAAAAAATTGGGAAAGCGTCAATTAGTCGTGACCTCAAAGTTACAAATCGGCTCAATCTCAATTTTATAAGCTCATATATAAAAAAATAAACATAAAGTATTGTACTGCATAATTACCTGTAAACCCAGGTGCGCAAACGCAGGTGTACCCTCCTTCGCGACGAACACAAGTACCATTGTTGATGCACGGCGAAGAGTAGCATAGATCCACTTCAGTATCACACATATAGTGTTCTCGAGATCCTAAAAAAAACAAAACGTTAGAAAAATCGGCCAAGTGCGAGTCCTACTAGCACACGAAGGGATGTAAATAAAATACCTTATGAATCGATTGATTATACAGACTGTATTTTTGAGATGGGGCAGTAAGGGCAGCTACCTTAACCGTTGTAGCTACAGGAACATGGTGAAAACAAAAAATATTTTGTATTGTTTCTTTTTAGCCAGTCTATCATCGTAAAATGGTAAGTTGGATTCTCATTTCCTACGAAATGTACGGATAATATAAATTGCAAAAACCTTTTGCGATTTTTTTTTGTGAAAACTGGCCTTTTTCATGTGACTGTATAGGTTTTTCAAATTCTGTGAATTTAGATCAATATCTTTCAAAAAGTTATGGACAGTCTCCTAAGACCGTTTTCTTGTAGCTACAACGGTAAGGGTCCTTACTGCCCCATCTGAAAAATCCACTCTGTATAGAGTTCGCGCGTTGTTGCTCTGTGTACGCGATGTACAGAAGTTTCAAATTCCTAACTTGTTTAGTTGTTGCGGTAGAGCTCATACCTATTTAAATAAATAAAAAAAATCTAAACAGTTACCTGTAAATCCATGCGGGCACTGACAAGAGAACGTAGTAACAGGATATATCGGTCTGAAGAGCACGGAGTCGCTGTTGATGAAGCCCGACGCGTTGCCGAACTTGAGCACTGTGAGGCATTCCTCGTAGTTAAGACACGGCTCGTGAACGCAGATGTTGTCGTCGAATGGTAGCACCTGGTAAGAAAATTTATCGGTGGGTATGTAATCTATCCTTAAAAAAATTTGTAGCTGGTCTATTATAGTTTGACCGGGATCACTGTTCCGCGCCTTAGGAATGCGCGACGCCAGGGGGCTGCGTTGATGAATGAGCGGCCTGCCCTGCTCCCCCGTCTCACCGCACACATAAGCTAAGGCTAGTGCGTTAAGGCGCGGAACAGCGCGGCGGTCCCGGTAAAACTATATCACTGGTGAACAGCTGCCAGTTTTTTTGAAGTTCTCATGAAACCGTTTGTTTATTGTTTAGGCGTGTGTTTTGCTAGTATTATTTGGTAGTTCGATACTGAGCCATTCATGATTGTGTAATTTTTTTGACAATGGACAGTTCATGTTTGTGTTAATTTTTTTGTCTACCTCATTAGTCTCGTGAGCATGGATTCTTACTAATCCCCTAGAAGGCCAGTGTTAGCCAACTTTCACGGTGGTCGGTCAAACGGTGTGAGACATACCAACATACATTTTTATATCTATCGATTCTGTCAGTCCTCCAAACTAACCTGCACAGTAGCAAGCCTAGCCAGCGTGGCTCGATGTAGGTACACTCGCTCCCGCAGGTGTGTCGGCGAGTAGTACTGCGAGGTATCGCCCGCTACTCCAACCTCTGCATCCGGACGCCGAGCCGAGAATGACACGTTGAGAATGTTGCCAGTTACGTCTGTGTCGTCCTACAGAAATAAAAAAAAGAAAAAGTAGTAAAGGGATGTTTAAAAAACTTTCGAGGTCTTTTTGGTGCTAAATAAGCTTTTTCCGCCATATTCATTGATTCACTGAACAATAAATCTGAAATTCAAATTATTGCTGGTGTAATTGGTTGACCAAAAAACCACTATCTACTTATGTTTCAAGTAATTTTATCGAGCGAGATTTCTTTCCCCACCCGTTAACTAAAACCCAGCCCTCTCAGCTCTCAAGACAAGCATATTTAACTTAGCATGTAAGTATGATGTATCTAAGTATTAAAGGCAACTAAGCGACAGTTCGGACCACAGATTAAACAAAATGGTCTTCTAGAAAATGGGGAAATGTATAAAAAATCATATCATAACATACCTGAACGCTAAAAATATAAATATTCTCCTTCGGACACGGTATGATAGCCGAGAGCCCATCTATAAAGAATGACAGCAGCGGTGACAGGAACTGTTCGGCCGTCATATCGTTCAGTCGCACGGTGATGGAGTTGAACAGCATCTGTTCCGTGATCAGGCGGACTGAGAGTTGCATCATTGCTTTCACTTCGTTTACGCCGTCTGTTGGGAAAAGGAATTAATTAGCCTTTATACTTGCCAACTGATGCGCTTTGGCCTCCCGGGGTATGGTAACAAACAATAGACAATTAAATGTGCCTCATTAGTTAAAGCTTCATGAAATGATCTTGATAATATGTAGTCAGCTAAATTAAGTTGGTAAAGGTACTTAGTACTCATCACGTATGAAAATGAATTTAAAAAATGGAGGTGTGGTGGCATCTACATCGCCAAATGCGAACTACGCATCTCACTGACGTCATGCAAAATCCTGCATCGCGCAAGCAGGGTTTACAGCGTGACTGGCAGAGTTCACAGCGCGACTGGCATATATACAACGTCCCAACATCAATCGTCAGGCAGTTGCCCATCAGATACAACTGACACCCGCTAGGTCGGAGGATCCTCCATTTCCTATAGAGTATGAGTGACCCTTACACCCTCTTCCTCATGCCCCTATAGAGGTAAACAATTTGGTACAACTCTCACTATAAGAAGGGAAAATTATTACATTTTTGAATGATATAATGCTTGCTCAAAAGATGATCAGCACTGCTAATAATATCAAGGCTAACAAAAACAGTAGTTAATTTTGAACAGTTAGAACAGACTTACCTGTAACAGATATTTCCATGGTGGCAAGCTTGTGTACGTTGGTGTTCAGTTGCGGCGACAACGTCATTTCTCCAGAAGTTTCGTTCAGAAGCACTAAGTTGGCGTTGTTACCAGATAGAATACGGTATTGCAGCTGTTGACAAGAATGAGTGTTGGTGAAAATGGAACCTTTTTAATAAATTGAGAGCAGTAGTGCTATTCTGTAAAAAATTCACCATGAAAAGTTAAGTGAAGTGAGCTGTCAATAGTGACAATCCCTAGCATCACGCGAAATGACAGCTCACTTTAAGTTCACTTCACCTAAGTTTTCACGGTGAGATATTTACAGAATCGACCAGCAGGTCATACAAATCAAAAGGCCAATTCTCGTACTTAAAAAACGTTCACATTCAAATCGCAATCTGTCAAGTCAAACTTGTCAAAAAAGTTTGGTAAATTTATTGTATTTTTGACAGATTGCAGATGAGATTAGAATGCGAACGTTCTTAAAAATACGGGAATTGCCCCTCAGGAGTAATGGTCCAAATAAGGTTTATTGTTGTCATGAGTCTGAGCTACAGCAGTAGATCATTAAAACTATGTATTAACTAACTGCTCTCCGCCCGCGTGGACCTCAATTAATTTTCTTAAGTAAATGCCTAATAACATCAGCTATCTGCCAATGAAAGTCCCGTCAAAATTCGTTTAGCCGTTTCGGAGATTAGCCGGAACAAACAGACAGACAGACAAAAACTAAAAATAATGATTTTGTTATAACTACCCGTATATACTTTCATATGCATTTAGTAAAAAGCTGTTATATTGACAATACAAACAGACACTTCAATTTTATTTATTTGTATGTATTTGTATAGATATAGATTTAAAAAAATGGTTATCCTCTGGTTATCCTAGTCAAGGAATTTGAATTGCAGCTTTAAAATTCTATGACTTATAAAACATTCAGAAAAAAACCGTGCATACCTTATCGGTAACATCAGCATCATAAGCCGGGACTCTTCCAAACGGTCCCACAGGAAAGCAATCTTTATAATTATTAAAAATAATCTGAAAATCCTTCATCATCGGCGCGTTATCGTTGACATCTGTCACTAGTATTTCCACTCTGACGTCATTCCATAATGGCGGACTGGCGGCGCGTATTATGAGCTCGTATTTCTTGCGAGGACTCTCGTAGTCGAGGTCCACCATTGTTACTAGTTCGGCTTTGTCAGACCCTTGACGCGTTTCGAGGGTGAAGCTGTTGGAATCGTCGCCACCTGAAGGGGTAGAAAGTAAGATTAGGTGGAGAAAGAAAGAAAAAGTATTTATTGGAACTCGCACAGGTAGACCACAGACTAAATATTAACATACATGCAGACAAATATGTATGCATGAAAAACTGAAAAAATTGTATGACGTAACGTTTGAGGATTCTCTAGGACTCTAGGTAATGCTAGGGTTTCCTAGGAAAGCGGTTCCGTCTTGTTATACAGCCGTCATGACAATCCGTCATTTTCACCAGTATTTGACATTAAGGTGTCAAAAAACGCTATGTATTTGGATAGTTGTAATTTTGTGACCGTTGTGACTTTGAAACCAAGGGTTTTAGTCCTTCATGCCTTTCTTAAGCTATTACTGCGAATGTTTTGGTGAAGTGAATACTGTGACTCATGCCCGTTTTTACCTTCACTAAGTGACACATAAATGAATCCCAGAACAAAAGTGCTCTTTTGGATTTTCAACGATAGGCTCAGCGCTTAGAGTTGAAAATTGAACAGTGCACTTTTATTTAGGAATTCATTTAAGTGTCACTTAGTGAAGGTGAAAATGGGCATTAGTGTGTTTTCCCAATAGGGATAGGACGCTTGCGGTGCTTACATACTTGAAAATATAGTGACTCTAATCAATGGCTTCTAAACACATGTTTTAATTAATTTAAAGATTCCTTACCTTTAATAGAATAATGTACCACCGCATTGGGTCCCTCGTCAGGGTCGTGCGCGTGTATCTCTCCCACAGTGGTTCCGATGGGGCTGTTCTCGGGAATGTAGAACGTAAGGCAGTCGCTCTCGAAGACCGGTGGGGAGTCGTTTATGTCTTCTACCTTTATGTGGACTATTACCTGAAAAATAACACGGTTTTGTGAAGTGTCCCTGTAGCGCTACAACCCATACATGTCCATTGATCAACATTAAACGTTAGAAAATACAATAGACGACATATATTTAGTAACTTAATCCGCGTAACTGTTCTTAATGAGTCATAAAGAACCCTGTAAGAAATCGACACGTGTTTCACCACAATCACTGCGCTCGACGCTTGACGTGTCCACACGTCGGGTCCGAGTTCGCAACAAGTCAATCGCCTTCCTGAGGATGCCTCGTTGAGAGGTGAAACACGTGTCGATTTCTTACAGGGTTCTTTATGACTCATTAAGAACAGTTACGCGGATTAAGTTACTAAATATACGTCATCTATTGTATCTTATAATGGATTTCCGCAAAGTCACGCCTGAGTCAATTAACTATACTAAAAGTTAGGACTAGACAATAACTACAATGGATTAGGATGTTAGCGACTGTAGAATTTAGTTTTACTGGATGCTACAGAAAATTTATCACAAATTTATTGATGCGTGTTGACCCCCCGGGGGCCACGCAGCGAAAGATGACTAATTGTGTCGGATTAATCAAGGCTTGATAGGTCAAAAATACATAATTTTGTGAAATCCCGTCTTGTCAATGGATTAAAGTTGCGTCCAATTTATTACAATGTCAACTGTTCAATTTTTGAGCACAACAAAAAAAATACAATTTCCTAAGCACAATTATCTCCAATTTTAAAAACCGCATCTATTCTTAAAAATAAATAAAAATAATTCATTAAGCTAAAAGTTGCAACTTACAGTAGAGCTCATAGGCGGCGTCCCTCCATCAATCGCCAGCGCCTTCAAGTCATAAGTCGCCACCGACTCTCTGTCCAACGCCTTGTTAGTCCTTATGACCCCAGAGGCGGGGTCCACTACAAAGGAACCTTCCTCTCGATCTCGCGGCTCCAGCTCGTAGTGCACTCGACCGTTGAGGCCTACGTCCGCGTCTGTGGCGCTCACTTGTGTGACTGAGGTACCTGTTGGAGAAAATATAATGTTAAGATGTAGAGCTATAAATATAATGATAATATATAAATATAATATATATAAATATTATAATATATATAAATATAATAATAATATATAAATATAATAAAAACAGATATCTGTTCTTCACAAATATAATAAACGATTTACAAGAAAATTGCTAGTCTTCATAAAGTTTACTATACTAATACTACTTGGCAAATTCCACAAGCAGACTATTGCTCTTTTTCAATCTAAAACACATTATGCCAGCTCCTTTGAAACGAATGCAAATTAGTAAATAGGTACAGAATATGAACTTAACTTTATAAGAAAGATTCAATGTGATTTGACACTACCCTGAAGAAAACTATGGCTTCAAGGGTGTTTGTACCTCCTATACTTGCTGAGTATTTGAGTAAAATTCTGTGCAATTTTCTCACTCACCAACTAAAGCATCCTCCATGATAGTAGCAGTATACAGCTGTTGTTTGAACACCGGCGCGTTGTCGTTTACATCTACCACTGATATCTCCACGTCTGTTGTGTCTGACAAGGACGGCACCCCGCCGTCTCGCGCCGTCACAGTTAATAGGTATCCTGGGGAAACAAGAAAGAATAAATTATGAAAAGGGAAAATAAATTATGGTGTTATGTCACAACAACCTTTGTACTACGTATTTTTCTGTTCCTTTCTTCTTGTCTGTTTATATGTGTGTACCATCGAAGAAGTTCATATCTCACCACTTTAAGGGCTATTCTTGCTTGCAGCGCTCGGCGGCTATAGCACCGGGCTGGTAACGGATGTGGTCATCGTGTTCACGGGATTTTGTTTTGAAACTGGTTAGATATGAACTTCTTTGATGGTACATAAACCGTTAAATAAATAAATAAAATAACAATTTGTTTTGCAGTGCCGCAGTTAAACCACAAGTCAGAACGCAGCGAGTCCTTCTATCACTTCACTTTTCACATGGCTATGTTTTGGAAAAGTTGATAATTTTAACATAGATGTTTACGTATGAAATGGTTCTTGTAATAAAGTGTCCTGGTCGCAGATTTTCGTGGCTTTTAAAACTGCAGAGCACTTGGTTCTGATTGATTATGCTGTGGCTGATTTCCTAATCAGACACAGTATAAAGTTCTTTCACTAATGTTCGTTTTCACCAACACTAAGTAAAACTTAAATGAATCCCTAAATAAAAGTGCACTGTTGGATTTTCAACGCTAGGTTTATCCTAAAAGTTGGCAACGTCGCAAATACTGCCCCCGATAGAAAAAAAGACGCATCTAATATTTTTTCCAGATTTGCGTTATATTATATATTAGAGTTATATATTAGAAAAAAAAGGCGCGTCTGCCTGTATTTTTACATCAATCTGGAAAAAATGTTAGATGCGTCTTTTTTTCTATCGGGGGCAGAATAGCTGTCAAATATTTACCTGTTTTGATTAATTTGGCAATATTAATAATGTATGAAAATATGAAAGGTTCGTAAGCAAATTTTACCTGTGATAGCAACTTCCTTAAGGGAGGGTCCATTATGCAAAGCATTGCGGTCTTTGCTTCATTATTGGTAAACATACAATTCTAACCAATAACGGTCCGTAAATTATAGGAATCAGCCATAAGACAAGTCATCAAGTCTTCCGGAAAAAGACTAGTCAAAAGGTGATAGATAAACTCACCACTCATTGTCTCTCTATCCAGCAGCTTGTTCGTAGTAATAGCTCCGGTCTGCGGGTTGATGATGAACTCCTGGTCGTGATGAGTGACTGCCTCGTTAGATATCTCAGAAGAGAGGCTGTATGTGATCTGTGCGTTGACTCCCACGTCGCTGTCAGTTGCGGAAACTACTAGGACGGTTGTACCGGCTGGCGCGTCTTCGAATACCTGGATGAAATGTTATGATGTAAGAAATGACTTTGGATTTAGAGCACGTAATATGATTAAGAGCTGTCTTCACAAAGAAACAGTGTTGTAATATTGGGTTCCCACCTATGAAATTGGCGTTTTTTTTCTCACAAATAGAGAACCTCGTCACTTCCATGATTTAAAATATTCATCGATTGCTTGGTATTATATCGAATAATGACCATCATAGACAACTACCAATAGTAAAAAAACCTTATTACTTACTTATAGTTTTCTAAACAAAAAATACCTTAAAAATGACTCCTCATTTTGTTAGCAGGAATGAGCACTATTTTTTTTAACTTAGCCAAAACTTATTTTTGTCGCTTAATCTAAGTGGCATATTACGTTATCTTAGTTTTTAAACATTAGTGTTCATGGTTGTTTTAAAAATTAAGAAAAAGGTAGTATGAAAAATGCAACTTCTTTAAAATTCTCCATACAAAACGCTGATTTCATAGGTGGTGACCTAATTAATATTTGTAGATCAAGGCCGTAGCACAAATGAATACAGATGGTTCACTCCGCATTTTAGGTATGAAGCTACAAGTATGCGACGGGCTCGTCTTGTCGGGCCAATTAAGAGGCTTACAACAGCTAAAGCGCGGTCACTGTCGGACTGCATAGAAATGAAAGAGAAGCGGGATGACACGACGCAGGTAATTTATTGCAAAATATGAAGCAGTTAGCGATTTACAGAAAATCTATTGATGGGACTGGAAAAATAAAACACTATTATGCTAATATGTAGCTTGTAGAATAATCTGACAAAAAATCAGAATGATTGCATGTAAATTAATATGATTTTTAATCGTTAAAAGAAATGTTTTGAGGTATCTTCATGATTTTTTTCTATCGTATCAAATTAGTTGTATTATGTTTTCAACACACTATCATACTAGCATATATCCTGAAGAATATCATATATTTTTCTGATTTTGTTTACTGCAGTGGATCATATTCTTTTATGCATTATAAAACTTGCGTTTAGGCACGTTTACGTCCTGTAGTCCCCTTAAGTGAGTGTAACGGAGTCAGAAGATATAAGCGAAAGGCAACTTCTAGGTGAATATAACTGTAGGTAATTAGCGCAGTGCGAGCTCAATTGCACTTTATAGTGTCTTAGCAAGAGTCGCTTTTTATTTAAATGATTTTGCGTAGTGAATCATCTGTACTTGTACTATAATCTATTCTGTGGTAATTCCTGATTTATTTATGTATTCCTGGTGATTTGTAATACAGGCATTTTACGCCTAACTCAGACACCAGCTCCTCACATTGCTAAAAAAAACTCAAAAACAAATACGACATAATATGTCGTATTCGTTCACATATTATGTGAACTAGAATAAGCTTGTCATTGTGAGGAGAAATAAATAAATAAATATTTAGTTGAGACTTTGTCAACGCAATCAAGTTTTGTCAAGTAATAACCGCATATCACCTAATGCCCTGAAAATAAGGACTTCACTTCGGTGGCCCCGGGGAAGTTCTGGGTAATTTGTCGAGACATTAGGCTTTTTTTTTAACATAATTTCAAGTTTCATTACAAAGCAACCGACGTGGATGACCATCAGAAATAAAGCGCGTGACAACGATCTCTGAATAGAGTTTCTGGATTCTCTCGTTTATTCGGGTAATTTTACCTGATTTGATTTTTTTTTATTGCTTTTATCGTTTTAGTTGGAAATATTCTGAGCAACTCTTACCGAAGCCGTATAAGGGGCATTTTCAAACACTGGCGCGTAATTATTAGCATCAGTGATATTAATATGGACCATCGCAGTATCACTCCGTCCCCCACTGTCGGTCGCGGTGACTGTCAGTACGTATCGACGTTCTTGCTTGAAGTCCAACGGTTGAGCGACGGTGATCAGTCCGCGGCCATTTTGAGAGGTGATCGAGAATCGGCCGCGAGTGTTGCCACCTGTGATTTCGTAGTGTAGCCTGGAGAAAAAAATGAAAATAGTTTGAAGTTGTAATGAGACATAAATAAGACATTTATGATAATAATAGGATTTAGGTGATGTAGATTTTTAACATGTGACCAAAAAGTGGGAAATTTGATGGTAACCTGCCTCCATTTCTTGACGCAAAGTCAAAACTTAAGTGATCTTATGTGAGCGGTTGAGACCTATAGTTTGAACGACACCGCTGCACCGCGTCTTAGGAATGGGCGGTGAGGGGAGAGGGCAGCGTTGACAAATCAGTGGCGGGACGCCATGAGCGTCGACGAATGAGCGGCTTGCACTGCCCCCCGTCTCGCCGCGCACATACTTAAGATACGGTACAGCGGTTTCGGTCAAACAGTAAGTAATAACAATTCAATTCAATCAACAAATATAATTTTTTAAGGATTGTTAATTGTTTTTATGCTAAAGGTACTTTTCTGGAGCCGACCGCAGGCGCCGACTGCCAGCTCCGTGTCGCCGCGACACGACTGGTTTCCATGAAATACCTTCCGTAGCTAGCTCGTCGCCTTCATAGAAATACATAAGAATATATAGAATCCGGTTGTGTCGCGGCGACACATCGCCTGAAGTTGCCGCCTGCGGTCCACTACGGAATTATACCTTAAACCATTCATTGCCTTTTGCCTCATATGCCCCTAGGGTCGTCACCACATTTCCATATTTCTAAATCTACAATCTCTTTTATCACATACCTATTATCTTCATCAGCATCAGTAGCAGTGAGCGTCACAACAGGAGTGCCGGGCGGTTCATCCTCAGCTAACTCTACTTCATATTGTGGAGGAGAGAACACTGGGTCATTGTCGTTCACGTCTTGAACTACTACCACTACTGAGGCTGTTGCTGAACGGGAGGGGGAACCGCCGTCTGTCGCTGTCACCTGGTAGGACGTAAAGAAGGATATTAAAAGAGTTGTAACATCAGCAGTGCTATTCTGTAACCATCTCACCGTGAAAACTTAGGTGAAGTGAGCGTGGAGTGAGCTGTTCCACAGAGATTGACACTATTGACAGCTCACTTCACCCAAGTTTTCACGGTGAGATGTTTTCAGAATAGCATGGCTGATGTCTTAGCTGACCTCTAGGAAAATGGGTTGGTACCATCTGACGATCAACTCCAGAATCGCGCGCGCTCATTGGTCAAATCAAATAGCGTGCGCTTCCCCGGTTTCCTGTTACACACTTCCGTCCCTTTTCACGAAATCACTCCCACAGATTGCAGGAAAGCGAGGGGAAAGATGTTACACATCAAAAAGTGACATCATCTAACAATAACAGGAACTAATTTTTTTTGCTGAGGTTATTATTCAGTTGTGTCAATTTTATTATAAGCACAAACCACTATGTATTTAGGTATTCTTAGTAATTAACGTAACAGTACTAAGAGCTTATACTACCTCAGCTTAAATTAACTTTTTGTCTCGCTCGCACTATACCTTCTGCCCGTTGAGTGAATGAGAGCGAGGCAGAGTGGGGTGCTGGCGGCTCCAAGGCGCCAATAGTTTAAGAAATTGCTTTTTACGGCGAAAATAGGGGTAATTAAAAAATAAAAATTACAAACATGGTCGTTGCTTTATACTTAGTTCAGTTATTATGCAAAGTTTCACGATTTAATTTGAAGATTTTTTTGAATACCAGCAGCGGTTTATTGTTCGGTTTGGAGGTAAATTTAGTTTTTTTTCTATCGAGAAAATTTTATGGAATTGTGTTTTCGTCCAACATAGTACTTAACATTAATCCTCAAACTTTACAATGTATTTATTTCAAAATGAATACTGCAGTATTTTCGATATAACGAAGGATCATGTTAAGCAATTTGAGGTAGTAAATGCTTAAGGGCCTATGCCCTTAAGCATTTCGTCCTAATTCTTTAGGTATTCCTAGTAAAACTAGTCTTACGATTAGGTTAAGTTCAATATAAAAGCCTGCTTACACGCTACCGCCGACAATGCCGTGTAGCGAAGTTCTGGATCAACAAAATTTAATACAATTTCGTGGCATTGACATGACGAAGAAGAAGAATCAAAACTTACCATCAACTGATATTTCGCCTGCACTTCTCGATCCAGCTGTGATGACGTGTACACCCATCCGGAGCGAGGATCGATGCTGATTGGAAGGTCGTTGTTATTGTTGTACTCCTTATCAGCCAGTGTGTATGTTATCTCCGCATTCATGCCTTCGTCTGCATCGTAGGCTTGCACCTGAAATTTTAAAAGTTGTCAAACTCAAACTCAAAGCATTGCTTTCAATTAAACAATTTACGGGCATTTTTGAATCGTCAAAGAGTCAGTCAGTTAGCCAGAAAGTTGAAGCTAGTTGCCCATTCCAAAATGTAGATCTGTATGGAGAAGAACGGGCTAGAGACTCCAAGGACACTCTTTTAAATAAAGATATTACAAAATCCTGGGTACAATATTCTTGTTGCTTCTTTATGTCAATGATATCAAAATATAAGATTAAAAATAAGAGATGACCAGTCTCAACCGAAGGCGCCCGTTCACGAACATGACGCGTGTATCAGCACCATCCAGCTCGACCATTTTGTAGGGAACCGAATGATCCAACACACACGCCACCATCAGTGGGACATTTAAATGAGCATGTTATTAAATTTCCTTCCAGGAATTTCTTACTAACAGTCCAGAGTGTAGATTTGTACCCAGATAATGGCAAAATGCTCATTTCAATAGAAGATCGCCATGTATTTGTTGCACTACAACGCTGCGGAGCAATTACTTATTATACACATATTCGGTTTTAAATCGACCATTGCCGATCGGCAAAGTTCGTTCGGCATCTACCCTCGCTTAGTCATGTTCGGGTCGGTTCGGCACTTTCCCGAACATGCTGCAAATCATGCTGAGCCCAACATTTGTGTGTACGTTAGACAGTTAAACCGGCTTGTCCCTTCGGTGGATAGAGGGCGTGGATAGTCGCACTTGTTTACCTTTAAGGCTGCAGTTATTAACCAAGGCGATAGATGGCGCTACACGTCGAGTCTCGACGTTATATTTGTTACAAACTTAAATTAACTTACACTTTTATTTCAGAGATGATTAAATTACAAAGGTATGGATTACCTAAGTTACTAAGGATTGTTATCATACTATAGAAGTAAATTAAATAGATCAGACGTGTTTTGTTTACTTTTTACAACTGACACACAACATTTGTGACAATATTATGAAGTCGGCCTCAAAGTTTAGTCACATGTAGGTAACTAACAAAAGTATTGCAATTAAATATAAATTTTGTTAAAATATAAAAATTTGAATAACATCTATCGTATAGAACAAACATAATTCTTGATAACACAATATTTTATGGGATTCTTGCCATACTAAGTTTTTCTGGCGGTTTCGCTGGCGTTAGCTTTAATGCAGATTTTGTCATTCAAATCCCTCGGGAACAGTAATTTTTTTTCTGGACGAAAGGTAACCACCCCATGTCCTTTTCTGCACCCCTGACAGCGTGTATGCAAAATTTCATGATGATCGGTTGAGTAGTTAAGACGTGGAAGCGAAACAAACTCACTGTCGCATTTCTATCATTAGTTAGGATTCCCCGGTGACCGTTCATTGCGGTCGATTCGGACGTCCATGATCAGTAGTGGACTTTTCCGGCCTGAGATAACTAGGTACATATTTGATCACAAAAAAGAATACAGCCTACCACGGATTTATCTATTGTATGGTTCCACAAGGGCTCATAACTAACTACTCCCGTACTTACTTAAACAGGAAAAATCGAACTCTACGTCAAGATGTAGAGAGAAAATACTGAAGATACCTTAGCGGCCGTCCATAAAATAAATTCTTTAGAGTTGACATTTAGAGTTTGAATACTTTAGCTTTATACATGTGACGTCACGAAGCTTATGACTCATCCCCCCTTGTCACAGAATGTCACTGTTTGTTGACCACCTCCCTCCACCTTAACGTGTGACGTAATTTATGGATGGCCCGTTAGTGTGAGGAACATTTTTTCAGTGACTCACTTGAATCTGCCGTTGAATAATGAAGACGGTTACCGACCCTGATTTTTTATGATCACCACATTTTTTTTAAACAAAATTAGGCCTCCTTTATGCAAACTCAATAAGGAGGTTTCCCGTCCCACTCTTAAAATAAAGGCACAGTATAGAGTGCCGCTACCTCTATTACCATCGAATGAAGTGCCGCAAGCGGCATTCTGTCACGGGAGTGTATAGAGTGCCGCTAGCGGCATTCTATCACTTCTATAAATAAAATGACGTACCTATTTAAGTTCAGAAATTATGCTAACTTTACTCAGATATCATATTACAAAGTGGACTTAAAACCTTAAAGATTGAGTGTTCAATACGATATAAAAAGTCCATTGAACCGCCAACTGTAAGTTCTGCATCATACCCTGTAATAAGCGGCGACACTCCTGCAATTACAGGCGCTCGAACTAAATGCAGCGGGTGGTATTTAGAGCGATCGATGTAGCAATCAAATTACCAGTGGTCAGAACTTCCGTTGGAAAAAATTAAGTAAGGCTTCGTGTGCTGTTGGAGTATTTATTTGTACACAAAAAAACGATTTAACAAAAACAACAACCGACTTAAAAACAAAACACAAGAAAGTGAAAAATAACTTTAATTTCGGAAGTCGGTGCCTTTGGATCTGTATTTTTTTTTTTTTAGTACAATGGACAACTTATATTTAGTAACCTAATCCGCGTAACTGTTCTTAAAGATTCATAAAGAACCCTGTAAGAAATCGACAAATTCCACCTCTCAACGAGGCATCCTCAGGATGGCGATCGACTTGTTGCGAACCCGGTCCCGACGTGTGGACACGTCAAGCGTCGAGAGCAGAGTGAGCTAATTTAACATATATTTTTTCCAAATTGATTAGACGTGATCTTCAGTATAAAACCATTCTTCAGTATAAAAGTCGGTTATCGTCGCCTTAAAATAAAACATCCTGATAGATCATCAAAACTTACCCTCACTATGCTGTATCCAACAGGAACGTTTTCACTGACCGACTCCTGAAACAGTGACGTGTAGAATCTCGGCGCGTTGTCGTTCACATCCTTCACGTTAACTAGTAGTTGTGTTGTATTGGACCGCGAAGGACTGCCGCCATCTGGAAGATAATCAGTTTATGATGAAAATGTTTCGGCAATTTTAACTCTTTTTTTTGGGTCACTAAAGTTGGGCAGTAGGGCTTATGTAAGAACCACAACGACAAAGATCTTGCCTTATTTCCAAATATCATTCTCAACAAAAGATCACCCATAATATATAATACATTACCTGACTCCTTAAAACAACTAAAGATTACGAGCTTCAAGAAGAAATTATATTGAAATTATTTTCTAGTGCGTAAATTTTATTTCACTGAAGATGAATTTCTTAATGACAATAAAGAGTCAACTGAATATTATTACTGAAGACCAAATGTATACCGCATGACTTTTTTTACCGTCTCGAAAAAAATAGGGTATAATAGGTGAACGAAGTAGAAGCCTATGGCATAGAAATTTTAATGTTTTAATTTTTTTCAAAAAAAAAAAAAAAAGTTCCAAATATCCTTAAAAAAACATGAAAACTATCCATCATATATCATGATAAATTCCGCGCGTCTAGTAGGGTGCGTATGGGGGTAGGGTTCTTTTTTATTTTCTATTTTTAATGTTCTGGAATGAAAAGTTCACTTTATATGCTTGGTATTATCGATAAATCAATTTCATTCTAGGTTATTGAAAAAAATTAAAACATTAAAATTTCTATGCCATAGGCTTCTACTCCGTTCACCTATTATACCCTATTTTTTTCGAGACGGTAAAAAAAGTCATGCGGTATACCTCTGTTCAACAAATAAATATTCATTCATTCATTCATTCAATAGGCTGTGACAGTAAAAATTGAATAGATTCCAATAGTGCTTTTCTAGATATTGAATATAATTATAGGCCGGTTTTGTAGTGAACGGATGGGCAATATCATCCGAATAAATTGGAACAGAGTTTTTAGGTCAACGTCATTATCTGTCCGAAAAGTTTCATCGTCATCATCATTTCAGCCGAAAGACGTCCACTGCTGGACATAGGGCTCCCCCAAGCACCGCCACTTCGACCGGTTCTGTGCTTCCCGCATCCAAAGGTTTCCTACGGCCTTCACAAAACTTTACTGCAACTTATATGATGGTAGTGAAACAGGCCATTAACCTTCATTTGGGAGATGCCCGTACTCTTGTTATGGGTACAATATGATATAATAGCTTTTGTCCGCGATTTCCCCGGCGTGGAGGTGAGGGTTTACAACACGGGAACCTACTTCTGGAATATAAAGTGTCCTATTGCCTAACCCAGGTCATGGTCCATCCGTACGACAAATTTCATCCATATTCGTTCAGGCGTTAAAAATACCTCTTACCGAAAGGTTAAAGATAGACAGACGTAGTTACTTTCGCATTTATAATATTAGTACGAAAATATCGATAAAAAAGTAAAATTACATAGATCTAAGACAGGTACAAACCTTGAGCTCTAATAACCAGTCGATAGCTCCTGACTTGTTCATAGTCCAGCGGCTTCACTAACGACACATCGCCGCTGAGACTGTCTATGGAGAACTGCATCTGAGTGTTCCCTCCGATGATCGCGTAACGTATTGCTGCGTTTGAGCCTACATCGGCGTCTGTCGCTCTGATAAAAAGTGGCAATGTATTAGTGACATATTGAAAGTTACCTAGTACTTATTGAATCCATGGTAACCGTTTTCGCGTCGATGTCCCTGACATCCTGTATAAGGTGTAAAAAAAAATACTTTTGGAAGCTTTAAGAGGTGCTTTTGGCCGTCGAACTGAATAACTTTTAGTATGGGAACAACTTTGAAATCGCGAAAAAATAATCAGTTGTACCATAGTTGTAATACCTACTGTACAAAACGAAATGTATGGAAAAAGTTTATTTCGATTTCTGACTTTTCTAGTACTCAAACCTCAGTCAGTCCTATAGAGTTTTTTGATCCTTATAAGAAACAAGATCGATTGGCATCATAAAAAGTTTTTGTGAAAACTGCCCATTTTCTTGCTGACAGTCAGCAAGATTTTGTTTTTCAAAATCTGTGAATGCAGGGCAAACTGTTTCAAAAAGTTAAGGACAGTCTCCTAAGACCGTTTTCCTGTAGCTACAACGGTTAAGGTAGCTGCGTTTACTGCCCCATCTCAAAAATCCAACCTATATATTAGAATCTATGTTTTGGAAGGCAACCAATAACTTATTTATGACTATAAAAGCACATGTAAATAACTTTCCTATGTCAATAAGTTATTGTATTAAACGCTTCGTCTGAAGGCTTTAGAATTTCTAGATAATTCTTGCTTGTTTCATAATATTTCAAAGTACTTTAGACAGCTGGAACAATCAGCCGGAAACAGACGGATGAGAACTGTCTCATAATTTAGTAGTTTCAATACCTAACAAAACAAAATTGAATTTAAACAACAGCACAAATTCTGTTCCGAACATCGAAACGTTACAAAACAATTTAATAACCAAACATTCAACACTAGCAAAATTAATAATTTAGGTCGAAATGGTATTCGAAATATAAATTTCTAACAGCTAACCACAATGGCGGGATGAAATATTGATAGTTGCAGTTGTACGGGAGTAAAACAATAAATATGAGCGCTGGCTTTTACAACAATTTCTATAACGATTTATGGCGATACAAATTTGAACAGCAGACGGTGTTTCGTGTTCAGGGGAAGATTGCCAAGCTGAAAATATGGCTCTATTGGACCCTGTTGGCGACCGAGAGAATGTTCTATTGGAAAACGTTTAGCGGAGTTTTGAAAGTGTAAGATATATTGTGATTGTAAATATGTCTTAGAGCGGCTTTCACCCTTTACTACCTTGGTACCTATAATATTAATTTAAAAGCAAATATATTCACAATAGACTAATTTCAACTTAATGCGAGCACTGAGGTTTTTGATTTAACAAAATAATCAACAATCATTATGTGGTTTGAGCTCGTTAACCTGTGGATTCCACAACTTATAAAATATGACCGTAATTTTAATTGGCATTCATTTAGTACCATCTTAGTACGAAACCATCAACTACTTATTTAGCTGAAGAAGCTCCTTATATTCAAATCTCTACCCGATTTTTCATTCATAATATTCAATGGTCAACTTACTTGATCCTCGCAACGACTGGGCTATCGTTAGCACTGATGTCCTCATCCACTGTGACTGTGTAGGTCTTTTCGCTAAATTGCGGGTAGTTGTCGTTGTCATCTAGAATGTTCACGTGGACTGTAGCACTGAGGAGAAAGAAAGTAATATTGTTTATGTATAAATCATCATATAAACTTAGTGGAGGGAGATTCGATCGGATCTTCGAGTAGAATTTATGCAAACAAACGTCGGCTCACAGGCTTCTCTGGTTGAAGTTGTCTCAAGTTTCCAAAACTCATTGATCCATCTACTATTTATCATCTCTCTACAAGGCTTTATGGCCCTAACTATTCTGAAATCCACCTCCATTCTAACTAGAATAATTATCATCAAATGATCTACTGAACACAACCGCTGTCAGGTTCTGGTATGCGAATACCGCATACTCAAAGGAAGTAAGTTGATCACTATTAATGGACTGGGAATGTTATTAAGTGGAACTTCTGGAGAATATAATTAGTACCTAATTATTAACCTTGATTACGCGGTAAACTTGAGTACCTAGTAGAATCTAATATGGCTACCGGTTAATCATGACAAGTACCTACTTGATTACATGTTTGGGCCAGAAAAGATTGAACCACAACCGCAAAAAGCCGCGAAATAAAATGGAATGAAGACAGCTTTTGTCTACAAATAAAACGTCAAACAACAACACATACACGTAAAAATACATACATATATCATACATGTAAGAGTTTAGCCGTTCACAGCATACAAATATCTAATCAAATAAATATACACAATGGGATAATAATGCATTGCCTAATGATATTATAACAATAATAGTCAAGGAAGGCGGTGAGGTGGAAGAGGTTAAACATAAGCAAATCCTTCGAATAAATTGAATGTAATAAAGTCAACCTGTGTGGTAGGGGTTGGTTTGGCAACTTGCCACCAGGTTTAACGCAGGACGAATTATCTGATTTCAATCTTATTACATAAAAAAAATGAGTAAGGTAAGTGACGGTTTGGGACTTATATAAAGCCAAAAAATATATAGAACACGTCACCCTGTTTGGTAGAAATTCACCGAGGGGGAGCTATTAAGAGACAAATGTCAATATGGTACACAACATCCCCTTTTGTGCTAATATAACAACATATTGCCTTCAGCTACAAATTTGGGGCAGGAGGAAATAACGCCATATTTATCAAGAGTAGTATTTATGGGCTCACTAATGACTGTTCATTGCGGAAATCGTTTACATGTGGAGACTTATGTAATTTATTATTATTTATTACTGATATCAAAATGTTTTATTTTTTATTATTGAATGCATGAATTACTAAAAATGAAAGAATACCTTTAATTGTAAATATCCTTTTTAAACCCCGAAGCAAAAAAAGGGGTGTTATAAGTTTGACCGCTATGTGTGTGAGTGTGTCTGTCTGTGGCACCGTAGGTCTTAAATGGTGGAACCGATTTGAATGCGGTTTTTTTATTTGAAAGCAGGTTCTCTAACGATATTTCTAAGACATGTTTTATCAAAATCGGTTCAGCCGTTTGAAGATTATCAGCTCTTTTCTAGTTGATTAATGGATGTGAGCGTCTTGCACAGGTCTTATCGATTTGAAATTTGGTATTCTGTTACTTCAACACAGGAATATCCAACTCCCTTACCAACGTACAGCACAGGTATCGTGTTTGGGCTCATTGGAATGGTCTCAAAGAATAGGTTATTGATAGATGCTGGACAGAGTCTGGTGATGGAGTAGGAAAGAGAAATGAGGAAATGTTTGAGTCGGGGTTTTTTTTAATTTGAATATAATTTTACTTGTTGGCTTTGTAATAATATGTAAAACCATAAATGGTGTATGTTGTGAGCCTGTGAGTAGTTGTTGCACTTATAAACGTACTTTAAATATATTCTGTAAACAATTGTTGGCTAGCCAAAATAAATAAATAAGTTATATGAGATTCATAATCATAATAAAAATAAATATGTAACAGTACAGGCGTTTTGTAAAGGAGCTTGTCCGGGGAAGAACCAAAATCCATTTTCTGTCGAGAAGCAAACATTGCAGTGGTCTGGTTTGAAGGGCATAGGTGAATGGGTGCTAGTATAAATCAGGCCGATGAGTCATATCGCTTCAGAGTCAACCAAACACATAAATAAAAATAAGATCTATAACTCACGTGCTAGAAAGTCTATCAGAGACAGGACTAGCCTGGTCCGTAGCCTTCACAATCACGGTATATCGAGCCACTTTCTCCCTGTCCAGAGGTGATCTGGTCAGCAATGCTCCACTTCTGCCATCTATTCGGAATACATCCTGTGTTTCTATTTGCTCCGAATTGTCGATTGATTCGTTCATGTCTTCAGGGTTTAAAGTTTCTGCTGTTACTGTTTCTATTGAGTATTCAACCTGAAAAAGGAGTTCTGGGTTAACATGGAATGGACGTTCTTTTGTTTTTATTAGCCTCTCAACGCAAGACGGCAATAACTATTGATGTACTTTGAGAAAAGGGTGTACGGCCGTGTCCGCTAAAATTTGACGGGAGAATGTTGTACCTCTTCATGTTCACGTGTGAGTGTGTGTGTGTTAAGTATTTTAATTAAGAGTCCTGCCAGGCTATTCTGTAAACATCTCACCGTGAAAACTTGGTTGAAGTGAGCTGTCAATAGTATCAATCCCTGCGGAATGACAGCTCACTTCACCTAAGTTTGCACTGCTGTTACATTTATTACGGAAATTCATGATTTTTGACGCTGTGATTTTGAGCAGCAATATGATATTTTAATTATTTGATTATGATTATATACGCTAGTGCCATTCTCTTTCTTATAATCTGGAGTTACACATTCTTTTTCGGGTGACCAGTGAAAATCAGCGCTGTGCTGTTGGTTTCCATAGCACAGCATCATGCTGAGTGGAAGCCTTCTTGCCACAGTCATGACGTGCCAGCAGCTGCCGACTATTTCTGTTTTGTGCTCGTTATTTTATTTAAATCTATTGTTTTTTATTTTCTTATTTTCTACTCGAGTTTATTATCTTTTTTTATGCTCGTGTTTCTGTGACAAATAAACTTATTTTTCTTTCTTTCTTCTTTTTTTTTGTTTTCGTGTAATTTGCTGAATTTACGCGGAATATATAGTACTTTAATTTTATTTATTGTAATATTTGTCTTATTGTATTAAGAAACGAAAACTAATGAAACGTATTCATTGGAGATAGAAGTTTTATATCATATTATTGTGTTTATTTGATAAAATTGTGTTTATTCGGAATATAATGGACGCTGAATCAAGATATTTATTGCTTTTCTTTACGATTTTTTCCGTGAAAACTCAAGGAATTTAAAGAAATTCTAGAACTGCAATAAACAAGTAAAACATTCAACTTATCATGAAATTTTAGATTTTATTAGAATTGAATGAAACAATGTGAATTTGATTTGAGCGACAAAGTTCCATCGCCGACAGTTTTGTTGTTTGTAAACTGAGTTCGTAAAATATTTATAGTAAATTACAAGAAAATAATTTAAATGTGTAACACCAACTTACAAGAAACAGAATGGCACTATCGTTATTCATAGAAATCAAATAATTAAAATATCTAACTGATGCTGAAAATTACGTCAAAAATCATGAATTTGCGTAAAAAATTGACTCTTAAGTAATATCGAGTAGGTATGTCTTACCTCAGCATTCTTTCCAATATCCTGGTCTGTAGCCTTCAGAGTCACGACAGTGGTGCCTGGACTAGCACCTTCTCTTACTGAAGACTCGTATTGTTGCATCTCGAAGACTGGTGAGTGGTCATTGCAGTCGAGCACGTTGATCTGTTTAAAGTTTAATGTTAATCTGGTAATGACAATTTGGTCTTGCATGGGTATTAATGTATATGAATACGATTAGAATAAGAACAGAAAACAAAAACAAAAAAATGAACACTTCCTGAAAGTCTGCATGGTCAAAAAAGGCTCATCAAATCAAACATCGATCCATGAAATGAAATGAAATGAAATTGTTTATTCTGTAAATAGGATATCGGAATCACTTTTACACGTCATATAAAAAAATATTAAAAATAAGCTAGATGGGGTCGGTGTTTCCTATCTGACTACTCTGAGAAGAAAGGCCGAAACAAACTCAGAGATCGCAGTCTCTTTTAAAGTCCAGACATAATCTTGGTCAAGTCATATGAGGACCAAGTGTATTAGTGTCTGAAATGGTCTTTTGAGGAAAGAACCACACAGATTTGAGTGGACCTGTCCAGTCAGTGCAAGCATGAGGAACAAAACTTTATTATGGTAAGGGAGATGCAACCAAATAAAAAAACAAATGTATCCCTGGAATAAGTACAGCATGCATGCATACATAAAAGATCAACCCATTAATCAGTCACCTGTAAAGTCGTAGTACCACTCCTAGGCGGGAAGGTGTCATCCTGAGCCACGACTCTAAAGTAGTGCACATCCAGTCTCTCCCTGTCCAACCTTGCCTGAGTAGTCACCACACCGGACCTTGAGTCGACAGCAAACATGCCAGCAGACCGGGAGTCCAGGAGACTCGACATCGAGTAGGTTACTGGACTGTTTTCTGGGTCCCTACAAAATACTAAGATGTTAAAAATTGGCACACGCAGAAGGGTTCCGTACCACCGTACATTTCACAATGCGTTTTTTATATTAGAAAAAAAAACACATTTCTTTTATTTGTTGTGAAAATTTCAACTGTATAACTATTACGGTTCATGAGATACAGCCCGCTGACAGACAGACGGACGGCGGAGAGTAAAAAGACGATGGAATTGCAACCTGACTTGAAGGTGCCATTGGTAATGATACCAATTTTTTTTCAAAACAGTTTAAGTTTAATCATTCAGAGTAGTAGGGATGTATAGAGATCAGGGGCATTTAGGTATCCACTGTCCGCTTGATATGATCAGTATAGGTAGTCAGTCGACCGTGAAAGCGGGTGGGTGATCTGTTGATGTAAGCGGTCAGGAAGGCCGTCTATGAAAGGTGCTTATCCTGCTAGGGTTAATACTCGTAGAAGCAGGTGAGAATATATCGTTTCTTTAATTAACACACATGCTTTTATGCAGCTGATAAGAATCACATTTTTATATGTTTATCTTGATCTTCTTTTTCTCCTCCACACGATATTTATTACGTCCCTGCATGTATTTTGGTGAATTAAGCAAAAATGAACATATCGTACAAAATATACTCTAATAAGAAAAAAATACGAAAGACTAATACGGAATTTAATGATAGAAAACTTAAGCAGAAAAAGAAAACTTATGAAACGGTAGGAATGTGAAGTATGTAATTACGTAATACGGCAAGTAATTTGTAAAGTGAGTTCAATAACAAGTCTTGTGGCGCAAAACAGATGAGAGTAGCAATTTTAAAATGTTGAAAGCATATAACGTCTGATTACTGCAATTCTTCGTACGTGATAAATCTCGGAAATAGAGGAACGAAGGGGAAATGTTATTAATCTACTGTGGCTCGTAGCAGATATCTATTAAATAACTTTAATTTTCTGAGAACTCTACAATGACTTTTTTGATTGTATTGTGCTATAAAGCTACTTTTCCGTCTGTGCTTAAACAATGACATTTATAGAAACAAGTTTGGTGAATACGTATCGGCTTCAAAGCGGTTCTATATTTAGGAACCTTTGGAGCTACCGCGAAATGAATCCTTACATTCCAGATTTAGAAATCACATCCAATAAGGCATTCAGAGGAGCACTTGAACTCATTAAGCACTTAATAGAGTAAAACTCGACAAGCAATGATCTCGTTAGGAACAACTAAAATGACAACGTCATCATAGTAAATGATGTGATCATACAAGTACAAGCGCCCCTGTATTCGCCGACGCGTTCAATGGCCCATGACAGCGGTTCCGGACCGCATAAAATAGATGGCTCCATAAAGACCCAGCTTAAAGTCAATTAAAAGGACAGATGGATATATGAATAGGTGTTATGTCCTGACGTTGATTAGTATAATGCTCACGTCCTGTTTGTTAGTACAGACTTAAGGAACTTCGAATTAACAGGTTTAGAAGTCATTAGTCATGATTAATTCCTAGACTGCGTGACTCTGTATTATTTTTGTGAAGACATAGGAAGGTTTAAACGAAGACTTAGGTGTCGGGAAAATCCAATACTTTTGTAAGTTAAGTATTTATTTTAATGTAGTAATCATTAAGTACTTACCGTGCTCTAACTGTGGTAACAGTAACGCCTGGCGGTTGCTCCTCAGCTACGGATGCCACGTATAATGCCTGCTCGAAATACGGTGATTGGTTCCGAAGCTCCCTCTTCACTCTCCGCGCAATGTCAGTGTCATTCAGTTCTTGATGATGATACACTATCTTCAATCTGTGATCGGAATCCACAATGTTGATCTTGTCACAGTTGAAAGTAAAGAGTATGGACACTTTCCACATAGGTTCCTGTATACAAACATCTCCACTCGCGACCAAATCACCTTGACTTGCCTCAATCATAAACCTCGGATCACTCACATCCAAAAATTGCACTTTACACATCTTTTGAACCGTCCTAGGTAAGAAAGCTGTAAGGGAATTCACAAACTGCGATTGCTTCAGACAAATCCCTTGCCATCGATCCGTTGTCGGGATAGCGAAACTGGCGTATGTTTCCGATATCCATTGCTTCGCTTCAGCTATTTTTACATCTATGGCCATATCGAAGGGTATTAAACTCTGAGATCGTTTCCTCCTACTAATATTTTTCGCTACGAAGTCCTCGAACATCATGTTCGACCACGGATAAGCCGTGGAAAGGACATTATATTGACTAGAGACTAATTCTTCTCCTTCTAACAACCTCCAGTCTATACTCTCTTGATATATCGCTTCTCTTTTATCTCTGATTGGTTGATCCTCATATTGTAGCGCTGCATCATCTTGGTCGTAGACGCGATCGAAATCTATGTCATATAGTTCAGCGTGTCTCCTACTACAGTCCTCGCCGGTTACCAGGACCCTTATAGGCAGACTGTAGTAGTCGATGTCGCGGATGCGTTCCGATGTGGAGTCTACGTAGAAAGTGAAGAGGTTTGGGTAAAGAACTCCGTCACATCTTAGCCTTTTTCTCAAAGTGACGAGGCCACTGGTCCTGTTGACTTTGAGGATGTGATGGACGAAGTTGGCTGTTCGGTGTACATCGATGTTGTAATTTCGTTCGGAGCCTAGTTTGTAGACGGCGGCATCGAGGACTTCGTGCCCTGGCGGAGCGGTGTCGGGGATGAGGATGAGGTAGGCGCGAGTGGTCACCAGCGTGAGAATGGCGACCACCGCGAACACCCACGCCCGCGCCATGTTGCTCGCTGTTCACCTACAGCGGTGCCGCCGCGTACACCAACTGCTTCGGTTCTCCATCTACAACAAAAGACAATTGTATTCATAAAACATTATATTTCCACAATGATGACATTACATCAAAGAGACATTTATCGGTTTGTTATAAATAAATGCGAAGATTACTCTACATTATTACAGCTGCTTTTACGGCGGAGGAGAAAATTACAATGGAAACTTAGTATACAGACACAATAATCCATCTTATATCGCCCCTCGATGTAGTTTATGACGAATAAAACGATCGTCAAATAGATATACATTCTAGAATATGTTTCCACATAAAAAGGAGCCGATTTAGTATCGTAAAAGTTTATTATTTAGCCGTAATACACAGCTACTTCTTACAAAGAAGTTTTATAATACGGCCGAAGTAAAAGTGAACAGAAACGCGAGGTAAATCGAGTGGAAACAGGCAACTTCAACATGTTTTGTTTACTGGAAAAGAAAATCTAAAGAAAATACAGACACCTGTGCATCGAGTTTGGGTTCAAACTACTTATACCGTGGATTGTTTATACAAAATAGGGTAAAACACGTATAAGTAAGAAATAATAACTATTCAATATGTGACCGAATAAACACTCCTAAGCAAACAGGATAATGCCATTAAGAAAGCGCTACCTAATAACATTGTTTAATACAGGCAATTACGCGTTCGGGCTTTGTCGGCCCTTTCCGTGGACGGTCGCGCAGAGGTGTCGGTTACGGTCAAAAGATTAATGGCGTCAATTAATGGAGCCGGTCTCGTTCCCGCCAATATCCGCGTTTTCCAATTTTCCACGAGGGGAAGATCATTTTACACCTGGGCTTCGATGTTTCCGATAATGTTGACGCTTTTAATTAATATATGGGTTGCTGCACGCAACATGATTTATGTTTTACGCAAAATGTTAAATATAACTTTTTAATGCAAAATATATGTATTTTTACTTTTTTTTATTTTCGAAGGTTTTTACTATGTGAAATTATATTTTTAAGGCTTCTCTACCCAGCATTCATAATTAAGAACTAAATTTTTTGCTAATATTTCAATTACAGAGCACCTTTTGAGGCTTTCAAACAACTACTAAACACTAAAAACTATGTAGCCATCAAATTATATTACTTACCTTTCTACGCACCCATAAAACTATCTACCTAGACCCATTTACCTAAAAGCCTGTGTAGTTTCAACTGCAAATACTTTTAGAAAGAGACCGCAGGACATAAAAATAAAGCGTATTTTTCCTTGGACTTGCGAATTGCGATGGACCCGACTGAAGTATAAAGGGAAATACGAACCAACTAGTCCTTTGGTATAGAAGTGGGGATCGGAGTTTAGTAGGGTGACGTAATTATGTTTTACTAGCAGCTTTGCACATGGAAGAGAGGGTGGTACACTGAAGCGCTCCACGGAAAGCGCTTTGAGTAGTAATGAAAGGCGTTCCAAGTCCGTCGTAGTAGTTTTTCATGTTGTGTAATCACAACATGAAAACATTTTTGAAAATTTAATGTAGACAGGCTGAGACCCCGAGGCGAGACATATTTGGAAAAAGAAAAAATGTAATATTGCCACCATCAAAATAAAATACGTACTTAATAAAAAAATAAAAAATTGTGCAGTTTTGCAAAAGGAGCAGGCCCAGTAAATGTTGAGCAGTATATTCCACTATTTTGAAATAATGGAGACATGTCATTGATTTACGACTTTTATTTCAGAGTTCACCCTGTGTTTTTAAAAATGGCAACGTCGTTTTACGACTGGTTTCAAATATATCACAGGAAATAAATTGGTACTCTCATTTCAGTTACGAAATTCTGTGAAACAGTAGGTAACCGTTTAAGCAAACTGTTTTAATCGTTTTGTAAACCACAGAGTACTGAACAACTGAACCTCAGCAAAATGATTTTAAAACTTTTGTTAACACGTTCAGTGGAGAGTTCACTCAAGTCACATATGGGATGCGGGGAGTCCCCGCGTAGGGCTCATTTTAAATGTAGGTTTTTCTTAATGCATTCTACATTATAAACTGTGAAAATAAAATCAGTTGCATATTATAACAAGATTTCAAACCCATGCCGGTGACACTCCTTGAGGGTTCTTTCGCGCAAACGTAATGCCGGTGACCATCTTGGAGTCAACTTGCAATATGTATGGCGGCATGGCGTATGAGCTCTATGAAAAATGGGTGGAGTCGAAAGTGTTAAATGAAATTGTGTTTAGGGATAATAAAGTGATGCTCGCTATATTAATTGTTTACTTGACCATATATGTTAATTATTTCAGTTTAATAACACATATTTATTAAGTTTGAGTTGACTGCCTCGTTGGTCTAGTGATCGCAAGTGCTACTGCTGAACATGAGGTCCTGGGTTCGAATCCCAGGTCGGGCAAAGTGTCATTAGGTTTTTCTATCTGGAATTTCTCAGTAGCAGCCCGGAGTCTGGATTTGTGCCCGGTTGATGGCAATAGGCTCGCCCCATATTACATGGAAATTAAACATAACTGACTAAATGTGGGCGTACTGTAGGTACACCTCTACCTAACACTTCGCGGAAACAAGCCGTCATGTTATGTTATTTATTATATTTTTTTAAAAGGAAGATATTCTTTAATAACAATTATTTGAGCTACGAATTAACAAAAATAAAATATTAATATACCTATTCTATTTTTGTGTTGCCAATTCTCAAAATACACCGTGACATTTTATTTTAGTCTTCTTACAAAAGCAGCCCACTTCATGTAACCCATTCATAAAAAAAAGATATATTGTGACAATTTTTTAATTGCTCCTAGAGGTATTTTATGTCGGGTACATTGAGTGGCCCTTTGTAAGATCACTAAAATGTCACGAAGTATGTCATTATTTTTTAAATTTATGTTTATTAGTCATTGGATACATGAATGGGCTGCTTTTGTAAGACGACTAAAATGTCGCGGTGTATATAATCAATAATGCAAAACATTTTTTTCAACCAAGTTACAATGATCATGGATATCTTAAACCACCCGAGTAAATGATGATATACCTTATAATGATTACCGTTCAAGAAACTATTCTATTCGATTCTATTCTCACGCCGCCATGTTGAATGTAGTTTATTATAAACGCCACACCAGCAATAATTGAGAGCCGTTTCTTCCCAGACAAAACCTAACACTATTAAGCCTTTTCCAACATAAATTGGATATCTCTCAACTCTCAATACTACTTAAGTGCTATCTTTTATAGCAAGGAAGCTACAAATTACATTTTATTTCCTTCTATCCGACATCTACAGAGTGTTGTAGACACAGAAGTGCTAATGGTGCTATCAATTAAACGTGGTACGAATAGCCGATTGGATTCCCATCGCGTCCCTTTTGCCGGTCATTCGATTTAGCACCCTTTATCTAGCAATAGTTTGCTTTTATATGAATAGGATTATGCTGCTCTTGCGTACCTATTATGGCTTTATTGTTGGTGCTAATAAATTAAAGTTTAGTTTAGTTGAATTCGTATCGTTTCATAAAATAATAAATAAGATTTTCAAACTTCTTTTATAGTTTTATAATTTTATTCCGACCACGTACGTATCATACCTTCGTCCATAGATTTGTAATACACGAAACAATAATGAACGTATCTAATGTCTTTTCAACACAAACTAAACGAATAAACATTAAATTAGATTTTCTAATCAGTAACCTCGCTCCACTTAATTACCAATAAACATGTATTCATTCACTTCTAAGTGCATTCCCGATATTGTTTAATAAAATGAGTGTAATAAAACTTTTTACTCAAGAATCCCACGAGGTAATAAATGATTAAACTCTCCCTTTGAGTTAAGGCCCGGGCATGTTTCGAAATTGGTACTATAAACAGTGTGACCAGCCCAACTAGCTCACATAGAAGGTATTTTATTCAGCTTTAAATGTCGGCTACTGGTTTTATTTCGATATCCCCGATATAATGTGTCGTTTCAATGGTAATGGTTTAAAGAGTGTCGGAAAAACACGTGATAGTTAAACTTTACAGCCGTGTTATCGGTCAAACCCTATCGGGGTGCTTTTTAGGAGATATGAGCTATAAAAGTAAGCTTTTTCATTTAAATCAAAGGTTTTATATGATTTTAAGTGAGTCATTTATCCGTTCTCTAAGCCCTGAGCGACTTGTTAATATATTCTTATTCAAGTGGACTAATAATATATTATTTTTACTTAGCAAATATGTAGGTGTCGCTATTCGAACAGTTTAGTATCGACTCAAAATAATGTTTAGAGCTTAGCTCTCTATCTTAATTTATGTAGATTTTCTAAGTTCAGTTTTAAGGTTAACAGACGACACAAGAATTTACTAAGTTTCAAAGTTTATGAATAAATCAATCAGAAACGATTTTCAAAGGTTAGTGATCATAGCACAGTTTCTAAATTATTATTATTACATCGAAGTATACTAAAGTACAAGCCAATTTGAAATAAAGAAAAGTTAATAATGATAGAACAATGCCCAATAGTTATGAATTTGAATATCGTACTTATCTTAAGGCGCTGAAGATAGGCAAGTTAATAAAAGCGTGTTAAAAAGAAAATTGGTCGGTATTCTTTTGAAATCTTTATGCAAAATGAGGGTTTCTTAATTTACTTTTCCATTAATTGGTGGTCATGAAAATAATTGCTCGACGCACAAAGGCTAGTCATTTTGACAAATGAATGAATGAATGAAGGAGAGGACGAATGAAACGAATGAATGAAATGGTACAGTCAGCATCCGGAGAAAGAGAGATGGCTTTGCTTATTCTGGCAGTTTATTTATAATATTTGTATCAAAACTTTTAAAAATATTGTCACTTATAAAAGCACCTTTTTTCTTCATAACATAGACAGAAACTAAATATAATAACGAGAAGTTACGTTTTGAAAATTAATATATTGCAACTTCTGAGCAGTTAAATTAAACGCACATAGGGTGGCTTGTAAGCACAATAGGTAAATAAACTATATTTTACAATATCTATTTTCGATCTAATTTTCTTCGATTTCCAACTTTGCCTATTTCAAGTTGGATGGAAATGCCCAGTACACGCAAACTGCTGTAGTAATTGAGCCTTAACTGCAGTTAATAGTTGACTGGTATTAAAATCGATACAATAGAGGGTCGAGATCGGCACGTTTGCCCTAGAGTGGACACTTTAAGACTTAATAACATCATTATAGCAACGCAAACTAATGCCACATAATAAATTATTTTAAGCAATTTTCTTGAAATGAAAACACATTTTGCTAAAATTACAATAGCTAGGTAATAATAATAGCTAGGTAATAATACTGTTATTCTTGGAACATAATAATAAAGTAATATAAATCAGATATATTACAATTTTCACGTGACAGCAAGTGAAATGTGTGGTTAGTTGCAAATGAAATTGCCTAGATGGAATGAATTGTATTTTGGTACATAATTATTTAGATTACTATCTTCAGTAATCATACATTGTTTCAATATACGAGCAACTATTGTTTATTCGACACAAAAGACGTTTCTTAATTACATAACCTTAAAGAAAATTCTTATTAACACATTTTTTCCTACCACGTCGCCATTTTATATTCTGAATTCCTGATCTCAGTTACAATACTAAGAAAATTTAATATCGTAATACGACTTTCACACGTGTTAGAAAGACAGTAGGTTTGAACGTAGGCTAATAAAAGTGGGGAGTGGGGAGTCAGCCTAATCTGCATGCAACGTAGGGCCGCGCGTTATTCTGAATCGGGATAAACTGTTTCATTTCGATATTAAACTTTTATGGACGCGTTTTATTTTTATTTCTAAATTTTTTACGTTTGTAACATTATTTTTCGGTAATATTTATAAGTGTGAGGTGCGTTCAATAAATGTGTTTTCTCGGTTTAACGTGTTTTGTCGGAGTATATGTAAAACGGTTTTTTTAATTTTTATGGTAACGTATTAATAATTGCTGAATTTTGAGGAAGTCGAATTTTAAATCAGGAGGATTTAGGAGGATTTTAAACGAATCGATAAGGGGTAATTAATTAATTAATGCATGTATGCTACCGTAAATGCAGGCGATATTACCTTTGACTGACGCAGCTTGTGGGAAAGGTAACATTTGGTCTAAACCCTTCCATATGTAAGTACTTAATGCATTTAGAACTAGCATTTACGTAGAAATGTTCGCTAGTAAAATAGTTAACAATAAACTATTTTACTAGGAAGCGTAATTACCCATACCCACCTAGTTGGTTTAGGATTTAATAAATTAAATTATATATTTGGAAAATGTGTAGGTAACAGGACGATAAATTACCATTTAATTTCTTATAACTATTCAACATAAATCCTTAATTATTGAAGTAAGATAAATCTAAATGTTCAAGTAGTAAAGTCATGGCAGTGAGTTTATTTTAATTAAAGATTTTTATGGCCTTGGTAACGATTTCAAATAGGAGCATTTATGTAATTAATGATTATTGTTATTTTATAGGTCGTTTACAAGCTGCAATTGAGGTTTCCTCTGTTTTTTAATCGTCTGTTTTGGGTTATGCCGAAGTTCGAATTAGTAATACATAAAAAACTTAACGAAGTAGTTTTATTGCTATAACACATGTATTAAGAGTTCATTCCGAATAGAGCACTATCGTATGTTATTTTTATTACTATGCATGCATCCCTACCGAACTTTCCAAAATAAAACAAAAAAAAAAGAAATAACGTGAATTCGGCACGCATACATTTTCGAACACACACATCGGAACTGTTATCCCAGCTCTAACTCTTTTTCACTTTAAAAAATACAGCGTGATTTGTTAGGCCGCTCATGCACTAAGTTCTCTAACGCAGGGGATCGTACGAATCGTACGATTACGTAGGGACGTACGAATCGGGAGATTTAACCCTCCCGTGTACGTTTGATGAATAGGGACGTGGAAGTCGTGCGATCCTGGAGACAAAGTTTCGAGATCTCGAGTTGATTTACTTTTTCATTTCCTTACTATATAATACGGGGCGGGATTGGATAATTGAATTATGAGATTCGGGATGATTTTTTTGTTACTTGGAAAGTTTTGAGTTTTAATATTCCTACTTTAAATAGAAAATCAAAGAATTGGGTTAGGTATTTGATATTTGTGACTGTGTTATTGTTAGTAATGAAAAGCTTCAAGTTCCTACCCACTTGAAGTCTTTAACCGGTTGAATGAATGAATGAATGAATGAATGAATGCAGCTTATTGCTTTATTGAAAGTTATAGCTCTATTTCCTGTTTAAAATAATTTATTACCTTACTAGCTTCTATTCCGTTTAGAAAACATTTATCTACCCCTGATTGCTGGTAAAATTCTCCTGATTGCTGGTAAAATTCTCCTAATTTATAACTGGATTAGCGGATTTATTATACCTGCATAGGCTGCCTGTCCACTGGAGTGGAGAAGAGAAGAGAGGAGAAGAGAGGAGAGGAGAGGAGAGGAGCTGTGCTAATATTAACCAATAGAATGTAAACTCTGGAGCAAAGTTCAGGTTCTATTGGTACAGCACCGCTTCTCACCTCACTTCTCCGCTCCAGTGGACAGGCAGCCTTACTAAAACTACTTCAGCCTCGAAGAAATGACTACAGAGATGCAGAAAATGCAAAACAACTTTTATAAAACGTCAAAAACAAACCAGTTTCGTCGAAAATATTTGCGTTCCTTATGAAATCATTAAAAAGAATATTATAATAAGGCACGGATTTTAATTGGAGCCCAAACAGGCTCGTTTATTTCAAGTACCTAACAGTAAAAAAATACGATATTTTGATGGCTTCATATAAGTTCTGCACCGTTTTTATTGCGCTCTGATATTTTTATAACTTTATGTACTTGCTCTGGTTTATGTATATAACTACTTTAGCTTATGCACTGCAGGTAAAAGTGGTCAGGCGCCAGTGTCCGCGATAGTACACAGTTAGGTACTTTTCAAGACTAACTAATGCCGGCAAGTAATAAAGTAATTGCTTAAGTACTTCATTTTAGTAATTTGCATCTAGTACTCAGCTTTAATGATAGCGCATTATCGCTTAATTAATTAAACATCTTGCTCCGCTATAAAATAAAAACTTGGCATGGAATTTAATTAGGTACCTAAGTCTTTTCAGCAACAAGACATGAAGATATATAAGGAGACTTAAATCGAATACACATGACACAATCACCTCCTACAGAAGACATATTATATCTCCACGATATATAGAAAGAAAGAAAGAAAGAAAGAAAGAAAGAAAGAAAAATGCGTTTATTGGCATTATAAAAAATAAAATAAAATACACCTTAAAACTATAAAAACAGAAAACAAATTATTATAACAATCAATCATCATTATTATATTTATACAGGGTGTTAAAGTAATTGCATGCCACAGCTAAAAAAAAAAAATATATTAAAATAATTTTACTTCTAAACGATTGCTATTTTAAGTTAGACTAAATTAGATTGATGTTGCAATTTTTTTATTCTTTTTTTTCCTGGATTCTTTTACTTTTTTTTAAGATATTTTTTTTTCCTGGTTTCCTTTATCGACTCTGAACTCACCCTGAAGCTATGGCACGCAATTACTTTAACATCCTGTATATGAAACTTTACTCGTAATTTTAGGTACTAACTAATTCCATGCTGTCATGATAGTAGGTACTTACTAATTCCGTGCTGCCATGTCATTATTCTAAGGTGTCGTATGTCATTATTCTTGTTCTAAACTTCGGGCGACCGAGCTTTGCTCGGATGAAAATACGGAGATAATGAATTTTCCCAGATATGAGACCTTGCTAGATTCATTTTTCGCCCCCTATATTGCAACTTTCATCGAAATCGTTAGAACTGTTTTCGAGAACGTGATTACAAATATATAATCACGTTCACGTTTAATAGTATAGGATGAACTACTGGAACAATCGATTTCTCTCTTATTAAAAATGATTTATTTAATCGCATCTAGGTTTTTTAACCGACTTCAAAAAGGTGGAGGTTATTCTGTAGGTATGTATTTTACTACTACAGCAGTTAAAAACTATTAAAAACCCACTAGAACATGTCCCAACGTTACAATGTTTGCACTTTCTACATATCGTCGACGTGTATTCCAGTTATTTACTTATGTAGATCAAATAGAGGACCCGTTTGGCTCGTTCCTCGGATCATCGGCTTTCTGTGCAAGATGTCTGCCTCTGGCAGAATGCCTATATACAGCACACAAGTGCTTCTTATAGATATGATATTAATAGAGCTTATTAATATGGCTTTATTAGAAATATGAAAGTAAAGGTATTGCCTTGGAAAAGAGATGATGATGATTGACAACATCCTACTGGTGTTTTGTGTTTTGTCAATCAAATTCAAAATATTTTTTATTTCACAAATACCCACATAGGTACTTATGAAACGTCAGAAGCTAGAATGGGAAAGAGACTATTATTTCGGTAAGTTTTCACGGGTTTTAGTTTAAAAAAATGGATTTACTCGTGAAGTTTTGCATAGCATGTGGGTCACAAAAATAAAATTTCTCATATAAATGTGGGAGAAATAACGAAGAAACCACCAACGTAGAGGGCCTTGTCAATTTATACCAGACAATATCTACTCTGTAATCTCCTCAACGAGTCTTCAATAGATAGCATCCTATACTTTATACACTATAAGATTACTTACGAACACGATCGTCTATATAGTAAAAAACAGATAAGAAAAATCTTCGAGTAAAAATATCTAGCTAAAGAATCCGGTTGTTTTTCCCGCCGAATAGTGTGACGAAACTAAAAGAACAATCGATTGGATTCGTCCGCATAATCGATGATAATCAATCGATGGTTATCCGTTACTCGATCATAGCCTCATAGACAATACGATAGTGGTGTAAAAAAAAATACACTATAACACAAAGCAGCATCGACCGCAAGGGGTCGCCGGCCTATGATTGCTGGCTTCAGTGACGCAGTGGCACTTAGCGAGAATTTTAAATTCAAACTAAGGATTTATTTGACTCGACTGCATAAACATTTATTTTCAGAATTGATCCTAAAAATACGAATAAATGAGCTGGAAAACGAGAACCACAAACTTTTGTATTTTTCTACCAAAGCTTAATTGGGTTTTCCTGTTAGGAAATCTCAGTGTTAGGAAGTTTTGACCTAGATCTGTAACAGATTTAGAGGTGATAAACTTAGGGTATCCATGTAAACACCAGGTGTCTACCACCCAATTATCACATTATGTGAATTATTTAAGTTTGCGAAATGCTTTTTTCTCATTGCCTTCGGGTATCGGAGTCTTGGAAGATTTTCTTACATTTATTTTCCATTCAACAACGCAATGTTTTAACTGTTTTCTCGGTGAGCCCATGGCCAGCAATAGACATTTATGGCTGTTGATGTATACCTACAACAACCAAGAGCCGAGTTTCCTAGAAAAATCGATCGTGCAAATACACTTCAACTTGACTATTGGCCATTAGAAAATCAATTTATTAAAGATATGTTATTCGAACAGTCTTCGTGTAGGAGAAACTTAAACAAACTGTCGCTTTTATACTTTATGGGACTTTCATGCAATTGCTAAATTGCTTTCAGGGTAGGCTCGTACAAATAAAATGCAACCACTTATTAGATTTTCTTTACAAACTATTCTACAATATTGGTACTCAACTACCATATTGGTACTACTCTAGTACTATCTTCTTTTACTATATTTATTGAGTAAAGGACTTGAAACGAATGCTTACCCAAGGAATATTTATTCTTCTCAAATATTGTTACACGAGTATTTTCTTAACAAACGTCTATTCGTTTGAAGTAGTTTATCTGCGAAGCCCACGTCTTGGTTCGAGCACCTTGGTATTGCCTGAGATTCTTTATATGACATATTGTATGCTACTACATTACGCATTGTATGCGTAAAAGTAAAAGAAAAACCGAACGAATAAATAAAGTATGATATCTTTACATCTTTTTGAAGAATACAAAAACCAAATCCACAGATAATATTCGAAACACCAGAGACAATGAAAACTTTTTGGCGGGAAATGAAAATTAGAGAAGTAGGTAAATACAAAAAAAAAGAAAAAAGTTTTTAAATGCGAATGCAACCTATAAGTATTATACGTATTTTAATTAAAACAACAGCTACATATGATGTAATTGGGATCCCGCAAATCTGTTAACCTTGAACTTTTTACACACAGGAAATCAAGATGCGGTCAATGACCGAATGACGTTTCATGCAGTGAGTGCTTTTTATTGTCTGTGGCCACTAATGGCTAAGGTGTTAAGCAGAAGAATAACTGTTTACACGAGCTTTTTAACACTGCGTTTCGAATGTTCAACGGTTCCACGAAATATTTTCTTTATTACCATATCGATCCAAGCTGTGTGGCAGACTAGGAATGCTTTAACGTTTAAGACTATCGATTGCTACGATAAATTACAGTACTTACGTAGTATTCCAAGTCGGTTAATGTTCCTAAATTATTGTTTACTCAGGTGCTCGTTAAATGGATTGCTGATGGTTGATTTATATAGGAGTATATTAAAATACCTTTACATAGATTTAGTATGGGTAGCGGAATTGGATTCGTATGCAAAATTATTACAGGTCAATCGGATAACGCCAAATAGGTCAAAATCGACTTGCAAAATTGCATTACCAACGGAATGAACGAATGGATACATTTAATAAAAGCATTTATTGAAAGCTTTCGTACCTACAGACTGCTGTATTAACATTACAAAAGCGAAGCATTTACTTCTGTAAGTTCAAAGAAAAATCCAAGAAGTCGATGAAATCACATAAATTAAGAACAGCAAATTGAAATGTATAAATTCATCCTTCTCTTGATTCCCCAGCAATTTTTACTTTTGAAAAGGAACACGATTGTTCAAATTAATTTACTGCTGGTAAAATATGCTGAGTACTGTAAGCAGTTTTATCAATGGCAAGAAACCATTGTCTATGGAAAATGCTAGCTAAAAACTGACATTAAATGTGTAGAGTCGACTCATCTCCACCAGACACACTTCAAAAACAATAAATAAATAAATAGATACCGCAGCCTGGGAACAACGAGCGAATAAGCAACATGTTTCTAATCCATCGAATGTTTTCCCTTTCGTGAGGGGATCAAAGGAATTGCTAACAACTGTGTAACAACACTTCCTCTGTAAACCTTCATGAAATATTCTGAACAAAGTTTGGTCGCGGTCGCGATCGCGATAGGCTTAACAACAAGCCTATCGCGAACTTAATATTTGGTAAATAACTTGAGGAATTAATATTGCGAACTAAGTATACCAGGTGCATGATATCTATTCCGAAAACATTTTACTTTAATTACTCAATGTAAAATTGTAGAAAACTTCAGTATATTTTGTGATGCAAAGTAAATATAAACTGTTAAAAAAATATTGGCCAAGTGCGAATCGGACTCGCACACGAAGAGCCATCATCATTTCAGCCGAAAAACGTCCACTTCTGGACGTAAGCCTCCTCCAACGAAGATTACCACCGTACAACATTTAACACTAAGTTTTTTACTTTAGCAAAAAAACAAAACACACTATTCTTGTATGGGGATCCCATTTAATTTTCAACTTTATTTTATTTTTATTATTTGTTGTTAAAGCGGCAATAGAAATACACAATTTGACAAAATTTTAACTGTCCACCTATTACGGTTCATGAGGTACAGCCCGCTGACAGACGGACGGACGGCAGCGGAGGCTTAGTAATAGGATTCCGTATGACACCCTTCGGGTACGGAACCCTAATTAAACAACTTCATATAAACTCTTAGTAGTTACAGTGATTACGTTGACAGCCTCCCCGTTATCTTGATAACTAGAGTATGCAAGATTTGCACTGCCAAGCAATGCATATTTTATAGTCCAAGGAGAGATGTAATTATCTTTCAAGTCTTTAACAACCTAATAAACTTAATTTTATGTGCGAGATAGCAGTAAAAGTAGGTAGAACCTGTAATTAATATTTTCATAATACATTAACCACGAAAAAGCATCACGTATACCTAGTAGAATATACAAAACTACAATGTATCGTGAATGTTTCAAGTGAACAAATAAAATAGGAAACACTGTGAAAGATTCGATGAAATCAAGTTTTGAACAAACTACATACAGACGAAGTTTTACCGATACCTCATTTATCTGTACGGCGAAAACAGAAACGACTCAGAAAAACAACGCGGACGGAGTCACGAACACAATTTTCCGGAAAATTAAAACTATATTTTCTGTTTCATGAAAATACTCCTAGTTTTCCCGGAACCAAACCAGAAGTTTTATTTTTCAATACCATCCTATTTTACAGCACAGAATGAACGAAACGTGCGCAAAGGCAACCGGCTGACACCGACCGATACAACATTTTGTGTGTTCTTGTAAAATTTCAAAAAATACGGCCGCATAAGGATTCTGATAGCCATAAATTCAAAGCATGCTAGTAATACTCTTATTTTATAGCTGCCACAACTGGTGGCAATCCCGTTTCCCAAGGCTAGTCATAACGGTATTACAACCAGTATTCCCATACGGGGTTCGGAATCCATCGCCACAAGCCCTGCTAATAAGTCGAAGTAAATTAAACTTAATTGAGACGTAATAAGCGCTATAAGAACTGTAATGGGTAAATTTGTAAAGCTTGGTATGGAAGGACAAATGAGGTTTGAATTCGAATGATATGTTCATGTAAGTTGTCATAAGTTTATGTCTTCCTTGGATCGGTCTTTAGGAGCGTGGAAAGTAACATGAATGATACGGGTATGAAAATAAATTGTGTACCAAAGTAAGTTTTCCAAACTTTCTTTTTCCTGTATTTTCCGTTTTACATAACATAACATGGCGCCTGTAATTATCGATGGGTTAAGCTTCGTGCAGACCAGCGCGACGCGACACCGGTTTTGTTATACCGTCAAGTTTTTAACACTTTTTCCGACCTAGGCATAGAACCGACCACTAGACCAACGAGGATTTCCCGTTTTCTATTAAGATTTATTTATTTATTTATCCCCTGACTGGGACGGCCAACCAGCAATTACACCAACGGCGCAAACAAATACTTCATTTGCTGCTTTCCATCCATCCCGTGCGCGGCGAACGCTCCCGCTGTCCACTGAGGATTTTACTTGAAAAAACTAAAAGATTGTTTTTATGACCCAAATTCATTTCCCACCTTTATAATAAATTAAATCATGAGTACTTACGTGAAAAGGCTGTGAATAAAGCTTTTACTTTCTCTGACTTATGATTAAAACGAATGAAACACATTTAATCTTACAGAGAGGCCGCCATGCGCAAAGATAAATGGCGGGAACGGCGTTATCTTTTTACAATCATCTTTTCATACCAATTTCATGGAGGCAACGGAGTAAGGTATTCAGCCTCTCATGCTATTTAATCAAGCGAATTTGTTTCATCGTGTCGAGTACCTACAGTCAACCAAGCATTTAAATAAAAATAAAAATTAAGTTGCCAAGAGCTTTTGCAAAGGAAAACTGTAAAGTATGTAGTGTTGCTACCTATACTATATAAAAAATAAAAATTGAAGTTAGGTTTCTCTTTGAATTTTATTTTCTTTAGTGTTCAAGTGCTAAAGTGACTGTTCTATAATACTTTATGAATAACTAATAATATAATTATTATTATAGTGCTTCGCTTCAAATTTTTCTCTTTCTACAAAGACTTAACACAATTTTATGACATTCCACGTAGCAAAATATTCAGCTGGGACAGGTACAAAATGTGAAATGACACTCGCTCTTAAAAAAGAAACAAAATGTTTAAGCATATGGCAACTTTAAGTAGAAAAAAGCAGGCGGTAATAACCGAGAGAGGTTCGTTATCTCGGTGCAGACGGCACACGACTGAATGGCCTCCATTGACGTCGGCGAGAAGCATTCGAGTATTGCCCCCCTTAATTAAGAGGGACGAAGAGTGGTTTGAAAGCGTCGGCGGTGTACAATGCCTAGGCATCCTGGTTGTTTTGAGGGTCTTCATTGTTCTTGGATCGCTTGCGTTTCCACCTGGAGTGAGCGAGTCAGCCTCTAGTTTGACTTCACAAAGAGTTTTGTGAACGTAGTGTTAGTACCTATATGTCCGTAGTTATGCGTTTTAAGATGCTCGCAATTATTTTTAATTGCTAAGAACTTTTTGTGTGAGGTGTGCAGTTTTAAAAACATGTCTTTGATTTTTGTTTTTCTTTGGTCCCCACCAACCGTCGTAAAATATTATGGTTTTTTTACTTACATGTTTTTATAAGAGTGAGAGATTGCAAGATTTCTACAAAATGACTTTGTGTTGCTTTCTGCTTTTGCAAAGAAGATAAATGTGACATTCTACACATAAGTAGAATGCTTTAGCGTAACAAAATACAGGGTAATAATTTCCCAGAAAACATTATTTTAGGTTGTCAGCGTCCAACAGAGTAGACTGCGAAACAAAGTATCATATCCCCAAAACTCAAGTATCACGTATGTTGACGAGATAAATCCGGTATACCAACAAAAGCGTCCAATTCTCTTTTGTTGTAAGCAATTTTCTGTGAAAATCATATCAGAGGGTTCCTTTTGAATCGGTGTAAGAGGGTTTAGGCCGTCCCATTCAAGCCTTAGTTACACTTGCGGAGTTGTGACGTTAAACCAATGCGGTGTGGCGTGGGGTGTCTTCAATGGGATAATGTATGGTTTTTTGTGAAAGACGCGGAAAATATTGAGTTAAGGTGATAGTGTTTAGGGCGTGTTGGAGTTTTTTAATCGTAGTTCTTTTGTGTGTCTTTTTATGGGGGCGAGACACGATAAAGCTTCGTGCAGACTAAAGCGACGCGACAGCGCGACGCGACACCGGTTATTGTTATACCGTGAAGTTTTCTTAGAAATTGTATTGTTCGATCGCGTCGCGCCGTCGCGTCGCGCTGGTCTGCACGGGCCTTAAGGCTTGTAACAAAATATTAAAGTAGTGCCCCATTTGTGAACTACCTACTTATAGGGTATTCATTTGTGGCTGTAGACCCCCATAACGAATGATAGGACGTCGTTACACCAAATTATTATATTAAACACTAAACTATCAAACCAGACAATAGCATCACATAAAACAAATCGGCCATAAGCACAACACGATCGGCCATAATCCAGATACACCATCAAATATTATGTCGCAGTAAAAACGATATAGTCTAATAACACGCGTTACGTAACAAAGGAAGTGTACACGCATATAAATCTTTTGCACCTCGATCTGCTATGATTGGACGAATTACATGGCCATATCACCCGACCAGTGGACTAAGACCCCTCATATAACACCCACTGTCCTTTATTTGTAGCGAACTGTTGTGAACCAAGGGGGGTGGGAAGGTCATTTGTGGTGGTGGCGATAGGAATTGCTCGCATTCACCAGCGGACAATACGCTCAATAGAACCTTATATACAATAGCTGAAATCCACAAAGTGGTTTCCTAGATATTTTTAGATGGGGCTGTTTTTGAAGATATTTTTGGTCTAATCTTGTGGCATGGTAGGAGTTTTCAAGTTAGTTTTATGGTTAAATGTTGGGGTTGCAAGGTGTCACCTACAGCTATTGAAATAGTCAATCAATCTGCCTGGCCTTTTCCCAACTATGTTGGGGTCGGCTTCCAGTCTAACCGGATGCAGCTGAATACCGTATTTTACATGGAGCGAATGCCTATCTGACCTCCACAACCCAGTAACTGGGTAATACGATACCCCTTGGTAAGACTGGTTGTCAGACTTTCCGGCTTCTGACGACCCATAACGACTGTCAAAGATCCACGAATGACAGCCGGGACTAACGGCTTAACGTGCTTTCCGAGGCACGGAGGAGTCTCGGTATGTAAAGATGGCCACCCATCCACAGACCAACACCGACAAGCTATTGAAATAGTACAACCGTATAAATAATATACTTTAACAAGTTGTGAATTTGGTAAATAGGGGTAAAAATTTTGGTGCCGCCCGTCACGTATTCTAATCAATATTCTAGTAACTTAGTTAGCCACATTTCTTATTTCCATACAGTATTATTTCCAAATTAATCAAAACAGGTAAATATTTGACAGCTATTTACGACGTTGCCAACTTTCAGAATAAACGCTTTTAACTTTTGAAGGAGCACAATTATACAACAATATAGGTACCCTCGTGTATAAGAAGGTTACACTCATTCAATGCATTCAAAACCCAATTAGCTGAATATTTAATCACAAATAACACCCTTTCTAAAAGCTGAATGGATTGGATGTGTGTTACATCATAATTGCTACAGTGACGACTGTGACGAACTTTATATTTATAATTTGTTTAACCATTGTTCTCATGTAAGTGACTGTGTGTCTTTTTTGAGAATAAATATCTTTAAACCTAAATAACCAAACAAATTATTTGACCAGTTTGCACTCCGCAAATATTATACAGCGCAAAAAAAAACATTAAACGCTAAAATAATAACCAGAAAGTGAAATAAAGAAACCTATATATGCTACGTGTAAAGTCCAATTAAAACGGAGCTTTTACTTAATATAATATGTTAGCAGTTAGGTATCTCGCTTAATTGGTCGCCACACCGCTTTCACAAACCCATGCGAATTAACATTTCCAAATGATTTCCTAAACTAAACCGTAACTTTATTAAAATAAGGTACTATTCTATTTTCGCCGTGAATATATTCTGCAATGAAGAAACACGAGTTGGCACCATACGGTGAAAGAAAACTTGGAAAATGTTTTCTAGGGTCGAACGAACATATGTTAGCTTGATATTTTATTGCCTTACTTAGAACGATAAGTTACTTAAAGATTTATATTTTTTGTTTAACATTGTATGTAGAAGTGTGAAGAAAAGTCAAACGGGAAAAACTGTATAGCGAAGTCAAATTACTTAGCAATTTGTGATCGAAGTGAAGTATCAGAAAACTTGAACAAAGAAAGTCGACGGAATTGTTTAGCTGATCCAATACAAAAGAGAATTTCCTCGCACGTTACGCATTGTTTTGTTTCCGTTAAAATTTAATCAATACGACGTCTTATCACAATGATTTATTTCTAATGTATTGAGAACCACCAAAGATAAAAAATTACAAAAAATATTGAGGACAACAAAGGTCTTTGTTCAAATAGAACACAATAAATCAGAAGTTTAAAATAAAAATATCATCGTCGCAATGGCGCCAAGTTGTAGCACTGACGTGAAATAAATTGCGAAAAGACGATAAAAATATCGTAATGGCTTTGTCGACTTCTATATCGTTTGTAATAAAAAGCTTCAAGATTTCAAAAATATGATTCGCAACGCAGCCAAGGAATGCTCCGAAGAGAGAGATGAAGCAAAAGAACACGGTTAAAACAACGAAATGTGGACTATTTGAAGACTGAATCCTAGGACAAAGAAATAAAGTTAAAATTTCTATACGTACATAATTTGGTAACGTTACACAGGAGATGTTGCAAGCTCGCCGCCAAAATGAAAAATATTAAAGGACTCCTGAATTTCAAACGGCCATTTCCTATTGTACAAATTGAATGGAATTTCTTGATAATATCTCGTGCCTTTATTAAAACAACAAAGAATGTGCAATGAAACATTTTGATGTAGAAATATTTGATATTCCTGATGCTATGGTAGATAACAATTTCTTAATGTTGGGAAGGAAAATTAAATGTATAAGAACAATTTTGTTCTAAGAAATGTATAATTCCATAATTTTATTATCGTTAATCATTGTCTAGGTAATTGTTTAATAAACACAATATTACATATTGCATCTCAGCTTAGAACTACTACAAGAAACTGGCAGATTAAAGTAATCGTCTGCCAAACCATTCTGTGAATCTCGAAACGTTTCCGAACATAACAATTAACTAAAATGAAAGCCGTAGAATCTGCTCCAGACTTCTACGAACCCGCAGGAACACTCCATCAAAATAGCAGCAACTTCGTCTCAGAACATAAATCTGACGAAAATGCAGTCCGGTCTTAAATTCTTAATTGCTGTTGAAATAAAATTTTACAACTCCGCCGTAATATTAGCATAGGATTTTTTTACTGGAGTACTCAAAGTGTTATAGCTTTGCAAAGTATCGGGGACAGTCGAGGATCTAAGGATTGGAAGTATAGAGGGTCTTCAGATGTCAAGTGTGAGTTCACCGGTTCTCTCGCCTCGCGGCGAGGGCTGCCCCCTTGTGTCGTGAGAGTGAACAAGTGTCCATTGAGAAAGTTTAACATTTGCGATGTGGGCACTTCACGTTTATGATCTGGTTTTGGATGGTGTTCTTTGAAAACTCTTATGTTTGAAGATTTTGCTTGCTTGTGTTTTTTGTCTGTTTATTTGCTTGCAAAATGGTTAGTGTGGTGATTTTAAGCTTGCCGAGTAAACTTTCTAGGAGCGGTAGTTTGAACGTTTAACAAAAATATTAGCATCGTGTCTGTAAACAGAGTCTGTTTTAATTGCATACATTAATTAATTATCTAACCAGTGAATTAGGTTAGAGTGGAGTTTTAAAGCTGGTATATTTAAATTTGACCAACATTTTCCCTTAATTTATAATAATACTACTTACGTATTCTGCAATTCCTTAAAACAATAAGGTTGTTAATTAATACGCATTTACAGGTTCCTACTCGATAGAAAAACAATAAAATGCAATCATAGACACGCCTGTATTACTTCGTGCATTCATCTTACTTAGAAGCACTTATCTATCTGCTAGTCCATTAAAGTAGATGTAAGTAGATATTAAGAACTCAACGCTGTTCAGAACTTCACACAGGTTTACATCTAAAACCTGCCTGGGAATGTCTGAATAAACCTAATGCTAATAGATTTAAGGTACTGTGTTGGGTTACTTTGTTTGATTAGCCCATTTTCATTCGAGGTTTAATTCATTTTAACTGCCAGAAATGTTACTGAACGCTTCAACGTCAGGAAATACACCAATTGTTTCTATGTGGATGTCTGTCATATATAATATTCTCTGTTAGCACTTAGTAATAAGGTATAAGTAGTCGACTTCGTTATTGGTTTACTATTCTCGGTAAGTAAATTGAAACTTCTCTCATCTGCCTAGCCTTTTCCAAACTATATTGGGGTCGGCTAATCGAAGTAGATCGAGTGGTTAAGCACAGAATTAACACTGGATGGATGAAATGGCGGCAGGTCACGGGAACAATCTGCGACTACCGCATTCCTCTAGAACTTAAGGGGAAGATAGACAATGGTTAGACCTGTTGTCTTGTATGGATCAGAATTTTGGGCCACAAAAGAGATGAATGAAAGGCAATTGCAGGCAGCTTAGATGAGAATGCTAAGAGGGATGTGTGGTGTTACATGAATGGATAGAATAAGAAATGAGTACATAAGAGGAAGTCTGAAAGTGGCACCGGTGACTGAAAAGTTGTGCGGAAATCGGTTGTCATGGTATGGGCATGTGATGCGGAGGAATTAAGAAAATATCGTAAGGAAAGTTTTGAGTATGAATTTACTCATATAGCCATCGGGCTATAAGAGTAGGGGAAGACCAAAGAAACGATGGATGGACTGTGTGAAAGATGATATGGCTAGAAAGGGGGTGACTACCGAGACGACGACTAATTGAGAAGTATGGGAGAAAGGGACATGTTGCGCCGACCACAAATAAATCGAGATAAGGGCAGGAGAATGATGAATGATTGGGGTCGGCTTATCAGTTTAACTGGATGCAGAGTATTTTACATAGAGCGACTTGCCTATCCGATCCAGTTACTGGATAACAAGATACGCTTTTGTAAGGCTAGTTGTCAGACTTTTGGGCTTCTGACTACCCGTAACGACTGTCAAAGATCTCCGAATGACAACCGAAATCAACGGCTTAACGTGCTTTCCGAGCACGGAGGAGTCTCGGTATGTAATGGATGGTCGCCCATCCACGAACCAAAATTGAAACTCCACTAAAGTTAAAATTATCTAACCAAATAGACTTTGTCCTTATATGACGTGCAAGTGTTATTCAACCTTAGGGTAGTTTACAGAAATGAGCATAGATGTATTATTGAAACTATAATTTATCTATGGCAATGAGGGTGTCCTGAAATGACGATCACTAGGTGGCAGCACTGACACGTCAGGTCCGGGCACTTGTCAAAGGTGTCAAAGCGCCTATATTTTCTAGTCGTGACTGAATGATGAACGAGTGAATAAAACGAATGATGAACGTCTTCATTTATTTTATATTCATTGTCGAAATGGAAGACTTCTTGTCTAAATGGCGCCAATTGGTGGCATGAATTTTCATGAAAACCCTCATTACGAAGTCGAGAAGCACTCTATATTACACATTGCTTAAATATTAATTGTTTCGGTCCCGAAATATCATTTCACAAAAGCTATTATTAGCTCTGTATTGTCTTTAGAAGCATTCTTAAAAGGTACGACAATTTCCTTACAATCAAGATATACACACATATAATATTATGTTTGTGTTTAATCTGCATTCATTCATTCTCTTTAGCTGTACTTATCTGCCTCTGTCTAACCCAGTAAATCAGTAGCACTTAATGCTTCTCACAGATGTACCGCTAAAACCAGTCCCGGGTTGAACAAATATTTGTTCCGGTCTCGGAATGTCTTGATGAAGCTCATGTGAGCACAGATTATCAAATTACTGAAGCCCGGACGAAGGAAATAAAGGGTAAGATTACTGAGTTTTTAGCCGTATCTGTTACTGTTTTTTGACAAAATATCCTGGAATGAAATTTGAGATGATCAGAATTTACCTGACACAATTTTATACGCTAGAGACACCTATGCATGGAATAGTTTCAAGATAAGTATGTATATGTAAGAAGGTAGAATATAAGTCAAAGTTTTGTTCACTGGACTGTAAGTTGGAAACCAAACCGCAGGAAGTTATATGGCCTTAATACGACAGGTTACTTAATCTCCAAGGAAGTTAGGTTAAAGGATAATACGTTTTTTTGTGCAGCTTACATGGCTTCTTATGGTAAGACGTGGTAGAATCAATAACATATAGAAACAAAGTCAATTAGTAAATTAGGTTACATGAACATGAAAACTTTGATAAAGAACTTTAAAAGAATAATTGAAGGAACAACTTAAATGAAGGTTAAATCACATAGCTGAACAATAAAACCTAGCAACAGCAAAAGCAGTGACAGAGAAAAATACCCCTGTCGTAACACAAGATAAATGAAACAAAATTACGGTAAAGAAATAACGTCATAAGCGGGACACCCAGTGCATGAATGTCCGTGGCGCGATGCCGGAGCTTGACAAATTGGAGTCCCAGGATTATCCTCCCAATGTGCTATATTACGAGCCCCGGGGAGAATTATATCAGAGCAATCGACTACCACGCTTTGTTTCATTACGTTTTCCCGAGATTTTTAAACGGTCCCGCCAATTTTTGAGCTGGATTATACCGAGGGATTATTTTCATGGTTTAATTCGGGACATTTGTTCGTGCGCCATTTTTGACACGCGGTTTTTGGCGGGAAATTTCGGGTTTATTTTATTCTCTTGTGGGATTGGCACATTTAATTGCGATACTAGCTTTTGCCTTCGACATCATTCACTTGATTTTATTTATTCGTCGTTGTTCCTGTAGGTAATTGTAAGAGCAAATTCAGGATTCTTTATTAGCGTCTATAATAATGTCAGCAACAAAAAGATTTAATAATAGATAATGTATTTATATGTTTTTTCTGGGATTACATTGTGATTGATTGTTTAATTTTCTAGGTCGCAGTCTCTTTTCCAAATCGAAATTAAATATCTTTGACAAAGTTAAATGATGAATGTCTGTTTCTTGATGTAAAACATTCAGCCTGTAATTTATATGGTTTGATCGATGATACCCAATAATTTGTAATATATAAATGACAGCCGATTTTTCAGCGTTATATCCAGGAAAGATGGAAAATCCGAAATAAATGTGAGGCGTGCAAGAGTGTTTGCCGTGCAATTTATAAGCGGAGAGCGATAGTAGATCGAATGTGTTAAGTTTATAGCAAGGAGTTTGGTCTCGATTTTGCAAATATAAGTATTATCGTAGTTATATAGCTATCTAAGTAGGTGTATTTATTATTTTAGTTAGTCATTGAATTTAGTACCTAGTGTTAATAATAGTTACATATTGTATATAAGCATTTTTTGTACCTATATGAAATAATCAACAAAGCTTGCTGTTGTTTGCTTGTTGTTTGTGTTTGCTGAGCAATGACCTATTATTGCACAGATACGACGCACAGTTTAATTGTTCTTGTTGTTGATTGTTACACAAATTGGTATTTTTCCACTTTGAAATTGTCATTTTGCAGGTTTCATTGTTTGTTTTGATTTTGATAATGCCGCAACATATTACGCAATACGCGTCTTTGGCCTCTAACTCTGACAGGAAGCAATAGACAAAATTTGTCAAACTTTTCTGTTGAATATTAATAATGAAAACGAGGCTTTTGATATTTTATATGAATAATTTGTAAAGTGGTTTTGTATTTTGTTTTTATTTTGTAATGTGCGTTTATTTTGTGCAGAATAAATACTTTTTTTTTTTTCTTTAAATAAATAAATATAAGTAGGGCTATTTTCATAACATTCACAACAATTTACTTTCATGACAGAAGACACGGTTTTCTTACCAAATTTGTTTATATCTTTCTTTCATTTATTCTACTCTATTACCTTCTATAACAAGAACTTTACGTAGGCAGCATTTCATAGCTGTAATAACATTTACACTAAATAATAATTATACTCGAGCTGGTACCGAAAATGTTTTTTGCGCTTCGTCTTATACTTTAACCCCATCTAAATATTATAGACGACATGTCGTTTGTATAAAAATGGCCGACGAAAGCCCCGGATAGGGTCTCACAGGAAATGAACCGTGGACTTTGTGCCCCTTAATGTTAGAACACGCCAGACCCTGCCGATTTAGAATTACAAATATATTTCACACAACGTTTCCTTCAGAATAAGGTGAAGGAGGAAGCATTTTCCACCCATGCTTACGTATCTCTTGCTCCATTTATATTCATCAGGTATTACTTTTGACAACCCTATCTCGGTACTACATTTTCTCAGAACTCCGTCTTCTATATTTTTGCTCTTATAAATAGACCTTACATTCCAAAGGGATGATGTTATGCCACATTATAAGATGCATGTTTGAATTCATTAAAATTATCATTCGAAAATATGGCGTTTCGAGCACGCGAGTCCTGCGGGATGATTCGAAAACAATCTAATTCAAACCTTATTGAAGGAAACGGTAAGTTAATTTTAGTTTGATGTGTGAAGGGGGTAATTTGGTAAACTGTTTACGCTAATACAAGGATCGGGGACCGGTTGCACTCGTATTTACCTGCACGCACACTCTGTCTTTTCCTTCCCTTTTTTTTGTAAACATCTCGTTGTACGTCCTGATGGTTTATTTGGTTGGCTGTGGACGTGAGCTAGTTACGGATTGAATTAGTTTTTTTACTCTGTGGTTTTGAATGGGTGTGCAGAGGAGATTGCGTTGATTTACAAAATCGATTCGTGTTACTTGTAGAAACATAAGCAGTTTTGGTTCTTTTTCTGTTTGTTTAAAGGCGTGTACGCACGAACGAACAAGAACATGGTGAACACGAACATCAAACACATTGCTCGGCGGCTGTGCGTACCACTAACGAACATCAAACACTGTGTTCGTCAAAAATGTTCGTGGCGATCCAATTTCGAATCCATGGCTACTAAAGAGACCAGGGCGGTTGAGCGTTAACTGTGTTCGTATGATGTTCGTGTTCGCTTTGCAAATTGACGTCCATACGTACGAACCATATGTTCCGTGTTCGCCTTAATATGTGGTTCGTAGGTGGCAGTACTACCTTCCTACAGTAGGTAGGTACAGTAGTGAACTAAACGCTATAAGTGGAATTGACATCTGATAGAAATAAACCGGGCCTTGTGTAGTTAAAAAGGAAAAAAAAAACTGGTGGAGATCTCCAACAAAGATAATTAATACAAGACGCTTTTTTATGCGCATGCACCTGTTAAAAATCAACTCCTTGGCGTCCCTAAAGCGCAGGCCACACTGAGAACGGAGCGAAACAAAAGTAAGTTCATGTAGCTATCGCGTCTTTTCATACTTCGGTTGAACACTACGACGTACGAACAAAGAACCGAAGTATGAAAAGACGCGGAAGCTACACGAGCGAAGCTAAACGATCTTAGTTTCGTTGCGCCTCGTTCTCAGTGTAGCCTGCTCTTTAGATTTAAGATTCGTTCAATAAATAAATGGAGATAAACATGTGGCCTTTTAGTGCATACCTGTAACAGTTACGGTCAAGTAGTACAGTTAGATGTTTCAATTAATACTGTAATTGCCTGACCAGAGACGAGTAAAATTCCATGATAGTTAAGACTGAAGTAATGAAACTGAACTAAAGTGCTGGAAAGATCTTTTGGCGCCTGAATGACATTGACAGGGGGGCGTTGTTAGTTAAAATTTGAGTTTCGAAGTTCTTTAGCGCGGTTTTGCGGTAGGAGTTGACTGGTAGAAATCGTCACGTAAGGAAAAAGCGTTATGCTCCTCCATGCGACTTTCTCTCTCTCTGTATCTCTTTCTATTATATACTAGTGTAGGTATGTGTGCGTGCGAGTATCGTGTAAACTTCGTTCCACACGGGGGGTGCCCGGCAGCACGGTTATTTTATTGAAAAAAAAAAAGAAGATGGCGGCGTTAGTTCCGATTTTGGCAACGCGCCAAAATAGGGTGTATGTTCTCCTACGGAGGAGATTGACTTTGTAAGAAGAAGGAACTATGTAGAAACCAAACAAACCAAAACCAGATCAGACAAACAGACAGAGAATAACGTTTGTTATATGAATGTAGACTGACAAACCTATTCTCAGACAATCTGGCGAAGTTAAAGCCACAAACAAATATGTACCTACTCACTAAACACACTTTATTAGAACCCTCCAACACGACGTTTCTGTGTTAAGTTGCCAACTTAATCAAACTTGGGCATTACGACTTAGCGACTTTAGTACGAGACAAGATTGACCAAATATAATGTCGGAAGTAGGAGTTAAGTTACGACTTACGAGTAGTGCCTGACTTAGGGTCAATGAAGCCGGATTTAGGCCCGCACTTGCCAAAGGCGAATTTCCTTAAAGTTATGCAGATATTGGAAAAGTTTTAAAAGGGTTCGGGTTTGTGGTGCCTTATAAGAGAAACACAATCAAATCTGACGAGATTTTTTTTTTGACTTCAATCATTCAAAAGCCTTTTTCAATTCGTCGCTATTGTAAAGGTGTGTCCAAACATTGAGCGGCAAGGGCGTGGCAGCAACACGCGGCGTTTGCAGGACACATTTCTGCCGCGCTCTACTTAGGACCAAACCGAAAAATGTTTGCGCGACAGTACGTACTGCGCATGCAGCATATGTGCTGCATCCGAGACACGCCGCGATCTATAGTCGGCAATATCAATCTGCGTATCCTTTATACTCGTACATCCGCAGAAATACGTGCAGACACAATTAGTGACGAATGCTTCCTAAAAAAAATTGTGCGCGGCAGGTAAATAGAAGAGTTCGCGCGCGGCAGTCGTCCAAACACAGCGCGGTAGCCGCGCACGATTGCCGCTCAATATTTGGACACACCTTTATAGATCATTTTAACAATGTCTGTATTTGACACTGAAGCTCTACTGCTGTCTTTATTTTAGGGATAACCCTGACGTTTTACTTTCTTTATTTCATAAATTAAGTTCGTCTTTTGTTATTTAACCAGCCAGCAGCTTCAGTCAAATTCAAAATTCGACCAAACCCGAACACATTGCCGAAGATAGCCGAAGTTGAATTGCTAATGACGCGACGTCCAATGGCCGAATACCCTCTATTCCGTTACACGCACCATAAACTAAACATGAAATCGACATACATGGGAGTGTGTCCGGGGACATTGGCAGTGTTGCGTTAAAGCGAATATTACTATGAATGGGTCATAAGGTTTTGTGTCTAGACGGGCCATTATGAATGAGAGTGTGCCAAAAGCCTGATTAAATTACTAATCAGTTCTCAAGTTGTCTGTAGGGGTCATTAAACAGGCTCTGAGAAACCAGGAGCTGAAAATTTCAAATATTTTGTTCCATATTTGTATTTCGGTATAACAGGTAATAACTGTTCATGAAAATATTCAGAGGGACAACAAAAGAAACATAGGTACTTATTAGCATGTAATGAAACTTAGGTTATGAAAATTCGTAATAACATATTTGATGAAAACTACAAAGTGAAACTAATAGACTACATTCAGTAAACGCTTTGATACAAACTAATATTACATTTGAATCAAAGCTTTGTGTGGCAAGCACATGTTACAATTCATAACTTTAATATAGATGTTTTTTATTAGTTATGTTCGCGAAAAACAAGGGAGTTATAAAATGTTAGTATGTATTAATATAATGAAATTCACAAGTCATAAAACTATCATAACACTTCCCAAATAAAAGAGAAGTTAAATGAAAACCGTATAAAACAAGTCCAAGAAATGTATTTCCCGAAAACATACCATTAAGCTTCGTTCAGACCAGCGCGACGCGACGCCGCAACGCGACTCGAACAATACAATTTCTAAGAAAACTTGACGGTATAACAATAACCGGTGTCGCATCGCGCTGTCGCGTCGCGCTGGTCTGCACGAAGCTTTAAGCAAAATTCGCCCACACAAGACTAGCTTGTAAGGCCTCTACCCACGCTCAACATAACCCCAAAACTTCTACTTCTGGAACTAAAACAAGGAGTATGGAAGGACAGGTGATGCTGGTCACGAGATATGTGTAGATAGTCATGTCGGAATTATATATACCTAGGGCCTTCATCCTTTAATTGCATCTATATGATGAATAATTTAAATAGCTTCGTTATAAAATTCTTCAGTCATCTCATAAAACTTTACACGTCCCAAATAAAACAGAAGTTAAATGAAAACCCTATAAAAACTGTTCCAAGGAAAGTATTCCCGAAAACATCCCACAAAGCTAAAAGTCAAAACTTTTCCGCCCACACACGACCAGCTTCTAAGACCGCTACCCATGCACGCTCAAATTATAGGTACCCCAAAAGTTCTACTTCTGGTACTGAAACAAGGAGTATGGGAGATCAGGTGATACTGGACAAGTGTGGTGGTAGACAGTCATGTCGGAATTATAGGGCCTTCATCCTTTAATTGCGACTATAATTAAGTAGCTTAGTAAACGCCTGCGTTTGAAGCCTGTCGGGGATTCTGACAGGCGATAATTGGACGGTATTTTATTTGTGTAGGTATTTGTTGTGATCTGTTAGATTAGCTTTTTGTATTATGTAGGTACCTACTTACTCCTATATATTCGGTGGTTAGCGTTAGTTTAAAGCTGTTTTGATTTTGCAGTTTGTACTTTTGCAGAAAGGCTTAGACAATCATTGCAATGTTTTCATGACTTTTTTTAAGAGCGTTTTTTCTGAAAGTGGGCAACGTCGCAAATAGATCTTAAATATTTCGCTGTTTTGATTAATTTGGCAATGGTGCCGATTCTCTTGTCACAAATGTCTCTAAACTAGACTAAAAAAAATCAAAAAAAATTGTTTATTCCTGTCAAACGACGATTTCCTATTCTGAAATAGACTAAAGTGACACAACTTAACTACGTATATGTTAGTTTGACAGCACTAAGATAGTACCGAGTTTTTAATTTATTGAAAATGGCAATTTTCGTATTCTGAATTTGACGTTTTTCACCTAAAATTTTGATTGTAATAAACCAAACCAGACTAAACCTGACAATTTTTAATCGCGATTAAAAAGGTGTGGGATAAAATAAGTTGTCATGAACTTCAGACCAACATCTCGACTTCACGTGCAAAAACAGTAGATACTGTATTTATTTTTTCTTTTGCTTACTTATATCTCGAAAATGTTGCGTCCTATCGCAAAAATAATGAAAATTTCGACCCCCTAAAACCCAACATGTAGGTAATAGTTTTGAATATTTTCCATACAAAAAGTGAAAAATTCCATATAAAACACGTCGAGGCTGCAAACCGTGCGTGCCTCCGGCTCTAAAGAAAATCACGTGTTCAGAGCAAACCACGGGTACCACGTGGATTCGCGATTGTCAAATTCGATTTTAGTTGTGTCAATTTTTTATTTTATTTAGAAAATTTTATTTGTAGAATAGCTCTAAGATTCTCATAGCCTAAAATAAGGAATTTTAGTGATGGTTTAGTTAGTTGAAATGCATTAATTAATATCGTAACACCGAATATTTAGTTTTAGATGTAAAAAAGTATTTGGAAACTTTCCAAATGCCTTTTTTACACCTAAAACCGGTACAACATCAAATTCAATGTTATAATTGCAAATCATTATTAATATTCTAGTTCGCTAGTTAGCCACATATATTATTTCCATACAGAAATATTGCCAAATTAATCAAAACAGGTAAACTTTTGACAGCTATTTGCGACGTTGCCAACTTTTAGGATAAATACTCTGAAGTACTACACAATTAAATGAAAAGGTTCAGTAACTCTAAAATTAACCCAAGATTTGAGCAATTACGTGGCTGTCACGGTAATAAAACCTTTTTAGATAAAACACGTGTTCAAAGTTTAAGGAAATTGTTGAATAGTACCAATAACAATTTATTTTCAAGGTCTATAAAGTATAAACCTTGAACAATTTAACGCCTCACGCAAAAAGATACATAATCCATATATCGGTTGTAATCGATTATTCGGTTAAGTCACACACAGGATAATTAACTCTATCTTTAGCAAATTAAGAGCTTTTTTTGACAAAACCTGAATGGAGCTTTAAATCGAGTTGTGTATAATATCGGAACATCTCGATCGTGTGAATGAAACACGACACGAACATTCATGTACAGAAAGCCTCAAAAAGATGTATACATCGATAATAATTCATTTGATTGTCTACAATTTGTGTTACAATTCAGTATGCCAGCCCAATGTGTCATAAAATATGTTTTGTGGCTATCTTAACTAATATTAGAAATGCGAATGTGAGTTTGTTTGTTACGCTTTCACGCTAAACCGGCTGGACGGGGTTCGATGAAATTTGGCACATGGATAGAACATAACCTGAAGAAGGACATAGGATACTTTCTTATCCCGTTATTCCCAACGGGATCGAGACTTATGCGGGTGAAACCGCGGGGCGTAGCTAGTACATTGATCAATCTTTTTAAGTCTGGCTGTACAGTCACGAGCACTAATTTGTATACACTTGGCTACTTTTAAAAGTGATTTTCTGCTACTGTTGTGATTGTAATTTGATGTTGTTACGAACATAGTATTTTGGAAGCCATAATAATATAAAGGTCTTATTTCAAAGTTGCAGTCAATATTCCACGAGAAAATCGCTTTTGAATTTTGCTAAGTGGATACATACGAGTATTAGCGCTCGTGACTATGTCAGTCTGTTTTTAGTTTTGGTGTTATTTGGGGGTTAAGTAAAGTCTGCGGTGTAGTGAATAAGATTGCGATTCAATATTGAAAATGTAATTTTACTTAAAAATACTTGCTACATATTTTCAGAAGTTCCTTGGAGAAATTTAAAAAAAGTATTTTTATATTTTTAGGAGGCCTTTGCAAAGCTTTTAAAAACAGATAAAAATGAATGAATAAAATTCCGTTTTATGCAGTCAGTATAAAAAATATTATCACAGATTTTTTCAGTGCTGCAATAAAAAAGAAGACGCAATTACGTTTTATTTAAGCACAGTAAAATTCTCTTCACTTCAAATGTAGTCCTTACAATACAGCGTTTTATTATTGCATTCTTTTTAGGAGGAATATTTTTACTCGCGAATGTAGAATATATCTAGTACTTATTTTCCGTGAAGCTGCGGGTGTCAACTACCAACAAGTGGGTTATTATGACGATGGCGCCAGAAGGGCTCTGGCCTACTTGCGCAATTGCATTTTCAAACTATTTCATGGTTTGTTTCACGTAGGTCACCCGCAAAGATTTTTGAAATAACGACGAACGTAAACTTAGATACCTAAACGTTTCTCCTTAATTATTAAAATAAAAACGCCTCCACGACTTGAATGTACAGTTGGGGAAATTAATTGTTTATCGAATTGACAGCCTACGACAATTTGCCGTGTTATAGCCATTTCATACAACTGTAATAGATGACAGACAGCAGTGATTTGAATATAGATACGGCCAATTTAAGTTTGACTTTAAGTGCACCGCATCCTGGGCAGTCAGGCCCGGGATATTTATTTTCGAATAACAGATGAATACATAAAAAATCTAAAGTAATTTATTTAAACTAGGCTGAGAAGCAGCACTTTTCGAACGTCAGAATTACATAAGACAATGCCCCACACGCTCGCCCTTCACCACTTCCTAGTGCTTTAGCTGAGAAGAAGAAGTGGATAGAATTTACCCATTAACAAGCTCCCCAGCAACACAGCTATCTGTTCATTTAGAAAAACTTGATTCTATACAATAGAATGCAAAACAATTTACATTACACAACACGCAACATTAAATTAAATTATTTAATAGCATAGCATGCCCTAGGGAAGTGAAAGCATTCCGCCTGTTTGTGCAAGTGAGCTGTCTCCGACATGACATTTGGCTACCTCTTGTTTGAACCCCTCCAGTTAATCTGTAGGACCTTGACGTTTGACTAGCCTAGCCAGACCAGACGGAAATATTTATAGATAATTGTGAATGTCTTTAGATCTGTTTACAGTGGTACTGTGTTTGTACTGACCAGAATCAAATAAATGTGTTTTTGGAATATTTCTGTGTTGTATGTAGCTATTCTGGTATTCTTCGGTATGTACTAGAGATGCCGCGAATACTCTTATTCGGTATTCGGCATTAGGTACTCGACATTTTATTGTTATTCGTTGATATTAGTGTTTATTATTTGACATTCGGCGAATAGTTGTCTAAATAAAAATAAACTTTTAATGAATAGAAAAACGATAGACTTAAAAATAATTAAACTTTTATTAATCTATAAAACAAAACACACTTAGTATTTCATTAAGTAATATAAAAAGTTAGCCAAAAATCAGTCATGTTGAAGTTAATTAGTTAGGCTTTTTAATTAAAAATGTAATATTTAAAGTACAAAAGGGGCAGAAAAACTATTTTTTACGATTGGGGTCAAGTCGGTTGAGCTTGTTTTTCATAAATAAAAACCTGCCTCAGAAAATAAATAAACTAGTTACTTATATTATTATTTGAGAATAAATAAACTTTTTTTATGTCGAGTAATAATGGCGACTATTCGACATAGGGAATGGCGATTAATCGGTATGCGACTATTCGTTATAACAACTATTCGCGGCATCTCTAGTATGTACAAATAAGTATAGCGTAACATTACGTGAAAAACTGAGTAGGTAGTTTCCGCTTACCTACTTGTAATCCAGATGTTTCTAGCCTGTATTTACTTATTTACAAACTAGGTGTTGCCCCGGCTCTGCCTGCGTGGACCCCTTTATTCTTTTTCTAAAATAACTTTTTCAAAATTGAAAGTAGGTCCAGCCGTTTCGGAGATTAGCCGGAACATTCAGACAGACAGACAATCAGACAAAGATTAAAAAAAAACTTATTAGTATCGGATATACTTTCATAATTTTGTTGACATAACAAAAAGACACTTAAATTTTATTTATTTCTTTAGATGTAGGTATAGATATACGTAGACTACGAAATCATGATATTTCACATGGTGCCTGAAAGTGGGCATGCAGTTTTTTGCTACACAATATATGAAAACCATGAAAACACTCAAATTATTACCTAACAATGTTTGCTCTACGATCTCAGAGGTAAATAAATCAACCTTTATGACCAGATTATCTCAAAAACGTGGTCCATTCAGGATGCATGGGTATCCTACAGGGAAGATTCAATTACCAGCCGTCACGTGCCATGGGGGCCATCAATGGTTAACGGAGTGTCCGTTAGTCACTCTCAAATATCTTCCATGTTCCTTAAATTATGGTAGTAAGTATTTATTATTTTTAATAACTTCTTCCCGTTGGTTTTTTTTTGTTTTAACACGAATTATATCCTAAGACACTCGGTAATACTGTAGCTTCCTATTAGTGTAAGCATTTACAAAATCGGATCAGTAGTTCTGAAGATTATTCCTTACATACAAACTCACAAATACCTTTTATAATATTATAGTTTAAGCTATATCACTTAAAAGTTAAAGTGGCTCGTTATCGCCTATTAGCAACGGATGTAAATATTATACCATCACTTTTACAGGTGTTTATGAAATAACAATTTTCTCATTTACAGCAATAAGCTATATCATAAAATCATCATGGAATTCCAATTTTCTCTCCATTTATTCGTATCTACGTAATTTAATTTATCGTACTCTTACAAAGCCTTCCATCAATCGTTGCGACCTTTTTATTGAATTTATATTCAAAAGAAGAAATGATAATATTGAAATATTTATCATGGCAACACACTGATGACTGAACAGATGGTATTTTTAATTTCCGCAGGAGAAGTTTGACGTCGGCGCCGCTCGGGACATCGGGACGAAGGCAATCGTTCGGAAATGCTCGGCATAAGGGTTTATTTGCATCTTTGCACCGCTTCTGAATCGGGAATTTGTGCTTTGTTTTGTAAATTAATGAATTTGCGAGACGATTGTACTTTATGAATAGGGATTTTATGCTAAGTGCGACATCTCGATTAGTTGAAAATGAAAGAATGGTTATTTCGGACTTTGCTGCGGAAACCTTTACTTTTCGCAGGTCAAGTTATGTTATCTTAAGACGTGTTTTCTGTTCTCTCTGTCGTATCGGGAGTATCTAGCCTTATAGACAATTACGTTGCAATCAACACCAAGTTATCTTGAAATGAAATCGACGACACATACGTACGAATGATAACTGCAAAAACAAAACAACAGACACAAACTTAACTAGCATTTCTAACAGGATTGTCTCAAGTTTCAAATCGCATCCATACTCTCATATAAACGTATAGTAATGACTTTACGGACTCCTATTTACATGTATTAGGTGTGTGCTCGTCGCAGGCGCTAAACTTATCATTTTATGGCGTCGTAAATAATAGTAGATGGCGCTACATGAGTATAACAGCGAACTGCACTACTACGGAAGTTGTGCTGTGCAGTCGGGTGGTTTATTATAATAATAAATAATAATAATAAATTTATTTGAATAAAATATTTACAAAAAAAGTGTACATTTAGTCAACAGTAAGATTTCTCAAACAATTATAATGCCTAAAAGTAGACTAAAACTAAAATATGTTTATTACAGGTGCAAGTCGGTAATGATGGTTCGAGATTACAATGTTAGATAGCGACCCGCCCGATCTAGGTTAAAACATTATTAACAGGTATTAGGGGATAAGACAGAATGATGTCAGTATTGTTCGTGTTTAAATCTATTCTGTTTCATTTTCTTATTTTTTACTCGAGTTTATTATCTTTTTTTTTATGCACGTGTTTCTGTGACAAATGAACTTATTCTTTGCTTTCTTTCTTTTTTTGTTGTCTCGTTTTGGAATTGGGGTAGGCAGAAACTACACAACTTTAAGACCAGCCTAAACACCGCTGAAAGTTAGTGGCTGAAATTACGTTATTGCGTCCTAGAAAATAAGTCCAGCAAAATGGTACCTAAATAGAGCCATATTTTTCACGACACATTACAAGCAGCGAAAATAACACTTTCTTAAAAACAAGCAAAATGTAAACATATCTGAGTACCTAGAACTAATCAAAGAAAAACAGGTTCATGTAGGCTATGTCTCTAACTGAGGTCTTTTGTACGTGGTGGTTGCCATTCATTCGGCATGCTTAGCATGACCACAATAGAAACGGGTTTTGTCGACGGAAGAATAGACAAAATGACAGTTATACAATCATAATCTGTAATTTTGTCTATTCTTCCGTCGACAAAACCCGTAGAAAACCTGTTTCTATGGTTGTCATTCTACGCGTACTGATCAGTCAGTAGTTACCTATGGAAAAACCTGACACGATTAAAGTTCTTCGAATAATATAGGTGTTGGAGCCAGACCAGTAACATGAAACCGTTTTTAACATACCAATAAATAAACCGAGAATAACTCCTCCAGTTGCAGCAGCGCACTTCACTTTGTATATTTTTGCATAACCATGCAACACAGCTCACAATTTGTTCCCGGTGCCCTCACTAACAAAACTACTTGAATTAACAAGATAACTATTTTTAAATTGTCAGCCCCTTAGTCATGAAAGACATAACAACGAATTTAGCCAATTTTAGATAGTTTAGCCAATTATTAGCATATCCTGCAGTTATGCAATATGATAGCCCGCATCTGCATGATGATAACTCTTCTGATCTGCGTTCGCAATTTATTTGCCAAACATATAAACAAACACGAGTTTTAGGAAAAACAACTGTAAAGCCTACACATAACGTTCAGTTTGCGTTACAATTTTATATTTTTTTATGACTGTTTCAACAGTCAGTCTAAAATCAACTTTATTTACACTCACATAAAGTTGATGTTTGTATAAGTGGAAATAACATCAATTGGAAACAAGGATTTAAATAGACCTTAGTTCATTGATATGACACTAAAAAGGACATCTTAGTTAATTGACCATAAGAACGTGAAGAGATACATAACATAACATCAAGCCTGTAATTCCCCAAGGGCTATGCAGAGGTGTAACTTTAGTACCTACACCCGTATAGTGTCAGTGTTTAAGTCCCTTGTAGGGGGCGAGCCCATTGCCATCAACCGGACACAAATACAGACTCCGGGCTGCTACCGAGAAATTCCTAGAATTAATGCTCAGATTGAAGCATAAAATCTAGACATGAAAAAGGTCAGTTATTATAGACGCTCAGATTCTGAGAAATTCCTAGAATTAATGCTAAGATTGAAGTATCTTGACATGAAAAACCGGCCAAGTGCGACCACGCACAATGAAGGGTTCCGTAGTTGGAATGAATTTATACTAAAAAAAAACTTGAGTTTGTAGTTGAAAAACATGTTATCGCAACTGCAAATGTAAGTTGGTCGATTATTACTCGTTAACTTGTAAAGCCTACTTAGCTGTTATAGTTTTCCTTTTAATTTCATTATATATGCTACTGCCGTAAATTTTTTCACATTTCCAAAACCATCAATTTAGCTGTCAGGGGGGGGACATACACACTTGACTCTAACAAAAATTAGTACTTAAAAGCTTAATATTTCGCAAACGGTTCCTTGAATCCAAAAATGGTTTTCACAAACACACAATATTTTTGAAGTTTACCCCCTACCCTTTTTCAACGATACCCCATACCATGGGATAGATAAGATAAAAAACAACCCCACTTTACGTGTAGGGGAGTTACCCTAAAAATGATTTTATTTTACCACTTTGTCGGCGTGATTAATATGACGTATGTAACCCATGCCAAGTTACAGCTTTCTAGTACTAAGCGTCTCTGAGCTAAGCCGCAGACAGACAGACAGACACACGAACATGGCGAAACTATAAGAGTTCCTTATTTACTACGGAACCATAAAAAGGTCGGTTATTATAGACGCTCAGCTCCTGAGAAATTCCTAGAATTAATACTAAGATTGAAGTAAAAAATCAAGACATAGAAAAAGGTCAGTTTTCGTTCGGATTCTAGTAACAGTCAAATGCCAGTAGAAGTGGACTATTCGTTATCTGCTAGGTTGCATTGTGTGGCCTAAGGTACTGGCCATAACTATCTGTTTCAGCATAGTGCTGCCATGAAACTCTAGCCAGCCAGAGCTAAAATGAAGGTCACAGAATCTATAATTTTGATAAATATCGAATGTGTCAGGTTTTTTTACTAACCACTGTATATTTCTGAAGGCATGGTATACTCGTACCATACTCAAACCATATACGGTTTGAGTATATGGTTTCATATAGATAGTTTGATAGTTAGTAGACCATGGATGGGTGACCATCTTTAAATTCTTGGTATTTCCTCCGTGCCTCGGAAAGCACATTAAGCTGTTGGTTTCGGCTGTCATTTGTAGATCTTTGACAGTCTCGTTACGGTTAGTTATAAGCCCAAAAGTGATAACCAGTCAAACCAAAGCGTATTTTAGTTACTTGGTTGTGGAGGTCAGATAAGCAGTCGCTACATGTAAAATACTGTTATTCAGCTGCATTCGGTTAGACTGGAAGCTGACCTCAACATAGTTGAGGAAAGGCTAGGCGCAGATTCATAGATAGGTTTCATAGATATACCTACAATACCTTCCTAAAGGCTCCTCAGACAGGTGCGACGCGATTGTGGTAGAAAAATTTCCATGAACTTTTCTTTAATTGTGAAAATGGGAAATCGGCACAAAAACTTGTTGAAACCACTAGTTGATTCTCGCTTTACATTAGTGGAGAGTTGAGGAAACTGCCGCAGTTACCTACGCGTTTCCTCTAGCTAATTTATATAATTACCAGCTTTTATAAGTTCTGTTAATTAGGCAAAAACTTTAGTGATAAAGATGTGTATTAGTGCATAACTTTCTGAAAATGAAATTACTGTTTACTAAATTAAAGGCTGTTTATTGATTGATAATTTACAAATCATAACATTACGCCTTGTATCGCCGAAAGGTGGGTAGAGGTGTACCTGAGGCGGCATCTACATCGCCACATGCGAACTACGCATGAAAGACCTGACGTCACACGACATCCTGCATCGCGCAAACAGATTTTACCGCGCGAACAGCATAATAATATATAACTTCCCCGACATCAAGCCTAGAAAAGGAGGAGAGATCATTTATTATGCATATTCCAATCTCTATGATCTTTAGTAGTTAGGTACTAACTTACAAACTACCTTTATTAGCAAGCCCTAAGATTCATAAAATTAATCACTATAGCTACCTAGGGTGTGAGAATAATAAATTACTTACACGAGAAGATTTGATTAATAGATAAACGGTTATGACACACGAGAATGAAGCTAAGCGCCTTTTATCTTTATTATAAAAGATGGTTATGATTATCTCTTCATTAACATTATTATACGTATGAGTAATATAACCTTCAAGAACTGAGCCTTTGTAACTATAAGACAGACATGAGATTAGTAAATTCAGAACCTATTTTTGCAGTGTTTGGATAACCTATTTATTTTTATTTCTTTATATTTAACCAATTATATGTCGTAGGATGATGTGATAATTCGAATTATCGCGAAAATTCTAGGGATTTTGCGAAAGCACGGATAATTAGAAAATGATGAACACATTTCTGCGAGCAACATGGAAGTTGCGTTGCCTCTGCCGCGGCACCGCTTGCTTCGCTCGCTCGGCTCGCGCGCTGTTCTAACCTAACCTATTTCATAGTTCTAACCTAAACTGACCTATTTCAACCAAGTTGCGAGCAGAAATGTTTTCACCATTTTCTAATAATCCGTGATTTCATAATATCCCTAGGGTTTTCGCGAAAATTCGAATTATCAAGTAAATACAAATACCAGGAAAATACGTACATACCTGCTATCCACCAGGTCTATAAGAAAATCAAACAAAATCTGTATGAGATTTTCTGATAGATAAAACAAGAAGATGTCCAAAGTTAGGGAAACAGACCATTCACACCAATAGCGGCGTAGATCTGTGGGGTAATTGCATAAAATGGCAAAATTGATCGTAATTCCTTTCATTTTGACTGTTCAGCCACGTTTATTGCTTTATTTACGTTTTTAAACGGACGCATTTTTCAAACATATGAAGCAATGGATTATGAATATCCTTCGAACACCTCGGATTGTGATTGAAAGTGTGTTACGCATTGAAATGATTGCATCTTTTAAGACCTTATTTGTCGGTTTCATTCTAATCAGCAAACCAATAGACGCAGCCATAACTCCTAAGACAAAACGAAAAATTCTCCCATTTAATCTCTAAACTTACATTACGCTAACATTTATAACACTAATCGTATGCACACAAAACCTCAACTCGCGATAACTCTTCATGATAACATTCGAATCCGTTTCCCGAAAGGGGGTAAGGCATGACTGATTTGCATGTAAGCAAAGTGGCCTATCTTCACCTTGTTAGATTAATGTTACTTTACATCCCCGATGTTAGCAATTTGCGTCGAATAATCCAATAGAATTTATCGAATCAATTATTCGAAGTAGCGGTTTCTGCTTTCTCGATTAATCTGATGTTTATTATGGTATTCGATATCGTGTTGATAACGTGTATCGTTCATCTATATGTGTAGCAGCAGGAGATAGCGAAGCTAATAATTTATTGATGGTTAGTAATTAAGAATTAGTTCTCGTGTCTAGAATCAATAGCGGAGCTCGTGGCTAAGTAATAACAGCTATACGGGTCGAGTCACCCAAAGGGCAATGGAGAGGGCTATGCTTGGAGTTTCCCTACGTGATTGAATCAGAAATGAAGAGATCCGCAGGAGACCCAAGATAACCGACATAGCCCGAAGAATGCCAAACTTAAATGGCAGTGGGTAGGGCACATTGCTCGCAGAACAGATGGCCGATGGGGCCGAAAGGTTTTGGAGTGGCGACCGCGTACCGGAAGACGTAGCGTTGGAAGGTCTCCCACAAGATAGACTGATGACTTTCTGAAGGCCGCAGGAAACCGTTGGATGCGGGAAGACACAGAACCGGTCGGAGTGGCGACGCTTGGGGGAGGCCTATGTCCAGCAGTTCACGTCTTTCGGCTGAAATGATGATGATGATGATGAGATAGGATTTGGGACACTTTCAAGCCTGTTATCACATCAAACTCATCACACACTCACTTTCATTCTCATCTTTCGAAAATGAGAAGAAGATACTCGTGTTGTCAATCAACGAGATAACTAGGAACACCATATTTTTCACTTTTACACTTGTAAATACACTTCATTAGTTGGAAAGAAGAGAAACGTGATATTATTCCATCTACTACTAATATATCTGCCTAGGCTTTTCCCAACTATGTTAGGATCGGCTTCCAATCTAATCGAATGCAGCTGGATACCAGTATTTTACATAGAACGACTGCCTATCTGATCTTCACAACCCAGTTACTGGGTACCACAATAGCACGATACCATCATGATTCGATCAAGACTATTGGTCAGACTTTCGGGCTTCTAATTACCTGTAACGACTGACGAAGAACAACACGAATGACAGCCAGGATAAAGTGCTTTACCTGGTTTCCGAGGCACGGAGGGGTCTCGGTATGTTATGATGGATGGTCACCCATCCATGGACCTAAGTCGACAAGCGTTGCTTAACCCTGAAGATCGACCAATGCAGCTGTTATTATTTAGCCACGATCCCCTCTTCCATCTAACTGAATATGAGTTCTACCAATGTAGAGCTTATATTCGGTTTACCTTAAGAGAGTGACAGTTCAAAGCTAATAGACTCTGACTACTCCACAATGCATGTCTGTTTGCAGAAAAAAGTAGTGATATTTCTTTATTTTATTCTCACGACGGAAAGTAATCCATTTGCAGATGTCATAGCCAGTCTAGAACATGGTAACTCGATAAAATGAGACTGTTATTATTATTATTTACTAGCTGCCCGCCCCGGCTTCGCTCGAGTAGCACTAAGTACTTATCTACGGCGCACCTACCTATCTACCCTACCTACCCTACCCTACCTTTTCATTGTTTTTAAGATGTATTCTGCTATTCGGGGCGGAGACAAATCCAACGAATCAAAAACCATGAAAATTGGTCCAGCAGATCTCGAGTTATAAGTGTTGTAACAAACACGACTTTCTTTTATATATATAGATTTGTTTTGTATTTTGTAATGAAATTTAGAATGACTTCATGTAAAATGCAATTAAATGTAATTTTCTATACCTACAAAATTTGTACGCCGTTATTGGCAAAACATGGACGCACACATCTATTACAAATACCTTGCATGTCTGATTACTCAGTTTATGTAAACGCATGTTTGACAAATAAATGATCTTTATCTTTATCTGTTGTTTTAAGTTAATAAGAAAATACATACTGGTTCAGAAGTGTTTGATTAATAGCTTGTTGACATACACATTTTCCTTTCGTTAACTAATAAGCGAATAATTTACAACGTTAAAATATTGCTAAACATTAATTAAATAGTGTAACACCTAACAATATTTCTTATTATATTTAGCGATTATAATATTTTTATACCTGGTCAACTGAGCTCTGCGCGGGTGAAATAGAGAATGCCCATTTAATAGTATAGGATAGTTCATACTAATTCCATGTATAGTACCTACTAATTCCATGCGGCCATTATTCTAAGTTAGCCATCTTGCTCTAAACTTTGAGCGACCGACCTCTGCTCGGGTGAAAATACGGAGAAAATGAATTTTCCCAGATATAAGACCTAGCTAGATCGATTTTTCGCCCCCTTAAACTCCTATATTGCAAGTTTAATCGAAATCGTTAGAGCCGTTTTCGAGAACGTGATTTTAAATATATACAACCTTAGTAATTCAAAAAAGTTAAATAAAAAAAATCTGCTGTTCCCTACATTTCGACAAGATATATGAACATGTGTGTAGGGAACAAGTGATTTTTTTTCGCGATTTCGGCGGTGGTCCCATAGTAAAAGTTGTTCATAACAATTACCCTATAAGAGGTTTAGGGTAAACAAAAACTAAGGTTGTATGTATACATTTATATATACAATATTGCTTATTTAATAGTATACGATACACCGATCAATCGCATGCGTAGTCTCCCAGACACGTAAAACCCGATGAGTCAGCAACTCATTTGTTTTAGTATCGACTAACGATCTATAGAATATACAGTAATACTGGCTCACTTAGATAATTAACTACATACATAGGCACGTATTGAGCTCTAGATATGAAGAGAAAGTGACAGATGATCGACAAGTAGAACGAATAAATGTCGGGTTTAGAGATGTGATTGACACGAGCCGTAATATAGCGCATAAAAGAAATACTTATTCATATAGGTAGTCTCTTTAAAAGGTGAATAACGTGATAAATGGTAGGTAGGTACAGTCAAAGTGGTTATTTTTTTCCCGACTACGGCGAAGCAAAAAGGAGGGTTAAGATTTTGACCGGTATGTATGTATGTTCATCAGTTACCTCATAACTTCTAAACTACTGATCATATTTTGACAAATGAGGTATCGTTGGAGCGGCTTAATCGTCCGCTGGTTATAGGTTATGTGACGTCACATTAAATAAAGGTAAAGCCGTGGTCGCATGCCTGTACACCTACAAAATTATAATGGCATGCGACAACTGCTTTACCTTGCTTTCTTTTTAGCAAATGTTATTAGACGACTGAAGATTTTATGAATGAAAAATTTACCTAAATATTTGAAATTATTGCCAATAAATCATATTTTTATCTCCTTGACCTTATTGAATTTTGACTTATATAATTAATCTCTCTTACAACTATTCTAATGATTAATAATTTAATTTTAATGTAATGATGAACCAAAATTTTACAAACCATTTTTGTACGCCGGAAACGGTGGGATATTATTATCGTAATATATAATGCACATAACAACTTTGTACAATACTCTGACAATTAGATGCATTATTTTCTATTCTATTCTATCACATAAACCTTCCGGGATAAATTCTCTAAGCGATGGTAAAGACCGCATCAAAATCCTTTGTGCAATTTAGAAGAACAAAGCGGTCATACAGATAGACATGAAAAGCGATTTTAATTTATATTAAGTCTAGAAAAAACAGGAATTTCTTTGTGAAATGACCCTTGAAGGTATTAACAATACTTGCCAAAGTAATAATGATCAAAGTTCAAGTTATTCACACAAAAATATACGAGTAGGTTGTCAAGTGATAACAAGCAAATAATTAGTTATAACAATAATTTCCTTGTGTAAAACCTTATAATTTTATACGCAAAATATAATAGTCTCTGGAAAATATTTAATCGTTTTCGTGGAAGTTTCCGACTTGTATTGGCACGAGCCATAGATATAAGATTTCTATGGCTCGAGCACATTATAATAATGAAAAGACTCGTGCTGACTAGAGCAACTTGTCGCGCGACGCGACACCGGTAATTCTTTCTTCGAAATTGTTTTGTTAGAGTCGCGTCGTGCTCTTGCGTCGCGCCAGTCTGCACGACGCTGTCTCGACAGTGACCTTGATATAATTACCTACGATTTACACTGATATTTCGAAGCGCGTGGTTTCGGCCGTTTTCTATGAATACATAATACTGTTACTTATTTATACTGTGGCACGAGCTTTACTGCCTACGCCACGGTGCGCCGTACGTAGGTAGAGGCTGTATTATAAGTGGTACCTACATAGGTTCAGTTATTTGACGTCTAATTTCAAGGAATATTAAAAAAAAAAACAATTGACTTCCAAAAAAAAACACTACAAAGTGAAAAATAACTTTAATTTCGGAAGTCGGTGTCTTTGATTTTGAATTTCCGTTTTTTGCCACCGACTTCCCAAAATTAAAGTTATTTTACATTTTGTAGTGTTTTTTTTTTTGGAAGACGTTTGTTTTTTTTTTGTTAAACGTTTTTATTTTATACTTTTTAGTTGTGGTACCTACCCCACACAAATTCGAAAACCACTATCTGCTATGTAAATAACAGTGTCAGGAAGTTATTATCATATCATCGACATAAACTAAGTGGGAAAAATAAGTATTACTGAAGCTTACTCAAAAACTATCGAAGCAAAGTTGATACAATTTATATGGGACCAACTTGGGAGCATACCCTTTCATACAAACAAAGAATTTTCAAAATCGGCCCACAATTGATGGAGATATCGGCGTACAAACGTTAAAAAAAAACATACATACATACGGCGGCGACGAACATATAACCTCCTCCTTTTTGGAAGTCGGTTATAAATTAAAGGGGGTTCCCAAACAATAACCGTGTTTTTTTTTTAAATATGTAGTGCACAAAATTGCACGGTGTTACTGAACCTGTCGTGGGCGAGTCCGACTCACACTTGGCCGCTTTTTTTTTCTTTTACAAAACCAAAGCCTTCGATGCTGTCCAGCTTTCCTAAGATATTTTAATTCGTTCCAATTCGTCGACTTTGGGTCTTTGCGAGTTTTAATTTAAGAATTGCATTTTGTTTCCTGTTACCAAGGAGAAGTGTTTAATTTAAAAGAGTTGGTTCTCATTGTGCTAAAAGTTAATGAGGCGAGTCCGATGTTTGTTTGTTTTGTTTAAGAGCGAGAGAAAAACAGTGAGTGAAAGGAGAATTATCATTAGTTACGCTTGTGGATGTGGGAAGTCAGTAATCGTTTACAGTAACTTAGGATAATGAAATCCAGCCTAATTTGCAGTATTCTGAAAAATTTATGACTCTTAATAAAACCGATTCTGATGAGAAAATACAAATAAATCACACCCGAATACTGAAACGCCACTCAAAACTTAAGCGTTACTTATGACTCGCTTAAAGCCTTTTGATTGGTTGAAACTAGTTTTAAGTAACGCTTAAGTTTTGAGTGGCGTTTCAGTATTCGGGTGTAAGTCTTATTAATTGTGTTCTTAATTATGAGTTTTTGGGTGAAGGGTTTCAGTAATCTCATAAGAAATGACAAAGTTTAACCATGCCATGTTTTGGTTGGATTTCACCCGTGGAAGGCAACCACCCGGAAATGTAACTGTTGTTATGTATTGCGAATTTAACAGTTTGATTTGAAGCTGAATTTCAGAAAGGAAAGCAATTCAGTTCAATATCAAGTTAAATTAGAAATACAATTTCATGTCCAGACAAAGTCGATATTTTTATAACCGCAACAAACAGAAAGTTTTCATAATTCAAGACAAAATAATAACTTATTAAGTATCTATCATTTATTCATACCTACTTCAAAATCCATAGACAACAAACACCAAAACTAATAAAATTAACCTGAAACAAGCATTAAATGTGAACAATTCCACTTACACGATGTTGTTCTTTGGCTGAAAGTACCAGGAGCACAATAGTAGCAAGGAGCCGAGCTCAGAGGAAGCTCCTATGAATAATGTAGGTCCGAGCGTATGTTTTTAATAGCGATACCACGTATACTGTTGCAACAATACTTTTGTTGTTTTTGAGGTTACTTTTGTTAAAGGTGGTTGTTTTAAAGTGGTGAGTGCATTAGACTGTTGTGTTTTGGGACAACTTGTGTGCCTTTCAGTTACTTTTGTAGTGTTAACGGTTACTTAGAAGATATTATGCTGTTAGGAGCATGAAACTGTGCAGTTATTTTATATGTAGAACTGTAGAGTAACAAAATGTACAAAAAGCTTGTATTAGGTCCCCACCTATGAAATCAGCGTTTTTTATTGAGAATTTTAAAGAAGTTACTTTTTTCATACTAACATTTTCTTAATTTATATAACAACCATGAACACTAATAGTTTAAACCTTTTATGCACTAATGTTTAAAAACTAAGATAACGAAATATGCCACTTAGATTATGCGACAAAAATAAGTTTTGGCTAGGCTAAACAAATTGTGGTCATTTCTGCTAACAAAATGAGGAGTCATTTTTAAGGTATTTTTTATGTTTGGAAAACTATAAGTAATAAGGTTTTTTTTACAATTGGTAGTTGTCTATGATGGTCATTATTCGATATAATACCAAGCAATTGATGAATATTTTAAATCATAGAAGTGACAAGGTTCTCTATTTGTGAGAACGCCAATTTCATAGGTGGGGGACCCAATATTTAAATTAGATATTTATCTGAAAAACCTCACCATCGTTTCCGTAAAAACATTTTTTTTAGATACTTATTAGACCTGTATGTAATTTCAGGGAAAATTACTGTTAAGCATATTATATTGACAAACTTAGTTAATTTTCTACGTCATGTTTTAGCCATTTTATACAAGTTCTGTCTGTCATCTGTCATTTGTGCCAAGATTATACGTATGATTTAAGTTAATAGTTTATTTGCTTAACAATTATTTTTCCTGCGTTTACCTACTTTGTAGGCAGGTACTTAAGGTAAAGGTACCGTTCAACATCATATAACTCCGAGTTTGCTGCGTTTTCCACAAATTGTGATAAACGAAGCTTCCTGTTTTAATGAAAAACCTTTTAAAGATATTAACCTCATGTAGCTCCTTACAGAAACGTAATGCACTTTGCCCATATTTATTACCTCGAGTTATTTTCTACATAATCAATTGTATCTAGATCAGCCATGCTATTCTGTAACCATCTCACCGTGAAAACTTGGGTGAAGTGAGCTGTTAATAGTGTCAATCCCTGTGGAATGACAGCTCACTTCACCTTAGTTTTCACGGTGAGATGGTTACAGAATAGCACCGCAGTAATCAAATTGTATATTTCACGGTATGTTATTGCTGTTTCGAAGAGTACAGTGTACATAGGGTTAACCATTTAGAATTTCTGACAAAAAAGCCGTACATTTGCAGATAAGTCCGGATATTTTTACTTTTTAATACGACTTTTTGACAAAAGGGAATTTATGTTATACATATAAAATAAGAAAAATGATTTCTGAATAAAAAAAAATACAGGGTGGCATCGACGCGAAAACTGTTACCATTTCAGTAAATTTTTCTTCGATTAATAAAAAAATCTGCTGTTTTATAGAAAAGTGCAATACCTACGCGGTCAAAATGTATGGAACAACTGATTTTTTTAAAAACAACCGACGAAAAATTTCAACGCAGGGGGTTCAGAATCACGTACTGAATCCATGGTAACAGTTTTCGCATCGATGTCCCTGCCGCCCTGTATATTTTTTTATTCAGAAATATATTGTAACTTATTTTATATAACATAAATCCCCTTTTGTCGAAAAGTCGTGTCGTTTGTCAGAGCCAAAAAGCCGGACATAGCCGGACGGATGGCAGCCCTAACTGTAGTTACATGATATAAATATAGGAATAAGATTTTTACCTTTAAGATCGCCAATCGCCGTCTTTGGAAATCTGTAAATAAAAAAGAAATAATGTTACATACAGTTGCTAGCAGGTCAGAAAAATATTGTTATTTCTTGTTTTTAAATAAATAAAGGTATCTGTCCCACTTTGTTTACCAAGTGAATAAAATATTAAAATGTATGAGTGAACACGCTTGAAATTAAAATTTGTAGGGAGAGTATCCCAAACAAACAATTCCGTGATGTTAGCTAATTGTTGGGCCATGAAATACAATACAAACACGCCAGCCTGGCGGCCCTACACGGTACAGTCGCCGACAGATGGTCAAAACTTTGTGATTACATTATTTTTTTTGTAACGATTTTAGTTGTAACACTTTGGGCACGTAATTTTGTTATAAATCAAATAAGTTTTGATATTCAATTTCATTACTTTTTTTTTAATGTTTGGAAAGTGCTGTAATTCGGATTTGAAAATGTTATATATTCCTAATCCACTATTTATAGAAATACGGTCAAAGTTTCATTATGCATATTTAAACAATTTTTTTTATGCGAGTTTTGGAATCCTCTGCACAAAGAACCTTTCCCAGTCGTGGGTGATGGTCAATCGGTTGAAGAGGAAGTGTTTTAGCTAGTTTTTTGTTGTGTGTTCTTAAGTTTTCTTTACTTTTCAGTAACGTTTCGCACTGTACTGTATTTTTGTAAATAATTTTTTTGTCTGTTTATTGCAGCTTTTGCCAGTTACTATTTGCGATAGCCACTGTACTGTAATATAAAAATCGCAGTCGCCGCCGCCGGTTGGCGCGGCATTGTTTGCGATCGTTCTCAATTAGATTTGTTTCACAGTCAGGTATTGATATCGCAGTTTGTCTATTAGTTCCATTTCCGCACCTAGGGAACTATTCCATTTCCTGCTGGAAAATACTGGAATAATTCGATTCGATTCTATGATAAGTTATCTTGATTAAATCGGAGTTCAGACCGTTTGAATAGATCGAGTGTTTTAACTAAGATATTCATTAGATCTATTAATTGATTTATGAGGTAGCGGTATTTGCAGTTTTAGTTAGATTAATATTATGCCTTTGTCTGCTACAATTTTATTTGACCAAAATAAAATTTGTGTTGGTCAGTGTACTTCATCATAATATTTTGATTTCAAATCTTATATCTATATATATAAAAGAAAGTCGTGAAGTCGTGTTAGTTACACCACTTATAACTCAAGAACGGCTGAACCGATTTGGCTGAAAATTGGTGGGGAGGTAGCTTAGAACCAGGAGAAGGACATAGGATACTTTTTAGTAGGGTAGGTAGGGCAGGTAGGGTAGGTAGGGTAGGTCTAGGTAGGGTAGGTAGGGTAGGTAGGGTAGGTAGGGTAGGTAGGGTAGGTAGGGTAGGTAGGGTAGGTAGGGTAGGTAGGGTAGGTAGGGTAGGTAGGGTAGGTAGGGTAGGTAGGGTAGGTAGGGTAGGTAGGGTAGGTAGGGTAGGGTAGGTAGGGTAGGTAGGGTAGGTAGGGTAGGTAGGGTAGGTAGGGTAGGTAGGGTAGGTAGGGTAGGTAGGGTAGGTAGGGTAGGTAGGGTAGGTAGGGTAGGTAGGGTAGGTAGGGTAGGTAGGGTAGGTAGGGTAGGTAGGGTAGGTAGGGTAGGTAGGGTAGGTAGGGTAGGTAGGGTAGGTAGGGTCGGTAGGGTAGGTAGGGTAGGTAGGGTAGGTAGGGTAGGCAGGTAGGTGCGCCGTAGATACGTACTTAGTGCTACTCGAGCGAAGCCGGGGCGGGCAGCTAGTCTATATATAAAAGAAAGTCGTGTTGGTTACACCACTTATAACTCAAGAACGGCTGAACCAATTTGGCTGAAAATTGGTGGGGAGGTAGCTTAGAACCAGGAGACGGACATAGGACATAGACTTTTAGTAGGGTAGGTAGGGTAGGTATGTAGGTGCGCCGTAGATAAGTACTTAGTGCTACTCGATCGAAGCCGGGGCGGGCAGCTAGTTAATATTAAATTACGAGGTAAATAAAATATTTATGTTTCAATTGAATGATGTGTGTCGGAATACGTAAGTAATTAACTAACCCTAAACTAAACTAAACTGACCGGTAAAGGACCAGTGTCGTCTTTTCTTTGATAGCGCGCCACGCGCCGCAACCGTCAAGGCCGCTGGCACCGAAATTGACACGCATATTGTCGGTGCCAGCGGGGTTTGACGGTTGTGGCGCGCTGGCACCGATTCGGCCGCGGGCTGTTTACCGGTCAAAGTTTTATTAAATAATACGCTGTCATAATTACAATTTGATGTCTGTACCTGTATATCCGTGTCATGATAATCTCTATGATATAGTCACCGATTACGGCAAGAGGAAATGAAGAGGTCGATTCGCAATCAAGACCTCATATTAACACTTAGAAACTACCGTTCAACTATAACGAACCAGTTTAATAGCTGCACCTCCATCTTTGAACACATCAACCTGCTCCAAGACTCCAGGGGCGATTAATTTTACACTGAGACGTTTCACAGCCCGAAATTAGTACCTCAATAAATTAGGTACAATATAATCCAGGGAATTTACATAATATGAAGATTTCCATTCTGCCAGACCTTACGTTTTAAGCGCTTGCAGTGGCCTATTCTTAATTAGTACCGAACAGTGCTGGCGACCACCCTTCAAAATTTATGTGCCCACATATCTTGGAAATTATCAGGACTAAGGAAATTGTCGGGAATTCCTCTAAAGAGGTTTTCATAGAAAGGAAAATGGCTGGATTTAGGGTAGATTTATTTTAAGGGGACTACAGGACCTAAACGTGCCTAAACGCAAGTTTTATAATGCGTAAAAGAATATGATCCACTGCAGTAAACAAAATCAGAAAAATATATGATATTCTTCAGGATATATGCTAGTATGATAGTGTGTTGAAAACATAATACAACTAATTTGATACGATAGAAAAAAATCATGAAGATACCTCTAAAAAATTCTTTTAACGATTAAAAATCATATTAATTTACATGCAATCATTCTGATTTTTTGTCTGATTATTCTACAAGCTACATATTAGCATAATAGTGTTTTAATTTTCCAGTCCAATCAACATATTTTGCAATAAATTAACTGCGTCGTGTCATCGCGCTTCTCTTTCATTTCTATGCAGTCCGACAGTGACCGCGCTTTAGCTGTTGTAAGCCTCTTAATACGACGCTGCAGTGTTATTTATTTGAATGATTTTAATTAAGTATTATACATGATGGCAGGAAGAGGGCGGGTAGAGAAAATTGACATTGTACGAGGCTGTAAGCGCCAGTCCCATTGTGAATAACGATTGTATTATATTGAAGAGAGAACTTAATCGACGGAAGGATCTACAGATAACAACAACAATAAGTCCTACTTATAATGTTAAAGACATTAAGTAGGGCTTATTGTTATTATGACACTATCCACCTGTTGCCAAATGACAAAGATTCCTAAAACATTTCCGCCAAGTTAAAATCGTGTTAAAACGTACGAGATGTAAGTGAAACTCGGAGGCTGCAACACAGGTCTCCGCGTTAATTCAGGGGCTCCAGAGCGCGAGGGGCGAGTCGCAAATTGACAACTTTATTATATTCTTAGGGAGCGACACAGAATTACCCACTACGGGTGTGCGCCGCGCCGCCTCCGCAATCAAAGTTACCCGCAGATTTTTTAACGAAACGCGTCGAGCGAACTTTTTTTCTGGTTGTTTTTTTAGCTTTTACGAGTAAGCTCATTTTGCTGTGGGTGTTTTTCGGTGACTTTTGATGTGAAAGCGACTTTTTAAGCATGTTGCGACTATATCTTTTGCCTAGTTTTGGTTTTGTAGCGCGCATTTGGCATTTCCAATCTGCATAAACCACAAAATGCAGTTTGCAAGTAAGTAGATATAAAGCATTTGCACTTGCTTGCAAGCAAAAAACTCAAAAACACAAAGCATTTATTTCAAATAAACCAATTACAAGTACTTTTGAATTGTCAAGGGGTCGGTCAGTCAGAAATATGAAGCTAGTTGCCCATTCCAACGGGTAGTAGGTTCCTATGGAGAAGAACGAGCAAGAAATTCCACAGACACTCTTTAAAATCAAAATATTGGTTACATCATTCATGTTGAAATAGGTTCGTTAAAAAAACATGTAGATATTTACTAAACTACTGCTGAAACAGTTTGTTCAGTAGCAGTTTACAGAAACAATACCCCACATACATAACACTAGAGAGTAGAGGTAACAAAACTACAAACGATCTAAAGAAAATATTCATACCGCAATCCCGAGATTCGCTATCACTAAAACAATTCACTAAATAACTAACGTAGTTCAGTGCTTCCAGCCTGAAATGAAAGACTATAAACTTGAAAATATAAAAATAAAGATTTCCTGCTTTAGCACTCATCATCTGTATTGCCTTTTCCCAAATATGTTGGAGTCAGCTTCCACACTAACCGGATGCAGCTGAATATTTACAGACTTTTCTGGCTTCCACAACCCAGTTACTGGGTAACACGATACCCCTTGTCCCCTTGGTAAGACTGGGTGGCAGACTTACGGACTACTGACTACCCGTAACAACTGTCAAAGATCTAGAAATTACAGCCGGGACCAACGTCTTAACGTGATTTCCGAGGCACGGACGGGTCTTGGTATGTAAAGAAGGTAGCCCGTCCACGGATCAACCGCGGTAAACGTAGCTTAACCTGATCGTGACCCGTGGGGCTGTTATTACTTAGCCCCTCTGCTTCTGCTTTAGCATTAAAGTCTGATAAATACTAAGTGGATTGGTGCTTTAGTTCATTTTATTTATGAACTAAAAGGTAGGTTTTTTTACTAGCCTTTAATGATCACATTGCAGAATAAAGGGCTTCCTTCTTATTTCAATTTATTTTCCGCCAATGTTTTAGGATTTAATCCTACCTAACGTAATTAATAATTATCTTTGCATATTATAAATTAAAGTCGCTTTTCGTGTCTGTTTGTGTACCGCTATATCCTTCTAAACTTTACAACGGATTTTGTAACAGTTTTCACCATTATCTGGAGAACTTATTCCGGAATGTTTATGGGTATAATAAATACATCCTATACTATTAAACGAGCAATATATGTTTCTATATATATTTGTAATCACGTTTACGAAAACGGCAAACAATTTCGATGAAAGTTGCAATATAGGGGATTACGGAGGCGAAAAATCGATCTAGCTAGGTCTCATATCTGGGATAATTCGTTTTCTCCGTATTTTCAACAGAGCAGAGCTCGGTCGCACAAGGTTTAGAACAAGACAATAATGACATGGCAGCATAGAATTAGTAAGTACCCACTGTTATGGTAGCATGGAATTAGTAAATACCTACTCTCATGGTAGCATGGAATTAGTATGTACTATCCTATACGATTAAATGAGCATTCTCTATTTTCCGAGGCCTGTGTCCCAGCAGTGGGAACATTATAAGCTGATTATGCTATATACTTAATAAATAAATATCCATGTTTTGTGAAGTCGTAAAAACCATGCGAAGCAGGGGCAGATCTCTAGTTTGAAATAAACAAAAAGCTTTTATCAGATTGAAAAAGCTCGGTCAAATAAACTAATTAGTTTACATAACAAATTGTAATTTATTACAGTGATCGCGCAATTAGAAGGGAGCATCTGTGTCCCCAGATGGGAGTCGAACCCGGACCCTCAGTTTAAATATCTGATGGAAAACATGTCGTTTGTCAATGTCCATTGTTACTACGATCAATTTGTAATCATTAGACATGATTTGACACTTATAATTTCTCTTCATTGATTTTTTTTCTTGAAGATTGATGAAGGAACTTCAAAGTTTGCGATAGTGATGGATCACTATGATAATTATTGTATAAATAGTTTGTTTTCTTTAATTGCAGCTGCAGTAAACAGTTGGTATTGTAAAGACATTTTTGCTTTTAATACCAGCCTTATGCCTACGGTGTAGAAGTCAGAATCGGTTGAACGGACTGTAAAAAAGGTTTGTTTAAATGTCTAATCTTATTTCAAATGGAATTATATATTCATTGCTATTATATACCTATTTAGTCAAGTCCTTATATAGCTCATTTAAAAGAATAAAACATAAGCAACTTTTATTGAAAATTGTGACGTCATTTTCAATTTACATAATTTAATAATATTATTTATATGGCCACAATACTTTCAACAACATGACAACAGCGCTTTTAAAATGCATCAGAAGTACTTATCTTACTTAAAGCTTTGGTTTCTAACTTTTTACAGGTCCATACTTTCAACCACCGTCTTTGCATACATTTTATCTAATTTCTCGTTGAAAGCTACTACAATACGGCCGATATAACTTGGCAGTTCCAAACTTCGCGTAGAAGGCTGCGCAATAACATTATTTAGGAACCAAATGGTGACATAAGGCGGGTGTGAGTGAGAGAACATGCGCGAAAGTTCGCAGAGCCTATGTTCAGACCTGCCAAGTTATATCGGCCGTATTGTAGTTCGCAGAGCCTATGTTCAGACCTGCCAAGTTATATCGGCCGTATTGTAGTTTGCAAAGCCTATGTTCACACCTGCCAAGTTATATCGGCCGTATTGTACTTTAGTTTTACATTAATTATTTACTCATGTAGGCATACGTACACTTAACATTCTCTTTCATAATATTAACTTCGTTATAATATTTGCTTCAAATGAAAACTTTGGAACCTGGTAACTAGTAATAAAATTAGGTTTACGAATAAAATGGTGTATTGTGAGTAGTCGTGAAATTACTTTTGTGAATAATTTAGTAAGTTTCTACAATGTACGTTATTTGTTCGGGTTGAATATGAATTTCATTATCATATTAATTTAACAAAGGAATATTAAAATGTCGGGAGAATAAAAGGTTTTTAAATCGGTAGTAACTCAAAATCGTTTTCTAAAATTAAGTATTGTATAATTATCACTTGCTTAAAAAACATCGTGAGAAAACATCGTGAGGAAACCGGCATGCCTGAGAGATATTTCTCGACGGCAAGTGAAGCCAAGTCAGATGCCCATGGGCGGCTTTAAAACTCTGACACCAGGTTAGTCACAAACCACACGAAAAGAAGAAGAAGGTAAAAAAATTACGCCTGTGTTCCCCAAAGTATTAGGCAAAATTTATCTACAGTACACCTACATTTCGCCGGTTATGTTTAAGTCCCATAGGGGGCGACCCTAGTGCCATCAACCGGACTCTCACTAATCCAGACTCCGGGCTGCTACTGGGAAAATTCCTAACGCACGCAGCATGCAGATCTTTTTTTACCAAAGTAGGTATATTATTAAACAAAGAAAAACTCGTTCTAAATAAAACACCGAACTTCATTCCTCGTGGAACATCACTATGATTAAAACCTACACATCACTGTAGAAGTACAGACACACAAAACCACAAGGGGTCGCTAGTCAAAAGTAATGTAGGTACTACTAACTCACCTAGGTACCTTTCACCTAATTCTATATTCTACTTGTTCGCCAACCTTTGATGCTCGGTTCACCTCTACGAATCAGCTAGTTAATACTTATAGTTACGGATAGTAACCCCAAGTTGTAGAGAGTTTATTTTGTAGGTAATACTTACTGAAGGAATAGTAATGAGGCTGATTAGCAAAACTGGTAAGACTGAGGTTTTCTAAGGATTTTGTGTAAATCAGGTCTATTAAGACAATCTCCATAGATGGGGGTTTATAGGCGGCTCAGATTTCAAGTACGTATGCAGCTTCTCCTCACAGACAATGGCCCACCTTCCATCTTGCCCCATACGCCGTGTCTTTACTTAATGATCACGTGACTGCGTCAGTCAAACGTATTTGAACTTTTTGCCATCGATGCGAAGCTTAGAAGAAATAGATTACCTTACAATCAGGTCTATTTATTATTTTATTTTTCGCTCGTGTAAGTTATTTTGTTGGGTGTGTGTACCTGCCACCGGAGCTAACGATGAATAGCTTGAAATTGTCTTTTTTAAATATTTTTTTTTTCAGACCACACACAGAGGGCAAGATAATTTATTTGATGCATTACAATCATCATTATCCAACAGAGTAAGCAAGAGCAATTCCAATTTATTGTCGGTAAGCGCAAGGCGCAATACGCCTTTTTCTTCCGTACCACCTCTATTAGTTACTGATGCATTTAGAAACATCATTATTTTTACCCGACTACGGCGAAGCAAACACGAGGGTTATGATTTTGACCGGTATGTATGTATGTTCATCTGTTACCTCATAACTTCTAAACTACTCATTATAATTTGATATATGAGGTATCGTTGGAAGCGTCTTGATTGTCCGCTGGTTATAGGCAATGTGACGTTATTATACATTAAATTGAATATGGCGCCCTCTAGAGGACATGAAATTAAATTAAAATAAAGGTTATAAAACTAAAACCCAATTACGACAAAAAGTCATCTAAAAACGTAACGAAGACAAATTCAAATTCCGGAGTCACACGTGTTAAGCTTCGTGCAGACCAGCGCGACGCGACACCGGTTATTGTTATACCGTCAAGTTTTCTTAGAAATTGTATTGTTCGTGTCGCGGCGCGGCGTCGCGTCGCGCTGGTCTGAACGAGCTTTTAGGCCTAACACGTGTGACTCCGGAATTTTTATTTGCCTGTCGGTGATGTCTTGTTTATACCTTTTTAGATGAGCTTTTTGTCGTACTTAGTGGGGTTTTAGTTTTCTAACTTTTATTTTTCATGCTTTTAGATTATTTCAATTCAATTAATTTATAAATTTAGTGAAGCTAGGGTAAAAAAAAAATACAAATGTTTTACAAATAAATGTCGGTTCATACTACGTCCCGCCAGAAGGCATACAAAATTGTTTAGGTATCAAATGTGACATTAACAAAATGAAAATAAAAATATAAAATCAAGGTACTTAATTGTCACAACTTCATGCCAAACAATAAAGTTAACAATTATTATTATTATATTAATACGTGAAGCAAAAACTTTGTACCCCTTTTTACGTAAATTACGCGGACGGAGGAGTATGAAATTTGGCACAGTTAAAGTTTATATGGAGAAGGAGTGCAGAATTAAATTAATAAAAAAAACATTACATACACTACCATGCTTTTGACACAAGATGGCTACCTTAGAATCATGACATTTAAATGAATTATGGTCGAATTTCGCTAGTAATAATAAAATGTCAATAAATTAAGACGCCACATAAACAAATACGTATTCAGTCACAATTTCGTATACAATAATAAAATAAATTTAAAAAAACGTCAATAAAGAATAAGGGAGCAACATTTCAGCAACAATTCGCCACTTAGCGCGGGTGCGAGATTCGAAAATTGAATCCCCTAATTCAAAGATGTACTACATAACTGAAACATTATTCAGAAAAGCTGAATCAGAAAATACAACCAGTCTAGTCATCATACCTTTACACCCTTCGTTTATTAGGTAAAAACCCGTTATTTACGATATAATAGGCGCGGGATTCTTTGTGCTGCTGCCACTAATTAAAGAGCTGGTTATTAAGAGCTTCCTAGGCGGTTACTTGCATATTTTAATGCCTTTATCAAGTTGTTCGTGCTGTAATCGCTACGGGACATCGTCTTGGAGACACTGCTGTGAAGTGTAGAGAGTGATTTTGTTTGCACTACAAGAGCGTTTTCACTTCGTAAGTACATAATTATTATGTAGCTAGGTACCTATCAAGTGAATAATTAAGGTGACATACTTCGTGGTAGGTAAGTTACATAGCTTTTTAAACCAGTTAAAAGAAAAACTGGGTACCTACTACTTATCGACCGTAGCAATTAACATTGTCGGATCTACGTTTTTGCGATTTTTTTTTATTAAATAAAAATCGCAAAAATTTATATACACAACACAACGATTGGTGAATATGCATACGGAGGCACTTTTAAAGACGATTGGGTTGTCTTATATTAGTTCTTGAATTTACCTACTGGATTTAGCTACACACCGAAAAGATACTAGAAAACGTAATCCGAACGTTACCTTGGTTCAACCTTTCTTGTCATGAAAATAACAATAATGTTGCATCTTGTATAGATAGTCTAATCTAATCGTAATCACTCATAGGGGGGAAATAATAACAATAGTTTATGACACAGAATAATTATATCTTCTATAGAATCTGTTACCATCTTTCGATTGGATATTGCAAGATATAGTGCAAGGTATAACAGTGCTTAATTCCCTGGAATTCGAAATTGCACGTAACATCTAGAAGAATTATTATGATCCATGTTAGACTGATTGTAAATATTATTATAGCATTATAATCCATGTTAGACTGATTATAAATATTATTATAGCATTTTAATGTTTTTTATGTCACGATTTTTATGTGCAATTTTGTAGATTTAAGGGATAATAAGCAGACATGTTTTCAATTAAACTGTTGTAATTTAATTTTTAAATACTGATTATAGTAATTATATTTCATAATGAGTATTTTATTTTAAAAAAATAGGTTTAATTCTAAAAGAGGAAGGCTGCCATTTTTGAAATAAAAGAAATATTTTATCGTTTTATAAAGGAAGTTTTATTTGTGTAACTTTTAAATTTTTTGGTTGACTGTATTTTCTCAAGACATAACTTTAACTATTTTATTTGTGGTCCCAAAATACTACTCAAAAATAATTATTGTATTTATAGGTGGAAACCGGGACCGCGGTTCCGGTCCGAAAAGCCCCACACAACCCCCTATAATACCATAAACATTCTATACTCCAGCATGTACGCCAACTTGCTCCCCTATCTTCCCCGCCCTGTGCCCACCTGTTATCTCCACCCGCAGATACAGTTTCCCCTTCGAAGCTATATTTCATACAGTTTCCCGGCTGCTGGAGCATAATGAAGGTATTGGAGACGATACTTAGGGAACTTGGAACACGTGTGCCGAGACGATTTGGCTGCCGGCTTCTTACAGTTAAATTTCATTACACTCTTGTGACTGTAAGCGCTTAAGTTTCAGTCTTTAGTGATTTTGTTTCAGTTAGGCTGGCTGGTTTTGGGTAGGTAATGAAAAGGATAGTGTTTTTTTTTTGTATAGGTTGACTATTTTCAAAATAGTATTTTGTAAGAATGATTATAACTTTATAACCAACTTGAAAGAAATAATAGCAGTTTAAGGCTACAGTCTCACAAAATTCACTCGCGGCGAATTGTTTGCGTAGCTTTGTATTAAAAAAAAAAACAAAATAATGGTATATCATGATATATTATTATTACATATAAATAACCATAATATAATTAATAGTCAGTATTTTTTTAAAGTTCATCTAGATGGATTATGTTAGGTAAATCAAGCGTTAAATACAGCACTAAGAAATTTTCCTCACAATTCTTGTTTATAAACTCTTTTTTTGTAGGTCTGTTGAGATTATTATTATTTATTATTTCTTTATCTTATTTATTAACATTTTTAAATATTACTTAAAATAAAAAAACAAAAAAATAAAAGATTTTTGATTATTAATGTTAGAATAAGATTATTTTGAGAATTATTTTGATTATTAATGTTAGGTGATTTAGGTGGTATTTTTTTTAGCATTTGGTTATTGAACTCTGAGGCAATAGAAGCAAGGAGAAGATGAGTCAGACTGAGCAGAATGTGTTAAGAAATTGAAGAAGATAAAAAGTGTTGAAAAAAAGATGGAAATAGCTGAACCGGCAAGCATATCAAATAGCACAACACAAATACACAAAACAAGTGTAAAAATATTTGCATAGAACTTGAGTGAGCATGTAGGTACTGTATTTTTTGCTTCGGATGTTAACTATCAAATTGTTTTGAAACCCAGATTAGGATTAAACATTATCACAACATTTGTTGTATGTAGAGACCGATTTGTTTTCATATCATGTAGCTCAAGGGTTATGTTACGGGAGACCTACCCTAATTTCTCATTGTGTCGGGTAGTTTAAAATAATAAGGTTGTCTTTTCAACATAGCCGTAGGCGGCTGAAACAAAAACGTGAAACTTTGAACTTTTCATACAAGTTAAAACATTTTAGATGCCTGAAGAATCTTTTTCAAGCGGGGTTGGACTACATAAAGAAAATTAAGAATCAAACAAATACTGAAGTGTTTTATTTTTTCTTTCTCAACTTTTGCGGTCGTATTTCCTTTGTGATTTATTACTGTTAAAAAGTTTTCTTATAAAAGTAGATGAGTAAGTGTCTATATAATTTATATGTAGGTACCTATGCATATTTATGTGCAAAATAAATATTCATACAAATTTGATTTGATATTTAAAAATAATTTAAATATCCGTATTGATAACCTCGTTCGTTTGGAACTCCGTTAATAAATTTAAAGAGTATTTAACTCTTAGATAATATTACAAGAAATGCTGAAAAGCTGTTTCGAATTATTTTGTATCAGTTTAGATACTTTAGATGATATGTAAAAGTATCTATAATATAGATACTTATATTATATTATAATTATAATATAATAATTATAATATAGATAATCTATATAATTTTTTTTAAAATAATAATTATAATATGTTATATGATAGTTATAATATAGATAATCAATAAATTAAAAAAAAAAATATATAATAGGTATGTTATATGATAATTATAATATAGATAATCTATATATATCAATTTGTTTAATAATAATTATATAAATATTATATAATTATTATTAGGACGTCCTCTTCATTGCTACGTCTGATACAGTAATAAAAACAGGTTTGTAAATAAACATGCATTTCGAAAGTAATTTTCTCAAGTGCAATCGAAATTCTTTCGCGTATTATTTAATCAAAGTTTTTCAAATATTCTCGCAGAAAGAAATACTGTGTCTATAATTTCTTTTATTAGAATTGCTCGAGTGAAAACCAACATATTCCGAACGAATAAACATTTCCAATACTGCCGTGGGAATAGTAAAGTTTTATGCTCATAGTTTTATTCTACATGGATTTTATTGCATTTAATTCTGCCAGAGTACAATAATATACACTGGGATTTTATTTTAATCTCCGGTTCGGTTCCCGAGTCAGGCAAAGTGTTATTGGGGTTTTCCATCTGGAATTTCTCAGTAGCAGCCCGGAGTCTGGATTTGCGCCCGGTTGATGGCAATAGGCTCGCCCCATATTACATGGGACTTAAACATAACTGGCGAAATGTGGGTGTATATACTATAGGTACATCTCTGTCTTACCCTTCGGGGATTAGAACCGTGATGTTATGTGTAATGTTAATTATGCCAGACAGAGTACAAAAATATACAAACTGGGATTTTATTTCAATAAAGCAAACGCTGTGGAGGTACTATCAAAGAAGTTCATATCTAACCAGTTTCAAAACAAAATCCCGTGAACACGATGACCACATCTGTTACTGGCCCGGTTCTATAGCCGCCGAGCGCTGCAAGCAAGAATAGTCCTTACGGTGGTTAGATATGAACTTCTTCGTTGGTACCTACATATTGTAGCACCATTTTTTAATCATACAAATAATATGTTTAATTTTTTTTAATAAACATTTCTATGAACGAGCCTACTTCTCCATTGCACAGAATTTACAACTTTAAAAGGGTTTATAACCCTTTCATACTTTGTGTTGAAATAAAAACTGACTGAGTAACACTGAAACGTACTCGAACAACATAATTCAAAGGATCTCATAAAAGTGTATTCCCATTAATGCCGGTGCAATGCACGCTACAACAATGCTGCAAAGTGGGTCGTGTACCGTCAACGAAAGAGTTAGGCCCCAATTACACTATCATATATTTATCATACAAATATGATTTCATATCTGTCAAATTCTATGATCATAGTTAAATAATGCTGTTCTTTATTTTACATATTACACAAGATCATATTAAACGTCATACTTAATTAAGATGGATACCTGTTTAGCCGAATTGATATGATCATATTAATTTTACGCTTGCTGTCAAATAGGATCCCTTAACTGATCATAGATAATATGAATTATGGGTAGTTATTATAGCGTCATAGGTTCTTCATATAAAAATGACTCGTACATCTCTGATCATATTTCTATGATAGTCTAATATGGCTCTTAGATATACAGGCTTCATATTTCCATTACACTGCCAATGTTCATAACTATTGTGTGTGACTGCCTCGTTGGTATAGTGGTCGCAAGCGCTACTGCTGAGCATGAGGTCCTGGGTTCGATTCCCGGGTTTGGCAAAATGTTATTGGGTTTTTCTATGTGGAATTTCTCGGTAACAGTATGTGTGCCCGGTTGATGGCAATAGGCTCGCCCCCTATTACATGGGACTTAAACATAACTGGCGAAATGTGGGTGTACTATAGGAACACCTCTGCCCAACCCTTCGGGGAAACAAGGCGTGATGTTATGTTTGTGAATGCAATAAATTTTAAACGAAGATACTTTTAAATGATTGGATTGGTGTAAAAGACTACGCAGCACAGAAAGGTAGTTACAAGTTGCAGCCTGTGTACTAAATAACTTGTTCGACTGTACATAGGTGCTCATGGTCTCGCCAGACGAAACTACACGCGATTATAAGACGATAATAGTCTAGACAGTTTTATGTGTAGGTAAATACATAAATCATTTAGTAATTACATTACCTGGCAGTACACCTGCACCATTATCTGAATCATTTTGAATGAGATTGCTAATCCATTGCTTCATAAGTTCGAAAAATTTGTCTGCTCAACAACGTAAGTAAAGCTTCGTGCAGACTAGCGCGACGCGACAGCGCGGCGCGACACCGGTTATTGTTAAGCTTCGTACAGACAAGCGCGACGCGACAGCGCGGCGCGACGCCGGCTATTGTTATACCGTGAAGTTTTCTTAGAAATTGTATTGTTCGAGTCGCGTCGCGCCGTCGCGTCGCGCTGGTCTGCACGAAGATTAACGCAATGAATGTTGTTGAACTGTCAAAATGAAACAGATTGTGATTGATCGCGTGTTACGCAATTAGGTTGCTGAATTTATTGCTAAACTCATATGAAAGCTTTCAGCAGCTTTAAATCATAAGCTATTTATCTCTCTTCTAAAAACAACAAAACAATTAAAAAACAAGTCTAATTAAATTAAAATATATGACTGTAAATATATTATCTCTCCTCCGTGTAGATTAGAAGTGTAAACAACAAGAACAATATATTTTAATCACTTTAGAGCGGTTAACTTTGAAGCAATTACTAACAGAACTTTTTAAACGAACAATATTAAAATTAACAGGGCAAAGTTCGCTTTAACAGACGCGACTGCAAACACCCAAAGCGTACCTACATAGTGTATACCATTTCTATAATTCATGTGTACCTAATAAAAATAAAATATTAATAGTTTCAAAAACACTAAAAAACACGCTTTTACGTGCACCTATAGGCGTATTCAGACCTTGAAACCTAATCGGGGTCAAAGTTCATTACAAGACCTTTCTAACAAGTCCAAACACGGCTATGATACGATCATCCATCATGAAGTTCCAGTTCATATCTTCCGGCTCCATCATCAGATCAGCTCGACAGTACCATGTTATTGTATTGTCATCAAAATCACATACAACTGCCAATTTTCATAACGCTACGATCTTTAGAAGATGGTTAAATTAGTTTTCTTAGATTTGATTACATAGTTACATACATACAGGTCGACCTAATAAAAGCGTGTTAATAATAGTCCTCCAGACCGAATTTCGGACATGGCGACCAATCTCAGCGGAAACCAGCCTTCAGCGCGGGAGATATTATAGTGCACAAGTGTGTGCGCAGACACAGGTGCACTCTCTCTCCCTCACTCTCATACTCCGATGGGAAGGCAACCCGACACGACCGAAGAGAGATTAGGTGCAGAGCCAACGACTTAACGTACCTACCTATGCTGTTAATGACCTTATGTTTCACTCAAATTAATTTATGGCAGTCCACTGTCCATTGCTGGCTGGACATAGACCTCTCGTAATCTGCGCCAGAGCACCCGGTTCTCGGACGGCCACATCTAGTCTGTGTAGCTAGGGTTGCCAACTTTTTGTACAAGACATAAAGTATCATATCATAAAGTATCAAGACATAGTGGTCAAAGTGGGAAAATAAACAGTTTTTCGGAAAAATAAACAGGAGCTCGGAAAAAAAAAATCTTTTCATAAAAAAATAAAAACAACTAACTTCCAAAGCTTTTTTACACTACAAAATAAAAAATAGGTAACTTTAATTTTGGAAGTCGGTGTCTTTGGTTTTGTATCTTCGTTTTTTGGCACCGACTCCCTTTTTACTAACGTACCTACCTATAAAGCTTGGGATATCAGTGAAAACCGTATATGCAAATACTTTATTTTTGTTGAACAGTAAACAGTACTTTAGAGTAAAAAACAGTATATTACTGTATTTAACATTATGGTCGGCAACCCTAGTCTCAGCTGCCTCTTGCAGACTAGCGCGACGCGACACCGGTTATTGTTATACCGTCAAGTTTTCTTAGAAATTGTATTGTTCGAGTCGCGTCGCGCTGGTGTGTACGAGCCTTTATAGTCATCGGACCATCTAGTTGAGAGGCGTCCTGTATATTGATACTTACGCAGTCTGCATTAGAGAACTCATGCTCCAAAGGCCATCGTATTTACGACAGTCACTGGCAACCCTCTTGCCACTTTAGCTTGCTAACTGCAAGCGCCCATGTAGGTATACCAGTGAGCATAAGAACCAAAACAAAATTAACTTGTCAATTATGACCATGATGTTGATCGCAGATTATGACATTCATTTCGACAAAACATCAGACATACCCACAATAAAAAAGGCAATGATTTACATCATTGAATCATAAAACAGTAATTGTCGTGCATCTCAATAAAGTGAGATACCAATTTAATTCGGGTCTCTATTACCTCGAGTTTTACGGTCGGTAAACTTGAGATTACAATCGTAAAGTGAAGAAAAAAGACAAAGTGCACTTTGCGAAGATATTTTGTATTCGAGTCACGTGTGGGTTTGCTTGCAGGGGGTCAATTGCGACTGCCGTAACACGAGCGACACTTAGATTAAAGGATTCGACTGACTTTTCGGGACTTTTCTGCAGTGCTGAGCTGTTTTTTGGGTGGTTTCCTGTTAAGGACGGGTCTAAACGGCGTAAAGTTTCTTCATTTGTAGTTGTGTAGGTATTTGTAACACTCATTGGGCCCGCTTGGTGGATTACTGCCCGCTCCCTCTCACAGAAAGGTGGCCTGTGTCCAAGCAATGGGGAGCAGAGTGAGCTCATATTAGAGAGCTGATTATGTGACGGGATCGCGGGCTATACTAACGCTGCATCTTTTTAACCGACTGCCCCAGAAAAACGGTAACGTTTTTAACTAATTTTACTTCTCTTTGCTGATTTCGCGAAAAAGTATCTACTTAATAAATTAGAAGGACCACCGTCTTTAATGAACTTTTATCATAATAATTCATTTATAATCCGCCTGCCAAGCTAATATAAGTTTAAATTCTTTCAAGCAAAAAAAAAAAAAACGTTGGATCATTAATTTCTAATGTCAACCTTTATAAAACCAGTCACTCACAATTTAAAAATGAGACCTTGAGAACAAAATCTCGTTTGTTTTAAGAGTATTACCGTAAAAGCATGTTCCAATGGAAATAACGCCATTTTCATTGAATAATTTTATTATATACATTCCCGTTTCATAAAGTGTCAGAACAAAACTTATACAAACAAGGGAAAGCTCGTCACAATATAAGTTATGCGTTTTCAAAATAGTTGCAGTCAGTTTTCATTTAGAAGTTGTTACTGCGACTCGCAATAGTTTATTTATTTAAATTGTCAACGTCGAGTTTGAATTCTTAGGGGCATCGGAGTAAAATGCAGTTCTTGAAATATAATACTAACTTATGTATGCTGCTTAACGTTTTTTAAATAATCTTGTTCTGAATTCAAATAAACGGTCTTTTCAAATGTTATTTTTACTTTTTCAAATAGTGAATACGAGTATCTCACTATGTCTTTTGTGAAACTAGCCAAAGAAATGTTAGTCAGCATCAAAAGTTGATTAACAATGATACTTTTACATAACATCTAAACAGATAAAAAATGATTCGATACTTCACTTTGTAGTGTTTTTTTTTTAATTTGTTTCGCTCTTTACCTTTTTACCTCACACAAATTCGAATACCACTACTTGCTATGTAAACAACATTGAAAGGAAGTTTTATAAACGCAACAACATACACAAAGTGGAATTAAATACGTATGATTTTAAGCGTACCTAAAAAACTAAAAGCAAAGTTAATAAAATTTATATGAGACCACCGCATGGGCTTCCTGTACAAAGCCCAGTAATCACAAAGAAATCGATGAACATACATATACAGACGAACATAGAACCTCCTCGCTTTTTGAAGTCGGTTAACAATGATGTAAACACCAAAATTATATTTACTGAATATAAGAGAAAAAGGTCTACAATTTTGCTAATAATTTTACAAGCCGAATGCGACGATAAACAATTATTTCTGAAAATAATTATTGGGAAAAAGACTTTGCCAATGATAATAACAGACCACAAGATTATGTTGTTGATATAACAATGAGATCTAGATACCATAGACACTGACCTCTGACATCATTGGAAACAAACAAGGTTGATGGTAATCACAGACCACAAGCCTCTTTTATAACAGCAAACCAACCGACCAAGTGCGTGTCGGACCACGTACAGTGAAGGGTTCCATAGTCAGACTGAATATTTACGCATGCACAGTATTGATTTTATCAGCCGCACAAATAAGTTTGTATATGAAATACAAATACTCGGAAAAACTACGAAAAACAAAGATGTTTCTGCGACTGTAACTGAAAATCTCAAAAACTGTTGACTAATAGCAAAGTCACGTTAGAAACATCTTTTTAATTATGGGATTCAAAAATACCCCATCATATGCTTATGAGCATTGATTTTTTTAAATGCCTCAGTTACATTATTTTTATCATATTTAAACTTCACAATTGTTTAGCCTCTTCTTCTTTCCAACTTTTTCTTCGATATGCAAATAGTAAAATGGCAGTGTGACATCCAGACGGACGGCAGACTTACAGACTGACAACAGACATGGCGAAATTATAAAGGTTCCGTTTTTGCCATTTGGCTACAGAACCCCAAAAATGTCGATGGGGTAGCCTAACTTATAATTTAAAAACTCTTTCATCGCTTCCAAACTTCCAAATTTAATAACTCCCTTAACCATAAATTATCACTTTCTCCCTTTTATTTTTCCCGCAATTCCACAATCAAAGTTGTAGCAAGTTGAGCGTTATCAAGCCTCGATGCTCACTTAGATAAGTCGAGGTAACTTAGCACCAACTTAGAGATAACTTGGTGTCGGACGCGGTTCGCTACGGGTTAACATCTAAAGTCCGGCTTTGCTCCCTTTCACGATAAAATGTACTACGTGACTTTATTGTGTTTCGGGATAAAAGTGTTAAGACTGGTTTAAGATACCATTGTTTAAGGCTTTGAAATCTTTGGTAACATGCTGGCTACGCAAATAAGTTTCACCAATTAATATGGACATCTAAATCTAGATTTAGATGTCCATATTAATTGGAATATTGATTCTGACAGCTCTAGAGTTGTCAGAATCAACACACACCACAACAACGATGAAGATGATCGTAGCAGGCGTTCTGTATTTTCTACCTACCTATGTGAAGAAGGCTCGAGTATATGTTATATGCATGTGTAAAAAAGACACTGACGGCTCTTGAAATATGCTGATCGCGTTCAGTTTAATTCTGACGTCCTTAAGAAAGTGGCTAGGACAAACTGGATGCGGAAGGCGGCAGACAGAGTGTTGTGGCGAAGACTGGGAGAGGCCTATGTTCAGCAGTGGACTACGATAGCCTGAGTTGATTGTTGATTATTTCACCATGAATGATGTAACTTATAATATTTTGTAACAAATTTTTGATATAAAAGAGTGTGCGCGGAGTTTCTTGCCCGTTCTTCTCCATAGGTACCTACTACGCTTTGGAATGGGCAACTAGCTTCATATTTCTGACTGACCGACTCCTTGACAAAACACAAAAGTGCCTGTAAATGGTTTAATTGAAATAAATGCTTTGAGTTTGAGTTCAGTTTCATTGGAGAAATTCGCCCTAACCTGCATAAGTCTGGATGCTTTTGGCTATGCTCGTTGCATTGGTCTCGAAAACAGTATCTAAGTTTTAGGCAATAACATACACACGAGCTACTTAAAATATTCAACATTGATCTGTCTTATGTCATTAAACTGTCCCATATACACGAGGCAAGTTGCGGGACATAGTTACTAGCCTGACAGCTGTCGGTACTGGTTCGTATATATATTGGCCTATTGTCCAACAGCCATTATGTACAGCTATAATCCCCGGGCAGGTACCTATGAATATCGCCTGATAATCTGTAACTAGTAAACAACAACAAGTTAGGTTGTTATATCTATTTAGCAGAAATCCAATTTCTCAGAAATTTGAATACGACAAATGCATGGAATTAGTATTTACTATATTTTAGGTCCTTGAACAAATGAGAATCTCTGCTTGAAAATATGGCTGAACTGAAGTATTATTTTATTTTTAGCTTCTGTGTTACAGTAGCTTTGGTTTTGTTTTTTGTTACGCTGACAAAAAAAATCTCGGAACCTCTCTACGATAAGAAAGAAAGAAAGAATAATGTTTATTTGGACACATAGTTCGTGAAACAAAAATACAAAATAAAAAAGTGAAAATAATATATTTTATATACGTCAATATGTTTTTCAAAGCTTATTGTAAAGCAAAGCTCTACGAAATAAGCTATGGTATTTATTTATTTAACACGGTAATTAAATTAGTCATGTAAACTAATAAATTTTCTTGAAACTCCGTAGTGAAAAAAAAATTAGAAAAAAAATGTGTGTCGTTAAGTTTTCAAATTAAAAGCAATTTAATATATTGAGTTTAACTCTATGGTACAAAACACCTATTAATGCACAGTAAACACATTCCTCGCAGTGTTTCAAAAACAAATTACACTCCGTTGCAGAAAAACAAGACGCGAGAAATTCTAAGTTTTCTGTAAACCAACTTTCCGGTTCTTTAAGTTGGCTGTAGAGATAAACTTAAATATAAGTAGTATATAAGTTGTAGTCACTTATCTTCTCGAGGCAGTCGTAAGAGGTAATTAAGGGCAATGGCCACTAATGCTCGAAGGCAACAGGTTAGTAGGTCTTGTTTTATTTGAGAGAATGTTATACCGCTTAATGATAGCTTCCAACGGATTGGTTTCAAAGCTTTGATAGCAGAGCGATTATGTTTACTTGAAGCTATTGATTTTACATCCTTAATAATAATATAGCCTTTATTTCCATAAACAAAAAAAAAAAAAATATACTGGTGGATTACAAAAAAATCACTTAAAAATATACTTTAAAAACAATGTACGTACACTTTTCACTAGGTTATGGCCCTTTTCCGGTAACAGGCCTCCTCCATTGTCTCCAGGTTTCCCTGTTTTTGGCTTTGACCATCCAGTCTTTGCCCATGCTTTTCATCTACCCAGCGTTCTGGTGGGCGTCCTCTGGGTCTTCCTCCTGTTGGTCTCGACCGACCAAGTCATGGTTCTATGGGTCCATCTTGTGTCAGACAGGCGTGCTACATGGCCTGCCCATTTCTACTTCAGACGTTGGGAATGTTTTACATACTTACTAATGCAAATTCATCATAATTTTCACCCTGTCTATCCAGATGCAGCTGAATACCAGTATTTTAAATGGAGCGAGTACCCCACAACCCAGTTACTGGGTAGCACGACACCTACCCCTTGGTAAGACAGCTTGTCAAATTTTCAGGCTTCTGACTATCCAACTTACTTTTTATGCAAATCAAACCTTTTTCGTACGAATTTCATTATGACAACAATCACTAAAGTTTCGATAATAAATCGCAGGCAGCTTGGTTACGAGAAAAGCACATAAGGTGCTTTTCAATTAAAAACTTTTCGCGTCCGCGTCGGTTGTAAAACGATACTTTGCATCAGCGCCAAGCGTCAACCTCGTCAGAATTTAGTACCCATAATAAACATATGGGTATATTTAGAGTACTTCTGACTACTCAACGCTTGTTTATAAACGACTATTGAATAACAATACTTGTCACCATTCAGCGGAAGAGGTGGTTCTGCATACCGGAGCATGTACAGGAATTTGCACGTAGGTAGATATAGTCAAGGGCATAAAGGGGATTTTTATTATTATTTTATTTTTATGATTATAAATATTTTTTTATTTAAACTTTTCGCAATCAAAGAAGTCAACCAAGGATAGTGTAGAGATTAGATGGCAGGTGCTCTGTTTGTGAGGAAAAATTTAGACAAAAAAAAAAACATAATGAATAAATAAAATAGGTAATAAAATTAAAGAAGTATCTTACAGATACAAGGGTCGATCCATCAGGTTAAGCTACGCTTGCCTGGGTTGGTCCGTGGATGGATGACCACTTTATATGGGTGACTCGCTTTCCGAGGCACGGAAGAGTCTCGGTATACTACTCTATGCCTGTTGACAGTCGTTACGGGTCGTCAGAAGCCCGAAAGTCTTATCAAGGGGTATCGTATTACCCAGTTACTGAGTTGTGGAGGTCAGATAGGCAGTCGTTCCATGTAAAATACTGGTATTCAGATGCATCCGGTTAAACTGAAAGCCGACCCCAACATAGTTGGGAAAAGGCTAGGCAGATTGATTGAGCTCGATATCAAGAAATGTTTACATAAAATGTGTGAATATCAAAGATACGTAGAGTAAATTTAACTTTGGAGGGCCATATATCGTCCAGTTTGAAACCAGAATCATTAAAATGTCAGTGAGACGGGATAATTATATCGTTGGGAAGGATATTATAGGGTTTATGCTGGCTGTAATAGTAAGTGTAATTGCTGCTTTTTACAATTAAAATAGCACGTTTGATCTTTATATCTTTTTACCAAACATTTGCATGTCATTATGTTATGATTGAATATGTTAAGCTGCATATTATACTACCATTGTAAGAACTTTTGTAACCATATTTAACTGCAAATAAATTTTTGACTTTGACTTTAAGATCAGCCGGTCGATTCTGTAAAAATCTCACCGTGAAAACTTAGGTGAAGTGAGCTTAAAGTAGACTGTCATTTCGCCTGATGCTAGGGATTGACACTATTGACAGCTCACTTCAACTAAGTTTTCACGGTGAAATTTTTACAGAATAGCTCTAAAGGTGTCTTCTAAGAGAGAAGGAGGTATAATGCCTTCTTCTACAGGTTGCGTAAACAATGATCCTGATTCTTATGTTATTAATAAACGAATAGCTGAGGACTCCAGACGAAAAATTGGTACGATAAGGACAAGAAATGATATAGGTATATAAAACAAAAAAAAAAGACATTTAGGCGACCATACAAGCTTACAAGAAAAGATAAAGTTGGAGTTGCCATGTCAATCTTCATAGGACATTATAACACTCAGCATTTTATAATGAAGGAGGAAAACTACCACAAAACTTTAATTAAATCTACCAATCAAAAAAACCCATCTCACGGTGCACATCCAAAAACAATCCCAACTTGGAATGACTTCAGAACTTTAATACCATGAAAATACAGACAAAACTACAAATACAGACGAAGACATTTTGGCCGGCCGCCTAATGGCGAGCGACGTGAATTGTTTAGCTGCATTCTGTTAGCTGTTGCTCCATGTAGACAGGGTTTTGCATATAAACGCCTGCCCGGCCGTACGCCCCGCAATATGGGCATTTTAGTTTGGCCATAGAGTATGGAATAAAATATAGAAGTCCACCAAAAAGTATTGGGAAGACTACCTTATGAGGATTATTGAACTTCGTGGTTGATATTGTGAAGACTAACATTTAATTTAGTCAGCTGCAGTATTGTTTGGTTTGTATTTTGATAGCTGTTGTTCCATGTAGACAGGGTTTTGCATATAAACGCCTGCCCGGCCCCGTAATATGGGCATACAAGGTTGTACACAGAGTTAGGAAGAAAAGTAACAGTCAACCAGAAAAATATAGTGATATTTGAGGAAATTCGTGGTTGATATCCTTACTTAATTATCCATACTAATATTATAAATGGGAAAGTGAGTTTGTTTGTTTCTTTGTTACGCTTTCACGCTAAAGCGGCTGAAACGATTTGGATGAAATTTGGCACAAGGGTAGACAATGATCTGGGTTAAAACATAAGATACCTTTATCGCGGCAGTATGTTCCCGTGGGATAATTTTCGACGTCCACGCGGGCGAACCGCGGGCAAAAGGTAGTTTTTAAAATAAACAAAGTCAAATGCCAGTTGTTTACAATTGATAGAATGGGCACTTATACGGAATGAGAAAGATACCCAGGGGATGGTAGTTGCAAAAAAAAAAAAAAAAAATTATATACTATCCTCTTGGAAACATTTAGTAATTTTTAGGTTAACTTGTTCCTAAGAACGCATGCGAAAAAAAAAGGAATAGTGCTAAAAGTTAAAATATAAAACCTTTTGACATAAGTTACTTATGAAATCTTGTTTAGAAAATTCATTTAGTGGGTCGTCTTGGGGAAATTCATGATACTTACTACCGAAGTAATAAACATTATTAAAGCAGAATAGTCAAAGTTCAGAATAATCCAAGTAGTTAGTGGCACTTAATATAAATAATCCTAATACAAATAAATAGCTCGAACGTGTTCAAGAGTTACCTAAATTAATTAAGAGAAAATGCTAGAGCCCATAATATAACAAGCCTTAAGAATAGGTATTTTTCACATTTCTAAAATGCTAAGGTAAAAGGATGTTAAAGTACAACTAATGAAGTTATATCTATTATAAATCCTGTGTTAAAAAGCTTTGGCTTATTTCAAGACGAAATGATCATTAACGAACGCTATAATAGGTATGTATTGCTCGGCCAAGTTGTGGATCGGTGGAAAAGAACTCTGAAACAACTTTGCGGAATTTTCATAAAAATCAATAAACGACTTACCTAAACTATTGACTAATGACTAAACAACAAAGGTTAAAGTTATTGCCGTGGGTAAAGTAGGTACTTAAATACCCAGCTTCGACGTAGAAAAACAGTACCTACTCGTTTGTTGATATAACCGTCGTCGGCAAAATACACCGATAATAATTACTTATCGCTTTCACATAAATGTCAAACTGTAATTAGTATTTAAATATGTTTACCATAAATATCGTCGAATATGGAAATAAACAAGAAAAACAAGAATATAATAAAACTATCTATCGGTAAAATAAACGTTAGGCAATAAAAATTCAAAAAGCAGGTAGCTGATGGCTCAATTCTACACGTTAGAATGTCTATGGAACAACGCAAGGAATTCTCGACGTAATATTATACCGTGTCAGTTTGATATTCAACTCTATTAACTCCACAGTAGATTTGAATAAAGATAAGAATACATTTTCAATGGCTTCATCTTTCGGATAAGGAAGCCATGGGGATGGGAGCCAAGGTGATAAAGAGCGGGATACATTTGAAGGACCCGTCAAGATAATATTCCTAAAATTGAAAGATTGTATCGAGTTACAAAATAAATTAAGTTTTGAAATTAAGAGATAGCGTTTCGTAAAATCCTATTTAAATCTGATAGCAGACCCCGAAGAAACCAGAGATAAGCAACTAAATCAAGACAATGAGAGCGTAATATTATTAGACAAATAGAAACACGTAAAATATACTCCAATCACTTCGATAAGAATCAAATGGAAAATATAATCTCGAATAAGCGTCCCTAAATAAAAAGGAGAACAACTGAGGTAGAAAACGAAACAATCGCTATATTTCACAAGTACGGAAAACATTGGACAGAAACGATCAGAAACGGTCCAAAAATAAAACCCGACTTAAAATATATTGCTGTACCTTACCGTGAACTGTCTCAAATGATTCCTATAACTATAAAGAACGAAGAATCCGAAGCTATAATGTAATCTTTCGATAATAATGTAGTTGGGATAATAATGGTAAAGGTACAATCAATGATGGGCTTGGATAGATAAGCCTCGCTTTTGGCCCAAGTTCATGATTAATAATTTTCAACCATTAAAACGGTACCCTTTGCATCTTTGTCAGAATGTCAGCTTTATGTTCTAGTGGCTGTAGAAATAAGAAAAACACAAGGATTTTAATATTCGCCGCTGGAATTGGGTTAGCTACAAAGTCAAAGGCTAAAATTGTTGTTCACAGTATCCTGGTTTTTTTCATTCCTATGTTTTCCGAGAAACTTTGTTGCAGTACAAAGCATTGATTGTGATTTTCACGAGAGAAAATTACAAAAAGGAGAGAGGAAAGTTGGATTAGTTGCGTAAAGGAATATTATATTTTGCTTCCCTACAAACTTGATTCCTGTTTTTCTGGTGAAAATAGAGAATTCTCATTTAATAGTATAGAAAAGTTCATACTAATTCCATGTATGGTTCATACTAATACCTTGCTGCCAAGATAATACATCCTAATTCTACAGGGTGTAAAAAGACACATCACAAAGCCGTAAACTACGCATACTGTACGTATAGCTAAGTAGCTTTGCGCAAAAATTATTGCTGGGAACCGTAATTTTTTTTTTTTTAATAAAAAAAAACAAGTTTTTATTGCGCGCAATGTAACGCGAACCCACGCTTGAATGATCGGATTCAGTGTTATTTAAGCTCCGCCCCTACGCTACGTAGGTAGGAACTTGTTGTTCATTGCGTTTTTGTAACTTCAAATGCGTAATCTGTTAAGATAAATCTAAAATTCAGGTAATGTTTGTTTGGAAAAAAGTTTCGTATTATCGCATAGAATTCATTTTCGTGAAAAAGTAAAAAAAAAAAATGCGACTTTGACCTTCAATATCTCCAGAACCAGTGGATTCCCAGGTATGGTCTAGTGGAAAAAAATGATGCAAATAATGGGTAGAATATGTGGCTTTCGGCTTCGGAAAGTGTCTTTTTACACCCGATATACTGCCATGATAGTAGGTACTTACTAATTTCATGCTGCCATGATAATACATACTAATTCCATACTGCCATGATAGTAGGTACTTACTAATTTCATGCTGCCATGTCATTATTCTAAGGTCTTCTTAGATTAGATTCTAAGATCTTGTTCTAACCTTTGGGCGACCGAGGTCTGCTCAGGTGTAAATACGGAGAAAACGAATTTTCAGAGATATGAGCCCTAGCTAGATTTATTTTTCGCCACCGTAAACCCCTATATTGCAACTTTCATTGAAATCCTTAGAGCCGTTTTCAAGAACGTGATTACAAATATATATATATATATAGGTATAAATATTGCTCATTTAATAGTCTAGGATAATGATAGGAAATGGAAAATGGCAAATTGTTTCTCCCGAGGGGTATAATTTGGCGACGACATCGATGGATGGACTAAGCGCTGTTTCCAGTTGACATTTGCGAGAAACAATAATTCAAATGCCGTCTATGAAGATAATGTAGTCCCCGGGAGTTGTTCTAACTGGTTTAGTCAGGGTCTAGAAAATTGCCACGCTCCACTTTCTTAGCTAGCTAGTTATTTCGTCATGTATGATGCGATATAAATAAGTCAGGTCGCTCAACTTTGCATGAATTTATTTACTATCACAAGCATTTAGCATGATTGGGTTACTGAATATCTCATCCAACTAATATTGTTATTTCTAAATGATTAGATTTTAAGATGTGTTCAAAATGGTTTTTATAAAATTCGACGTACCGTCTTGTTACGTCTCACGGATGTATTCTGATTTTCATGGAAGGTAAACTGAGACTTATTTACGCGTATGAACAAGTACTTAGAGCTATGCTCACTAGCACGTAAATAACGACATAATCATTATAAATCAGATCTAGATTTAGTACCCAGTTCTCTTATTGCCTTATTAGACTGGTTTGTACTAGCGCGTTGATTAGATTTCTGAATGGGACTAGAATGTTAACCACTTACCATTTAGAATCACGGCTATGCGTTAACTTGATATTATTTTAAATAAACCCGACAGTACCCTTGGCTTCCTTATGAAAACTTGTGAATTTTTTACTTCCCTTTTTGTTTCTGAAAATACAATGGGGAAATGTGAGAGTGCCCATCCGGCGCCGTATCCGGGAATTTTCCTGTTACATATTGACAGAATGAAAATCTCCGCGCGTGAGGCAGTGGAGCAAACTTACACGTCCCTACATTCATTATGCAAAATGTGGTGTGTTTTCTACAAGATATGCATACAAGAGTAGATGGATGAGTGTCAAACAAGAAGAAAAAAATAGTAGATACTTTTAGAATTTTTTGGATCATAGATCTTCAAAAGATAGTACGACAAAAACAAACAAAATCCAAAAACTATATCCAAAGCGATTCCCGTAAAACGAGATCCTCCCCAAAAAGGTCCCCTACGTAGGTGAGCGTAATAAATTGAAAGCGATTGATATCCCGTCCTGTCCATATCATTACGCGCGACAGAACGAAAGACTAATCGTCCACATGAGAAGGGTCTTGATTAATTAGCTGCTCGATGAAATGACGCAAGTCTTCCGCACGTCCATTAATATCGGCTGGTTCCTTCCTAGCCTTGGAACCAGGGCTTAGAGGCAAGCCTAAGTACTCCCGGCGTTACGTCATCCATCGATTTCCTGTCAGGTGCTACAGAAATGTAATTTTCTTGGAATTAGTGGAAGATTAATTATATTTGAATTATCGAGAACTAGAACTTGTTTCATTGGTTGAGATTTTGATATCGCCAAAAGTGCTCTGTAAATAAATCACTGCGAAATTAGCAAATGCTGGCAAACTTAATTTATATTTATGTTCCATTTTAAAGTAAATATCACCTCAATTCCGCCATCCCGCGTAATCAGGTAAAAGCCACTTCACCAGACATTTTAATTTTTCAAATCAAAATACAGTCGCAACCGGCACACTTGAGCTTGGTTGCATTTCATTAATTAAAACCTTTCCGTCAATGAACCACTCGTGAATATGACGAACGAAAAAATTCGGCGGTAAGGGTTGAGCCCTCGATGGCGAAATCTGTTGGTGTACGTTAACGGGAGCCGTCAATGAATAATTCATAGCCCGTCATTCTCGCTCTCAGTGCTTATACTGTTTTATACAACAAGCGTATTAATGATTTGTCATCAGAACGTTGTTAATTGGATGTCAGGGCTGCTCCGGCACATGATTGGATGCGACTCGAGATAAAGCTGAGTGGAGATTAATTGAACAGGGATGACAATGTGTGAACGAAAAATAAAGAAGAATTTACCATTATTGTGCATGAATCAAGGGAGCTACAAAATTAAACGTTTGAAGACAGAACAATTGATGCAAAACAGCTTTAAGCAGATTAAACGCGTGCAAGGAGTTACATCCTCCGCTCTTTAGCATTGCATTAAGCTTAAACTGTGGCAGGTTTAGTGGATAAATGGCTTGTCTATTGCCTCCTCTCTCGGAATGAATTCGAATTCACTAAGGGGATTTTATTTAGCAAAGCTCTCTGCGTTTCAGACGACACTGGACAGGACGATGTCGAAGCTTCGAATCGTAGTCGTGTAAAACTCATCACTTGCAAATTCCGAATTCGCCAGTGATTTCGACTGGAATCTGGCGCTTGTGAGTGATGACTTTTTCATGCTTTCACGAGTGATTCGGTAACGAACGGAATATTTGCGACAAATCGAAAACTCGTAATCAAATAAGAGTTACACTCGACAGATTGAACTGCAGAATAAAAAAGTATAATTGGTAGGGCTTTAATAAATTCTGTTGGTCTAAACATTGTCCAGTTTTTTACGCTGGTAAGTACGACATGACCCTTCATAAAACGAAACAATGTCGGCGCAGATTCAAGCCGTATTGTGGTGGCTTAATATTTATGTTATATTTTGCGGTATATCCAGGACAATGTCCAGATACATATCCAGTATTTATGAGTTTTGGCAGGTCTGGGGATTGCCTCGGCACCCTTATAATTTAAGCTAGGATTAAAATGATATACAGGTGTTTGACCTGGCTAACTCAAATACGGAGTACTTATTGTTGGTAGAATTATAACAATGAGTCTACGGTTTTTAGGACTATATTATTCTTATAGATGATTTTTCGATTTGTTTGTAGATTTAGTCTGATGTTTATTTATTTATTTATTTAACAGTTTATGTAAACACACATAAACAGACAAGAAGAAAGGAACAGAAAAATACGTACAAAGGTGATGCTTATTTCTAAAGAAATCTCTTCCAGCATACCTGCGATAGGAATGTAGTTAAAGAGATGTAGACAGCGTGTGTAAGAGTAGAAGAGAAAATAAAATACATAAAATAAAAACACTTAATTATTCACTAATTTGATGTTGTATAAAGGCTTGTGCAGACCAGCGCGACGCGACGGCGCGACGCGACTCGCAAAATACAATTTCTAAGAAAAAATCACGGTATAACAATAACCGGTGTCGCGTCGCGCTAATCTGAACAAAGCTTTACTGTTGATATAATTGATGTTCCTTTACTTTTTTCTTCTTTTTTATTTCTTTATGAGCTCAAAGCCTTTTCTTACGGACCTCATCATCCTATTCGTACAAAACATTAATTATTTTTAGGGTCAAAGTAATTAGTAGGTACTTGGCTAAGGTCTTGCCAGCTATCACGTGTGGACGGCACTAACAGCTGGCGCTATATCATTCGTTAATTAAGTTTGTCTCATCAAATTTCAATATCGTTCTATGGAATAAGTATTCGTAGTTTTATTATTGTCATGAAATAAACAACTATACATACAACCCGTTCGAGTTGTATGGACATAAACGAAGCAAAAAGAGTATGTATCCTTACATACTACTCCGTACCAGCCATGCTATTCTGTAAACATCTCACCGTGAAAACTTGGGTGAAGTGAGCTGTCAATAGTGTCAATCCCTGTGGAATGACAGCTCACTCCACGCTCACTTCACCTAAGTTTTCACGGTGAGGTGGTTACAGAATAGCACTGTAGGTGGCGTTCTGTAGTTTCTGCCTACCTCCATGGGAAGAAGCCGTCAGTTTATGTACCTATACTATATATACTATACAATGTCGCCCATGGGCGTGTGACCGCCCGTATTTTTCTGAATATTCACGAAAATTATCGAAAATTTACTTTAAAAGGTGTGTACTGTATACACCTATAATTAGGTGTATACAGGATGTTAAAGTAATTGCGTGCCATAGCTTCAGGGTGAGTTCAGAGTCGATAAAGCAACCCATAAAAAATAAATACATTTTAAAAAAAGTGTAAAAAAAAACGAAAATTATCATAAGATGAACCTAATGTAGTACCTACTAATTAAATAGCAAACGTTTAGAATTGATAAAAAAATTGCTTAAAATACGTTTTTATTTTGTTTAAATGCTAATAAATAATTTCCTAGAGTTACTACCTACTATCGAACGCAATGAAAGTAAGTAATTAAAGTATTTAAACAAATAAAATAATTTTACTTCTAAACGGTTGCTATTTTAAGTTAGTAGGTACTAAATTAGATTGATGTTGCAATTTATTTTTTTTTTTTTCCTGGGGTCGTTTACTTTTTTTAAAGATATTAATTTTTTCCTGGGTTCCTTTATCGACTCTGAACTCACCCTGAAGCTATGGCACGCAACTACTTTAACACCCTGTATATTATATTTATAGTTCTTAATAGGTATATGTATATCTTTATATTTAAATAAATATTTATTCCTCAATTCTCGCTATTGCACCGGCCACTGTTTGTCTCTGCATCACCCAAAGGTTGACTGGAAGAAAATACCCATGGCATTAAGTCCGCCGCTGTACATTTGTGTGCTTAAAGTATTAAATAAATACATCTATCTTAATTATTTTAATTTTAGCAGCGCTTGCCATTTTATCGGATTAAGTAACATTTTTTAATAAAACTTGTCGACTATGAAAAAAAAACGGAGATCTTAGACATTTTTTCCAAAAAAAAAACCTTATTTATTTTTAAAAAACGCAATTATAAGTCCATAAAATCATAGGAGCCTATTGAAAAAAAATATATATATAAGAAAAAAGGAAAAAAAAAATTAAGATCCCCTTTTTTAAAGTTAATTTTTCATGAATATTCAGAAAAATACGGGCAGTCACAAGCCCATAGGTGACATTGTATACTAGCCCAGTTCTTAAGGAAGGTTATAGGCTCGCGGACGAAGTAGCGGGCAGAAGCTAGTGTGTAATATTTATGACAATGTACATTTTATAATTTGAGGTCTTATCTAAAGCTGGTCATTCCATTATTGTGTATTTTGTTGCTGTGTAAAAAAGAGTAAAGGTTGTTTTTGTCAGTCACATTGTCAAATCAAACAACCATAGTATCAAATGCTAATGATCTGATTAATTTATTATACATAAAACAAAAGGTATTTTAATAAAAAAACGTATACTAAAATATCAATAATTAAATTAGCTTTAACATGGTGAAGTTTTCAGAAAAATACGCTTGATAGATTTTGCGTGATTCTCAGTTTATTATCCGCGTTAGACAAAACTTAACAAATTAATTTCACTATGTAATATAAACATAATCTAAAATATTCAAATACTACGTTATTAAGCAAATGCTCTAATTCAACATATTATATTTTTTCCAAATCACTAACACTACTCGTTTAGACGTAATCATTAAAAGTCGGTTATCGTCACCTTAAAATACAATTGATTGACACCTGTAAATGCCACAAATGGGGCAAAAAAAAGAACTGTACCGTATGTACAGACTCTTCACCACTTATTTATATTGCTCTGTTATTAATTCAAGTGAGTACATACAACTCAAAGTTGCATAGGGGACCGAACTTGGGTGAATGATGGATGGGGAATGGCATCCATCAGCAATGTGTATTGATATGTAAATGGATCTATAGGATACAGTTAGTACAGTTATTAGGAATTTGTTATGTCTGTCAAAGATTAGAGCCTGTTGCAGACCTTATAAGATAAGTTAGTTTACCTTAGTTGAAAGGCGAGATAATTTTTAGGGTTCCGTACCCGAAGGGAGCCAAACGGAACCCTAGTACTAAGCCTCCGCTGTCCGTCTGTCTGTCAGCGGGCTGTATCTCATGAACCGTAATGGGTTGACAGTTGAAATTTTCACAGATTGTGTATTTCTATTGCCGCTTTAATAACAAATCATAAAAATAAAAAACGTTAAATATTAAATCGCCGAAAAAAACAAGTTTCTTGAATGGTATGGAACTTTTCCATACTTGTGTGCAGACGTAAACTATGAACACAAGTAAGTACTCACATGAATTAAACTAACTTAGCTTAGCTCTTGGTCTGCAATCGGCTTAACTTATAGAGAAGGAAGCAACAACAATCGAAGTTGATACAGGCAGAAATTCCCTGACTTATTTCTCCATCTCAAAAACCCACTCAAAATGGTGTCAACATCAAGCATCATCCAGATCTCATTATTCAGAACATCAAAACATTTACCACTTCAGAATCCGACAAGGCAAGAAGACGTTCCAACAGATCTGAAAGATAAATTATACAGACGAGAGCCTTCTCCAAACATTTTCGACCCTGCAAGTGCTACCCCGTTTGGCCGACCCTTCTGTCATGAGCTTAATTTGAATTATGTCGGGGCAGACGACACACGATATGTAGGTATAAAATTCACGTTTATTTCACCCCCGGGAATGCGACATTGGAAAATACGCTTCTCTCCTCGATGACTTTTAGTAGTTAAATGAATTTTTATTGATTTTTCGATCGATGTTTATTGATGTAAATGATATGGACACGTATTGAATATTATTATTAAGTTACTATTTATTATTATTGGTGCTACTGTTTCAGGTGACAGAGCACATGGAGATTTATTATTAATTATATATTATTACCGCTGCGGTTTCAAATAGCTTGTTATTTCGCTGTTTAAATAATTTATTAGAAATAAAGTAAAGTAATAATCAATATGGGAACATTAAACATAAACTAAAACTTGCTTTAACATCCAATTTCGTTGGACAACTCATTTAATTTTGAATAATAAATGCCATCGATGTAACATAATCCCTTCCAATAAACTGTCATCGGGTGATAAAGACTTAGAACTTTAAAAGACATAATACAAAAAACAAATCCACAACATAATCTTATTAAACATAATAACTAATTCAAGAAAGAAAACTTGTATCGTAAAGACCGAAACATTTTACTCGTAACGTACGCTCACAAAACTTTTACGATTGCCATCGTAAACTACGAAGACTTTATTAAATTCTGCAGAAACCGGTCTGGGCCGGTATTACGGTTGCATCGGATGCCGTGTGTTGCCGTAAGCCGGCGCCGGCAGACGACAACTCAATATCAAGTTCAAAATTAGACCCCTTTGATGTAACGCGGGCCAAGTTAAGCTAAGTCGATCAGCCGAAACGGAATATACAATGTTAGGGATCGATATTTTTGGTGGAAATCGTTAGGATTCATCGAGGGTTGGATTTTGGTTAGAGGTAGAGGTATGTTGGATGGAGCAGAAACGATTGTTAATTCGATACTGAGAATTCTCATAGGTACCATCAAAGAAACTCATATCTAACTAGTTTGAAAACAAAATCACGTGAACACGATGACCAGATCTGTTACCGCCCCGATTCTATAGCCGCTGCAAGCAAGAATAGTCCTTACTGTGGTTAGTTATGAGTTTCTTTGATGGTACATCGATCTGACGGCGTGCGTGTATGACCGTAGCAGTAGCTACGTAGGATCGTAGCAGGTGATGTTCTGTATTTTCTGACAATCTATGGAAATATGGCGTGAGTTTATGTCTACGCATTTATGATCTAGTGTTGTGTGGTAAATATCGCCGCATTTCAGCCAGTGCTTACAATACAATAGAAATAGACAATATGCTATTTACACAACATTTGAGAAATGGAGAAGTCTACAATTCGAGTAAATTACGAAACCATAGAAATACGAACAGACAAATGCACAAATGCACGAAATCGCATTAGACAAATCAAGAAGGCAGTAAACAAAAGAAACTCGATACATATAAACACACGCACTTATCCTTAGCGAGGGTGAGGATAATCTCCTTTCGCAGGATATCCCTGTCCATCCGGCCGTATGCCCGGATAACAGTCGTGCCCGGTTCATTAGTCACATATCAGTTAACGGGAATTGGATCCCACAAACATTATCAGATAAGAGACGACGATTTTCTACGCTAAATAGAGAATGAAACGGAAAACGGCGGAATTAGAACTAAATGTACTCAAGATATGGAGAAAATGAGGATGGAAATGAACGGAAGAAAGAATACAATAAAGAAATAAAAATTTAATTGCACAAGCTTGACAAATAAAAAAGATAATACAGCTGCACAATGCATGCTCCAGATTTTTATAATAGAAGTAAAGATCTGCAATTCCGTAATTAATTTTAACAATCATAGTCTGCAGACAATGCGGAAAATGAGCTAAAAACAAAACAGAATATCACAGTCTATTCATTCAATTCTTTGTGTCACTTGATAAAGAAGTTTTCTGAAATAAAATATTCACCACTACAACTGATCATTAAAACTCCAGGTAAGAAAGACAAGACTTACAACTTTAATATAGTTCAGTTCTCGTGTTCCAGTTTTCCGAGGTAAAGTACAGAGGAACATGTAATCCCCGTGCAATTGTACAACGTTAAGATCTGACACAACTGTCTTTGCTAAGTTTGTTAAATTGCTTCGCCGGTAATAAATTGTTAACTGAAATTTCAAAAGTTGTGGCAACAAGCGTACCCAGAGCTCTACTTAAAGTTTGTGCGCCTTCAACATTGTTACCAGGGTTTCTTACATCTGTACGGATATTTAAGGTACCTGTATCATTTCGAGAGTTTGTTTCGGCAACTCTGCAATTTGGAAGAACTTATTCACAAACATTCTTAAGTCAATTCCCTCAATCTTTATGTCATCAACCAATTTTTGTTCATCATAAAAACGTCTGAATGTATATAATATAGTACTTTCTGCCTTAGTGAATTCTTAACGTTTCGCAAACAAAATTAAATTACGTGGCATCATTAAATATTAAAACAACATCGTTTTACAGTCTTCGCGTGTTTGAACAGGCGTCACTTAAAAGCAATGGCCGGATTTTAAGAGGATTCACATTTTTACAACCCCTAGGGCTGGTAACTGACGATAAAAAATCGTTCAATCTCAGCTGTACAACAGAATTCACGAGCCAAATAACTTTAGTACACACTATAAATCATTATGTCACGGCATCGTCAAGCTGTCACCTCGTTGAAGGGCCCAAAAATAAATATTATCTTTATCGAATAGTGTTATCCACAAACTACTTTTATGTATTTGCCTAATATAACGTATCGTACAAATTACCTCACTAGACTTAGAACTGAAACAGTCTGGAAGTTTGGCAAAACTTCCTACTCAGTCTAGAAAGTTCCATAACTAAGAAATATTCTCAGAACTGAAATTAGCCCTTGTGGCTTAGGGCTGAATCTAGAGCAAAATAATAGTCATAAATTCAAAACAGTTACAAGTAAATTAGAGCTAGCAAACAGCGCAATGTTTACAAGCAATAATATAAGAAAAGATAAACTGAAGCTTAGCCTGTATTTAAACTCAATAAATACAATTCAAAGTGAAGTCCAGTTAATAACTGAAGTCAAGGAAATGAAACGCAATCAATCAAAGTTAGCCTTCGATTATAACCATTTGGTTAAACATTTAACTCATAGCCCTGGGCCACTCAGACTTCGACGAAGTTATGGCAAAAGAAGTTTGATCTTATCTGCAATTTTATTGGTTCAAAGTTATGTAAATAGCTTCAAACGATTGAAATTTATTCGAAGTAATATTCTAAATATAGCAAAAGATGATTAACATTGAAAAGCATAATCAGCCTATATAATTTTCCCACTGCTGGCACACAGGCCTCCTCTCTTAGAGAGGGAGTGGGCCGTAATCCACCACGCGGGCCCAGTGCGGGTTGGTAGATGTCAATGTTTTTCGAATTTTTGGTTCTAGGACATGGCGGTTTCCTCACGATGTTTTCCTTCACCGTTTTGAGATAAGTGGTGATGAAATAATTTACACAAAGTAAAGCACCTGTTTGGGTTCGAATCTACGACCTACAACTCATAAGTCGCGGCCGTAACCACTGAGCCACAATTGCTCAACACTGAAAGCCTAATACTAAGTAAGGAGCTAGAAACGTGAATAGCAAAGACTACAACAGGATTATTCAAAATTCCTGCAACCACTTTGTATCGAAGGAAGCCGCCACCGCCTGTAGTAATACATAACAAGACATGTTCTACTCCACGTAGTTTATTATCTATGAACAACTTAATAACATGTTTCACTTCGCAAACAAGCTGCAAACACTGATAAAATCTGGTAAACTGATTTTCTTCCATTCCCACGTCGGCATGAAACAATTCTTTAAATATTTATTGTGTTTGCATCCCCTTGCGAATCAGATATGACCTTTATTTAAAATTCTTTCGGACGGACTCTCGTACTGCCCGCCGTTATTGTAAATTGTCCGTAGCTTTGTACACTTTTATTAATATTTATTAAAAAATCACTCTTTGTCATTTATTTTAACTCTTTTATATAGTTATAGAGTGTTTGATAACAGCTGAAATCTTCTGCTGTCTAAAGCTCATCACACATTGAAGAAAATATATATCTATATTATAGCGCTTAAAAATCCTTTAAGGTGAAATATATAATTATTATCTTCACTGTGTGTGTTGGTCCATTAAATTGTACGGTGAGCGATATGTCAAAGATAATAAATATTTTATATTATCTTTAAAGTGTGTCACGTCTACGTGGGCGTTTGAATAATACGGATTCAATTCCAACAATTCACAATTTATAACCCCTCTGTCACTGTCTTTGAAGTCACCTCAATTCTATTAAATCCCTTTATTTTATCTATACCTGCTTATTGGTATATTTCTTGCTGTCTTTCACTTCCCGTTTACATTGTAACTTGGGGCGAAGTTAAATGATTTTTGTGAACAAATCCACACAAAAAGCAATTTGTGAAGTGCCTCAGGTCAGGATGCAAAGCCACTTCTTTGAGTTTCCTTTTGATGGTGTTCACTGAGCTTCTTTATTCTTTGTTTCAGATAATTCAATAGAATTATTTAGTTTAAAATTATGGTCCGTTGTTTTATTATTGTTATTATACAAATGTTTTACGAAATGATTGTAAAGATACTGAGTTGATTGATGATAATTACATTTGCCTTTGAAGATAGTTATATCTGTAACTGTTTAATTAAAGTTAAAGTGTATTATTATCATTGCACATATAGTTTTATGGTTATTCTTGATTAAATTATAAATCTTTTCTGGTTATATTTTAATCACTATTATTATAATGGAATCATGGTTCTTTCGACATCACAGCATTTGAAAAAGAATGGCTCTCTTTGTTAAGCTGGTGTAGACAATTCCAGTTATGCGGAGCAAGATAATCCAGTTCAGTTAATCGAGAATGAACACCTCTTTAATTGTTATTATATTTTTAGGCTGTGAAACCTGGGCTTTGACGAAACGCCATAGGGACAAACAAGCAAGATGTCAGAGAGGTATGGAAAGGAGCTTCAACTAATGGACAAAGTTAGAAGTATAGACATCAGGCGCAAAACAAAATTAACAGACATCCTTTCACGTATTGATCAACTTAAGTGGAGGTGGACAGGACATATGCTCCGCCTCATAAAGGAGAAATGGAGCAAACAGGTGACAGTTTGGTACTCAAGGGATGATTCATTCTTGCTTTGCGATCTCGGCTCATGGGGAGCCGAGATCGCAAAGCAAGAAAATGGGAGGATGAATTGAAAATGACCTTAAGACCCCTTTTGGATAAGAGTGGCGGCAGACAGAAAGCAGTGAAAAGAGTTGGAGGTGGCCATTGCTGTAAGGCACACCGAAACAAGAGACATTTTCATAAATGTAAAATGTTTGGGAAATAAAGGCAAATATTATATTTTTCATATATTTTTGGTTTTCTAACACTTCTCCATATTTTCTTCTCCCATCTAAAAAGATATAAAGAAACTTTACTTTGTGTTTAGACACAAAGTAAAGAAACTTTACTTTGTGTTTAGACACAAAGTAAAGTTTCTTTATATCTTTTTGTATGTGTATGTTGTTTACGATTTATTTCAACGTATCAGTTTCGAATTCTCTATTCCCTCGTCGTATATGATATTTGATTTACCTGTATAGGCAAATCAATGCTCTTTGCCTTGTATGTAATGAACGAATGACATGAAGCCCTGAGTCGATGTGGATGTCACATGGGACACGTTATAGGCGGTTCTCATCGTAAATCAACCTACGAAAACGTAGCAAAGTGAAATCTTCCTTCAAAGGAAATGCAAAGCAGACTTTTACAGAATTATACAATTACTGTGCTCGCCACAGAACATAAGAAGGGTTGCGGGTTTTACCAACATCTGCATAGCCTAATTGAACCGGAAGTGCAGGACTGTGTCCATTCAGAATTCCCAACGGACTGTCGCAGAAACATCCGGATATGAAGAGCAACATTTGGGACAGTTATGCAGTGATAGGTAGGTCAACTCAGAAAGTCTTTGACATAGCTACTGACATCATGACTACGGAGAAGACTCTCAGCTTCAGTGACAGTTTTTCGTCCATGTAAATAACCGATTCTTACTATAGGAGGTAAATCGTTCTCATATTATCAGTGTTTTATTCAGTTCAGTCTTGTAGTCGACAAAAAGAATCTATAAAAAGATAACGTATGATAAACTTTATCACTTTTTCCACCGTCTCAGTAACAAAAACTAACACTCAATAAAGTAATCACATTCTCGCCTCACAATACGCGTGAACCGTGACGTCATTAAGTAATTACATAATAGACACATATGTATAACCGTCGTGGCCCATCGTGGCGTATGGTTGGTCGGTGGACCGTATCACCTCACTCTCGAGACCGACTCCGTAACGTAACGTTACATGAAGGACGCCTGATGACGTGATTAGGACAATGGATCTTGCCATTAAAGGTGACGGTTATTTGGTGAGGTAGGAAAGCCTGTTTCTTGATGGGAAAGGGAAGGGGGGAATGGTTTGAGCCGAATGAGCCGATAACGGGGTTAGCTGTGGACTATTAGTGACCTGCCCGTCGTTGTATGCGTTGGGTTCAATTATATTGGAGAGAATACATTTCAGAGTTCAGCACGCGTAGCATGACAACCATAGAAACGGGTTTTCTATGGGTTGTGTCGACGGAAGAATATACAAAATGACAGATTGTGATTGTTTATCTGTCATTTTGTCTATTCTTCCGTCGACAAAACCTGTTTCTATTGTGGTCATGCTAAGCGGGTTGATGGAAGGTAATTATGCGTCTCTCTAAAGCGAGAAAATTCAAGCAATGCGCGGGATTTTCTTAGTTAATGCAAGCTGGTTAGGATTCGACGCTAGGCTATAATTCCTGAGGTCTCTGAATAGAATAGACTGACACAAACTCTTAGTGTGGATCGTTCGTAGATCGTTTAACTTTTTGTACTTTAGGAGAAAATAAATAATTTATGGCTTGAAAAAAATGAACCATGAGATCTTTATTTTCACCGACTGGAAATGCCCTTATCCTGATGGCGTCATACGTCCATTACCCCGTACAATATTATATAAGGTAAAGCACAAACGTTTTGCGTAGAATTTACGTTATGTTACTAGAAAAAACTGTGGCGATTCCCAAAAGGAGGGGTCCTTTCGGGAATCGCCACAGTCGGTTAAAATATTCCCGTTAATACTTTGGTTAAACAAAAATTTGAATGTTTTTGTTCCTCACGCGGTATGAATAGAGATGTTTCTTTCAGGAGTTTCGTTTACATAATAACATTGTTTGAAAAAGCAATTTAGGAAAGGTTTCGTACCATTTTATGTAACCTAACCAAAGCCTAGCTTTTATGCCTCTCACTAAACCTAGGACCTACATAAAATCCTTTTGTATTTCCTATTTTTGTGCGTATTCTTAGTGTTGGAATACCTATACAATTATATTAAGTACCTACTTGCTACGCAAATGGGATCCATTGAATTGTATCTTCTTCGAAACACATCCTGATTTGTCTGCTGTAAGTTTTTATTAAATTACTGAAACTAACTTTGAAGACAGCTCCTTTTCTTGTAATTTTTCTGATTATTTGGAATATGGGCCTTACCTGAAATAAAAGAAAATACATATTTATTTTATTTATTCAACATAACATTACGCTGTTTTCCTGAAGGGATCAGCAGGTGTGATAACCATTAAACACCCACATTTCAGCAGTTCAAGCCTGTTCAGTTCAGTTTTAATTCTATAAATATGAATAATGTTCAGGTTCCATCAGGTTAACCTACGCTTGCCGGGGTTGGTCCGTGGATGGGTGATCTTTACATACCGAGACTCCTCCGTGCCTCGGAAAGCACGTTAAGCCGTTGGTTCCGTCTATCATTCGTGGATCTTTGACAGTCGTTACGGGTCGTCATAAGCCCGAAAGTATGACAACCAGTCTTGCCAAGGGGTATCGTATTACCCAGTTACTGGGTTGTGGAGGTCAGATAGGCAGTCGCTCCATGTAAAATACAGGTATTCAGCTGCATCCGGTTAGGCTGAAAGCCGACCCTAACATAGTTGGGAAAAGGCTAGGCAGGCAGATTGATTGAAAAACTTACTGTCAGATGTAAAGCTACGTTATATTGAATAAATTAATTAATTGTTGCGTTTAAAACTTGCATAATCCATATTTCCGTGCATCATCTGCTCGCGGAACAGTGCAAATTGCACGAATCCTGATTCTGACACGAGATTACAATTTTCAGTGAGAAAATTAAACAAAACAATGTAATCAGGAATAGGAAAGTGAATATTACGCGCAAGACTAGCCAACCGCAAGTAACGGGTTCAAATTACGAGACGAGCCATAAACATGAGCCCGTAGTCTGTGAAACTATGGTAATTTGATAAATAGTAATAATAGTTATTAGGGCACTGATTTATGAAGCGTATGGTTTTGAATTTTCATGAAATATCAAACATTCTAAAACAATTTTCATAAGAAAACATCCTGATTAATTGATCTATTATTGATTAATTTGCAAATACTTTATTTATATGTACTTATCTTTTATAGTATAGTACTGAATTCTATTGTAGGTATATCTGTACTTATGATAACTTATCATAACATCACGTCTGTAATGACATCATTAACCCAATGTACTAACTCTGACACCTGTCGGTCGATTCTGTAAAAAGAAGTGAGCTATCACTGTCACAAATCGACCGGCGGGGATGCTAGGGATTAACACTATTGACAGCTCACTTCACGCTCACTTCACTTAAGTTTTCACGGTGCGATTTTTACAGAATCGACCGGCTGTTGTCAGAGTTTTTATGCCGCGCATGGCCTCTGACTTGGCTTCACATGCATTCGAGAAATATCTCTTAGGAATGCCGATTACCTCACGATGTTTTCCTTCGTTTCTTCCGTTTTTGAAGCAAGTGATAATATATAATACGCACATGAATCCGAAAAGTGTGAGTGCTTTGGGCTCGAACTCGAGACCTATGATTTAGCAGTACGACGGTCACACAACTAGGCTATCACTGCACTGCTCTAACCAACTCTGTGCGTCTTAACCACTGGGCCATCATGACATTCACAATCTACCTACAGAATAAGTCACAAATACAAATCACGACATTTAAAAAGTCAATTTGATAAAGAATCAGTGATCTTGATTGCTTGGGTTTGAACTGAAAAGCCTATTGTAAGCACATTGAGGATAGGCCTTAGACAAATGGCCTAAAATTTGGCCATTCGTCTAGGCCTGAGCTCAATTGAGAATATTTTATTTCTTTTCCCTTTTTATACTGACAGACATTGTGGAAGATGAGCCGACATGATGGAAGATCGCTGACAGGCGTTAAAGAATAAGTGAGTAAGTAGGCGCTAGATGTTCTAAGAATGTTGATAGGTTGCACCGTTATTACTGAGTGACGAGATATAAAGGGGATAAAGTAACTATAACGATATAAAGGCGTATGAGCGAGGATGAGTAGTGAGGATATGTATGTAAAACTAACCAATAACAACGCTATCTTAGCTCAAACTAAGACAGTGAAGCGATGTTGTTGCTTAGTTTCACACACATCGCTCGCTACGCTACGCATCCTCGCTCATCTCTGGTGGAAACGCAGCCGAAGTGCGGTAATTATTTATTTATTGTTTATAAACGCGTTTCCCCGAAAGCTTAGGCGGAGGTGTACTTACAACAAAATTACCAAAAATAACAGCAATTGAAAAAAAAAAAAAAAAAAAACACGCTTCAAAAAGTTTAAAGGATTGAGATTGACTCTATACTTTTCTCTGTTCCAGCATTAATAATAATAATAATTTTATTGTTCCAAAAACAGTGTTACAGATTATTTTTCCACGAGTTATTAATAAGCAGAAACTATGCAATACAATACAGTACTTAACTTTAGTGGAAAAGATCACCTGTATCCTGTACTAGTTAAAGAAAAACTGTATCACAGGAGACAGGGCCTTCCGCATTACTTTAAAAAGCCACGACACTAAAAACTGGTCCTCGACACGAAACTCGTAATCATTACGTTAAACTACCTACTAAAGTTTCATCGCTTAGCAATTAGTGCCACAAAAGGCAATCTAGTTTGCAACAATGGGACATCTATCTGAACTTTAATCAACTTAGTGGAAAATTACGTTATTTAGCTTCAACCTCTAGCACACAGCCTAACAACGTGCCTTGTAATTTGTATCCGGAGATAGGCCCTGACTCCTATTACGTAGCCCCTAACTCCGGACCAAAACAGCCGCTGAATTAAACTGGTACCTTTTATTTTATGCATTAAATGGGTGGAAGGTAGCAAGAACAAACTCAGATGAAAAATACAAAGTGGGGGTTTCAACAATGTTCTCTTTTTGTAATATAAAAATCTAATATTTATCAAGTTATGATAGGAAAGTTAGAATAAAAATTGTTGAAACAATGGAGTACTTATCCTATACTTGTATTATAGACGGTGACCAACTCGGCAATATAAAAAAAAAATCTGTTGTTTCATAAAAATATGCAATATTTACCCGATGAAAATGTATGAAACAAATGAACTTTTTTTGCTATTTCAGAGTTGGTCTGATAGTGAAAGTTGCTTATAATCATGAGTACTTTCACGCCCTGAAAGGTTAACAGTGAATAAAAAATTACCATGTATATATTTGTAATGACGTTCTCGAAAACGGCTCTTAACGATTTCGATGAAAGTTTACGGAGGCGAAAAATCGATCTAGCTAGGTCTCATATCTGGGAAAATTCGTTTTCTCTGTATTTTTACCCGAGCAGAACTCGGTCGCCCAAAGTTTAAAACAAGATGGCTACCTTAGAATAATGACATGGCATCATGGAATTAGTAAGTACTATACATGGAATTCGTATGAACTTTCCTATACTATTAAATAAGCATTTTCACCAGAGCAGAGGTCGGTCGCCTAGGTACTGTGAAATGAAGTGTTTCAATACTGGTTTGATTTTTAGTCTTACGTAATTTTTTTTTTGTCTGAAGATATGCTTTGCTGTAAACCAAAAAGTAACCGTAAAATGGCGAGTCTATGGATGAGAATTAAGCTTCGTGCAGACTGGCGCGACGCGACACCGGTAATTGTACTACCGTGAAGCTTTCTTAGAAATTGTTTTGTTAGAGTCGCACGTCTGTACGAGGCTTTATAGTGGTAATTTTAATAATACTTAAAAGCACCTATGTCACAAACTTATCAGTCGGTCGATTCTGTAAAAATATCAACGAGAAACTTAGATCAAGTAAGCGTGAAGTGAGCTGTCACTGTCACAAATCGAACGGCAGGATGCTAGGGATTAACACTATCGACAGCTCACTTCACCTAAGTTTCACGGTGATATTTTTACAGAATCGACCGGCAGGTCAGTGGTCACTTATACATGGAATGAAACCATCATCTCTATTATCATTATTTATCTTTATTTACATCAGCTGATGACAGCCGTTTCTTGAAGTTTGCGATCAAATGTTTGGAGTGAAGAAACCACAATCCTATAGCCTAGCTAACTTAACTAAACACCGACGTATCAATGAGATAGATAGCGCCTCAGGCAGTCAAGTTGTAGCCGCCACGAGTATGTAAGTACAATACGACACAACTTAGATGTAGATCGGCAAAGTTCGTAAAACCGATCACCATCCGAACTGAGTGCGCCTTCAAAATCACCAATCTTTATTACTGCTTTCGGCGAAAATTATCTTTACACAAACGCAATAACTTGTCCAGTCTTATAACCAAATACATTCGTAAAATTGAAATGAATGAATGCAAATTTTCAAACTTATGATACATCTAAGTTGTGTCGTACTGTACCGTACCGTGACATACCACACGAATGTCAGTCTGACTAACTCAGACGGTTAACGGCCGTCAGATTGGTTGCTATGCTTGGTTGAGCTAATGTGGTAGCTGCCTAAGTAATGCTGACAATTCGTTCCAGTACCAGATTAAGTTTTAGTATGTAGTTTGCAAGTGAGAAAATATTTTAGAACGCGGCTATCGTTGCTTCGTTTAAGTGTCGTTAAGCGAGGGCAAAATAGGTATACGGTGCGCTATTGGCAATTTTATACCCGACTGCGGCGAAGCAAAAAGGAGGGTTATGATTTTGACCGGTATGTATGTATGTTCATTTGTGACCTCATAACTTCTAAACTGCTCATCATAATTTGACAAATGAGAATATCGTTGGAAGCGTCTTGATCGTCTGCTGGGTATAGGCTATGTGATGTCACATTAAATAGGCCCCCCTAGAGGACATAAAGTCAAAAAGTAAAAAAAAAGTATGATTCCATGTTGCGTATCATACATAGGACTTAATTAGCACATTTCAAAAATATATATAGTATAACCCCAAAATAATTTAAATAAAAAGTAAGTTCAAAAACTAAAACCCGACTACTGAAAAATCACGCTCTAAAAATTATTAAAAATTATAATGCCATTATAATTTTGTAGGTGCACAGGCATGCGCCCGCGGCTTTACCTTGACCATTTTTGTACCTATGTCTTGATTTCTGTCTGAAATATTTTCTTGTTTCATACTTTTTAGAGCGTGATTTTTCAGTCGGGTTTTAGTTTTTGAACTTACTTTTTATCATCCAACTGCATCAAGAGGACAAACAAGTTTGGCCCAAGCTGTCTCTCTATTAGTCGAAGGCTTTCCTTCAACTTGTCCCCGGTTATCTTTATAAAAGCAACACATGTAAATTCAACAAAATTCAGTAAATAATCGGCTGCAAAATACCCACAACCAATCCCAAGTTTTACAACCAAAAAAAAAACTCAAATCCTAATAACCGAATAGCCGAATCTCCCCAGAAGCGTGCTCTAACGAGTGGAATGTCCAGCAATGAGTACACTGGTAACAAAAGAGGAACGGTCGCACAAAAGCAAAGGGAGTGGACCGGCTGCCCGTGAGCTGAGAGTGCGTCCACTGTGTCACGAACTTTAATTGGTGAAATATAAGTACTTTTTTTTTTAAGAATCCATTCAAAACTTTAAAAATCATTGTAATTTTTATTAATTTATGAGTAGAAATAAAACTTATGCCCGTTTTCACAAACACTACTTGGAACGTAAAATTTCAAAATATGTGACGTCACACCCGGGATCACACAAAATGGCCCCCCGTCCTTGTCACGGGTCCAAGGGCAGCAGGCTCCAAAAATCATGATATTCTTGTGACGTAAGTCTTTTAAGAAAGGCGATTCCTGGTAGGACTCGTATAAGTCACAGGTGAGTGCGACATTTTGGTTTTAATAGGATAAGAAAAAAAAAATATGTTTCGCAAAATGATATGCCTAATGGATGGACGTTATTCACGTAATACCTGAACCTATCGCTACCGATCTATTCGGTGACTAGTTAATAGTGTTTCTACTCTTTCCTTTTTGCAAACTAATAATCTAAAATAAATATTTCCATGTATCCCTATGAATAAAATTATCGTTAGCTTGAATATCATTTGTATAAAATGAACTAGACAAAATAAGATTTTTAGTCGGTAGATTCTATAATACCTATTTAAAGAATCGAATCACTTTATCATGCAAATCAGTACAATTTATTTAAAAAATATGTAAAATATTTCACATTAGTAGGTATGTACCAAAATGCCGTGTGACAATGGACACGTGCGAAACTGGTTTACTCGTATGCAAATTGACTCCGGCCTCCCTAATTCAACCCCCAAGCTATTTTATACCCTAATATATTAAATTAGGGTTTAAAATTAAACGTAATTAGGTTTGCAGACTGCTTCTGTACAGTAAAAAAGTGTAGGGCATCGGTTAATTAAAGTGAAGCCCTTGACGAAACCTTAGTATAGACGGATGCAATGACTTAAATTCGGATTGCGAGAGGGTGAAATGATACGGTAGACTTGGCATTAGCCCTTTTATAGACGATGACGTCAGCAGTGGCGCGACAGTACTGTGCAAGTAGATAGATACACATATCGTATTTTGAGCCCACATAGAGATATTTGCGTAGGTTATGTCATTGATGGAACCATGAGTACAATTCTACAAAAAGCTTGAATGTATGGAGATCTCCTGCAGATACGAATGTACTGTGGGGACGTGCATTGAAGGAATCACCTAGCCTAGTGATTATTATGCTCTTTATATATTTTATATCTTTTGCCCGCGACTTAGCCCGCGTGGATTTTTCATATCTATTGGTTCACGCGGCCCACGCCAGTAAAGCTGCAGTCGGCATGATTTTTTAATGAAGAATCATCGTCATATTTCAGCCAATTTACACATAACCTTAATTAATTATAGGTACACCTAAACCTTCCTCGTGAAACACTCCGTGTGTCCATTAGTGAAAACCGTTTGAAAATCCGTTCGGCAGTTTTTGAGCTTATCACGTTCAGACAGACAGACGCGGCGCGGGAACTTTGTTTTATAATATGTAGGTACTGATGACAAAGGTACGTTATACTTATTTTAACTTATGCAGAGCTGCTTTATAAACCTAAAGCTTTGAAAACTCTTTAGAGATTTTCTCTATTATTAAACTATGCACCGTTTCTAGATATTTCCTTTAAATACTTACTACTTCCAGGTGTATAATGTTCTGTAGCAGGGTGTGTCTTGTACTTCCTAATGAGCATGACCATGTAGCTTTAAACTAAGCTGCGACTACACTGTTCAAGCCACATCCACTTGAAATAAAGTCTATAGCTACCATAATATAAAGCTGTGTGCTCACAGTTAAGTTGGTCACGACACAAGTCACATTTGTCACAATAATGCCCGAACTAACGAAGTCATAAAGGTAGAAACAGTATTGTGCCACGACAATTGTCTTGACTAACTAGTTACTAGTTTGACCATTGAACAAACCGAGCTCTGGAGGTCTTATTATTTGAACTACACGTTGGGTAAGGCTTGGACACACAAGATACTTAACGTTAAGGGGGATGCGCTAAGGTAGCCCGCGAATTTTGTTTTTTAATTTTGCATTTTACAGATCAGTGTCAGGTTGTTTGTTGATTAAAATAATTATGACTAGCGACCTTCAAAAATATGGCTTAACAGAATTAGAATCAGTATTACTACCCCTTAAGTTAGAATTGGCCTCAAATGTCATGATTTTATCAAATAGTCGTTCATTAGGGTAATATGAACTTAGAAGAGTTGTATTGATGATTTTTATGATCATAATTCTATAAATAAATATTTGTTACGGTCGCGACTCATATTTTGATCAACATACAACCTGATACTGGCTTGCAATTTGAAAAATACGTACCTACATACTTTCACCTTAAAGCAATATTTTTACCTGACTACGTTGATAGGTAGGCTTCATCGGAATCAGTGTATTATTACAGATCCGTAAGTCCGTTTTGAATATTAGAATGTGGAATTTGTCTTTGGTAAATTGTATTCTATGTAGAAAAAGGGCTCTACAATGAATTTCCGTATGTCAGTAGCGTAGGGAAACAGAAGCCAGCCCATAAAATCCATAAATAATTCACGTACAATAAATTATTGTACAATGTTTGTAAAGAAAAACATACAAATCGTACCTATTAAGGGGACTACAGGACCTAAACGTGCCTAAACGCAAGTTTAATAATGCCTAAAAGAATATGATCCACTGCAGTAAACAAAATCAGAAAAATATATGATATTCTTCAGGATATATGCTAGTATGATAGTGTGTTGAAAACATAATACAACTAATTTGATACGATAGAAAAAAATCATGAAGATACCTCTAAAAATTTCTTTTAACGATTAAAAATCATATTAATTTACATGCAATCATTCTGATTTTTTGTCAGATTATTCTACAAGCTACATATTAGCATAATAGTGTTTTAATTTTCCAGTCCAATCAATAGATTTTCTGTAAATCGCTAACTGCTTCATATTTTGCAATAAATTACCTGCGTCGTGTCATCGCGCTTCTCTTTCATTTCTATGCAGTCCGACAGTGACCGCGCTTTAGCTGTTGTAAGCCTCTTAAATAGATCTTACGTCACTGATACATGTGTGCTATTTTAAAACAGCGAAACGTTCTACCCAAATCCGACAATACAATTAAAACCCGGAATCCCAGGTGATTGATACACAGTCTGCCTTTCCAGCGAACATTCTAAAACCGTTCGTCTAAACTTACCCTTACCCAACTTTGTACATCGATGTGGCAGTGAACGGGTTATATATTATTACCCGACAAGTATTCCAGTTAGCAAGATTTACCTCGCTAAGTACATAGTCTACGTTGCAAAGTGAATAAAATAAATTATACAAGCTAAGCTACACTTATTCTAATTCTCTTCCAGTTTCAAATAGCGAATCCATTTTGGAAATGGAAAATGAGTTGCCAGTTTCCATTTTGGAATTGGATTTGAATTTTGGGAACGGTTAACGATAATTTTATGGTGTAGCGGTATGGTGCTGGAGCATAAATCTACGCAATGTGTTTTTAATTGTATGCATTCTTTTATTTGTTTTGGTAGAATAAAAAAGGCTACAAATTAATCATGTAGCTTACAAAATTTGTCATCAACCTCTTTGCGTTTTATTTTAGCTGGAAAAAAATACCATAATGTGTACATATACCTACTTCATTTTCGTTTGTACTATTTAGATGTGGCTGATAAAGGCCAAAACGTCATACAAGCAGACGTTATTTTAAATCATCCATGTAATATGTAGGTAAACGTAAAGTTAATGGACTTGTTTGACAACAAAGTTGTTTAATGTCCACATATTCCGCACGCAAATACTACATAAAACTCGTATTACTTAAACAAAAAATGCCGTAGTAATTTCATTCACTAATTCCACGAAAAACGCCAAACGGAAATATTTGTTCATCGTACTATTAAAGTCCGTCACAGACGTAGCTATATTAATATATTGTGCTAAATCTATAAATATTATAAATTAAAGCTTTCTCAATATAAATTCGATTTTCGTGTGTATGTCCGCGTTGTTCTTCTAAACCACGCAATAGATTTTGATGAGGTTTGCACCATCGTTTAGCGAATTTATTCCGGGAGGTTTATCTGTATAATACGATACTATTAAAGTTACGTAAAACTAAGAAATCTCGATGTTTTGTCAAGATGTAAAAACCGTGCGAAGCAGGAGCGGGTCGCTAGTATTATATGATAGCAAGCTACTACACATAGAACCTCTACTATGATATATATTTTTGCCCTCATTTGGTTTGCGGCTTAATATTCCATAATATATATTAATATGTCTTGCTATATCTATTCACATAATTTGGTGACGTGATAGAAATAATATAGCTCCGTCTGAGGTCACTCGAAGATTAATATGAAAAATATATCGTAATATGGCAGCTATGATTTATATTAATATATATTATAGCTACGTTTGTGATGTGCTTAAAACAACTTTGTTTAACTATATTTTGCCTAGCACATTCATTTTAATAGTGACGTGCAAATTGCTATGCGAAATTGCAAATTAAATCGATAAAACTTTTTGTAGTAGTGAGTCATTGGTTCAGTCATTCGCAATCTCATCGAAGTGTATTCGAATAGAAAAATCATTCCAACGTATTCACATAGACTTGTGGAGCAGACGAAAACGGATCACGTCTGAGTCTTACTCACTTGAGCGGCTTAAGCCTAGTAAAGGCTTAGAGGAACCTTTCTTTACTAAATCGCTTAAATGTTGAATACTACATGAGCTGACGACTACCTTTTGTTACTGACACCTTTGACTAAATATAGAATTGAGCTCTAAGCCAAGCTTGCCAAACAATGAATTACAAATCGTACCTCAGTCTAATATTTCAAGCAGTTTAGGTTTCTAAAGTCAGTCGAATAAGCATCGTGTATTCGACTATTCCACTCGATCACGTTAAGCTATTCGAGTGTTGCAACGTCGCATCACTAATTCAGATTTATCGCAGAATACAGTTAGAGACCGGTTTGGAGGCAGCTCGGTATTGTGATACCTTACGGTCCTGGTGTGAGGCTGTGAGCTATTCCATGAGTTCATAATATTATTCAAGTTAACTAAAATCAATAGTGAAACTACAAAATATTGCCACAGATTACGCAATGTAAATTGTCTTCGGTCCCTGGCCCTGACATCAAGCAATAGATAAAATTGTCTAACTTCTATTGCTTGAATACGAGGCTTTTGGCTACTTTGTATGTGTGTATTTATGTATTTTTGCAGAATAAACTATTTTCTTTTTTTCGAAAATTCTAAGTAAATTTTGACTTCTTTGAAGGGCTGGTGGTCGCAAATGCGAGGGTTCGATCCCCAATTCGAGCAGGATTATAGAAATTTTCTTTGTTTTTCATTAGGAAATTCTCAGCAACAGCGGTTTGGATTTGTGCCCTGTTAACATGGGCTCGCCCCCCTATAGACTAGTTGAGTTTTTGAAAGGAACTAAAATATATCTGGCGAAAAATGATTGTTTAAAGTATGGCCAAAAGATAAAACTTACAAAAGATTTAAAGTTCCACTTCCCAAGATCTTATAAGAAATAGCCTAACTTTAAGAGGCGTTTGAACTATTCATTCTGATGTTGATCCAATTTCGGAGTCAGCCCCAGTAAGCCTTTGACTGAGTGATGGATAAGGGAAGCGGATTTTCATGATGGATTGACTTGTCACGAGAAAGAATTGGATTTTTTGGCCGTGTAATATGCGTAGAAGCCTTTTTAATGTCGTCATTCTCTGAAGAAAGTTTAGAAGAAAAATTTCTGAAGAAGGAAACAGTCTAATAAGTTTGGAACCACATTACGCCTGTATAACCCAAAATGGTAGGCAGAGGCGTATCTACCTATATCTAAGTACTACACTTGTATTTCGCAGTTACGTTTTAATGGGGTATTCTTCGAAGCGCACCAACATTGAAACGCACCAAATGAAGCGCACCAAAAGTATTCCTCGAAACGCATTAAGCTTCGTGCAGACTAGCGCGACGCGACAGCGCCACGCGACACCGGTTATTGTTATATCGTGAAGTATTCTTAGAAATTGTATTGATAGAGTCGCGTCGCGCCGTCGCGTCGCGCTAGTCTGCACGAGGCTTTAAGGTGCGTTAACAAAATCAAATTAAAAATATTATAATTTTATTCCTCGAAACGCACCAACGATGAAACATAGAGAAGAACATTACGGATTCGTAATAAATGTTTTCGATAGAATTTTTATAATTCGACTGTCCTAATTGTTTATTTATTAAAACTACCAAGAAAGGTTTCGAGGAATACTTTTGGTGCGCTTTGGGGAATACCCCTTTATAATGTCTCAGATACCCACACTTACACTTAATTTTGATCGATTTCATGATATCCAGAGAAACCTCCAACCTCCTAGCAATGTAAAAACAATGCAAGGGGGTGAGGTTTCTCTGGAGCCCACTGTACAACCTGATTATTATCTATCTATACATATTATAAAACAAAGTCGCCTTTTGCGTTTGTCTGTATGTCCGCGTTGTTCTTCTAAACCACGCAACAGATTTTGACGAGGTTTTCACGACCGTTTAGAGAATTTATTCCGGAAGGTTTGTGTGTATAATACGTTAATATTAAAGTAATAATAACTAAGAAATCTCGATGTTTTGTCAAGTCGTAAAAAACCTGCGAAGCAGGAGCGGTTCGCTAGTTAATAAATAAATTTGAAATATATGAAAGGGTCGATTCTATTGCCATCATCTAGGCAAAACTCGAGACTACTACTACTGACAGTTTACCAATGGACAACCCCAATTACATAAACTAAATTTAAAAAAATTACGTGGAAATTTTCATTACAGTCTAAAGTTTTCTTTAGCTAATAAAACATTGTTTAAAGCACTTAAAGATCTTTATAGCAAGATACACGCTATCTTCGTTCATAGTAAACGATCCATTAAAAGTTTCTTGTAACTTCGTGCTATTGTTATAAAATGCATGAAATTTTTAATAGTTAACTGCATTTTTTCTACGTGCTAACTTCAGGGTATGTTAAAGACGTTTGAATGACACGGTCAGGTTTTGTGTGAATCGGCAATAGGATATAAATTAATCCCATCAAAAACATAACCTGTAAAAAATGCAAGTTCTTCTACCGCAAAAAGATGTAAGATCTAATGTAAAACCAAATCTGTTAATTTATTTTATTTATTTAACGGTTTATGTACACATATATAAACAGACAAGAAGAAAGGAATATAAAAATACGTACAAAGGTGATACTTATTTCTAAAGAAATCTCTTCCAGCATACCTGCGATAGGAAAGTAGTTAAAGAGATGTAGACAACGTGTGTAAGAGTAGAAGAGAAAATAAAATACATTAAATAAAAACACTTAATTATTATTTTATTTGTCATGTTCATTTCTTTATTAGAGATATAATGACTTGTTCATCGCACGGCAACATAATCACGTAGGATATAAATTAATTTGGCTGTGAGTATAATTATTTTGGAAGTGTGTATCCGATCTTGCAAATTGTTACAAAAGTTTCGATCAAAATATTTATAATTTAAATTATAACATAACACATAACATCACTCCCACTCCCTATTACATGGGACTTATACATCTTGTATAAGTCCCATGTAATAGGGGGCGAGCGTATTGCCACCAACCGGGTACAATTCCGGGCAGCTACTGAGAAATTGTGTAAATTATTTCATCACCACTGCACTCAAAACGTTAAAGGAAAACATCGTGAGGAAACCGGCATGTCCTAGAACCAAAAATTCGAAGGCATGTGACATCTACCAACCCGCACTGGGCTCGCGTGGTGGATTATGGCCCACTCCCTCCTACAGAGGGGAGGCCTGTGTCCCAGCAGTGGGAACAAGGCAGTGGAAAAACCCAATAATACTTTGCCCGCCCTGGTAATTGAACCAGGACCTCATGATCAGTAGCTTTTGCGACGGCTAAATCAAAGTGGAAGTCGGGGGTTATAATTATAAGTTTTTATTAATCTGTTTCCATTTGTATCTCGAAATGCCACAAGTCTTTGATTAACGAATATTTAATTGAATTCCAATATGGCGTTTGCGTGGGACATTTCAACATTCCTAAGTAATAGTTGTATAATACAGGTTTTTCGAATTTTTGGTCGAATTTGTCGAGGAAGTAGATAATTTTCTGCGAAAATCTAGTTTCCTCAAAGGTATGAATAGGTCAGGCGGCAATTGTTTCAGGTAGAGTAGACCATGATTAAAGATACTGACTTTTTAATGAGCGCATTTTTGTTTAAATAGAACGATAATTTTCAATGCCAGGTGAATGAGAAATTCAGAATATCTGCGCCATTATAAATATGTTACAGTACGACACAACTTAGATACATAGCATCGGCGAAATTAGTGAAATCGATCACCATCCGAACTGAGTGCGCCTTCAAAATCACCAATCTTTATTACTGCTTTAGGTGAAAATGGTCTTTACGAAAACGCAATAACTTGTAAAGTCATATAACCAAATACATTCGTAAAATTGAAATGAATGAATGAAATTGTTCAAATTTATGCTATAGTTCGATTCAAACTTAATGGCAGCTCGGAACTTAGCCACTCGCTGCGCAGTACCGCACCCCTCACCCCCGCTGACACATGCATTCGTTACTGCGCAGCGACTCGCCTCATGTTCCGAGCCGGGCATTAAGTTTGAATTGGGCTGTACATCTAAGTGGGACACAGGTCTTTTAATTAAAAACAATGTTTGTTTTATGATACATATTTAACAACCCCTCGGGAATAATAATACGCTATATATATATATTTTTTTTAAGAAAGTCAATCTTCCCAGCCTTTTCCCAACTATGTTGGGGTCGGCTTCCAGTCTAACCGGATGCAGCTGAATACCAGTATTTTACATGGAGCGACTGCCTATCTGACCTCCACAACCCAGTACCTGGGTAATACGATATCCCTTGGTAAGACAGGCTGTAAGAATTTCGGGCTTCTGACGACCCGTAACGACTGTCAAAGATCCACGAATGACAGCCGGGACCAACGAATTAACGTGCTTTCCGAGGCACGGAGGAGTCTCGTATGGAAAGATGGTAACCGATCCACGGCTTAACTTAACCTGACGGATTGACCTGTGCGGCTGTTATTACTTAGCCACAAGCTCCTCTATTTAAGATTTTTTTTTTTAAGTTATATAGGTAAAAGTGGAAAAATTAATTATTACTTACAAAAATATGTCAGTAGCAATAAAGAATACTAAGAGCTTTCTGCAAAAAAAAAAATCAGAAAGTACCTACAAGTACACTTATTCTGAAGTAAAATCAATACGTTTCTGAATGTCACCTTTCATCCATTATTTTAAATGCAACACAGCCAGCTAAGTGAGACGAATGAGTGACGTCAGGTAATGTTAAACGAAGCGTTAACAAACCACGGCACATCAGTCTGCTCCCGCTTATAAAGCGACCTTGGCCGTGAACCGCCCTTGAACTATGAACACAATACGTTATTATACGTTACGTTTAACGTTTATTTTTATTACGCTTAGAGTATTTTTTATCATTTTTAATACAATTTCAAATATAAATCATAACATGTGGATATCTCTATTTTCTGTCAATGTTCGATTACAACGTTTGACAGGGAACTAGAGATTTCAACGTGGTTTTTTGTGAATGATTCGCCAATGCAAACGCACAGTTACCATGACCACAATAGAATCGGGTTTTGTCGACGGAAGAATAGACAAAATGACAGATTGTGATTTATCTGTCATTTTGTCTATTTTTCCGGAGAAAACAAGCTGCGTGTGCAGATCATTTGTGTGCCTTTAGCCGGTAAGCTGTTGGTCCTGGCTGTCATTTGTAGATATTTGGCAGTCGTTACGGGTAGACTGGTTTTGAGACTTACCAAGGGGTATCGTGTTACCCAGTAACTGGGTTGTGGAGGTCAGATAGGCAGCCGTTCCATGTAAAATACTGGTATTCAGCTGCAACCGGTTAGACTGGAAGCCGACCTCAACCCAACTATGTTGGGAAAAGGCAGGCAGTTGAGTTTGTGAGCCATATGCAAAGATATTTGAAAACACTAATGACTGGTTCTTCCCTAATTTTTCTTCATTAAAACATGGACCGTTATTTCAGGAAGTAATAAAGGATTCTGCTGACAGGCGCAATGCGACACAGGTATAACAATTTCTGTGAAGTTTTCATAGTGATTGTTCCACTAGAGTGGCGTCGTCGCACCTGTCTGCGGGAACCTTAAAACCGAATTATTTGTGAACAACTCTGACTTCCACATTCCATGTGCAAACTTGTCAGTTGTCTTGTTACATGTAAATAATCGTAAGCAATAAATAAGAAACTGTTATAGACATACCTAGTAAATCAATGTCACAATATCCGTTTGATAGTCTCATCAATGCGGTTAAACATATTTACCCTACTTACCTACTTTTACGGTAAAATATAGTTACATACCGATAACCGCATTTTTAAAGCCCCATTTACACGATACAAGTTTGCTGCCTTTTTTTAAAAGGTGCAACTAATTGTTGTTTTCATTCAACTTAAGACGCAGATATATTATTATGCCAGTGACCTTGAGTGGGTAGCTTGCGTGTTCTGTACTGAGCTCACGCAACACGTCGACGTCCAGCAAATAATAGGACTCGCCCATCAAGGATCGGTGTCCCAAATTAGATGCATTATTAATTTATTATACATAAAACAAAATGTATTTTAATAAAACACGTATACTAAAAGATCAATAATTAAGTTTTCTTTAATGTGTATGTGAAGTAAAGTGAAGGTTTCAGAGAAATACGCTTGATAGATTTTGCGTGATTCTCAGTTTTTTATCCGCGTTAGACATAACTTTACAAATTAATTTCACAAGTATCATTAAAAGTCGGTTATCGTCGCCTTAATCCAGGTTCGCACGGACGTATTTTTATCCAAACGTTTTTATTTTCGCGCAATGGATTTTCAACTTTCGGTATTAAGCCGAGCATTGAGAACATAACAGAGCGCATCCCAGCGCGTCAAGAAAACACAATGTTGGATTTTCAACTGTCGGCGCTAAGCAGAGCATCGAAAATCCAGTGCGCAAAAAAAATTACCGCGATAAAAATACGCTCGTGCGAACCAGGAGCTTAAGGTGTGAAGCAGGCAATTAATGTACAGCGTGGATATCCTGATATCCACGCTGTACATTAATTGCCATGAGCATTGAGGCTGTTAAATCAAAACTGTCACTTACTTCTGAGTAAGTGACACTGCGACTGCTGCTGATGATCCTATGGTCGATATCCCGCGGTCCGGCTTAAAAATATTGATTAATTTCCATTAAGAAATTCTTAGTGACACACTAGAGTATTGATTTCTGCCTAAGCTCACTAAGCTGTTTCTAATTAACTGGGACTTATAACATTTCTGGTGAAATGTAGGTGTGAGTCAACATAACCAAAGTCAGTTATTGAAGCCTAAGTAAGTAGAAGCATAGAAATCTGTCCATCCATTCTGTAAACATCTCACCGTGAAGAGTGAGGTGAAGTGAGCATGAAGTGAGCTGTCAATAGTGTCAATTCCTAGCTTTAGGTGCAATGACAGCTCACATCAAGCTCACTTCACCCAAGTTATCACGGTGAGATGTTTACAGAATAGCACGGCTGAATAGGTTACCTAGGCACAGTCTGCTCGAAAAGTATCTGATAAAAGTATAAACAAATCCTGTTCAGGTTAAATTCTTACCCAATCACTCACTAAAGGGAATTAGTAACACATTCATCTGTATTTAAAAGATTTCAACTTTATATCCTACTACTTTTTCCAACAATAGTTATTTGAATATAATTATTAAATTGTAATTGAAAAATCATCGACGAAAATTGAGGTTATAAAATTAACCTCAATTTTGTCAAATGAAAATCATCTTTTAAATTAGAATTTCGGGTTGAGTAGGTATTCAAATAATTAAATCAAAGCACTTAATGCCACTGGCACTACAAATTGACATCCACAGGTACGTTTTCTGATCCATTTGTTTAGATTTTTATCAGATACTTTTAGCACAGATCATAGTTACTTCATAGGTTTGAAAAATTCGTCTTTTCGACAACGTAAATAACGCAATGAACCTGGCTGAACTGTCAATGTTATACCCATTGCCATCAATTGTCATTGTATGTGTGTTACGCAATTACCCCGCTGTTCCTTTGTCGATGAGGAAAGATGTTTCGAATCTGCCTATCTATAAATAGTACCATTCATCTGACTTCCATTCAACAGAATCCACAATACAGAATTACAGATAATTGAAATTAATGAAGCACCTCTGAACCATGACGGAGTTCGACAAAAGATCTTTGAAGCTTAGATGGAAAAGCCTAAATAGAAGACAAAAGAAAGGATTTTGGCCTTTCTGATATAATACTCAAACGGTAATGTAACCGTATTGTTTATAATTCACTAATGATTCGTGAACTGAAGCTGTAGGTACCTACAGTCAGCGACAACGGTCGATTTACCCTTCTGCTTTTTTAAATAATTGAGCTAAATATTTAATTAAAATCGAAACAGAAGTTTAAAATTAAATTAAAAGAACACTCTTAGCTGAAATGATTATGTGTTTAGTGGTATGGGGAACAGGGTGTAAAGTTCACTCATTCTCTATAGAAAAGGGAGGATCCTCCGACCAGACGGGTGTCGGGGAAGTTATATACATGCTGTTCGCGCGGTAAATTCTAATTGCGCGATGCAGGATTTGTGTGACGTCTGGATTTTGTGTGACGTCAGGTCTTTGATTCGTAGTCCGCATGTGAAGATGTAGATGCCGCCACTTGTCAAATACTGAATTTCTACGTACCTATAGTATTATTTTGTGTCAATTTAGATGACGTGTAAAAGTAACAGTGTTAATCGACTTTCGTCGCTGAATATACCTATCTAAGAGATGATTAAGAGTAATGTGGTTAGAGCTATCAATGCTATTATGTATGACGGCGCGTCGACGTCGAATAGAAAATGTCAACGTCAAGAGTGGCTTTATGATCGCTGTCAAAGTCACTCTAGCGGAGCGTCGTGTCGATGGTAGCAGGGCGGCCATCTTTCAACACACATTTTGTTGAATGAAACGGCGCCAGTGCACCATGTCTGCGACGAATCGCTTTCCATTGCCTCAATCAAAGTGATTTTTAATAAGTTTTGTGAAGATTTAAAGACTAGAGACTATTGTTTTATTATTAGAAGTTAAATTTTAGTTATATTGTGTTATTGGAGAAAAACACATTTGATTTTCAAGGGTATTCGGTTTTATTCACCGTCTTATATCCACGCCCTGCAAGATGAGTTCTGATGAAGGCCCTCCTGCTCCTTCATGTATATTTCAGCCTGGTTGCCTGAACCTTGAACTAGATTAGAATAGGTATTAATTTAGATGAATTAATTTCGAAGCTTTGAAATTCAATGCCTCTGGCACCAACTCAGTAGGTTAACACCACGCACACCCTAACCTAATACTTAACACCACGCATTGGCTCCTCGAAGGGTTGGGCCGAGGTGTACCATCGAAGAAGTTCATATCTAACCAGTTTGAAAACAAAATCCCGTGGATGCGATGACCACATCTGCTGCCGACCCGGTTCTATAGCCGCCGAGCGCTGCAAGCAAGAATAGTCCTTACGGTGGTTAGTTATTAACTTTGTTGATGATACCTATAACTTCAAACAAATAGTTTTATGACAGCTGCACGCAGAGATCGCATTAAGTCTGCGGCGCTTTAGTCGCTGACGGAACAAAATGTTGCCATTTTATATCATATATATATAAATATTTATGACTAAGTATTAGGTATATTTATTTTATTTTTATTTTTTTGTTTTGTTATTTCACTATATGCTGCATCGGTTGACGTCATCACGTCAACGCCGGCTGTCGCTGAAAACCAGCGCTGGGGCTCTGTCTCGCATAGGGTCGCAGCATTATACTGAGCGATGGCCGTTTTGCGTGGTTGTGACGCATATTGTCCCCCAAATTATTATTTTCGTGTTTTGTTCTTTATTTGCGTCATATTTACCGCAAATAAACGTATTTTCTATCTTTACTTTTTATATCTATTCCTAGTACACCCAAAAGTCATATATTTCAATGGACGTCAAACGCTACAAAAGATAGAAATCCTCCTGAAATACTCAACCTTAGAGTACATATAAGAGAAAACAAGCAAAAATCCTAACTTTTCTCTTCAGATCACAGAAATCTCACTTACTTAACTGCCAACCAAATGTAGCAAATAAACCAACTAAAACATGATTAATTCACTTACCTACTCCCGGCGTAAACACACATTAGTCAAATTGCACCAAGACACACAGATACATCTTAAAGACACATTCAAAGGCTTAAAATGAAGAGAACGGGTATTAAAACCAGAACACGGAGACTTATTCATTAAATTTTCAAGTTTGTGCAAATTCCGCAGGAGGACATAAGCGGCTTGCCGAGTCGGGCTTGCCACTACGCCGCCAGATAACTGAGTATCTACGTAGACTAGAGAAAGGACTAGAATCACTGAGATGAAGATGGGTTTTGTATTTAATATTATAAAAATTCCTCTGTCTGTGTCTTAACGGCTGAACAGATTTCGATGAAAGGCAAACAGGAAGACCATGACCTGGGTCAGGACATAGGATACTTTTTATCTCGGTACTATGTTCTCGTGGTAAAATTTCCGACGTCCACATGGGCAAAGACGTGGGCAAAAGCTAGTTTGTAAGTAGGTACAGTACAACTATTGTCTTAATGTCCCTCGGCAAACTTCGTGTTTCGTCAGTCGTCGGATTTCTATCAGTTGCCCTTTGCACTTGGTGCTTTACCGCTGCGCCCTCGTTTGCTGTCAACCATAATTGCCAAGTGCAAAGGGCAACTGATAGAAATCCGACGACTGACGATACACGAAGTTTTCCGAGGGATATTAAGACAATAGTTGTACTGTACTATCCGGTAGGCCTGTTTTCAGTGTTTATATTTACACAAGTTTGCTCCTAAAAACACCTCATAAAGTAAAGTTTTTAAACGCTTAAAAAATTGCCAGATCGGTCTTGAAACAATTTTTACTTTAGCAGCATCAGTAAATAAACAAATATCAATTTTAAATAAGTACTTCATATTATAAAATCCTTGTAAGATCCCGAAGCTCTAAAAATTTTGATCGCTCGAAAAATAAATACAAAACCTAATTTGCATCCAGATGCGCCAATTAATTCGTCGTAACACTTTACAAACGATACAAGGCACAACATATTAAATGAAGCTGTTTAAACCGGTTCAATCAGAACAAGATGGCTATATAAATATTTAAAGCCAAATGTACACTAAACAAGTTTCTTGCCTTTGGTATACAATAAAATTGAAGCAACAAATGACTTGTGTCGTATAAACACTGTTTACACGGTACAACTTTTATTTGTACTTCAACTTATGGTATACCACAGATAATTAAGACGCAACTAAATACCAGTGGCCTTGAGTGGTTAGCTTGCGTGTTCTGTACTGAGCTAACGCAACGTGTCGCACGTCCAGCAACTAATACGACTCGCCCATCAAGGAGCGCTGTCCCAAATTAGACGCATTATTAATTTACTATAAACAAAAGGTATTTAAATAAAACACGTAAACTAAAAGATAAATAATTAAATTATCTTTAAAATGGTGAAGGTTTCAGAAAAATACGCTTGATAGTTTTTACGTAATTCTCAGTTTTTTTATCCGCGTTAGACATAACTTTACAAATTAATTACACTATGAAATATAAATATAATCTAAAATATTCACAGTTTAAGTTACAAACAAAATACGTTACCTTAACATATATTTTTTCCAAATCATTAACAATACCCGTTTAGATGTGATCTTCAGTATAAAATCATTAAAAATCTGATAATGTCGCCTTAAATCGCACGGTGTAAATGAGGCTTAATTTTCGCGGTATAAATCAATGGCGCATGAAACGTTCTATTATAATTTGACAGGTGTGAGTTGTGAGTGTTGTGACGAGGGTAGTTTTTGTGTGAAGATTATTGAAGCGTCACACGGTACAAAGGCGTTGTTGCCTTTTCTTTCCGTTGTTGACTCTGGCTAAAGAGATTATGGTTGATTTTTTGTTTGTGACGTCATAATATTTGGTCAATGATCTTTTAGTGAAATCGTTGTGAACGGAAGCTGAAGCTTTAATTTTTTTAAAGACCTTTACAGAAACGCTAGCTTTTGACCGCGTCTTCACCCTCGTGGAGGTCGGAAATTATCCCACGGGAACGTAAAACCGGGATGAAAAGTATCTAATGTCCTAACCCAGGTCATGTGGTCTACCCATGTGCCATATTTCATCCAAATCGATTCAGCCGTTTTAGCGTGAAAGCGTAAAAATCCATAATTATGTATCCTATGTGTTCATCCAGGTTATAAACTATCTGTGTGCCAAATTTCATCCCAATCCGTTCAGACGTTTTTGCGTGATTGTGTAACAAACATACAAGCTTACACATTTATAATATTAAGTAGGATATTATATTGTTAGGATTATGTTTCGTTCGATCGCCAAATTCCTGAATCAGAATTTCACGCTTCAAATCAGTAATCATTTCGAATGACATTCGATTTATTTTAACACAACATTTATTTGTATCACATACTCAGTTGCAACTGTAACCGACAGATTGACAAACAAACTTCTCGAGATGTCAACAATGTCGTCTTGTTCGAGAACAGCGAGAACAAGTCTGTCTGCTATTCCGAGACGACGTCAAACAAGTTAAGAGATGTCTATCAACAGTTTTACGAGTTATATTGAGATATTTTTGGGTTATAACTTTATAACAATGAAATATGTTTTGAACATTCTGTAAGAGACGTCATTGTGTTGCAAGTGCAAAACATACAACAATGTTTCGGCACAGTTATCTAAGTATGTCATTATATCTTGGAGTTTCGAAAGTGGGAAGACGAAATAAAGACCAAACCAGGGAAAACATAGAAAAGCGATAAATAGAACGAGTGGAAAGAAATGGAGGAAACCTTTGCCAAAGTTGGGCAAAGAACAGACCAATTTGTCGGTGTCATCGACTCACCAGAGTCGTCAATATGAGATTTAAATCTATGTAAAATGTTGTGTCTGAATAAATGCTTATATTGGATTTTTTTTTACATTTTCAAATATTTCTAAAAAATAAAAATATATAAAAATAGTTGTCCTTATAGTATTATAATTACTAGTGGTCGCCCAGAGGTTGAAATTCGACCATAATTCATTTAAATGTCATGATTCTAAGGTAGCCATCTTGCAATCTTGCTGCGCGCTCCGTGCCTCGGAAAGCACGTTAAGCCGTTGGTCCCGGCTGTCAATACATCTTTGACAGTCGTTACGGGTCGTCAGAAGCCCGAAATTCAAACAACCAGTTAAGACTGGTACGAATCTTCTTGGGGTATCGTATTTCCCCTGGGCTGTGGAGGTTAGATATAATAGGCAGTCGCTCCATGTAAAATACTGGTATTCAGCTGCATCCGGTTAGTCAGGGAGCTGACCCCAACACCCAACATAGTTAAGAAAAGGCTAGGCAGATTGATTGAAACAGACCCTTAGCTTAGGACCCTTAGGCCCAATCTAGGACTCTTTAATCTTGAGGCTAGTTAATCACCTGACAATATGAACTACGTACTCAAAAGTTGTTGAGGTCAACCAATTAAAAGTTTCTCCCTACATTGTCTAAAACTTGGCATTTTGACATTGCAAGTTGCAAGGATGCAGGCACTAGCCATTCTAATGAACTACTTTGAATCGTCTGAGCTTGCAATATTGTTAGAGCAAGAAAACTATTCTACAGCCTGCATAAACTACACCAATTTGGAGGTGTGTTCTGTTCCAAATGACTCTGATAAAAGTGTAAACAAACGCTGTTCACCGTTTTGATAACAAAAAAAATAATGTTAAATTCTTACGCAATTATTCTCACTAAAGGGAATTACTTAGTAACAGCAGTAATTAGTATCTGTTTAGTTATTAGTAGGTTTCAAATTTATATCTCACCACTTTTTCCAACAATTAATAGACTGTTTGAATAAAGGTTCATGCAGACCAGCGCGACGCGACTCGAACAATACAATTTCTAAGAAAACTTCACGGTATAACAATAAACGGTGTCGCATCGCGCTAGTCTGCACGAAGCTTAACATTATAAAAATAAATATCATCAACGAAAATGTAGGTTCTAAAAATTACCTCAATTTTCAAATGAGAAACCTCTTTAGATGATTTCAAATTAGAATTTCGGGTTTGCCTAAGTTGACCTAAGTATTCAAATTATCAAATCAAAGCACTCACTTCGTAAGGTGCACTACAAATTGGCATTTATAGATACGTATTCTGCTCGCTTTGTTTTCATTTTCATTGGATACTTTTGGAACAGACTGTATCTTCATTATGCACCGGAGTACAAGAAACTTCTTCATCAGAGATCACAAACAAAACTAGTTTACTGTGCAGTGGACCGGCCTAACTAACTTAGCAGATGTTTAGCCCAGTTCCCCAAGTTCGGCTCTTGTTCCGTTTAATAAATTGTGCATCTTGAGACTTGCATTGTTAGTGTTGCCACGACTTGAGCCGAGTTCATGGTCTAATCTCATTGTTCAGTGTTGTCAGCGAATGATAAGTCTGCAGTTAGTTTTGCGACTGTTGGTGGCTGGGGTAACCATAGTATTATGAAACTAGATATGGGTCAGTGTTTGGATGAATGATTTGCAAACTAGATTTCTTCTGTATCTACTAATGCATCCGTTGATGTGATGTGGTGGGTAAGGTAGGTAGGTGCGCCATAGATAAGTACTTAGTGCTACCCGCGCGAAGCCGCCGGGGCGGGCAGCTAGTTTATAATACTTATTAGTAAGGATTACTGGTGGTTTAAAACATTTAAAAAATACTTAATAAAAAATACCTACTGTATGTTTTTTCCGAAATATTGATTATTTTCCCACTTTGACCATAATATACGGTATTACTTGTACTAAAATTTGGCAACTCTAAATCGTATAACTTATTTTTATTAATAATTTTGCTAATGCATACGATCCTCCACTCTATGGTGGCAGGGACATCGCCTCTTAACGGTTACCAAACAAAAATCTGCTGTTCCATACATTTTGCACGTGTAGGTATTGCACTTTTGTAGGAAACTCTTGTTTTTTTTTTAAATAATCGACGTAAAATTACTACTCTGACGGTCTAGTATCATGTGCTGAATTCATGTTATATTATATGTATATATATATATATATATTATTTTTTTAACTTGACCTAATTTATTATTGAGATTACTTACTTATTACAAATTCAGTTACTTTTATTTTCTCTTCTTATTAATATGTAACTAGTTTTTGCAAAAGCTGTTTTATTTCATGGATTCAAGCAAAATTCCGAATGAATATCGATATCGATAAAATCAAAATTAAGGGTACGGAGTTCTCTTTCCGGGCGAGCGGCTTTTCGTTTTTTTTTGCAGTAGCTACCGCGTCCCCCGCTAAAAGTGACAGACTTTTTTATTCAGAATATTGTGCTTATTGCTTCTCCAGTGTTATACCTATACTCTAAGGTTCGAACCTAGGCAGGCGCTTTACTTTTTGTGTGTAAATAAAAAACATCTTGAGGAAACCGGCATGTCCTAGAATCAAAAATTCAAAGAAACGTGACTTCTACCAACCCGCACACCACAGCGTGGTAGATTACAGCCTAGTCTCTCTCGAAGAGACGAGCCCTGTGTCCCAGCAGTGGGAACATTATGGGCTGATTATATTACTTCAATATATAGATGTTAAAAATGTCACAGAACGTAGCGGATAAACATATTCCGTGGTCATTCTAAAAATATACTTGATCCGTAGTGCACGTAAGTAAGCTCAACCACAAACCTACCAGAAGGTGTCCATCCGATAAATTATTGAATAGTCTGGAGCCGTGTACAGTCAGACACATTATCGTGTTATGATGGCCGCCTGCTCGTCCCATTATTCGGAATCAGAACATTTGTATGCCACACGTACACTCGCGCAGACAACGCTCCTATCGCGACGGTGACAATTCTGAATTTAAACTTTTGTATTTTAATAAGCCTCATCAGACTTTACTCGTTAACTGGAATTCGTTTTGTTTCCGTTTATGTACATAACATTTTATGTTGTTTATAATAAATATGTTTTTACTTAGAAATTATATTTTGTATTGAAAGAATCATACATATAAAACAATGCACGAAAAGCATTTAATAAATTTAATAAATTGGAAACTCAAAAAAAAACTCAAAACTCAAAGCATTTATTTCAATTAAACCATTACAGGCACTTTTGAATTGTCAAGGAATCGGTCAGTCAAAAATATGAAGCTAGTTGCCCATTCCAAAGTGTAGTAGGTACCTATGGATAAGAACGGGCAAGAAACTCCACGGACACTCTTTTAAATAAAATAAATTGTTACAAAGTATTGGTTTCATCATTCATGTTGAAATTATACATGTGAGAACAATGTAGAAAGACGTGCACGTTAGAAGCGTCCGTAATACAAAGATAAAACAAAGAACAATTCAAAAATTAAAGTCAGCCATGGCCGCTAAGAGTTGACCAGTCCCAACTGACGGTGCCCGTTCACGAACATGACGCATGGATCAGCACCATTCAGCTCAACCATTTTGAAGGGAGCTAAATGATCCAACACACGCGCCACCATCAGCGAGACATCTGAGTGAGCATGACATACTCACAGCCGCCAGGGCACATTCAAGTCAATAAAAGACGTATTACCTGGTAAATGGTAGCTCTTTAGTACATAGTACTCACACCTGTGTTCTGCAATTATATAATACAAAGGAGATTGATTTTATACAATGCAAAAATGGTCTTAAAATCTTCAGCAGCTCCAACAGTATTTTAAAATGTTATTCAATTAGTTGTGGTTGTGGAGCAGGACCAGCATTGAGCCAAGCATTTTTATCAGTGATGTAATCCCCCAACTTATAATATGCCTGCCTGCATAGTGTGCGTTTTATACAAGACTTGAATTTCGTCTCATTCAGTTGAAGTATGTGGGGAGGAATTTTATTGTAACATTCCCCATGAAAGATGAGTCTACTTTAGCCAGTCTGAAACCTGGTTGAACTAATAGATCCCTATTTCTTGTACTATAATTATGTCTATCACCTCTTTTACTAAAAAGATGTAAGTTTTTTCTTACGTACATGATGTTTTCATAGATATATTGACACAGAAGAAAATAACTGTATCCACTACATATAGCTGCAAGCTACGAACAAACACACTGAAGCATTGGCGAGGTAAAAATAGGATAGAAACGAATTAAATTTCATATTATATGTTTTGTTTGTTTGAGTTGAAGGTAAACTACAAATCTTCAATTGATAAATCGTGCAACAAACGAATTGCAAAAGAAACAAATAACATCATAAGTACGGTAACCCTTTTATATCACTTTGATATGTAATTGTTTGCAAAAATAGACCATCGCCTTTCCAAACTAATGCATGATACCGGCCTATTATTGTTCAACAGAGCAAAGGCCTCTTCTCATACTGAGAAAGCATTAAAAACTAGTGCATACCCAACTGCGAATTCATTCATAAAATAATCTCCGAAGACAGTTCGTTCAAATCGGAACAAACTTCGTATCCATAGAAATATAAATCGATGATGGAATCACAGATACTGTAACCGAAATCCAGCGTCTGAATTCCACCAGAAACACAAATCATACGTTAATAACCACGTCCACGATTGTTAATCAATCGGACATTGCCAGTGGTAGCAATGCTCTCATGAAATATGCACGTCGAGCGAGCATCCACACCATCCCCACCATCCACACTAATAGAATGTGTTGAATATTTGATCACTCGTAACTACGCTGTGTCCAACTGTACCGCAATTTTAAGGAATACCGATTCTGGATCCGAATTCTATTCGGAAAGATTGTAAACGATTATTGGATTACGATTGCTGTGTTACGTAGTTTGGGGGTTAGCAATTTTGCCTATAGGAAGACAATCGTATTATGTTGCGTGTATTACTGGAATAGATTTCAGTGGTTTGCGGAAGTGGATTATTTTACTTTTTATTGAAGTTAGAATACGTAATTTAACAAGTGGATTAATTTATTACAAGAAGATAGTCTGGAAATGTGGTATAAACATTTTTGTGTTTTATATTTAAATAGATTATTAAGACATAGTCAATGCGATAAAATAAAAAATAAAAAATCGACGTTTTCTATAGTACCAGTCATTCTGAAATCAAGTTAAAGAAAACTTATTTAGAGTTTTTATTTGTTTAAGTGCAATAAGCATTCATTTGAAAATGGAATATTTATGTGTATTTCAATGCAATTGAAATTGTTCGTGGGTTATTAAAAAAAAATCTGCTGTTTCATAGAAAAACCAAAAACCTACGCGATCAAAATGTATGGGACAGCTGATTTTTTTTTAAATATACGACGAAAAATTTAAACGTAGGGTTCAGAATCATTTACCTACTGAATCCATGGTATCAGTTTTCGCGTCGATGTCCCTGACAGCCTGTATATTTATATGATAAGAATATATATGTATGATAAGGTTGCATTCGACAGGGTAGATCAAACGATGTCACGATCGCTATTATTTCTGCCACGAACGAATAAATAATATTCTTCAGTCTTTTAAATAAAATATTCAGTCTTCGAATGATCTTTACAGTTTGGTACCTAATTTTATTTCCCAAAATACTTACATATAATTCCGAAACGACATTAAATTGTCTGTTCAGTTGAAAATCGCCTAGAATTCGGTCGAGCACCCACGACCACAAAACGCTTTTGGGCCTGGGAATTCCATTAAACTTTTTGTGCTACCCAGCGTACAGGATAATTACGAAGCATTCAAGGCAATTGACCACTGGCTTGGCAAACTATTGAACTTATTTTACTTATTCAAGTTATAAAATGGGAAGTAAAAATGGTAAGACCCTTTTTCATAATTATAAGAAACTGCTGGTTAAACCCGGGCGTTATAAAATTATACAGTATTTTTATCTCATAAAGTGACGCGCGCTTTACTTATGGTTACCAAGTGTAAAATCACGCTGTGAATGTGTATGTAAGCGCAGGAGCTCTCGGTGAAGTCCGAGACAACAGCGAAGTCGGAAGTGTGTGTGTGTGTGCGTGTGTGTGTTATGTGCTGACGCTATTCGTCTTCATGCACATATTCACAGCGTATTTGTACACTTGGTTACCACAAGTAAAGCGCACGTCGCTTCGCGAGGTAAAACTACTCTAATTGTCACAGTCAATGCTCATAAAGGTCTAAACTAGTTTGACTGCATACTCAGTTAAAACTCTTTTTACATTTATTTAGAAATCTATTGAGTTTGTAGGATTTTATCTGTGATCTTTTTAAAAACAACATTTTTTGTAGTGATTCTAGAATTCTATAACTTACTAGAGAACTAAAACCAGTCAAAATTGGTTTGACCGGTCTAGAATTTTGACTGTAACTTTTCCAGTAATAATGCTGCAGCCTGTATAGTCTAATTACAAATACTAAGTGGAGTACTTAGTATATGTGTAATGGATACAGCATTTCTGGGAATGAAAACGAAACTCATCAGCTGCATGGCAGCCTAGAATCCAGCGTAATTTGTACACAAACTGGTTATTCCAGTGTGCGTAGATCATTAACTACTGTTAGTACTTTAACAGAAAAGTATTAAGTAGTCAATACATTACTCCTGCATGTTTTGAGATCGAAACATGCACCATGCTACCTCTTTGAATGCAAGTAAATTCTTAAGACGCAGTTATATGACAGTGACCTTGAGTGGTTAGCTTGCGTGTTCTGTACTGAGCTCACGCAACGCGTCGTACGTCCAGCCAGGAATAGGACTGCCCATCCAGGAGCGCGGTCCCAATTTAGACGCATTATTAATTTATTATACATAAAACAAAAGGTATTTTAATAAAACATGTATAACTAAAAGATCAATAATTAAATTATCTTTAAAATGGAAGGTTTCAGAAAAATACGCTCGATAGATTTTGCGTGATTCTCAGTTTTTATCCGTGTTAGACATAAATTTACAAATTAATTTCACTATGTAATATTTAAAACATAATCTAAAATATTCATATATTAAGTTATTAGGGAAATACTCTAATTTAACATATATTTTTCGAAGTCATTAACACTACTCGTTTAGACGTGATCTTCAGTATAAAATAATTAAAAGTCGGTTATCGTCGCCTTAACATGCTCCATTGAAATTATACTAGCAGAGGTAACGATTCCACTTGAGTGTGAGTGGAACCACTGACTACATGCATTCGATTTTCCGAAATGAATAGTACCGTAAGACAGGCCTTCGAACAGTAGCTACAATACGGCCTAAAAATCATGGCCGGTCCGAACTTGGTAGCCGGACATGTCCGGCTTTTTACAATCACGTCCGGCCAAAAATACAGAAGTCCCGGCATGTCCGGCTTTTGGTCAACCCTGCCCCGCCAAAATATGCCTGATTATTGATTATTTTAATTACTTTCAATGTGAAGAAGTTACGTAAGAACAAAATGTGATTCATAATTAAGAGCAGAGTATTCTCAAATGAACAACAGTAATAAATACACAAATTAATTTAAGTACCTATAATTATATTTTTTCTTTTACCAGTGTGTCAGTCTTTCAGGGCAAAATGTCCGGATAAATATAAATCTGTGTCCGGCTTTTCTATTTTTGGGCCTGGCAACCCTAGACATGAGGCGAGTGTGAATGAAAAGACATACGCGAAAGTTCGGACAGCCTATGTTCAGACCAGCCACAATTCATCGGCCGACAAAGTACTTAAGGGGACTACAGGACCTAAACGTGCCTAAACGCAAGTTTTATAATGCATAAAAGAATATGATCCACTGCAGTAAACAAAATCAGAAAAATATATGATATTCTTCAGGATATATGCTAGTATGATAGTGTGTTGAAAACATAATACAACTAATTTGATACGATAGTAAAAAATCATGAAGATACCTCTAAAAATTTCTTTTAACGATTAAAAATCATATTAATTTACATGCAATCATTCTGATTTTTTGTCAGATTATTCTACAAGCTACATATTAGCATAATAGTGTTTTAATTTTCCAGTCCAATCAATCGATTTTTTGTAAATCGCTAACTGCTTCATATTTTGCAATAAATTACCTGCGTCGTGTCATCGCGCTTCTCTTTCATTTCTATGCAGTCCGACAGTGACCGTGCTTTAGCTGTTGTAAGCCTCTTAACTAAATAAATTGTTTCACCAATAGATTTTAAATAGTGCACATTTTCGGACACTGAAACTCGCGTCTATTGGCTTTTATACTCACAGGACACAGACAGATACCGACAGTTCCACTATCGCAATTTATAATATTAGCCAAGATACCTATAGATAACTATGTAAATGCCAGTGGTCATTCGAGACATAAATTCTAGAAACTGTGCACATTAGTGGACATTGATTGTGAAATACTGACACTGCACAGGTAATACGATAATGCTCTCACGTCCAGCCTGATCGAATAATCTGCCCAATGAGCGTAGTAGCTTAGAGTAGATAGGGACAGAAGGCCGGCTTCATACAGATACAACGAGCGCAAACGCACGCACACATAGATACACGGGTTTACGTGCAGCGAGGCGAGCGACTGGCATTCGTTTTGAGATCGTTGTACCACAGTAGACATAGTAGTAAATTAACACATTTAACATACCGTATTTCAACTAGACGAATGGTCGAATCGATTCACTCACACATGTAAACGCGTTTTTTACACGAATTCTAAGCATGCTTCAGGTATAGTATTTTTATTTCACGAAGCGACGCGCGCTTTACTTGTGATACCAAGTGTACAGACACTGTGTATGTGTTTGTAAGCGCAGGAGCTCTTAGTACCGTCCAAGACACGGGCGAAGTCGGAAGAATGGGTGTGGATGTGAGTGAGTGTGTGTGTTAGTTTGTGTGTGTGTTATGTGCTGAAGTTACTCGCCTTCACGCACACATGTACCTAAAGCGCGCGTCTCTTCACGAGATAAAAATACAGTTACCAATTAGCGTGTAGGCTAGCGCTATGTGAAAAGTGGTTACGTTTTATTGAACGTATTATGTAAAACGTTTTGTTGAACACCCGTTGAAGCGTATATATTGTTTCACAAAAAAAAAATACAACCGAATTGAGAACCTCTTCCTTTTTGGGAAGTCGGTTAAAAAGGGAAGCTGATGAAGTCTTGCCATGTTTATATTACTATTGTGCATAGTAGTATCTTTATTCTGTGGTACGCGTCCATGTGTGCGTGCGCCTATTTTCGCTCGTGGTATGGAGCATTGGCCTTCTGTATCCATCTATTCTGTGGTAATAGGGTTTCAGGCTAGCACTATTATTTGCCTATATTATAGTCCTGTCTAATACGAGTCTATTTGCTATTTGACGTGATACGTGGTGGGGATTAGCTTAATCTCTGGAATTGTATTGGTCTTTAGTTATTATAATAATAATAAATTAATGTGGTAATTTGATTCTAGATTCTATTAATATTGTTTGATTGTTCTTGCTTATTATTGCTTGTTTTTTCGTGAAATTAGGACCTTAATCTTGCCCTTTTAAGGTTACTCAGGCGTTCGGTCAAAATCTATGCTTTGCCCATATTTTTTGGTGAACATGCTTTTTTCTATAAAGTGTAAGTGTTAAGAAGTCTCTTCCACTTAGTTTTTTTTTCTTTTTAAGATGTTCGTGGCAAAATTAAAAAAGAAACAATGGGTTATGGCGTATGTCTTCAAAATACTTTTCCACTAATCAATAATATTTTGTATCGTGGGTAAACATTACCATAACGAAGTTAAATCGTCATCTTCTAAATAACTCGGTCAACATTTCAAAGATCAATCTTCTATAATAATTGCCAGTTCCAGGGCTCTCGAAATCTCGCTGTGACAGACAACGGTAAGTACCAATCAAGCACCCGACTCGAGTAATTGACTCGATTGAAACACTCGGTATCTCAACTTGAAAATAAATTTAAATTTTCTAATTAAAATGGTACGAATTTTTAAGAGTCCTTAACTGCGCGGATTTTTGGTTCTCTTTCCTGAATTTTATTATGAAGTTCTTTAAGTAGGTTGGTATTATTGAGTTTGACCTTTGAAGGGATTCTGGCTTATTTTTCAACGGATAATCCTATGATAACGAGATGGTTTCGTTGAAGTTTCTATCCGGGATAGGCTGATCTGTATGGGATCCGATAATTTGATGGTTGCCATGGTTAATTGCCGGCTTTTTTGGAACATGCTGTCAAAGATTAAAATCGTTAGATTTGCCCTCGCCGTAATAAAGTGGCGCGGAAATGGAAAAGAATGAGCTCACATATCCCGCATGAAACGATAGATACGATTTTCAGTATGAGTGAGTGAGTCAATAATACAATTCAAATGTCATTGTCAACGAAACGGAAACGTGACCATCTCTTGACGTGGTCGGGCGAATCTAACGATTTTTCGTGAGCTTTCGTATGGATCTTCTACATTTATTCAAATTGCATCAACGTTTTCTGAGCAGATGTGGCAAATGAGGACAACCTTAATAGGCTTATAAGCACAGTTTGATTGCTAAACTGAGCTTCTCACTAATGTTTTTCGCTAGAAACTTATAGTCTAACAATGCAGGAATAGTAATGCAACAAATCCACGATCCTATACGGGTAACCGCGAGTCCTTTTCATAATAATTGCAGTGAATGACATTAAAATATATATTCTCTCTATATTTTCTTAGCATGCAGTAGGTAGAGGACTGAAGACATGATAGTCCTTTATGTCCAGAGACCTAGTATTAAAATGGCATTGCTCACAGACGAATAACAAGTTTGCTATACATCCCACGCTCGTGAGACCATCCTTAAACAAAACAGTATTCATTCTGTAAGTAGATCTTTTATGCACTTTAAACACGTCAATTTATTGTTTGATCAACATTTTAAAACTAGATGACTGATCCCTGAGAAGAAATGCGGAAACAAACTCATGGTTTTTTAAACATGGTCTGGTCCAAACATTCTATTACAAAGGTTTTATGTGAGTCTAACAATGCAGGGCCTTGTCTGGAAGAGTCTTTTGAAGAAAGAGCCATTGCAGCATTACTTATATTTAATTATCTCCACAAACTCATCCGTAACTTATTACTAGATAAATTGAAGATCAACAGACGTTTTAACGTTGTAAGTATTTTGTCATACTTAGGTTCGTATTTATAAAATTGCGGTGCGTAAGCGCGCATCGGTATTTCCTGTCGCCATTTATATTGAAGAAAAAAAAAAGAACTAAGTAGGAGCTCTTTATAATCTTGCGCAAATTAAGTGGTTTCGCATTCTTTTGATAAGTAAAACTTTATCTTTGTGAATGCTTGTAACGTTATCTGGTACCTTATTTAAAGCTCCTAGACAGGCGCGACGCGATTGTGGTAAAACGATTTCTATGAAGTTTTCATAGAAATTGTTCTACTAGAGTCGCATCGCGCCGTCGCGTCGCACCTGTCTGCAGGAGCCGTTTTTTTTTCAGATGGACTTCGTTCCGATTTATGGTGAAGCGACACTCTGCAAACCAAGGCGAAGATGTTGTGACGAGCTCTACTCATACCGATGAGACTGACCCACAATAACAATGTTGAAAATAATTGTGAGGAAATAGGAAGGTAGGTCTTTGACCTGCAGTGTGTCAATACAAGCTAAATAGATCGAAATGGAAGGCTTTGGAAGCCAGTAACAAAACTTTTCCAAAAAATATGAAGCAATTACTTCCATGTCTTCGCACCTTACTCCTAGAAACTAGAAACACAAAGTCTGACATTTACATTTACATCTACATTATCCATTAAAAGGTAACAGGAGATATCCCATCGCTGTGTATATCGATACAATGGGGCAAGCAGCCGTCGCGGTCCGACGCATGGGAATCACCCGACCCCGTGAGTTCACGGGAACATGTATTTAATTATCTCATACCTCTATTTATATCACGTTTGTAAGAAAGCGTAGATGGACGACAGTTATTTTTATTATGATATTAAAGTTATGCTGCTCATTTATTTATACTTATTGGTTAGATCTTTCGTAACTATGTTGTGGTTGGCTTTCATTGTAACTTGTAAGGAGATCGAGTTGCTGAGGGTATCAACATGTTCATGAAAGATAGACCTGAGGTTTGGACTGATAAGCACTGTTCCTTGTGCAGTTAATACATCTTTCAGATCTTTCCTAAACGCCATCAATAATTTTCTTTTTCAACACAAGAGACACTCCGTCATCAAGTGTGGAGTAACTTTCCATCTACAGGACATGAATTATTCACTACTACTAGAACTCAGGTAGAAAAAGAGAGAGGGAAACTAGAAATACTACCCCTGAAATGTTGCTTTTAAAAACAAAGGAAAAATACTGTTTTCACACATATAAAGCTTCTGTAACATAGAGCTACACCCAAAACACCCGTCCAACTTTCCTTCAAAAATTTTAACGTCGGTAGTTTAAGTTTCCACACTTTCCACGGTGAATGGACGCGTAAATCGTGGCCAAGCTGGGTAGTGAAAACACAATACGCCACAAGGGAGGTATTTGTCTCAGCAACTTGGTCGGGTAGCGTCCCGTGTGTTATTTATCCTAACTGAGGCTGGAGTGAGCCATTCTCTTTTAGCTGTTATGTTTTTTACTTTGAGAATTTTTTGGTAAAATGCTAGCACTCGCTATATGAGTAAGCGGAGACCAAATAAATGATAGATGTACTGTGTGAAAGATATGGCTAGCAAGGAGGGTATTACTGGGATAACGACTGTTGGGAATCGAACCCAACACAACACTTCACACGCGCTCTGCACACGCAGGCATCGTGATTAGCGCGTCATCAGCTAGCTGAGGTCCATCGCGGCAGCTGCACGGCTCGGCCAGACGACCACTCAATTCCACGGACTTCACCGCGACGGACGATATTCCACTCTTATTAGCTGTTTGTCCGGGAAAGTTATAATTCATAAAGATCAGACGGCATTAAACCATTGCCTAATATACAGTCCACTCTTTAATTGCTCACCGCGCTAACATTGATCCGGCTCGAAGGACCAATGTTGGGTTCGATTCCCATCAACGACTAATAGGTATAGAAGAAAGAAGAAAGAAGAAATTGGGATAAGGTCAGGAGAATGATGATGACGATAGCACTCTTTTTTGGGAGACCGTTTAGAAGAAGTCGGGAAGCTATGAGAGAGACCGTTGCCCAGCAGGACAATAGGTACAGGTTAAAAAACTAAAACCCGACTACTGAAAAATCACGACAGATTTTATACAGAAATCAAGACAGAGGTACAAAAATGGTCAAGGGACAGTCGTAGTCGCATGCCTGTACATCTAATGGCATGTGTATATTTAATGTGACGTCACATAGCCTATAACCAGCGCACGATCAAGACGTTTTCAATGATACCTCATTTTTCAAATTATGATCAGAAGTTTAGAAGTTATGAGGTAACAGATGAACATACATATATACAGGTACCGCTGTTTGTTTAAAAAATATATCGTAGAATTTGGCGTTGTTTTGAGGCTATAATCCGACCACCATTGTGTTTTTTTTTTATAGGCTCGTAAGTACCAAGAGGGCTGAGTTTAAAGTAGAATAAAGACCGTAAACGACCATAATTGCTTTGTTTACATTTCCCCATAAACTCTACCATAAGCACTTTTTGTTTTACGTAAACAAACAATGCTGAACTTAAGGCGGCTGTTGCGGAAAATTGCCTGAAGAACCAAGCTTGGAAAATGTGTTATTGATCACATCGGTATGTTGTTATCATAGGATATATAATTCTGTTGTTGCTGAACACCCTCTTGGCAAATCCTAGTAATAATATGACACGCGGGTAAAGTGAGAGTTATTTTATTCATAAGTACACCAGCTTTTGCAAGCGGCTCCGACCGCATTGAGGTCGGAACACATCATTCTCCTGCCCTTCTCCCAATTTATTTGTGGTCGGCGCAACATGTCCTTTTCTTCCAAACTTCTCTATTAGTCGTCATCTCGGTAGTCCCCCCCTTTCTAGCCATATCATCTTTCACACAGTCCATCCATCATTTCTTTGGTCTTCCCCTACTCTTATAGCCATCGACATTCATACTCAAAACCTCACGACATTTTCGTCATTCCTCTGCATCATATATTATGTGACCATGACAACCGGTTTCCGTACAACTTTTCAGTCACCGGTGCCAAACATCGAAATCTGAGGCGTGAAAAGGTAACAGATAGACAAACAAACAGAGTTATATTTTAATATTATTATGGATATAGGCACATATTCCCGAAGCAGAAAGGTAAGTGGGCGAGACATGATAAAAGTTTTGAATGTCTTAATTTATTTATTGAACTCAAACAGCCATGAACTCACTGTTCTTCACCAACCTACATAATTACATCCAATCATAATGGCACATCATTGATTACCTGCCACTGATTCTAACGTGCGTGGGATACCAATGCCACGTTTCTTATTCACTTCCAGTTTAACATGATGCGATGTAATCTGAGTCGTTTTGCACGCTATGCCGTGTGGCCTAGCTAGCTTTGAAAAGAGTATCCCGTTATTTGTCTGTCTTCAGGAGACAACGATGGACTGGTTAACTAGTAAAGGATAGCCAATGAGGATATGGAATAGCGGCTAGAGCAACCTGCAGTCAATGATTTTCTGCTTTATAACCTAATTCACCATTTTAGAAGGATCCTTCTAAAATGGTGAAATGGAAGGAAGTATAGGTACTACTAATCAGTCGATACTACTAAATTAATATTATAGTCAAAAATAGCTACGCTGAAACCTAACCTCAACATGATTTGAAAAACAGTACACTGATGATCTGATGATTATTATAATTATTTGCCAGAGAACAAAGCGATACGTAATAAATAATACGATACTGGTAATTTGCAATGTGCAGAACCTACCAACCAGAAACTGGCGAAAGAGCATACACCAGACTGAGACCAAATAAAAAAACCAAGACATATCGCTGCGAACAATAAAGTGAAGTATGCCAAAACTACACCTGTGTTATGTGCATACACGCTCACATGCACACATTTACAATCAAACTACACCTCACTAAGAGCACACATGTTTACGAAACCGGCCTCACGTTACTGTTGACAGCGCTATGTCTTGGTTTGTTATTTGGTCTGAGACTAAACCGCTGATATCCTTAAATAAGCTAACCAAAAAAATTGCTCATAAAATCCTTTTCCCAAGCCGAAATAGGGTGTACTGTAGATCATTTCTGCGTCTTTGTGTGGGCTGTATTCATCATGTCACGAATCAGCTGACGACCCTCTTCATAATATCGCATTCGCTAGGCTGTGTTGACATAATGCGTCAACGGCTCATTTACTTACTTGTCCCAAATTCTTTTGGGACTGCCGTTTTTGAAGCTCTTGTGTAACGTAATAGAATTTTGTAATGGAGTGTTTAAAGTGTAATTTTAATGGGATGATTTTATGACACTTTCGAGTTTTTTTGACGTTTTTCTGCTAGAACTGAATACAGTTCATGTTCCACAGAACCTACTACCTACCCACAGTACCCATGATGCGGTTGGTAAATGGTACATATTATTATTACATATTTGTTTATTTAATTAATAATTTCAGAAATAGTTGGACATTGGAATCAGCAAAGAGCAAATGCACCGGTGAAGCTGGACCTGAACCTGAACCAACCTAGGGGCGCCGTCGTAAAAAGATGCCCATCCATACATAAATATCACCCGTCTCGCCAATATTCCATTGCCTACTCAAACCCAATCAATCTCTATTGCCTTCTATTGCCTATTCTAGGATGCACATTTGGCACGGCTCGTCACGTCACGTGCAGGGCACGTCTTTCCTACCATTACTGCGCCCCCCGGTCTACTCCATGATATGCAATAGCCTCTGTAGGCCCGTGAAGCAAGGTGCTCCAGGGGCTAGTGCAAATCTTGGGGTTCATCCGATTTATCGAGTCTGGTGAAACCACGCTGGGGTCGGTGCATTTCATTCATTCATTCAATGATTTCAGAAATAGTTGGAGCTTACGCAGCATAAAAACCACCCATAAAAATAAACTTTTTCACCCGTCAAGTTTAGCCACCAGCTTTACCAAAAAGCATATCAAATTAAAACTGATCAACTAGCTGTAAATAAAATGCTCAGCACGAAGCGAGCATTCGTTTAACAGACCATTAATTAAAACCTAGTTCTGTTCAACTTTGGCCGGCGAAAAACTCGCGCTTCAATACATATAGGATACCTATTGATTCGTCTGTTGGGGCTTATGTGGTTTAGTGTGGATGTGCCATTAAAACTGGATTTTCAGATCAACGCGTACAGTTTAAAAATTTGGTGTAAAATATTATTTGTATTTAGTTGTTACATCTAGGTACATATTAGGCACTAGCTTCTACCAGCGGCTTCGCCCGCGTAATAGCATCTTAATAAATTATAGCCTATGTTAATCAGTGTTAATATAGCATTCTACTGGTGAAAATATTTTTTAAATCGGTTCTGAAGTTTTTGAGTTTATTTATTACTAGCTTCTGCCAGCGGCTTCGCCCGCGTGATATCTTTATACATTATCGCCTATGTTACTCAGTAATAATATAGCATTCTACTGGTGAAAGATTTTTTACAATCGGTTCAGTAGTTTTTGAGTTACAAACAAACAAACATACAAAAAATCAACTTTTCTCTTTATAATATTAGTGTAGTTAATTTGTTATAAATCGCCTAATTATCGAAGCCATAATAACACTTCTTAGCACTTACTCAGTTCCTATATTTCTTCAGAGGAATTGTATTTGATTTACTTTGTTTCTGGTTTAGATGAGTGCTCAATATGACGAAAGCTCTACGTGTCAGGTGTTCGAAAGCATACATTATCACGTCTCAATTCTCAGAATAGTTACAAACATGTCACTCTATCACATTTTGTTTATTTAGACCGAGTACACATCACATCGAATATCGTCACTTGTCAACACAGCTTTAATAAAACATGAACACATGACAGGGAACTTCGCCGACCGCTCTAGTTTTTCCAAAAAGAAAAAAAGAAATACCAACAGTTTCGAAATTCGAACACTAAATTGAAGCTACGTCTCAGACCGACGTCTAATTAAAGCTGAGAACACACATGCGATAAGTTCGTAAGAGTCTCAGCAAGTCTCGGCAAGTCTCGGCAACCTCACACTTCCTCGTCGAGATTTTTCCTTTCCGAGGCATAATCCGGATTAAAGCAGGATTTGCTCTCCTATTAAAACTCTCTTGCCTTTCGACCTTTAAGGCTTTTCGGCAAAAGTGTTTGGGGTAATTAGTTGTGACTTATAGGAGTGTTGGAACGGATTCATTTCGTGTGGATTTAAAGATTAAAGGAGCATGTTATTAGCTGCTTCTCACGAGTGTTGTAAAATCAACTGTGCGTAAAGATTTTTTTCTGTGGTGTAAAGATAGCTCACTATTCACGGATTTTTAAGAAACTATGTTTACTAGCCTGATTTTTTGTGCCTTAAGTATAATTTCCGGAAACCATTAAGATTTGGTGTTGATTTTTCAGACTCCTTTATTGTTGCTAGTCAGTTCAAACGTCGAAATAATAACATTCTATCACAGTAACTGCCTTAGCCCTACCTTATTAGAATCTAAATTTATGTGGCATCCACAATACATAGATCTTCACACGTGAATCATAATTCACGCCATGTTATATCGATACTCTGGTTCGAACATAAGTAACGAACAGATTCTCAACGCAAGGACAATGGGCACTTAGCATGCGAAGCACGTTGCCTGGGTATGCGGGCATGCGATATACACTCGGCGACTCCACATACTCCGCTGATCTATTCGCAACTTTATAAGTAGTTCAGGAGCTGGTCAAGAATTCTGCAAAGGTATCTTTACTCACGGGTTTTTTTTTTCAATGTTTCTCTATATTATATACAAAAATAGGAAATGGAAAGTCTTGCTTATTTGTATTTTCCGACTGAAACAGGTCTTTCTACCGAAACCGAATCATCGTTATCTCTCTTTGTTTCGGCCGAAACCGAATCCGAAACTTTTTAGACGTGTTAAAAGTCTATTGTTTACTGAAATTTGGCTTATTTTTTACACTTATACAGATAGTTAACATCGTGTTAAATGAAATAAAGAATAATAATTGAAGTATGCGTTTGTATTTTTTGATATTACTGCTATAAAACAAAAAACAAACATGTTACCTACTACTTGAAGAAAAATTTGTCAATAATCAACACTTAGATTATAAAGGAAGGATTGTGTATCCTCATTATTGAGTATTTTAATCACAACTCACCCGAAGTCAGCCGAACGACGCGCGATAATTCATGAACGCCGAGTTTCGGTGCGGCCAAAGGTTCGGCAGATTTTCTGCCGATACCGAAACTGATGGCAAAACTAGTAATTTGTGCGAAAAAGGCTATGATTTTGCGTAATTTTTTTTTTTTACGAGCATTTTCTATAATAAACGTCAGTAGATCAATTCAAAGCTTTTTGGTTCCAACGAATGTATTTCACGAACTTCGGGGTCTGATTTACGAACTAGTCTTACAACAACTCAAGGGGTGTCGTATTACCTAGTTACGGGGTTGTGGAGGTCAGACAGGCAGTCGCTCCATGTAAAATACTGGTATTCAGCTGCATCCGGTTATACTGGAAGCTGACCCCAATATAATTGGGAAAAGCATAGGCAGATTGATGTATTTCAGGAACTCACTGTGAAAATAATTTGCGATGGTATATTTATGATTTTTGGCATATTTTTTGTGCGTTAGTCACCAGAGGGAATAATACTATGGACATTTTAGAGTGCCAGATTCTCAAAATGCGTTACCAACTCCTCATCTACAATTCGACATTCGCAAGTTTATAAGTAGCCCCGTCTCTTCATCGCAGTCTTCGGAAGTGACGGAGCATACGCCTAAACGATTTAATCGGAAACACATTAAGTAAAGGCGCCGACTGTCTGAAAAGATAAAGCATTGCACTCCGGTCGATGTTGCTTCGTCACCGATTTAGAATTGCTTCGATTATTCGCTCGAGAAGCTTAGATAAGTCGTGACCATTATTTTTATAAGTTCTTTATTTTATGAAAGCTTGAGCCTACAGTTTTTGGTTTGATTGGCTTGAATCATAATTTGAAATAATGGCCGGTATACAATTTTATCCACAAAACTGAACTGGTTTGATTTACCTTTTACAGAAGTTTCTCTTTCTACGTACATGTAAGTAGGTACTATAATTGATACTCTGGTATATGAGGGAGATTTCCAAGTTATAATTATGAGCGAGGTTTCCAAGAATACATGCATAAATCGAACTATTATCGACCGTAATTGAAAAGCCGAACATTTACTACCAAACATAATAGCTGTCTTTATCGTTATTTAGCAGCAAGCACCCTAAATTATTATAATATCGGGGAACAATAATGGTGGTACCGTAATAGTCTAAAAGCTTAAGCGATTTCCATATCGCTTACGGACAATAATAATCAATCAAGCGGCGTCTCTACGGTTGGGCGGTAGTTGTGAATCGCTGCAATTAGTCGCCATGTTGACCCACCCCCCCGCAACCCCCGCACGTTATGTCGTGACTTATGCGTTTGTTTAAACCAGACGAAGTTGGATCTAGATTAGTATTAAATATTTATGTGGACGAAGGAGTTACGAAAATGTGGTGGTTTAATGATTTGGGGCCACGACTTTGTGTTACTTGGAAATGTAGATGACGTGATGTCTGGCCTTTAAATTACTAGGAAAGTTAATGGAGAAAATTACATGGCCGTAATAATTTTGTTGTAAATGTAAAATATTCAAACGTAAGAATAGACTAGAATTCTAGACGATTACAGCCCAGAAGCTCCACCACAAGCAAATTCAAATTACAACCGTAGTAGTACAGAACAAAGCATAAACCAGACACGTGCCTCGTTCACGCACGATCAGATAAAAACGACACATGCCTTCAAAATCGTTACATCGAATCTTATTACATTTTTTACATTACTAATAAAATCTACATATTCATTATGTATTCAAATTTTAGATCATCTATTATCTGGACGCACGTCGGGAATTTTAATTTGGAGTCGGGGGGGTGGGATCACCCCTGGTTTGACCCTACTACCCGATAATTGTAAATGACTCACCGGGCCGAGCTACTGGCATATGACTATGGCTAACGAATAAAGTAATAAACATGGTAATATGTATAAATATGTATAGTTTTATCTATATGGACGTAGATATTAGATTTGTATCTTTGTTGCTATGGCGTGTCTCGTATAGAAACAAACTTTATCCGAAAGAAAGCCATATTTTAACTATGATAGATCAAAAATTGCGTTGATCGTTTTGATATTTTGCTGCAAATTCCACAAAATGTAAGAAAAATTAAACTTCACGGGCTACTGCAGCGCATCCCCCTTTACAATATTGCCCTACGGATCTTTTAAGTTGAATCTTGGTTTGAATACCCCTGTAATTTATATTGTAAGTTTGTATCGTAAATACGTTAAACTAACGATTAATTGCTTTCTGAATACATAATGATTCAACATCGTACTCACATTAATTTTGGATCCGGGGTAACATTTGATTGCGAAGCAATTGGCGCCCAGCGTGGGACTCCAATTTGATTCATTGATCCTTTACTGTGATTTATTTAGGTTTATTTGTATGTAAAATACGCTAAGGACTTACATTTGGTGTTGACTGTTGAATTATTTTGAAGAAGACCTGAAACAAAATAAATATTTAATGAGAAGAAATATAGCAAATTCAATTTAATGCTTCAAAAAGCATTGCTGAGAGAAAATTCAAATATAGTCCCATAAAATCAAGAAAGCAATAGATAATCTCAATTTCCGAATATGAATCTACAGATTTGTTCAGAAAAAACGTAGAAAATCTCATTTAAATTCTGAAGTAGTACCAGCCCCTTCCCGTTCAATAATCGAATTTACAAGTTTTAGAGAGAGTCTGACAAACTGTCTGATGGCGGCAGAGACTTGTTCTGTATCACCATGTAATGAATAACAGCTTCAATCTACACATACATACGTCATATGAGTCATAGTTACGACTCGCAACTGTGATCTTGGAATTGAGTTCGCAACTTCAGTTTAAACAACAACTTATTTCCACATTTACACGACTACCCGACAAAATTGCATTTACAAGTACACGTTTAAGTTTAAAGGTTCTAAAGCACTATTATTCGTAAAAGATGTAAAGGTGCTACTAAGCAAAATGCGATTTAACACATATTCGAAATTTCGCATCTTTTTCGACAAGGCACAGAGTGATCAACCTAGACAGTAGACATCCCAAATGATTTTTGTCAAACGCGTTTCCGCCAGCATGCTCATGCGTTCTCTTCAGATAAATTAAGACTCATTTGCTCACCGACTTCCACCCTATAATCGTATTTAGACAGGTTCATACCAACTCAGTTGGCAGAGTCGTCAAACTACATAGATGTTCCGGATGTCTTTTGTCAAATCGTCAGACGTAGGGGGTCCATTTGAGCGAATGCACTCGCGGGACTGCTAATGAGATTAGCGCGATGCTCTGCGGGGGTGCACTGGGGCAAATTAACGCCTGGGGCACTTTTGTACCCCGTTTGTGTGGACTATTTTTCATGGCTTTGAAAAGTTGGTAGGCGTTGAGATTTGTTTCAGGGGTTTTAATGACCGAGAACCACTTTTTTCTATTTTATTTGACTTTGTAATTAAGGTGTTGTGATGTCTAGTATTCGCCGTGCTATTCTGTAAACATCTCACCGCGATAACAGCAGTGCTATTCTGTAACCATCTCACCGTGAAAACTTAGGTGAAGTGAGCGTGGAGTGAGCTGTCATTCCACAGGGATTGACACTATTGACAGCTCACTCCACGCTCACTTCACCTAAATTTTCACGGTGAGATGGTTACAGAATAGCATGGCTTGGGTGAAGTGAGCTTGATGTGACCTGTCATTGCACCTAAAGCTAGGGATTGACACTATGGACAGCTCACTTCACCTCACTCTTCACATTGAGATGTTTACAGAATGGATCGACTGGTCTCGTTTAAAGTTATGGCTTTAAAAGAACTGTGTTGCGTAAACTCCGTTTTTCAAAAATCCCATTAAATTACACGCTTCCAAAGGGAAGCCGAGCTTAACTTTAGCATTCGAAAAGGTTTTATCCCGAATGCTTCCTTATTCCAAGCGTAGAGCATGTTTGCCGACATGACAAGATCCTACATCATTCAGTGAGTCAGGCCCAGTGCCCGGATACTCAGTCGTAAAACGTACAAAAACTCTTCGGGAACTCCACTGAAAACATCCAGTTTAACTTGTAAAGAGTTTCCGGTGTAAGACAGAATTATGAGCCAAGTTTACGCTTAACTGCAGCAAGTAGTCTGGGGAGAAAACAAAAATATATTACCTTAAGTAAATTGAACGCAACTTTGATGGCGGTCATCTTAAAATTCTTAACTTTATCGGACCTTTTTTTTATTTTTTGTTAAAGTACTTAAGTTTTTATATAACTGTTAATTTAGATAAGTATTATATTTCTCTATGTAATTTCTTCCACTATGCCCTTCAAAAAACTGTTTTTTATTTTTATTTTACTAGTTTTGTTACTAGTTTAGTAATTTAAGCAGCTTCTGTCCATTGCCTCATTTTTTTTCTTTGAACGGTTTGTACGCCTATAATTTGTGTAGCACATTAAGTAATATCATAGATGAATACAGATGGGACACTCCGCATTTTAGGTATGAAGCTACAAGTAGGTACCTACGCGGCGGGCTCGACTTGTCGAATTCAGTGGGCGTAACGTAGTCAGAAGATATAAAAGTTCCGCGATAGAAAGAGAGGCAACTTCTAGGTGAATATAACTGTCGGTAATTAGCGCTGTGCGACCTGAATTGCACTTTATTGTGTCGTAGCAAGAGTTGCTTTTTATTTAAATAATTTTGCGAAGTGTTCCATCTGTAATAATTTGTGCTAATTTATTGTGTGTAAAACAGCCAAGTCATAGGTCTCGAGTTCGAACCACGGCACGCACCTCTGACTTTTCGGATTCATGTGCGTATTGTATTATCACTTGCTTCAAAAACGGTGAAGGAAAACATCGACAGGAAACCGGCATGCCGGAGATATTTCTCGACGGCATGTGAAGCCAAGTCAGAGGCCCTTGGGTGGCTTCAAACCTCTGACACCAGGTTAGTCACTAACCACACGAAAAGAAGAAGACTACTCTGTGGTAATATTTAAATTCTGTTTAAAGCTAATGTTATAATTTTTATGCTGCTGGTGTAATTATTGATTAAATAAATAATAAAAAAAAGTCGGGATGTGTTGTGGGACACCCAGTTGAATTGAAGTTCCTTTCACTGTATATTATTTATTAACAGAGCCATCTAGTATAAGTTTTTAGAAGCTAAAAACTTGATACTAAAAACTGTTGACACTTGAAAGCGGGATAACGATTTTTCGTTACATGACCATTTCTACCAGTCAAATTCTACCGCGAGCCGCGTTACAGAATGTCGTTCCAATAAAAAATAAAACTCTCAATGAGGCATCTCTGATTTATAACCTCTTTCTCTTAGCAACCATGACTCCTATTTAATTACAAGCTTCCTCTTCTAAAAAATAAAAAGGATTAAAATCAGAGCTTTCATAGAATTTATAGCTACGCTTAGTAACAAACACTGCAATTTAAATACTTGGATGGAACTTTACTTAACGGAACAGCAATAAGTAAATGGCTTTACAATGCCAGTGCAGGTTCTGAACAAGTGTTGTATTTCACGCTATTTTATGTCTACCTTAGCACATTGCAAGTGGTTATGTCGCCAGAGATAAGCATGAAGCGTGTTCGCGCGAATAATTTAATATAGCGTAAAGATATATTTAGTAAGATGGAAGTACAAAGAACTGTCTCGTAAGCTATGGTTTCCTTGAAGAGCGGGGGCCGCCATACAACGGCCGCAGTGATGGCCGTCATGAAAATGACGTCACCGGGGTTTGAGTTTGACTTTACGGTGTCTATAAACGCTCTCCATGGAAACACAACAACTTATATAACGTTTCAGTGATTCCGTCATTCGACGGTAAACTGCGGACGCTATGTAGTGGCCAGGAAACCCTGACTTAGTAGGCCAAAATAAATTAACATTATTTAGCACGTGCCTTGGCTGAGCATTCTCGCACAACTGCCAAACTAAATACAAGTGTTAGGGTGCGTTTCCACAGAAACGGAGACGAGTGGAGCTGAGCGGAGACTTGCAGGAATTGACCGATCGTCTCCACTTCAGTGGAAACGCCCTTTAAGATAGAGAAGGGACCATAATCGAAGTTAAAGCACGTGAAAAGTATCGTTTATCAATCTCGGCCTTGGCAAATATATTTTGTTATCATTATTTCATCCCAATAAAGGGTTTTTGGAAATCAATTTTAATGAGGAGTGTCTAAACTACTTATTAGACCCAATTGCCCTCTTATTAATGTGCCTTGCGAATAAAAAGCATTAGCGACAAGCTTTAGAAGAAGAGAGGAGTGAAATTGATCCAAAGATCTTTTTTACAAACAACAAAAAGTTAACAACCCTTGTTGACACAAAATATAAAATCATTTCATACAAAAACGTGACTAGAAAAGCGCTTTGCATCACAAAAAGCGCTTGTAACCACCGTGCAGCTAGGGTGGCATGCACTTAGGGGTAACATCCCCTAACAAAAGACGGTTGGCAACGCATTTGTATCGATTTACGCGAACCGGCCGCTACTACATGGTAATAAACTGTTGAACGCAAAACAAAACTTTGATCGTTACGAACTTACGAATATCAAAACAAAGGAACCAAGTTAGCATAAACAAGACTGTAATTTAATTAATTATTCTCGGTCGATAATGATATGAAATGTTCTTGTTAGCAGGCACTTTCATAAATATAAATAGACAAAAATAATGTAACTGAAGCAGAAAAACAAACAATATTATTTTGAAATCGTTTAACAAACAGTAGTAGAAATTACCTTGAACTTCTAAAATTAAACATTCTAGGCTGACTCAATATAGCAGATTATTCAATGAATTGAATATTTTAACGAGGACGTTGACACTACGAGCCGATATCAATTTGAACGATTACCTTTTTGAGTGCTACATCCCTTTGCTAGACATATATAAGACGTGATTTATTAATATCTGGTTACCATTTGAAGCTATAGGCTATTATTAGGTTGTCCTAAAATATACTCAGTTTGAATACGCAACGAAACTGTTAAGAAATAAAAAAAAAGAACCACTTAACATTAAGACAATGTTATCAAGAAAGTAGCTGCCAAGCATGCAATTAATGCAAAAGATAACGACAAAAACAAAACAACATCAGCAACCGACCTTGAATCTTATCAAGGACCTTACGGTCAACTGGCATATAATATGCTCTACAGGAAAACAAAAACATTAGCTTCCATTAATGAAGATAATACTGATAGTGATGATTGGACTACAACAATTGCTGAAACAAAAGACTCGCCAGACCAACATGCACCGGTACTACAATGTCACAGATTTCAATAGGACCATTGATACGATTATTCAATTGCCAAGGCCGTGTCGTATGGAGCTAATGATGGACTGTGGGCGTCCACGGTCACCCCTATATAAACCTATTTGACTAAATTACTGTAAGTAGTGCAGAAATGGCTTTACTCTTGGTTACTGTGTTGTTCGTTGGAGCTCTGCTGGGATGGAGTGGCGCGGCGCCCAGCGACCGTAAGTGTTTCAATATACAATGTTAACGGAAATAGGACAAAAGGATCAAGTACTTTTGCTGTCAAGAAAACACTGGAACAGTGAAATGGGAAAAGGGATGAAAAAACAAAGATAGATTCGAAACGAAAACCAATGTAAAAAAATAGATATAGCCGTGACTTTACAAAACAATTTGTTATAGCCTCTAGCGAGGACGATACTAAAAAAAATTATGATAATCAAACATTTTACGATACAAAGCCCATATTAGACAGCTAACTATTAATAAATCAAACTCAAACTTTCCTCTAAAATAATATACGAACTATTGGTATCATAAATTGCGTTGACTATTATTATTCAGCACGCCTCAGCTAACTTTCTGTGAAGGTTCATCTCGATTGAGGTATGCATCGGTTGTGATTGGATAGAGCATCCCGAAGTCCCGACATGGGGCTGACGTGAACATTCGGACATAAATTTTAACTGGAGAAGTTCTATCTACTACAATATTAACCAGTGACCTTTGCAAAGTTACTGAATCTACTTTAGAAACCTAAATTCGGAAAGCATTTTAAGTTTGTTAATTATTAACAGATAGAACCAGATTTTGTAGACCTTGAAAGTCTGGAATGGCTGAATGGGGAATACTATTATTTTAGAATAACACACAAGTAAATAAACAGGAATAGAATTTACATCTAAAGTTTATTCTTTCAAACGAAACCGTGCAAGAACTCGCAAAGGAGTCAGGGATCGATGCTAAAATTGCGTATAGTCTATAAATAAAGTACGGGAAAATTTTACGCGAAACTGAATCGCTTTCCAGGGGACTTACCTGGAGTTCCTTTTGATAAAACAAAAGAGTTCTGTTATTTGTGCTTACGAGTTGAAATTAAGTAGTGTGAGGCGTTGGCAACAACTAAGATATTTTGACTTCCGAGTGGATAACTCAAATGTCTATAAAGACGCCTACAATAATTTATAAACAAGAAATGCTTAGGAATTTGAGTAAGCACAAAAATCGATGTGTGTGTATGATCTCGAAAAGCAATCTTGATTGTTTTTTGGCAGATAAAGATATTTTTACGAAAGAATAGGAAGATAACATAAAATAAGATGAATTGACAAAAAACGTAATTCGTGACGACAACCAAGAAGTGAAAAAGATGAAAATCATGCCAAATTAATTCTAAACAATCACAGAGGTAAAAACCTGATTGTATCTTCACACGCGAATGTACTCGTCAATTTATAAATAGTAGTCTGAATTGCTTAAGGTGGATGTATAGACAGGCCTCGCCATACATTTTTCAGGCGTTCTAATCTCCGTAAATAAACGGTTTCTGCAGAATAAAAGCAAGTATAATGAGACTTTATAATGTATTATGTTCGCCTAACGCCAAAATTTTATAAAAAAAACTGTATTTCTAGGAGAATTAGACCCAATAAAAAACGAAAAATCTTTACATGTGTGAGTGACCTGAATCGCGCCATCTAACAGAAATTTAAAGAACCACGGAGAAAGAGTTATTTACATTGTGTTACGAGTTTTCGTTCGGTAAACATTTATAATAGATGGCGCTGGTTCGAAAATTCGAACGTAACGAAGGTTACACGTCGAATGACGCGGCGATGCAACGGGCGACGTTGCCATTCAAGACGCACCCCGCGTTGTTGCCAAATTTCTCCAGTCAGTACATGCGTGATTGTCTTGACAACTTGCTAATCGTTTCCAAAATTGTGTTTCTAGTAAGTTAGCGCCGGCGCGCGGGTTTGCCCGCGGGTTTTACATTTTATGATTGATAAAATGTTTTTTATTAGGGAATGAGAAAGAATGCTAGAAAGTGAAAAAAAATATCTGCGATCTGCATTTGGTTCACACAGATACAATACTAATGTAATTATTGTAATATCTACTTTAAATATAAAGTACCTAAAGATTTAAAAATCTTTCTACTGTATGTAAGTAGGTACTGATAATACATTTTCTGACACGGTTAGGTACTAATTCATTGGTTTGGTTTGAATAAAACCAGAGAATAGAAGTTCATGTAAACTTAGGGTATACCTAAATCAGGCGATCAGCGTAGGCAAATTTACCTATTTTTTTTCTAATTACCTACCTACGCAATGGTGACACGTAGGTACTACTTACATCTATTGATTGAATCATATTTAATTTATGTGAAACCATCAAGATAAGTGAATACACAGACAAACCACATTGATTTTTCATAACAATTGCACATTTTAGTATTATTAGCACACGTCAAAGTGCGTCTAGATAAATTGGTCTTGCCATCTAAGAAGTTTACCAAGAAAAAGGGGAAATAAAACATAGGGCAGTATTTTAGTAGTAAGTTGTAGGATGTTCTGATATTTAAAACGATGAATGATATAGGTACATACATCATTCATTTATGGTTTCGGGGTTTTTAACTGTCAGCGAAATGATGTTCTCAAAATGGTAGCTGTAGTTCCAATTTCGCTCGTCTGAACAGCTAAGTAATGAGTTTTTATTTAAAAGTGAAGTGTTTTTGTGTTTTATTGACGGTAAGTGTTATTTTTATGTCCAAAGGATGCTTTTCTGCTTGAAGGTGATACAGAGTTATATTATAATAGTAATTACCCTTAAAACTTAAAATAGTGTAAGATTTAGAAGAGGAAATACAAAATCAAACGTTAGCAACACTCGTTGATTGTCATCACATCACATACCTACCTACTCTAAATTTCAAATATTTCACCCTAATAGGGACGTCAATTATTATTCTCTCTAAAAACTCACTTTGCCTGTCCCAGAGGAACGAAAGGAACCAAAAAAAAACTCTCTGAAAAAGATCCGTTACTGATTTGATTCGAAAGGAAATATGAAAAATCGATTCACAAATAAAGAAATGATTTTCCAAAAATCAATCATTCGTTTTCGATGAAATTCGCAATGTAGGGGTTTACGGGGTGTACGTTACCCTAGCAAGAAAGTGTCTCCTATAGTTATATGAGTGAGTGGAACGTATAGTTGGTGCCTAATCTGCTGTAAATGTGCCCCTACATAAAAAATTGGTGCCCCTTGTCGTTTTGAAAAAAAAACCGAAAAACGATTCCTGCTAGGGTAACGTACACGTTTACGAGGGCGAAAAAACGATCGATGAGCGAAAAGAATTTAACTAGTCTCATATCTGGAAAAAATCCGTATTTTTACGCAAAAGGATTTGCACTGGATATGCTTCGTAATTTTCCCGCCACCACAATTCTTAACAATTCAAACAAACAAAAAACTGATGTTCTAGGGTGAAATATCGATTCCCTGTATCGATTCAGTACTAGATATCGATTTGAAAAAACGTTTTTATTTGTTCCAAAAAATCGATTCTTTGCTCAATCGATCTCAGATTGACATCTCTATTTGGTCTGTTTCTCATGTTCTGTCAGTTGTTTTGCAAATTTTCACACACACACACAGCTTGACAGCTTGATTGATGGTGACAAATGGTGGTGTTATTTCTGACTAATACAAATTTCTTGAAGCATTTCATAATTACGATACTTTTGCTGTTGTGTTTAATTATTCTTTTTGATTACAGATTGAATTGCAACTCTGCCTAAGATGAATCCGACTAATAAACTTGCCTATATACGACATATGTATTCAGGGCCGCGAAAATCGCGGAAAAAAGTGCAAGCAACATTGAAAAGACATCATGACAATTCTTCTAATGATTTTTAGTGAGTAAAGGCTTGTGCAGACCAGCGCGACTTGTCGCGCTACGCGATATTGCGATATTTTATCCGTAGAACAATTTCTATGAAAACGCGCGCGACACTTCACACAGGGGCGACCTGTAGCGCCGCGACACAGATAATTCGCGTCACGTGATGCGAAACCCGAATAAAGCTTCGTGCAGATCAGAGCGACGCGACGCCGCGACGCGACTCGAACAATACAATTTCTAAGAAAACTTGACGGTATAACAATAGCTGGTGTCGCGTCGCGCTGTCGCGTCGCGCTGGTCTGCACGAAGCTTTACAGAGCGGCATCAACAAAGGAGCATATTTCTTAGTATTCGTGGATCTTTGACAGTCGTTACGGGTCGTCAGAAGCCCGAAAGTGACCACCAGTCTTACCAAGGGGTACACTATCGTATTACCCAGTTACTGGGTTGTAGAGGTCAGATAGGCAGTCACTTCATGTATAATACTGGTATTCAGCTGCAGGACACCGACCCCAACACAATTGGGAAAGGGCTAGGCAGACTGACAGACTATTCCAAAGTGAAATAAAATCATAAGCAAAATAGTAAGTCATTGCAATGTGACTCTTTTCTCATTGTTTTAAGGTATAAATCAGGATGATTGACTTCCTTTACAAAAAAATTATCATTTCTCTATTTCCAACTAAAAAACTCCTCGCAAATGTCAATCATTCTAATTTATACCTTATCGCCATTACTTAAGAATTACATTGCACTGACTTACTAATGGTTTTGGCGGCACGCGGCGGCGTGGTCAAAGGACCTTTTGTAGCGGCCGCGCCGCACTCGAGTCGCCACTGCCACCTAGGTACCAGGTACCTATATTATTCGCGGATTTTGACATTATGTTTCTATCTAGCTGGCACACCTGAGTCAAACACATTATGTATGATGCACAGAGCGGCGGTGTAGTTTTGGCATGCTTCACTGTACTGTTCGCAGCGCGTTCCCTACATTCAAGACCTCACGCGCAGTTGTAGGTACCTACTTGTAACCACTAGACCAACGAGGCTGTTTGTTAGTAGTTACCTACTATCCTAACTAATATTATAAATATGATTTGAAAGTGAACTTGTTTGTTACGCCTTCACGATAAAACGGCTGAATGGATTTGGATGAAATTTGGCGCATGGGTAGACCATGAGCTAGACTAGGACATAGGATATATATACGGGATCGAGACTTATGCGGGTGAAACCGCGGGGCGCACCTACTTACATATAATTGGATCACTCATTATCATTAGAAGTTATCATCGAGCATTTCTTAAACATCAGAGTATTTCTTAAACATCACGCCTGTCATCCCAAAGGATTAGGCAGAGGTGTAGGTACATACGGCTACACATGACATCAAGCTTTACATTTCCAGTTTATGCTGATCTCGCATTGTATAGGATTTCCGTACAATGCGAGGTCTGTATAAACTGGAAATGTATAGCTTGATGTGTACCTACCTATAGTACACCCGTATTTCACCAGTTATGCGTATTTATTCATCTGTGGTACCTACCTATTATACTTATTGAACACAATTTTATTAGAGAAGATTCTCGGAGATAGGTAGGTACTTACGGAATTAGTTTGGTAAGTAAATTAAAAGTAAGTAGGTACCTACCTAGGTTAGTTCCAATACTTCCAATATATCTACCCAAGCGTACCTATAGTCCATTTGAAATAAGATTAGACATTTAACTAAACCTTTTTTACTGTTCGTTTAACCGATTTTGACTTCTATTGCGTTGATGGCATGACACGGCAGCTGCAGTAAGCAGTTGGTTTTGTCACCACTGTTTTGCTTTTGAGGCCATCCTTATTCCTACGGTACAGAAGTCAGAATCGGTTGAACGGACTGTAAAAAAGTTTTGTTTAAATGTCTAATCTTATTTCAAATGGTGTATTATGTAGTCAAATTTACGGGTTTGTAAATTAAGATGATTTCAAAATGATAACTACGTAAGCTCCTACCTACTCATAAAAAGGCCATAAAAACGTGTTGCAGCCGAAAGTACACCATGTAGAAATTGTAATTTTTCCGAAATCACATAAATTGGAAACTAAATTTAAAAAATCTTGACTTGTAATTACGTACGTAATAATTCTACGTACATAATTCATTCTAATACTAAATTCAGAATCATAATTATTGTAATATCAAAATATTGAAAAAAGTACTTATGTTATCTTTGTGTGGTGGTACCTACGAGTCGACGGTTCGAATCCAACCAAAAAATATTTAGGTAAATGCAGTGAGAGTAAATAAAACGATATTTGTATGAAAATATTAACCATAGATAAATATTATTAATTTATAGTAAGATACAATAAAACGCTTTACAATTGAATACATAATCTTTTATTTATTTAGTACAGGTCACAATTTATTTACACGTTAGGTACTATTTAGGTTCAGTCACATTACAACAACCTATATAGGTACAATATACTCGTACCTTTATTACCCAAAATAATTTATCTGAATAATTTGTTATGGTGAAAAGGTACCTATCTGATATCGAGCCTAGAAACAAAAGTATGCATATCCCAATAAGTAATTATATTATTAAGAAATAGATTGGAACATAACAATCCTCTAGTAATTTAAAGTATGCTTAATTAGTAAATTAATATTTGTTTTCAGTTTTTGCTATAATGTAAGGATATTCATCTTATAAATAATTTGGTCCTCTTTCTTTAAATTAACGCCATCTGGACATTTTAATTTCCAACCATGTTTTAATAAAACGACATCTAGTGGAGTCGGAAGTTACTACTATTTACTTTGCATGTGTGTGTAAAGAGTAAATTCATGCGGCTAAATCATTAAACTGTTCTAATCTTTGTATGATACCAGTTAACAAGCACAGTGATGATCTAAAAAAATCAAGTTAATGCCCTAGGTTCCGCTTATAATAAAGTTGTTTATTAAAAATTTCTATGTTAGGTGTAAAAATTGAAAATGTTCGAAATTGTGGATGTGTCGCCATCTAGCGACAAAATGGCAGTGAGATCATCTATGCATCCGCCTTAACGGTGTTTGTAGACGATGGTAGCAATTGGTAATGGCGAAGTAATGACTTTAGAATTGCTCAGTTAAATGCAATAATATGATGTTGCTAAATTCGAAATACCTCTATAGGTATCTTTTATTAAGCTACACCATATGCTTTCCTATCTAAGCAACACACAACTTTCGTAGATTAAAAAGGTGATGATTTTTTAAAATCTTAATATATTTACAGGGTTTTTTCTATAAGGAATGTGTCACCCCGATTATTGAATGCAAGTTTAAAAACTAACCAGGGTACCCATAATAATAGGCAACATGATAGAAGCCTACAAAATCATTGACAAAACCTTGACGTCTTTGAACTCCAATACGGCTACATTCCGTCAAGATGTGATGCAAATCTTCTATGACTCCACAAACTGTACAATTGGGTGACTCAATTTTGCGCATCATAAAACTAAAACTATTGAGAGGAACGTGGCCGGATCGGGGTCTCAAAGCCATCACACCTTCTTGCCTCTACAACCCTCGCTGTACGAAAGCAAACTTACGTGGAAGAGATTTCTGAATCGTCCTGTTTATGATAAAGCTGACGATATCGCCAATGATATTACACGTGTTTTAAGTAATAAAATTATACTGGGCATTGTCACAATATCGAACAATCGAAGCCCAATAGTAGATCTACCGCAAAGTGGATCAAAATCAAGGTAAATTTAGCACCATAATACAAAGGCTTAGAGACAATAATTGAAAGGTGACCATGGCAATTCATGTGAATTCACGTGCCAGAAAATTGTGTTGGACGTAATATAGTAGTTGGTATAATAATATCCGGTTTAAATTCGAGATCGAAATATTTGATATCAATAATAATAAGACTGAGCGCCGTCGCTGCGTAACGTGTAATTCAAACTCGAAATAAGCTGTAGTGAATTTACCACATATGTTTACGAGTATAAGAATACATTCAATCAATCATAAATCGAAGGGAGCACAGAAAAAAGTTGATATAGACTTTAGTAAATAAAAGAGGGCGAGATAGCCTCAACCATTCACTTTTTATTTGCAAACACCATGAGCCTTTGATAGAGAAATATTTTACTCGCCCTCCGATTCTTCAGTGCACAAGTTCGTTATTGCAAAAAGGGTTGTTCTCGCCCCGAGGCCGAGCCCCATAAAAAGTCTGGGGGTCTAACGTCAAATAAATTGTTCCACGGTAGACCCCGAGGTTTACGAGTTACGAGCGAAAAACTCGTTGTAATGTGAAACTTTGGCCAACACCAAAAAGTGTAGCGTACTTGTCCTTTGAAATTCATTTGCGTTAAAAAAACTTAGATTGACTTTTCAATGAAGTGTTTTTAAGGTTAAGAATTTTTTTAAATTAAGTAAAAGTTGCAATAATTAAAAAAAAAACTTAGTTTAAAAATTATACTTATATTTACTTTAGCAATAAAGAATAGCAGCTTAAAATTCTTGTTTTCTTTAAGCACAAACAGACTAAAATAGAAATTAAACAAAACTCTGATTAATGATACCTGTAAAACTAATCTTGCATCTTTACCTAAGCGTTTGAAACTTAAATTAAAACTAAGTAATCTAAAAGATCCAAGTTTTTAATCAAACAGTCACAGAGGCGTACTTACAGAGAGTAATTAATAAAAATATTTCGTTAAAAAAAGTAGTCCAGCAGTAGCTAATCCAATCCATCGCGAGGCTGCTCCAGAACCAGTTTACCCAGCACAGAGATGGCCTTATAATTGATTCAACTAATACAAATCATTTTTTACCTTAGCACCTTAATTTTATGTTTCTTTTTTATAAAGCAGGGATGGCGCGTCCGGCCGTACATTCTTTTGTAATTATTAGGTACAAAATAAAAGATAATTCAGAGGCACACATAATAACATATTGACTTTGATGTGATGCAGCCGGAGAGCATCAGATACAGTTGAATAGATGAAGAACACTTGGTAGATGTAATAAAGATAATTTAGATAGGTTTAACTGATGGGAGATAAATTTTATGAACTCATTATTGTGACTGTACGAGTGAAGTGACTGGATGGAAATAAAAACCATCTTTTTTTTGTTCGGCAACGGTTTGTTGAAGTTATTATCTTAGAATTATATAAAGTCTATGAGTTCTTTGACGTTGATTGTCTTCTAATTTATTTTTGTAGCGGCTTATAGGAAATTGTTCTGTACACATCAAGCTATACATTTCCAGTTTACGCTGTTCTCGCATTGTATAGGATTTCCTTACAATGCGAGGTCAGCTTATACTGGAAATGTATAGCTTGTTGTATAGCCGTGTGTACTTGGGTAAGTCGTTTAGTTTGTACACCATAAACAATGTTTTTTTTTTTCTTTTTTTTTTCTTTGCTCCGTTTTTTTTACTGATTCAGGATCTTCTGCAGAACGTTGGTCTTTTGTAATAAGTAGGGTTTTTTCCGCTATCAGTGTATGGTGTATCAGTCTACCTTAGTTAATCACAAGTTATCACAATCACGAAAAAAGTAGGATAAATAGGTATAACGAGGTTAGATTTTGTTCGCCAAGATACCATATACTGCCCTGCTAAGCCGAAAGGCGGTATCTCTGAGATACGCCCTTTTAGTTTTTTTTATACCATTCAATAGCTATAATAATTTCGTATTTAATGGTATAAGCCACATACCGCTATCTAACTTAAAACATTTAAAAAAACCACTCAGAAGTTCTTTATATCCTTGTTTCCTTAAATTACAATTTACAAAAAGTAAATTTTCTCAAAGCTTACTCCGATTGAGATACCGCCTTTACATACCTACTTTAGGTTTACCTATACTGCCCGTATAGGTAAACCTAAAGTAGGTATGTTCAGCATTTCTTTGCTGTTACTAACTAGAAACCCGAAAAATAACTTCCCAGCAAGTATTTTCAGATTTACTTAATCCTATAAAGTATTACTTTACGTGATCGGTGTATAAAAAATAATACTCCATTTTGTTTTTCGCCTACGTTCATTATTTCTTATAAAAAATGGTTCCTATTAATCTGCCAAGGTTCCAGGTAAACATTTTTTGTTCGTATTCGCACCCAAATCAAAGTTAATTACAAACCAGAACCGATTTCACGTGATAGTAGATCGTTTAGATTTGAATGAGCTATGGATATTGGGTATCTTTCAAGAAATCCGTTTAAAATATTAATTGAGAAAGGATTTTTTAATTTTTATTTCTGTTTTATCTTAAGTTATAATGCTAGAGGGTTTGAAAAGCAGCTGCCTAGGATTGATTTTGACACCATTTATATATTTAACAGGTAGCTGATATTTTCATGCTTTATTATTTTAATTTCTTCATCAAATTAAAACCAAATACTCTACAAGAATATGTCTAGAGAATCATCAAATATGACTCTCCACAAACGTCAGCGAAAGTGGCCTAATACAAGAAGAAGAAGTAAATGGAATAATTAAGTGTTTTATTTTCTCTTCTACCCTTACACACGTTGACTACATATCTTTAACTACTTTCCTATCGCAGGTATGCTGGAAGAGATTTCTTTAGAAATAAGCATCACCTTTGTACGTATTTTTCTGTTTCTTTCTTCTTGTCTGTTTATATGTGTGTACATAAACTGTTAAATAAATAAATAAGAAGAAAATCCGACAGTTTTGCGATTTGTTACTAAACCAGTTTTAGAATCTCGTAATTATGAGATAAGTAAAGCTCCATGTATTAAAGTAGGAAAGTCCAACATTTCAGTGTACATGTTCATAAGCAATTTAGCCCAGCACTAAACTAATTAGGAATTCGAGACACCTTTTGGGCACGCAACCGCATCAAAGACTTCGTGAGGTCGACGTTCCGGCCCGCAAATTAACTAGACATTTCAGAGGTACCTAGTACCTAATTCGTACATAATTTGAAGGTACACATGGCTACATATCAAGTCTAAACAAATCCAGTATAAACTGACCTCTCATTGTACGGTAATCCTAGACAATGCGAGAGCAGCTTCTACTGGAATTGTATACTTAGCTTGATATGTAGCCGTGTGTACAGCACCAGGCCGCTAAGAAGGCACATACGAGTTCCAGAAAAAGTTAGTTATTTACAACTTTTTCTTTGCCACGCACGTGTTTTGGGAAGTTGAAATGAACAATTTTATTTAATCATCAAGATTTTCAGACTACTGTTTATTTTCTTTTATTTATTTTGTGCGTTTTCATTATCATGTGGGTATATTATGTATGTACACTCTGTATCTTATGACGCTATGGTTTTTTTTTAAACAAAACAATTTTAGCTTTTTTTTTTTTTTATGAGGATGGGAAATTATCAAATAACTTCTCCCGCTCTGGGTGGAGCGGGAGGGCGTGTCAGACTTTTACTGACTAAAACCCACCCGTGTTCCTTCCGTTGCCTGTGTGCCGAGGTCGCGATATCCCTTTCAGACAAACCCGCAACCCCGGCAGGCATTGGCCCTTCCGGACCCCGTCAGTTGGTGCTGACATCTCTTTGAGGCACGCGTGGAACACAACGCGCCGTCGACCCGGGCCTGGTCCCTATCGGACGGCGAGCTACCCATTGCTCACCGTCCGCAAGCCCGCGCCTACGGTGGCCGGAAGTCGGCTCTCGACTCCCGACGCCCGGGGCGTCTCCTGCGGCGACTAGGGGCGCGAGGGCGCGCATTTTGCCTCTCCCAAAAAACAATTTTACCTAAGTATACTTAATTTTATATTAAGGCACTATTCCCCAAACTACTATTTATATTAAAGCACTATTCCCCAAACTACTTAATTTTAATTCGTCAAAATTAGAATTGTACCCAAACGTTATTAAATTTTCTTTGGCATCCATTTTGCAGAATAAGCCAAAGAAACTAAAATCTCTTGGGGTCATCTAAACACACAACATAAAATCTAAATTATTCCACGCCTGCTCTAACTTAGTTTTACAAATGTGACCCTCTAATTCCGCACTTTGGGGATTGTTACAAACTGCCTACATTACAGAAACGCCTAGATTTCTAGGGTTAGGGTTAGACAATTAAGTATTATTACGAGCACTGCGGCGTCTGAGTAATGTATGTAATATCATCAAACTTGAAGGAATTACTTTATTGTATAGTTGGACTTAGTATCATCTGCCTAGCCTTTTCCCAACTATGTTGGGGTCGGCTTCCAGTCTGCATGTAGCTGAATACACGTATTTTTCATAAAGCGACTGTCTATCTGACCACCACAACCAAGTTAGGTACTGGGTAATACGATACCCCCCTCAGTAAAACTGGTTGTCAGACTTCCGGGCTTCTGACGACCCGTAATGACTGTCAAAGATCCACGAATGACAGTCGGGACCAACAGATTAACTTTCCGATGCACGGAGGAGTCTCGGTATGTAAAGACAGACTAACCCCGGCATGGATCGACCCGTGCGGCTGTTAATACTTAGCCACGAGCTCAGTTTGACAGTCAGACAGATCTACGAATGACAGCCAGGACCAACGGCTTAACGTATTTTCTGAGGTACGGAGGGGTCTTGGTATGCAATGGATGTTCACCCATCCACGGACCATCGCGGGTAGCGTAGCTTAACCTGGTGATCGACCGGGGCCAGATGCTATTACTTAGCCACGAGCCCCTCTAGTTGGACTTAGTATGTGAATACTAAATTTGAGTTTTTTTTTATTAAAAATATGATTTTGTAAATCATTTTAGTTAGCCTTGTTTACAAATCCACTTTATGAGGTCGTGATCAAAATAGACAATGATCCTCTATTAAAAGCTCCTATTTTAATCTTTGCTTTTGTTTTTTTAACTTACTATGAATTGTAATTGCAGTATACAATGTATGTAGGTAGCTATAAGTCTACAAAGAGGCACCAAGACACGCACCGGGGTCAAATGATTAAAATGACCTCAGTGCGTAAGGTCAAATTATTAAAACAAAAGAACTTAATATTTAATTCCATTACTATTCTAGTTTCAGCCCAGTTCTAATCTATTTCTAATGCGAACGCGATCAACCCTTCACACGCCGACGCGCGTAATCCCTCCCCATAAATTTTATAAATTTTAATCCCTTTATCGTGCGGACCCATACAACTCTTTGTTAGACAATCGGGTCCAAACGGGAATAGGTAGGATTAGGGCGAGCCTAATGTTTCAGGGATTTAACCGTCTCGCTGCTCAGGGTCAAAGTGGTCTGATATAATCCCAATATTGTGACGAATCGTTGAATTTGTTTGAACTCTAACTTTTGGTTTCTGCGATGGGTTAATTTGACCTTTACTTTTTCAGATTTTATATCTAAAAATATAGTGGGTTAAATGAGGCGTCCCTCTTAAAAAACAGCCTATACGAGTATTGAGCTCGCAAAATGTTTGAAGATTTTGTATTGATTGAATGGGTAGATCAATTAAAATAGGGGTTTTACTTACAATTACGAAAAATCATTGTCACTATTAAACGCTGTCGCATAGAACATTCGATTTTTTTAGCGACTAGTTAGGTAGGTACGTAGGCATTTATTTACTAACATACATATTAATAACACCCCTTGAACCGGAACTAAGAACAACAGCGTAACGTAATTATGTGACATTAAATTGTAATGTGTAATTATATCATCAAAAACAGCCGTAAAATCCTAGCAAACATGGTTTATTCAAATCGTCACGCACATAGGGGTGCCTATAAACATTGATATTTTACGATTATTGCGGCACTTATGACCTTTATGCTCAGAATATAACTGCCATGTAATACATTTGGGGACATAAAATTATTCGTACCTGAATTATTTCTGAAGCGTTTCAAACTAGGCGAGGTAGAAATTAATGCAAAGATTTTCATAATAAATGCTGACAATGTTTAATAAAAATGAATATTTTATTTATTTTTTTCAGAAATAGTTACGTTTTGACTTCTGCACCCGATAGTACTTACATATCTGCCTTCATCTATCAATAGATATGAGTAAACACAGAAAAACGTTTAAATTAATCAAAATGTTCAGACAGTCCCTTGGGTGAATGTTGTAATTCTGAAATCCATTTAGAAATGGAAAACCCATGCCTCGGAGAGGGACTCACACCTCACACCCTCTAAAGCTAAACTATAAAATATACAGGTGAATATTTTATTCAGAAACTTACGCTCTTTGTAGGCAGGAGTGAGGTTATATTGCTATCTTTGTAGTACATTCTCAGCATGGTTCTATCTTATTAACAGTTCTCAATTTACCTCTACAATATTTGCTAATTTAAAATCAACTAAACTAGCGAATAATGGCTTCTAGGAATATCGAAATTGGGAACTAATTTCGTATTTATAACTCCTTGGAGGCCTATTTAATGAAAGTAGTCTGGAAATGACGTCATCGCGTACCTACTTAAGTAAACTCAAAAGTATACAGGGTGGCATCGACGCGAAAACTGTTACTATAAATAAATAGTGGGAGCAAGATCGACTGCTGTACTATTGAAGAACTTCATATCTAAGCAGTTTGAAAACAAAATCCCGTGAACACGATAACCACGTCTGTTACCGCCCCGGTTTTACAGCGGCCGAGCGCTGCAAGCAGAAATAGTCCTTACGGTGTATAGATATGAACTTCTTCGATGGTACATGGGTTCTTGTGTTCGATTCCCAGGTAGTGTTATTGGGTTTTTCAAATTAGGTTTTCAGCCTCAGCCTGGATTTGTGCCTGGCCTTTTACATGGGACTTAAACATACCTGGCAAATTGAGAGTGTACGTTCTGTACGTACACCCTCAATTTGCCAAGTATGTTTACTTCTGCCTAATCACCCCTTTGGGGTATACAGTCGTGATAGTTACAAAATATTCGGTATTATTATCTGCTGGTGACACAGCAAGTAACTTCGGGTGGAATTTAATCGGGCATTGCCCAGTACGTGACTCCAATAAGTATTAATTACGTTTCCAGTACTTTCAGAGCACGTATGAAAATGATAATATTCCTTTGATTAACGGCTGCGTTACTGATAAATTATTCTTTAGGGTTTTTCTCTTTTTTGCTGAAGAGCTCGGCTTTATAAATTGTGACTTGTATGATGCATGTGACGGGGCTGTAGGATGGGATAACGAGTTTCAACTTTCAAGGTTTTGTTTTAAAAGTAAAAGAAACGTAAGTAATTGGAGCTACCCAGACTAGATCAAATTTATTTCTGTTTTGCATACCTAATTCTTCCGTTGTAATCAGTGGAAGTAAATATAAATTAATTTCTTCCTTTTTTTACCCAAAATGAACTCAGTAGGTACGTACCATCGAAAAAGTTAATATCTATACACTGTAAGGACTATTTTTGCTTGCAGCGCTCGGCCGTTATAGAACCGGGTCGGTAACAGATGTGGTAATGGTGTTCACGAGATTTGGTTTTCAAACTGCTTAGATATGAAGTTCTTCGATAGTAAATTAGAAGCACTTTTATAACAACAGTCAAAATTTTATCACATTATTTGATCACGAAAAATCATTAGTCTACAATTTACTAATAACACAGCAATTCTATAACTATACTCCATAGGTTTAGATAGTTTAATTATGGGTAAACAAAAAAAACCACGTGACGAGACAGCTGTCAAGTAACCGACTAAACGTAATATCTGTCACTTCAGCAACGTTATAATTGAGTAGTTTATGATTAAATGATAAAGTTAACATATATTAATAAAAGAGGAAACTAAAAATCTAAAATAAATTTGATTTGGTTTTATGGTATTTTTAAACAAGAAAGTGTCATCTATAAAAACCCTTTTTACGATTTGTTTACCGGAATTTAACTACCTAAACCTATGGAGTATAGTTATAGAATAGCTGAGTTATTAGTAAATTGTTGACTAATGATTTTTCGTGATCAAATAATGTGATAAATTTTTTACTGTTGCTATAAGAGTGATACTATGTAGTCTGTGTAAGAGTGCTTCTAATGTACTATCGAAGAAATTCATATCTAAGCAGTTTGAAAACAAAATCCCGTGAACACCATAGGTTTACCTATGGACTATATAATATTAAGTCTACTACTAAGTACGACTAGTCACCTACCAGGGTCCCATAATCCATCGCACGTCGAATATAAAGTCACCGTATGTGATGAACACCATGAAATATGGAAGTAGCGGATAGAGCCACGTGTGTGTGACAGCGCTCGGGCGAAAGTGTTGATTTTTGAATTTTGATAAATTGCTCCCCTAAGGGCCTGTTAGAGGAACGTGGTTTTGTAACTGTAGAATAGAACTGCAAGTTTTTTACCACGAAAGGTTATGTAAAGTAACAGATAAACAGACATTAGACATACATATTAAAAATTCACACACTTCGTGTGACCACGTTGTTCATCTGACTACGCAACGGCTTTTGGTGCGGATTTCACGAACATTTAGAGAATTGATTGCGGAAAGTTTATGTGTACAATATATTATTATTTAACTTAGAATTAATAAAGAAATCTTCATGTTTTGTGAAGTCGTAAAACCGTGCGAAGCAGGGACGGGTCGCTAATTTAATTTATAGGTACTTTTCGACGCACCGACGAAAAAAAGAAATTATTTGTGTAATCATTAAATACCTACCTACGAAAAATATTTCCATAATGTTCATTAGGAAAGCATCATTTTTTATTGAAGAATTTATTACGAGCTCGTTTAAATAAACGTCTTGGAGAGACATCGAAAATAAATAGGAAAAGCCAGGGCTAAAATTACCAGCTGCTACAGTTTAAATAATGTAAAATTATATATATATCAGCGGATACATTAGTTAGGTAATTTAATTTACTTTCATCCATTCCCTGATCAGTGATCATATTATAGAGAAACCTTATTTATCTGACCACTGCTGCCTTAATTTATGGCGGTTTTAATATAGATTGCTGCTTATAAAACTTAACGATGGACACTCTTGCTTTCTTGCGCCTTCGATGTCGATTGTCTATTCTTCCGTCGACAAAACTCGTTTCTACCGTCATGCTACGCGTGGTGAAGTGGATAATATTCTAAACTAACTTTTTCCCGCAGCTTCTCCCCTGTGCAGGTCAGAAATAATCCCACGGGAACATACTATCGGGAAAAAAAGTATCCTATGTCTCAACAAGGGTTGCCAACTTTTTATATCAAATATATACCTATAGTATTTACGAAGCCACCGCCAGTAAAAATATAATATATGGCGAAAAAATATAGTTGGTATTTTCCAAAAACATTTTAATTCTTTATTTTGGTACTATGAACCTTTAAGTACTAAAAGGTTTATTTTTTATTTTTCCCATACCTACTTATTATTGTTACACTCTAAATTCGGAGTCTAAATTAAGGTTACAAAATCCCATTAATTCAGCTTTTACGAGATTAATACTGGCCCTATTGTGATCATCTCGCCATTTTGTATTGAAATTAAAAAGAGATAGTAGTTTCGCCTACTATATTTTTTTTTTAAATTTTGTATTAAGGCCTCTTTTATAGTAGGATACTATAATATATAGTAGGGTTGGCAACCCAGGTTTTGGTCTATCCGTTTGCCTTTCATCCATGCAGTCAATAAAGTGTGAATAGGTGACAGACAGTTAGAAAGAGATACATTCACATTTATTATTATTAATAAGGATAGTATAGTACGTATGGATGTATCAAGATCGGCCACTTGGTACCTGGTACCTATCTCGATCTGGATTTCCCAGGGGTGATACAGTAGAGGTGTATGGAAGTGGGATGTATTCTTTTGTTGAGTTTTTGTTGTTTTTAGGTTCAGGAAAAGCTCCTTTCGAAAGGGTTAGTTTGCCAGAAAGTAGCGTTGCAGTGTTCAGGGTTTATTGGTGTAGATACCGGCGAAATCACAGGCACCTGAGACATTACAATTTTGTCTCATAATTTAGGTACCACATCGGTTAACCCCTCGGAACTCAATGCAGGGATCTATAAGTGACAGTTACCACATTTCATCAGATTCCCGCAAGCCTGTTTGCAAACCTAAAGCCGAGTACGCACGAACGAACTAAACATGGTGAACAGGAACATCGAACACGGAACATTTGGTTCGTACGTCTGGAGTTCTGGACGTAAATTAGCAAAGCGAACACGAACAACATACGAACACAGTTCGAATTGTGTTCGCGCTCAACCGCTCTGCTCTCCTAGTAGCCATGGATTCGCCGTTGGTCGACAGTGAAGTAGCCAATTTTTTTTTGCTATTGATCATCGAAATTAGATCGCTACGAACATTTTTGACGAACATGTTTGATGTTCGTTAGTCGTACGCACAACTAGGGTTGCCAACTTCTTCAAAGTACCTGTATCTGATTTCAGAAAAGGTAAAAAAAGAGTAGCATTTATTTAAAAAAAATTATGTGTTATTTAGCATTTGTAGCGGCAAAACAATTTTTATTGTTTTTAAAAGAATTGTAAGACTTCAAACTTTTTAATTTTAAGTAAATATAGATCAGGAGCTCATTTTTAATCAATTTTAATGAAATCTTGTCCCTCTCTTCTCGTCACTTCACATTCATGACCGAAAAGACTATCTCGGTGAATGCTGAAGTTGCGGGAACTGAGAGAATACAGCATTTGTTTTTAATAAACAAATTCACGACATCTGTCATCTATTTCCAACAGACAACTTGTCACGTTGACATTATATTTTGACGTTGCTGATTGCGGCTGCGTTCAGAAACGCCCGAGGTTTTATGGGTACCAGTATATTATGTTCAGTAAACAGAAAGTATTTTTTGTGTTATGGGTAAGAAAACCCTATGCCAAAAAAGTCAGTTTATGTAAAAAGAGTAGTTTAGCGTACTCTATTAGTTATTAAGTACAACAACAAGAAAAAGAGTACAATCCTCTATTTTAGAGTACGGTTGGCAACTCTGCGCACAACACATGTACCATCGAAGAATTTCATATCTGACCACCTTAAGGACTATTCTTGCTTGCAGCGCTCGGCGGCTATAGCACCGCGCCGGTAACAGATGTGGTCATCGTGTTCACGGGATTTTGTTTTGAAACTGGTTAGATATGAACTTCTTTGATGGTACATACAAACAATCTTCCTTTATAACTGAACAATTATATAAGATTCTCCATCACTCATATTTATAATTACATTGCCGTTTCTAGGGTATAAAATAGAATGTAGCAGAGTTATCGTGGCTGTAAAAGTCAGCGAAGAAAAGTAAGTAATGGACTGGCAACCTGTTAATATAGACAATAGATAGGGGTGGGATGTGTGGGCTTAAGTCGTCTTTATACAGGACAGTTTATAGGTCTGCGTGTGGTTTCTTGGATTGAAAACTACAGGACCTGGGCAGATGGATAGGTGAAGCATGATGAGTAATATTTTTGTGTTTTGATTTTGGAGTCTTTCAAAGAAGTTATTCGCGTTTCGTTTCGCGTTGTTTATCGTTATTTAGCGTATCTTCATTCTTTTTTTTTCTCTTTTTTATGAGAATTAAATATAAAAAAATATTAATAAATATAAATAATTTCTTATATATTATATATCTATATATATAAAAGAAAGTCGAAAGTCGTGTTAGTTACACCACTTATAACTCAAGAACGGCTGAACCGATTTGGCTGAAAATTGGTGGGGAGGTAGCTTAGAACCAGGAGACAGACATAGGATACTTTTTAGTAGGGTAGGTAGGGTAGGTAGGGTAGGTAGGGTAGGTAGGGTAGGTAGGGTAGGTAGGGTAGGTAGGGTAGGTAGGGTAGGTAGGGTAGGTAGGGTAGGTAGGGTAGGTAGGGTAGGTAGGGTCGGTAGGGTCGGTAGGGTCGGTAGGGTAGGTAGGGTAGGTAGGGTAGGTAGGGTAGGCAGGTAGGTGCGCCGTAGATACGTACTTAGTGCTACTCGAGCGAAGCCGGGGCGGGCAGCTAGTATCTATATATATAAAAGAAAGTCGTGAAGTCGTGTTAGTTACACCACTTATAACTCAAGAACGGCTGAACCGATTTGGCTGAAAATTGGTGGGGAGGTAGCTTAGAACCAGGAGACGGACATAGGATACTTTTTAGTAGGGTAGGTAGGGTAGGTAGGGTCGGTAGGGTAGGTAGGGTAGGTAGGGTAGGTAGGGTAGGTAGGGTAGGCAGGTAGGTGCGCCGTAGATACGTACTTAGTGCTACTCGAGCGAAGCCGGGGCGGGCAGCTAGTTATATATACATTATATTATTATTTATTTTTAGTTTTTAACTATTCTCGGGACCTTGGGGTCCCGGACCTTTGGAAGGCGTACGAGGAGCCGAAGCCAACTCGCAGAGGCCCGTTAGGCGTTTTTAATTAAATGAGGCAATGAATATTATTATTTTTTCTTTTTTCTTTTTTTTTATTATTTCTTACATATTTCTTAGGCTCCGCGAGTGCAGATTAGCCTACACGAGACAATAGATTTTGATTACTTACTAAGTGTAATTTCATAAGACTCGATATTCGTATCGTCAAACTAGTAACTAAAGCAGCACATTCACGATAAAACCTTTTTACGTAATGTCATTGCAATATAACTCTTATATCAAGGTTATAAAATATAAATTAGAATAAAACTCACGGCATCATTGCTCACCACATAAGTTAAAAGCTAAAAAAAAAAAAAATTGCTCCATATTATTATGCAATACAACTTATGTCATCCCTTGCTATTAAAAAGAACTCATAAAATTAAAAAAAAAAGAAACAAATGTACTTTTTATTGCCAGAATTTTCTTTTCGAGCTAATTATGGCAAGCAAACCATTATTTTGGTACACCATTCGCGAGTTCCCGGTAACCACCGCCGGGTACTTGGAAGGTAATAAAATCGGACAGCCACTGACAAATGTGTTTATACGCTATGCTTGCAATTAATATGTTTGGTGTGTGGTAGAAATAAAGAGATATGGGTTTTTTTATGACCTGACGAGCAACTCTTAGAAATAATGAGAAAAAAAAGAATAAAGAGAAGAAAAGGTTGAGAAGGGATAAAGAGTATTTATTCTGTTCTGAGCTACCTTGTCGGGGATCACAAATTTAAAGTATTTGTATAGACTACTATTTCAGTTTTCTATATCATAAAACTAGATAGAATAACCTCTATCGTATTTCCCAAGTCATTTATTTTTATTATCAAATCTTAAATAACATTTAATACGTTTAAAAGCTTTTTTAAGCTTCGATACAACACTGAACCCGATGTGCGTTTTTATAATTTTTCTAACGTGATTATCGTGGACATCCAAGTCCACGTCCATAAAATGTATGGAAATACGTGCACGTTACAACGTCATCGTAGACGGAAATTTAAATCATCTTCATATATTTTCATACATTTTACTTCCCTGAGCTATCGTGATAAAATGATAAATGGTGGACAAAACATGGTGCAAAACTTAATTTAAAAAAAATGTGCACCAAATGTTGTCCACAATCTACTGATCATTAAACAGTGAGATATAAAAGTTACTAAACAGTCTATGATGATTGCTCAGCGACTGGATTGCCCCTACGTTGGGCATTGTTCTAGCAGGCATATTACTGGTGCTTGATTTGTAATTGTATGTAACTGTGTGTATATTGTTGTCATTGTGGTTTTTTATTTAATATGGGTCAAGGACCTGAAATAAATGAATTTTATTATTTATTTTATTTTTATTTTTATTATAGTCTAGGGTTATATTGGTCTCTAAACCTCATAAACGCCAAACGCTTATGTCTTGCACCACAAAACGAAAGTTGGCAAGAGGGAGCTCTGAATGAATCATACAATCGATCCGTTTCGCCGCTTATAAGTTGTTGATACAACTTCGTGAGTCACCTAATATTTCTGTTCGGCTGCAGACGATTAGAAGAACATAAGTCATTTATTGGGGAACTTATTAAACTATTTTTTGTGGTCTATCTTGAGAAAACTTTGCCAGTTTTCCTTCAAGATAATATTGACTATGCAATCAATATCTATCAAATCAAAAGCCTAACCTTTTCTAAGCTTTCCTTTGCTAAGCTCTGCAGCCTACGCGGTGTATAAAATCCGTCATTTGACTGATGTAGAAACAGCTCGATTAGTATACTTTAGTTATTTCCATAGTGTAATGTCGTATGGCATTTTGTTGTGGGGAAATGCGGCCGACTTTCAGGCTATATTTGTGCTGCAGAAACGTGCCATTCGAGCAATTTATAACCTAAGTTGTAGGCATTCACTGAGGGATAAATTTAAGGAAATAAACATAATGACGGTCGCGTCTCAATATGTATATGAGAACCTGATTCATGTAAAAAAGAATATAAATCTATATTCTAAACACAGCGACATTCATAGCTTAAATACTAGAAACAAAGATTTATTTCTTGTGCCGAGGACTAGGCTCCAAAAAATTAGTAATTCATTTAAGTGCCAAAGTATACGTTTTTACAACAAACTCCCAAGCCATGTCAAAGAACTGAGCCTCAATAAATTTAAATCATTTATTAAACAGAAACTATGTCAAAAAGGTTTCTATAAAGTTAAAGATTACTTAGACGACAAAAAGGCTTGGGACTAATTAAGCTACTCCAATGTACCCCAAGCAACAAACAAGTGTTTTTTAGAATCAAAGACTACAGGATACTACCTATATGAGCTCATATAATTGTTTGGATTATTTTATTTGACTGTAAGTCAATTTATTTTAAATTTTGTTTTCATTTATTGTTGACATAATCTACTCATTAAAATGTTTTTATTTTATGAGTTGATTGCAATTTGTGCTTATGTAAATTATTTTTGCATTAAAGCATTATTATATAGAATCAAGTTTTTCTAACTGAACAGACAGCTGTGCTGCTGGGGAGTTTGTTGCGCCACTTCTTCTTCCCAGCTTAAGCACTAGGAAGTGGTGAAGGGTGGGCGTTTTTGGGGTCTGTCTTATGTAATTTTGACGTTCGAAAAGTGCTGATTCTCAGCCTAGTTTGAATAAATGACTTTTGAATTTTGAATTTGAATTTTTCCCAACTATGTTGGGGTCGACTTCCGAAAATTCTTTCACTAATGTGAAGCTAATTTTGCCGAGTGTTAGGAAATATTTTATGTTAAAACACAAATATTCACGCGAGCTGAAGCTAGTCAGATAAAGATACACACGTACCTTTGTAGAAAGGGTAAGCAAGACGAGATGCATTAAGGCACGTATAGACAACGCGTCGCGCATATTGATCATGGCAGTAGCCGCAGTGACAGGTTGTTGGTCTAAACCTGGCTTTATAAATTATAACCATATTATTATTACTATGAAAAGTTAAGAAGGCACAGACTACAGACGCTGATATTATTAAGAATTTGCATTTCTTGAATTATGAGATTTAATGTTAAGGGCCGACCCTTAAAAAAGTTAGGAAATTTTCTGAATTTTCACGGTCACAAAAATGTAACATTGACTTGACGGTGAAAATTCAGAAAGTTTCTGAACATCTTACGCAAAACAGAAGTAATGTTATGTAAAACAAAAAAAAACTGTGGGCCCACTATTCTTTGTTGTCTCTATTTAAGTTTAGATGACTTCTTGAAGTTATCAATAAACGGCAGTGCTTTTTGCACGTAACCTAAAACACGATTTTGCTCTTAAAGCTTTAAATAAACCGCCAATGGTTTCTGAGGGAATTTATCTTAGAATAAAATTGACCAGTAAGAATAACTTTTAATTTAATCAATAACAGGAAGAGCCATATTCCAAGAAAATGTCACGAAATAATGTCAAAAAATAAAAGTTATGAAAACTAAAATCCAACTACGACAAAAAAGTCAACTAAAAAGGTATAAACAAGACATCACAGACAGACAAATTAAAAATCTGGAGTCACACGTGATCGAACTCGAATAATAAGATGCTTCCAACGATAGCTCATTTGTCAAATTATGAGTAGTTTAGAATTTATGAGGGAACAAATGAACATACATGCCGAACATACATACATACCGGTCAAAATCATAACCTTCCTTTTTGCTCCGCCGTAGTCGGGTAAAAAGAACACACAAAAACAAAACAGTGTGATATTCGTGCTTTTTAGCGGTAATAATATTATTATATCCTATGTGAGCTAACACGGCGGGTATAAAAGTTTAACGTAGCTACGTATACGGCTATAATTTCCACGGAAGTCGTAAAGAGACCCGCTCGACACGCCGCCATATTGGAAACATGGCGTGTGTTTTGGCGGGAAAACCTGACAGCATAACTATGTTACGTTTTTTCTTAATTTTTTTTTTACGTTGTCATGTTTAGCTAACTGGACGCTAGTATTTATTTAAATTACTGGAATAATACAGATTCCTTTAGTTAGATAAGATTCAATTGTATTAGAACCTGAATAATTGCTTTTAGAACAATAGAAAGGGCATAATTAAATAAAATTGAAACTTCAGTTCAGTATTAAAACTTTTCTCTAAAATAATATTAACAAAGTTTCGTTATCACTACCAATTTCGCGTTCCATGTTACGATATCCGACCCGAAAACGTAATTATAACTTCAAGTGATTTGATAATAATATTAGTCGACGACTCCCGTAATAATTAATTTGTAATTGCCATGTATGTAATCATTTGAATATTATTGTTTAGAGTAGGGGAAGACCTACTTTCATAGCAATCCACTTTTATACTCAAAACTGTCCTCACGACATTTTGATAAACAATAAAATAAAATAAACGATGAATGAAAAGATATCATCTTTATGACAAATGACAAGAAAGGGTATGACTACTGAAACGATGACTAACAGAGAATTATAAATTGAAGAAGACATGATACGCCGGATCCCAAATAAATTGGGATAATGGCTAGGAAATCATCATGATCAATGATGATGTTTATTGAAATCCAACTGGTAATTATGTATCGAAATTAGAGAACTTAAACGACATTCTTTTCATCATTAAAATACTACCAGTTAGCTCTCAGATACAAGAACCAAAAGAAGTCTAGAACAAAGATGGCACCAACATCGGTATTCAAGGATATGGTCTATGGTCTGCAACCCTATGAACTAAAAAATAATGACAATAGAGTTAATAGACAAACATAATGTGTCGATGTTGTTTAGAAAATGTATATTAACATAACATCACGCCTTGTTTCCCCGAAGGGTCGAGCAGAGGTGTACCTGCCATGCGATTCTGTAAACATCTCACCGTGAAAACTTGAGTGAAGTGAGCTGTCAATAGTGTCAATCCCTGTGGAATGACAGCTCACTCCACCTAAGTTTTCACGGTGGGATGGTTACAGAATAGCTGTAGCAGGCACACTCACATTTCGCCAGTTATGTTTAAGTCCCATGTAATAGGGGGCGAGCTGATCATCAACCGGGCGCAAATCCAGACTCCGGGCTGCTACTGAGAAATTCCAAATAGAAGAACCCAATAACACTTCAAAGCCAGAACCTCATGCTTAGCAGTAGCGCTTGGGACCACGAGGCAGTCTTCGAGGCAACGAGGCAGTCTTTCTTCTCTTCTCTCTTCTTTCTCTTGGCTATTACCCCAATTTATTTGGGGTCAGCCCTCCTAGTACTTCTGCGCCACACCGTACGGTTGTGGGTTGTCTCTTTTATTATGTTGCGCGTCATCATTTATCGTTTTTTATTGTTCGTGGCCAAGTCATTGGTGATCGTCCACCGATTTCCGACTCCGTCGGCCGTTCCGACTTCTATATTCATGACTCTTTTAGTCATAAACGAGGTAGTCTTTCATGTTCATATTATGTTGATGAAATTCTAATATCTTATTCAATTTAATGTGAGACGCAAGAACACTTGAGAATTAGATGAGCTTTCTAATAGAATAAGTTGGACAAAGTTATTATTGATCGACAATGATTTTTTCCATAGGCCCTACAAAGCAATCATTAATCTACTCGCACCAAGGCTGTACCATAGAATATTATATTTTATGTTTGTATCTATAGGTGTGAAAATATATTGTATTTTAGGTGAACAGACGCATTTCATGATCACACATTATGTAACATGTAAATTCATGGTTGTTTTAAGCATATACTTACAAAGCTCTCGGAAAACACCCCACAACAGTTATTTAAATGAGATGTTGAAATGCCTGAATAAAGTGGGGTTGACGTGGTGTATCCACATTCATATGACGTGGGCAGTGGAGCGGGATATTTATATTATTATTACTCGTACGCTGCATCAAATTGTTATTCATAATGTGGATGCAGAAGGCGGTGTTGATAGAAAATGGAAATATGCTTGTCTGTGTGTTTCGTGGTAAAGATTAGAAGAGGCACACGTAAAGTCTGATTTACACGATGCCATTTAATTGCCTGTGGCATACCAAACGAACCCATTTATACAATGGAAGTTTCTTACCTGTGGCATACAATAATATTGAAGCAACATAATAATATGACTTGCACTTTAAGAATTGCCAACTTTAGCCGCAATGGGCAGGGCACATTGCTCGCAGAACTGATGGCCAATGGGGTCGAAAGGTTCTGGAGTGGCGACCGTGTAAATGTAGCGTTGGAAGGCCTCCCACAAGGTGGACCGATGACTTTGTGAAGGCCGCAGGAATCCGGTGGATGCGGGAAGCACAGAACCGGTCGAAGTGGCGGTGCTTGGGGGAGGCCTATTCGTCCAGCAGTGGACGTCTTTCGGCTGAAATGATGATGACGATGTGGAGGACATGTTTAGGCTAGGTAAACACTGCTTAGACGGTGCCACTTTTATTGTTTCTTCAACGTATGACATGCCAAAGGCAATTTAATCGCACCATGTAAATCATGCTTTATTTGAAACAATAATAACAATTGCTCCGACTAAAAAGTGTTTTTATGATGCAACTCATTTGTTGCTTCAATTTTAATGTATGCCACAGGCAAGAAATTTGCATCGTGTAAATGGTAAGCCCCTTTTACACATTACCGGTTTTTATGTAGAACTTTAAATTTGGATTGATGTTTACCGATACAATTTTGTAGCATTTTCTTACGGAAAACTTGCATATTCACTTAAAAGGCTACAATCGAAGCAACAAGTTTAAAAAAACACCAACACTCTAGATGTCATAATAAAATTCAATTTTTGCAATAACATTAAAACATAACATGGCGCAATAAAAAAATACGATATCCTCGGTTTTGCGAATGAAATATTGTAAAGTGCAATGCAATTCGGCTCCCCCAAAAGTTGGGACAAGGCATTTTGTTGAGTCACGCCAAAAAAGTTTTTTTGCGAACATTGTTAGAGGGCGGTCTTTAAGCTGGCATTAAAGAGGGAAGCAACTTGATTTGGCGGTTTTTTAAACTTTGACGCCAGTGTTCATAGACGATGACAGGGAAGTGCACAGTAAAAGCATAGAAGATTCAGTATTATATTCTTCTAATAAAGAATTAGACATGTAGGTATGATATGATAGTCTAGTTCATCCGGAGGAGATAAAGTTTTGAATTTACTTACTGACAGCTGGAAAACTGTAGTATTTTCTACGATTGAAGCTACGTGCAGACTAGCGCGACGCAACAGCGCGACGCTACACCGGTTATTGTTATACCGTGAAGTTTTCTCAGAAATTGTATTGTTCGAGTCGCGTCGCGCCGTCGCGTCGCGCTGGTCTGCACGAGCCTTAAAGGCGACGGCGCGACGCGACTCGAACAATACAATTTCTAAGAAAACTTGACGGTATAACAATAGCCGGTGTCGCGCCGAGCTGTCGCGTTGCGCTTGTCTGTACGAAGCTTATTTCGGTCTAATTTAATAGTAATTTTAATCACAGTTAGTATGATACAACAAATTCCATATCCTATTTGTGACCAAAAGAGAAAAAAAAATACGAAAAAAATGGTAATCTCATTGATTAAGATTTTTTTCGTAATCTTTTTTCTCTAATAAACCAGTATGTTTAAATGAAGTCCTTAAAATCCGTTGGAATTATAATATTTTATCAGTCTGATCTAACAAGTGGTCGAGAGAAACCGGTTTTCCACTCGCCGCTGAAGGTATTAATTTTATTAAGCTTCGATAATGATACAGATTTATTATAGGATTACTGCTACACTTTAGATAGATATACAACTTTATACTATTAAGTAATAAAACATTGTTTCTGACGAACTTACCTACATGACAAGTTTGCTTATAGGTATATAGGGTAAATATGTAAGTTTTATTAGTGACTTTCAAACGTTTTGTTTATAAATTTTATTTAAAGTCCCCTCCTTTCGAAATATGTAATATTTCTAAATAAGTTTTAGACCTAGCAAAAGCATTTGAATGCGTCATATAGGTATAATGCGTTACCGTCTAGTTACCAATTCTAGTGGTGGTTTACGCTGGTACAGTGGCAGCTGCGACATTACAGCGTAGAAATATGCTAATGAACAAATCGACAAATATACATTGCCGCTTGTCGCGCCAACTAGTCCAACGGCGTGCGCAGGGCACGCTTTTAGGACCAATTTTATATTCACATATAGTTTAAACAAAATGCAACTCATAGTTACATAACTTCATTATTTAAACGTAAAATGTAATTATATTTGCCTTTATTTGATACGACAGAAATAACTAATAATATAGCGTGTAAGATACATCATTATTTTTTCTTAACATTTCATTAAAAAAAAACAAAATAACAGATCAACCAAAACCCCAGATCGATAGATATGAGTGTGGAGTGCATGGCTCGTACTGTACTAAGGGTAGGTACCGCAATATCTACGTGCAAGGGTCCTCCCCTCTGACTCATAAAGAGGGTGGTCTCCCTCTCACTTTTGAGGGTTTGGTCGATATTGCTCTCTTTTGTTTTCGCACTTTGAACGCAATGTGTACCGTTGAAACTCGATTTCGTGATAGTATGTTAACTATTTACAAGGTTGGATAGGTAAGGTCGATATTATCAGTTAGGCGGATTACATTTGGACAATCTGTTTAAATGGTTTTTACCTATTTTAACGGTAAGAACGCCTTGTTACACATAAGGTAAAATATATAAAACATGTCTTGTGCCTTGAAATAATCTTTATAACGGTAACATTTTGAGATAACTGGTGTCAAAGTTCAAGTAGATAGATGATTTTTTTTAATGGTTAATAAACTTCTTCCTTTATTTTTTAACTGTCTGATTTTATAAAATTTGGTTACATCGAAAGGTTTCTTAAAGTATTAGGTACCCAATGGAATTGCAATGAAGACCATTGAATTTGAGAGTTTAGAGAAAAGTGATATTTAGTGACGAAACCAGGGAAATTAAAAAAATATATACTATGCTTGTAGCAGTAAATACAATCCTTTGTTCTCATGATACAACTCGCGCGTCATTCGTCACTCAAAATGTTTTTTTTGTGCTTATTTCCATAGATACTACCACATCTATATTTCATCGTAAATTGTCGTGTAGTCTCCGAGTAGAAAAGGTGTTTGTGTTCTACAATTTAAAATCCCCTCTATAGTCTATTATGGATGGCGAGTAATATAATTTAAATTTTGACTAGTTTTTATAGAGAATGTAAACATTTTTCTATTGGTGTATTTGAAAGACTACGTAAATTAGGTTCATGCGTTTTTGTAGATACTCAGCAAGAAAACGATGATAAGTTTTCCGAATGTAGCCAATCGTTGTTTATCAACATAGATGATGATTTTCATAGAATCCAAACAGCGTTATATGTTTTATTAATGGTCTAATAAAGTTGGACCACCCTAATTTTTGGGGCTGCGTGGTCATTGAACTTGGGGGTGCAATCATCAATGCGTTGCGTAGATGGACAAGGTACAGGATATTCCACTCTACATAACAACCCTAGTGTAATGCTCGAAAATTAAGACCAAATACATAGCGTTTCTGGATTGGAAATACGAGTACATAGCGTTTCTGGATTGGTTTTATAGGTAGGAAAAAAGAAACAATGAAAAATAATTTATTTTGGACAAAAAATTAGCCAGTACACAAAAACAAACACTTCAAAGCTCTACATAACTCGATGCCCAATATACAAGGAGACCACACTGTAACTGCCAACGAAAATAAAATAATATCCATAAATTGCCTCCATACTTGAAGAATAGTAAGACAATGCGGGTAAGACCCAGCGCACTTGTAGTACGCGCTTAGCCACGGCCTCTTTCTTAGCGAAAACATGAATGGACTCCATCCAAAGCCACAGTCTGGATGACGCCGCCAGGATGGCCTTTTATGATGAAATACTTTTTTTCGATCTGCATTATTGGAATGTTTCGCGAAATTAGTTACAGGATAATCCTCGAGTAATTCTTTACCCTCCTTTGCACATTTCCTTGCTTGACATCTTAATTTTAAAAATTGCAGTGTATTTACGCTGGCGCCGTTGTTAGCCGGCTTTTGGAACTTATTCCATGAGCGCATAGGATCGCGTAAATACGACTGACATTTTCGGTATGTGCCTATTGGGTAAGAGAATGCTCTATGCAAATTATTTAAAATGTCTCCTGTGCTCGTTAAATCTAATTTACTAATGTCTAAGACTGATTCAGCTACAAGCAGAGAGTCAGGCATATTTTTATATTTTGTGAGTTTCTTTGACTTGCATTTTTCCTTATTTTTTTTTTCTATGATCCCTTTGCCTTCTGCTTTATGAAAATTTCCACGGTTTTTAGCTTCTTGTTCCAACGTTTTCTTCCTCTTTTTTTTATTTGAAGCCCGATAGTATCCGGATTCCGTTGCAGGGGCTTCTTTCTTGGATTCAGCGGGACAAATCGATGTTACACGTATACTTTTACATTTTATGCATTCTGCATGGTACGTATTTTCTGCAAGTCTTTCAGGTTCTCTTATACATACTACACTTCCACATACTCTGAGGCCACCGTTTTCATTTCGCTTTGTCTTTGGCTTAGAGACAGACTTACAGACGCAATATGGACAGGCCTCTTTATTCGTTTTCTGATTTTCCTGAGTTAACGCGGTTTCCTCTTCAGGTATATCAATTTTAGTTGGTATCGTAATGAAATCTTTCGGTTTAACAGTTGTTATAGTATCTTCACTGTATTCCAATATTTTTTTCTTTATATCTAGAAAGTTTTTAGCTGATGGAAGGTTTCTTATTCTTTTAATGCCTCCACAACAATAACACAATTTAAGATATTTAACATCCTCAGAGTTTTTAAATTTTAAACTTTTGAATAAAAATGAAACAGGCTTAGTATCCTTTTTTTGTTCTGTTACTATGGCATCGTTAGGCTTATATTTTAAAACTTTATTAGTACGCAACGTAGTAAAACGACCCTTTTCGTGTATATGATGCTTGAACTTTATTTGACAATGTTGACAATTTTTTTTGAGTTTTATGCCAGTATTTTGTGATTTAGTGCCTTGGTGGTCTCCATACTGAAATCTAGAATATTTATTTTTATAATAATCCTTTCCACTTCCTATTGCGACTTTGAGGCTTTTAGATTTTTTTATATCTGCAATAGCAGCTTTATTTGGATGACGTTCACTTTTAGAAGGTTTCAAAATGTCAATTAATGGTTTATTGGCTGCTTTTTTATTTAATTCCATGCCTTCTTCCCTATTCTTGATATTTTGTTTATTAGATCGTTTCGTGAATAAATTCTTACAATAATAAAACATTTTTTTGAAAGTAGATTGTTTGGGCTCCGAGTGTTTAGGTATTTCCTTTAGGTGTGCTCCTTTTTTTGTTGGATCCACACGACCAAGATTAGTTTTGCGACAACAACCACATTGTTTATTATTGTTAATTCTATCATATCTACAGGGTGCGTAAGGCATTATGGTTTCTAGTTCTTGAGGATTCGTTTTAAAATACTTTTTTGTTTGCTGTGTTTGGTATTGCACCCAGTATTCTCTTGGTTGAAAAAATGACATTGGCCTTATTTCTTCTACTCTGCACACAGCTAAAGGTTGAGGATGAATCGACTTTTGTAATTTTGATGTGCAGAAGCATTTTCTTATCATTGCAACAGGCTTTAATGCGGTTTCTGTTCTGTCAGGTCGTACCTGTGGTTCAGTGCTGTATGAATTTTTTTGGTCGCCATGTTGGCCAATTTTTGCGTCACGACCATTTTTCTTTTTTAGACGTGGGGAGTCTTTCTTTTCGTCCCCTTTTTCGTCGTTGTCCACTACAGGAGGTAACATTTCTTTGTAAAATTCAACATTAAAAGAAAAGTTTGAAGAAATTTTTACGCCTTGTTTTGCATTTTTCCCACTCAAAAATGGATATCTAGGTTCTTCTACTATACTTTCTATGTTTTCTGGTGAATAAGGTTCTCCGTTATATTTTGTTCTTTTATGTGTATAACCCGGTATCAATTGAGCAGCCATGTTAGAAACACGTGAGGTACGTTTTATGTGCATGTCAGGTGTTCCTGACATGCGTCGAATTCCCTTTTTATTAAGACACTCATGCTGAGAACATATTCCTGGCTCGCATATCCCTTTTTCACATTCACTAGGGTCAAATTTTTGCAATGGACCGTACTTTCCTTTCGTCGATGTTTTCTTATTTGACGTTTTAACTATTTCTGTTTCACATTGACATGTTTTCTTAATATTGCATTTGCATTGTTTTGCTTTTAGACCTTTATCTTTTTTCGCTAGAGTAATATTCTGATCTTGTTTCAAAGGAGTATTGCATTTGCATTCTTTGCCTTTTTTACTTGGAAAGTTATCTTGTTTCACAGAAACAATGTTCTGATCTTGTTTCAAAGGAGTATTGCATTTGCATTCTTTGCCTTTTTTACTTGGAAACTTATCTTGTTTCACAGAAATAATTTTCTGATCTTCTTTCAGAGGTGTTTTGCATTTGCAGCATTTGCATTGTTTTCCTTTTTTACATGGAAACTCATTTGGTTCCAGAGCAAGAGTATTGCATTTGGAGCAGTTGCAATCTTTGTCTTTTTTACATCGATACCCATTTGTTTTCAGAGCATAAATATTGCATTTGCAGCATTTGCATTCTTTGCCTTCTTCACATGGAAACGGTTCAATTTCAATTTTACATTCACACGTTTTCTTTGCTTTAGAACTTTTATCACATTTACACTGACCTGGTTTCTGTGCCCTTGCAATAGCGTAGCATTTGCAGTATTTATTTTTAGTTTCAGTACCTATTTCACGAGCTACTGGTTCAATTTTTGTTTTGATTTTTGATTTAGTGTGAGTGGACACACTTCTACGATGTTCTATTTTTGTTCCTGTAATATACCGCTGTTTTCCCTTCTTTTCTAGTTTTAACATACAAAAACATCTTTTTAATACAGGTGTGCCTGTTCCTTTAGTATCAGTTCTTAATTGTGGTTGTGAAGAAGACATACTCTTGATAGGTTTTGATCTTGCCACTGGTTCTTCCTTAGCACTCCTCCGGTGGTTCACATTATTATTTTGTTTATTTTTTTTGTCAATTTTATTAACTTCACGCACAGAGGGAACCTGTGGTGACTTATCTTTGAAAATTTCGATATTTAAACTAATATTAGATCCAATACGTACTGCTTGTCGTTGAGGACTAGCATCAACTTGAAATTGATCAAGGTATCGAGTAGTCTTACCATTTCTATGACTTTTCTTATCGTTTCTCTTAATTATCTGACTTGACTTTTTATATCTCCAACTTGGAGAATAAGATCCAGCTTTTATTCTAAGTCTTTGTTTTCTTCTTTCATCTGATGAGCTAGAAATTGGTCGGCTTCCAGTCACACCTGGACATTGATCATCGCATCGCGTCTTAATATTTCTGTGCCTTGGATGAGATCTGGCTTGTATTGGTTTAGGTATATATTTTTTTTCTCCATCTGTAGAGCTAGAAACTGATCGCGAATGCGATTCAGTACTAGCTTGTTTTGAATGCATCCTTCTTTTTATTCTTTTTAAACATTCGTATGGGTCACATTCGCCAGGCACACAAACGCCAGGTTCACATTCATAAGGAGCGAGTTTTGTGCCATGAAATTGTGCTTTGTTTCTAGTATACACATTTGCTTGTGCGCTAGAAGACTCTCTATTTTTTTTTGCTTGCGATTTTACTTTTTCTCTTTTTGAAATATTGCTCAAATAGTCAAAGGGGCTTCCTTGGTTTTCCGTTTTACAGTGTAACTGTAATGTGCAAAAACATCTTTTCAGGAACGGTGTTACAGTTCCAGTCATCGTAGAATGCATTGATGGACCCAAAGCTTGAGAATCCATATCTCGATTCGCCCTTGAAAGCTGCGCTTTCTTGTTTCTGGAATAAGTCGATCGCCATTCTGTAGATCTGCTACTAGTTCTTCTGGGTTTGTCATATGCTGCGTCTCGCTTTATAGGCTTCGATGTTACAATAGGGCCGCCGTGTGATTTATCTTTAAAAAATTCTATGTCAAAGTTAAAACTTGATCCTAGCTTCACTGCCTGTTTTGTAGCTTGCTCAACCACGGCACTTCTATATTCTGTGCTTCTAGATTGCGCTCTTCGTTCTCTATATGCTCTTTTTTCTCTATGTGGTCTTCTTTCTCTGTCCACGGTACGAGTATCTCTCGTCCTCATTGGTTTTTTGCGTTGTATTAAAGATTGTGTTTCACTGTGTCGGTATCCACGACCATAGTTTGTCATGTTCGAAGTCGATTTTGTTCCACGTCGACCGGTCGATGTTCCTGATGAGTACATGAGTCGTTTATTAATGAGTTTCAAACATTCATAAGGATCACACTCACCAGGCACACAAATACCAGGTTCACATTCGTAGGGTTCTAATTTATGGGGAAATGCTTTCATTCTCTTTGGCTTTTTCAGTGTTACGATACTGTCCTTCGGCTTTTTCGCTGTCATGACACTTTTAGTGTGTAAAGTTGCAACCTCTTTTATAGGAGGAGTACCTTCTTTTTTATCGTTATCTTTTTTTTTATCGTTAGCTTCTTTTTTATCGGTTATTTCACATAGGCATGTATTTTTTTGTATGGGGTTTTTTTTTTTTTTGCTCCCAGTTTCATTTTGTATCGTTTTGGTCTCGGCTTTGGTCTCGGCTTTCGACGCGGCTTTGGTCACGGCTTTGGTCACGGCTTTGGACGCAGCTTTGGTCACGGCTTTGGATGCGGCTTTGGTCACGGCTTTGGACGCGGCTTTGGTCACGGCTTTGGATGCGGCTTTGGACGCGGCTTTGGTCTTGCCTTTGGTCTTAGATTGTTTTTGAAATTTTAATGTACAAAAACACCGTCTTAATATTGGGCCCAAACCTATGTCTCTACTTTTTGTATGGTCCATCTGAGAGTCACGACTTAGTGCTGGAAATCGTCTTCCTCGTAACCCCCTATCTCTAGTTCTTATTCTACCGTATGCACCATGACCCCTATCTCTCATACGTATGGGTCGAGACTTTTTAACTAAAGGAGCAGCTTCTTGCACTTCAAGATTATGAGAACCCTTGTCTTTATAAAATTCTATATTGAAACTGAAGTTTGAACCAATTTTAACGGCTTGCCTTTGCGGTGACACTGATCGCACAACTGTTTCTTGAAGAACCCTTTCTTTAGGAGCATAGTCTCGTCTTCTGCCTCTTTCTCGGCGCCGAGCTGTTCTTTCTCCATCCCTGGTACGAGTATCTCTCGTCCTCATTGGTTTTTTGCGTTGCCATAAAGATTGCGTTTCACTATCTCGGGATCCACGACCATAATTTGTCATGTTCGACGTCGATTTTGTTCTATGTCGATCGGTCGATGTTCCTGATGAGTACATGAGTCGTTTATTAATCAGTTTCAAACATTCATAAGGATCACACTCACCAGGCACACAAATACCAGGTTCGCATTCGTAGGGTTCTAATTTATGGGGAAAAGCTTTCCTTCTCTTTGAATTTTTCAGTGTTACGATACTTTCCTTCGGCTTTTTCGCTGTCATGACACTTTTAGTGTGTAAAGTTGCAACATCTTTTTTGCTCCCAATTTCTTTTTGGTTCGTTTTGGTCTCGGCTTTGGTCTCAACTTTGGCCTCGGCTTTGGCTTCGGCTTTGGACGCGGGTTCCAACACGGGTTTGGACGCGGGTTTGGACGCGGCTTTGGACGCTCGTTTGGACGCGGGTTTGGACGCGGGTTTGGACGCGGGTTTGAACGCGGCTTTGGACACGGCTTTGGACGCGGCTTTAGAGGCGGCTTTAGACGCGGGTTTAGATGCGGCTTTGGTCACGGCTTTGGACGCGGCTTTGGTTACGGCTTTGGTCACGGCTTTGGATGCGGGTTTGGACGCGGCTTTGGTTACGGCTTTGGACGCGGCTTTGGTCTTAGATTGTTTATGAAGTTTTAATGTACAAAAACACCGTCTTAATATTGGGCCCAAACCTATGTCTTTACTTTTTGTTGGATCCATCTGAGAGTCACGACTTAGTGCTGGAAATCGTCTTCCTCGTAACCCCCTATCTCTAGTTCTTATTCTACCGTATGCACCATGACCCCTATCTCTCATACGTATGGGTCGAGACTTTTTATCTAAAGGAGCAGCTTCTTGCACTTCAAGATTATGAGACCCCTTGTCTTTATAAAATTCTATATTGAAACTGAAGTTTGAACCAATTCTAACGGCTTGCCTTTGCGGTGACACTGATGACACAACTGTTTCTTGAAGAACCCTTTCTCTAGGATCATAGTCTCGCCTTCTGCCTCTTTCTCGGCGCCGAGCAGTTCTCGATTGTGTCATGTTTGCTTTTGGCCAATCTGATCTTGATTGTGTCATTCTTGCTCTTGAGGGGTTAGATGACGAAAAATGCGATGATGTTGATTTGGTTCTTGGTCCAGCAGTGCCAGTCATTTTTTCTTTTGCTAATCTTTTTCTTATTAATTTTATACATTCATGAGGATCGCAAAAACCTCGTTCACATACACCAGGTTCGCATTCATATGGTAAAAGGGCTGGAAAACGTTCCCGTGTTTGCGTCTTGAAAGCTACACAATCAGGTTCACAGTCAATTAATGAAGCACGTCCCCGTGTTTGCGTCATACCAACTCGTTTATCTATTATAGGAGTAGCTCTTTCATGTCCCACGTTATCGCCTCGGCGTCTTTTAGACGCAGTCATCAATTTAAGAGTACAGAAACATTGTTTCAATTTTGCCATTGGCCGATGTTGTCTTGCGCCTGCTGCTTTAACATTAATTCCTTGTAACTTTGCAGTGCAAAAACAGCGTTCGTGAAAACCACTGGTCATTGTTGATCGACCGCGTTGGTATACACCTATTTGTGAATCGTCATCACGAGTTCCTTTTCCATATTGTGACGAGCTTTCTCTCATTTTTCTATGAGCGTAAGCATTTTTTGGCACTCTTCTAACTTTCGGTGGCTTTTGAACATAGATCTCCGACGCCCGCGAATCAGATCCACTACGGGGACCAGTCTTATCTTTATAAAATTCAACGTTAAAGCTAAAGTTGGAACTGATTTTTACTGCTTGTCTCGATGGCCTATCATGGTCTTGCTTGTCCTGTCCAGGCGTGTCTATAGACACTACAGAAGGCCTAGTTCTAACTGAAGTGTCTCTAGATCTAACTTGTTTTGCTCGAATATTTCTTGACTGTATTCGTTTTCTTTTTCGTTTTTGACTAGATGTCATGCTTGAGCTGGATATGCTCGATGCCATTGAGTCTGTTCCAAAGTCTTTAGTATGTTTATTCCTTCTTTTTATCAACTCCAAACACTCATAAGGGTCACATTCGCCAGGGACACAAATACCAGGTTCACATTCATATGGTAATAACTCCGGTAACCTACGTTGTCTCTTTGTATTCTGACTTCTTTCAGTTCTAAGAATAGGTTTTTCGACACTAAATTTGGGAGGTGTTGATGTCCCATGATCGGTGCCTCGTAACTCCCATTCTTTTTGTTGTCTTCCCTTTTTTTGTAATTTTAAGGTGCAAAAACATCTTTTCAACATTGGTGTAACAGTGGAAGCTCTATGACGCATTTGTTTCATCATTGATTGGGTTTCTCTGTGATGTCGTCGACCACCATATCTTGTACTTCTATCCATACCATGTCTGCGATTGGTTGTAGATCTGGAGGATGTCTGGCGTTTTGGTACTTTCACAAAATCTTTAGTAGGTGCTGATTTTGAGCTGCCTTTAGAGAATTCTATATCAAAACTAAAAGTAGAGCCAACTCGGACAGCTTGCCTGTGTGCTGGTGCTGGTGCTGGCGCTCTAGCAGGTCGGGGTAACGTCTGGTATTTTAAGCCCTGAGGTCTAGATCTTGGATCGTTACCTCTTGTACGATGTTTCGGTACTTTCGCTTCACCAAAACCTGATTGAAGTTTTCTCGTACGTGAGCCGGTTGATGAAGTCTCAGAAGAATTGCTTCTTGATCTGCTTTCAGTGCCAGACATTCTTGAAACTTGTCTCATTAATCGCTTCATTATAAATTTTTGGCATTCGTATGGGTCACATTCACCTGGTATACAAATTCCTGGCTCACACTCATAATCCATTAGCTTCCTCTTTTGACGAGCTACTTGTATGTTCATGGTACAATAACACCTTCTAAGTAATGGTTGAACACCAGTTAATTGAGAAAGACGCGTTATATTTTGAGCCTTATCTGTTTCTGGATTTTCCGGTGTGCGTTGCCTTAGTGCAAAATTAACATTTTGTGACTGTGCACTTCTTAGGATCCGTCTCTTTTCCGAACAGATCTTTTTTAGATAATCAATTTCACAACTGAATGCAGTTTCAAATCGTACCGACTCATTTGAAGCAAAATCAAGTAAACTTTGATCTCTGGAGCTCATGTGCATGAATCTATATTTGCTTTTACGTATGTATGACTGCACGTTGTTAGTTTTAAATGCAATCATGGATATGGACAAACCGCTTGTTGAATTTTTATTATAATATTGCCACTGTTTAGTGTGACTTGACGCGTTCTTTGAGTAGGTAGGATAATAAGAATCGATATAATGGAAGTCATGACCGACTTCTAATATTTTTGGTGTTTTAATTTTATTTTCGGCAATAGCAACTGTACTCACGGCATATAATTGTGTGAGTTTCTTTGTTCCACATGGTAATAGCAATTTACTATTTCGACGCTGTTCATCCATTTTTGATATTTTTAATGTACATAAACACCTGTTTGGTGTCGGACTAACTTTTTTGGTGCCTAGGTGGATATTTCGATTAGAAGTATATCTTTTGGTAAGAAGATTACCTTCCGGTTTATTGTGTAAAAAATGAACGTTAATGTTCTTTGACCTGTTTTGGTTAAAATTGTTATCAGTTGTTTTGCCTTTATAAAACTCTATATTGAAGCTGAAATTCGAACCCATTTGAACACTTTGTTTTAAAAAATTCTCGAAATACACTTCCCTGGCCTGTTGAGGCAGGTGGGATAATTCAGAGTATTTCCTCATTTTGTTAAACTTTTGTAATGAAGTATTCCGCTGTTGGAAATCAGACTTTACAAATAAAAGTTTTGATGTACTTCTTAAAGTACGTGTATCACTTGACTTTGATTTCATTTTAGTTTTTTCAGTTACTATTCCAAAATGTCTGAAGGTGTTACTTTTATTCTTTTCTAATATAAACGGCTCCAAATATTTTGATTCGTGGGGCCTCAGCTGATTTGAATATTTTAATTTAGTGAGTTTTGTACCTTTTTGAAATTTCGGATTTATTTCGTCTGCAATTATGTCACATTTTGTATCAGTTTTTACAGCACTGCTTTTGTAGTGTTTTCCTTTCTTACGTAACTTAAAAGTGCATACACGCCGCTTATTAGTGAGACCAAGTAATAAACTCTGCTCTTGTTTTGTGTTCCGCAATGGCATAGATTTTTGTAAGTGTTTCGAATACCGGATTTTGGTATCTTTATTCTTTTTATTGTCTTTGTCCATCGGAGGGAAAAGACAAGAAGAACGCTTGCTTTTATTAAATAATTTTCTTGAAAAAATGGGTCTTACTCGGTGCGTCGAAATATTAGATGATTTTGTTTTGTTTCTGTTTAATATAAGTGTAAGAATTTCACTATTAGGATAAATTAAAATAGAATGTATCTTTTTGGTTCTAGGTGATTGCATTGATTGGGAAGTTAGACTGAAGCAAGATCTTAATCTAGTTATAATACGTTTTTTTGAATTTATTTCTCCTCTCTTGGTCAATGCAACCTTCAATTGCCGTGAAAAGCATTTTTTGGGACTACAAATACTGAAGTCATATTTGTATGTCAGTTTATCGTGTCTCACTAAAAGTTTAGCTTGAGACTGAGACCTTTCAAAATTACTTTTTGGCTGTATCATTGTTACCTTAGAAACTTTTGTTTGATTATATTTTTTCTTTTCTCGCTTATCCAATTGTAATGTACAAAAGCATCTACGTAAACCGTGTTTAGTACTCGTAATTTTGGTTTTTTGAGTAGAACTGCTTGTTTGTGATTGCTTGTTTGGTAGTTGTCCGATTCCGTCGCCACATTTGTTTACAAGCTTTAATTTGCTTTGGATTATTTTGACACCATTATTAGAATAACCTTTATTCAATAATTCTATACAAAATCTTGGATTGCAAGTATACGGGTTTTTCTTTTCTAGTTGTTTCAAAGAGATTTTTATTTCTTGATTTTGTTTCGCTGTAATATTAATTACCGTTTGTACGGATTGATTTTGAAGTTTCCCTGGTTTTTCGGTCGTAATGGATGCATCTTTTAAAGCTGATTTTGTTCTAAGGCGAGTGTTTGATTTACCACCTTGATCCTTGTATCTTCCTTTTTCTTCATTACTTATATTTACATCGAAACACTCACATTCGGATGCAAGGATTGACGAGTTAACGTTATATGAATTATTCGTATCAGCACGTTTGCTTTGAGTTTTTGTTTTATTTTTAGGATTATTAGACACATGATGATCACCAAATTTAATGTTTGGTTGGCCTTGTCTATACATAAATTCTTCTAATTCTTTACAAATACAGTCACTTATTGATGCATGAATTGACAGTTTTTTTTTATTGAAAATATCTGGTGCACGGTCATATTGTATCGATTGTTTATCATTAGGAACATTATATTTTATTTCAAGGTGAGCGTTAGTGTCATTTTGATTATGTTTTTTATTTCTGTTCATTGCTTCACTTTGATTAACATAGTTAGAACACTCACATTTAGCTGCATAACCTGAAATGTATTTAGGCTCGTGAAGATTTAAATTAGACGCTTTTATCAAAGATTTCACGGAGGGCAGTAAATTCTTTGAGTTGATACTTTGCTTATCTTTGACATTTAGATTCTTGTTCGAGACATTTTTACTAATCCTAGATTTGGTTTCATTTATTTTTAGTTTTAACGTGCAGATACACCTCTTAAGAGCGTGGCTGCCAGTCTTTATGTTTTTTTGTTTATGGCCGGAGTGTTTCTTATGACGACGAGGTTCCTCAGATGGACGCGGTACCTCCTGTAGAAGACGATTTTTTTTATTCCGAGTAGGTTCGTTTTGCAGGCTAGGTTCTTTAGGAGGATGAGGTCTAAAGCGTAATGGCGCTGATAACATTCTAAGCTTTTTACGAATTACGACCAATGATCTTGGTTTTAATATAGATTTGTTTATTTTATTCAATGAATTTGACGATGTTTTGTTATTAGCCGGATAACCCTTGTTGATCGAGTTTATCGATTCAGATTTTTGGATACCTGGTTTTGTAACTGTATTAGATTTGATTAGCTCCTTGCCTGGAGTAGAACTGAAAGGCAATTTTTTATTTATTTTGTCAACTACTTCAGCAGGATCCTTTTGTGGCGGAAATTGGCGTTCTTTTGACTTTTTTACTTGATTTAATCCTCCTAACGCGTAAGATTCGTTAGGCTTTTTTGAAATCTCTATATTTGATTCAGCTAAGTTAGCTGGTTGCTGCAGATGCTTTTTGTTGGATTTTTTCGCTCTTGTGTGATTTTGTTGTCGTTCGTTGCCAGTAAAACGGGTGTCTTTCAGAATACTTGTATTAGAGGTGCTTGAAATGTCACTTATTTTACACATACATTCATTTGTATTTTTTTTTCGACGTTGATCTTTTTTTCTTGATCTATGGGCAAGTCTTTTTTTAAATTCAGGACTCTGTGCCTGGCGTTTACCAACTAGGTCTTTTGATTTTGTTGCGGTCTTTTTAACAGGAATCATAGTTTCTTCTGTAGTATTCCCAACCATTGAAATCGCGACGGGTTCTTTTTTTTTTAAAGTATGTTGATCAGTTATGAAACTATCTATTATTGTTTTCTGAGCAAGCTTTAACAGTTCTATTGATTTCGTTTTTTTAATAGCAATTTCTTGAACTCTATTTGATTTTCTCATTATTTTATTTCCACCTTCGCCAATATGTTCTATATATGGAGACCGCCCGTTGGCCCGCTTAAGTTTATGATATGATTTTCTTAATTTGCCATTATTAAGAGACATGAATTTATGGTTATTCCGAGCTGTAGAAAGACCATCACGTTCAATGATTTGTTTTCCGGGGCGGATTTTCTCCGTTATTTCCCTGGATTTGTTAATATTTCCATGTTTATAACAAGCACACGTGCAGGGGTCAGATTTAATATTCTTCGCTTCACCAGTTTCTTGCTTTGAGAGAAGAGTAGATCTTGAAGCGATGTTTCCACCAGCTTGGGCTTGTCTGTTCCGTCGACCTATATGAACATTTTCGTGGAGTCGGAATTTTGAACTACATGTACAACAACTACAACATTCACTTATTTTTTTCAATCCAATAACAGCACCTTTGTCCACTAAATCTACCAAAGTATAAATATCACCACCCTTCTTAGCTTCCACAAAAGATTTTCTAACTTCTCTAGAAGATTTTGTCGGCTTTAAATCAGCCGTGCTACTTTCACTGCTGGAGAGCAACTGACTTCTGAGGGCATCGTACAATGCTCTCGTTTTGATCAACTTATCCAGTAAATTACTGTCTTTTAAATGAATATAATATTTTCCAGTCAATAATCTATTTATTCTTGACCCTTGGACTACCAGTCGCTTTAATGTTTGCCGATCTGATTCACTTCTGGAATCGCATGAAGTGCAGGAGCAACTGTAGTTGTTCAGCGAGTCTCCTTGTAATGGCTTCATTGTTACATTGCCTTTTCTGCTGGTTTTATCAAAGCCATTAAAATATTAGAGGCGAATAAGCTCGAGTTTATTCACGAACACAATTTCACATTTACAGTTAATACAACTTCGTATACGTCACAACATAATTTACCTGAAAATTACAAATGAAGTTATTATCAGTATTACAGCCTGTTATTTCTGTTTTGTTCCAGTCATAGTTAGACTAACTTAGTAAGTAATTAACTAGTAGGTAATTGAAAGTCATATTTGGAAGTAGACCTACACATGTTTAAAGCTCTGAAATCTAGAGAAACCAAAATTGAGAAGCATTGGTTTTATGTTGCGGACAACAATGATTAGCAACTTCAACGTTGTTGCCCGCAACATCAAATGACGCTGGAAACCTTACGCTACTATACCATTGACTAACCTTCTTGACAAAATGTAATAAACTAAAATGATAATTATATATTTATGCTTGAAAAATCAATAACTTGACTTATTAATTGTGTTCTGAACATTTATAATAATTAATTGTATTCTAAATGTTTATTATAAAAAAATATTGTATTCTATAGGTATATTGAAATTTTTGTTAATTTGTATGTAATATCGATTTTAAATTCTTGACAAAATGTAATAAACTAAAATGATAATTATGTATTTATGCTTGAAAAATCAAAAGCTTGACTTATTAATTGTGTTCTGAATATTTATAATAATTAATTGTATTCTAAATATTTATTATACAAATTTATTGTATTCTTTAAATTGAAATTTTTGTTAATTTGTAAGTAATATCGATTTTAAACTCTTATATTGTTAAATAGTGTATCGGCCGTAATGGGTAGTTTTTTAAATTACCATAACCTAACTGAAAGACTTACTGTATCACCAAAAAATCACACAAATTAATACTTTGACTTTCGACTGTTGTTTACCATGAATCCCTACGAAACGCCAATAACCAGAAAGTATGGAGCAGCGGTGTCTTTTTTTCTTGGCGACGATTCATGAACCTTAGGAAAATTATGTACAATATAACATTACTAACGAAATATTGTATTATATCACGGTAAATCATAAAAACCGGCCAAGTACGAGTTGGACACGAAGTGTTCCGTACTACCGTACGTACAATAGTTAACAAAAATCGCCGAAAAAAACATGTTTCTTGTATGTGGTACATTACGACACAAGTAACATAAATTTGAAAATTTGCATACATCATTTCAATTTTACGAATGAAATTGGTTATATGACTTCACAAGTTATTGCGTTTGCATAAAGGACATTTTCACCTAAAGCAGTAATAAAAATTGGTGATTTTGAAGGCGCACTCAGTTCAGATGGTGATCGGTTTTACGAATTTTGCCGATGCTACATCTTCTACCCCCTTTAATTTTTAACGTTATTTTATTTTGGGAACTATACAAATATTTAGTGTTAAATATTTTACGGTGGTACTGTATCCTTCGGGTGCGAGCCCGACTCGCACTTGGCCTGTTTTTTAGTTCAGTTGAATGAAAATACTAAACGAAGTATATTGTATTTAGAATGATACTGTAACAAAGTATTTTTTTGCAGTTGCAGAAAATCGCCAATATTTAAATAAAATACCTTATGAATCGGCGTTTTTAATATTTATTGATTATACATATACATTATTTTATGGTACAGAACTTTCAAATTCCTAACTTCTTTAGTTGTTGCGATAGATCTCGGACAATAATGGTCTAAAACTGACAACTTTTAAGGTACAATTCCGTAGCCGAAATCCGTTGTCCGTTTTAGACCATTACGTTCACAGCTCTTTTATCTGTTCTGTGATTACGTCAATGACCTGAGTCAGGGCTTTAGGGAGAACCTCGACCTCAAAGAGCACCTAGGTGCCTCCGCTACCTACCACTTTCTGTATCGATACCTTGATCGAGCCTCCTCAGGTGTTGGTCGAGGTTCTTGGCTATTATGTCATTGGCTCTAACTTTATTTACTATAATGATGCGCAGGTATAATATTTTGATAATATTACTTTACTTATTAACTAAAACATCGTGAGGAAAGCGGCTTGCCTGAGAGATATTTCTCAACGGCATGTGAAGCTAAATCAGAGGCCAGTTCAAAAAAAACTCTGACACCAGTTAGTCACTAACCACACGACAACAAGAAGAAAATGCTCCACTGTACTTTAAAACATTTTCGCAAAATTTATACCGAAAGAAACTTTGGTGATTTTTTTCTCGTTTTGTGCTCTTTGGGGTTTTCAAATATACACTATCCAAGGGGACAAGGGTCTATTCTATCCAAAAAAAAATAGCTACTATAAAAAAGCAACGGGTGTTAAAGTACAGTGGTTCCGAAGAAAAGCTAAGTAGGTAGCAGTTTATACGATACTTTCGTTTACTACTAGGCACACTATAATCTACGATTCTCATAGGCAAGTTATTAAATCAATTACTTACTCACTTACAAGACTAAAACAATAAGTCACACCGGTCCACCACTAAGGACCAGGTATGAACTAAACCAACTATTACACAAAAAAATTGTACGGTTTATTCCCAACCATGTTGATGCATATCGCCTCACTTAACAAATAATAAAATTTCTCAATCGATTTACATCTAATAGTTAGTTTTGCAAAAATTTAATATTTCGAAACTATCACCGCATCATGGGGAAAAAAATTGACGCAAGTGACAAAATGCCAGAAACACAGTAATTTTAAAAATTCAAGAACATTCATGTTATTGACAGCCAGAAGCCAGTTTTGTATTCAGTTTTTATTAGAAAGTGTCATTATTTTTTTCTCCCGTTTTCAAAAATAGGGCAGCTGGTAGAATAGACCTAAAAATGTAGTTTGAGGTATTAAGAGCCCAAAATTAGCGGGCAAAATCGGTCAAATTGAATGCAATCGATTATCTAACGACCAACGGTAGGTAGCCTGGGACCGTCGTAGGCTACATATTGCCTACTTTCTACGAGCTTGTGCCAGCGATAATTCTCGAGAATGCGCGAGAATTAAGTCTCTTGCAGACTGTCGCGACGTGACACCGATAATTGTTCTACCGTGACGTTTTCTGAGAAATTGTTTTGTTATTGTCGCGTCGCGCTAGCCTGCATGAGGCTTTTTCAGGAAGACGCGCGACCTGTTTTTTGGTTCGTATATATGTCACCGTATTTATCGATATAATTATGAACTTGGTTAGTTTATAATCTATCGGTATTATTTACGTTAGTTACATTATAAATTGTCGAAAAATTGTGGACTGCAAAAAACCATAATTTACAATTTAACGCACTATTTTTGGATAGTTTATAATCTATCCATGGGAAACCGACACATTGTGAATATCAAACTTGCTTGCGACGTAACGCACCGTGCGCTAATAGGTACTAAATGAGCAACTTGGAATTAGCACTCGCCGACCGTTGCCGCGACACCGCTCGCTTCGCTCGCTCGGCTCGCGCGTGGTGTCTAACCTAACCTACACCAGTTTTCGACAGTTTATAATCTAACGCAAATAATACCTACCGATAGATTATAAACTAATGGTTCTCAAAATCTTAGGTGACAAATATCCATTGAGGTTCAATGTTAACTAGAGAAGCTCCCCGCGGATGTCAAATGTGACAACCGAGGTAAAGCAGACTGACGTGTTATCCCGGATAACCATAGATGTATTATTTAAAACTTGCGTAAGTATAACTATGCGGACAACAATCTTGCGCAAAAATTATGTTCGCGCTGTCTGCTCTAGTTCACATTGAACCTCAATGTACCTATACGTCGCAGTAAGATGGTTATAGCCGTGATATTGGTAGTTATATCCCTAGAGATATAGCTTTAAACCCTAAGTAATATAGTTATAACTATAAGTTATTAACCGCTTACATAAATATTTATGTAAGCGGTTAATAACTGTCATAATAGGAATATAACTATGATAGGAGCACTGTCTAGTAATATAACTATTAGGGCACTCCGACGTATTTGGTCGGAATGCCCTAATAGTTATAGGTTAGGGTATATTACGGTTTATAGCTATATCCCTACTAGGGATATAAATAGATATATCACGGCTATAACCATCTTACTGCGACATATGGTTAGGTATATCGTTCGTTACACAACTAACATAAAGTTTGCTATGTACAATTATATTTCATTACAAAAATTCGCTTCCATTCCGTAAAATTCCGTTCCGCGGCAATGTAAATTGAGTACCTATATTGATGAACTCACTACGGGATCTAAAACCTAGGTAGCCAGGTAGGTTACAAGTTTAGAAGGAAAGTCACTACTCAGGTAACACAGGAAGGGAATTCACAATGCTCTGTCATCGTAACTTTCTTATTACAAACTTTTATCTGGATTTTAAATCTTCGCTCTCCTTTTTGAATAAATTGCCTAAGCCCACAATTTAAGAATTACTTAATTAAGTACCGAGGTATCAAAGAAATAAAAATGTTAGTAGTACTACAACAAACTACTGTTTTAAATAGGTACCTTCTTCAAACAAACGACAAGGACCCGAGTGGAACCTGTGAAATTGAATTGGTGTCACGGCCAAATTACGACGGACTATATTTACGATAAACTTACTTTTAAAAAGAATCTATCAAATCAACAAATCACAACTTAATCAAGTTCAAATCGACGCATCCAAAGACAGCATTTAGGTATTCATCAGAGGTTAGTGACTTGCGACTTGCGAGACACCTGCGTGACAGGTTGCATGAAGTCAACGGACAAACTTACCGAAGTTCCAGAAGTAACAGCTTCCAAAAGTTCCGACTTCCAAATATATTTACACACACACCAAACACTGCACAATTATATTCACAAATATAGCACACATAAAGTAAGTGAGAAATAAGTTATTCGCGAGTTTCAAACAGCCACTGCACCGAACAACAACCGACTCACACACTCGGGAAGCAAACGCAAACTAAGCGAAGAGCGAGCCGGCACGGGCGGCACGCACAAACTTGGAAAGTTGGAATCCCAGAACAAAAAAAAACGAACTTTTGAACGGGAGGCGGTAGCTCCCTCTAGCCAATTTAGTGCGAAACTTTTTGTTAGTTCTTTTCTGTCTGCGGATGGCGTTGATGCGGTAGAACGAGTTTTCATGAATGCTTTTCGACTGGCCCAGTAGAGGGCGCTTTTTACAATACATACACAAAATGCAACTTTGTTATTTAGCTTGACCGAAATCTGAAAGAATGGGAACAGGAACTTGCACAAATCTCAATTTAATTGCCTTCCAGAACCACAAGTGTGTTTGTCGAGTTTAGCAATGTACTTACCAATAATTAAAGAGATTTTATTGTAGTTTGACCAACTTTCAAGCTTATTATGTCCACAAAATTTATTTTTATAGTGTTAGCACATACAGGGAATAAGGAATAAATATATAATTTTCTAACAGGAAATAAGGAATAAGGCAAAAAATATCAGACTTTTAAGATTATTTTATTAATAATTTTACACATTTATAAAAATTATTATACAAAACATTATCTGGTGACAGTTTGTATTATATTGTGTATATAATTGCACAGCAGTCATCAATTTAACATACAGATAGTGGACTTACTATTTTTTAATACTTAATGCAGATAATTCTTTGTTTACCGTCCTACAATGATATACATATCATCAGACCTGTATTCCCCGAAGGATTAGACAGAGCTGCAGCTATAGTACACCCACATTTCGCCAGTTATGTTTCGAGTCCCATCATCCCATGTAATATGTGGCGAGCCTATTGCTATAGGGATGTTGACTGAGGAAAAAAAACAACTGTTTCATCCATTAGTCAGATAATAAAAAAATATTAGTCACATATTTTTTGCTTTATCATATTAATAAAAAATGGTTAAAATAAAACGCATTACACAAGTCACAAGTATAGAGTGACATCATGCCACATTTTAACTCAATGTATTGGCGTAATCTTATGATTAAGTAAAAAAAGAAAAAATACGTGTCCAATATTTTTTTAATAATATACCTCATGGACAAACAAAAAGTTTTTGTGAACATCCCAATTCTATTCTTATATTTATACCTAATAATATCTTTTAAGCCGATGCTATGCACCAAACTGAATTGACGGCACAAAGAAAACATCACAAAGCAACTTATGCTTACTTTTCTGTTTCTGCATAGCTTGCCTTAAAATGGATTATTCCAGGGCTTCCCTAACTGTGCGTCTCAACGCCCTGGGGCATCGCGAGGCGATTTTCCTTTGACTCCAGCCGCTCCAATACTACAAAGAGAAACTGCTTGAATTTTTGAGCTCAGGTTCTCATGAAGATCGTGCCATCTTTACTGCAGCAATGACGGCTCTATTAACATTTGCGACATCGTACTTGTGCGAAACAGGCTTTTCTGCAGTTGCAGCAATAAAGAACAAGTACAGGTTGTAAATATGCTATTTGGAAGTTAAGTTACTTGTTACTAGGCTAGAACTACACACTGGTAGGCACTTTTTGGCTAGAAGAGGGGAGTGCGTCGTAAAAAAATGGTAAACTCCCAAGGGCGTCACAGTAAAAATAAGTTTGGGAAGCCCTGGATTAATCTATAAAAATATTGTGTTGAATTACGATTTCACATCTTCTTCAGATTCAGTATCAGATTCAGTTGGGGGCCACATTTCTCGGTCATCCTTCTCATTTCTAGCTGCTTCCAAATATTTTTCTTGAGCTTCTAACACACTTTTGCTATCAGTACACGCTGCATACAACTCGAGAGCTTCTGAATTAAGTTCCAAAAATGAATGGCCCCAAGAAAACTTTGATAAATAATATTTAGCTTCTTGTTTGTGTCCTGTGATAACCATGGCAGCTGCTAAGGCTTCTACACAACTCAATTGATATGGTTTCCCATAATTTATAGGGTTTGCAGCCACTAAAAATGGTAATAACCTTGGGTTTGGTGATTTCATTCTATCAAATGGAGTCTCCTCAATTTTTGCCCATGAACAATCTATGACAGCCAGTCCAAGTTTTTCAATAATTTCCTTGTCATTTGGGCTGACACACTGTTTGCCAACAGGTGACAACACAAGACCCCGGAATTGCTGACCAAGTTTTAAATTCTTGATGAGGTTATGCCGTGAAAGTTTTCTGCCGGAACACTTCTTTGGATCGCAATGGTTCAAGTCCCACATGCTAACAGGAAACGCAGGTTCAACGCCTTCACCATCAGAGTCACTGCCATCAGAATTATTTTCTTCTGAAGATTCTAAACTCAACTCGGTTAATCTTTCTGCGTACTCTCGCTTTACATGATGATTTGAACGTTTACCGTGCACATGTCCCTTTTTTCCCGGCGCCATTATAATCTATCTGCAGCAAACAAATTATGATAATTTACTCAAGTTATTTGGAGTCAGAAAGAAACACAGAAAGAAATAAACATAACCTATTTTATAACTAACAGTGACAGGAAACACTGACATTAGTCTGACAGTACAGGTCAGTGACTGTTGATCTACTTAGGATACGCTAGGCCATTTCTCGTGACGACACCGCCCGACGCTGTGGTCCGATCATTAATAAAAAATAGTGAAGCCTAAAATATGAGATAAATGGTGCAGTCAACCGCATCGTGCCACAGTGATAACTAGAGATCGGGTATTATTATAATCGGATATAATTATGATCGGATACATACCTAAAGTTGAAGTGTTGGCTATTATGGAAAGCACTTTTGTATCGAAAAAATCCCGGGATTCCGGGATCGACAAATATTTGTTCTGACTAGAGAATCGAATGTATTATTGAATTACGTTCAGGTGTTGGCTAATATGGAATGTACTTTTGTATCGATCGCAAAAATCTCACGATTCCGGAATGGATAAATTTAGTACTTTTTGGCTATAGAAATGCTAATTGTCAAATGGAAAGGCATTGCAATTTTTTGTGTGTTACGCAATTACCCCGCCCGATGTTAATACATAAAAGGCAGATTTTAGACGTGTTTTTTATGTGTAACATCTTTCCTCTCGCTTTCCTGCAATCTGAGGGAGTGAGTTCTCTTACCCTCTCTGTTTCATGCAATCTGTGGGAGTGATTAACAGGAAAGAGACGGCAGAAAGGGACGGAAGTGTGTAACAGGAAGTTGGGGAAGCACGCGCTATATGATCTGACCAATGAGCACGCGCGGTCCTAGAGTTGGCCGTCAGAAACGACCTTGAAGAGGCCCCGCACCTTTATTGTGGCTTATTACCAAGGTGGGATGTCAGATGTTACACCATCATAAGAACGAGCGACTCTCACAGTAATCGCATATTATGCGACTACTGTGAGGGTCGCTTGTTTTTTTGATCTGTGTATGGGTTGATTTAATCTGTAAATAATAATAATCTAATTTGATACTTTTCGCGTGGTGTTTCACTGCCAATCCCCTGCTTTCACATTTCCACATACATAAAATAAATATTAGGCCAATACATGGTAGACGTCTGTCGCGTGACGTAATCTAAACGTACATATTCATAAGGTGTATTCACTTTATAGTATTTTTCACTAACTGCGCTGTACGAATGTGATAATCTGGAAATGTTATTTTTTATTTTTATTATCATATTGAAGTTATACATTAAGATTTTTTAAGTCTACATTTTTTTTAAATGATTATTATAAAGCCTTTTTTTTAACATAACAATACAACACCGTGCTCGTAAAGCGATTGGCAGCGTAATTAAATTATGAAGCCCGTCATTAAAATTATAAAAAAGGGTTCTGCTGTCAATCATTTACTAATCAAAATAGCAGGTTAGATAAACCTATAATTTATTGAGATTTAGTTTGATAATTAATTCAAGATTGATTTTACACGCGGAAGGATGAGCAGTGCCTCCATGGCGGGTAAGTTTAAAAAAATATTTCTCGTAGTTTTATTCACAATTTTTGGTCGGATTAATCCAAAATATTTTTAATGGAGACCGAATTATTTTACTTATTTGTAACAAAATAAATGGGTCAAACATACCTGGTTTCTTTAAAAACGCGTGGTTTATGTAAATATGAACAATTATTTTAATAAATTTCAATGTTTTTATTAATTTCTGTTCTTTTCGTTTTTGATCACTTTTTTTTTACTCGATCACAATGATCGCCATCCGGGTTGTGTTAGTAGTTTTCCCAAGTAGGAAATCTCCAAAGACACGACCTATAAAGTCCGTGTTCTTCTTTTATGTACCTGCCTAACACGGTTTAATACCGGTCGTTACCTAAATTGGCTACAACTAGTCAATTTGCTGGACGTTCTACGTAGTTACCCATTTTATGAGACTGGGTACCTAATAGGACAGATTGCAGTAGATTTTATTTCTCCGTAGCTTCGAACAAATTAACTTTTATTAAACCCTTTTTGTCTTCTCTCTTCTTCAACCCGAATCCAGCCGATGCTAAGCGAAGGTGTCTCATTTTAGCCAGTCTTGGGCCTCCCGCACGCAACTCTTGCCTGCTACTTCACCAGCAACCTAATCGCACTTTCAATGACAATCCGAGAATTTTGAAGGATATTGCTATTATTCCATTTATATCCATTGTTTGGAAAATTCGTCTGCTCAACAACGCAAATGACGCTATGATCGTGGGTGACCTGTCAAAATGAAACCCATTGCGATCAATTGTCATTTTATGTGATACGCAATTCCGGTAATTGCGTATCACATAATGTCGACGTAATATCACGTAATAGCGACTGGGGTAATTGAATTACCCCGGTCGCTAACCTACGGTCCTTAGGCCAAAAGGACACAAAAAGGTCTCTCCAATTATAAATCAGTAATCCACTCTCAATCTGCTTAGCCTTTTCCCAACTATGTTGTGGTCGGCTCGGATGCAGCTTAATACCAGTATTTTACATGGGGCGACTGCCTATCTGACCTCCACAACCCAGTTACTGAGTAACAAGATACCCCTTGGTAAGACTGGTTTGTCAGACTTTCGGGCTTCTGATGACCCGTAACGTCTGTCAAAGATACACGAATGACAGCCGGGGCTAACTGCTTAACATGCTTTCCGAGGCACGGAGGAGTCTCGGTATGTACCTAAAGATGGTTACCCATCCACGGACCAACCCCGGCAAGTGTACCTGATGGATCGATCCGGTCAGCTGTTATTACTTAGCCACGAGCTCCTCAAATCAGTAATCCACTCTCATTTGTATAAATTGCTAGGTAATTATGACAATTAGGTTTAATTTTGGTCATCAGCCTTCAAGTAGCCTACACAAATGTCTCACGACTCAAAATACTTCGTTTGAGCTTCTTTCAGCGGTTGCGTAACACACTGATAGTAACAATGACTTTCGTTTTGACAGTTCAACAACATTAATTGCGTTATTTACGTTGTTTATTATTCCTTTAAAATCATGCAGATTTTGATTGAAAGTGTGTTGGGCTTGGGGTCAACTATGGTGCTTGGCTTATTCACTTGCAATTTTAGATGACAATGTTTTGCCACTTGGCATTACTTAGTCGCCTAAATGGTTAAGTTAGAGAATTCAGACAGTATAATCACTACACTACGGATTATATGCACTTAAAAAAGGCCAAAATGTGCGCTAAAACTCTTCACTCAAGGCCGAATTATGCACAATGCAAAATCAAAAACCATTTTAATTTTACATATTTTAATTACGACGCGGACGGTACAAAAACAGTGAAATATTCTTAAAATTTAATTATGCATGCAGTTTTTGTGACAATATACAATGAAGTATTTTTCCAAATTTTCGAGAGCAAAGTGACGTTTGTCACCCAGTATTGATTTGTACGCCGAAAACGACCACTCTACGTCAACTGACGTCATTGGACAACAATTATTTGACGCCATTTCTGGAGATACCTACCTGCTATCTAATTACGCAACACATTTTCGTTGACAATTCCGACTAATCTGTTTCAATTTGACAGGTCAACAACATTCATTGTGTTATTTACGTTGTTGAGCAGATTTTTTTTTCGAACGTACGAAGCAATGGATTAGCAATCTGTTTCAAAACGATTCAGATTCTGATTGATCGTGTATTACGTAATTAGGGTACTGTTTAGGCAGGGTATGACTTTTGCCGTTGATGTAGGCTCTCTATATTATGTACCTCCTGCAGCTCGGTGCGAAACGAAATATGCACGATTGGGATAAAAGGCTAAAATATGCAATAACGTCGAAATGAGAGAGTTACTTATATGCATTTGCATAATGCAAATGCACAAAATCCGATGTCTAGTAATCACATTCAGCAAGCAGCCATCTAAAAAGTCACCTAATTAGAAAGATCGCGAATTTGCACTTAATCTGCAGACGGATTTCTGAAACTTATTCCTTGTAGTGTGTACAGAAGCTTTCTAAATAGCGGGGTATTTTCTAAAAAGACTCAGAGGCTAAAATTCAGCTAAGTGATAGCAGCCCTTATATCTTCTTACTACATTACACTCACTGAATTAGCCCGCCAAGACGAGCCCGTCACGTACTTGTAGCTTCATTCCTAAAATGTGGAGTGAACCATCTGTATTCATTTGTGACGATATTAAAGCAAAACAGTGGTACTATAGACGGTACCTAATATGTTATGTGTACTTTTAAGTACCAATCTACATACTTACAGTAAAGAATATACATAGATGAAGGAGGACTGAGGTAAATATATGGCATACATTTCCCCTCCAAGGAACTTTACTGCGGCGTTGCAGATGTCTTGGAGGTCACACCCTAGATATGTCTATCAGGTAAATTATGCATGAGGTGACTCTGTCCTTGAAAACGTATGTATTTGTCGACAGACGACCTCCAATCGATAGAATAAACCATAGACTATCATACTGTGGTACTATAATTACCAACTGCGTGTCTCATAATGACCGTGGAGGCTCACAATCACAAATTGTCTTTTTTATATATATTCGAGGCAAAGTTGATGGATGGTTAAAATTGTAGATAAGTACTTATATTTACTAGATAAGAACCTCTTTACATAATTATGATTAGATACGTTGTTATAATTATCCAATATTATGAAAGGGTTATTATACCTGTCGGTCGATTCTGTAAAAATATCAACGTGAAACTTAGGTGAAGTGAGCGTGAAGTGCGGTGTCACTGTCACAGAATCGATCGGCGGGATGCTACGGATTAACACTATTGACAGCTCGATTCATGCTCACTTCACCTAAGTTTCACGGTGATATTTTTACAGAATCGACCTGCTGGTCTATTAAGAGGTGCACGGGTCGATCCATCAGGTTAAGCTACGCTTGCCGGGGTTGGTCTGTCTTTATATACCGAGACTCCTCCGTGACTCGGAAAGTTAATCCGTTGGTCCCCACTGTCATTCGGGGATCTTTGACGGTCGTTATCGTCGGAAGCCTGAAAGTCTGGCAACCAGTCTTACCAAAGGGTATCGTATTACCCAGTTACTGAGTTGTGGAGGTCAGATAGGCAGTCGCTCGTAAAATACTGATATTCAGCTACATCCGGTTAGACTGGAAGCCGACCCCAACATAGTAACTATGTTGGGGTCATGTAACAAGTCAAATTTCTGCCTAGCCTTTTCCCAACTGTTGGGAAAAGGCTAGGCAGAAATTTGACTTGTTACAGCTGTAGTGTCAACCATTGTCATTTGGTTTACCTAAATAGGTTTTTATTTTTATTATTTTATTTATCTTTTATATAGATTATTTTCTTTAAAGTTTTTGTGCATGTGAGAACGTTGTAGACATAACAGACTGTAGATCTGTGGACCATTTTATATTTTGCTAAGTACCTGGTACATGTTGATGGGCCTACACTGTCCTCTCATACCTTTTAACCTTCGATCAACAATACCAACGTTGATCGAAGCTTTTAACACTGTAATTTGGAAACATTGTAAAAACCATTTACTTTTAAAAGAGTAACCGTGGAGTTTCTTGCCGGCTCTTCTCCATAGGAAACGACCAATTGGAACCGTGCACCTAGCTTCTGACGTTTCATAAGTGCCCTTGTAGATTTATGTGAAATAAAATATTTTGAATTTGAATTTGGATACCTTTCATTGTTTTCTTTTTGATGTTGAAGTTCCGTCGTTTGGAAAATAATAATATCATTATGGAAATTGTATTATTAGAGACAACAACTAACATTATAGAGGATGTTCAGTATTTGGTGTTATTGTTAGACAGGAGTATTTTATAGTAGGTGCCGATGGGATTGGGATGAATAAGATATTGAACTAAGTACCTACTTCTTATTTTTTTTTAAATTCAAAATTAAAGGGCTTTGTCGCACTTGCATAATCGCATGTCGCATGTAATGCAATGTCAACAAAATCATACTAATTTCTATTTAACAAAACCTTAGCATAGGTAGCTAATTTGTAAAGTACAGACTCTATTTGCAACAGACAGTGGTACAGCCAGATCACTATTAAAGCTCGTACAGACCAGCGCGACGCGACGCTGCGCCGCGACTCAAACAATACAATTTCTAAGAAAACTTGACGGTATACCAATAACCGGTGTCGCGTCGCGCTGGTCTGCACGAAGCTTTACAGTAACCTATCTGCCAGGGCTTATTTTTAATCTTATATTTTGAATTGTTTTAATTTTTTTTTGTACATTGTTCTCACATATAGAAGCAACAAGAATAATGTACTTACCCAGGATTGTGTAATTTTCTATATTTAAAAGAGTGTCCTTGTAGTTTCTTGCCCGTTCTTCTCCATGAAGATCTGTTTTGGAACTGGGCAACTATAATCAACTTTCTGACTAACTGACAGACTATTTGACAATTCAAAAGTGCCTGTAAATGGTTTAATTGAAATAAATGCTTTGAGTTTGAGTTTATCTCTCTAATCCTACAATCTAAGCTATTTCAGAATTCCTAGTTGCGGATACACTCGGCTCGACTTATATCAGGAAGTTTCACGTTAACATTATAGACTACATATTTTATTTATGCTCAAAAAACTAGCACTGGATCATGCCACTTGTGTGCATAAACAAAACAATACATTTTACCTATTGTTTATATAATACTGCAGCGACCATGCCGTCTGTATTTATTCGCCAAATAAGGAACAAGGTCAACAAGGACGTCTCACGTTCAACGCCTTTGCGTCATTCCATCTTCTCATCTCGGTTGTATAACATGTTGCGTTTACCTAGATAAAAAAAAAAAAAACATTAGTAAAACATACCGTGTCGTTCGAAATACCTACATAATTAATGTCAATTTGATTGGTGATCGATTTTGCTGTGTGACAAAGTATTGTCGGTAACGGCCATAGGCATTATAGAGTCACGGGTGGACGGTGCTGGCTGTATGCTCTTGGGTCTCTGCCTCACTTGACCAACCAACTCAGTAGAAGCTGTTAGGTAAGTCTATAGAAAATATTGTTTTGATTTTCTATTAGATTCGAAGTTTAAATGACAGTTGTATGGTATTTGCAATAAAATTAATTCAATTATTATTTTCAAAGTGTCAAAGTATTATGGCTGGTTGTTGCTCATTGTTTGATGTTATGATACCTACTTACCTAATACATTATGTTGAATTTTGTTCCCGCCACAAAAGTAATCTACTCAATTTGTAGGTAAATGGCACGAAACTGCAAAATATATGTGCATCGTGGAAGCCTTTGTTTGGTAGGTAATTAATTGATCACTCTATTATTTTTACTCAACAGGGTTTGAATATTAGAGTATCGTAGTTCTAGGCTACTATGCCACTTAGATAATTATTCTACTTTCGTTCGTGTGCTCGAACTCAAACTCAAAAGTATTTATTTCAATTAAACCATTTACAGGCACTTTTGAATTGTCAACGAGTCGGTCAGACAGAAATATGAAGCTAGTTGCCTATTCCAAAGCGTAGTAGGTTCCTAGGGACAAAAACGGGCAAGAAACTCCACGGATACATGGCTTTTATTCAAAACGTATTTTGTGATTATAACTACATATCTAGTTATTGTCTAATAGAGCAAACTGTACAAGATATGAACTTGTTAGTAAACAAAGCGTTGTCTATCGGTAAATATTTTGATAAGTGTATGAATATAAAACTACATGATTACAACATAAAGCTTCGTACAGACAAGCGCGACGCGACAGCGCGGCGCGACACCAGCTATTGTTATACGGTGAAGTTTTCTTAGAAATTGTATTGTTTGAGTCGCGTCGCGCTGGTCTGCACGAGCCTTTAGCAGGCAAATTTTAAAAAGTAGTATACCTACTTACTATTGATCTCATAATAGTAAGATTAATTCATTCTTTCTTGAATGTTTTTGTTTTAGGCTGGACCCAGGTAGGAAACGTCATATCCATTGGTTGTTTTTTGTACAAGTATTTTTGGAAAATCTTACTTTGTCGGGCACAAGACAAATACAGACGGTCACCGGCGAAACTAACATCTGCAGCCAAGCTGCATTGAATTGACCAATGAGCCAAGCCCAGGATACGTCTCACTGCATCCCATTGGTGCATTACATATCTGTCTCCTACTTCAATTATTTAAATTAATACAATGTATAGAACCGTAGATTTGTCGAGACTTCTAGAGCAATTTCCATTAAAGTCTAATCGACTAGATTGTTTACGGCCGATGACAGCAAGCTCAGTATTAGTCAGACTAATTTCTTAGCGTAGGCTTACCGGTGACTCAGTTTTTAGGTAACTAACTAGGTACATTTTGTATGATAATGACTAGAATTTTATGGTGATTGACGTAAAAACATATGCTCAGGTAAATAGGTAAATAATCAACGTCATTAGATGAGTGATGTCAGAGTGTTAAGTTTATTTTGTTCGTTAGATAACGTATCATAATACTAATAAATGAGCAATATTTATATATATATATATATTTGTTATCACGTTTTCGAAAACCGGTCTACCGATTTCGATGAAAGTTGCAATATGGGGGTTTACGGGGGCGAAAAAACGATCGAACTAGGTTTCATATCTGGGAGAAATCGTTTTCTCCGTATTTTCACCCGAGCAACTTTGGGACCTTCGCCTTCGCCCAAAGTTTAGATCAAGATGGCTTCCTTAGAATAATGACATGGCAGCATGGAATTAGTAAGTACCTACTATCATGGCAGCATGGAATTAGTATGTACGTGTGTGTATTATACTATACTTTCAAATGAGCATTCTCTATTTTCACGCGAGCAGAGCTCGGGCTAACTTATAATATTACAAAGAAGCCGAATTTAATACTGTGTACTGTGGAGGAATTAAATAACAAAACATTTCATGTTTTAAGTCCCATGTAGGGTTTATGGTTTCTCGAGGTTTTTTATTTCTCGGGTCCCGAGAATTCTCGAACTCATTTTCTCGGGGCTACCCGTGAAGCCGAGAAATTTTCATTTATGTTTCATTTTGTTGTTTAAATACAGAAAAACATCGTTAATACACATAATGTTTATTTAAATTGGACAACAATAAAAAAAATCTTGTCAATAACAACAAATTACAGTATTTTTCTTCTTTTCTTAGATTATAATCATAATCAACTTTTTTATAAACTTTAACTACTTTCTTCTCTCTAATAAACTCTGATTAAATACAAATAAAAAAAAACGTTTTTGTGGACTAAAAAGGAACTCAATTCGATTATTAATAACTATGTGAACAATCACAGCACTATTTTTGGCAATTGTCTGTTAATTTGACTTGTGCTTGGGCTAGCAATAAGATTGCTAGCCCAAGCACAAGTCAAATTAATTAATTAAAAATTTTGGCGCTGACACTTCAAAGCTGGACTAACTGGTAGACGCTTCTGATTTGTCAATTCGTGTGGAATTCTCGGATTTTAAATCAATTTTGTGCACGTGAGCTAAATGCCTAACCACAATGCGTATACTGTACAGTCCTAACAAGTCGTTTGTCGGTAGTATCGACAAATGACTCGGTCGGGGGCGGTATACTTAGACAAATGATTTCTTGAGATCTCGACTTTTCTCGATCTCAATTTCTCGGAAACGAGAACTACGGATTAATCGGGAATTCCCGGGATGAGAATTCCCGGGATTAAACCCTAGTACCATGTAATACCTTATTAATGTAAATGTAAAAGATAAGGTGCAACCTCGCAACAACCGAACCAACGAACGTGCGTGTATGACCCAGATGTTTGAACGTAAACGAAGCAAAAAGGAATATGTAATAGCCCATTGTTTATCGGTACAAAAAAGGCAAACGTCGCAAACGCGCATGTAAATACGGTTTTTTATATGTTGTTATGTCTCCTGAGAGTAGTTATACCCCAGTTTGCAACCCTGAAAACCTTATGCTAAGTACGAAAAATGCGAAATTCTGGCTCGAGTTTCAGTTTTTTTAATTTTTTTATATAAAAATATATGTGTGTAAAAAGATAAGAATTAAGTAAAAGGCATCTCACTTGGAAGGAGGAAAGAAATGCCGACATGTTTTTACGCGAGTATGCTACGCCAAGGGTCTACGACGCGCGCTACGCTGATGCTACGCTGATGCTACGCAGACTATGCTATTATAACCACAAGTGGTAATTTTAACCAGTCGTCCTCGCTAGGCTGTATAAGACATCGGAAACCGGCATTGTCCACAGCACGTCTGACGTACGACAAATGTGTCCGGCCTAGCCTCATTTATGCATGGCTGCATTCTGGGTGACACCGGCAGTCAGTTTTGTAGGGCATTTTTATAACTAGCTTTTACCCGCGGCTTCGGTCGCGTGGAGATCAGAAATTCCCAAGAGAACGTAACGTACCTATGTCCTATATCCTAACCTAGATCATGGTCTATCCGTAGATATGCCAAATTTTATCAAAATCTTTTCCGACATCCGACAGACAGACAGACAGAGTTAATTTCGCATTTACATAACATAATACTTTTAAGTAGATAGTCAGCTGAAAAACTCACCTTCCGTCCTACTTACATTTAAATGTCCCGCAGTGGGTGTGTCTGTTTGTAGGACAGTATAATTATGAAGGTAATTTCAGTTCTTTTGTTGGCCGTGCCTAATCTATAGGGATTATTGTCCATAACACGTTAATGGTTAAAGATACTTACTTGGTAATTACTAACATGAAATTCATAATGATCGATTCGTTTTCAATGCTTTGTTATATCCGTATTTATTATTATTTAGATGTACGAGTATATCTGAAGGTTATACTCAGGTAGCAACCTATTATGATAATTATGTAAAATTATTATCTAGTTGACGTGTCATGCGAAGGTAATGCAGAAGCACGTATTGTTTTTCATGATGAAAGTTTCATGTCCTTGGATACCGTTTTCAGGCTTGCGCTTGGAATATAAGTAGATAAAGTCGCGACAATATAAGAAGTCCGATTTGACAGATAAAAATACTTTGATGGAAAAAATATCGGTTGCTTTAAAAACCGATTCTCGAGACATATCGATTTATCATACCTACTTAGAGAGTTTGTAATCGGCGATTTATCTACAGTGCTTATAACTAATTCTCGAGGCATATCGTTTTATTACACGTACAAGTATGAAACGTCAAATTGGACTACTTAGATTGTCGCGAGTGTAGGTAACTTAGCCCGTGGTTTAGGGTTTTATGTTTCACGGATATTTTCCAATTTATCCTCCGTACTGCGGAAAGTACGTTAAGCCATTGGTCTCGCCTGTCATTTGTAGATCTTTGACAGTGGTTACGGGTATTCAGCACTTCGGCTGCCCGAAAAGTCTGGCAACCAGTCTTATCAAGAGATATCGTGTTGCCCAGTAACTGGATTTTGGACATATTCGCTCCATGTAAATTAAAAATATTTGAGGCAAAACGTAAATTAAAATTTCACAATGCTGCAAGAAAATAGATCACAATAAAATATTTCAATGCAATTAATATAAACGAATGAGTAGGTACAAATTATAAAGGTCACTGAATTAAAATAAAATGTCGAAATGTAAAATAAGTGCCTACTACTTAAATAGTAGAGTATTCAGCTGCATCCGGTTAGACTGGAAACCGACCCCAACATAGTTGAAAGGGCTAGGAAGAGGATGTGTTCCAAGCAAATATGTATTATGAAAACCGTATTCTCTGGATGAAAAGGTCAAAAAGGTCAAATAGGTCGATACTGAATAGTTGTGATCACTATTGTGTGTAAATAATGTTTTGAACGTATTGTCTATGAAATCGATTATATTCAAGGGTAGATTAGGAAGCAAGGTCACAAAGGGCTGCAGAAATGAAAGCACACGTTCCACAAAAGTATCGTCTTGTCACTGCTTTTTCGAAGCAGAACGCGCAGATAGATAACTAAATTTAGGTCAACGTCGCACGAACCTAACCTAATGCAATATTTTTTGGCATCACGTCGGGGTCACGAGTATAGGGATATGAGGAACAGGGTGTAAAGTTCACTCATCATCCGTAGAAAAGGGAGGATCCTCCGACCGACGATTAATGTCGGGACGTTGTATATATCCTAGTCGCGCGGTAAACTCCGATGTAAGATTTTTCGTGACGTCAGTGTGATGCGTAGTTCGAATGTGGCGATGCAGATGCCACCGCAAAAAAAATATAAAAAATATCTCCAACCCAAAATATGTTTGGTATCTACGAATAATAAATTCGTAGTTTGGTATGGTGGAAATACGGTTGGATTTCTAAAGTTCCTTGTCTTACATTGTGCTCGGGATGGTTTATATGTGGTTTGAAATAGAGAAGCTTGATCCTACATGAAGAGTCACTTTTTATGGGATCGCTTGTAGACGAAAAGCAATTTATCAAATACTTCACTTCGTGTTCATTTATGTCTTTCATTCGGCAAGCACTAGAATAGAAACGGATGAACACAAAATTAATCAAATGTGAAAAATTTATTGTAATTAGTGAACCGATTCAAAGATGTTGAATTTTGGCACTGTGCATCTTTCACTCGCTAACGTTCATTCCTTTGTAGTTTGGTCGGTTTTGTTTGTGTGAAAAAAAATGAGCATTTATTCGAGTGAATTTGTAATCAGTTTTACAGTATCCATATGCTTATTAATTAATTTAAATATTTTGTTCGCAGCTTGCTTCAACTACGACAACGTCTCTAACTCCAAAGGAAAAGGAGATAAAAACGACGTCATGGATAGTGGTAAGTTTTATGTAGGTATGTTAAGTATTTTTAATTAGCACTTTAGGTTCAGCGGGTTACGGCACAAAATGGATATTCTGAATTCACTATTTGCTATGTAATCTACTGCCCTTCTGAGTAGTGATGTCAAACCTAAGTACTTGAAGTGTTAAACCTATTTTTCTAAGGTTAATAATTTTTAACAACTTTTATTTCAGGAAGGTTAATTAAAGTCAGTTGAAAAAATTTACGGGAAGTCATTTTTTTTTCGGCGGTTGGTAAATAATTTGTATAATTGTAAAACATGAACAGTAATGAAAATTATTTCATCGCACAATGTCAGTATAAAAAATACTTAAGTACATAGTGTATTAAATAGATGGCCAATAAAAATGTACCAATGGCTAGTTATTAGTAGTTATGTAAATAGTTCGGCACTTGATAGGTTAGGTTAGAAGGCGCTAGCCGAATTGGTCACATTAACTAAGCCAGGGCACCCCGACCAAATAGGTTAGAGGTTAGGTTACTGTGCCCAACTTAAGCGCGCGAGCCGAGCGAGCGAATCGAGCGGTGCTGAGGTAGCGGCCGGCGAGCGCGAGTTCAAAAGTTAGATTTCTTACCGACTGTAATTCCGATTTGTTTACTGCCCACACGTAACTGCCCGTTCAGCCATGTTACTATTTAATCATTTTTATTTAAATTAAGTACTGCTCAGTTTTTACCGCCGAACTTGTTAATAAACAAGCATTTTGCACCAAAACTACGATAAACAACTGCCGCATTAAATCAGTGCCATTTTTAAGAATGGATACGCCCTTTTCTGGGAGTAACTAGTCCAGATATAAGCTTAATTTTGTATCCGAATCATATTTGAGTCTAACTTTTCAGGCTTAATATGCTGTGTTATTAAATACCAAATTTTACTAAACACGGATAAACCAACCAGCCTGTATGAGGTTGTACTGTGAACAGTTATTTAGTAGATAAGTAATTTATGTATCTACATTATATTATTACTCGTAAAAATTAACGGTACTTATTGAAGTCAAAGGGGAATGCGGGCTATTCAGTTTCAGTACATTTTTTTTGTGGGTGGGAAATTATGAAATAACTTCTCCCGCTCTGGGCGGAGCGGGAGGACGTGTCAGACTCTTACTGACCAAAACCCACCACGGTATCCCTTTCGGACTTTCCCGCGACCCCGGCAGTCATCGGCCCTAGCGCACTCCGTCAGTAGTGCTGACATCTCTTTGAGGTTGTTAAGACAAACTTCCTTCAGCGATCCCATCCTCAAATAAATCACTTGAAAGTGACTATGGAATCCTCAAGTGATTTATTTGAGGATGGGATCGCTTATCCTAAATGAAAAATATCACTATGCTATTGCATATCAAACGCAAAAAAAAAACAAACAAAAAAATGTTTAGGATAAAGATATCTGTAGCTGTCATTATTGCAAGCCAAATAGGAAGCTTTGGTTTTTAAACAAGAGTCAGATCATAATTAACTAACGAGCATGATAATCATACCTAATGGGATATAGTTTTTACTGGAAATATAACAAGATGTGTAGCCGTGTGTCGGCTACACGTCTCGTTATATTTCCAGTAAAAACTGACCTCGCACTGAACGGAAATTCATACAATGCGAGAACAGCATAAACTGGAATTGTATAGTTTGATGTGTAGCCGTATGTACCTAACCATAAGGCTTAGCTGAGTAAGCGTTCGTAAAACAAACTCCAGGAAACATGTCCTCGGGTACTTAGGTATCTACTCTTTTCACGAGCAATACTAAAATACTGCGGAATTCATTTCCCTTTTTCCCGGCAAATATTGCGAAAAGATTTTCCGCAATGCAGAGAGCTAAGAACCTACCTAGGTTCCAAGAGGGACGCTGTTCCCTCTATCGATTTATATTACAGTACCTGGGCGACCGAGCTCTACTCTGGTGAAAATAGAGAATGCTCATTTAATAGTATCGGATAGTTCATACTAATTCCATATTAGTACTTACATACAAATTCCATGCTGCCGTGATAGTAGGTACTTACTAATTCCATTCTGCCATGATAGTAAGTATTTACTAATTCCATGCTGTCAATTGTCAAATGTCAATTACTCTAAGAAAGGTAGCCATCTTGTTCTGAACTTTGGGCGACCGAGCTCTCCTCGGGTGAAAATACAGAGAAAATGAATTTTCCTAGTTATGAGACTTAGCTAGAACGATTTTTCGCCCCCGTAAACCAACATTATTGCAACTCTCATTGAAATCGTTGGAGCCGTTTTCTAGAACATGATTACAAATATATAGGTACACAAATATTGCTCATTTAATAGTATAGAGATAGGATATTCACAGTCATAACCCCGCGTCCTATTTGAAAGTGATCGTCGCGGGAATACACGGTCGTTCGAACTTTTTGTTCGGTGAACCTGAACGACTGGCCGCGCGGGCTGAGGGCGCCGCGCGCCGTGCGGCTATCTAATTACGTAACATATTTTCGTAAACAATTAAGACTAATCTGTTTCATTTTGACAGTTCAACAACATTCATTGCGTTATTTACGTTGTCAAGCATTTTTTTTTTGAACTTATGAAGCAATGAATTAGCAATCTGTTTCATAACGATTCGGATCGATCGTGACGCTGTTAGGGTACAGTTTTCCGAACAAAAAGTGACATATATATGCCTCAGACCCATCAGATGTATGTACGCGACCGATCGCATATTCGCACAACGATTGCTCTTAAATAGGACGTGGCCTTAGATCTTTGGTTGCGTCATTCTTTTTTATGATTCTAAAATCTTTACTGAGTTGGGTTGAAATGTAAAATATAATAGGTATTGATTTAAATTATAGCCTCAAACTTCTATTAAAATCAAAAGTGGCACAAAAAAGCTTAAAAAATAATTTAAAATAATAATTGAATAGGTACAGTGTTTTAGAGACTGCAGGTTATGTAAACATAGTTGCTGGAACAACATTCGCCCGACATAGGCAAACAAGAAATGTAGGTAAATGTTTTCTTTTCAATTGATTCTATCTACCCTTTCATGTACTTATTGCGTTTGTAATTCATTATTCTGGAATATTTAACTTCATGCTTTCTAGAAACCCAATCACCTGTTTTTCCATTTAGAAGTTTACCTATATTTCTTTTACAGCCAATATGTAGGTACTCAATTTGTACATACTTAAAAAACGTACCTGAAAGGTTAAGAGTATAGACACTTAATTTTTATTACGCTTTAGAGCACCTCTCCAGCAACCCCAAGTTAAAATATGAAGAAACTTAACGTAGATGCTTGTTGTATTAACAAAGAAATGTCAGATAATAATTGTACTGTTGTTTTTACCATTAAATATGCAAGGTGTGATTAGATATGTCAAGTTTAAATTTCTCGGACTATTGATATAAGCGCCTGAGCAAAAATACATAGCATTCGCGAAGACGCGCCCCACTCCGCGATTATCGTACTGTGGCCAGTAGCACACCTCCGTCGCGAAACCGTAGCAGCGAAACCGCAGTAGCTCAATGCAACTGACTCGCGTCATGTTCCGCTACTCAAGTTTCTGGTACTTACTCGAATTTGGAACGGAACATGACGCCAGACAGTTGAATTGAACTCCTGCGGTTTCGCTGCTATGGTTTCGCGGCGTAGGTGTGCTACCGGGATGAAAGCTGTACTTCAGTACTCAGTGGAGCGGAGTGGCGCGTCTTCGTGGTTGGCACTATCTATGATAATGTATTTAGGTAGTTAGCTACCTAATTATATTAGAGCAGTATCTTACACCACTAAACCTTAACTAAACGCTGCTGAAGAGAAAAATATCACAAACAACAATGAAAACTAATCTAAGTTTAAACCGTGCAACTAGCAATTTCCCTTCTAACTTAAACGACGGGTAAACTAAAGTAACTGGCTCGGAATTAATGGAAGTTTGTAGTAATTGTTAGTTTGATTACGTGTTAAGGGCAGGATCACGCGACCTCCACTACACGGCATTAGGGGTTTCCATTAAGTATAAAGAAGGAGGCAATGACCTGAACAAATACTAGTTCAAAGATTACAGACCTACCTGCGACAGTTTGTGGAGGAAAGAATACGATGTTTTATGCATTAGGGCCGTTTTTGTTTAAGTTCAAATACCTACCTTACCTGAAGCTAGGTCTTAGTTACCAATATTCATTCCATTAGGAAGAAAACAATACGAGGATAGTTTTGAATGTCAAAACTTAGATTCGAAGAGTCTATTTAAAAAATGTAATAGAAATCGCTAAAACCACAACAGTTGACAACACTATTGCATAAGTACTCCATTTAGTTGGTTGTCACCCTTTCGTTATTACGTTATAAACTGTTAAAATAGATAAATACAAAGCAATGTAATCTATTTACCATTTACATTAAAAAAAATACTCAAAAGTGCAGTAATTTCAACAATATTACAAATAACTGTCGTTATTTAGCCATTACTTACCTAATGTTATGACAAATAGGGTATAGTTTTGATAGTCAACATTCTCCTGCACTTCTCCCAATTTATTCGTGGTCGCCGCAACGTGTACCTTTCTTCCACACTTCTCTATTAGTCGTCATCTCGGTAGTCACCCCCTTTCTAGACATATCATCTTTTACACAGTCCATCCATCGTTTCTTTGCTCTTCCCCTACTCTTAGAGAAATGAAAAGACCTCCAAAAATTAGAGGTTAGTGGCATGGTCTAACATTCCAATTCAATAACGCAACTATACCTAACCTACCTATATTATACACCTCAAGTAACACGAAGACAATAAAAAATGTGTTGACTTTTTATTCAAATTCTAAGTAATTTATTTGCATAAAAGCTTTGTGTTAAAAAGTATAACAATATTTTTTCATACGTTTTACAGTTTTCACGACGCCAGCGTTGATACCATCCATCAAGTTTTTATACGAATTCTAAGTTGATTAATCAAAATGGTGAAGTAGGGTTGTCGCTCTCTTTTACTATTTCGGTTGCGACATTGAAAGCTCTTTCAATCTGCCTATGCCTAGCCTTTTCCCCAAGTATTTTGGGGTCGGCTTCCAGTCTAACTGGATACAGCTGAATAACAGTATTTTACAAGGAGCGACTGCCTATCTGACCCCCAGTTAAAAGGTAACACGATACCCCTTGGTAAGACTTTGGGGTTTCTGACGACCCGTAACGACTGTCAAAGATCCAAGAATGACAGCCGGGACAAACGGCTTAACGTGCTTTCCGTGCATGAAGGGGTCTCGGTATGATGAGATGGTCACACATCCACGGATTGACCGCGGCAAGTGTAGCTTAACCCGATCGATCGACCCGTGCGGCTGTTATTAGTGATTACTTAGCCACGAGCCATTGAAAGTTCTTTATTAATCAAAATAGAGGCCCGTAACTGCCTACCTACCCAGGCTATCTAGAGAAGTCTACCTACTCCTTAAGTACATAGGTACTCGTAACACTGAAACCTATCTATAAATAAATTGCTATCGTTCTTTTCTGAGATCATTATCCTCCTATCCCTATCCCACGGTAAAGAGAAGAAAGAAGAAATAAATAAAGAATTTATTCTGCACAAAAAAAAGTAGCCAAAAGCCTCGCCATATATAAAGTATTTTTAACAGTCGTCTAAGCTTGTCTTCTACTTTCTACATAATTAATACCCCTCTGTACAAATCCTTTACACAATTAAATTCCATCAATCCATTCATTATTTGGTCTCTCCCTACTCTATTAACCCATTAATTCCTAAAAGTTTTCTTTCTCATATTCCTCCTCATCACATGCGCATAAGCCTGATCTCCGGCGTAACTTAGAATTCTGCACCTTAATTTCGTAAAACACATGATCAATCACAATCTGTTTCATTTTGACAGTTCAACAACATTCATTGCGTTATTTACGTTGTTGAGCAGATCCATTTTTCGAACATATGAAGCAATGGATTAGCAATATGCTTCAAAATGATTCAGGTTGTGATTTAAAGTGTGTTATGCAAGTTTGGGTGTTAATCAGTACCCTAATTACGTAATACACGATCAATCATAATCAGAATCTTTTTAAAACATATTGCTGAAACATTGCTTCATAAGCTCGAAAAATGTATCTGCTCAACAACGTAAATAACGCAATGAATTTTGTTGAACTGTCAAAATGAAACAGATTAGTCGTAATCGTTTACGAAAATGTTTTATGCAATTAGATAGCTGGTAGGTAAATTAAAGAGAAAGGAAAAGAATTTCGCAAATGATGCAGCTAATGAGGGTAGTTTAAAATGAGTTAGTAACAAATTGCAGGCCATTTAACTTGGAAAGGATGAATAATCACCCGGATACTAGGAGGTATAGATCAACACACATATTAAATAACACGCTGTTATTAAATTTTCTTCCTTAATCGGCTTCTGAGTCCAGGTCGACTATTCTGCCAGCTTCTAGAAACTGCTGTGATGGGTTTGCCAAAAACAGTCTTGAGTTATGTACTGACAGATTATATTTATTAGGATTATACAGATTTATATTAATATTTACATACAATATAATTGTGTTAAAAGTATAGTTTTTCTACATATCAGTGTACTCATATTAAAGTATAAGTAAGATATGCATATATTAGAGGTAATTAAAGTTCAAGACTGTATTTGTTTTTGACAAGTTGAGAGTAATACACTACCACAAACGCTTAGCGTTATCACTTATGACTATGAGGCGTGCAAAACAGAAAATTGTAGTTTCTTTGAGCTAGAGACAACCCTAATTCCATTGCCTTGAACTGTTTTAACTATAACAATAAATTCATTTAACTTTTAGCGCGTGTTTACGGTGTTTCCACTAATTTTACGGTATTCGGGCTCTGCTAGGTTTTCTTTATTATAAAAATATAAAGGGCTAGTGAATTAAGGAATATAGGTACGACGGTCTACGAACTTGACTTTCGTCTAAACTAAACTAACTTGCTCGTCGGTGAAAGAGGTTTCCCGTACCTTCTAAATCATATATATTTATGTTATAAATGCTGCTGGCATGACCTAAAAGGTATTTGCGACTTTGGCACACAAAACGGAAGCTATGTAACGTTCAAAACTACAGAAGAGACTAAAATCGATAGTGTCCACGGGTCCTGGAGAGCTGTATGTAACGCTGTAGGTTCCAAACGTAAGCCAATATATATACTGCAGATATTATGCGGATAAACTGCAACTACACAATTTAAAGTCGCTTTACCAGTTTACTAAACTGCAATTACGCAATGGACCTCGTTCTGGTGGACAATGATTAAATTCAACTAAATTTTATTTCGCTGATAAAAAGAGAGAGAGATACATGGATGAGGCTCGCACATACCAGGGAAGCATAGCACTACAAAGAGGCTCAGCAGCGAGTGCGAAAAGGCTGCCAATAATCAAGATGATGAAGAGAGAGAGAGATAGATGAATTTCTTAAGACAGCTAAGATGATGCAGAATAAAATACCACGCTGAAAAAACCAGTTTGGCGACGCTAAAATTAGGACTAATTATAGTTTTGTTTTTTATTTATTGGTGCTCGAGATACACGGTGGCTGTGATAAAAACTAGGCATAGATATCATAAAATTACAATATGGATATCTAAGAGAAAAAGAGAAAATATTTGTATTTTGTTTGCCTACTTACATTCAAAAAATACTGGTCCGATTTAAAAATATCTTTCTCTAGTAGAATGCTATATTATCACTGAGTATCAAAGGCCATCTGCAGCCTAATTACGTAATGCACGATCAATAGTAAATTGAAACAGGTTGCTAGTCCATTGCTTCATAAGTTCGAAAAAAAAAATCTGCACAATTTTTTTTTCGAACTTATGAAGCAATGGACTAGCAATCTGTTTCAATTTATTATTGATCGTGCATTACGTAATTAGGCTGCTGAAATGCAATCACGCGGGCGAAGCCGCTGACGGAAGCTAGTGTTGAAATAAATGATTTTTACTTTACGTTTTACATTAGTGGGTGGAGGATACAATACAAGTTTTCTATTCTACTCTATTCTATAGCCTCGTCCCTATTACATAACATGCGACATTAAATTACATCATGTCCATCTGGTATCGACAGTATATGTAACTAGTTCATAGTTTAAAGTTATATAGGTAGGTACATTTCCTTATCACGGTCCATTAACTGAGATCGATGTTCCGGTATGATTTCATCCCATTGTTTTGGTTCATGTCGAAGCCATTTTGATGTCTTCTTTAATGAGACTATTTCCTGAGATGGAATTTAAGTACTTATGTACCTACTTTTTTAGTAAGATGTAGTGTTGTTTTTATTTTGGGTGACAATAAATGATAGGGTAAAGTTTTTTGCTTTTTTATACTTTCTAAAACTCTGACTGGAACATCTAGACTATTTTATAAAACCCGTAATCAAAAATTACATTAAAATCAGAATGCTGCCCAAAAGCAGTTATGATTTAAATTTTTGAGCGTCTACACTAAAAAATTTAAATCATAAGTGCTTTTACCAGCGTTCGTAGTTCAAATTTACTGCATTGTTCTAAATCTAAACTATCATAACTGTACATTTTAAACCACGTTATTTTTTCAACTAAACGTGTAACATTTTGCTTTTGTACTCGTAAGTATTCCGTCTCACTTCGCGCCACCCTAGTCAGTCCCTATTTGTAGACGCTCTTGCTTCTGGCGTCAGTCAGTAGTGACCGTCGAAGGCTCAAAGACGTACTGTCCTGTATTCTCCCGTCTTTTAATATGTTATGTGCCAGTATCTGATAACTTGTGTTGTGTGTTGTTATAAATAGTTACTGATGGATAACATGTATCTTGGAAAACTTAAAACTGCATCAAACAGTAAGTTTTTTTTTTTATGGTTTATTATTTGCCGGTGTTGTTAAGTATGTGACTACACTGACTGAAACGTTTGTTCGTGTATTAGATGTGACTTCTTAGTTCTCTCGTGGTATTTAATGAATAGTTGCTCTAATATTATAAACGGAAAATATTCATTAATAGTAGTGGTACATACTTGGTCAATTATACTTGTATCGTTTAAGTTCATTTCGGCATAGCATCTTGGGTGATATTGACAAAGATGACGGTTGAGCCAACCTTTTTATTATTTGTTTTAAAGAATTAAAGCTTTGTGCAGACTAGCGTGACGCGACACCGGTTATTGTTATACCGTGAAGTTTTCTTAGAAATTGTATTGTTCGCCGCGTCGCGGCGTCGCGTCGCGCTGATCTGCACGAGACTTAAATCGGGTGCCGTTCCCAGTCCCACCCTTCAATAAAACAACATCACAATTATTTTTAGGTTAACTTACGCATGGAACTTAAAGATAACGATCGAAACGTAACTTAAACTTAGAGAATAAATAATTAATTTGGTAACGACATCTGGTAGATTTCCTACCGGTGTAATATTTGATGAGAACAGTTAAATAGGAACAACGGAGTGTTGTGAACTGTATCGATTTGGCCGAGTAGGTAGGGCTGCCTACGTGACTCGGTTGCCAACCCCCTATGTAACAAATGTGTCATGCATGCGGGACTCACAAGAAATAATGACCTGCCAGACAGCGACAGGTGTGACTGGAAAGTTCTAGGCGTTTAATTATCGAAATTACTTTGTTCGATACCTCGGTATCGAGACGATTGATTGATTTATTTTTATCGAAATGAGTTTGTTCAACTTTCTTTCATTATGTGCTTCGAGGTCAAGTGCCTACTTAGGTATTTATCGAATTTCTCCCTCGTATTAGGAATGGTTAAAGCCCTAAAGGCTTTTTATTTCGGTATAGGTAGGTAGGTTACCTATCTATGTACCAATGTGGTACTTTTACTTATCATAGTTCAATTTTTTTAAATTTTTCCGCATTTGCAGTTGATAACAAAGAGAACTGTTATCAACTGCGAATGCGGATAATGTTTTAAATATTTTAATGAATATCTGGGTAGTTTCCATTACTTTTCATGAGGTTCACTGAAAAAACGCAGTTATTTTTTATTTTCCTATGGCCCTACCTTAAAAATAAATAGTAGTTTGATGGTCGTGGTTTATTACACGCATGCGCGGGGAGTGGCGGTTTCATCCGCCGCGGTCGGCCGCCACAAACTTATCTGAATCTGTGGCCAAAAGTGGAACTAACGAAATCACAGACCGGTAATTAAAAACGTTACTTACCTAGCATGGGCTTTGGTCTTGCCCAAGACATATGAGGACCATGTAGATTAGTGTCTGAAAGGGTCTTTTAAGGAAAGAACCACACAGATTTGAGTGGACCTGTCCAGTCAGTACAAGCATTTGTTAGTAATCGAGAAGCTCAATTCAGAGGGCTAGTGTGAGTTTCTTTTAACCATCTCGACTTTACGCATCGACCGCGTTCGGCGCTCCGATTGGCCCTTCACTGGTGAAGGGCCAATCGGAGCCCACATCAGTAACCAATCGTTTTTGAGTCACGAGTATCAAGCCGCTACAGACGTTCCTAAAAGTTTTTCCGTGGCGTCTTCTACCTGCGACGAACACATGTTGACATCTGCCGTCTGTTCATGCGTTTCGTTGTACAACACAGCCTTTTTTGAATTTAATTAAAATTAATGAAAATTGAGCTTATTTTAAGTATTCATGATTTTTTTTTTATAATTGCTTCCGATTTAGCTAAAGAAATAATTTGATATTATTTAAAAAAATATGTTAGCCGTTACTGCTGAAGCGAACAAAACGCAACTGTGCCGATGAAAATGGAGGACAACACAACACTATGCCTTTAATTTGTAACCAATCTTTCCCAAAAAATAAATACTATCCTAAATCTTTTCAATTATTCCATAACTAGTTAATAAATTAAAAACACTAAAACGATTCACAATAAAAAAAAATATAGTTACATATAATACTCTAAATAGTAAGCATGTCATTTTAAATATAATATTCGTCAATGTCAATGTGTATGTCATGGCCATATCGTTTAGACGTCAACGTTCAGTGATATGTCAGGTTTAAAGTGTAGTAAAAATAGCCAAGTAACTGTAACCAACTTGGAAGTAGCGCTCACCGGCCGCTGCCGCGGCTCCGCACGCTACGCTCGCTCGGCTCGCGCGCTGTTGGTCACAGTTCTAACCTAACCTACCCATTTGGTCGAAGTGCCACATACGCGCCGCAAATTTTTAATTTTTAAATCCTAATTTTAGTGCTATGTTGCATTTCACGCCGCGGCAGTGGCCGGCCAGCGCTTTTTCCAAGTTAATCGCTTTCCATAATATCATATTTGCAAACCCAATAAAAGTACATCGAGTTTTTTTGCGTCGTCACCCGACTTTGTTTGATTTTTTGTATGCCGCCGCCATGATGCATAACAAAAACAAAACGACATCAACGCCTCTACCGGTGGATAATTTAACTATTTTACGATTATGATCACTAGGTAATGTTGTTATAGAGGTTGACTAAAACTTGACATGTTAAACTTATTTTTATTTTTTTGACATATTTAATGTAAATTTAATAATTATGTCTAATGAATGTAAAATGACCAATGCAATGGATAATAACCACCAACAATTAAGAGTGTAATTGTATTACTATTTAATAAAATTATTCTTTAACATAGCCAATAACATTGACATTATTATTATATTAATACGTGAAGCAAAAACTTTGTACCTACCCTTTTTTACGAAAATTACGCGGAATCCATATAAACTTTAACTCTGCCAAATTTCATACTCCGGTATGGGCACAGTTAAAGTTTATATGGAGAAGGAGTGCAGAAAGCTAATATTTTTATATAATATACATTAGAAATAAATTAAATGTTCGACGATGTTCATTTCATAAAATTATCAAGTCTAATCTGGCTACGACATGTATAATTAAAAACTGCTAAATTTTGATGATTTTGCATAATAAAAATGTCAAGTGTTATGGTTTTATCACAAGGCTGAGCAGAGCGAGCAGCTCAATCCCAAGCTTTTTTGTCTTCTAAATAATCAGAAATTATATAGTACGCTTTTTTACAAAATTTGGTTATAATACAGCTTTTAAATCGTTCAATGGGTAAGTTTCGAATGTCAATGGGAAGTTTGATAAAAAAGCGTAAACATTGACTCATGAACGAGTTGCCTACTCTGTGGAGGTGATTGCGATGTACAGCAAGATGATTTTCTTAAAATTTTATATTCTTTTGTGTACCCATACAATATGTTTACAAAATGATAGTCAGATTTATTTCTTTGAATATTTCTCGAACGTAATCCCAATAAATAAATCCGTTGAAAAGTCGTAAATCCCTTGAACCTAGGTTGTAAATTGCTCAAACAGCATTTTTCTGTAAAACAAAGATAATATTAATTACTGTCCGCATAGGTTCCTCAGAGAAGATTTTTAGTTATTTTCATAGTCTTTTAACATAAATATGAGATATAAGGCTATGAAAATAACTAAAATAATCAATTTTGGCTGTATCTACGTCGGTATCTACGTCAGTTATGTCTAACTTTTTAACAGTAGGTATAGGCGGAACTAAGCCTTTCTGTCAAATTTTCTATGTGTGGGCACCGTTTTAATTAACCGTCAATCGTTATTCCAAGAAAAACTGTCGACTCAAGAGGGTCTAACTCTATTCGATTAAATTGAACTCGTACGACTTTTAAAAATGAGGAAAGTGTCATTTGCTTATAATACGATCTTGTGATTATCCCTTATGTGGTAAGTCATTTATATAAATTAGAAATAAGAAAATACCTACAATTGAACCCTGCGGAACGCCCATGGTGACCGGAGATCCTGCAGATCTCTTGCCATTAACATCGACCCTCTGAATTCTGTTGTTCAGATTAGAAGTCAGAAGGTCGAGAGCCTTGTCCCTCATACCATAGTGGTACAGTTTCCAGATGAGTGTATCATGATGTACGCAATCGAATGCCTTGGTCAAGTCGCAGAATATTCCAAGAGCATTTGCAACTGGTTGCGGGCCTTGAATATGCTCTTCAGTCATTCCACGCCCGCGTCTGTAGTTGAACGATCCTTTGTAAAACCAAACTGTTTCAGATGAAGTAAATTATGTGGATTGAAATGTCCTAATATTTGTTTTAAAATTGAACCGGGACACACTACAGTTAAATTTTACTTTTTCCAAACCGACTTTTCAGTCTTTGTAAGCATTTCAGTTGAACTATACATAATAATTCCATTATAATATGTGTAATAAATAGATAAAATATTTGCCGGCATTAGGTACTCCAGAAAGCTTATATAAAAATCTGCTGTTCCATACATTTATGTTCGCATAGCTCGTTATAATTTCGCGATTCCAGGTCTGGCCACATAGTGAAAGTTGTTTATAATGATGACTACAATGACCCCTTAAGAGGATGCAAACGAATGAAATTTCACTTTGTATACAGTGGCGATGGCGGGGCAAGATCTAAATTTGAAGTGGGTGAGGTACATTTCTCGTGGCGCAAGAAGACGAAAAAAAACCCTTGGACTTTGGTTAATTTTTTAGGTATAGGTCGAGTTAAAGGATAGGGCGTTAAAGGCAAAGGAAAACTATCACAGCTAAGTAGGCTTTACAAGTCAACGAGTAATAGTCGATCAAATTACATTTGCAGTTGGAATTTATGGGAGGACACGTTTGACAACTAAAATGTTAAGTTTGTTCTTGGGATAAACTCGTCCCAAATCTAGAACATGGTGGCATTATGGGTGGTCCGACACGCACTTGTACTGGACCGATCAATAGACACTACATATTTATTAACTTAGTATTAATCGTTTTTAATCAATGAACCACGCAGAATCTCACATCAAATACTGACAAAAATACAAAATAATGTCACATACGTACGGTGCAACACACATACGTACGAGCAATACTTTGATTGACTTTCTAGCCGTTGAGAAGTGTGAAAATAACGTAAACAAACAGAATGGGAAACGTCCAGCTCCGGCCGGTGGGGATTCCCGGCGTTCGCAACGCAACGCCAGCAAATGTTGCTAGACTAAATAAAAACAAATTTGGTATGTCAATGGCATGAGGTGGTATGTAATTTCTTCGTCACGTTACGGGTTTTAAGTAATGCATAAACCTTCGAGGTGCGCGGCTCCTTGGACCGCGAGGCCGTAAGCGGTGGCCCACGTCGCCCACGCCGTACGCCGCCTCTGCACTTCACATCCGCTATAAGCCACCATGCTGGATTATATGTGACGACATAACCCGCAGAACAACATGACGGGGAAAAATTACACCATATTTCAGGTTAGTCACGTTTGGTTTTTTATTAACAATTCAAATGCTACTCCATTCCTTTTTTGTGCTCTATCATTTGTAATTAGTGACAGTACTTGACAAATTGATGTATTGTTGACGTATTTTGAACCTAAAAACGAATCATTTAGGTACATATTTTAGCCTTTTTCTTTAGTTAAACGATTTTATAACTTGTAGGCAGAGGCGGCGTAAGGCGTGGGCGATGTGGGCCACCGCCTACGGCCTCGCGGTCTGAAGGGCCTCGCACCTCGAAGGTTTATGCATTACTTAAAGCCGTGAACGCGACGAAACTTTTTTACTCGTCATAAGACGATAAATATATTGTTATTTAGTCTAGCAACATTTGCTGGCGTTGCGTTGCTATCGCGGGGAATCCCCGCCGGCTGAGGATTTTCCATTCTGTTCGTTTACGTTATTTTCACTTTTCTCAACGGCTAGAAAGAAAGCCAATCAAAGTATTGTATGCAGTGTTATGCCGTATGTAGGTATGTGTGTGATATTATTTTGTATTTTTGTCAGTATTTAAGAAAGAAAGAAAGAAAATACATTTATTTGCGGTACACATGACGCAAAGAAAGAACAAAACACGAAAATAAACAATTTAGGGGAAAATATGCGTCACATCCACGCAAAACGGCCATCGCTCAGCATAATGCTGCGATATTTGATGTGAGAATAAGTATGGTTGTTTGAAAACGATTAATACCTACGTATTAAATAGATAGGTAGGTAGTGTATATTGATCAGTCCGGTACAAACTAAACTTACAGTGCGTGTCGGACCACGCACAATGAAGGGTTGATAATTTGTGTGTGCGCTCAGAATAAAATATCGTACCTATACTACCTATGTGCCAAAACGAACTGTCGTCTTCACTAAATAAAAACCGGCCAAGTGCGTGTCGGACCACGCACAATGAAGGGTTCCGTAGTTGGGATGAATTTATCCCAAGCACAAACTTAACATTGTAGTTGAAAAACATTTTCTCCCATACGGAATGTATGTGAGATAATGTTTTTCAAACTGCAAATTTAAGTTGGTCGATTATTACTCATTAACCTGTAAAGCCTACTTAGCTGTGATAGTTTTCCTTTTAATTTCGTTATATATACTACTGCTGTGAATTTTTTCACAAATCCGAGTACAACCATTTAGCTGGCAGGGGGGAGGACACTATACTCTAACTAACAACAATTAGCACTTTAAAGCTTAATATTTCGCAAACAGATCCCTGCATTGAAAAATGATCTTCACACACCCTCAATATTTGAACGACCTTTCTAACGACACCCCACCTGGAAGAGACGAGAAAAAAAAAATCATCCCCACTTTACACGTAGAGGAGGTACGAAACCTACCCTAAAAAAAAACTTGATTTTATTTTACCACTTTGTGTGTGATTAATATGTACCTATTACTCACGTCAAATTACAGCTTTCTAGTACTAACCGTCTCTAAGTCTAGCTAAGTCGCGGACAGACAGACAGACGGACATGGTGAAACTATAAGGGTTCCTTGTTTACTACTGAAATGAAATCATACACCTCAAGTTTAGTATTAATAATGTTTATTTATTTTTCTACAACATAATCAGGTTATTAACAATCACTTATTAATTTAGTAATAATATAACGTAAAGCACGGATCTGTAAGATATGCTTACGGTACAACGCCTCGAAATAGACTGACTCTGTCTAAACAAATCAGTTATCAACCGAATGTTCCCCACTTTAAACGGAAGTGAACACTCAGCCGGCTATACGACCAATCAGAGCAGAGTAAATAGTACATACAGTCACTTGACTAACTAAAATACATTAGGGCTTAATTACCTGTAAATAAACTTTTTAAATTTAAACAATAATGATTTATTAATTATACAAAACAAACATACTTATTCTACAGACGAATACCTAAACGGATGTATAAATTTCGTGTAACCACTAGCGCCATCCGTCGCTTGTGGAAAAACGTCCTATTATTAATCATTATTTTACAAAATCATTACATTCGGCCATCCGACATCGTGCGATCTCCTGAAGCACGATTTTACAATTCAAATGACAGTTAAATTAAAATGAACTTTACATACAAAATCATTACATTTGGCTATTCATTTATTTTAGATTCGATTTCCGGGCATGATTTATCGTCATAATTACTTTCAGCACCAGAAGATGAGTTACCATCATTTGATGAACTTTTATGGTCAGGGGAATGAATATTTATCCAGGGTCTTACACGGTCAGCGGAAACTACGCTTTTAAATGTATTTTTCCGTTTACTAAAACCCGGAATTTCGGCAATTTTATATCGGTCGTTACCCAAAACTTTTGTGATTTTGTACGGACCTGTGAATTTTGAAAGGAGTTTAGTGCTATTACCCTTGTTATTGAAATTAGTTCTAGTAATCTTAATCAAATCACCTTCTTTATAGATACTAGCTGGGATCCTACCGGTATCATAATTAACTTTTTGTTCTTCTTGGCTAACTCTGATATTGGTGCTGACCTCATCTCTTAAGCTTTGTAGCGTGTTTGGTATGGCGTCAGTTCCAACATCCAATTTGTTATTTAAACTGTCTTTGAACCTGGTACCAAATAAAGCCTCTGTGGCAGTTCGTTTAGTGGAGGAATTTATGGAATTATTTACACCCCACTGAATTTTGCCAAGATATATGTCCCAGTTGCGTTCGTCATTGCCGTCATTATGTTTTGCCAGTGAATTCAAGATAGTTTGGTTATACCTTTCAACTTGACCGTTCGCCCTGGGACATGCTACAGCGTTCAGATCATGTTTAATACCATGACTTCCGCAAAAGCTCTTGAAAGCAGTTGAAGTAAAAGAAGTACCGCGATCAGATATGATTCGATTTGGTAAGCCAAAGTCATAAAATATGCTTTCAAGAATTTTTATCGTAGTCTTGGTTTTCGTGTCTTTTACCGCTTTTACAAATAGGTATTTTGTAAAGCCGTCAACTACAGTAAGGATGTAGGCATTGCCGTTCCTACTCTTTACAAATGGGCCAAGATGGTCAATGTGAATTGTGTGGAACGGGATGCCCACTTTCTCTATAGGATACAATTGTCCAGTCTTTTGTCTAGAAATATCATCTTTATTGTAAGCGCACTGAATACAAGACTTTACATATTTTTTCACAAATCGCCTCAACTTTGGAAACCAAAAGACAGATTGAATTCGCTCAGTCGTTTTAGAAATGCCCAAGTGCCCTACTAACGTCATCATGATTATAACGGCATATTTGCCAACGAGCATTACGAGGGACAACCAGACGTATATCATCACCATTTTTTCTATATAATTTATGATTTTTAATAAGATATTTTTTCTTAACATCTTTAGATTCTTCGTCAGATTCAGGTTTGAGAATTTTATAAATACGTGAGATATCTGGATCCGACATTTGTAATGTTAATAACCAATTATCAGTCTCGATATGATACACGGTCACGGAGGACTCATCGTTGATGTCAGAAGGCAATATGGTATTGCGGCTTAATGCATCGACATGGGCCATACGCGTCCCGGGTCTGTACTCAATAGTAAAAGTGAACTCGCTAATTTGCAGCCACCACCTAGCTATACGCGGTATAAGGTCTCTTTTAGTTAGTGTAGTCCGGAGCGCATTACAGTCTGTTACTATTTTAAATTCTAATCCCAACAGATAAACACGAAACTTTTTCAGGGAGCAAACAATAGCTAACGTTTCAAGTTCGTAGGAATGTAAGTGACGCTCTTCGGGCGTCGTCTGCCTACTAAAGTAAGCAACGGGCTTGAGTACCCGAGGGCTAGATTGCCATTGTACCAATATTCCTCCTACACCTAAGGCACTAGCGTCTGTGTGTAGCTCCGTTGCAAGTTTAGGGTTGTATAAGGCTAGTATTGGTCTATTTATCAAATTATCTTTTAATGTAAAGAATGCTTGGGATTGTTCATCTGCCCATGTGAAAGTATTTCCTTTTTTTAATAAAATGGTGAGGGGTCTTGCAATTTCCCCGAAACTCTTTACAAATTTTCTGAAATAGCTTGCTAATCCCAAGAATTGACGAACCTCGTGCACATTGCGAGGAATAGGGAATTCTTTTACAGCTAGAACTTTATTTTCGTTCGGTCGTATCCCATCTGCCGATATTTCATACCCTAGATAGTTAATCGTTGTGTCAAAGAAACGGCATTTTGCTAGTTTAAGGGTGAGACCATTTTCTCGCATTAGCTTCAGAATTTCCTCAAGCCTTCGAAAACCTTCCTCTAAATCGGTTGAAGGTACAAGAATATCGTCTAAATACGCCAGGGCAGATTCGTAGCGCTTTGCACCGAGAATTTGATTAATAACTTTCTGAAACACGGCTGGTGCGTTAGCTAATCCGAATGGCATTCTTTTAAATTCATAATGTCCATCGGGCGTTACGAATGCAGTAAGGGGACGACTTTCCTCGGCCAAAGAGACCTGATAATATCCTGAAGCAAGGTCCAATGAGGTGAAAAAACGATTGCCGCTGAGATTAGTTATCTGGTCGTCAATTAATGGCAAGGGGAAACAATCTTTCCTAGTTTTGTTATTTAAGGATCGGTAATCTACACAAAGACGCTGTTCTCCAGTTTTCTTTTTTACAATTACTATAGGGCTAGCATAATTAGAATTAGATTCCTGTATGATATCATTTTGCAACAGGTCATCAATAATTTCTCGTACCTGTCCTCTTTCGGAGTGCGACAAGCGATAAGGTCTGTAGACGACAGGTCTATCGTCAAGTAAATCTATCTTCATTTTAATAGAGTCATTACAACCTATCTCACTCAAATTAAATGCAAAACAATCACGATACGACTGCAATAGTTCATAAAGCTTATCCATTGTTTTATCGTCAACTTGGGGACCGACTTTGATTTCAGATTTAACTAGAGGAACTAAGTTAGTAATGTCCTTTGTGATTTTGTTAATGCATAAAATTTCTTTTTCTTCAAAAGGTATTGCTCTGGCAATTAGAGCGTTTTTGGGCAAATATAGAGAATGATCAGAAAGATTGGACAAAATAAGGTAACATTTACCTGCGCTTATATGATAAATACCCTGGTGTAAGTTATATTCTTTACCAGGTTCATTACTAATATAACCTTCTATATAAACACCCCCAGAGCAACAAGAATCTAAAGCAGAAACTTCGACTAATTCGGATTTGTTCCTGGCTAACTGAATATGGTTCGGCAAGGTAAGTTTTAGGGAATTCAAATCGCTGACGCTGCCACGGAGCCCAGGAGCTTTGTAAAAAAATAACGTACTATCGTCTTTGTATACAGCTATGGATGGTAATTCAGTAAAATTTTGGCCAATCAGTAAACCAGTCTGCATAAACTCATCATTAACGACTAGCACTTCCACACTTGATTCGATATCATCAATTTTAAGGTTGACAAAAGTACTATACAAGGGCGTAACTGCGGAGTTACCAAAACCCTTGATTTTTGGTAGTTTTGAGAAAGTTTTGGTGGGGTTAAGACTATTTGCGTCAGATTCACGCATAAGACTACACTCACTGCCAAAATCTATGTACCCACTCAAAACTTGATGGTTTACTTCGACTTGTTTGAAGAACTTTTTATTGCGATTACTGTATGTAGAAATTGTTAGAGTTTTACGTTCAATGTTATCGCTTGACTTAGGTTCCGTTCGTGGAATTAGCAGTGTAAGTTTGCAATTTTCATTATTATGCCCTACTCTGTGACATTTTGGACACTTGACAAGAGGTTTGGGACATTTGAAGTAAGGGTGTCCTTTACTACGACAGTTAAAACAAGTTACTGAGCTATCATTTGAAGTTGATGTTGAGGCAAGGTCATGACGTTTTCTATTTGTAGAAACAGTTTCTGATAAAGCACGCTGGGAACCGAAAAAATGTAACAAATCTTCCGGTTCACTACAATTTAATGCTTGGGCTCCATTTCTAATGGATTTATCATAAATACCGTGGGTTATGCAATCTACGGCCTTTTTACCACTGATGTGACATCTATGTATAAGCATTAATTTGTCGTAAAAATATTCAGTCAAATTTTCATTACTTCGTGACGTACGAGCTAACATTTCTTCCAGAAGCCGGCCATAATTCTGCTCACTTGGAAAAGCCTTTGTTAGTTTGGCTTGCCACTCAGTCCAACTAAATACTACACTTGGTAGGGCTTCGAACCATTTTTTTGCAAGCCCAGCAAGTTTTTGTAGAGCAAAATGTATGGTCTGCTTCTCGTCCCATTCGTATATTACAGCACATTCATTTACCTTCCTAACCCAACTTCCAATACTTTGAGTTTTACTAGAAGGATCGAACTCCGGTATAACATTATTCAAATGATTATTGTTTAAGCTACGTGATGTATTACGAGTTCCTTCTTGAAAAACACTCAAAAGACTTAATACCTCTTTTTTTGACCAACTTGAAATCCTTTTCTGTTGCTTGCGTCGCGGTGGTGTATTTGTAGTATCTGTTGTCGTGGTTGAAGGCGAAGAGGCCGAAGTAGACCTCCTGCGCTTCCTTTTTGATCGCTTCTTTGCACGTTTCGTCTTTGCGTCTGCCTTGTTCGACACAGAGGCTACCCGTTTGCCTTTTGATTTCTCGCCCCGCTGAACAGGCGGCTCTGCTTCTGGTGTTCTGGCACCATCAGATTCCATGGCCTCAAAAATATAATAACACATTGATTAGCACATACTTTTTTATAACATTAACTCAGTCCAGAGTCCATAGCATAGTGACCTCACAAGATTAATAATTATTATGTTTTAAGCTCATTTTATAATATCTCCAAAAAGTTTAGTACATTAACGGAATGTGCAATAAATAAAAGTAACTCACTAAATAAACAAGTAAAATGTCTAAGGAGTTTGAGAAAGAAAATAACTAATGCAAAATTTAATAGGCAGTCATATCAATAGCAGTGAAATAAAAATAAACATCAGAAATAAACTATGTATTAATTATTATTATTGCATTTTGAAAGGGGAATTATTTAACTGATCCTCTAAAACCTTTTTTTCTTGTATAACCGCCTCTATTTAACGTGCAGTTTACTTGGCCCTTTAGTATTTTTATGACCGCAAAAAAAAAGAAATTATTTGAGGTTCACAAAAATAGGCGCAATCATTACATGTATTATAGTGTTTACCAATATTTTTAGGAAATCAAAAGGGAATTATTTGAGGTTTGCTCCAAACATGCCTTTTGCACACATGGCTAAATATTATTAAGAAATCTGACATACTTAGTCACACTTTATGTAATAATAGTTAATCGATAAATTCATGCTTTACTTACGTCCTTGAGGATAGCTTTGTTCGTATCGGGCACACTTGGCCCAAGTCTTTATTGACTCACTTGGCCAAACAAAAACTTCTTAAGCACACTTGGCTTTATCTTTAGCACACTTGGCTTTAATTTAGCACACTTGGCTTTAATTTAGCACACTTGGCTTTAATTTAGCACACTTGGCTTTATTTGAAGCACACTTAGCTTTATCTGAAGCACACTTAGCTTTACTTTAGGCACACATAACCTAGCATTTCTTAAATCACTCTTACTGTAGGCTTTTTTGTAGGCAAATCCCACTTCTGAGATGAAATGAAATCATACACCTCAAGTTTAGTATTAATAATGTTTATTTATTTTTCTACAACATAATCAGGTTATTAACAATCACTTATTAATTTAGTAATAATATAACGTAAAGCACGGATCTGTAAGATATGCTTACGGTACAACGCCTCGAAATAGACTGACTCTGTCTAAACAAATCAGTTATCAACCGAATGTTCCCCACTTTAAACGGAAGTGAACACTCAGCCGGCTATACGACCAATCAGAGCAGAGTAAATAGTACATACAGTCACTTGACTAACTAAAATACATTAGGGCTTAATTTCCTGTAAATAAACTTTTTAAATTTAAACAATAATGATTTATTAATTATACAAAACAAACATACTTATTCTACAGACGAATACCTAAACGGATGTATAAATTTCGTGTAACCACTAGCGCCATCCGTCGCTTGTGGAAAAACGTCCTATTATTAATCATTATTTTACAAAATCATTACACTACGAAACCCATGGAGGTACTCGTATTATTAAACTAAAACTACTTTCTAAGATTACTTTCGATGTTTTAAAATAAACTCCATTGAATAACTCAGCGTTACGCCTTAATATAAAAAATATACAGAAGTGTGCAATTTTTTTGTATCGAGAAAATTTCATTGTAAGTAGGTATCGTGTATTCTTTTTTCGGGATGCTGGCCAAATAGTCAAAAAACTACCTGTACACCAAAATGTCCAAATCCCTATTCCATATCTTACTCAAGAAGCTACACGATAAAGCACGTTACACGGTACCCACACATTTTCATTGATAAAACGAAAATAACATACTTTTATTAAACTGGTTAAATGTAGGTCAAGGAACCGATTTTGATTTTATCAAACAGTTTGCGATCGCGTGTTTATAACCTCCTTGTTTTGTAAATAAACCGAATGTTTCAGTAAAGTGCCGTAGATTGATGGAGATTTCCTTAATCCATTCTTCTATTGATATTTATGTATTGCTTATACTGTTACTTTAGCTTAGTAGTTACATTTATTGGGTTTTAAACGACAGACGCTGGCCATCTTTATTGGTTGATTGAAGTTTGATTTTGTGGATTTTTTATGTGTTTATTCACGTATAAAGCTTCGTGCAGACCAGCTCGACGCGACAGCGCGACGCGACACCGGTTATTGTTATACCGTCAAGTTTTCTTAGAAATTGTATTGTTCGAGTCGCGTCGCAGCGTCGCGTCGCACTGATCTGCACGAAGCTTTAATTTTGAATGTTATATAAAGCAAGAGAAAGGGCCGTTAATAAGTAAAGAGAGCAGTGAATCTTTTAAACCAAATAAGTAGGTACATATCGTAATATTTTTCCGTCCACCAAAATTATTCATGATGAACAGTTATTTATTTTTGTAATACAAAAAGTATAAAAAACGAAGATAACGACGACGTCGCAAAAGATGCCCATCCATAGATAATTAACACCCGTCTCTCCACTATTCCAAGGCTTACTCTAGGATGCATATCCGGTATGGCTCTCAAATCATTCCCTATCCTAAGGGCACGTTCTTCCTTACCCGCGCCTCCTGGTCTACTCCTCGATTTGCAATAGCCTTTGAAGTCCCATGAAACATGAGGCTTCATGGGCTAGTGCAAATCTTGGGGTTCATTCGATTTATCGAGTCTGGTTAAACCACGCTGGGATCGGTGCGTTTCATTCATTTATTCATCCACAAAAAGTATAAAAACGTGAACGAACGAACAAGAACATGGTGATCACGAACACCGATCACTTGTGTTCGCGCTCAACCGCCCCGCTCCCTTTTTTAGTAACCATGGCTTCGAAATTCCTCACGAACATTTTTGACGAACACAGTGTTTGATTGCGTATGCGCCTTAACAGTAATACATATTAAAGAGAAGACAGACGGGCTGCATTTAATTTAAAAAAAGAACTTGCGAGATTTCAAATTGCAATATAAATACAGTACACTACCTAGTTATCAGTAAATACAGCAATGCGACAAAAAGATGTTCTATAGCTGCAATCTGCAATGCGGGCAATCAATAACGTATACTCTTAAAAGTCGTGTCAGCTGCTGCGCAGATGTTTTCAGAGGTTCCTAGTATAGCTAGGTACCTATAGCTCAGGTTAGAGCAAGGGCCAGGTAAGTAAGGTTTGGGGCAAGTAAACGGCAAAAATGCAGTAAAACTTGAGATTAATAAACGGGTAATAAGCCCATCACAGACGTAGCTATAATATATATTAATATATAACATGGCTTTTTTTTTTTTTTTTTGTTGGTGGGAAATTATCAAATAACTTCTCCCGCTCTGGGCGGAGCGGGAGGGCATGTCAGACTTTTACTGACTTAAACCCACGCGCGCATCAAAGAGATGTCAGCACCAACTGACCGACCCCGGCACACGGGCAACGCAAGTGTTCCTTCCGTTGCCCGTGTGCCGGGGTCGCGATATCCCTTTCGGACAAACTCGCAACCCCGGCAGGCATTGGCCCTTCCGGACCCCGTCAGTTGGTGCTGACATCTCTTTGATGCGCGCGTGGAACACAACGCGCCGTCGACCCGGGCCTGCAGTGCTATTCTGTAACCATCTCACCGTGAAAACTTAGGTGAAGTGAGCGTGGAGTGAGCTGTCGTTCCACAGGGATTGACACTATTGACAGCTCACTTCACCCAAGTTTTCACGGTGAGATGTTTACAGAATAGCATGGCTGGTCCCTATCGGACGGCGAGCTACCCATTGCTCACCGTCCGCATATATAACATGGCTGCCATATTACGATATATTTTCATAGCCATATTCGATCGACCTCAGACGGAGCTATAATAGGTACCTACTATATGTCTAATACATCACCAAAATAATATATGTGGATAGATATAGCAAGACATATAAATATATGTTATGGTATATTAAACCGCAGACCAAATGAGGGCATAAAGATACAGGTTGGTAGGGACATCGACGCGAAAACTGTTACCAGTACATGATTCTGAACCCCCCTGCGTTGAAACTTTTCGTGGGTTATTTTTTTTTTAAATCCGCTGTTTCATAGAAAAGTGGAATACCTACGCGGTCAAAATGTATGGAACAGCTGTTTTTTTTTAATAACCGACGAAAAATTTCTTCTCTAATATTTATTTTGCGTCGTCTCCCTGCCTAGGGTCAAAAAATTATTTTGGTGAGCATTTAAATTGTAGCCTAGTATAACTACCGTCTGTGGTGGCTTGCTATGCATAAGTAGGTAAATACATAGCCCGGCTATTGGTTTGAGCTAAACATCATTTTAGTATTCAATACTTTTCACAGTTGTTGTTACCAAATTTCTCGGATAACGTTACATAGGGCTCCACCACAAAACTGCGAATTCGCATCGCATTGCAAAAATCTGCGAGCGCCTAAAAAAACAAAGATTCTCTAAAAACCTGCGATGCGGCGTCGTATCGCATCGCATCGCAGTTTTGTGTGGGAGCCCTTAATGCTGTTTAAGATTAAACATTAGATTCGCACATTGCTTTCTTATTTTTATTGATAAGCTTGTACTATATTTTATCATGTTGTTATCCGAGGTTATAGACCTAACGGCCCTGCGTAAACCGGGTGCGACTGAAACAAAAGTATTGTTTGGCTCCCTCTAACGTTCCGTTATCATTCTAGTCGTTACTAGAAGGTTCTCGGATTACGGTCCCACAAGATACGGTTGGATTATCAGCATTCAACTTCCGGTCTACATGACCTTTAGAAATGATACAGCATTCTTAAAGTCATGTTGGGCGGAATATAATATAATAGGGTGAAAACAAATACTATTTATAGATCTACAGTTAGATAGTGGTGCCGATTCTCTTGTCACAAATGCCTCTAAATTAAACTAAAAATTCACTAAAATTTAGTTCATTCCTGTCAAACGACGATTTCCCATTCTGAAATAGACTAAAGTGACACAACTTAACTATATTTTAGTTTGACAGCACTAACATAGTACTGAGTTTTTAATTTAGTGAAAATAGCAATTTTGCTTTTCTGAATTTGACGTTTTTCACCTAAAATTTTGATTGTATAATACCAAACCAGGCTAAACTTGACAATTTTTAATCACGATTAAAAAGGTGTGGGATAAAATAAGTTGTCATGAACTAAAATTCACACCAACATCTCGACTTCAGGGGCAAAAACGCGACGATCGACGCATCCATCGAACACTACAGTATGATGGGTATCTCAAAGGGTTCATTATAAGGATTCCAAAAAAGTACGAGTATACCAACACAGTAAATATAAAAACTGTGAGCCATTTCGAGAGCGAACGCATCTCTCCAAATAGGACACTGCACGTTTTCTTATCGTGCGAGCAGTTTCATCGCACGAAGAAATCGCATCGCATCATCGCGCGAGTGATGGCCAATTAGGACGGCGCCTTAGTCAATTAGTCACAACTTCACAAGCGAGACTACCAGACAGACTGCTGAGTCTGTCTGGTAGACTTGCTGAGTTTGATCTCGAGGTCGGGCAGCCATATTGGGTTTTTTATTCAACGTATTTTTTTTTATTGCAACTTACAGTAGCATGGCACAGACCGATGTCAGCGACGTCACGGCAAGAGGAGGAGTTAATGCAGAAGTCGGCTCGCGCGCTGTCGTCTGCCACGGACCCTCTGGAGAAGCTGCGCCTGCTCTGTTTGTCACGAGGAGCCTCCGGCATCCTGGGACTTGGAAGGTATACATTTTGAAGAATAATCTTAACATCATTATAATTTTAGAGGTATGAGGAACAGGGTGTAAAGTTCACTCACCTTCCATAGAAAAGGGAGGAACATCCGACCAAACCGGTGTCGTGTCTGGTGGGCAACTGCCCAACGATTGATGTCGGGGAAGTTATATATATCCTGATCGTGCGGTAATCTCTGTTTGCGCGATGCAGGATTTTGTGTGACTAGGATTTTTGTGTGACGTCAGGTCTTTGGTGCGTAGTTCGCATGTGGCGATGTAGATGCCGCCACATAATCATTTTGCCGAAACACGTTCAGTGGTAAACATAGGCCTACTCTAGGCATCGTCTTAATGACCGGTCCTGTGTTTACTGCGTCATCGACCTTCACCAGGTCATTGGTCTACATTATGGGGGGCCTACCCACGTTGCACCTTCCGGTACGCAACACTCTAGAACTTTTCGTCACTCCATCCGTTGTGGAAGCGATGGTGCCCCCGCCCACTGCCACGAATTCCTGAAAGGGCTATGTTGGTTACATTGGTTCTTACTAAACTTCGACCATAGCCATCATAATCTTTTCACCATGATAAACTCTATATTAGCATTACTCATGTTGGTGACTATTTTGTTTTCTATGAAACCAGGTTAACTAAGAGCTATTCTATCAAATTATTAACTAATCGTTGGTAACTTAACTGAACGTAAAAAAAGATGTTATTGTTACTATAATACATTTTTGTTTCTTCTAATCTTAATATATACTTTTGCAGGATCTTCCGAACAATGGACGACGATGGTAGCAGGCTGTTGACCAAGGACGAATTCTATAACGGAATCAAGGAAACTGGACTGGATCTCAGCCATGAGGTAAAACCAACTATTTTCCAAAAAAAAAGTTCAAGATCAAATTGAAAATAAAAATCACTATGTATGCTTTCAATCATTAAATATTTCTAATAGAATTTGGAAAAACATGCCCATCTTTGATTAGCTGTATCTTAGCAACCAATAGGCCTAGAGTGCTTGAGTTGGGCTCCTTATTCATTCATTCATTGTAGCAAATATAGTTTGCTTCACAAAAATATAGAATAAAGATACCTAATAACGCGTCCTTAAGGTATATTTTTCAAAAAAAACTGAAACAAGTGCTAGAATTTCGTAAAATTATGAGCACCATGGGAGTAGCACAAGGTTTTCAGGGTTGCAAAGTTAAGCATAAACTACAAACTCAGGGCACCTAACAAGTCGCGGGAAAGTCCGAAAGGGATACCGTGGCCCCTGGCAACGTACAGGCAACTGAAGGAACACGGGGGGGTTACAGTCAGTCTGACACGCCCTCCCGCTCCGCCCGGAGTGGGAAAAGTTATTTGATAATATGCTACACAAAAAAAAAGAGGTGCTAACAACATTAAAAAAATCGTATTTACATACGCGTTTGCGATGTTTTGATGTTGCTATTACTGAGCTATAAGTAGAATTGGAGGCAGGTCATTTTGTTTCCATGTTTTTTAAATGTTCATGTTTTACAGTCGTGCTTTTACTTTTTTTTGCATGAAATATGGTAAGTACATAAAACAGTCAGTACAGTCTTAAATATAAATATACAAATTTATTAAAACTGGATTATAACTGTGCTTGTCGCAAAAATTTTGCCCAAAATACTTTAGGATTTTTAAAAGCGGCCCGGTTTACTTGTGATTTAGCAAGTGTACAAACACGCTGTGAATGTGTGCGTGAAGACGAGTAGCGTCGGCACATAAAACACACACACACACACACACACACTTCCGACTTCGCTATTGTCACGGATGGTACCGAGAGCTCCTGCGCTTACTTAAGGGGGATGCGCTAAGGTAGCCCGCGATATTCAAATTTTCTTGAGTTTTTCCATTTTGCAGGTCAGTGTCAGGTTGTATGTGGATTAAAATGTGATTCGCGACCGTAACAAATATGGCTTTACATAATTATAATCATTACAATCAGCAATACAACTCCATAAGTTAGCATAATTGTCAAATATCATGATTTCATGAAATAGTCATTCAATTCAAGGGGTTACATGAACTTAGAGAGTTGTATTGATAATTTTTATGATTATAATTCTATAATTAAACATTTGATACGGCCGCGAATCATAATTAGATCAACATAGAACATGATACTGACCTGCAAATTGCAAGAAACGTAAGAAAATTTGATTTTCGCGGGATACCGTGACGCTTTCGCCTTAATTCCCCTTTAAAACGTTGCATTGATGAGACAAGACTATACCTGCATCCCGGCAGTAAACAAAAGCCCCCCCTGGCCGGCTTTGCAACGCCCGTGGGTGACAAATGTGACTCACACAATGGAATGTGGGACGCAGCATGCACGTCGGAACAAAAAAAAAAGTGTGCGGTCGGGGTCCTTTAACCGTTACTTTACCTATTATTTTCCATTGCTCTCAATCACAGTAATATTTATTCTCATTATAATAAGATAGAACTATTATAATAAGATTGCTGCCACTGACAAGTCTGTCAAAATCATAGGGTTAGGCTAAGTGTACGCCGAGACACAGGTGACGCAGGTCCACGCAGCGCAGGGTAGAGCAGATTTTGTAATGCATGAACGTGCTGACAGCTGCATACGCTGCGGCGCAGGCACGTGAGACGCAGACATGTGTCTGTACTGCTCTGCGTCTCATTGTAGTGCCGGCACAGATTTCTGCGTGACGCTTGCAGGTCGTCACTTGTTTTTTACCACTGATTCATAATTTTGTTTCAATGACAGATTGTTTGTACTAGCTAGGACGCGAATGTGTCTGTGTAGCTGCGTCGCAGCATGCGGCGAGGCAGTCATAGGCCGCGAGGCCTATGACTGCCTCGCCTGCCTTACCCTGCAAAATCTGTACTGCGTCTCAGCATACGTTTAGCCTTACTGTTGGAAAAATATCTGTAAAAGGACTGTAGGTAACGTGTACAGACATTATAACTTTATCACTAATAGGAATTTTATGTATTGCTTTCAGGACGCATTGGATCTGTTCGAAACATTTGACTCTGACAAGAATGGTTCCATAAGCCTTGACGAGTTCCTAGCACATGTTCGTGTAAGTATAATATTTAAATCTAAATATTTTAAGCCCGGTTTTTCCACCTTACATTGGGCAAAGGCCTCCTTTTTTGTCAATTAGTAAACCATAATCTGATTGATTAATTGAAAATTTTGATCGTAAATACGATCAAAATTTTCAATTAATCAATTTTCGATAAATATCGAAAAATGTGTGCTTTTTAAAAGCCTCTTTAATATATTGGACTAGTGCTCAAATTTCATGTCTAATTATTATCTAATATAGGAAAACACATAAATTAGTCATTTAATTTAGTGTTAAATTGTATATTGTATATAAGATTTGTCATCTATATTTATAATTAAAAAAAAACAGCATTTTAACCGTTAAAGGCCTGATAAACAACTAATTAACGTGCTAATTGACGTGCTTGAGGGTCACCCAGGGCTTTACCGGTTAATTTATTTGTATCATGCTAAAGTACCTAGTATACTGGTAGGAAACTTTTGAGGCATTAAGTCCACTTTGTGCAGTTCTTTTAGCCTGTATTGTCCCACAACTGGGCAAAGGCCTCTCTCGCCCACACACTTCTGTCCTGTGGTATTGTGGGCCTAAAATAAATGATGATAAATTTTTGCAGCCCCCCATGTCAGATTCACGCCGGGCCATTGTGGAACAAGCGTTCAGGAAGCTGGACAAGACCGGAGATGGCGTTATCACCGTCGAGGATATACGAGGAGTCTACTCCGTTACTGCCCATCCCAGGTAACAAACATTAATACTTATGAACTTTACCTAAGAAATACACGACCACCTAAAGATACTTTAGAGGTCTATGAGGAACAGGGTGTAAAGTTCACTCATCCTCTATAGAAAAGGGAGGATCCTCCGACCAGACCGGTGTCAACGGTGGCAACTACCCAAAGATTGATGTCGAGGAAGTTATATATATGGTGTTCGCGCGGTAAACTCTAATTGCGCGATGCAGGATTTGTGTGACGTCAGGATTTTGTGTGACGTTAAGTCTTTGATGCGTAGTTCGCATGTGGCGATGTAGATGCCGCCACAATACCAACAGTAAAAGATGAACTATGCGAAAAATTCAAAACATACAAACAGAGACCGAGCATGCACAGCAATATCTTAGCCAAGAACCTCCTAAAGAGATGGGAAATTCTGAACTTAAACCAGATGAAATAAACAAATAAATAATAGGCCCGTATTGTACCACTGCAGGGCAAAAGCCTTCCCTTTTACCACTCAACTCGATCCTGAGCCAATATGTCCAGAGACAGGAAAAATTTTAAGTTTACTTAGTACTGAACTACATATCGTCGCCTTAGAGTGAAAACCTCTTATGAATGAATGAATGAAATGCACCGATCCCAGCATGGTTTAACCAGACTCGATAAATCGAATGAACCCCAAGATTTGCACTAGCCCATGAAGCCTCATGTTTCATGGGACTTCAAAGGCTATTGCAAATCGAGGAGTAGACCGGGGGGCGCGGGTAATGGTTAGGAAGACCGTGCCCTTAGGATAAGGAAGGATTTGAGAGCCATACCGGATATGCATCCTAGAGTAAGCATTGGAATAGTGGAGAGACGGGTGTTAATTATCTATGGATGGGCATCTTTTGCGACGTCGTCGTTATGTTGGTTCGAGTCGATCTTCACCGGTGAATTTTGACGGGGTTACGCTGCTTTCTCGACTATTTTCTATGACACTACTATGCTGTGTTACACGTTGCTGTTTCCATTGTCATCGTCTGGCTACTATCCGTTTCAGGTTTCTTATAACTCTCGCTAGCCTTCTTAATCTTGTCGCGGTCTTAAGCAGTCTTCAACTTCACAAATATTTAATTAAATAACCTCCAACATTTCTTTACACAATTAACTTTACCGCCTAAATAAACACAAAACTACACTTGGCTTCGAAGTTATAGGGTTTAAAATCCAATGTCAGAGTCAAGAGCAATAATATCTAAAAGGAATGCTTTGTTGGTCAACAACTAACTACCTGCGACCCTTGACTCACTCCAAATATAAAAAAAAAGGATACGCACTCGCAAAAAACAAAGCATATTGAAACACTGAACTGCACAAATAATCACACACGTATTATAGTTTAAAGTTAGTCGAACAAATTGTAAATACAGCATATAAGATGTATGGATTTATAATGAGATCCACTCATGACTTTAGGTGGACTTCTTCAGCGATCCCTGAAAGATGGAAAGACCTCACCAGATTCGCTGCGGCAGGTATACCCTCGTACTTATGCATGCACTGAACCGTACGCCTGAGATCAGGAACGCTTATTTCACCCACTATTGTACTGTTTTAGTGTATTTTTCGCGACCTAAAGTCACAACCACAACAAAAACAAAAACACTTCGATTTCGACGCCCGGCTTGTAGCTAAAACTTGCAACATGTGGTGTGCACATTTCACTAATCAGTAAAAAACTTTGGTGGAGCACAATTAGGAGCGTCCATGCGCTGCGACGTCCGACGACCGAATCGCCTTAGAGTGAAAACCTCTTACATGCGAAAAACTGGTGGGCAACTGGGAAGTTATATTATACGCTGATCGCGCGGTAAAATCTGCTTACACGATGCAGGATTTGCGTGACGTCAGTATGATGCGTAGGTCGCATGTGGCGATATAGATGCCGCCACAAAATTGCGTGTGTTGCAAGGTTTTTACAAAAATGTAATTAAAAAAAAAACTAAGTTGCATTCCCGTCCTTTTCACTTTAAGGCGACGATATACTTCTGAATGATGTGATAAGACAACAGTGTGAGTTAAAAGCAGATGCAGTGACAAAAATTTAAAGGATACCTATGCTGAGATGGTTTGGTCATGTTGAGAGCATGAATGAAAGGCGACTAATAAAATGTATTTACAAGGCATATGTGACTGGAAACGTCGGGAGGGGACGGTGTAGGAGGACATATACTGACCTTATTGGTGATGTCCTTCAGAAAGGACAGGTGCGTAGTACTCGCAACCGGCGTGCGTGTATGACCAGAGGGTCTAGTGTGAGTTTCGTTTAACCATCTCGATTTTACGCATCGACCGCGTTCCGCTCTTCGATTGGCCCATCACCAGTGAAGGCCAGTGAAGGGCCAATCAGAGCGCCGAACGCGGTCGATGCGTAAAATCGAGATGGTTAAAAAAAACTCACACTAGACCCTCTGATGTATGAATGTAAACAAGGCAAAAGAAGTATGTAAGGATCGTAGCAGGTGGCGTTCTGTAGGTTCTGTCTAGCCCGATGGGAAGGAGGCGTGACTTTATGTATATATGTATGAACCACATAAAGTTAATGTTCACTGGAACATCACAAAAATAATCTGACACGAAGACCCCGTCTGATTATGGCTAGGAAACCGACTGCAGATCAAAATATACATAAATATACAAATCCTTTTAGATATTAACATAAAATCTCTGCTTGCACGTTAATTTTAAAGGGCAAATGAGGTAACAAAATATTACTTTTTTTTTAAGTTTACATAACTCTTACCACCTTATGATATCTTAAAAGTTCAATTTGTGTTAAAAAGTAAAAATTCGACAATGTTAATTAAATATACATATTTGTATGCCTCTGGGCAAAACATAGAGAATCTAATCTGTAACCTCTCGCACACTGTTGTAATTTGACCTATGTTTACAAATAAACAATTCTGATTCTGATGTTGACGTGTAAACAACGATTAGCCGCGAGAATCAATGTAGATAAATTTTAGATTACAAACTCTTAAGTATGATAAATAGATATGTCTCGAGAATCGGTTTTTAAAGCTATCGATTTATTCCCCATCACTACACAATGTATTTTGATAGGTGTCAAATCGGGCTTCTTAGATTGTCACGAGATTAGTCTAACGGCTGCAGCTGCAGCAGCATACCAGTATTTTACATGGAGCGACTGCTTCTATAAAGTCCACAACGCAGTTCTGGGTAACACAATATCCCTTGTAAGACTGGTTGTCAGTTTAATTTTGCACACACCGTGCATATCCGTACATGACGTACGTACGCACCGTATCATGACGAAGTAAATATAAACAAATCATGTAATATTAAGTTGATTTTCAAGCATGTTCCACCATGATAAAGCAATTTAATTTATTTTAAATGAAACGCCATCAAATTGTTATTTTATATAGTTATATTATATTTTATTTTTCTTCTAGTTGTAAGTAAAGGGTCATATTCAAATAGTCAGTGAAACTCCTAAACTATTTGACTTTGAGCTTAGGTCTTCAAAACAGTTTTTAGGTAATATCTTAGTGCATATAAAATGTGTGTTAACAGTCTAAAATTATTTTGAACATTTCAAAAGTATAAAAACCAACCAAATCTTTTGCACACGTTACGTTTCAAATATCATCATGTAATATTAAGATGGTTTTCAAGCATGTTGTTGATATCTTCTTTTTAAATTTCAGATACATGAGCGGTGAAGAGACGGCCGATCTTATTTTGAACAAATTCCTCGCCAACTTTGAGTCTGATGGGCAGGTAGATGGAAAGGTAAGACTACCAATATTAATACATAACAATAATTATGTTTTATGTAAGACAGTTTCATATTTAAACTGAGAAGCTCGTGACTAAGTAATAACAGCCGCGCGAGTCGATCCATCAGGTTAAGCTACGCTTGCCGGGGTTGGTACGTGGACCATCTTAACATACCGAGACTCGTCCATGCCTCGGAAAGCACGTAAAGCCTTTGGTCTCGTGATTCGTGGATCTTTGACAGTCGTTACGGGTCGTCAGAAGCCCGAAAGTCTGGCATCCAGTCTTACCTAGGGGGAAAAGGCTAGGCAGATTGATTGTTTCATATTTCAAGTTGAAGTCTTTCGTGCAGAAGCCACCAAAAGTACGACACTAAGTCACAGCTGATACAAAACGAATAAAACTTTGAGAATACTGTTATCAAAACTTGGAATAGCATTATTGTTTAGTTTTAGGCTTGAATATTCAACTTTCATGATCATCAATCACAACGGCAGGAGCCCTTGTCGTATGTTACTTATGGTCGGCGCAAACGTTTTGCGTCTTTCATTCTCCCATAATAGCCGTCACGCTATCATTCACTCCCTTTTCGTTCATATCATTCCTCAGATAATCCGCTCAACCTTAATTTAGTCTTCCCCACCCTCTCCATCCATCAACGCTTCCCCCAGCTTGTTACTCAAAGTCAAGTCAAAGTCATTTATTATTTACAAACAAACGAACATATGTACAAACAAACATACATACAAACAAACATGATACCAAGATAATCGATTCCTTTTCAACTTTTCTATCACTGACACTACTTTCAATCCCCATTTATTACAGTCACATATACATTATTCGACACATTGTAGACATTATTTTCGCCTACTTATTCGAGTGTTTTAAAATATAAGTCTACATTTCCCACAGGTGACTTTGGAGGAATTCATGAACTACTACAGCGGCATCAGCGTGTCGATCGACAATGATTGCTACTTTGACCTGATGATGCGTCAAGCATACAAACTGTAAATCTTGACGTCGCCTGGACTATACGGACACAACGCTTCGTACACTTCTGTTATTTATCAAACCACACCAAAGGCCTAAGTCATCACCTTGTCGGAATTTATTATTCATTTTCGAATTCTGATTTTAACTTAGTTTTATCTTTCCCTCTTAGCTTTTAACTAACGAGTCAATTTGATTGTGAAATCAACTTCAAGACGTTATTATCTAAAAATATAGATACTATTTTGAATTGTAACGGAATTATTGTTCTATTAAACTGACTAAATGTGTTGATTGTTGAATTTTTTTGTATTCTGGCTTCTGTTGTATTAGGAACATCTTTTATTTTGCTGCATGCGTCCGTATGACCGTCCATACATTAATAGTTTACCAGAAAGCTTAGTATTGAGCCACGATTTGAATGTTGCAGCCATCTGATGTTCCATAATATCATTATTGTTTGACTTTCTATGTATCAACGCGTCTAGTTCATTATGCAACTTTCAATTCCCATTATCGTTATTGTTGTGACTTTTAATATATTATTAATCTTAGTGTCTCGTACTTTTTAGGCTCTTGTATCGCCCTTAACCTCAGCACCACCTATCAAAACGGCTATTTAGACCTCCTTGTGTGCACTTATATTTGTAATGTTAATTTAATTCAGTATTATATTTTTATTTAATAAATGATTATCGTGTGGTATGATATTTATGTTGATTTCATTAAATTATTTTGATTTCAAAATGGAGTTTATTATTTCTTACCTTAGCTAAAGATTTTTTTTCAGAGAGTATTGGTTGACCAATGTGGGTTGGCTTCAAACATAAGATTCTCTATACCTATACAGTTAATGGTTTCTCATCAACAACAATAGTTTTTGGATGCTTGTCATCTATCGCCTGCCTTCGTTTGTTGCTACTATATATCTTCATACCTAAACTGCGGAGTGTCCCATCTGTATTGATCTGTGCTTATGCTAAGGATTTAATAGGAAGTAAATCCTCAGTCCCCGGGCCGTTTTTACCCGGGGGTGCAAGGGGTACGTAGCACCCGGGCGCATGGTGTTAGGGGGCGCAAGCCGTCGGGAATCGCAGGGCGATTCCCGGCCACCGTAGGCGCGGGCTTGCGGACGGTAAGCAATGGGTAGCTCGTCGTCCGATAAGGGAGGCCTAGTGCTTAGCGAAATCCGTAGTTTCTGTTTCGGCCATCGTTACGGGCGCTTCGTTCTCCGTCTCACTTGCAGACTTGCCGTAAGCGAGAAGGAGAGCGAAGCGCCCGTAACGACGGCCAAAACTACGGATTGCGCTTAGGGCATAGGCCTCCAGGCCCGGGTCGACGACGCGTTGTGTTCCACGCGCGTCTAAAACAGATGTCAGCACAACTGACGGGGTCCCCTAGGATCTCAACTCCGATCATCATGAGGGTGAGTGTTACATGGGCATTCGACATGACCTTCGTTTTATCCATATTCATTTTATTTTTATTTATTTTATTCGGAAGCTCTACTGAGTTCATCGAGCATTGTGCTAAGGTCGTCCATAGTCTCAGCTATGACTGATGTAGTTGCCATTGATGTTGATGCCAACCCCTTTCCAGTCCAGAACCTTGAAGACAGCCTCCAGTGCAGCGGTGAACAGTTTCGGAGAGATAACGTCTCCCTGTATCACCTCGCGCTGCAGAAAAATAGTTTCCGAGGTCTGCTCCTGGAGTCGGACTGACAAAGTAGCGTTTTCATACAAACTCTTCAGCAGCTCGATGTACCGATAGTCAATCTGGCACCGTTGGAGAATGCAGTACAGCCCAAGTCTCGATCGAATCGAAGGCTTTCTCGTAGTCCACAAACGCTTAGCAGAGGGGCAAGTTATAACTCTTCGGTCTTCTGCATAACCAGCCGCAGCGTATGTATGTGATCTACGGTTTAAAGCATTTACGGAATCCAGCTTGTTCGGGAGGCTGGAAGTTGTCAAACCAGCGCGCGAGACAGTTCGTGATGACTCTTGAAAACAGCTTGTAGGCATGGCTCAGAAGTGAGCCATCTCACTCATATCACTTCTGTAAATAAAAAAAGGAACACAAAAATAAAGTTTTTTTTCTTTCGTTGTCAATGGGGCGCAGCATGATTTTCCCGGCGCCCAATATTGTTAAGAAGGCTCTGCTCAGTCCGTACCTAAAACACAGAAGAGGAAACTGTCGGTCGATTCTGTAAAAATATCAACGGGAAACTTAGGTGAAGTGAGCGTGAAGTGACCTGACACTGTCACAAATCGACCGGCAGGATGCTAGGGATTAACACTATTGACAGCTCACTTCACCTAAGTTTCACGGTGATATTTTTACAGAATCGATCGGCAGAAGCTTGATTCATACTTTTTTTTAAATTAAACCTCTGTTACATTAGGAGTATGTCGAATATCGAATGTTTATGACAATAGAATAGTGATAGGAACATGACATGTTGATGACATATTTTGACTTATAGCGCACTTGGTCACTGCACTATACTTAAAAACGATTTTTCGATTTATTTGAATATGTTTTTCGAAGTTATTTATAATAAGTATTGCTTTATGAGCTGAACCAGGATTGTAATATTATTTATTTAGTGCCAAAAGTAATCAGGTAAAATACCTACCTACTAATTAGATGTAGGTAAAACCAATAAAGAATGAAAAACGAAGTGGAAAAACTTAGTAAGAAATCAGCAGGTCGCCACAGAGGAGTGGACCCTATGCCGCCTGCTGTAGCCGAGCCGAAAAATATAGTTTTTTATTTTATTTTAACCAGTTGGAATTAGTAGTTATAAATAATCATCTACATGTGGTGCCATGTTTACGTGTTACTAATATTGCTAACTATTGCTTATGATATTGCTTTACAAAATAGTCCAAACCCAAGCTTACCCCTTTTAAAATACCTAATTGAAATGTTTCAGATACTGTAACCATGTGTCGAACATTGCACGCGTGTCTGCAAACAATAATATGTTCCGTTCAAATGATATTGCGGATCTTCATGGTCGTCCTAATGATGCTAGAAAATCTTATAAAGTTGATCCTAAGCACACTTTATAGCTTCCTGTCAATTATTCTGCAGCTGATATCGATTCTACCGGTGTGCCTCGTATTCATACTGACGTCTAAGATTAAATGCTTGGTGTGTGGAAACAGTGCTGGCTGTCCAGCTCAAAGAGGTGGTGGCTGCGACTGTGTGATGTCCTTTATCGGGTTAACTATCATTTATCGTGTTCTGAAATATTATGGGATGAGCAACAGGGTATTTGCAAAAATAGGTTTACAAGAAATAAATGCTACAACAACAAAAACAACAAGGAAATATAAAGGTTAAAGATGCTTTAAAATGTGTGGGACACTTTGTAATTACAGAAATAAATGTACCGGGTACCCTTAAAGTTTCGTCATGTCCGTCTGTTCGTCTGTGATAAGGCATATTTACAGTTACAATCGCACTATTAGCTTTGTTTTTCATAGTTTTTTCGAGAAATACTATGAAATACAACAATTTGCGGTCGTTAAAATCGATACGGTGTGCGTAAAGTCGTGCCAACTACGGAACCCTTCACGGTGCGTCGTTCGACACGCACTTGGCCGTTTTTTTTAAACTTAGCTCATTTCATAGTAAATTAAATTATGTTATACCTTTTAGAACATTTATTAAAACTGTCTGCATGTTTTTTAGTTTTTTAACTATAATTTATTTTTTACTTTTTAGTCTGATATGATTGAAAATCAATCGTCTCACTATTTATTTCTTTTGCTGACTAGTTTATTTAATAGTTTTCGATTAAATAATTTGTTTGTGGTAAGTAGTAATGATTAGGTATAGTTATAAATGATTAATTATAAACGTACTTTGTATTAACTATTTATCGCAAGCGGGTCGAACTCCTTCCCCCAAATGTTTCCATGCAATGTTCTCAATTTTAATAAAGAATAGTAGTTTTAATTAAATATCTACCAAAAGTGTTTTATTTAAAAAAAAATTGTATAGGTTGTGTATCGCACACCTATCCTAATTAGGTATCCTACTATACAACCTTAGTTTTTGTTTACCCTAAACCTCTTAAGGGCTCATTGTACTCATCATTATGAACAACTTTCACTAAGGGACCAACGCTGAAATCGCGAAAAAAAAATCAGCTGTTTCCTACATTTATATTCGTATATCTCGTCAAAATGTAGGAAACAGCAGATTTTTTCCGGATTCCGGGGCAAATCAGAAATTTCTTAAGGTGAATCCGCAGCTGTAGTGTGCGTGCACCAGTAGTACGAATGCGCCGCGAAATTCAAATTTTCTTACGTTTTTGCAATTGTAGGTCAGTGTCAGTGTTGTATCTTGATCAAATTATGATTTGCGACTATAACAGATATGTATTTACAGAATTATAATCATTGAAATCATTAATACATCTTTCTAAGTTAGTTTTGTTCCATAAGAACAAATCTCTTATGGGTCCCCTGCCCATGCTTTACCCTACAAACTACACGAAAAATGAGGTAAGTGAGTGTCCAGGAAAAACCCTCAAGAGATCCTGCTTTAAGCCTCGGGCAAACTAGCGCGACGCGACCCGAACAATACAATTTCACGGTATACCAATAACCGGTGTCGCGTCGTCCTAATCTGCACGAAGCTTTATAGGTAGTCAAATAAATAAACTGTGTGCTTGGTTGCTGCGTTCGCGTATTTTGCATGATTCAACAAACCGGCCGCGCAGCGCGGTTTCTAAAATTAATGCGTAATGGTGCCGATTCTCTTGTACACCGAACTAAACTAACTAAACTAAGTATCACTAAAATTCCTTACTTTTGGCTATGAGAATTAAATCTCTAAAATCGAATTTGGCAATCGCGAATCCACGTGGTACCTGTGGTTTGCCCTAACCCGTGTTTTTTTTAAGAGGTAGGGGTGCGCACGGATTGTAACCTCGACGTGTTTTATATGGAATTTTTCATTTTTTGAATGAGAATATTCATTTTGAGAATATGAAAAAATATAACCTGCATGTTTTAGTGGTTTATGATTTTTATACAGGGGGTCGAAATTTTCATTATTTTTGCGATATGACGCACCATTTTCGAGATATAAGCAAAAGAAAAAATAAATACTAATACAGCATAGTAAACCCAGAGGAGGGGGGGGGGGGGGGGGCAGCTGCCAATAATACAATATGCAATCATACAAATTATCCATATTTTAATGATTTAATATCTTTATACAAGGTATTATTCATTGACATTCACGGTTGACCTTGCATTACAGTATGCTTGGCAGTGCTTCGCGTTCTTCGCCCTCTATCTCAAAAACGGTTGAGCGTATGAAAAAAATGTTTGGAACAGGCGCAAATTTTATGCTTAACAATTTTTATAGAAGATCCGATGATAGCATCATTGGATCTATAGAAACCTAGATAATCGCGACGCTGACACGAGATTTTATATTATATTCTATTCGTGTTTACGTATTTGTTATATTTGCCCAAATACGACGATGTGAAGCCTATTCGCCTATATTTGCCTATTTTTCACGAATAAGACGAATTCACAAATACACGAACTCGACGAATCCGCCGGGTTGTCGGTTTTTGGTCAAATGATGGCGGCGTTAGTGTCGATTTTGGCCGCGCGCCAATAGATCCTTGTACAGCGAATTCTTTCAGAAACTATAGACATAATTATGTAGAAAAAAGAAAAAATTTATACCCATGACGTATGGCATATCTTTTGTTCGATGACAGGGAATAACTATTCTCTATCTAAGCTTTTGTTACTCATATGTCTTTAGACATATTTTTTTAACTAAGTATTATTGTTTTTATAAATTTATATTATTTACTAAATAAATACTACAAACCGATGAAACGAACCGGATTTATTCTTTCTCGACCTCAAAAAGCGACCAGGTAATTTAAGTAGCATCGAAGAATTTCATATCTAACCAGTTTCAAAACAAAATCCCGTGAACACGATGACCACATCTGTTACCGGCCTGGTTCTATAGTCGCCGAGCGCTGCAAGCAAGAATAGTCCTTACAGTGGTTGGATATGAACTTCTTCGATGGTACACTGCAATGAATTAAAGTAGTTTAGCTAACCTAGACAGTAGGAGCCTAAGTGGATTTCCCATGAAACACCCACCCCCGTGAAAATCGGACACAAATTCAAACTCGCTACTAGCAATTAGTGTTAGACGACCCCAATCCTATTCTACCCGACCTGGGAATCGAACCCAGGACCTCATGTTCACAAGTAGCGCTTGCGACCAATAGATTGTCGAGGCAGTGTTGGTAAACATTGGGACTTAAAAGTAAAAAACTCCGTTGGATTTGATTGAGTCATCATCGTCTGTCTAGCCTTATTAGCTTCCAGTCTCCGGATGCAGCTGAATACCAGTAGCTATTTTACATGGAGCGACTGCCAATCTGCCTTCCATAAACCAGTTACTGGGTAACACTATACCCCTTGATAAGACTGGTTGTCAGCCTTTTGGGCTTCTGACGACCCGTAACAATGTCAAAGATCTACAAATGACAGCCGGGACCAACAGGTTAACGTGCTTTCCGTGCCACGGAGGGGTCTTGGTATGTTAAGATGGTCGGTCACTCATCCACTGACCATTGCGGCAAGTATAGCTTAACATAATCGATCGACCCGTGCGGCTGTTATTCCTTAGCCACAAGCCCCTCAACTCAAGCAAGAATTTTATGGAGTATAGTAATAATAATTAGCCCATATTGTCCCACTGCTGGGCCTTCCTTTCCTTTTTCCACTCAAAGCGATTCTGAGCCAATATTATGTATTAATCCCTCCTAAAAACTTCCAGTTCATACTGCTATTTACGCCTGGGTCTTCCATGATGCTGTTAGACGTTTTCAGGAATCCATGTTGTGCTGGTCTTAGTCCACAATGCACCTGACATGCGGCAAACGTGTCCCTTGCTAAATGTAAACAGTTCTCCTTGTTGATCTTGATACTGGTATATGAATAGTTTTTAAATCAGACAATATATTTTTTCCAGATACTCGGTAAACCATGTGTCGCACAGCTCACGCGGTTCTATCAACCATAATATGCGGCATACAAATGTTAGTGAGGGTCTTTATGACCGTGATCCTCATGATTGAAAACGTGATAAGAATGCTTCTGCAGACTTTATACAACTTTATATCATTTATTCTCCAACTTATATCACTTATACCGATCTGTGTCGTGTTCCTACTGACGGCCAGGCTTAAATGTTTTATGTGCGGTGGTGGAGGGCCTTGTCCAATTGGAGCAAGAGGTGGCACTTGCGACTGTATAATGTCCTTTATGGCTATCGTAATTATCTTCTTTATATTCAGAGCCACTGGGGTGCTTGACAAGGTATTCTACGCTTTAGGCTATACCAAAGCTGAAACACCCGCATACATGAAATTTATCCCAACGCCTGGTGAAATCACAGAGTGCTCAAGGAATGATACTACAAGTACTTCTTCTACTATGGCTATGAGCGATTGGGTTCTAAAGTATAGTCATCTATTCAGTAAAACTTCCACTAAAATAGGGCGAGCTGGAGACGAGGAAACTACGGATATGTGGGGAATATGGACATCTGATACAGAAACATCGACAGGTGATACTCAAAGCACAGAATCGAATTGGACCACAATACTTTATTATTTAGCATAAAATTTCAAATCTGTTCAAAGCTGGTGATTGTGTTTTTTTTCAGTGTCTTTCATATACACATATAGGGATCGTAGAGGTATCTAACTTATTCAGAAAATAAGAAAGAATCGAAAAGTAAAGTAGGTACCTGATTATTTCTAAAGAAATCTAACACACGTTATGGGATATTTGGAATGAAACAACTTGTAAAGAAGCTTATGTAGTTGTAATCTTTAAATTTTTCCAATGATATCTATTCATATAATAAAATGAGAGGGGCTTGTGGCTACGTAGTAACAGCCGCACGGGTCGATAGATCAGGTTAAGCTACGTTTGCCGCGGTTGGTCTGTGGATGGGTGACCAACTTTACATTCCAAGACCCCTTCGTGCCTCGGAAAGCACGATACGCCGTTGGTCCCGGCTGTTATTCGTGGATCTTTGACAGTCGTTTAGGGTCGTCAGAAGCCCGAAAGTCTGACAACCAGTCTTACCTAGCGGTATCGTATTACCCAGTTACTGGTTTGTGGAGGTCAGATAGGCAGTCAGTCCATGTAAAATATTGGTGTTCAACTGTATCCGGTAAGACTGAAAGCCGGTTTGCGGTTCAAATCAAATTAATCATTGTAGCAATTCACACACACTCAAGTACACGACACAACTAACGCATGACAGTTTCTAAACGTGTTCACTGCTCGACTGCTACCGACAAACCGAACTTACTCCGGTCGAGCGTTACCATGTTGTTGACTGTGTCCATCGCCGCTAGGCGGTGCTGGCGCCCTGATTGGTAAAAAAACTGACATTGTATTTTAATCCGAGTACTTGAAGTACCTAGTTCTGCTTTTGATGTCGACACATAAATGCTCTAAAGTTAGTTTAAGGGACTGAACTCACATACCACGACCACATAACATCACAGCGACAAAATGTGGGCAAGCAGTGTGAAAAGACTGTATAACTGTGGAGGCTTGTAATTGGCTTGTCGTCAATTACCTCACTATTACTTCTGTATGGATGCCAGTTAGCCACCCAAATACAATAAATTAAAATGAATTAGCGCTCGTACACTTGGTGTCGTTGTGGTTGTGACGTGGTTGTGGTACGTGTGATCGGGCCCTTACAGTACCCTTGAGAGGGTGAGCTAACACCAGGACAACATACTACAAATGCATTCTCTGTCTACGCTACAAACATTGATGGTCACTGGAATGGCGACGAATATGCGATGCCTCTAGTATTACGTTGTTATTAGACCAGTGACCAGACCATTCCCAGGCTGGTCACAGAGAGTTCATTGAGAGCAGACGAGCAAGCCAGATCATCCCATTCTGCTCCACGTAGTAGAGCACACAACAGTAACTACGCAGGTAGATATATGGAATTAGTAAGTACTATATAAACTTCCATGGATGGAGTCTATCGATTTTTGTATCCATGTGCTCTATGGAGTCTGGTCTATGCTAACTATTATAAAATCTGTCAGTTAAAAAAGCCAAAAAAGCTATTATGCTAAACAAAAAGCAACAAAAATCTAAGATAAAAATAGAAAAATTAATAGTACCTACGGCAAAGTTCCAAAAGTGATATATTAATAAAATAATTATCAACGTAATAACTTTAAAAGCTAAAATCAAAATGTGTTATTCTTTGCTGGTCGTGCCAATTTACTGCACTTTGCAGACAATATTACGCATTGTAATGACAATAGTGCTTGCGGTGGAAGATATATTACGTATGGCTATTCTAGCTGTCCACAATTGGGTATCAACGTCTATACACGCGCTGGCTATGATACCCTTGTGTTTCGTCTATTGTTGTACAAAGCAGTGCTTCCCCTCCACGTCGTGCTGCTCACCGGGGTGCTTCCCCATGAGATCCAGCTGCGGTTGCATCTTGTTCTTAACAATGGTCATAGTATTTCTTCTTGTCTACTTATTTACTAACTGGTGCGAGGATATCCTTGCAACATTTGACTTACATTTTCCAAGTATGTTTGAGAAAAAAATTGGCAATACCAAACTTCAAGAAGTGAATAAGAATAAATCTCAGCTGATGAGTGTTAAATCGGCACATGAAATAGTTCAAAGTTCACAGAATCCAGTTCATCAAGCACATGAAGATATAAGCCACTCAGCAGAATCTATCAAATATTTTAGAAAACCTCCCCGAGTTATAGGGCATGAAATGAAAAACGACTTAGACTTTTCTTACATAGATCACTTTAAAGAAAAGGTAAAAAAAATCAGATCCGCTGAAACGAATTTTACGTATGTAACTGTCACAGTTAAAGCAATTCTAAAAGAAGCAGATGATGACTCATCGAGAAAGAGCAGCATTTTAAAGTAACTCCATGATTTTTCAACATTGTAAGAGGCTATTAGTAAAAAAATCGTTTTGTAAGAAGTTGTAATTTTGATATTTAATTTAAGGAAACTGACAATTAAATATTTAGCGTTTTTAATATAGATTTATTTATGTCCGTAGCGATTGGCGTTGGTAGTCACACCGCCGGCACCACCAACGCCAATCGCTTCCATATTTGGGAAATAATTATTACTCAATTGGTACTAATTAGTACTCTAACAACAAAATTGGTACCTTAGTAGTTTCCAGAAATACGACTTTGTTACGGTAGTCATGCGGTCAGCAGGACCAAAAAAGGGGACATGCCACAGCTATTCTAAGTATACACATAATTATATAGTACCCTTATATGGGGTTCATTACGTAAAAAAAACAGAACATGCATACACATTTGTATTTACCGAGAAATCAACGATGATAACTTTCGCGCGCTCTTTCATAATACTAGCTAAATACACACGCAGAGACCGCGTGTATATTTAGCTAGTATTAAGGACCTCCATCATTTTAGGCAATGATGCTGCTACTGGCTAAAGAACAAAACAAAAAAAAAAAAAAAAAAAAGTCACTGTCATTTTGACAGGAATCCATTCCATTAGAAAATAATTTTTGAGAATGAGATGACGAGATTTACTTATAATTTCTATTTACTATGTTCCAAATCGTGTTGTAATGTGATTTTGTTTAGAATTTCCTTGATAACGTAGTTTTTAAAGGATTCAAAGATGGTTTTACAAAATTCATTATGATATTTTTTAAAAAAATTGTTTCCCTGGAGTATACATTCCAATATTTGGAGTGTATATTATAAAAGGGTACGTATTCACTGCTCATTTATGTGACTGGTGCATTACCTACTCTAAAATAATAATATGTATTAAATCCAATTTATTTGGGATCAGCGCCGGCGCAGCATGTGCTTTTCTTCCATATCTCCGTATCTACAGCCGTCATTCAAGGCACCCAACTTCTCATGAATACATTTTTAGTTTTTCGAAAAAGCTTTGACCGAGTGTGGAATCGAACCCGGTCTCTTTTATAAAAAAACATTAAATTTTTATACTGGCTACTACAAGGCTACTTACTACTAACAAGGATCAAATCAATATTTTGTGCAAAGCAGCAAAATATTCCTTTATTTTGTGTAAAATCCAAGAAAGTGTAATTTGTAAATTTCGGTAGAAAACAATTAAAATCCTTCCTTTGATTTGACACATCATATTTGTTCACAGCATTTGATCCGTACCAGCTACACTATCGGTTTGTGCAATAATACATGGTGCTGTTTTTGTGAAATAAATCGACGTGTATGCCCTGCCCATTCATGTTCGTGCCTACAACGAAACGTGAAAGAAAATGCCTCGTTTACCGACCGTTGAAATGTCACGATGAGCGGGGTTGGGGCTTCGCCCGCGGAGGCTGTACGGAGGCGCGTCACTGCGGAACCCTCAATGGATTTGCATATTTCGGCATACGAAAGTCGAACGCGGTTATAACGCGTCAGTGTGATTGGTTGCAATGAATATTTCTGTGGCGCGCCACGATGCTAAATCCTATAACGCCGCTATCTTCACGACATCTCGGCGGTCTGTCCCCACCAGGCGAGACTCCCAGTTGCGCTGGTCGTCCACAGCGGTGGACGACCAGCGATGGAGATGTTGACTAGACGCTCCTAAAGGTAGATGTGATTTCCCTCGCCCCGCTCACAGATCAAGCCATTTACGGATTTAAGGATAAAACTGTCGTACATGTGTGAGCGGCTTGTAGTGTAACGCCGCTCAGTGTCAACGCGCGTCGCGGCCGCGTCGCGCCTGCGCGTGTATGTGTATAGGCGTTTGTGGAGTGATGGTTGTAAAATTTTCCCTAGACTGGAATTACAACAAAGCTCTGTAAACCGAGCGAGGCTCCTGAGAGAGCTTACGAATCTCTTCAATTCCTTCTTCCAAGAAGGTACAACGCCCGAGAGACGGAGTAAAGGCGCAGTGGTTCTGTTTTTCATGCTACTTATAGGATTTGGATGAGTCAGACAAATAGTTTATAGCCTGGATTAACATAAAGGGTACTTTTTATCTCGGTAGTACGTTGGATATGTCCATGGGATAATTTCCGACTTCCACGCGAGCTAAGCCACAGGAAAAAGCTAGTATTACATATTTCGACTTTGACGCCGATGACGCCAAAAAAAGTCGGCGGCGGCGGCGTGGCTGAAATTACCGGCGGCGTGCGCCACGCCGATCGGTGCACCACATTGTTTGGTGCGTTGCGATGGTCATCGATATTCACCAATATCATCGAGCCGATAATAATTATATCGGTATCGAATCGATGTCGGTATAGCTGCCGACATATCGGAATCGGGTTGGTGTCGTTATCTGTTACTGTGAAAACGCCCATTAGGTACACAGGACATTTTAAGTTATCATTTAATTTTACTACTGTCACTCCTGGATCTTTGACAGTCGTTACGGGTCGTCAGAAGTCCGAAAGTCTGTGTGTGCAGGTCAGATAGGCAGTCGCTCCATGTAAAATACTGATATTCAGCTGCATCCGGTTAGATTGGAAGCCGACCCCAACATATTAGGGAAAAGGCTAGCCAGATTTGATTTTAGTTCACTACTCCGTAGGTCCCATAAAATTTAAACGTATAGAAAATAATCGAAGCTAAGAAAAACTAGTTCATCAACTGAAAATATTTTATGCTGTGGCATGGATTTTCCGCGAACTGGTCGGCAGCGCATCGTAAATAAATACGTCGCTCTGCATTTGGAGGAGGCGGAGGTAGTAGCGTTTCAAAGGCCTACAGGCCTGGAAAATCTCGCCTTTACGTGGGCTCAACGCCTGTGTGCAATCTGAACACTCTTCGTCACTCCTCTAAAAACGCCAATGTTGCACTGATACAGATCAAAATTGAATGATTTCACTAAATTATAGTAGTATTATGTCGTACCTACTCGCCTAATCAATGTTCTTAATTTTGCAGGTTTTGTACATTACAAAATTCGTGACGTCACCAGAAAATTGTATTGTTGTGTATTGAAGTATATTTTTTGAATACGGTGTGTTTTAACACTGCTAAATTGCATTGCGAAGCGAATGTGTAATTATATTCGTAAATAATTACACAATGAAGCCATTCAGCGTACACCCTGGAAGTTGCTCTTGCACTAGTTGTGTATATCGGAGCAGATCCAAGGAACCCAAAGTTCAACAAATAATACAGGGAGGGACCGAAATCGACAAACTTTATTACGGTAAATATTTACCATTGCGAGAAAGGAACTTGCTTGAAAAATTGATAAGAACTCGCGATGTCTACGATGACGTGCGGAATCAATTGTTATCAAGTGCAAGCAGTGATCAGATAAGTCTAGACTATAAAAGGAAGAGACGAGACCATGATAGCATTGACAAAAGTAGTGCGGTATTAAAAATGGTTAATCTTGTTGATAGAAAGCAGATGGGATCTGCAAATACAAGCAGATTAAGTAGTTGCTGTAGCTGTTGCTCTTGTGAAACTTTGAGGAAAATTAGAAAACGTATGGAAAAAGAAAAGTATAAGCATCCTCGGGTTCACAGACACATTGTGACTTGTGAAGACATTGTTAAGTATTGTGCTGAAGCTGAAAAAAGGGGTAGAAAGCGACGGAACAAACTAAGTACAAAAATAAGTTCAAAAGTAGGAACCGCACGTTTGAAAATGAAAAAAAATCTATCTGAACCTTGTGTGTGCACATTATCGCTGAGTAGTATGGCAACACGCTCATCAAAAGCTTTTAAAAGAATGCGATCAAAAAAAAAGGCGATAGAACGCGCTCAGGCTCGAAAAGTTGTGACAATAGACCAAGAAACTAAAATTGCAAAGTTTCCAAGAAAACTACGAAAAAAAGAAAAAAGTATACAAAGCAGCACTACAAAAGACAGTGAGACGGAATTGAGAAATCTAAAAGTTTTTAAAATAAAAAAAGATTCTATAATACTGTTTAAAGAAAAGTTGCTGAAAAAACGAACTTATGATGAGAATCAAGACGTGGAGTGTGAACCAGGAACTTGTGATGAATGTATACCTGAAGAATGTCTCAAAAAGATTAAAGCTAAAGGCGTTGGAGATACGAAGAAAAGAAAATATTATACCCGACATTCTGACACAGGAACAGACAGATATCATATTTCAATGGGCTCCCGAACCAAAAAAGTGAAAGTAAGAGACTCACAGGTCCAAGATGGACCTAGTTCTAAATCCTCTCAATTAATGACTACAATTCTTAAAGTAAAGCCATCGTTATCGAAATCGGAAATAAAAGGAAAAAGGCCAGTTTCACGAAAACAACGGCTACAATTTGAAAAAGGAACTGGAAAACAAGAAAAACCTTATGAAAGAACTAAATCGACTGCCTCAATGACGTCTATTCCAAAATCGAAAGCAAAAGCCCAATTAGCGATAAACGAAGAAAAAGTTGCACCAAAAGTGAAACCCAAGGCAAAGCTACAGATCGGGGCAAAAGATAAGCGATTAGAAGAAAAAGGTATTCGGGTGCAACTTCCACCTCAATCTAATTTGGCCACTTGTGAATGTAAACCTTCCATAAAATCTATTTCCTCATCAACATCTGCTCCAAAGCACAAAACTTCAAAATCTCATTCTAAACGTATTAAAAGTCATGAAGTAGCTTCACCACCTATACTACACAAAAGAGACCGTCAAATACGTAGACGTGAATCCTACCAGAATGTAGAGGAAGCAGACTTAGAAGAAACCATAGAACAGGATAAAGCTAAAAGAGAAAAACGTATGAAACCAACCCACGGCAGGATAGAACAACGCAGGAAACACAAGCATAGCAATACGCAATTTACTGGAACTTTATCCAAAGCAAGTCAAGAATCTTATTTGCGAGAATCTGCTAGTCAGGCAAACGATTTGCCATTCCCGAGAGAATGTGAACCCTTAATGTGTATACCATATGAATGTGATCCAGAAAAATGTGCCCAAATATTAAGATCAATATCTCGAGGTAAATCTGCTATGACGAGCATGGATCGTTTAAGACGTAAATCGGTAGGGAGTGCCGCCTTTTCTCAGAAAACTTCTCAGAAAACAAGCTCTAGATCGCGCACTAAATCTAAACATAAACAATCAAAAAGTGCGGAAAATTTTATAAAAAAACTAAAATACGTTTCCAAGGAACCACCTCCCCAAATAATGGAAAAGTCCTCGCCTGATAGACAAGCTGTCAAAATTACATCCAGTTTCAGTTTTGACATTGAATTTTATAAAGATGCTTATCCTTACGTGAAAGACGATAACAAAAAAGATTTGGTATCAGGACACCAAAAGAAAATTAAACAAAAAGAGCATCGAAGAAATTATAAGGATCATGGAACTGGGTATAACAGTTCTCGACAAAACATATCATCTCAGTCGAGGTCATCACAATCATTTAAAAACATTGGAGTCGGGCACAAATTAAAACGTTGCTTTTGTACTTTAAATTTACTGCCTAAGCAAGAACAAAAATTAAAGTATGCCGTATCGAAAAGGACGATGGCATCATTACATAATAAAGAACTAGATACGGGATATCGAAAAAAACGAACGCAAACTAAAATTCCAGGAATTGCTTACGTGGTACCACCTGCTACATCAACCCAAGCCTCGCTTCTACCGTACGAGTGTGAACCATTTTTTTGTACGCCTGGCGAGTGCAACCCTTATGAATGCGCAGAAAGAATCAGACAACGCAATCATCGAGCTACTAGGCACATTTCTAAAGGTACAAATACTAATGTTATTCCGAAAAAGTCTAAATTAGCTTCTACATCACAGGCCGTATCTAAATCGACATCAAAACCAAACAGACATGAGAATAGAAACATAAAACATAAAAGGACGCACTCCCCGTCACCAAACGTAGAAAGAACAGTTTCAGGTGACAAAACAGAAAGACAAGCAGTCCGGATAATTTCAAAGTTTAATTTTAATATTGAATTTTCCAAAACAAATATTAATGATCAGATGCAATATGCAGATGCATTTAAATCTGACAACAAATTAATACAAAGGGAGAGAAGGCATAAAGAAAAAGGAATAAAGGTTTATAAACCTCATGTTCGTCATGAGACTTCAGAAACAAACAAATATGTTAAAACAAAGCAAACCTATACCGAACCGTTTTTGCAAAGGTGCCTTTGTACACTAAAGTTACTGAAAAAAAACAAGAAGAAAGTCGAGACTCTTTCGCCTTGGCAGAATAGAAATGAATATGTTATGCACATGCAAAATAAATCAGTTACAACTAACATAGCAGACATTCGTTATAATCCTAAACGATCAAAGCTTTTACCTTACGAATGGGAACCCGGCTTATGTATTCCAAAAGAATGTGATCCATATAATAGCGAAAATCTTCTAAAATTGCGGCATATGATATTACAGCATAAATATTCAAATAAACTCTCTGGTGATCTTGGATCTCGATTTTGTAAAACATCGAATACTGTAACTTCTAAGTCTTGGAATACTCAATCTTTTACAAGAGAATGTCCACGAAATCCACAAACGGTAAAAATACGAAATCAAAACTATAATGAAATCAATATTATGCCGAGTCGCCCAAAACAACGAGTAATGCGAGTTGGGTCCAAGCCGAGTTTAAAAATGTCGCACGGCAAGACCAAAGATAATTTTATAACCACTGAAGACTTAATAAATAAACATACCCATAATAAAGATAAATTAAACACAATAAGGTCTCAACAATTCAAGCGTCCTGCCCACCATACGTCAATAGATGCAGAAGCAAAATGTAAAGAAAAGGGAAGTTATGTTTTTTCCGCGATCAAAAGATATTTCAGTTCTTTGAAGTTTCAAAAGAATAGAAGCAAAGAGGGGCTAGAAAACAGAAATAACGTAATTAGTGAAAGTATAAAAACCTCATATCCGTTGCCAAATTCTCAGCTATGCGATTATAAGAGTACTCTTACAAGACTAAGTAAACTCCCTAACGGTTTGAGCAGTGACAAGTATGCGCCAAATTTCTGCATGCCAGGTATGTGTGATACTTATGAGCACTACGAAGAAACTAAGCAGCGCGAGATTGAAGGATTACACGATCACTACGTCAGCACACACAGACGTGAAAGAAAATCGGACATGAGTATAACTATAGGCGATTTTAGTGGTACAATGGCGAAAAGTACTAAATCCAGATTAAGACATAAAACAAAAAAACACCAGAAAGTGACGGATAAACAAAGAGATATAAACGTTTCACGTTCACGTCGAGCAGCCCGTAATGGATCTAACTTTAGTTTCAATAAAGAAATGTCAAAATATCGTTTCGTGCCCTCTATTCGGGATATCACAATCAAGAATCGAGTAGAAAAGCATAACACACTTGGTGAAATATCAACGGTCACTAGAATGCCAGATAAATGTACGAAAAATAAACGAGTTGCTTTAAAAGATGACTTTTCACAAGTAAATGAAATTAGAAAGGAAGTCAAGGCATCCAACGTAGGACTTTTACTTAAGAAGTGCTTCTATACAATGGGTCTTCAAAAGAAAAACAAATCGAAACCTGAATTTCATTCGCATCAACCCATAACGACGCAATTTGTACAAGTCGAACAAAACAGACATGATAGAACAAAATCAGGATGTAAAGTTCTTAACAAGACGTTCTATGGAGGAGAACCTTTAAAATTTAAGTTACCAGAAGGTGATCATCTCTTTAGAGAAAACCTTATTGGGAATCAAAGTGTCAAACATTTGCCAAACAGTCGTTCCTTTTCAAGACGAGCCCATCTTAGGTCCCGTAACGAATTTAATTTTGATAAAATGAGATGTTTACGGAAAATACAGAAGGCTAATCCATTTTATCAATCATTTTATGCGTTAAATGTAAAAGTCTCTAAATCAAAAAATATACCGCATAATGCGTGTACATGTACCATCGATGACAATGAACGTAGACCTGGTGAATGCCTGCCAAATGAATGCGATCCAGACGACTGTTCAAATAAAGTAAAGCAGTTTTTAACACGTTACAATTTATCTCAAAAGGATTCACGAAAAAAAGGTACGAATAAACCTATAACTTTAGGATCAGATTTCAGTATTAAAGCGGGAGTTTACAAAGACACAGATCCATACAAAAGTCCACGTAACCAAGCCCTTCGTTTAGGATCAGATGTACGTCTTAACTTTGACTTTTTCAAAGCACTACCATCACGTGGATTTTCTCGCACGGGACCCTTACCATATCATGACAGAAAAGAAGCTAGACGAAGTCATCCACGACCCGCTGACTTACAAGCGCATGTTGAAACTCAAAGTAAGGTAACAGGAATATCAAATTTCAAACAAAAATGTTTTTGCGCCTCTAAATTGAAAAACGCTACTAAAAGTGATATATACCAGAATAGAGATGTAACCAGGAAGGTTAAAGGTAAGTCATGGAATCAGTCGTTAATCCTCGTATTTACCGGAAAGAAAGTTGCGCGATATTGTTTCAGCAACATGTTTCTGTTGCGGGAAATAATGTTGCTGGTTATGTGGAGTGGTGTAATGTTACTGGCAACATGCTTATGCTTAGATAAATAAAAGAACATCTTGCAACATCAAATATTGCGGAAAACAATGTTGCGTGATTGTAGTTCAACAATGTTTCCGGTGTACACAGGACATGACAGATAAAATGTTGTGCAGTTTCAATATTTAGGTTACGATACTTTTAAAAATGTAAACTCGGAATTTTTTAATCGTTTTCTCCACCTTTTATTATTGTTTCTATTTTTTTTTCGTTCCTGTCTCAGATGATAACAAAAAGCAGATTATTAAATTTTCCTAGTGTTTGTTTTTTCCGTATCATAAGTTTTCCATAGAAGCATGTTTCCGAAATTCCCCAACCCCGCAATACCCTCAAAACACGCACACAAGGAAGCATGCAATATGGGCATATTGCATGCTTCCTTGTGTGCGTGTTTAAATATATTGTAATATTATTGCATAACATCTTCAAGGCGCAAAAGCTAATAAATGTTTCATTCTCGGTGTTGGTACAGATAAACTAAGATACAAGTCCACTACACGTCTTTCCCTTGGAAGAAAGAAGACAGAGAGGAGATTGAAAGCAAAATCGGTTAATTTTAAGGATTATTCACAACAGCAACGCAAAAAATCTCATAGACCTACGGATAGAAATAATGTAACATTTTGTAACAACGTAAATTGTGTGGAATGTTACAACCATCGAACGCAAAAGCAAGAAAGAGGAGAGGGCGATGTAGGAAAACAAAAAGGTATTACTTTTCACTCGTTTGTCTGTCTGTCCGTCTATCACAGCCAATTTGCTCCGAATCTAATGGACCGATAATATTGAAATTTGGAACACATATCAATTTCTGTGATTCCCACGCGGCCGCGTTACGTAGATAAATAAATAAATGAATTTTAAATATGGGGTCACTTTTGGGAGACAAACAAAAAAATTTGAAAAAAAGTTTTGCACACTGTAGGTATCATGTAACATGTCAAATGAAAGAGCTTACTGTGCTCAGGTATAGATATTTTTTTATATTATTTTTTTTTTTTTTTTTATTTATGAAAATTGACCATTGCCGATCCTTATCTCCGAAACTTCAGAGCTTACAATTGTGAAAAAAAAACATAAAATAGGGCGGATTTCTCCGTTCCTATTACAAAACGCGTTTATGGAAACTAAGTTTTTCATAAACGAGTTCATATTATGTTGATAATGATCTCGATTTACGTCCAACCGATTTCACCAGCTACATTTTGATCGCGTTCACGAAAACCACATTTTCATGGCATAGAATGTAAATGTTGTCACATGAACGCAATGAGTTAAGCATTTGCAACATGCGATAGCGACTTACTGCGCTTAAAATAACAAATTTTATCAGTAAACTACTAAACGCGGGTACCAAGTTGTCAAACTATGTTGTCAAAACCAAAGAGTGTTTAGTGTGTAACACAGCTGTGGCAATGATTATTTGAAATTAATTTTGTAATGAAACTCCTAAACCTATAACCATAGCTGGAAAACGTCTCTTCCAATCTCCAAGTAACCTTTCTACACAATTTCTTGTTCTTATTTGAGACTCATTGTACAAGTTTTCAGCAGCAGTATTACACTGATCTAATGGAGTCATCATATAGTTGTTCCATGCGTAACTTGCATCTCCAACTAGAACAGCACTTCCATATTTCCCCTGTTCGAACATTGCTCTTCTATAGCAGTTATTAAATATATACGAGTCGTGTGTACTTCCTGGCCACCGAGCAATCACATCAATAAATTCCAATTTGGCATTGCAAATGGCTTGAACATTTAATGTAAAATAGTGTTTTCTGTTGCAAGAAATCTCTGGATCCTCTCCACCTAAAAAAGATGTTTGTATTAAATTGTGTTCAGAATATTGTATTGATTGTTCAGTTTAATTTAATACTGCATGCCTCCAATAAATTATGTACTTGATATGAAATTTTGCTTTCGTATAAAATTCTATTTGTGTTTGGTGGATATCGTGTGGTGACTCTGGAAAGTAAATGTGGCGTGGTCGGAGTGAAGCAATCGCAGCACTGACTTTGTGCAAAATTTTTGTGCAGTTGAAGTGCTAAATCCACATAGATCCGCAGCAGTCATCTGGTAGCACCTAGTTGCGTAGAAACGTAGAGCACATAGCAATTGGTTAATTTGAGATAGGCTGTGGTTTCTGCAATACAAATTATTGGATTAGACCAAAAAGTTGTTTTATTCACAAGGTGGTATATCAATTTAAAAATAAAAAAACATGTTTTGGTGCTTACATGTTTATAGGAAACTCTATTTTATTTTCAATGGACTCCAATACAAACAAAACTAGGTTTTGTGAGACGAAATCTTTTCAAAATCTTGGTCATCCAGGGTTTCGAAATGTTCTTCTCTCTTACGTATCCATCTTGGATGACGAACAATGAACTCATCCTCATCCCAACTTTCGTCATAACATAGTCTTATTTTAATTAGCTTAATATCACCAAAATCAATATTAATAATTTATGACAAAAACAATATTTTCTCAACAACACGACACTGACAGCGTGTTGGCAGCTCTTGAACTCGTTTAGAGACTTGAACGCCAAAAATCGGGCGTTCAGAATTTAAACTGGTTTAAGCTTAACTGCGTTCACTTTATGTTGGTAAAATCAAAAGTGAACTGAGAGTTCTGAACTCACTTAAACGCTTTAACTGAGTTCAGCGTGAATTGATCACGTTTAATTGCATTGGAGAAATCCGCCCTTAATAGATTACAGGAAAACCTATAAGAAGTCTCTGGTCTTAAAACATGGTAAATCTCCCAATATTGTGCATATAAACTTACATTTGCAGTTGGAATGTACGGGAGAATTACGGAACGAAGTTTGTATATAACTGTAATGTTAAGTCATCCCAAGAAAGGAACTTCTCATTGTGCGTCCGACACACACTTGGCCGGTTTATTTTTACTTCCATTTTACAAGTTGGAAATACTGCATGCGCCGTTTACTTATAATATTTGATTTTACAGGTCCAATTGCAGAAAAAAAAACCGTGATAGATAAATGCCTTTGCGCATTGACGCTGAAAAAAGACAAGAAAAAAAAAATCTATAAATTTGTAGACAAATGCGTTTGTGCTCTAAAACATCTCAAAGGACAAAAGAAGGGTAAACATTTAACCAAAAAACAAAGCATGGTAATTATTGGAAAAGAAAAGAAGAAATGCAAACAACTTGATGAAGCTGAAAGGGAAATGGAGACTATTATGCTTTATTCAAAGAATAACTTCAAGCAATTCGATACCAAACAAAACCAAGAAGGGGTTTGTGATATTTGCAAAATACAATGTCAACCTAGTAAGCCTTATTCAAAGAAAAAAAATAAAAAACTCGATGACAAATTAAAACTTCCCCAAGCCACAAATCAAAACACCAAACAAAACCAAGAAGGGGTTTGCGTTTATTGCCAACTACAATGCCAACCTAGTAAGCCTGATTCAAAGAAAAAAAAGAAAAACCTCGATGGCCAATTAGAACGTGCCCAAGCCACAAATCAAAACACCAAACAAAACCAAGAAGGGGTTTGTGTTTATTGCCACCTACAATGTCAACCCAGTAAACCTGATACAAAGAAAAAAAAGAAAAAACTCGATGAACAATTACAACTTGCCCAAGCCACAAATCAAAACACCAGGCAAAACCAACAATTGGTTTGTGATTATTGCAAACTACCATGCCAAACTAATAAGCCAGATTCGAAGAAAAAAAAGAAAAAACTCGATGGCCAATTAGAACGTGCCCAAGCCACAAATCAAAACACTAAACAAAACCAACAATTGGTTTGTGATTATTGCAAATTACCATGCCAACTTACTAAGCCTGATTTAAAGAAAAAAAATAAAAAATTCGATGGCCAATTAAAACTTGCTACACAACAAAACCAACAAGGGGTTTGTGATATTTGCAAAATACAATGCCAGCCTAGTAAGCCTGATTCAAAGAAAAAACCCAAAAAAAAGAAAAAAAAAGCAAAACCAAAGCCAGCAGTGGACAAAACGCCGCTTTTTGCAATGACGGTCAACAAAAATAATATGAAAATAGTAAACAAAGATGATGTGCTAAAAAATTTGGGCTCATCTGGCAAAGAGTCTAAAGCAATGAAGAAAGCCCGAGCAGGTAAGCAATTTTTGAAATAATTCGTATATGTTTGGGATAAACCTTTTTTACAAAATTCCACGTAGAAAATCCCTGATGCATTAAGGTTAAGCGTATGCTGAGTCGCAGGTCCACGCAGCGCAGGGCCCAGCAGTTTTTGTAATGCATGTACCATCGAAGAATTTCATATCTATACACCGTAAGGACTATTTCTGCTTGCAGCGTTCGGCGGCTATAGCACCGCGCTGGTAACAGATGTGGTCATCGTGTTCACGGGATTTTGTTTTCAAACTGCTTAGATATGAAGTTCTTCGATTGTACGTACTGACAGCTGCCTACGCTGCGGCGTAGGCACGTGCGATGCAGACGCGTGTCTGTTCTGCTGTGTCTTTTTGTAGAGCCGGCACAGTTTTTGCGAATTAGCTCATCGAACTGCAGTCATCTAAATATTAATTTCTTTAAAAAATTTATAATGAAAAAAAATTAAAACTGAATATTTAAGTATATAACTACAAATGTCAAAGGTTTATGTCATAGATTTAACAAAACAAATAAATTAAATTAAAATATTAGTGCAAATTAGAATAAAATTATGCAGATGTCAAATTAAATTAGCATGAATTGGTAACTATATCATAACTATATGACCTGACCATCTCTCCTCAACCGATAACCTAGACCTGAACCCTCCAGTAGTGTGCTGAGAGGGTTCAGGGCTAAGCAGAACCAAAGTGGACTCAAACTGTCGCCTTGAATCCATACAGGCTCATCATTCCCCTGGATCTGTCGACCATCCTCCATTGCCCCATACACGACATCAGGAAGATGCGCAGAGTTGCATCTATCTCGTACAACTCCAGCACCCTCATGGGCCATGTACGTGGCACCGAGTTGTAGGCCTTCTTATAGCCTATCCAGCATGTCGACAGATCCTTGCAGGATCGCCGACCCTGTTGGCTTATGGCCATGTCAATGAGGAGTAGCTCCTGAGTACCGCGGGACCCATTCCCACATCCATTTTGAGAGGCAGACATAACCGAGTTATTGTTAATGTGTGTGTTAATTTTCGCTCTCAAAATGCTACTGGCTACTTACTGTAGCCACCCTATCATCCTCCTCTGCAACACCATGATTGAACCGAGGCGGGATTGCATCAGTATGTGACGTTTTTGCCGCGGTTTGTGCCGGAGTTAATACGATATGGTTGCTCAGTACCTCTGAGCGCAGCCTGTCAAGTGCGGCATCGTCCATGACACGCACCTGATCCGAAATTCGTTGGGCCGAGACGTTGACGGATGGCTCTAGTTTCTTATTATTATAACTTTTATGTGTTATGTATCTCGGGACCGTCTCGGTCCCGGTCCTTTGGAAGGCGTACGAGGGGCTGAAGCCAACTCGCAGAGGCTTCTTAGACAATTTTAAATGGAGGCCAACCGACAATTATCCCTGTATGCAATATGCAAGTGCACCCAAGGACAACCCCCGGTTGGTGCAGGACTATTGCAGAACATGGAAACAAAAAATATTGGGCTATGGGTTTGGGTGGCTATAGTGGATGGGTTACCTAACCCTATGGAAGGCCTATGTCCCATGCCTGATCAATGTTATGGTATACACGGATAAAATGGCAGGGGGTGACTTGCACACTCAATAATGGGCCCCCGAAAACTGTCGCTAGCACATAGTGACGTAGCGACAAGAGGGCAACATGTCCTGAGGTGCTTGAGGAGTGGAGAGGTATTCCACGGCTTTCAGAACAGTCCCAGAGCCCGGAAGATGGTCAAGATCCCTACGAGCACTTACTGGAATACTTTCTTCCTCCGAGCACGTTTGCTCTTGCGAATCTCTACTCAAGCCAGCCAATTAAGGCAAGAATGAGGTGAGAGCTGTGTTCCTCGTCAGTGCCCACTGCAGCCGGCCAATAAAGGCAAGCCAGAGATGAGGAACAAGATTTCTCCCGGGAGATAGGGTCCGCGGGGTCGCTACTGCCCAACAGCTCGCGACATGCTGCCCTGCGGATTTTTGTATCTCTCTTGGTCTGGCTCCTCATCGTAGACCTGTTCTGGTAAAGTAAACTCTACCGGCACAGGCCTAGAGTTTGGAGCGCGTAAGCCCCACCACGACGTCAACGTAGAGATACGGCGGTGGGGTCATTATTATTATTATTACCCGGGGATTATAATATATAATCGCGAGTGGGTGGGCTAAAAAAATATTTTTATACTTAATTAAAAATTCAAAAATGCCTTTTTTTCAAAACTTGCGTTCTTTCGTTTTACGATTAATTCGTTTTAGTAAAAAATTATTCTCTTAAAAAGCACTATCTATTGATAAAATCACTTATGGCTATCTGGCACCAAGAACACTCCTAAACTTAGGTGGCCAAGTATTATGTCAGTATTTCTGAATTGACAAACAATTGGCAAAAGTCGAGTAAGTAGCAAAAGTTCTCCTTGAAAAGCTCTATCACTTGGTGTATAACTTGCAATGTTTAAAAAAAGTAATTTTAGTTTTTTTTATTTATCACAGTCTACTTTTCATCCATTAAACAGATGGGTGAAGGTCATTTCTCTGCGGATCCTCTACTATAAAAAAGTGGTAGATAGGTTACGATCAGGTACACGCTCAGCAAGTCGCACGTCAAAACTTGGCTAATTAGCCTAGTTACGTATTGTCTTTAACCTTCGTTTTCTAATAACACCGATGTGGTCTAAACTCGACGTTTACGTAACGTTATTAGGTTTGCCGCGAACGTTCAGGTCAAGGTGGAGTCGGGGTTGCAATTTTCTTCTTTGTTTGTTTTTCCCGAATCGATAGGATAATATTTAAAAAACATCTCAATTGGAAAACCGTTTACATTCATGTTCCCGTTAGACTTTCTCTTTAACATGGATTTAAATATTTAATGGTGAATTCATATCTTCATTTCAGCTATTAAACAAGGAAACGTGGAACCTCCAGTTATGGAAATGAAAATAGATAGAGGGAACGCAAGTATTGTTAACTCGGGTCAAGTTATACAAGAAATAAATTATTTACAAAAAGACAAAAGGAGTAAAGATAAAAAAAATGCGAAGGCACCGAAACGAGCAGGAAAAATGACCAAAGGACCGAAACAAGCTGGTAAAAAAACAAAGGCACCGGAAACTAAGAAGTCGGTTAAAAAAGAGCGCAGAGGTGTGGGAAAGTCTCATGGCAGCAATTGTAAGTGTTGCATTTGTCGCGCCTTGAAGAAAGGTAAAACTCAACCTGGAGCACAATTTTCAACGGGGCACCGTAAGTTAAGGCCTTGTGTATGTGGAAGTATTTTATGTAAAAAAGATTGGGATACAATAGATCGGGACCAAAGGACACGGGCAGCTGTAAAATTAAAAAAATGTGTTTGTGGCAGTAATATATGCGCTGAAGAGTCTTCGAAAATGCCCGAATTACTCTTAGAGGGGGCGCGAGAGGCGATACGTGACAAGGAAAGGGCAAAACGAGCAAAGTTAAAAGAGAAATTGCATCTGAAAGCGAGAAAGAAACGTAAAAAACAGCAAAAGAAAGCTTTTAAAAAGGAAAAAAAAAGGAGAGTGAAAGAAGATAAGCGTGCTATGAAGGCAATCAAGAAATCTAAAGACCAGGGAGATTTGAGTCTCATAACAGAATCATTAATAGATTTAGGCACTTTTGGCTCTAAGGCATTTTGCGACATTGCGAGAACTATATGTAGAGCTGTTAGACATCCAAGAGACGCTATCAGTGATGTACGAGACGTAGTAAGAGATCCTACTTCTGCAGCAGCAGAATTACAGGAAAGGGCCGAAGGATTGGGTTTCTTTGCTACATTGTCTAGAGTTGCACAAAGAATTTTGAAGATGCCAACAGGAAAGCGGGGTATTGCTAAATTAGAATCTAATCCTATAACGAACTATTTGGTTCACATGGCTGATAAAAGCTCTAAGAAACGAATGAAGAAGTTTCCTAAAATTAAACATAAGAGAGAACCACTTGATTTCGAATGTAGTCTTTACATGGCATCTATGAGAAAGAGGCCTTGTTTACGAATTTATTACATGTGTCCGTGGTTTTACCCTCACTTTATGAGTTTGGTGACAGTCTGGAAGCAATTTACGGATCTTCTACTATTCCTATTAGCCGTTTTAGTATGGAGTCCATGCATACTGTGCATGGAGCTTTGTAGAGGTCTTGTGTGTTGCGGTATGTGTCAAGGATAAAGATACATTTTTATAGTTTTATTTTTAATAAAAAGCTGGAAACAATATCTTATTTTTATTAAACTTTTGTCACATTCATGACCTCGGGAGATGCGACTTGCGACATGATTTGCGTCAAGCGACGCAAGTGCAATTTCACTACCATGACCTGAAGTGGCGACATGTCAACCCGAGCTCTCCAGTCGCACCTGCAGTGCTATTCTGTAACCATCTCACCGTGAAAACTTAGGTGAAGTGAGCGTGGAGTGAGCTGTCATTCCACAGGGATTGACACTATTGACAGCTCACTTCAACCAAGTTTTCACTGTGAGATGTTTACAGAATAGCATGGCTGCTATAAAGTCGTGGTCGCTGCGGTTAAACCTTGATCACACGTACTGAGTAGATGGGGGAGATAGTGTAAACACCATCACCGAGCGCTTGGCCGAGTTATAGGGCGAGACTATAGTAATGTGAGAAAATAAAATGTGACGTAGCAATGTATATAATAACGTAATCTCATATAAACCTATAGAAAATGTATGGGGACCAGTAGTGACGCGTCACACAACAGTAGTGATGCGGCAGAACTGCCGCATGCAGTGTTGTTCAAAATCATAACGGTAGACGACATTTTATTGTTAAAAAGAAAAAGCGGCCATGGTGGTAGGCGATGATTCTATACAATAGTACTTATGCTAAATAATGTACACAGCCCAAAAGAGATAAGTTAGTTAGTAAAGCTATATCGCTAGATACTGTAAACGATTCATTACGTACTGCTCACAATGACAGCCACGCAAAGCTTTCATAGTATAAGTGCTAGCGGCGGCGCACAGTCTTAATCATTTACGAAAATGTGTTACGCAATTAGATAGCTGATCATCGCCGTGTGAACGGCCTTACAATAAAAAAAATAAAAGGGGTCTATTGTATATGGTCCCACTATTTCTTTAGGTTGAACTGGATCTATGAAAAAAATGGTGAGTCCTTCTCCATTAGTGGAGTTTGGACGTCCAAATACAGTCTCAACCACCACCACACTGTCATCAAACGGTAATAATCGCAGTTCTTTAATACCCAAGGATCATTGATCCCTGTCAGTCATTGCGCCACGCCGTCAACCATAATTACATATTTTGCTACGCGTTATTTTAAATCTGTCATATCTTTTCAAGATGTTTTCAAGTATTCTATTTATATGATGTGATGTCCAGGCATGACCAATTTTAATAATTTAATAATTTTATCGGATACGGATTAATAATATACTGGTGAAAATAGCTTCGGAAATAACAATACTTTTTTAATGAAATTCTGAAAGATAAAAATGGTTACTATGGTCATCCATAACTATCTGTTACGATTTTGTCAGTGAACGCCATGTAAGCGCTCAAAAATACATATTTTTTCACGACTTGACAAAACTTCAAGTTTCTACTACGTTTACGTTTAATATAAAAGAATCCTAACTATATTATAAATGCGAAAGTGAATTAGTTTGTAACGCTTTCTCGCTGAAACGGCTGAACGGATTTGGATGAAATTTGGGACATGGGTAGACCATAACCTGGAAAAGGACATACTTTTGTCCCGGTATTACGTTCCCGTGGGATAATTTCAAAACTCCACGCGGGCGAAGCCGCGGTTAAAAGATAGTTATATTTTATACAGGGTGTTAGGCAGATGGTTGAACATTCGAAAATGGCGGTTCCGTGGGGCCATCGGCTACGTATTTGGGCCCAATAACAAGACCCAGGTCCCACGGATTTTTCTAAACGACTTTTTAAATTTTTTATTCGTAATTCGTCGTTGTTCAAACTCCAAAACTCTGTAAGTAAGTAGTACATTATACCAGATTTCACTGCATTTAGCTGAACAAATTTTTATGCTGGAGAGGAGGAATTAAACGTAATTGACAGGTTTACCGACCAATGAGGAAAAAATTAAAGCAGTTCGGTATCGTTTCGGAAGGTTTCGGTATACCGAGCATAATAAACCGAAACGATACCGCACCGGCCAATGAGGAAACGGCCTAAGTACGGAGAGGGCAAATCTAGCAATTCAAATCTTTGGACAGCGGGGTAGAATGACAGATTTTCATGGCAGCCGTTATAATAACACAGAACCACTTAACAAAGCTTAACACGTAAAAAAAATGAGACGGAAAGGGGGGGTTCCCTTTCCGTAAGCGAATGGCGAGTTTGCCATCGCACAGAGGGTTCTGTGCGATGACAAACTCGCCATTCGCTTCCTTAGTCCGTTTCTCTACATCACATGGTATCGATAGTTGTACGAAGTTCATACGGTACGTGGCCAAAATCGGAATCAACGCAGCCATCTTGTTTTTTCAATGAAAATTCTGTGACTGGCGCCAAAAGATGCTTGTAGCAGTTTATTTTCAAAAGGGCGTGCAGCCCTTTTCTTCTTTAAGGACTGGTTAAACCTCAAAGCTCTTAAATTATTGTATTATAACTAGTAATGCTAATATGTAGGTAACTGATAAATAAGAAATACATATAGAAAAAAACAGCCAAGTGCGACAATTTTTCTTGGGTTTTTACCATTGTATAATTACATTCTGTGAAAATTTCAACTGAATACCTAATGACCGTTTTCTTAAGATATGTACAGTCTTTTGGCAGACAGACAGATCGACGGATAGACGGACAGACAGACAGACTGACGGTAAGACACTGACTCTGACTCTGGGTAACTAAAAAACTAGAAAGGTTCCCAAAGTTCGGCGTGCTGTCAACTAAAATTCGAGCTACATGGCGTAATTTGCGGCTATTTATTTGGCAACGAATTTAAAAAGCATTGCTAAACTGTGCGTACACATGACGACGTTGCGTCGCCTATTTGTTCCATAGGTAGATGAGATGGCGCTACATAGGTACACACGCAGCGACTTTAGTCGCTGCCGATTCGCTACCGATTCGCTACCGATTTCAAAATCCCATCACAGAATTTGAATGCCATTTTTCGCCTTGATAGACTCTGAAATTCGCCATTTGCCAGCGACCAACGCGTCATTTTAGGCAATGATGCTGCAACTGGCTAAAGAACATATAATAGAAAAAAATATATATTATAGTCACTGCCACATTGACAGGAATCCATTCCATTTAATAATTTTTGAGAATGAGATGACAGGAAAGAAATATATTACTTAAAATTCCTAGTTACTATAATCCAAATCGCGTCGTAATGTGATTTTGTTTAGAATTCCCTTGATTACGTATTTTGTAAAGGATACAAAGATGATTTTACAAAATTCATTATGATATTTGAAAAAATAAGTTGCCCTGGAATCTACATTCCAATATTTGGAGTGTATATTTTATAAGGGTACGTATTCACTGCTCATTTATTAGCTAATCTAAAATAATCATTTGTATTAAAATGATTTTATTTGGGTTCGGCGTCGGGCGCAGCATGTTCTTCCATATCTACTTCTCTACAGTCGTCATTCACTCAGGCTCTATAGATATTTTTATACTGAGCGAGCTGACAAGGATCAAATTAATACTGCAAATTAATATTTTGTGAAAAATCTAAGGAAGTGTCATTTGTAAACTACGAAAAACGTTAAAAATATTTGTCCTTTGGTTTGACACATCATATTTGTTTACAGCTTTTGATCCGTACCAGCTACACTATCGGTTTCTTCAATAACACATGATATGTCATGGTGCTGTTTTTGTAAATAAAAATCGACGTGTACGCTTCAGGTATGTGCCTGCAACGAAACGTGAATGCAACTGTCACGTTTAATTTTACGCCATATAATTTTAAACGATGCCACGTGTACGAGGCTCGTGTTGACCAACGCGAGTGTGAGCACTGTGCGGCAGCATTAGGTCTAAAGCTTCGTGCAGACCAACGCGACGCGACGCCGCGACGCGACTCGAACAATACAATTTCTAAGAAAACTTGACGGTATAACAATAACCGGTGTCGCGTCGCGCGACAAGTCGCGCTGGTCTGCACAAAGCTTTACACAGCCCAATCACAACGTATGTAACTTAAGATTAATTTACGTTATCGTTCCTGGTAGTGGTCGTGAGAGGCATACAACATACTTGGTTCATTACAATGATTGGTACCTACCTACCTACCTATTCGTTTACCGGCCTAATGTCTGAGCGCGTATTTTGCATATGATTCGATCCAACTTAATTTACCTTACGTTCAGGTACCTAGCAGGCATTAAGTGCGCTATGTAACCCCAATGACGATTTTCCGTTTCGTCGGTTGCAGTTGAGAATACGGAAAAAATATATGTTCCAGTTCAGTACTCATTGCTGGTTGTCACCGTTTTTTTTTGTTTTTACGGTTTTTTCTTTAATACAATTAAGCGGCCTTAATTCTTTTAAATTACACAAGCCCATGCCAAATGCCATTCCATGCGAAATGTTTTGGGGTTTTCTCGTAAAGATGATTGAACATACATAGGGTACGTTCAGATGATAATAATTAAAGCGCTCAGCGGGCGTTGAACGCGCGGTAAGTTTTTGTATAGCATACACATGGTGCGTCTTTATCAGGCTTTGAACGCGTGCTGCCCCGGTTAAGTTCGAATTCTACATTCCTAAAATACGTAACATCTGCATCAAAAGCGCGCGCTTAACTGAACGGTAGCACGGTCAACCAATGATTTCAAAGCCGCGTTGATGCGCGCCTACAACAATCGGGGGCTGGCGCAACATTGAACGTGCCTTTACATAAAACGCGCGTTAGCGTGTGTACGCCCTGAATACAATTTAAGAAGATGTAAACGCGCGTTTACTGACACGGCTTAATTCCTAAATAGCCGTGGGAAAACTTAGCGTGCGCTCAACGCCTGCGTGCAATCTGAACGTAGGCCCTCACTCCTAGAAAAAGGCCAATGTTACACTGATACAGATCAAATTTTAATTTGAATGATGTCACTAAATAATAGTAGTATTATGTCGTACCTACTCGCCTAATCAATGTTGTTGTGTTTTTGCAGGTTTTGTAAATTACAAAATTCGTGACGTCATCAGAAAATTGTTTGGTATTGTTATGTCTTGAAGTATATTTTTGGAATACGGTGTGTTTCAACTCTACTAAATTGCATTGCGAAGCGAATGTGTAATTATATGTGTAAATAATTGCACAATGAAGCCATTCAGAGTCCACCCAGGAAGTTGCTCTTGCACTAGTTGTGTACATCGGAGCAGATCCAAGGAACCCAAAGTTCAACAAATAATACAGGGAGGGACCGAAATTGACAAACTTTATTACAGTAAATATTTACCGTTACGAGAAAGGAAGTGGCTTCAAAAATTGATACGAACTCGCGATGTCTACGATGACGTGAGGAATCAATTGTTATCAAGTGCAAGCAGTGATCAGACAAGTCCTGAACTTAAATGGAAGAGACAAGACTATGTTCGCACTGACAAAAGTAGTACGGTATTCAAAATGGTTGATCCAGTCTATAGAAGGCAGATGGGATCTGCAAATACAAGCAAATTTAGTAGTTGTTGTAGTTGTTGCTCTTGTGAGACTTTGAGGAAAATTAGAAAACGTATGGAAAAGGATAAGCATAAGCATCCTCGGACTCACAGACACATTGTGACTTGTGAAGAAATTCCTAAGTATTGTGTTAAAGCTGAAGAAAGAGGTAAAAAGCGACGGAACAAACTAAGTTCAGAAATAAGTCCAAAAATAGGAGCCGCACGTCCGAAAATGATAAAAAATCTATCTGAACCTTGTGCGTGTACATTATCACTGAGTAGTATGGCAACATCAAAAGCTTTTAAAAGAATGCGATCAAAAAAGAAGGCGACAGAAAGGCCTCAGGCACGAAAAGTAGTGACAATAGACCAAGGAACTAAAATTGCCAAGCTACCAAGAAAACAACGACAGAAAGTAAAAAAAGTACAAAGCAGCACTACAAAAGACAGTGGGACAGAATTGAGAAGTATAAAAGATTGTAATATAAATAAAAGATCTATATTAGTGTTCAAAGAAAAGTTTCAGAAAAAACGATCTCATGAGGAGAATCAAGACATGGAGTGTGAACCAGGAACTTGTGATGAATGTATACCTGAAGAATGTCTCAAAAAGAATAAAGCTAAAGGCGCTGGAGAAACGAAGAAAAGAAAATATCATACCCGATATTCTGAGACAGGAAGAGACAGATATCATATTTCAATGAGCTCTCGAACAAAAAAACTGAAAGTAAGAGACCCACAGGTTCAAGATGGACCTAGTTCTAAATCCTCTCAATCAATGACTACAATTCTTAAAACCAAAGTAATGCCATGGTTTTCGAAATCTCGTTCTAAACGTATCAAAAGTCATGAAGTAGTTACACCGTCTACACGACACACAAGAGGCCGTCAAAAACCCAGACGAGAATCCTACCAGAATGTAGAGGAAGCAGACTTAGAAGAACCCATAGAACACGATAAAGCTAAAAGAGAAAAACGTATGAAACCAACCCACGGCAGGATAGAACAGCGCAGGAAACACAAGCATAGCAATACGCAATTTACTGGAACTTTATCTAAAGCAAGTCAAGCATCTTATTTGCGAGAATCTGTCACTCAGGCAAATGATTTGCCATTCCCGAGAGAATGTGAACCCTTAATGTGTAAACCATATGAATGTGATCCAGAAATATGTGCCCAAATATTAAGATCAAAATCTCAGGGTAAATCTGCTATGACGAGCATGGATCGTTTAAGACGTAAATCGGTAGGGAGTGCCGCCTTTTCTCAGAAAACTTCTCAGAAGCATAAATATTCAAATAAACTCTCTGGTGATCTTAGATCTCGATCAAAATTTTGTAAAACATCGAATATCGTAACATCTAAGTCTCGGAATACTCAATCCTTTACAAAAGAATGTCCACAAAATCCACAAAAGTTAAAAATAAGAAATCAAAACTATAATGAAATCAATATTATGCCGAGTCGCTCACAACAACGAGAAATGCGAGTTGGGTCCAAGCCGAGTTTAAAAATGTCGCGCTACAAGAGCAAAGATAATTTTATAACCACTGAACACTTAATAAATAAACATAACCATAACAAAGATAAATTAAACACAATAGGGTCTCAACAATTCAAGCGTCCTGCCCACCATACATCAATAGACGTAGAAGAAAAGCATAAAGAAAAGGGACGTTATGTTTTTTCCGCGATCAAAAGATATTTCAGTACTTTAAAGTTTCAAAAGAAAAGAAACAAAAAGGGGCTAGAAAACAGAAATAACGCAATTAGTAATAGTATAAAAACCTCATATCCATTGCCAAATTCTCAGAAATGCGAATATAAAAGTACTCTTACAAGACTAAGTAAACTCCCTTACGGTTTGAGCAGTTACAAGTATGAGACAAATTTCTGCATGCCAGGAATGTGTGATCCTTATGAGCGCTATGAAGAAAGTAAGCGGCACGATAATAAAGGATTATACGATAACTACGTCAGCACAGACAGACGTGTAACTACGGGCAATTTTAGTGGTAATAATTTGGCAAAAATGATTAAATCCAGATTAAAACATAAAACAAAAAAACACCAGAAAGGGAGGCTCAAACAAAGAGATATAAAAGTTGCACGTTCGTTTTCACGTTCACGTCAAGCAGCCCGTAAAGGATCTAACTTAAGTTTCAATAAAGAAACTTCAAAATATCGTTTCGTGCCCTCTATTCTGGATACCACAATCAAGAATCGAGTAGAGATGTATAGCAAAGTTAGTGAAATATCAACGGTTAGTAGAATGCCAGATAAATGTACGAAACATAAACGAGTTGCTTTAAAACATGACCTTTCACAAGTAAATGAAATTAGAAAGGAAGTCAAGGCATCCAACGTAGGATTTTTACTTAAGAGGTGCTTCTGTACACTGGGTCTTCATAAAAAAACCATATTGAAACCTGAATTTCATTGGCAACAACCCATGACGACGCAATTTGTACAAGTCGAACAAAATAGATATGATATAACAAAATCAGGATGTAAAGTTCTTAACCAGAAGTTGTATGGACGAGAACCTTTAAAATTTAAGTTATCAGAAGGTGATCATCTCTTTAGAGAAAACCTTATTGGGAATCAAGGTGCCAAACATTTTCCAAACAGTCGTTCCTTTTCAAGACGAGCCCATGTTAGGTCTCGTATCGAATTTAATTTTGATAAAATGAGATGTTTACGGAAAATTCAGAAGGTTAATCCATTTTATCGATCAATTTATGCGTTAAATGTAAAATTCTCTAAATCTAAAAATATACCGCATAATAAGTACCGTGCCATCGATGACAATGAACGTAGACTTAGTGGATGCCCGCCAAATGAATGCGATCCAGTCGACTGTTCAAATAAAGTTAAGCAGTTTTTAATACGTTCCAAGTTATCTGAACGTCCCAAGTTATCTGAACGTCCCAAGTTATCTGAACGTCTCAAGATATCTGATACCACCAGTCTGGATTCACAAAAAAAAGGTACGAATAAACCAATTACTTTAGGATCAGATTTCAGTATTAAAGCGGGAGTTTACAAAGACACAGATCCATACAAAAGTCCACGTAACCAAGCCCTTCGTTTAGGATCAGATGTACGTCTTAACTTTGACTTTTTCAAAGAACGACCACCACGTGGTTTTTCTCACACGAGACCCATATCATATCATGACAAAGAATACAGAAAGAACAGAACAGAACAAAAAGACAGAAATGACAAAAAAGCTAGACGAAGTCATCCCCGACCTGCTGACTTAAAAGCGTATGGTGAAACCCAAAGTATGGTTACAGGAATATCCAATTTGATGCAAAGATGTTTTTGCTACTCTAAATTTAAAAACGGTACTGAAAGTGATATAAGCCAGAATAGAGATGTAACCAGGAAGGTTATAGGTAAGTTGCGCGACATTGTTTCAACAACATGTTTGTGTTGCGGGAAACAATGTTGCTGGTTACTTGAAATGCTGTAGTGTGCTGGCAACATGCTTATGCTTAGATAAACAAAAGAACATCTCGCAACATCAAATGTTGCGGAAAACAATGTTGCGTGATTGTGGCTCAACAATGTGTTGGGTGTTTATAAGACTTTATGTTACGAAAACTTATGACAGACAAAGGATTGTGCAGTTTCAATATTTAGGTTACTTATGATACTTTAAAAAATGTAAACGCCGAATTGTTGAAACGTTCAAATCACCGGAGATAACAAAAAGCAGATTTTAAAAAATTTCTTATGTATGTCTTTTCCGTCTCATTAAAAGCGTTTATTCTGAAAGTGGGCAACGTCGCAAATAGATGTCAAATATTTCGCTGTTTTGATTAATTTGGCAATATTACCGTATGGAAATATGAAATATGGCTAGCTAGCGAACTAGAATATTAATAATGAATTTGTATCAACCTCAACCTCAAGTTTAATTTTCTTTAGTTTTTGGGTTTTCACTTTGACTTCTGCCATGGATTGAAAAGAAAAAAATATTTAATTATTTTCACATTTAAAAACATTCTTTAATTTTGTTATCATGAAAAAAAAAGACAGAAAGAACAGAACAGAACAAAAAGACAGAAATAACAAAAAAAGCTAGACGAAGTGATCCCCGACCTGCTGACTTACAAGCGTATAGTGAAACTCAAAGTATGGTTACAGGAATATCCAATTTGATGCAAAGATGTTTTTGCGCCTCTGAATTGAAAAACGCTACTGAAAGTGATATATACCAGAATAGAGATGTAACCAGGAAGGTTAAAGGTAAGTCATGGAATCAGGCGTTAATCCTCGTATACACCGGAAAGAAAGTTCCGCGACATTGTTTCAGCAACATGTTTGTGTTGCGGGAAACAATGTTGCTGGTTACGTGGAATGCTGTAGTGTTGCTGGCAACATGCTTATGCTTAGATATATAAAAGAACATCTCGCAACATCAAATGTTGCGTGATTGTGGCTCAACAATGTTTCCGGTGTATACAGGACTATATTTTGCTAAAACCCATGTCAGACAAAATATTGTGCATTTTCAATATTTAGGTTACATAAGATACTTTCAAAAATGTAAACTCCGAATTGTTGAAACGTTCACTCCACCGGAGATAACAAAAAGCAGATTTTAAAATTTTCCTTATGTGTGTCTTTTCCGTCTTATTAAGAGCGTTTATTTTGAAAGTGGGCAATGTCGCAAATAGATGTCAAATATTTCGCTGTTTTGTTTAATTTGGCAATATTACTGTATGGCTAGCTAGCGAACTAGAATATTAATAATGAATTTGTAGCAACCTCAACCTCAAGTTTAATTTTATTTAGTTTTTGGGTTTTCACTTTTACTTCTGTCATGGACTGACAAGAAAAAATAGACGAAACATATTTAATTATTTTCACATTTAAAAACATACTTTCATTTTCGTACCCATTTTCCCACAAATTGCAATTGTAACACTGAATTTGATGTTGTAATCGTTTTAGGTGTAAAAAAAAGGCATCTGGGAAATTTCCATATACTTTTTTTACATCTAAAACTAAATATTCGGTGCTACGATATTAATTACTGCAATTCATTATTAATATTCTAGTTCGCTAGTTAGCCACACTTCATATTTCCATACAGTATTATTGCCAAATTAATCAAAACAGGTAAATATTTAACAGCTATTTGCGAAGTTTCCAACTTTTAGGATAAACCCTCATAAGAGCGTTTACGCCAGGGCTCAAAAACAGTACTTTTCGAACCAGTAAATATCCCATATCAAATATTATTTTAAAATCATATTAATAATATTTTTTTAATATGGTCGTCACTTTTGGTACCGTGTGACATATTATAATTTTAAAAATTATTAAAGAAAATTTATTAAAATTTACCATTGCCTCTCCTTATCTCTGAAACTTCAGAGCGTAAAATGTTGTAAAAGAAACAGAGAATTGTTCTGTATGAATAGATTACAGAAAAACCTATATGAAGTCTCAGTAAAACTCCCATTATTGTACGCATATAAACTTACATTTGCAGTTGGAATGTATGGATCTTTTCAACTACAATGTTAAGTTTCTTCTTGGGATAAATTCATCCCAACTACGGAACCCTTCATTGTGCGTCCGACACACATTTGGCGGGATTTTTACTTCCATTTTACAAGTTGGAAAGACTACATCATGCGCCGTTCACTTAAAATATTTTATGTTATAGATCCAATTGCAGAAAAAAAAACCGTGATAGATAAATGCCTTTGTGCATTGAAACCATCCAAAAAGCCCAAAAGCGAGAAAAAGGACAAGAAAAAAGAACCCAATAAATTTATAGACAAATGCTATTGTACTCTAAATCATCTCAAAGGACAAAAGAAGATGTTAATAACAAATCAAAGCTTAGAAATGATTGTAAAAGATAAGAAGAAATGCAAAAAACTTGATGAAGCTGAAAGGGAAATGGAGACTATTATGCCTTATTCAAAGAAAAAATTCAAAACCCTCGATAGCCAATCAAAACATGCTCAAGACACAAATCAAAACCAACAAGGGGTTTGTGATATTTGCAAAATACAATGCCAACCTAGTAAGCATGCTTCAAAGAAAAAAAATAAAAAACTCTACGGCCAATTAAAATTTGACCAAGCCACAAATCAAAACACCAAACAAAACCAAGAAGTTTTTTGTGTTTATTGCCAAAAACAATGCCAACCTAGTAAGCCTGATTCAAAGAAGGAAAATAAAAAACTCGATGGCCTATTAAAAGTTGCCCAAGCCACAAATCAAAACACCAAACAAAACCAAGAAGGGGTTTGTGATATTTGCAAACTACACTGCCAACCTAGTAAGCCTGATTCAAAGAAAAAACATAAAAAACTCGATGACCAATTAAAACTTGCCCAAAGCACAAATCAAAACACCAAAGAAAACCAAGAAGGGGTTTGTGTTTATTGCAAACTACAATGCCAACCTATTCAGCCGCCTGAATCAAAGAAAAAAATAAAAACGTTGTATGGCAAATTAAAACTCGCCCAAGGTACAAATCAAAACACCAAACAAAACCAACAATTGGTTTGTGATTTTTGCAAATGCCAACCTAATAAGCCTAATAAGCCTAAACCAAAACAAAAACAAGTGGATAAGACAAATAAAAATATTAAAAAACCCGTCGAAAAATCAAGCAAATTAGATGATGCCCTTCTTAAAGATCTATGTCCCGTGTGTAGAGCTGTGACTACGGGAACGATAAAAAAAATTAAAAAAACTATGGTATGTACGTGTGATCGACACCTGGGAAAGAAAAAAGTTAAAGAAAAGAAAGTGTTACTAACAAAGCCGCTTTTTGCAATGACGGTCGACAAAAGTAATATGAGAATTGTAAACAAAGATGAAGTAATAAGAAATTTGAGCCCAACTGGCAAAGCAACTAAAGAAATAAAGAAAATCCGAGCAGGTAAGCATTATTTTTAATCATTTGTAATTATTTGGGATACACCTTTAATTATTTACAAAACTCCACGTAGAAAATGCCTGAGGCATTAAGGCTAAGCGTACACATCCGTTACCACCGTGCATAGCTAAATCGCGTCGCGGTGACTCGTAGCATGCTCCAAAAACGTATTTTCTCCGCTGTTACTGTTGCAAGATGCAATGATGACAAGACTCAAGCAACTTGCCATGTCACTTGAGCGTGTGGCTCATTGCTACGGGGTTAGAGAATGGCAATTAGCTATTGTAGTTTCGTGTTAAAGTTATGTGTTTTCTAGGTAATGCACTAAGAACTGCCTCACGGTCAGTATAGATGCAATATTATAAAATTTAGAGGTTGGGTATCGATAGATTTTTGCGGTTATAACCATGAAAACGGCACTTTGTGCCCTTTTTTAAGGTAAAACTATGGATTTGGCCACCCCAACATCAAGTTTTGAAGTCGGCGACATTACGGAGCAATTTAAAATCGTCGTTAGTGAATCGATTTATCATTGCCATTTCAAAGACTCACACAAGCCGTAATAGTAACAAATAATAATAAAAACCAATGTATAAATCTTATAGCAAGGATTATAGATCTTACAGCAATGGGGAAGTGGGACCAATTTCCATACTCCGAATCCTTTTCTAAGTATCACAAATTGTCTATCACAATATTTGACGTAATTACCTTTTATCGTACATTGCATATCCAAATCGCAAATAAGCCAGGCCGTCCACCGGGACCACGCAACCAATTACCGAGCTAACATAACTGTGCGTTCGCACTGCTGAAACATCGCAACAAAATATGTTGAAATCTGTAGGTCCTGTCAAAAATTGTATGGAAGATTGACAGTAAATAGAGATTCCAACATGTTTTGTTGTGAATGTTTCGCCAGTGCAAACGCATAGTAAGTCTAACGACCGATCAACGCTCACACAAAACAAAAAACACAAACGCTTGTATAAACGCGTTTTTCTCATTAAGTAGTTATCGATTGAAATTACATGGTGTTAGATTACATGATGTTAGGCGAAGCAGTAATGCTCGCGAAGGAGGAGGCGGAGCGCGCGAGGGAGAGGCAAGAGTCGCGCCCTCGCGCCCCTAGTCGCCGCAAGAGACGCCCCGGGCGTCGGGAGTCGCGAGCCGACTTCCGGCCACCGTAGGCGCGGGCTTGCGGACGGTGAGCAATGGGTAGCTCGCCGTGCGATAGGAACCAGGCCCGGGTCGACGGCGCGTTGTGTTCCACGCGCGCCTCAAAGAGATGTCAGCACCAACTGACGGGGTCCGGAAGGGCCAATGCCTGCCGGGGTTGCGGGTTTGTCCGAAAGGGATATCGCGACCCCGGCACACAGGCAACGGAAGGAACACGGGTGGGTTTTAGTCAGTAAAAGTCTGACACGCCCTCCCGCTCCGCCCAGAGCGGGAGAAGTTATTTGATAATTTCCCAAACTCAAAAAAAATATAAAATATATGTATATTTGTTAGTATTGCATTATGTATTTATTACTTAATTAAAATGTTTTACAAGACAAGTTTTGTTAGTTTTCGACCGTCATTCGTTGTGAAAGCCACCTTCATTTGTTTTCATTCTTTCCAGCTCAACAATCGGAGTTTCATGAGAAGGACTGTAAGTGTTGCCTTTGTCGCGCCTTAAAGAAAGGTAAACAACAACCTGGAGCATTATCCAACAAGCCCAAGAAGTTAAAGCCTTGCATATGTGGAAGTAGAATATGTAAAAAAGAATGGGATCAATTAAAACTAGAAAATAGGAGTAGACAAATAAAACGATCATTGAAGTTAAAAAAATGTGTTTGCGGTAGTTCTATATGTGAGGAAGAGTCTGAAAAAATGCCCGAATTACTCTTAGAATCTGCGAAGCAGTTGGACCAGGACAAGGAAAGGGCAAAACGAGCTTATAAAAAAGTGAAAGCGTATGAGAAAGCAAGAAAGCAAAGTGTATCAGAGAGTAAGAAAGCATTTAAAAAGCAACTCAAAAGGAGGAAGAAAGAAGATGCTCAAAAAATGAAAGCGATTAGGAAAACCAAAGATGCGACAGATATTGGTATGATAGCAGAATCATTGGTAGATTTAGGCACTTTTGGCTCTAACGCATTTTGCGACATTGCGAGATATGTGTGTAGATCTGTTAGACATCCAAGAGACGGTATAAGTGACATTCGTTACGTGATGAATGAACCTGATGATGCAGCGAAAAGTGTAATGCGAACCGCCGAAGGAATGGGTTTGTACGGAACATTGGCAAGAATAATGCAAAGAATAATGAAGATGCCAGCAGGAAGGGCCGCTGTTACTAAATTAGAATCTCATCCTACAACGAACTATTTGGTTCACATAGGTGATAAAGACCCTAAGAAACGAATGAAGAAGTTTACTAAAATTAAACATAAGAGAGAACCACTCAATTTCCAATGTAATATTTACATGGCATCTATAAGAAAGAAGCCTTGTTTACGAATTTATTACATGTGTCCGTGGTTTTACCCTCACTTTATGAGTTTGCTGACAGCTTGGAAACAATTTACGGATCTTCTACTATTCCTATTAGCCGTTTTAGTATGGAGTCCATGCATACTGTGTATGGAGCTTTGCAGAGGTTGTGTGTGTTGCTTGATGTGTCAAGGATAATATGGGTTTTTTTTAAATAAAAGACTTAGAAAACGCAAATGGTAAATTTGATTTGATTCACCAGATTTAACTGAGTTTCTGTTATAGGTACCTACATAATTTAACTGAACAGCAATTATTGCTGACTTTAATGTGCTATATAAAACTGCTCGCTATGGATAGCGGTGCAGTCAACCCACAAAATTCTATGCGATTCACATATTTTACGACTAATTGTAATTTTGATGTGCTAGTAGAAATAAATTCAGTGTAGCAGAAACCAAGTGTTTTTATTAAAAAGAACCCATGGAGCGCCATCCTAACAGTTCGAAACGAGATAGTATTGACTATTCCATTACTAGTACAGTCGGTCGATTCTGTAAAAATATCAATTTGAAGTGAGCGTGAAGTGAGCTGTTACTGTCACAAATCGACCCGCAGGATGCTAGGGATTAGCACAATTGACAGCTCGCATCAAGCTCACTCCACCCAAGTTATCACGGTGAGATGTTTACAGAATAGCACGGCAGGTCCCTTATTGGCCATCTCTCTTCCGATGGTTTTCAGCGTATATGCCGTACATTGGTGTGATTATGACATATAGGTACAGTTCGACACAACTTGAAAATTTGTGGTAAATTTTACGAATGTATTTGGTTATATTACTGCGTTTGTTAAAGTAGTAAAAAATATTGGTGATTTTGAAGGCGCACTCAGTTCGGATAGTGATCGGTTTTACAAATTTTGCCGATGCTACATCTAAGTTGTGTCGACTCGTACCCATACATATCGATGGTATTCATCCGGTAATAGATGTGTTTTAATGCGACAAAGGGAGTGTATGATAACGTGGCAGTTGACATGGGATAATTGAAGAGAAAGTAAGCCATTTTCGCCTTGCCTTTGTCCAGCAATAGGATGTAACAGGCAAGCAGTAAGGTGGACGTATGTTTGTCCGTCCCGAAAACATCGTTCGATTCGAGCGTGGCGAAAGAATCGTACCTACGATACGTGACGCGAATGAATCGGCCGATTAGGCCGCTTCGTAGGCATTGTCCGCACCGCACCTGATGACGTCATCCGAATTTCTATGGGATTGCGTACCTTCTTCCGAAAAATAGCGAGTCGCGATACGGCGCGGATTTGTGTGCGAGATTTCATAGAATTCCATATGGTACGAGAGCCAATGACCAACATTTTTGCCTCATTGTTTTACGAACAAAACCGTATAAAATCGATAGATTTAGTTATTATGAATTCAAAAATTTTAATTCCGTGTCACATCTGATCTGAGCGCTATTTTTATGAATATGTCAAAAAAAAATACCGATCTGATTTTCAAAATGTATGTAGTTGAACGATAGATTTTAGATACCGAAAACACAATTTTCAGAAACCAGCAGCGTCACCCATACCTAGGAGACCATTTGAGAAAATTAAAAATGAGGCAACAAATAAAATCCATAGCAACCCGTCTGAAAATCTTGTTTTCAGGTGAAGATTGGTCAGTTGATGTTTTGAACGTTTTTAAAAAATTTACCGATCGGTAACATTCTGCATTCTGTCTGAAAACTGTTGGACACTATGCCCAGATGTAGAGAAAAATTGTATCAGAAAAACTTAGTGTCTCACTAATCCGACAACTTTTTGATATTCCAGTCGGTATGCATTTAAGCGGAAACTGTGGAGTTATTTTCAAAATAAATAGAGTAGAGTCATCTCAATACCTCTCTCCCTTGATTTCGTATATATGTATATATATTTAATATACGTATATATTATAGTAAATATGTATGTATGGGTATGTAGTTTGTAACCTATTTATGTATTGTTGTATCTAATTTAGTTATAATGCATTCGAATATATTTTTCTTTTTTTTCTTTGTTCCTCTCAAATAGAGCACCTGCCATCTAATATCTTCACCACCCTTGGTTGACTGGTAGAGAATGCCTAAGGCATTAAGTCCGCCTTTGTACTTTTTTTGAGTGTGAAAAGTTTAAATAAATAAATATTCAGACATTATTAATAAATCGTATTGCGGCGTTTTTATGTACAACTAATAGAGCTTACCCGAAACCATCAAACTGAAACTAAAAGGTTTTTTTTTTAATAAATTGGACAAAAGGAAGCTGGGATGACGTTTGAAAATAACAGCAGTGCTATTCTGTAACCATCTCACCGTGAAAACTTAGGTGAAGTGAGCGTGGAGTGAGCTGTCATTCCACAGGGATTGACACTATTGACAGCTCACTTCACCCAAGTTTTCACGGTGAGATGTTTACAGAATAGCATGGCTGTTCATTGAAATAAAATTCATAATTTTCAGTAACCCCGGTAACTAAACAAAAGATTTAAAAAAAAATAACCAGGTTGCTGCAGCTCGGTTTTTTGTAGCGCTCTTCCTACCTGCTGAGGGGATTCGCTGACGGCGCCGAGGTGAAGGCGAAGGGGGACAAATCATGGGTGCCAATAAAGCGCCTGTCAGGTTCGAACCCTGACAGGCGCTTTACTCTGTGTAGATTTGATCTGCTCTCAAAAACGGTGAAGGAGAACATAGTGACGAAACCGGCATGTCCTAGAACCAAAAAGACAAGTGACCTCTACCAACACGCACTGGGCCCGCGCGGTGGATAATGGCCCACTCCATCTCACAGAGAGGAGGCCTGTGTCCCAGCAGTGAGAACATTACGGCGGACATTATGGCGGCATTTCAGGTTTCTGCAACGCTTACTTTTAAAGATCTCCGTGGCCGCGCGGTTCTCCGCGTTTCAACGGCGCGGCCACGTTCAAACCCTTATATCTTTTTAACCATAACTTTGACAAATTTATGGTTTTGGGAATCAACTTTACAAATTTTTACAAAATCTTGGCATTATATTTTTTTTTTTATATCGTAGTGGTCGCGCCGTCGAAACTCACATTGATTTCACGTTTTTAATTAAGAGGGTAAGGGTATACGTACTTACACCAATTAAAAATTGAAACCTCCTTAAAATATTACATTCGTTTACAGCAGTATGGAAAACGGTGTGAGTTATGGCCATAGATGTATTATAAAAATTGTGGCAATGCTCAACGTCATCTTATATCTATGGTTGTTGCAATGCTCAACGTCAATCTTGACATTTTTAGTTAAGACTAGTGTCTCGGGACGATTTATTTATTTATTAGTAATATTATGTTGTATGGTATTGTACGCGCAAATAAGTAATGCTCGTAGGTACCACTCGGCAACAAGTCATATTAGGCTACGTTCGACACCATGCATCAGCACTTAGCGAATAAAATTAGTTTTTACAATATTTGGTAAGCGACATTTTCATTTATTATTCGGTTTTCCTTTCCCAAATTGAAGCAAATATCATAATTATGAATACTTTATCCTGCTTATTTCAGATTTAAATATACTTTACCAATGTTTGGATATTTATATAATAATAACTGATATCATTTTCTATTCCAAATTTAATGGTCAAGTATCGATGAATGTTTTTGTAAGCTACCGTACCTCATCATACTACGTGTAAATATTGGTCATTCATTACTTAATTTTGTAGAAGGATAAGTTAAATTAATGTGTACCTAATAGGTATCATTATCATCAACATTTATTTAGCCATTTATTAAGTAAGTAGATAGAATATCACATTATTTATTTTTATGTAAACGTTTGCAGTGTAATATAAAACTTTCACATATCTATATTAAACAATACACAAACCAATTCTAGGTACAGTTCAACAAGTAATTTGGTATACAGGTCAAAATATTCGTGTGTATCAGAATGGCGGGTGTAATTTCCAGATTTGCCTAAATTTATTACAGTTATTTGGTACCTTCTGTGTACCTTTACGTACCTCTCTTGAAAATCTGTGTACCTACACCCGTATGATGATATTTTAAAAATTAGGTACACCCGCCATCCTGATGTCAGAACCGCGGGTGTACTGCTAACCAATATATGTAGCCAAGCGTACTGTTTATGTAAATTTGGTACCTCTTGTGTACCTGCAGATAAAAGTATTAAATAAACGAAATACTGCAAGGTTGCTGCAAAAATAAAAATAAAAAATTTCTCGTAAAACGTATCTTTTAAAATAACAATCTACGTATTGATAACTTACCAATATTATTTTTTATTGTGGGTATAATAACTTTTTAAGCTTATGGCATACCTGGCTGAGTTAGTGATGTGAAACACTTGACTACACCAGACATGGTTGGCATAAAACAAATTAACATGTTGTTTTGAAACAAGCTTTCTAAATAGTTTGAAATAAAACAATCAATTTTATTAAGTGTTTAGAATCAGAGTTTAAAACAGGTTTCAAATATATTTTTAAACATAAAGAAAAGAAACATCTTGAAATACATCAAAAGGAACATAAAATGGTTATTTTGGGGATTCCCCTTATTTGAATATTGTCCATCCTGCCTATGTATATCTATACTTCGTCGCCGGTAAAGTCCCGTTCTACCGCTTATTTAAAAGAGGTTATTCACTGCAATTTTTATGGGGACTTCCTATATTTAAGTAGGTATACTTTTAGGTAAGGTGATTTCCCGTCTAAGAACGAACTTCGGAATTCGCAATTCGGAACGTACAGGATGCATGTAGTTGTTTCAGTATCTGTGTTACATACTTAGATTGATTACAAAAGCAAAAGTAAATATGTTCACAGATTAGATAGCATAATGGTTAGTACTTACTGACTAACTTTAACTAATAATAATTAGATCGATTTTTGTAAATGTTTCCTCAGGTTAATTTTAAAATAGTCTAGAAATTTAATGAGGCCTAATCGATTTTCGTTGATAATAAATTTGATAAATCGCTCAAAAGAATAAAGAAACACTTGTTTAAATAATTTTAAACTGTTTGTTTTGTTACATTTCAAAGTCAAAGTCAAATCATTTATTTCAAATAGGCACTTTGGAAGGTTTTTTTTTAGACTGTGTTTTTCCAACCCTTTAAACAGCACACATACAACATTCTTAAAAAGTAGTTGTAAGTTTAGGTGCCTGTAAACCAAGTACCTATAGCTTGTTCGACTCTACAGATTTGTCATGAGTACTTATAGTCTCGCAACTCTCCTCGTGCTAGTAAGCCCACGTCATCACAAAAGGTAACAATTAAAAAAAAAAATGTCTACTTATATATATATGTTACAATACCTACATAATTGTTGTTTTCAGAAGGCAAGTGGACAACAAATTCTAAAAAACTAAATCTCAAGAAATGATGATAACATTAAATTAAACAGACAAATATTTTGTCAAGCATTATAATCATTAATGAACTTCCGCAAATAGAAACGATATTCAAAATTTTCAATATGGCTGATTCAATCAATGAATCCGATGAAAATGCTAAAATGCAATATTTAAAATTTACGAGAATGCACAGAGTTGAACGTCCTGTATTTGGACCTAGTAAGTCAGTGGTTATGCATGTAGTTACTGAAACAAGATCATTTTACAAGGTCAACACTAGCGAATGTCAATCTGATCCATGCGTCTTCGGTAAGAGTGATCAGCGCAAACGCAATAAACGTATTAAAAAACGACGGCTGACATTAAAATCAACGAAATGTTATAATAATAAGAAACGGGAGGTTTCACAAAGTCTCAAGTATTATATATCAGGAAAATATATTCCTCCGGATTATTCTCAATTAATTCAGGTAAAAGAGAGAAATTATGGTCGAAATGCAGCAAAAAAAATTAAGAACACTTCAAAATCCACATTGAGAACGGTAATGAAATCAAAATCATTAAGCATAACTAAAATTAAAACAAAAAACCCCATATTAACGAGGAAAAGGAAACGTAGTTTACACGACGCAGAATCGATTGGTATTTACAAAAAACAGGAGGGAATCCTAATAAGCAGTATTGGCGATGGAAGAAATAAACATTCTAACAAAATTTCGCGCGTAACATTTGAAGAAGATCGGCGAGCTAATAATAATATTTTATTATTCACTGCTATGGAACTTCTTAAGAGAGGAGAACAGTTTGATCAAAAACAGATTTTCAAACTTAATGTTCCAAAATATACGTCAACGCCCAAATCTGGTTTAAGTTTACGGACGCAAAAACGAAACAAAATACATCAGGCTGTTGATCAAGAAGCAAACGAGATAATGCCTGTCTTGAGGAACATGATTAAAAAATATGACAAACGTACAACTATATTAGACAAGTTAGATACATTAAAACATGGCACACCAACTACTAGTAAAAAAATAGAAGGTTTTGACGGAGAAGACAAATCACAGAAAAACTCAACTTATTTGTATTCTGACATTCATTCCGATAATAGTCAGGGTCTACCAAACAACTCAACTACTACTGCGCTTACAAGAACTTCTCAATTAGGGACTTGTTATGGCATTAAAGATCTCAGACCTGCAGTACAATTTGAAACAGAAAGAGCCGGTGCTTTTAAATTCCAAACGGAAAGAGATAATGCATTGAAATTAGAACTGGAAAGAGCCAATATATTTGAATTAGAACTAGAAAAAGCTAATGCGTTAATATTAAAACCGGAAAAAGCTAACGCAGAAAGATTAGAAATTGAAAGAGCTGAAGAAAAAAGATTAGAAATTGAAAGCGCGAATGCATTAAAATTACAAATGGAAAGGGCTAGTGCAGCAATAGACAAAATGAAAAGAGCAGCAGCTTTACAAGAAGAAGCAAAGGAACTTGAAACCATAATGCTTTATTCGAAAAATAATTTGGCAAAGATATATACCGAAACAAAACCATCCATGTTAGAAGATGAATTGTCGATTATATATGATAAAAGAACACGTTCTTATGATTTCGATACTGAAAGTAAACAAATATACAAAAGGACGCCAATTACAGAACAACAAAACGTTGTACTTAGTTCTCGTTCCTCAAAAGATTCAAGTACTTATTCAAATTTACAAAGAAAATATAACAAAAAGAGTACAGAAGATTGCAAGTTCAAAAGAGAATATTCGGTTACTACATCTAGCTCCAGTAATGAAAAAAGTAGCAACAGCAGTAAAACATCTAGCTTCAGTTCCAAAATATCTAGCTCAATCATTAAACAACCAAGCTCGAGCATTATAACATTAGGTAACAAACTGAGTCAAATGATACAGAAATTTCGATTGAAATCTTGGAATTTTTTAAATAAATCTTCACAACAAGATGTTAAGCCTAAGAGGAAAAAACGTGTGAAGAATTTACCTAATACGCAAGATTTATATCTTGCCGTTTCAGATACAGAAAGTTCAAGAAATGACGAGTTTAAAAACATAAAAAAGACCCTCATAGGTTAGTACTTAGTTTATGTGTTTTATATAAATGTATTTCTTGTACCCTAAAGGGTACCGACCGAAGTGTTGCACATTTTAATAAGAATCATAACGATTTTAGCCATATTAGAAGGTAAAATAACGCGATCTATGATGAAAATGATGATTGATAGAGATACCGACAGAATATTACACTCGTCAGAAATGATTAATAACATTATTGAATCAAGGGATAAGGGTAAAGCCAACAAAGGCTGTTCGCCTTGTCCAGATAAAAAAACTCCAAAATTAAATTATTCTACAGAGGAACCGAAATGGACAGATTCGTCACAAGGTATGAATGGTCTGTTTCAAAAGAACCTGATGAAAGTGTAAACAAACGCTGTTCAGGGTAAATTCTTACGCAATGACTGTGTAAATAAAAATGTTTATTGCAGAACACATGATCCATAAAAAAAATGTTAGCAACAAAAAAAAGACAATACAATAAAATGGTATACATACACACAAACATAAATTCACGCCTTTCTCGTGGCTATTTCCAACCACCGCATAAAGGTATTGGTGGCATACCCCTATCAGCAAAGTCTTTAACTATACTGTTTCTACACGTACCAACCCAGGACATGAATGATGCAATTCTGCTTCTCTGAATGGCATTAACGCGTTCAGCGTCACCTCCGCCAACATTCCAGAGTCACTACAGTAGCGCTTCAACCCGGTGTCTGTAGATGTTATTGTACTGACCATGTATCATCCCAAGACTAAAAAAAGAAAAGGGAAAAGGGGATAAGCAACGAATTCTTTATTTAGAAGGTATCTAACTATCTAAATATATATTTACCAATTTTTCCAAAAAAAATTGTTTGAATTGTGATTGAAAAGTCATCGACGAAAATTGAGGTTATTAAATATTAACCTCAATTGTCAAATGGAAAATATCTTTAAGGTGATTTTATTAAATACTATCTGTTGCCCGCGACTTGGTCTGCGATTCAGGTTGAAAAGTAGCTTATGTCCTTCTCCAGGTCATAATCTACCCATTTGTCAAATTTCATCTAAATCCGTTCAGCTGTTTTAGCGTGAAAGCGTAACAAACAAACAAACTCACTTTCGCATTCATAATATTATACAGGGTGGCAGGGACATCGACGCGAAAACTGTTACCATGGATTCAGTACATGAATCTGAACCCCCCAGCGTTGAAATTTATCGTAGGTTATTGTTTTTTTAATCAGTTTTTCCCTACATTTTGACACTGTAGGTACACGACACAACTATTCGAAACGCGCGACAGTTTCTAAACGTCTTTACCGCTTGACCGCCACAAATGAAGTCTGCGCTGCTCTGTTGTTCCCCGGCCGGCGGCCGGTCCGACCGTTATGTTGTAGACTCTGTCGAGCGCCGCCGCCCGCCGCGGGCAGCGCTGTCGTCCCGATTAGTCAACTCAGTAACGTGTATATATATATATATATGTAGTTAGGATTTCGGTTATAAGATACTCGAATCAAACATTCAATTTGTAAGTGGCACGACAAATTGGTATACGTTTTCCATTTGTTTAAATTTTCATCAGATGCTATTGGAACAGATAGTAAATGTTTGTTCTAAACCCTCTTAGGAACATAGACTTTAGTAGGTAGCCAGATTAGTTAAAATTATGGATTATGTTTATTTCAGCAATGAAGAAAAACAGAACAAAAAAAAATAAAAAGGAAATACTTGACAAGCCAAGCAGACTCCTCCCCAAAATCCGGAAAGGTAAATATTTACCATATGGGCACGCATACTAAGACACCCAGCCGATTTATTCTGTAAACATTTTACCGTGAAAGTTTAGGTGAAGTAAGCTTGAAATGAGCTGTCATTAGTGTCAATACAATCAAGTGGAATGACAACTCGCGTCGAGCTGTAAGGCCGTCTCCTCATTGGTCGGTGCGGTACCGTTTCGGTACTGCTTATGTTTCCTCATTGGTCAGTATTTTTTTTTTTTTTTTTTTTTTTGAGGATGGGAAATTATCAAATAACTTCTCCCGCTCTGGGTGGAGCGGGAGGGCGTGTCAGACTTTTACTGACTAAAACCCACCCGTGTTCCTTCCGTTGCCTGTGTGCCGAGGTCGCGATATCCCTTTCAGACAAACCCGCGACCCCGGCAGATTGGTCAGTATGCACTCTGTACCGAAACGGTAGCGCACTGCTTTGATTTAGAATTCCGGTAACTAAACAAGAAATTAAAAAAATAATTGAACTAGGTTGCTATGAGACAGATCGGTTAAATGATTTGACATTTTTGAAAATGCGCTCAGGCCACTTTTACACAAAATGTCTGAAAACAACCTTTTTCGTATTAAAATTACGAAACTGATGTACATTTTTAATATCAGAAATATTATCATGAAACCGTCTGCCTTTTTGTTTTGACAATTATCAGAACTGGGACTCATCAAAACTAACGATTTTATACGGTTTTGGCCGTAAAACGATGTGACATGGTTTTGGTCGTGGGCTCTCGTACTATAAAATTTACTAGATTTTGCCAGCGGCTTCCCCGTGTGCATGTTAGAAATTATCCCACGGGAACACACTACCGGGATAAAAAGTATGTACCCTGTATCCTGTATGTCCTGTGTGTGTGTGTGTTTTGTATGTGTTGTTCTGTGTGTATAGGTTATGGTCAACCCATGTGCCAAATTTCATCAAAATTCGTTCAGCTGTTTTAGCGTGAAAGACGAACAAACAAACAAGCACAGTCACTTATAATTTTATATACATATACAGGGTGTTTGGCAGAACGTTGAACATACGAAAATGGTGGATAGGTGGGGTCATCTGCTACTTACTCAGCCTTAATTTATTTGGCTCTGGCACCCTGGATATGTAAAAAAAATTTTTTTGTTTTCTTCTAGTTTCACCACTTCCTTAACTTTACAGTGTAATTTTTTATTAAAAATGGGTAAAATGCTTTTTTTACCCATTTTTTTAAATTAGGGCTGAGTAAGTAGCAGATGACCCCACCTATCCACCATTTTCGTATGTTCAACGTTCTGCCAAACACCCTGTATATAAGGCGCTCGGTAAGCTTTCGGTACCGATGCAGTGAACCGGGTGACGTCACCCGGTACCGAAGTGATCCCGCACCGCAGACGTACGACCAGTGAGGAAAGGGCCTTATATGGATAACATCTAAATTATTTTTATAATGAAAAAACTATTAAGGCAAAAATGTGTATGTAAAAACAAACCCATATGCACACTTTTGATCATAAAAACATCCGAAATATTGATTTCAGCTATAAGCAAGGGAGAAATAACACCATCAATGATTGAAAAAGTTCTAGAAAACAAAAAAGGTAAATCACGTAAACGATCTTTGAAAACAATGAACAAGGAGGTCATAGCCGACAAACTCGGCACTCCTAAGGGTAAGGATGAAATCATGAAAAAGATTGAAAATGGTAAGTTTATAAAATATCAAATAAAACCTTTTTGCAAAAAAAAAAAAAACCGTTATAAAAATACCTGTGTCAGAGTCAGTATAAATTCACAATAACACGTCTACTTCTTGTTTTGAACTGTGGTAACCGTTAAACCATGTTACAGCTATGAAGAAAGATCAAGTATCTTCGTCACAAATGAAACTGTTGGCAGGTAAAGTTAAAAGAGAACCATGGAACAAGTATGACATAATTGCCAAGCTGGGGACTGATGATGGAAACGCTGAAATCATGAAGAAAGTTAGGAAAGGTAATAAAGGGCAACCCTTTTTTTTTTTTTTTGAGGGTGGTAATTTATCAAATAACTTCTCCCGCTCTGGGCGGAGCGGGAGGGCGTGTCAGACTTTTACTGACTAAAACCCACCCGTGTTCCTTCCGTTGCCTGTGTGCCGGGGTCGCGATATCCTTTTCGGACAAACTCGCAACCCCGCAGGCATTGGCCCTTCCGGACCCCGTCAGTTGGTGCTGAAAGGGAAGCCCTAGGCTCGTATTTAATCGAACCTCGAATAATTCCTATTTTGGGGTCCTACAAATACTAAATAGCAAAGTAACTGCGTCCAACTTGGATGTAGCGCTCGCCAGCCGCTGCCGCAGCACCGCGGTATATTCGCTCGCTCGGCTCGCGCGCGGTAGATTACAGTTCTAACCTAACCTAATCCATTCGGTGGGGGTGCCCTAGCTTAGGTATTGAAACCAATTTAGGTGGCGCGTGGTAGGAAACAGTGCGACTGGCAACCGAACGTCCAATGCGCTGCGCTGCGGTCCAGTGCGGTCCGCCTGTAGTGTGCGATAGTTCGTACAAAATGTCCTAAGTAGGGTGATGCAGGAAGATTTTTCCAATGCGTTGCGATGCGGTACGGCCCGCCCAGATTAGCGCGAGCATTTTAAGTTCGACTTAATACAGCGTCATCAATTGTCGCTCATACCAGAACGACAGTCTCTTTGTAAAGCTCGATGTGTCATAATCTAAAAAAAATCTTATCTTAAAAATTATGAAAAAAACCAAGTTGGTAGAAACGAACTTAGTCTTTGTTCATATGTTTTACCTCCAGCCATCAAAAGGGGCCGAGTATCGCCATCCCTCATAGAACTGGCAATCAGTAAGAATAATGACCTCACGGAGTTTGGATTGTATAAGAAAAAATACGTGTGGCACTCGAGGACTGCCGCGGTAAAGCTATTGCATAGCATATATTCAAAAATAAGAAGATAATATTGTTGATTTAAAATATTTTTTTAAAAAAATACCCCTATACCCCCCCCCCTAAATCGCAGAATTTACACAACCGTCAATGACGTCTGCCCTCACGCGTCTGCCCGCGTTCGGGTCCATCCCGCCCCTCCACCCTCGTTCTGCGCGCCCGCCGTCGACTCATCGCAGGTCATTCTTATCGTTCTAACTTTTAAAATATTAGTCCAAATTACTTAGTGTAAAAGACAAATTTTATCTACATTAAATACCGAAAGCGATGAAGGTATTTATTTTGATACGAATTAACTAAATACTCTAAAATATGCAACTTAAAAAAAGTATTCAATTTAAATGTATTTATAGCTCACTATTTTGGCTATAATGGCTTCCACATAAAAGGTAGATATATGCTGTCGCGGACTTTTATTTAGAACTCTTTAAGACAAACAACCCCACAATACATTCTTTTCATGTAACTCCAGCGGTTTAGGCAGCGCACGCAAAGATAGATCTCAGAGGGCAGGATTTTTTCCGACTTACTGGATACTTATCGTTATATTATGGCTAAATCACATAAAATCTTTATAAATTGTAGCCTATGTGTTATTCTGATATATAAGCCACATTACTGTAAAGTTTCATTAAAATCCGTTCGGTAGTTTTTGCGTGAAAGAGTAACAAACATCCATCCATCCATCCTCACAAACTTTCGCGTCAGGTTTTTTTCGTTACGGAATTTCTACATTCGGTCGCCGCGCTCAGTCTCCGATAAAAGCTATGCAATAGCTTAAAAACGATTCAATAAGAAAGAAATATTGAAAAAGTTAGGCACCAGTGGTGGTCAGGCTGAAATATTGGAAGAAGTCAGTAAAGGTAAGTAAGTACTTCTTTTTTAAATGTTTACTTTGAATGATGGTGATGCAAATGTTGAAAAAACAGTCAGTAATACCGCAACCCTTACATGAAAAATTGCAGTGAATTTGCTCACTCGCTACATCCATAGCCAATAGGTTATGTTATACCGTTTATCAGAACGAATAAATTCCTATCAATACTACCTATCGCAGAGCACGAAGACGCTTCGGCAGTCGCTGCTAGATGCAGTATTATATAATAATTAGTTATATATTTTCATGAAAAATGATACAACAGATTACACATACTAGTAGGGCACTACTTATTTAACCGCAACACAGTGACACTGCAATGGATAAAAGAACCCAGCGGATCATAAGGTACCGACTCATCAGACGAACTAGCAAGGAGCGAGGAGCATCCTGTACGTCAGTCTGTGAACCCGAATCTATCGTACCCATCCCCTTCAACCAAATACGCAGATGGCTTTCACAGATTTCACAGATGTTCTGAACAGACCGAGACCTACTCAATTTCGATAGAGAGGTGGACTAGTTGGAATAACCACCTAAGGCCGCCATGGAGCCATGGCCATGGAGAAATCGCGGCACAGCGGAGGTCTGCCCAGCTTGGGCGGAGCACCGCCGTGTCCTCACGGAGGCGATCGGCGGCGGCGATCTCTCGCGTCCGGCCCGGGTTCAGGCCATGGTCCGGAGCGAGAGTGCATGGGAGGCCGTCACCTCCTTCTGCGAAGCAGTAATGCTCGCGAAGGAGGAGGCGGAGCGCGCGAGGGAGAGGCAAAATGCGCGCCCTCGCGCCCCTAGTCGCCGCAGGAGACGCCCCGGGCGTCGGGAGTCGCGAGCCGACTTCCGGCCACCGTAGGCGCGGACTTGCGGACGGTGAGCAATGGGTAGCTCGCCGTCCGATAGGGACCAGGCCCGGGTCGACGGCGCGTTGTGTTCCACGCGCGCCTCAAAGAGATGTCAAAGTGTGAAGAAAGTGTGTTCGTGAAAGATTTTAGATGAAAAATGCAAACTTCTTTTCAGGTTTAAAGAGTGGCCAGATATCGCCGTCGCTTATAAAATTAATGATAGATAAACAGAAGAAGAAAGAAGGAAGGAATATCTGTCTCTGTCCCAGTTCCAAATCAGGAACAAAACTGCCAGATTTACTAGCCAAGCGAAGTAGTAGTAGTAGTAGTAAGTCTTAAAGGCTTATCACACTGACGATTTCCCAGCATGTTTCCAGAGAAGCGATTTGTGAATACACTCTCCGCGGGTGCGAAGCGAGCTAGCCGCCCCGATAACACGCGACGTTTTCCGCGTTTTCACAATATTGTACACTTGCTTGTCTCGCTCTCTCTTGTGCATTCAGGTCAATCGCTCTCGTTCCGCACACGCGGCGAACCCGTTGAGCACACGTGGCATGATCGCTATGCACACTCAGCGAGCTCGTTAAGTAATCGACTCGCTAGAAACACGCTCGCAAATCGCCAGTATGATATGGCCCTAATGGTCAATGATTGAATTATTTTAAAGCTCTGGTCACACTGAGGCTCTACTCAGGCGAAGCCTACGTGGGACGAGACTGTGCACGTCGATTGTTTTAATGATTCGCCACGCGACTATTAGCGCCAGTTTGAATACCTCCATACAAGTTAGGTACTTGACATAATTGGCGAGGTCAAATTTCGTCCGCGAATCCGCGGGATTTGCTTCATTTTGGCCAGACCTTAAGTTTATCACACAGTACATATTGTGGAATGAAATAAATGATTGAGTAATTTTCAGTGGTAGTCTCTTGTTATTTATATCAAAGAGGTCATAACTGAATTTAAAGGTGGTTTCACAGCTGTGCGGGAGACCCGTACGGAGACGCTAGGCGCTAGAACATCATCTCACAGCGACGCGGATGGTCCGTACGCGACCCGCTCAGGGTAGAGCCCATACAACGTATCGTACTACTCCCTCGTTTCAGAGCACTACGGGCGGCCTGTTCTGCAATGCTATTCTGTAACCATCTCACCGTGAAAACTTAGGTGAAGTGAGCGTGGAGTGAGCTGTCATTCCACAGGGATTGACACTATTGACAGCTCACTTCACCCAAGTTTTCACGGTGAGATGTTTACAGAATAGCATGGCAGGTCTCCCGCACTGCTGTGAAACCAGCCTAACAGTTTTGAACCCTACCTTTAAATCCATAAAATAAAGGTGATGCCCTTACCAATCTCATTTTACTATACAAGATTAATTTGTGATTTAAGGTTTAAAAAGAGCAAAACTGAAGCCACTTCGGTCAGACACACCACTTGGATTGCAGAGCTCATCTACTCAAACGCCAAATGTGGCCCTCAAACAGAGCTCTAGTTGTGAGAATGTGTGTAAACGTAAGTTATTTTTGCTGTTGTGTATAATATTGAGAATATTATATTCGTCCTCTTTTCATGATTCGTTTTTATTTGTTCGGGTGTTGAATATACTTGTACGTATCGTGCCGCAGTGGTATCCCGCAAAATTCAAATTTTCTTACGTTTTTTTTGCAATAGCAGGTTAGTATCAGATTCATTCCTGATCAAAATATGATATGCGACCATAACTATTAAGTAATTACAGAATTATATACATTAGAATCATTAATCATCAAGTTAGCTTTGTTCTCAAATGTCATGATTTCATGAAAAAGTCATTCAATGGTACAAATCTATCTTAGAGAGATGTATTAATGATTTTATTTCTGTTGCGGATAATTGGTGCTTATTTTATTCCTGATTGCACATCATTACCACGTTGCCTTATTATAAGGGCCGTTTTTAGGCGCTAATCCTGAATTGTATGTGTATTCTTGATCAAAACTTTCGAATAGGTAAGTTCCAATTGACTTCATATGCCAGAAAATTTCATAGAGGTTCGGTTCCAGTTTTGAAGTAAGAAGAAATAAGTTTATTTCACCACTTTTTCCAAGAATTATTATTTGAATAACATTATTAAATATTGTGATTAAAAACGGTGAAGGAAAAACATCGTGAGGAAACCAGCATGCCTTTTTTTTTTTTGAGGATGGGAAATTATCAAATAACTTCTCCCGCTCTGGGTGGAGCGGGAGGGCGTGTCAGACTTTTACTGACTAAAACCCACCCGTGTTCCTTCCGTTGCCTGTGTGCCGAGGTCGCGATATCCCTTTCAGACAAACCCGCAACCCCGGCAAGGGTTGAACATGTTTTTCAACTACAAAGTTAAGTTTGTTCTTGCAATAAATTCATCCAGCATGCCTGAGAGGTATTCTCTCGATCTCGACGGCATGTGAAGCCAAGTCAGAGGCACATGGGCGGCTTTAAAACTCTGACACCAGGTTATTCACTAACCACACGAAAAGAAGAATTGTGATTGAAAAATTGAGGTTATAAAAATTATCCTCAATTGTAATTTGAAAAACATCTTTAAGAGCGCTCTTAGTGCATTCTGAAAGTGGGCAAAGTCGCAAATAGATGTCAAATATTTACCTGTTTTGATTAATCTGGCAAAAATTCTGTATGGAAATATGAAATATGGCTAACTAGTGAACTAGAATATTATTAATGAATTGCAATTATAACACTGACTTTGATGTTGTAACCGTTTTAGGTGTAAAAAAGGCATTTGGATAGCTTCCAAATACTTTTTTTTACATCTAAAACGAAATATTTGGTGTCACGATATTAATTATTGCATTCCATAATCAATATTTTAGTTCACTAGTTAGCCATATTTCACATTTCCATACAGTAATATTGCCAAATTAATCAAAACAGCAAGTATTTGTCATCTATTTGCGACGTTGCCCACTTTCAGAACGTTATTAAGAGCGTGAGTAGATATTAAACTTAGCATATCGGGTATAAGTATTCAAATAATCAAATTAAACACTTAATTTGTAAAGTAGCACGACAAGTTGGTATCCACAGGTACGTTGTCTGTTCCATTTGTTTACGATTTCATCAGAAACCTTTGGAACAGACATTGTTGGTGGGTACATGAGGAAAATGGAATTAGCTAAGGTACAAACTTAAAAAAAAAAAATTGATAATATTTATTTTAGCTATGAAGAAAAACGAAACCAGCAAGCCTATAGCTCCAATAAATAAAGATGGAATACTTGCCAAGATCCGAAAAGGTATTAAAGGAACATAATATGGCGCTCATTATAGCAGCACGGCTCCGATACGGCAAATAACTTGTCATTCACGTTAGGCTTTTTAGTCAAATGCATTACAGTCTATTTTACGATGGCTATATAGAATAGTGGACGGCTCGCGGGCAATGAGCGGCCCGCGAGCCGTCATACGTCGCACCGACAGCACGCTTCAAGCGAGGAGCCCGGTCTCCGGCGCCTGGACTTCCGCGCGGTGACTCGTCGCCGTCCGCGCGGTGGCGCCTCGCCATCCGCGCGCTAGCGCCTCGCCGTCCGCGCACTGGCGCCTTACCGTCCGCGCGCTGGCGCCTCGCCGTCCGCGCGGTGACGCCTCGCCGGCCGCGCGGTGACGGCTCGCAATGTGAATGAACAACAAGCTGTACCCTCACCAGTGGCGTGCCAGCAGCGAGTGAGGGCCTAGCTGCCGGTTGGCGACTAGCGGTCGCATTGCTTACGACGCGTTGGCGACTACCGGTCGCCTTGCTTACGGCGCGTTGGAGATTTTTCGAGGCAGTGCCGGGGCGTTACTCCGCTGGAGCGGTGCTGTTATAATGAACGATGAGCTTTAGACACCTGTCCGACCGATCTGTTCTGTAAAAATCTCACATCAATTGAAATGACAGCTCACTTCGAGCTCATTTCACCGATCAACAGGGTGGATTTTTGAGATGGGGCAGTACCTAAGGGCTACCTTAACCGTTGCTGCTACAGGAAAACGGTCTTAGAAGACTGTCCTTAACTTTTTGAGACATTTTGATCTGCATTCACGGATAGGTTTGGAAAGTCGGAAATCGTAAAAACTTTTCCCAGACATTTCTTAGGAAATAAGACTCCAACCTACTTTTCACGATGGATAGACTGGCCGAAAATAAACAAAAATAAATGCTGTTTAAACTTTAGAATACAACTGATCTATACACAGTTTTCTGTAATAAGGATATCATCAAGTAACTTATTTTATAATGAAACAATTTTTAAGGCTAAATATGTAAAAACAAATCCAGATACACACTTGCTACTGATCATATAAACGTTCGAAATGTTGATTTCAGCCTTAAATAAGGGGGAAATAACACCATCTATGATTGAAAAAGTTCTAAACAAAAAAGATAAATCATGTTTAAGAAAATTTGGAGAAAAGCGATTTTTGAAACCAATGAACAAGAAGGTCATAGCCGACAAACTCGGCACTCCTAAGGGCAAAGATGAAATCATGAAAAAAATTGAGAAGGGTAAGTTTACAAAATATCAAACAAAACCTTTTTTTTTTTTCAATTTGATTATTTTGCACTCTTCTCTGTACTGGCCAGAGTGTAACAGGGTTGATAACAAAAAAAACTTATTTAGCTATTTAGGCTTATTAGCCAACCCCTTATTACAAGCTTTTATTTTTTATTTTATAGATAATAGATAACTTTCGAGACTGTAAAAGTAAACAATATGTCTTTGAATTATGTTGACTTATATTGATGTGTTGAATTATATTGATTGATTGACACTTTCATAAGACCACTTATTGAATTCTAAAAATAAAAATTAATTGAACGCCTTTTTCTAGATTTTGTTTAGAACTTTGGCAACCGTTAAACCATGATTATTACAGCTATGAAGAAAGATCAAGTATCTCCATCACAAATGAAACTTTTGACAAGTAAAGCTAAAAGAGAACCATGGAACAAGAATGACATAATTGCCAAGCTGGGGACTGATGATGGTAACACTGAAATCTTGAAGAAGGTCCGTAAAGGTAATACCAGTTTATCATAATTAAATGATATGGCACCCGATCGTAAATATGGCATACAAGCTGTATCCCGCGGTTTCACCCGCAAAAGCCTCGATCCCGTGGGAATATCGAGATAAAAGTCTATGTACTATTCCAGGTCATAGTCTACCCAAGTGCCAAATTTCATCCAAATCCGTTCAGCCATTTTAGCGTGAAAGCGGTAGAAACAAACTCACTTTCGCATTTATAATATTCGTTTGTATTTGGCCTTATTACAAAACAACATACTTATCAAAGATTTTCTCGCTCAAGAAACGTAGAAAAGATTGTTGGTCCCGTGTCAGTAAAAGATAGTTATTTGTTATACAAGAGTGCAAAGTTGCTTTTTAACCGCGTGTTCAATTTTGATGACCGAGCAAGCGAAGGATTCTAAAATTGAATCACGAGCGCAGCGAGTGATTCAAAATTAGAATCCTGAGCGTTAGCGAGGGAATCAAAAGAGCACGAGGTGAAAAATCTTTGCACTCGAGTGCAACACGTAACTTTTCATTCCACCTCAGCGAGGAAATGACTAAATGCAAAAAAAAAACGTTTACAATCACAAGATAGGTACACTTTTATTTCAGTTTAGGTATTAATTACTACATTCTGACAGGTAAGTATTACAGAATAATCTTTAAATTATAACAAAATAATACTAAGGTATAATTAAGAAAATTTTAAAGTAACGTTGCTACAGTTATTTAAATTGAGTGTAATATTTTTGTTTAGTACTGTAATATTGGTGTTAGTCACTTGTGTACTGTTTTTCGGTAAACTATCTGTCATACTTAATAGTTGTACCGATTCATCGGATTCCCTTGGCGTGAATGTTGGAGAGAGAGGGAGATGGTTAGGTGTTTCATAACGGCTTATTTTTGATGTAGAAGGGCCAGTCCAAGGATCCGATTGAGGCTCTTTCAGTGTAATGGCTCCTACGATGCCTTCACATATTTTAGACTTATTTTGGATGGAATCCTCTATGTATCCCTCTACAACTGCATTGGACTTCCAGCCTCCGTGGCGCTTAAGGGACAGGAGATCAGCTCCGGAATCAGCCAAAAGTGTGGCTGAAGTTCGTCGGAAACAATGACCCGTGTACAACAGGGGTTCTGGAAGTTCAAGAAATGTTGCTATTTCTCGTGGGATACTGCCAATTTTATTAGTACCCATAGGCTGTCTAACACACTTTCCATTGCGATACTGTAGAAAAAATCCATTGATTGGAGTGTTAGGCGGGCGTAAGGCTTGATATTTCTCAACAATCGTTACGTATTCCTTGCGAATGACGAAGTTCGACGGTCTCTTTTTGTCTTTGTATTAGGTAAATTAATTAATAGTAAGTCATCTGAATGTTTCTCAATGTTTTTGACATTAAGTTGTGTTAGTTCATTAGTTCGACATGCTCCGTTTATTCCAATAATAAGAACAACCTGTAACGTAAAGAGTATTGTAGTAGATAAATGAATAAAATTAATATGAACGCATAATTATGCCTATCAACATCTACTAAGTATACTATTTAATTGAGATTAATATACTTAAGTAGATACTGAATGTGCAACTGACTTACTTTTGCCGCCAAATATACGGAATCGGGTGCTTTGTTAAGAAACTTTTCAATATCAGATACTGTGAAAACCTTCGATTTTTTTGGTTGATGACCAGATGAGGCTCTTTTTAAAAATGCCACTAATTTAGGATAGGTATCGATATGTTTGTCTTTTTTCATCTTTATTGTTGCTTTTAGCATCGAATAAGTACTCCATAGAGTGCTTGCTTTCTTGTTCTCGGATAATTCTATAAAATATGCCAGCAAAACGTTTTCTGAGAAAGTTTTGGCTCCTTTTGCTAGTCGCCACGTGTTGAACATATCGTACTGTTTTAAATACTTCTCGCGTGATTGTTGAGGGAGAAAGCTCATTTGCGCATTATTAACAGTTTCAGTCAATTCTGTTGGCGTCAAGCAAACTTCCTCGTCGCTAGAATCACTCATTATATGTAGTTTTTTCACTTGTTTTCAAGTTTCTTGTTTTTAATATAAGGTTTAACAATGACGTGAAAAAATGCCGCGTAAAGAACCGCGTACAAAGCAAATTGAAAAAAATAACACCAAGAAGGTTCCGAGTCTGAGTTTTTAACAAATTAAAAAAAAGTTGTATGATATATTCGGCACCATAGAGGTAGCAGTAAATAGGTTTAATGTTTTTTTTAATTCACAAACTTAGTGCACACAATGTTCTAAATTCAATTTACTTTATCCTCTAGAGAATAAAAACGGCTTTTCCACTCAGATATTGAAGATTAAAAATACTCTTTCCGAGATGGTGGGATGAAAAGTACATTTATATTAATAGCTGATCGCTGACTGTTCACACCACCCGGCGAGTACCCGTTTGTCGCAGCGAGAGCTCAAAGGGAGTACTCCAGTAACAGTAACAGAGTAAAGGCAGATTAAAGAGTACTCTCTTTTTTTTTAAATATATATTTTTATTGTACACCAGATTATACATTACATAAAGAAAAAGTAATACACTACAAAATATACAACGAGCGGCCTTATCGCCTACTTACTCTTTAATAGCTCTCTTGCGAGCCAAGCGAGCGTCACTACGGGTATGTTGGCGGGCAGAACATTAGCTGAGACACTCACGCTTGGTACATACGTATACCAGTAAGTAATCACACATCGCCATCTTGCACTCGCTGCTCGTTGCTCGCCAACTCATTAATAGTTGCTAGCTCTACTCGCTTTTTGTTAATCGCCAGCGGTCGGACGGGTGCCTTAAACCCGAATTAAAAAACGGGTCAAAAGGTTTTAGTTTGGATTAAGTTAGAACTCGGTGTGTCGAGTCGTGTCGAGTTTTAGAAAAAGATTTTTCGGCTTCGTAGAGCGTCCTCTCCGACACTCACACAAGAGTGACAGTCTGTTTGTAGAGCTCGATATTTCATACATATCTACACTTGAGACCTTTAACTTATTCTAAGAGTATGGGTTTTACTCTACTAGGCATAGTATAGATAAAGTGCGGTCTTTGAATATGGTTCTGTGCGTTGTGGTTGTCTCATTATAAAGCTCCATGTGTCATATCTGCACCTGGGAACTTTACCTTATTGTACGAGTATCGGGTATTTTTTCTCATATTTCAATCTTTTTTAACCTCCAGCCATCAAAAAGGGTCGAGTATCACCATCGCTCATAGAACGGGCAATTAGTAAAAATATTGATCGCATGCAGTTTGGATTGTGTAGAAACTTAAAATGTCACGATAAGAAAGAAAAATTTAATAAGGAACAAATATTAAAGAAGTTAGACACCCGTGAAGGTCGGGCTGAAATCTTGGATGAAGTCAGTAAAGGTAAGGAAGTACTTCTTTATAAAACGTTGACTTTGGATGATGGTGATAATAAAAATGGTAATAATAGTTATTTAATCCCTTACTGTGAAAAAAGCCGTATTGAACTCATTCGTTTGAAAGTTGCACCAGTGACAGAAAAGTTGAAAGGAAATCGTTTTGACTTGGTATATGATGAGGAGGGAAGAAACGCATGTGACTAAAAGATTCATAATTATGAATGTTAATGAATGGAGAGCGAGAAAGAAAAGATAGATGGATGGACTGTGTGAGGGCTGTTATGAAAGAGAAGGGAGTGATAGCGTGACGGTTGACAGGGGAGAATAGAAAATGTGTTGCGCCGACCCCAAGTAATGTGGGACAAGGGTAGGAAGATGATGCTGATGACTTTGCTCTCTCACTACCTCCTAATGCAAAGGTAACAACGTCAAGCAGATCCAATTCATTCCTATCAATACCACCACACAGTACGGAGACGCCTCGGCAGTCACTGCAAGAGGCGGCATTGTCAAAACTTTTCATACAAACCAAGAGTGTCACTTTTTACCTAACGACACAAATGACGTATATAAATTGAAGTCTTTGAAAGCGATTTGTGATGAAAGCTGTGCTCTCAACGCACTTACAGCACCACGATTTTCTTTAGTACCGTAGACGCTCTCGGCACTGCGATTCCGTGCTCTGTGGATTCTAACAACCATTTGTAACCTGCTAAAATATTCCATGAATTCAACAATGAAGATTTTAGGTAAAAATACAAACTTCTTTTCAGTAATAAAGAGTGGCCACATATCGCCTTCGCTTATAAAATTGATGATAGATAAACCTAAGAAGGAAGGAGGAAGCAATGTCTGTCTCTGTCCCCGCGTGAAACATGTAACAAAACTGCCAGATTTACTAGCCAGACGAAACTATAGTAGAAGTAAGTCTTATAGGTCCTTAATGGTCAATGATCGAATTATTTTAAAGCTGGTCACGCTGTAACTCAACCATTTATTGCATTCCACAATTCGTTCAAAATTATAAACTTAAGCTCTCGCCAAACCGAAGCGAATCCCGCGCGAGACGTGACTGCGTTCGTCGATTGTTTTCACGATTTGCCTTGCGACTATTCGCGCCAGTTTGAACACCTCCATACAAGTTAGTTGACACAATCGGCAAGAGCGAACTTCGTCCTGAATCCCGCGCGGGATTCGCTTCGGTTTGGCGAGAGCTTAAGTTTATAATTCTGAACGAATTGTGGAATGCAATAAATGGTTGAGAAGTTTTAATTGGTTGACTAGTGGTGAGAATACACACGTAGATATAATCCATGTTAATCATAAGAACTGACTTTAAGAGTTTAAAATAACTCTGTAAAATTAAAATAAAACATACATATTTGGTGATTTAAGGTTTACAAAAAGCAAAACTGACGCCATTTTGGATAGATACTCGTATACCACTTGGTTGGCAGAGCTCATCAACTCAAACGTCAAATTTGGCCCTCAAACATAGCTCTACTAGTAAGTATATATTGTGTAAATGTAAGTATTTTTTGCAGTTGCATGATTGTCTAAGTATATTAATCTATTGAAATAAAAATTAAATGCCGCTCGTTGATAAGCGCATCACCTGAGAACGACTGGACCGACTTGACAATTTTTTTGTTTTAAAATGTTCGTAATAGTCCGAATTACGTTTTTATGGAAAGAAAAATTGGAAATATTTGTTAGAAAATTTTCAAATTTTTCTAATGATCGAAATTTGGGCAGGACCACGTCTGTTGTATCCACTAGTACAGTATATTCTGTACTAGTTGACCCGACAGACGTTGTCGGAAGTTTTAATCCACCGCTAATTTGTTTCGACATCAGTGGTTCGGGTGTTGATTATTTTCATACCATTGTCTTTCGATCAAGAATACTCTGGAAAAGGACGAGGTCACGAACAAAATTCTCATTGCTCAACTGCTCTTCTTCTTTTCCTGTCCATGGTAGTCATCTTCTTTGATTTTATATTTTTTCAGTCCAATAGGTGGCCACGTTGATTGTGGCATTACTGCTATGCCGTCTCACAGCAATTGAGCCAACAATGACAGCATTTCCAACCAGAGCAGGCTGGTTTTAAACCAGGGAAATCCTGCTCCAGCCAAGTCCTTCGATTAACTCAATATATAGAGGATGGGTACAAAGCCAACAGTGTCACTGGTGTCGTATTTGTTGACCTCTCAGCAGCTTATGACACCATTGACATCAAAGACTACGTACTTGCCAAAGAGAGCACCCTTACTAACGAACAGGGTTTCGTAAACATCCTAAGCAAACTTCTACTCAACCGCCGCTTCCAGGTTTGTTTCCAGTCTGATAAGAGTAGATGGCGACGACAAATGAAGGTATTCCTCAGGGCAGTGTGTTGGCGCCAACGCTTTTTAACATCTACACAAACGACCAGCCTGTTCGGGCCCTTAAAATCACGTGGCGAGGAACTAAAGTTGAGCATTAACGTTTAAGTTGCAGTGCTACAAAACGAAGCAGAAATTCGGGACTTGTCAGGATGTGAAATTTCTACTAACTGGGAAGCAGCACCCGAATTCTGACGTGTAAATCCAAAACACTGTATCTCAGAACACACACAACACAAATACACACAATCGCACAATTGTCATGCCTTTATGCTTCTCTGCTAGGTAATTTGCGCGTCCAGTGTGGCACCGTTCCGCTCACGCCAAGCAAGTAAACACTGCCCTAAATGAAACGTATTGAATAATATCGGGCTCCTTGAAATCGACTTTACTGAATGAGCTCTAAAGCCTTGCAGGAATGATGTCACATGTGCGCTGAAAAAAAAGAACCGAGAATCCGATTCCCAACATCCACTTTAGGATTACACACCGACCCCGGGTAGGCTTAAAAGTCGTTAGAGCTTCTTACGCTCCACACAGGCCATCCAGGATAAGCCACCCAATGAGAGAAACAAATTGCGTACCCAAGTAGGCCGCTGTAGACAAAATTTGTCGAAGTGGGGGATAACTGACCCATCCAACACCCAGTGCGAGTGCAGTGCCTCTGATCAAACTGCGTCCCACTTGTTGGAGTGCCCTAAGTGCCCGTTCAGTTACTCGGATGACCCAAAGAATGCCAATGATTGGATTGGTGCTTTTTCTATTTCTCATTGCCACGTTGCCTAGTTGGTTTATTTTTGGAAATATGTTTGAGACGGTAATCCTGAATCTAGTGTATTCTTGATCAAAGTCGTTATCGCCTTCAAATAACCTCTTATTCCTGCCAGACATCTTATACCTGCCAGAAACTGTTCCAGTTTTTTTAGTTAAATCCAGAGTATTCCAAAGACTGTGATACAGGCCCTTCAAAGTTGAACTACATTGATCACAGTATTTCATTCCAGCACTGGACAGTGACACTGGCTCGATATTCGGCCAATGAAAACAATGTTAAATCTGGTCCAATATCGTATCCAGCGCTAAATTTTAATAGCCACTAATAATTGGCTAATGGACGATCCAGTATTACTAGTTTTAAACGCTGGATTAAAACACTGCAAATCAGTCTTAAAAGAGGTTCGACCATTTTTGTATGGAACCTGGCATACCCACTTATTGTCATCAAATGGCGGACGGTATAGGTACCCACGCCAACAAGGTTCGATGCTATTTCGTTTTTTTAAGGTCCGAATAAATTAAAAGAATCGCTATCACGGATGGATATGGTCTTAAATAAAGATAAAAAGTGCGATAAAAGATATAAACCACTTCTAAGAGGGATGGGAGAAAAACCCTATTTGTCACCAGGAACCGAACTGCATGAAATATATCCCACCCGACGTACTATTGGCACTGAACCTACAATTGAGACGAAAAGCAGTCAATGTAAGTGACAGTGATTTTATGTAGCAAATGAAAAAATATGCCTGAAGTTATAAATGGTACCAAGAAGAGAACAAAAACATCTTCTAAATATGATATGAGAATAAGATTTTTTTAAATATACAGTATTGACGGGTTGTCAGAAGCTCCAAATTCTGGCAAACAGTCTTACCAAGTGGTTTTCTATATCAAGGGGGTAGATTCAATATCTAGTATCCAGCGCTAAATTTGAATAGAGTAGCCGCTAATAATTGGGTGATGGGCAATCCACTGTTATTAGTTTTAAACGTTGGATCAATGCAAATCGGTCTTAAAACAGGTTCGACCATTTTTGTATGGAACCTGGCATACCCACGTATTTTCATCAAATGGCGAACAATATAGGTACCTACGCCAACAAGGTTCGACGCTCTTTAGCTTTTTTTTTTAAGGTCCGATAAAAGGAAAAGACTCGCCATCACAGACGGATATGGTCTTAAATAAAGATAAAAGATATAAACCACTGCTAAGAGGGTTGGGAGACAAACCCTATTTGTCACCAGGAACCGAACTGCATGAAATATATCCTACCCGACGTACTATTGGCACTGAACCTAAATTTGAGACGAAAAGCAGTCAATGTAAGTGACAGTGATTTTTATGTTGCAAATGCTAATCAAAAATATGCCTGAAGTTATAAGGTAAGAAGAGAACAAGAACACCTTCTAAATATGGATAAGATTTTTTTACTATACTCAGAATTTAGAGTTTCTGAAAACCCGTCGATATTCGACGGGTTGTCAGACACCCTAAATTCTGACAAACAGGGATATCAAGGGGTCTTATCAAGGGGTTTCGAGTTACCCAGCATCTGGGTTATGGAGATCAGGTAGGCAGTCGCTAAATGTTAAATACTGGTATTCTGCAGACCACAATACAGGGTGGTAGGGACATCGACGTGAAAACAGTTACCATGGATTCAGTACATGAATCTGAAAAAAAATCTGCTGTTCCATACATTTCAACCGCGTAGGTATTGCATTTTTCTATATAACAGCAAATTAATAAAAAAAAATACCGACGAATAATTTCAACGCAGGGGTTTCATATTCGTGTACTAAATCCATGGTAACAGTTTTCGCGTTGATGTCCGTGCCACCCTGTATAGTTGGGAAAAGCCTAGGCCGATGATACAGTATCGACCTTTACCCGCCGAATTCTTGCGAATGCTTAAGGCCTCATAATTACACTTAATAGCTTTGTAATAACAAACTATCGAATAAAAGAGATGATTGTTAAACAATATTAGGTCCTTAATATTTCTTGGGGAAAGACCTATAAGAAATAGTGATTTCAGACGATTGTAAGAAAACAGGAAATATGCCGCCGCCAACACCCACAGACAAGATGTTAAACCAAGAGAAAAGTGTCGATAGTACAGAACATAAACCAGCAGACGCGAAATCTTGTTTTCCACATGCGGATTCAGAAACAGAAATACAGAATATATTACCCTCTACCGTTTCGTCTAAGACCAAGAAAAAGGGATACAAATGTGAGTTTTTGGGTTTATTTATTAAACACTTTGTGGCGGCATCTACATGCATCAAAGACCTGACGTCACGTCACACAACGTTAGAGTTTACCGCACGATCGACACATAAGTATACAAGCTCCCGACTTTCAACCATTGGGCAGTTGCCCGGCACACACGACACCCTTCTGGTCGGAGGATCCTCCCTTTTCTGTAGACGATGAGTGAACTTTACACCCTGTTCCTCATACCTCTAAAACTTATCTTCTACTTTCTTTATCATACGGTCAGGGAAATTATTTTTTACGCAAATTGACACAATACGTCAATTTGCCGTATTCAACTGTTAAAGACAGTTGTGATTTGAATATAGCGTTAAAACACTAAAATTTATATTGGGTGTCGTTCAGTTGAATGTCCTTGAATGCGTCAAGTCGAAGACAAAGATAAGAAAGAAAGAAAATACATGTATTTGACAGAAAGGAGAAACGGACAGCCTCACATCTGTAGTACAATACCGCCGCATAACTTAGCAGTTCCGAACTTCGCGCAAAAGGCTGCGCAATAAAAAAAAATTGCAACCAAATGGTGACATGAGGCGTGCTATGGACGTGCGTGCGTGCGGTACTAACTGTACCTCGTAATTGCTTTACCACTCTAAAGTTGAATATCACTTGCTACGTCAGTAAAACGTCAAGCTATTTTTGTTTAAATGATAATTTGACGGTTAGATAGTTTGAACCATAACATAGTCAGCCTATAATGTTCCCACTGTTAATGTCCCATGTTCCTACCTACATGTTTGGAATGGGCCAACTACATAGCTTCATTTTGACTGACCGACTACTTGACAATTCAAAAGTGCTTCTAAATGATTTAATTAAAATAAATGCTTTGACTAGCAGATGTTATAAAGAGTTACTAAGGCTACTTTCATTTTAGAAAAAGAATTAGAGCCTATGCGCGCGAAGGCGTAGGAGCTAATTTATCATAATTTTATCAGTACGTACTTAAAGTTTGGGGCTGCTTATATATGTTTCTCCTTGCAGTATGAAACGTAATGAAATTAACATAACGTGCTATCTGAGGCACGGAGGGGGTCATAGTCTTCCTACCCTTGTACCATGTTACGTGGGGTCGGCCCAACACGTTTTCTTTTTCCACTTTCCCCTGTCGACTGTCACGCTATCTTTCACTGCCTTCTCTTTCATATGACTCCTCACACAATCCATCCATTTATTGTTGATCTTAGGGAGAAATAAACTGAAGGATGTAAAGTTTATGAAAGATAGTAGCAAAACGGTAATGTTACCAATGACAATGAAGGAAGTACTCACTAAATTGGGCACCCAGGTCGGCGTGGCTGAAATTATGTATGAGATCCGTAATGGTAAGTAAAAAAGGCATTGAATCTTAATAATTTTAAATTCAACTCGCTTGGTATGCGGATTGGTGACGGAAAAAAAAATCTAATTAAGGGTACACAGTGCCGGCGGGTCGGACCGCCGGCTTTTGCCGAGCGGCTCTCCTTTCTTTTGCCGCTCCTCTGTGCGGCAAGCCGGACGCACCGCAGCTTGCCCTGCGGCCTTGCCGCTACACTGTGTATGGAACCTTTAGTGTAAACAAGATGATCACGTTCGACAAAGGAATTTGAATTTTGCCGTATTTTGTTTAATCTGATCGGCGTAAGGAAAACGACGTACCATTCACCTAGAAGAAATCCAAATGACTGGAGAGCTAACAAAACTTTATATTTTTCTAAGCCCTATACCTACTTATCCATGGGATTCGTACGTAAACCCTTCGGGACATAAGCGTTTGTGCTCATTAGAATAGTAAAAGCTGTGTGTGTGCTGTATTTTTTCTGCCACTTGAATTTGCTTTTACAGGTGGGAACCCATTACAACAATATGCGTGTATGCGTGTGTGTTGTGTATGTGTGTATATTTTTATCTCGTCCAATTATGTAATTATAGAAAACTTTTGCTTCTCCAGCTGATTTCATTATCTTTGTAGTCGTAAAGTTACAAGTCCGTGGCAGCAGCAGGCGACGTGTCGCCACGACACTCTGGTTTCTTCGGTATTTCTATGAAATCGAATCGAATTTCGACGAAGTCGCCTGCTGTTGCTGTCTGCAGTCGGCTACAGTATTGTAGTACCTATTTGCAGCTAATGTATTTGTTATTTAAGCCATCAAAAAGGGGGATTTATCGCCATCACTCCTGGATATGGTGATAAACAATGATATGTATCTCGGGGTTAAGCAAAGGAAATTATTAGAAAGATTAAGAAGCAGGAATCGCATGAAAAAAATGGATCAAAATGAAATATTTTACAACCTAAGCACCGATGAAGGCATTGATGAAATTATTGATCAAGTTGCTAAAGGTGGGTAAAATGTATTTCAGTATTAGGTAAGTTCCTATACAGTGCGTTCATTATAACGTGTCCCATGACGGGATTGGTAGTACTGTTCTATCAGTAGCCATTGTGAACTCTATTAGTATTGAAACTAAGATTGAAATGCAATGTTGCCAACATGACGGCAAGGGACAAGTTATAGTGAACGATCTGTAGTCCTCCTCATAAGTTGCACCAAATTAAGGTTGAATGTCACTTGCACGTCATAAAACGTCAAGATCTATTTTTACTTTAACATCTAAGTGACAAGAACGGCAGCGCTTGATGTAATTTGTTACATAGCAATTAATTCAATTTGATGGAGCGCCCAAAACGCAGCGTAAAAGACACGCGTCTCGGGCGCCTGTTATAACTAGGGCTTAAGACCTTAAAATAATTATGAGTCAAAGAATTTTTAAATTTCAACTGGCCATCATCTTAGTTGTCATTGTTCCGAATTTGAATTCACGAGACTTCCATACAAAAAGTGCTCGGGTGGCTCGATTTAGGAGTCCGAGAGTGTGACACTTTAGAGCCAGTTTACACGACGCGTCGCGGGGTCGCACCGCAATGATGTCGCCGCATTGGCGGGTACACGGTGAGACTGAGCGGTACCGTTCCGGGCGTCGCAACGCGTACACCCCCCCCCCCCCCCGCCTCGTCTCGCGGGTTGCGACACCGATTATGGCAAATGGACATGACGTAATAAAGTTACTGTGATTTCTTTTTCAGCTATAAAGTCGGGTCAAGTATCACCGCATCTCATAGAATTGATGTTAAATAAAGATAAAGCGAGAGAATTCTTAAGAAGGTTGGAATCGAAACATCTTCTGAAATCACATACTAAAGCTCAAATATTTGACCAGTTAAGCACATGTGACGGTAAAGCTGAAATCTTAGAGAAAGTCGCTAAAGGTAAAAAAATGACTGACATAATATGATTTTAAACTCTGGGATAAAACTGCGTTGTTGGTGTAGTTTTTGATTGAATGAGTTACAAACTCTCACATTTATAATATTAAGTAGGATCTACCTCATCTATGCATATAAATGCACTTTTAACTTTGTTTCTATTCCTTATTAATTAATAATTCCAGCTATAAAAAATGGTCAAGTATCACCGTCAGTCATAGAAAATATTTTAAATAAAAACAAAAAAAAAACACTCTTTAAAAGATTTGCAGCAAAAAAAAACAAAATACCAATGAACAAAAAAGAAATACTCTCCAAACTAAGTACTGAAAAGGGTGAATCCGAGGTTTTGGCTGAAATCAGTAAAGGTAAGTTGACAGAAAATTACGAATACTATGAAATACAACTCAGTCTATCGCAGTCCACTGCTTGGCATAGGCCTCTCCCAGGCTGCACCACAACACCCTATTCTCCGCCTTCCGCATCCAGTCAGTCCTAGCCACTGTTTTAAGGTCGTCGATCCATCTAGCTAGGGGGCATCCCACACTACGCTTGCGGATTCCTGGTATCCACTCCAAGACTCGTCAAGTCCCCTTTTTGAGGTTTGGCTAGAAAGGCGCCACGGCGTCCTCACCTTCCACCTGACGCAAGTCCTCATGGGACACGGTTGTTTCGTTCCTGTTCCGGATAAGGCGGGAGGAAAAGCCCGTGTGTCACCATTGTGTAGATCGCCCGGACATCACGGTGGAACATACGGTGGAGGTCTGCCTGGCTTGGGCGGTGCACCGCCGTGTCCTCGTGTAAGCGATCAGCGGCGGTGACCTCTCGCGTCCGGCCCTGGTCCAGGCCATGGTACGGAGCGAGAGGACGTGGGAAGCCGTTACCTCCTTCTGCGAAATTTAGCCACCGCAGGAGACGCCCTGGGCGTCGGGAATCCCAGGCCCATTCCCGGCCACCGTAGGCGCGGGCCTGCGGACGGTGAGCAATGGGTAGCTCGCCGTCCGATAAAGACCAGGCCCGGGTCGACGGTGCGTTGTGTTCCACGCGCGCCTCAAAGAGATGTCAGCGCAACTGACGAGGTTCGCTTGGGCCGATACCTGCCGGAGTCGCGGGAAAGTCCGAAAGGGATACCGTGGCCCCCGGCAACATACAGGCAACTGAAGGAACACGGGTGGGTTTTAATCAATAAGAGTCTGACACGCCCTCCCGTTCCGCCCAGAGCGGGAGAAGTTATTTGATAATTTCCTACGCAAAAAAAGGACTAGTCTGCTCCACCGTAATTTGGTGTGGAGTTACCGACATGAGTAAGCAAACTGAATTGGCACTGGGCTGGCCATGTTTATCGAAATACAATTAATTTGGTTAAATAATATAGTTCATCTTTATAATAGGTACGTAAGGCTTTCTTTCAATAATTATATTAAAACGAAAACGTTGATGCAAGATATTTGTTTTGAATTTTTTTTTTAAAGCTTTTATTTTATTATAGCCATCACAGCAGGACAAGTATCGCCGTCTGTCCTGAATTTGATGTTGAATGAAGAAGATACAGAAACACCAGCGGACTATGAGAAACGAATGAAAAACGAACAAGAAGACGTTGACCCTGATATCATTAAAGCGATGGATGAAGGTATGCTCTCAATAACATTCTTTAACCATATTAAAATAAAAAAACTAAATAAAAAATAAATATTTATCGTAGCCATGAAAAAGGGGGAAGTTACGGCATCTCTGGACAATCTGATCAGAAATAAAATAAAAAACACAAAAACAAAAGATACTGGTACTGACACGAAGTCGGAAATCATCAAAGAGCTCTCTAAAGGTAATCTTACAAAAATCTAAAAAAGAAGAAACAATTATCTAGACGATGCCAAAGTATCTGTCACTCCTCTATTTTCAATGTTGTTACAGAAAAGAAAAAGCCTTGTATAGGAATTAAATTAAACAAACCATGCGGGGAATATAGATATCCATATTCCCCGCAGAGTTGTGCACAGGAGAAGAGAGAATCCATAAAAACAAAATTACCAGGCCTATGTTTAGCCAAAAAAGGAAGAAAATTTGTATTGTCGAAGAATCTTTTGATTAAGAATGCAATTAACAAAAACGATGTGTACCCGAAGCCAACTCCTAAGCCCAGTGAACCGGAGGACGAGAAGAGAAGTCGTGAAGGTGACTCATTGTAACGAGCAATATTTGGATACATATATATTTGTAATCATGTTCTCGAAAACGGCTCTAACGATTTCGATTAAAGTTGCAATATAGGGGTTTACGGGGGTGAATAATCGATCTAGCTAGTCTCATATCTGGGGAAATTCGTTTTCACGTAATTTCAGCCGAGCAGAGCTCGGTCGCCCAAAATTTAGAAAATTTAGAATAAGATGGCTAACATAGAATAATGACATGGCAGCATGGAATTAGTAAGTACCTACTATCATGGCAGTATTAAATTAGTAAGTACCTACTATCGTGGCAGCAAGGAATTAGTAAGAACCTACTATCATGGAATTAGTATGATGTATCCTGGACTATTAAATACGCATTCTCTCAGCCCAGGTACCGATAAGTTATATACGAGATTTCATAATCAAACATCTGCTGGAATAGATTTCATTTCAGAGGATGAAAAGGATTTGCTATTCCAAATAGTTCCCGAATTTGAAAAGCCATTACTTAAATTAAACATGCGACATACATTGGACATACGGAAAGCAAATTTTTGGAGGAGATTATCTACAAAGGGTGTGTACCCATGTAAAGCCAGGAAACAGCACAGACCAGGTAACACGAAATAAAAATAAAGTATCAGCCTATTACTGTCCCACTGCATGGCATCGGTCACCACATTTACCTAAGGCGAGTTGGCGATTTCAGACTCATAGAAATAATTATCTTGAGATAAATACATAATGTGCCTATTATTGGTCACACGTTGTAATACCTAAATATCAGTTCCAGATTTAGAGAAGGTGATGATATCATGTTCCCCACTACGTAAATTATTAGAAGAAAAAGGCAAAGCTCCGATAATGAAGAAGACTTGTAAAGGTGAATCCAAATCTCATAAAGCTTTGTACAATTTTAGACATAGCCTACACTACTTGTTATCAACATTTTAAGTAATCTGAAAAACAGTGCGGACGCGGAAGCGTGCTGAAAGTAAGGTATTTACTCCGCCTTTGTACCTTTATTGTGCACTAACTTCCGCTGGCGAATTCGCCCGCGTGATATCATTACAAATTATGCGTATGATACTCGGTGATAATATAGCATGCTACTGGTGAAAGATTTTTTTAAATCGGTTCAGTAGTTTTTGAGTTTATTCATTACAAACAAAATACAAAAATCTTTTCTCTTTATAATATTAGTGTAGACAAAGTTTAATAAATAAATTAACAAAGAAATATCTGGTCTGGGTTAAGGCACACAACATACACACATAAAGGAAAAAAAAAAGGAGAATAATCTTAGTTCTAACAGTATTGTTAAAGTAAGTACATAATGTAATCATTTGTCATTTCAGCCATGCCGAATACAGAAATATGCGGGTCTCTCGCAAAATTGTTAAAAGAAAAGGATGCGAGGGAAATTAATGAGCTATTCGAAACTTTACGTCGAAGTACTTGTTGTCCGACAGGGGGGATGAACTCGCTCCGTAAAGGTAGGTTGGTTGCAATAATGCTCTCACTGCTGGGACACTAGCCTACTCTCTGTGAGAGTGGGCCATATTATAATATTGTCTCCTTATAAGATCTGATGCGGTTAAAGTCAACCTGACAGGTAAAGAAGAAGTGGGAAAATCCACTTCTACTTTGTAGAAAATACTTTATGCCTATGTGTGAAAATGTACCTATTATAAGTACCTACTGCATATGCATTTTTTTTAGAAGAAAAATGGAGTAAGTATTAGCCAAGGTTACAGAGTGAAGTCACTTAAGATCTCCATCCACTAGAACGAATCGTGCATGCAAAAAACCATATTCATCATCATTATCAGCCTATAGCAGTCGACTGCTGGACAAAAACTATATTATTTGCATGAATTAATATGCAACGTCACCGCTAGACTGACCCAAATAACAATTATTATGATTTGTACGTCATTTTTAATACGTTTGTGCATTATGGATTAAATCATGGTATGATACACAGTGTAATGCGTGGAGACCGTTAATGCCGGCGCACTGACTCAACACCACGATAAAAGGCTCGAATTCCGATGTTATACTTTGAGTCGAGTTGGTGTTGAGCTGTAGAGTATTGAGCTACTGGTTATTGTAATACGGAAGTTTTTAATTTGTTTAAATATGATGTTCATTTCAGCGGCTGAATCGGGGCAATTATCGCCATCTGTCATGGACATACTCGTCAGCGGAAAAAAGTCTGAAGCTATGAGGAAGATCCGTAAGTGTTAGATAAAAACCTAGCTATGTAATACTTAACGTAGATATTATAAAATCTTTGTTCTAGTGGCGGATCAATAAAATAACAAAAATGTTAATAGATTTACTTCGCAGGATTTGTCCGAAACATTTGCGTTTACCTAATGAGGTTGTATCCCAAAGAAAGAAGTTAGAATATTCCAGCTATCTTATTACGCAACACATTTTCGAACTTATAAAGCAATGGATTTGCAATCTGTTTCAAAACGATTCAGATTCTGATTGATCTTGTATTACGCAATTAGGGTACAGACTATCATAATTATTTTGGTAAAGGATAAAAAGTATTGTGTCACTCAGTACCTGGATCGTGAAGGTCAGATAGGCATTAATTCTACGTAAAATACTGGTATTAAGCTGCATCCAGCTAGACTGGAAGCCCACCCAAACATTGCTGGGAAAAGGTTTGGAAGATGATACGGTGATCGTTTTTCAGTTGTTCATTTGTAATTTTAGCCATAACAAGCGAGACAATCTGTTCATCGCTTGCGAATTTGCTTAAAGACAAAGATGCGAAGGAAATCGATGATATACTCGAATATTTACGCCCCAGTGACTTGGAGGCTGCAAGGATGCAGAAAGTCCGTAAAGGTATGTCGAACAGATTGTCCTATGACGAGAAGATTGTGTCTCCTCTGATAATTAAATAATAGAATATCTCGAGGCTGTCAATGTTGCGGGTCGTTGAGCTTTGCTGAGCTTTAAAATAAAGTTGAGCTGTACGTATTGTTATTATGATATGCTGAGCCGAATTTTTATTTATCTTTCCGCAAATAAATCAATCCAGACATTATTGTCTGCTAATATGGCTATATTAGAACTGTGTAGGTTTTAAAAGCGAGTTTATGTCGGTGCTACATTGTGATATGTACTTGAAAATGTCTCATTTCAGCTGTAAAAACAGGCCATGTAACGTCATCACTTTTGAAGATGTTAGGAAGAATGGATGTGGGCGACATGGGAGAGCCTATTGACACATGTTTTAAGTCAAATGTTCTGAGGAATATTCACAAAGGTAAATAGGGCTTTAAGAAATAAAAAAATATTTATTATTTAATATATTCCCGCTACTGCTGAGCATGAGGTCATGGGTTCGATTCCCACATCGAGCAAAGTGTTATTGGGTTTTTCCATTAGAAATTTCTCAGTAGCAGCCCGGACTCTGGATTTGTGCCCGGTTGATGGCAATAGGCTATGGTAATTACATGGGACTTAAACATAATTGATGAAGTGTGGGTGTACCTACTATGGGTAGACCTCTGCCTAACCTTTCGGGGATACAAGGCGTAATGTTATGTATGTGTTATTTATTCATATACTTCTATTCTGTATATAAATGGTTAAACAAACTACTTAATATTATTTCAGCTGTAAAAAAGGGCCAAATATCGCCCAGTGTTATTGATGACTTACTTGAGAATATACTTCCTGACGATAGTGAGTCTCAAGTCGTGAGAAAGGTTCAAAAAGGTGAGTAAAAGAAAAAGCTTTACCTCGAAAGAAAGAAACGGGACATACTGCTGAACAAAATTCAAAAGTCATTTATTCAAACTAGGCTGATAATCAGCACATTTCGAACGTCAAAATTACATAAGACAGTCCCCCAAAACGCCCACCCTTCACCACTTCCTAGTGCGTTAGCTGGGAAGAAGAAGTGGCGCAACAAACTCCCCTACATATTTTGTTAATTTCAGCGATAGCAAAGAGACATATTATGCCCTCTGCGATGGATGAAGTATTCGGTAATGTTAAAGCTTGTGGTGATAAGGCTGAAATCTTAAAGAAAGTCCGCAAAGGTATGTCGAAGAAAATCATCAGTTTTTTTTTTTTCATTTTTCAACACGCTAGGCTCCACGAGATGAGATGTGTTTTAAACAACCAATAGAATTTTGTTATTCACACATCTCGTCTCCACTCAGCTTCAGTGGATAGTGGATCGGAGATGTATCATATTTGTTTGGTGCAATCGAAGCGGAAATGTGAGCTGTGCCTCGCCGGGATTGAGCTGGGCGGGGCGGTACAAAACGGAGATGTGAGCTGTGCCTTGCAAAATGGCGACGACGGCGCGAAGCTGAGACGAGAAGAGATGTGAGCGGCGTGTGGGGCGCCGTAATTTCGTTAACATCCAACGCTTGCCGCACGCAACTCCGCTCTAGCCGGCACAAATCTCCGTTCTAGCCTAGCCAGTACGTATCTCCGGACAGCTTCGGTGGATACACCCTAGCTGAAAAACCTCTGTCTTCTCGTCTCCGCTTCGGACATCTCCGCACATCTTCGCTTTGGTGGAGTACGGGCAAAGTAATTCCTTTGTATTGTGAGAAAAATATTAGTAGAGAATCACAGATACGAAACAACTCACTCTTTAAATACTCAGTTGTTTTAAAATTATATTAGTGTTAAAATACATATTTTATTTTAGCCGTAGAAAAAAGACAAATACCGGTCGGCTGTTTGGGTGAAATACTGGACGATATAAGCCCGACGGATAAAACCTATGGACTTATGAATAAGATCCGTAAAGGTAAACTTATATCGTTGTCGCGCATATAAGAAATGCGATATATTCTCTTAATGCATAATCAGCCCTTAATGCCCACTGCTGGGATAGTGGCCTCCAGAAGGAGTGGACCAGCCCGTAATCCACCACGCGGGCTTTATGTCTTCGAATTTTTGGTTCTAGGACATGCCGGTTTCCTCACGATGTTTTCCTTCACCGTTTTGAGAGCAGTGGTGATTAAATAATTTACATAAAGTAAAGCGCCTGTTTAATTTCGATCCTACGAGCCAGTTACTCATTATTCGGACGTTTCATGGGCCAACTGCTCTGCTATTGCGGTTTTTGGCATCTTTTGCAACGCGTGAGGCTATTAACCGGGTTACCTACTCATGGTAGCAAGAGGAAAGTCGATAGGAATCCGGTATTCATAAGGATTTCCCCAAGGAAAAAAGCCAATAAAAGGGCATTGATTTCTAACATTGAGTATGTATGTATGTAACTACTTATTGTATTCATTTAATTTATCCATATACTGATCATTACAGCACTAGAAAAGTGGCAGGTTCCAGCACATGTTTTAGATAAAATCTTCGGTAAACCAGAGCCAACACCTTGTGGTAATTCAGCAAGTATGGCAAACAACACTCGAAAAGGTGAATGAATTTGCAATATTAAAAGAAAAAAAATTTTGGAATATCCAAAAGTGCACGCCTCATAACGTTCATTCAAAAATGTTACCCATCAATATGGGTCTAAATTCTCACCTCGCAATCTTTACGTACTGTCAAAGACAATTTAGGTTTGCTTTGTTGGTTGCTAGGCAACGGAAAAGGTTCGAAGTTGGAAATATATATAGATATATGTGTAGTTAGTTTTTTATTAATTATAATTAAACAACTTTGAATAAAAATAACATTTTCAATAAGGTTCCTCCTAAGGGTGAAACGAATCTATAAAAAAAATTGACTCAATTAATTGATTTTTCGCAATCTACATTATTTTCAGGTTTCATACTTGATTGACAGGAAAAAAAATACAATTTTGATGTTTTTTTTTCGTTTCTGCTGCATGAAGTAAATTTTTGAAAAGTACAGAATTAATCTCCATAAAATTATCTATACAATGGTATATAAATTAAGTAGGTTATGTGTACTAGCAGGAGTGTAACAATTAAAACAGTTGCAGAAAGGAGGCAAAACTAATTTTTCGATCGCAAAGGACTCTTTAATGCTTCGCATTATGAGTCGTGCAATAATGGGTCTCTTGAGAATCCCATTTACTGAGTGTAAATGGGTTGTAGAAGTCGTCATTAGTCGCTCTATGTAAAATACTGGTATTAAAAAATTTAAAAAAAGGCTAGGTAGATGATGACGAATTGAAGTTATGATTAAATATATCGTACGTACTATGTACAATTCTAGTCGATGGATAACACTCCTTCTCATTTCAGTGAAAACTAAGAAACACGTCACCTGCGACACGCCGGACGACGTTCTTGCAAAAGTTCGAGACGGTAAGTCGTAAATCATAAAGAAACTTTCGTAAAATAAAACCACATATCCTGATGACTCCACTTTTGCCTGCCATGCTTATTTCAACATCCTCCTGCATCCCAATTTCTTTACGATGGCCGAACCATAACTTGCTTTTCCATACATCTCTATTAGCCGTCATCTCAGTAGTCACCTCCATTCCCTCCTTTCTAACCACGTAATCTTTCAATCAATCCCTCCATCGTTTCTTTAGTCTTCATCTACTCATAAACCTAACATACATACTAAAAAAAAAAACGTTCCTAATTCTTCCGCATCACATATCCATACCATGACAACCGATTTCCATACATACATAAACGCGAAGAACAGCGTCAATATTGGGTAGGTTGCGCGGAAGCTCCAACAGCATCCTGAACACATTATTAGACAAAGTGGACAGTCCCTTTATGAGGCACTGGGTACGGAGGCACGTGCCAACGTGTGTTGGGCCACGTCAATTTTAATAGTTTTTAGTTTGTAAAAGTTTACTAACATAGTTTTTAAGTCATTGTTACTAATACTATATGGATTGTATGTACTTGTATGTGTAGTCCGAAATAAAGAATATATTATTATTATTATAAACTCCCGCCCTCTTACCATGGGAGTAGGTACAAACTACAGAACGCCACCTGCTACCTGCTACGATCCATACATACCCCTTTTGCCTGGTTTACTTTCATACATCTCATCATACACGCACGCCGCCCGGTTTCGAGTACCTACTCGTACTACGCATCTGATCTTTCTGAAGAATATCACAAATAAGATCAAAAAAAAAAAAAAATGTTTATTTGCTAGAAAATACATACAAATTCAAGGAAAGATCTTATGACCTAAAAGTCTTTGTATTCTGCCTGCAAGCAAGCGTGCAAATTATTTGCTTACGTCTATTTATGTAATTATTATCATGCAATTAATATTATTACAATTATTCTAAACTCAATTATTCATTATCATTCAATAGTACATACCTAACATTAATTTTTAAATTCCATAAATTCCTTAATGCTATAGAAACAACTCTCTTGTAGCCAAACGGTCAATTTTTTTTAAATAGATGACTTAATTTAATAGATTTATAATGACATTCATTATAAATCAGTATACACATATTAAACACATTTTTTTTATAAATATCTTTATGACTTGGTCACTATACAATGTCGCCCATGGGTATGTGACCGCCCGTATTTTACTGAATATTCATGAAAAATTATCGAAAATTAACTTTAAAAGGGAAGTCTATCTGTAATATTTTTCATGTTATTCAATTTAAATAAATTTAGTAGCGTTTGTGACCTAGTTTTACATTTTTTGCCATATCTCCGATGTTATTGGCTCGATTTGGATTCTGTTTATTATTTCTAAAAGTTAAGCTTTCCTAATTTAAATTTAAATTGGCCATGGGTGGCATTGTATTTATGTATCTCCTTCCAGGGCATCTTCTCCCAGCGTTTCCACTCACATCTGCCCTGTAAATACCCTTTGTTAAAGCTCGTACAGACCAGTGCGACGCGACGCCGCGCCGCGACACGAACAATACAATTTCTAAGAAAACTTGACGGTATAACAATAACCGGTGTCGCGTCGCGATGTCACGTCGCGCTGTCGCGTCGCGCTGGTCTGCACGAAGCTTAAGTCGCCTTTTATTTTCACACTTATCTAAAATAATGTGAACTCCCAACTAATAATTCTGCGATACAAAAAGGACAATTACCGCGTGCTTTTATGGATAAAATTCATGCCAGTGTATGTTGTTTTACAGCTATAGGCAAGAGGCAACTGTCTCCCACTGTCATGGATGACATACTCGCAAATGTAAGCCCCCATGACAGTCCATGTGAAGTCGTAAAGAAGGTTCGGAAAGGTAATATTCAATTCATTCAACAAATTCAGGTTCTCAAAAAGGTCCTAGATGAAGTGTTTTAGGTAATAGAATAGTAGTCGGGTGAAATATTACAGCACTCCAACTGTTCACATAATTTCTATCATAATCAGAAATATTTTGAAGGCAATTTCCTAACATTTACTTCATATTTTTGAAAAAAATCGTCTGTTTAACAACGTAGATAACGCAATGAATGACGCAAAAGCCTTTCATGTTGACAGTTCAAACTGACAACATGAAAGGCTTTTCCTATTTGTAATTGTAATTGTGTTACGCAACTACCCGCTCAAAGTTATTTAGAAAGAGACTCATTATATAAATATGACTAACAGAGTCGACGCGCTACAAATCCAAAGTTTTTCTTGACTTAGCCATATTCTAAACTTAGTTTAGTACTGAACTTACGTATTTAAAACAAGGCGAAAGCTTGTAAAATGAGCTTTTATTAATAATTACAGCTATAGAAAAGAAACATGTCACTTGTGGCGACATGGATGATGTCCTTGTCAAACTACACGGGAGTGACAATAAGTGTGATATCATAAGGGATATCCGTCAAGGTAAATAGAAACTCCAGACGGCCATTGTTTGCGCCATATTATATCCAATAAGACTAAATGAATATCGTATAATTTTAGCCGTAAACAAGGGGCAGCTACCTCCTGATATAGTGAGTGAAATACTCGCCAATATAACACCAAAAGACACTAAAAGTAAAATCATGGAAAAGGTCCGACAAGGTAAGTAAAAAAAAAAAAAAAAATTAAACAAAACAACACGACGACGGCCAAAATACGAAACGAAAAAGTAAAAAAACAAGTTGTATTAGTAAATCTGTATAATTGTACAAGGTCTTTTTTATATTGCATAACTAGGCTGTGAATGAGACCATATCAAAGAATCGACTGGCATATCTTTTTTTTTTTGAAGCAAGTGATAATTATACTCGTACAATACGCACATGAATCCGAAAAGTCAAAGATGCGTGACTTGGGTTCGAACTCGAGACCTATGACTTGGCAGTCTTACGGTATAAAAATGTGGAAGTAATCATGGTGAAATCGAGCAATATTATTAATTTAAAAAAGGATTCTTTGTTGATTATTTGTTTGATTTGTTTTTTTTGTGCTTTGTTTTAAATTACAGCAATAACAAAGCGGCACGTCCCGCAATGTGTCATGGACAATATCCTCGCTGCTCAAAGGCAGAGTAAGACGGATCTTATTAATAAAATCCGTAAAGGTAAGTAATATTAGCAGGTTCAGTATACAACCGAATCTGCGGATTTTGGTCCTAAGCCCCTTTTTATTTTATATGTTACTGTGTACAGTGTCTATCAGAAAAGTGTTGTCATAATTATGGGTGTGGTACTTGATCGTATCGTATTGGTGTCGTTATCAAGAAAAAATAATCAGCCGTCCCATACATTTGGGTCGAGTAGGTACCTATTGAAGTTTTGTATGGGACAGTTGATAATTTTTTCGCGATTACAATGTTAGTCCCATGGAGAAAGTTAGTCAGTTTGATGTTCTGTACCACATCCTTAAATATGACGACACCTTTCTGATACATGCTGTAAAGGTGTGTCCAAAAATTGAGCGGCAATCGAGCGCGGCTGCCGCACGCAAACGCTTGTCTACTTGAAACATACGTCGCTAATCATGTCTGGTAGTATTTCTGCGTACGTATTAAAGGCTAGGCAGATTGATATTGCCAACTGAAGTGCGCGGCGTGTCTCGGATGTGCCGCGAGGTACTGCCGCAAACATTCGTCAGTTTGGTCCTAAGTAGAGCGCAGCAGAAATGAGTCCTGCAAACGCGGCGTGTTGCTGCCGCGCTCTTGCCGCTCAATGCTTTCAAAAGAATAATTGGTACTTATAGTATTGTTTCAAACGCTTTTGTATGTCAATATTTTAATTTTTGTTTCTCTTCATAACTTAATGAAATTATCGTCTTATTAAGCTGCTCAAATAAACGTTTTATATGAATCACCAACATAAAAAGATTTATTACAGCAATAAGAAAAGGACAACTGGCACCTTCTGTAATGGATGAAATTCTGCTCAATGTACGCCCTAGTGATGGAGAGTATGAAATCACGAAGAAAGCCCGTAAAGGTAAATCTAATGGCCTGCGCAGACTGTCGGGCGGGGCGGCAGAGGATTTTAAATTGATCAATTGAATTTAATACTTATCTAATCTAAATAAGGTATATATTTAAATGCTCGGTGATCGAGCTTGTAGCGTCGCAGTGAGCATTGAAATATATACTTAATTTCGATTGAATTCCTCTGCCACCTGTGTTTCACCTCTCAACGAAGCATCCTCAAGATGACGATTGACTTGTTGTGAACCCGGACTCGAACGCAGTGACACTGCGTTCGGCGCCGATGGATGCCGTGAAACACGTGTCGATTTCTTACAGGGTTCTTTATAACTCTTTAAAACAGTTAAGCAGATTAGGTTACTAAATATACGTCGTCTATTGTATTTTAAGTACTACAGTCCTTTAGACATCGCTCATTATAGCAGCACGGCTCCGACACGGCAAATAACTTCGTCATTCAAGTTATGATTTTAAGTCAAATGCATTAAAGTCTATTTTACGATGGCTATACAGAATAGTGGACGGCTCGCGGGCAGTGAGCGGCCGCGAGCTTTCACCCGTCGCGCCGTCAGCACGCTTCAAGTGAGGAGCCCGCTCCTCAGCGAAGAAACGCCTGCAGGGGTATGCATACTGACGCCTCGCCGTCCGCGCGGTGACGCCTCGCCAGCTGCGCGGTGATGCCTCGCTTGTGAATGAACAACAAGCTGTCACCTCACTGGTGGCGTGCCAGCAGCAAGCGGTCGCCTTGCTTACGGCGCGTTGGCGACTAGCGGTAGCCTTGCTTACGGCGTGTTGGCGACTAGCGGTCGCCTGACTGTACGGCGAGTTGACGATTAGATTTTTCGAGGCGATGTCGGGGTGATACTGCGCTGGAGCGATGCTGTTATAATGGGCGATGTCCTTTAGTAGTACCTACTTAAGTCTGTGGGTCCCTTAGTGATTAATTTCAATTTCAGCTATAGAAAAGAAGCATGTCACTCCCTCTGTCCTGAAAGATATACTTATGGATGTATGTCGATTTGACAGCAAATCCGATGTCATTAAAAAAGTGCGCAAAGGTACAGAGAAAGTTAATAAGTACTTTTTTATTTATTTAGGACAAAAAACAGTTACAGCATTTACAAAGAGTAGATACGAGTATATTACAGTTGAAAAACAGTATAACCCACACTATTGTCCACGAAGTGACATTGGAGTATGGAAACGAACGCATGTTAAATAAAAAATAAAAAAGAATTACATATTTAGAAGAAAAACACTAAGTATATACCGACGAATCGAAGGAAGCGCATGACAAGAGCATCCGTCTTATAGGCGACTTGCAAGAGATTGTGAAACCATTCTTTTAAATTTAGATTGCGACAGCGCGAAAATATCAAAATCAAAGATAATACGATAATACTGTTATTCGTCAACGTATTTACCAGAGATTCAAACAATTTTTTAAATTATTATATTTCCAGCGGTAGAAAATGGTCAACTTCCACGTGCAATTCTGGTTGAATTACTTGCTAATGTGCGTCAGAAAGACAATACGAAGGCAGTCATCGCGAAGCTCGAAAAAGGTGTGCCACCGATTTACTACTTGCGTTGTTATCTTGAGATTGTATATCTACGTTTTAACGTCGTTGTACACGTTTACTTTGTTTCACGAATATGCTCGGTATGGCCATAGGAAAATAAATAGTGCCTACAAATGTCTTAGATCTTAAAATCATCTTTAGATTCGATCCCATGAAACGCACAGTTTTGCTTCTACGTATATTGTACTCAAAAGGTCCCATTAAAACAGATGGACAAAATTTTACAAATGATTCAGACCACCAAACTAAGGACACCGGTAAAAAAGAAAAAAAAACGCATTAGATACTTACAAGAAAAATAAATCAGCTAACGAAAATACACTAAAATTACCCAATGCCATTTATTACTTTATGTCAAAATAAAATCACTCTATTCAGTGTTTTTTTTTGCTTGGATATCTTTCGTTAGACGTACTAAACGCTGTGCTAAAATTTGTTCACCTATTTTAATGGGACCTTGTATTTTTTTTTTTTTTTTTTTTTTTTACCTTTTTTATTATCTTTATTGGTGTCTAAAATCATGATTTCAGCCTTAAAAAAGAGATACGTGCCAGCGAGCGTCATTAATGACATCCTCGCCAGTAAGCCGAGTGACAGACACTCAGAAGTTGTTAGAGAAATCGAGAAAGGTTAACATGTTTTGAAAAGTACTTAACTGGATCCACCTTAAAGGACCATTAATTAGCCATGTATTTATTTGCCATGTGTTTATTTTTCACTCTTCAGTTGTGGTACCTACCCTACACAAATTCGAATACCACCACCTGCTATGTAAATAACAGTGACAAGAAGTAATCATCATATCATCCACATATACTGAGTGGGAAAAGTATTTATTATTGAAGCTTACTCAAAAACTATCCAAGCAAAGTTAATAAAATCTATAAGGAACCAACTTGGGAGCATACCCTTTCATACAAAAAAATAATTTTCAAAATCGATTCACAATTGATGAAGAAATCGGAGGATATACAAAAAAAAAATACGGGCCATGCACGACATTGTATAATTTTAAAGTAGTGTTGGGGTAATGTTATCTCCGTGAATATCCTACCATGCCAATTTATTTTTAATTGCGTTGCTTCTTAGCTTATTTTAGCCGGTTTATGAATTTGTGTATTCAAAAACTAATTAATTACAGCCATAGGAAAGGGGAGATTGTCACCTTCTGTTGTGGATGATATTGTCGCAAATACAAAGGTTGGTGACAGCAGAACGCAAATGTCAAAGAACATCCGTAAAGGTAAGTCTGGGTAAATAGTTATTGGCCGATAAAATAATATTTCATTGCAAAATTCAGATTTTAATTTCTATACCTACTCCATTTTTGTTCCTATATTTAGGTATAGTTGTGGAGGAGCTCGTGGCTAAGTAATAACAGCCACACGGGGCGATCGATCAGGTATTAAGCTACGCTTGACGCAGTCAATCCATGAATGCGTGACCATTTCAACATACCGAGACCCCTTAGTGCCTCGGTAACCACGTTAAGCTGTTGGTCCCGGCTGTCATTCTTGAATATTTGGCGTCGTTACGGGTCGTCAAAAGCCCGAAAGTCTGACAATCAATCTTACCAAGGGGTATTGTGTTACCCAGTAACTGGGTTATGGAGATTAGATAGGCAGTCGCTCCATGTCAAATATTGGTACCTATTTAGCTGCATGCCGTTAGATTGGAAGCCGACCCCAACATAGTTGAGAAAAGGCTAGGCAGATTAATTGATTTGATTTAGGTATAGTTGACTGACAGACTCCCCTCCCCTCTCGCTATTAGAGAGGGGACCGGGATACGTGGCCGCCGCGTGGGGAGAACTCGCCCTCGTGGGCGTGTATTTCTCCCCAAACCGCCCTCTCCAGGACTTCGAGAACTATCTCGGAGTCCTGGCCGCCGTGGTCGGCAGGGCGGCGCCGCGTCAGGTCTCCGTGCTGGGAGACCTGAACGCCAAGTCGGTGACCTGGGGCAACCGGGCCACCGACGCCCGCGGGCGGGCAGTCGAGCTGTGGGCTGCCTCCTCTGGACTCTGCCTCTTGAACAGAGGCAGCGTCCAGACATGCGTGCGGCGGCAGGGTGGCTCAGTGGTGGACGTCACTTTCGCCACCCCTGCGTTAGCCGCGCGCGTGCTGAACTGGCGGGTGAGCCTGGTGGAGACCATGTCGGACCATCGCTACGTGCGGTTCGACATCTCCACCAGTCGCCCCGGAGAGACGCGGACTCTGCCGGGGCGATCACCGTTCCCACGGTGGGCTCTCGCCCGCCTGGACAGGGAGGCGGCGCGGGAGGCGGCGTTCGTCCAGGACTGGCTTTCGCCGCCTTCCGCCAGCCGGCTGCCGGATGTGGACACCGTGGCGGGGCAACTGAGGGAGTCTCTGACCGAGGTATGCAACTCGAGCATGCCTCGGTCTGGCCGACCACCACCCAAACGGGCCGTGTACTGGTGGTCGGCGGAGCTGGCGGGGCTTCGAGCAGCCTGTGTGGAGGCAAGGAGGGCTTACACGCGGAGTCGGCGGCGGCGTCGACGGGACCAGGCCGTCGGGGACCACCTCTACGAGGTGTACCTGGCGGCAAAACTGGTCCTCGATCGGGCTATCACCGCCGCCAGAGACTCTGCGAGAGCAGAAATGCTGGAGGGTCTCGACGCGGACCCCTACGGGAGACCGTATAAGGCGGCGCGGAACAAACTGCGCCCCTTTGGTCCCCCGGTGGCCGAGACCCTGGAGCCCTCCTTTCTGGATGGGGTGGTTCAGTCCCTGTTCCCGTGCAGGGACGACTTCACCCCACCAGCGATGGCCCCTCCGCAGAGGACAGCTCCGCCAGCTGATGAGGAAGAGGAGACCCCTCCCGTCACGGAGTCGGAACTTGGCGCGGCTATTCTCCATATCCGCGCCAAGAAGACGGCTCCGGGCCCCGACGGTGTCCCGGCGAGGGTGGTAGCGATCGCCGCCACCCAAATGGAGGAGCGGTTTCGGGACCTCTTCAGCGCATGCCTTGCGTCTGGAAGGTTCCCGAAACCGTGGAAGGAGGGACAGCTGTGCCTCCTTCGCAAGGAGGGCCGCCCGGCAGACTCCCCCTCGGCATACCGGCCCATCGTTCTGCTCGATGAGGTCGGTAAGATGTTCGAGGGGATAATCGCTGCCCGCCTGAAGAGCCATCTGCGGTGCATCGGGCCGGACTTGTCGGACGCTCAGTACGGCTTTCGGGCTGAGCGTTCGACGGTGGACGCGCTGGCCTGCCTCAAGGGGCAGGTGAAGGATGCGATGGAGGCGAGGGACGGGTTGTTGGCCGTGTCGTTCGACATTGCCAACGCCTTCAACTCCGTTCCCCACTCCACCATCCTAGAGGCGCTCCGATACCACGGAGTGCCTCGCTACATGCGCGTGCTGCTGGCCAGCTACCTGGAGGATCGGGTGATCCTCCTGGTCAACAGGGCTGGCCAGGTCCGGCGGTACGCCGTTGAAGCCGGCGTTCCACAGGGGTCAGTCTTAGGACCTCTCCTCTGGAACGTCGGCTACGATTGGCTCTTGCGGGGAACTCTCCTCCGAGGCACGAGTGTCGTCTGCTACGCGGACGACACTCTCCTCACCGCCCGGGGGGAGAGTTTCAGGGAGGCGGCCTCCTTGGCCTCGGCGGGCGGATCCTTGGTCGCAGGGAGGATCCGCCGCCTAGGGTTGACGGTGGCGCTGCAGAAGACCGAGGCCGTCTTCTTCCACGGTCCCCGGCAGCGCCCCCCGCCACCTGGCGCCCACATCTTCGTGGAGGGCGTCAGGATTGAGGTGAAGGCCCAGATGAAATATCTGGGCCTTGTACTCGACAGCAGGTGGCGCTTCGGACCGCATTTCAGCGGGCTGTCGACGCGCCTGCTGAAGACCGCGGGCGCTCTCTCGTGGCTCCTTCCCAACTTGGGGGGGCCCAGCGCGCGATGCCGGCAACTGTACGCCGGCATCCTGAGGAGCATGGCCCTCTACGGGGCCCCCATCTGGGAGGAGTCCCTCCACAGACGAGAGAACGCCGCGGCCTTGCGGGCACCTCAAAGGGCGATAGCCCAGCGGGTGGCGCGGGCTCACCGCACGGTGAGCTTCGCCGGGGCGTGCGCTCTGGCCGGCACCCCTCCTTGGGAACTCGAGGCGTGGGTGCTCGCCAGAGTGTACGAGTGGAAGGCGGGGCGGAGGGCGGCGGGTCAGCCCTTCGCCCCGGAACAGCGGGAGGCCGTCCGGCGAGAGGCGAGGGACGCCATCGTCGTCCACTGGACGACGGACCTCGCCTCCGCGGTCTTCGGCCGCCGAACCCTCGACGCGATCGGGCCGGTCCTGCGGGACTGGCTCGAGCGGCCGCACGGGTTCCTCTCGTTCCGCCTGGTGCAGGTGCTGTCCGGACACGGTTGTTTCGGATCGTACCTGCATCGGATCGGGCGGGAGGAGACGCCGTCGTGCCACGACTGTGGCGCGGCGGAGGACACGGCGCAGCACACTCTCGAGGTGTGCCCGTCGTGGTCCGAGCCGCGCCGCAGTCTCGTCGCGGCGATCGGGTTGGACCTCTCGCTCCCCGGCGTGGTGGGCGCCATGCTGAGGGACGAGGGGTCCTGGGCGGCGGTCGCCTCCTTCTGCGAGCACGTCATGTCCCAGAAGGAGGCGGCGGAGCGCGTGCGGGAGGACGATCCCGACGCGGCACCGCTCCGTAGGCGGAGGAGGGGTCGAAGGAGACGTCAGTTCGACGGTCATCTCCGACTCCTCCTCCCAGGTGGAGGCCAGCAGGCAACGGGTGCGGGGGCACCCTCGCCTGCATCGCACAGGCCTCCACCAGTGCCGGACGGGAATGGCCAGGTGCTCCCGGCCATTCCCGTAGCCCCCCACCACGCAGGTGGGGGGCCTGTGGGGCCCGCCAGCTAGGCGGGCATGCGCCGGGAGGGCTGTGGACGTAAAGGCTGAGCCGGATTCCCATGGCCCTCCCATCACGGCGATGCGGGAGCACCGCTGAGTTTTAGTGGGTATACTGTATTTTACACAGGAGTCCCACATACCCCGACTCGTCCCCCACGAGCCGGGGATGCATAAAGCATTTCTCAGCGAAAAAAAAAAAAAAAAAAAAAAGGTATAGTTGACTGGCCTCCTCTGGACTCTGCCTCTTGAACAGAGGCAGCGTCCAGACATGCGTGCGGCGGCAGGGTGGCTCAGTGGTGGACGTCACTTTCGCCACCCCTGCGTTAGCCGCGCGCGTGCTGAACTGGCGGGTGAGCCTGGTGGAGACCATGTCGGACCACCGCTACGTGCGGTTCGACATCTCCACCAGTCGCCCCGGAGAGACGCGGTCTCTCCCGGGGCGATCACCGTTCCCACGGTGGGCTCTCGCCCGCCTGGACAGGGAGGCGGCGCGGGAGGCGGCGTTCGTCCAGGACTGGCTTTCGCCGCCTTCCGCCAGCCGGCTGCCGGATGTGGACACCGTGGCGGGGCAACTGAGGGAGTCTCTGACCGAGGTATGCAACTCGAGCATGCCTCGGTCTGGCCGACCACCACCCAAACGGGCCGTGTACTGGTGGTCGGCGGAGCTGGCGGGGCTTCGAGCAGCCTGTGTGGAGGCAAGGAGGGCATACACGCGGAGTCGGCGGCGGCGTCGACGGGACCAGGCCGTCGGGGACCACCTCTACGAGGTGTACCTGGCGGCAAAACTGGTCCTCGATCGGGCCATCACCGCCGCCCGAGACTCCGCGAGAGCTGAAATGCTGGAGGGTCTCGACAACGACCCCTACAGGAGACCGTACAAGGCGGCGCGGAACAAGCTGCGCCCCTTCGGTCCCCCGGTGGCCGAGACCCTGGAGCCCTCCTTTCTGGATGGGGTGGTTCAGTCCCTGTTCCCGTGCAGGGACGACTTCACCCCACCAGCGATGGCCCCACCAGCCCCGCCAGCTGAAGCTGAAGAAGATGAAGAGACCCCTCCCGTCACGGAGTCGGAACTTGGCGCGGCTATTCTCCATATCCGCGCCAAGAAGACGGCTCCGGGCCCCGACGGTGTCCCGGCGAGAGTGGTGGCGATCGCCGCCACTCAAATGGAGGAGCGGTTTCGGGACCTCTTCAGCGCATGCCTTGCGTCTGGAAGGTTCCCGAAACCGTGGAAGGAGGGACAACTGTGCCTCCTTCGCAAGGAGGGCCGCCCGGCAGACTTCCCATCGGCATACCGGCCCATCGTTCTGCTCGATGAGGTCGGTAAGATGTTCGAGGGGATAATCGCTGCCCGCCTGAAGAGCCATCTGCGGTGCATCGGGCCGGACTTGTCGGACGCTCAGTACGGCTTTCGGGCTGAGCGTTCGACAGTGGACGCGCTGGCCTGCCTCAAGGGGCAGGTGAAGGATGCGATGGAGGCGAGGGGCGGGTTGTTGGCCGTGTCGTTCGACATTGCCAACGCCTTCAACTCCGTTCCCCACTCCACCATCCTAGAGGCGCTCCGATTCCACGGAGTGCCTCGCTACATGCGCGTGCTGCTGGCCAGCTACCTGGAGGATCGGGTGATCCTCCTGGTCAATAGGGCTGGCCAGGTCCGGCGGTACGCCGTTGAAGCCGGCGTTCCACAGGGGTCAGTCTTAGGACCTCTCCTCTGGAACGTCGGCTACGATTGGCTCTTGCGGGGAACTCTCCTCCGAGGCACGAGTGTCGTCTGCTATGCGGATGACACTCTCCTCACCGCCCGGGGGGAGAGTTTCAGGGCGGCGGCCAACTTGGCCTCGGCGGGCGGATCCTTGGTCGCAGGGAGGATCCGCCGCCTAGGGTTGACGGTGGCGCTGCAGAAGACCGAGGCCGTCTTCTTCCACGGTCCCCGGCAGCGCCCCCCGCCACCTGGCGCCCACATCTTCGTGGAGGGCGTCAGGATTGAGGTGAAGGCCCAGATGAAATATCTGGGCCTTGTACTCGACAGCAGGTGGCGCTTCGGCCCGCATTTCAGCGGGCTGTCGTCGCGCCTGCTGAAGACCGCGGGCGCTCTCTCGTGGCTCCTTCCCAACTTGGGGGGGCCCAGTGCGCGATGCCGGCAGCTCTACGCCGGCATCCTGAGGAGCATGGCCCTCTACGGGGCCCCCATCTGGGAGGAGTCCCTCCACAGGCGAGAGAACGCCGCGGCCTTGCGGGCACCTCAAAGGGCGATAGCCCAGCGGGTGGCGCGGGCTCACCGCACGGTGAGCTTCGCCGGGGCATGCGCTCTGGCCAGCACCCCTCCTTGGGAACTCGAGGCGTGGGTGCTCGCCAGAGTGTACGAGTGGAAGGCGGGGCGGAGGGCGGAGGGTCAGCCCTTCGCCCCGGAAGAGCGGGAGGCCGTCCGGCGGGAGGCGAGGGACGCCATCGTCGTCCACTGGACGACGGACCTCGCCGCCGCAGTCTTCGGCCGCCGAACCCTCGACGCGATCGGGCCGGTTCTGCGAGACTGGCTCGAGCGGCCGCACGGGTTCCTCTCGTTCCGTGTGGTGCAGGTGCTGTCCGGACACGGTTGTTTCGAATCGTACCTGCATCGGATCGGACGGGAGGAGACGCCGTCGTGCCACCACTGTGGCGCGGCGGAGGACACGGCGCAGCACACTCTGGAGGTGTGCCCGTCGTGGTCCGAGCCGCGCCGCAGTCTCGTCGCGGCGATCGGGGTGGACCTCTCGCTCCCCGGCGTGGTTAACACCATGCTGAGGGACGAGGGGTCCTGGGCGGCAGTCGCCTCCTTCTGTGAGCACGTCATGCAGCAGAAGGAGGCGGCGGAGCGCGTGCGGGAGGACGATCCCGACGCGGCACCGCTCCGAAGGCGGAGGAGGGGTCGAAGGAGACGTCAGTTCGACAGTCATCTCCGACTCCTCCTCCCAGGTGGAGGCCAGCAGGCAACGGGTGCGGGGGCTTCCTCGCCTGCATCGCACAGGCCTCCACCAGTGCCGGACGGGAATGGCCAGGTGCTCCCGGCCATTCTCGTAGCCCCCCACCGCCCAGGTGGGGGGCATGTGGGGCCCGCCAGCTAGGCGGGCATGCGCCGGGAGGGCTGTGGATGTAAAGGCTGAGCCGGTTTCCCATGGCCCTCCCATCACGGCGATGCGGGAGCACCGCTGAGTTTTAGTGGGTATACTGTATTTTACACAGGAGTCCCACATACCCCGACTTGGACCCCCCCCGACGGGGATGCGTAACGCATTACTCAGCGAAAAAAAAAAAAAAAAAAAGGTATAGTTGACTGCGTAAATTCTTTTAAACTTCTGACAAAAACTCCCAATAATTAGAAACTTCATTTAGGTTGAAAATATCTAACTGGCACATTGGTCTTAAAGGAATAAAAATAGAACATGATGTTTTATGACGTGCAAGGGACTTTCAACCTTATGTACCGTATGTTAATTCCAGCGGTAGGAAAGAAGCATATGACTCCCTCAGTGGTGAAGGAAATACTAACTGATGTAAGCGACAGTGACGATTCGTCTGAAGTCATGAAGAAAGTTTGTAAAGGTAAACCAAAAATATGTTCTAAATAGGTAAAACTTTATAGGTACACATTTAAAGAAACCGGACAAGTTTGAGTAGGACTTGCGCCCTGAGGGTTCCGTCTCAAAGCTGTGCTTGCTCGACTGCCCGAATTTCCAAATCTGGATTGAAGGACAAACTTAACTTTTCAATTGAAAACGAACTTTTAATAGAGTAATGAAATACAGACTAAATGTTACTTCAAGACCCCGCTATTAACTTTGCAGTTCATAAAAAACTAAAAATTACTCATTTTTGAATTTTCCTCATTACTGGCCAACGGAAAGTATCAAATAGACTGGTTTATTTGGCGAGTGTCAAAATATGCGGCATAAATGGCCAATTCTTTTTATGGCGTTAACTTTGAAGTTTGATTGTCGTGACAGCTCCAAATGACCGTAGATCTAAGTTTTTTTTTATCTATTTCAACTTGATGCCTCCACGCGTTCCTGAGAAAAAGGGTCTTGACAGACAACGAAGTCATCCTTTAAGGGTTTCAATTTTTCATTTTGAGTCACGGAACCCTAAAACAGATTTATTATTTGTCTGTTACCATTTCATGCCGTAACGGCTGAACGGATTTAGATGAAAGGCATACGGATAGGCCATGACCTGGGTTAGGGGATACTCTGAATCCCGGTACCACGTTCCTGTGGGATATCCACGCGGGCAAAGCCGCGGGCAACAGCTAGTATTGTATAATGTGTTTGTCTGAAACCTTGTTTGATATTTTCGATATTCTACCATCATAAAAAGAAAAATGTTTGTTAGTTTAGTTTACGTGTGTCATGTCGTTATATGATTGACCTTTAAAACAATTTTTTATTATGGCAACTGTAAGTAGATAAATAAGTACGCCTACTGTGCCGTATTCTGCTGTCTTACTAATCCTACTATAATATTATAAACGCGAAATTTTGTGATGGATGGATGGATGTTTGTTACTCTTTGACGCATAAACTACTGAACGGATTTGGATGAAATTTGGCACATAGATAGTTTGGTTTATAACCTGTACCCTAATTACGTAATACACGATCAATCAGAATCTGAATCGTTTTGAAACAGATTGCTAATTCATTGCTACGTACGTTCGAAAAAAAAAACTACTCAACAACGTAAATAACACAATGAATGTTGTTGACCTGTCAAATTGTAACAGATTAGTCGGATCTGTCAACGAAAATGTGTTGCGTAATTAGATAGCTGGATATATGATACTTTTACCCCGATATTCCAACGAGATCGAGACTTATGTTGGTGAAACCGCGGGGCGCGGCTAGTAATTTATAATTTAGTTTACCTTTTTCATCAAAACTCACTTTCACTTTTTCGTTAATACTAACCGTTAACTTTAGCGGCAGACAGGGGACATATACCGCTTTCAGTGATGAATGATATTCTAGCACATGTCTACCCTGACGACGATAAGTTGGATGTCGTGAAGAAAGTCCGGAAAGGTACGTTTTTTTTATACCACTTAACATCACGCCTTGCCTGAAAGGCAATACAGCATAAAATAAAAAAATGTCCGATCCACTTCTTATTCTGTCTTGTTTACAACGTTACTTGTTTGAAACAGTTTTATTTCGTTTCTAGGTTTTTTACGCCAAATTTGTACGCCTTGCAAGGCAAAACATAGTGATACAACGCAAATTTTATACCATGTACCATATTACCTATGTTCAACAAATAAAATACTTTGACTTTGACTTTGAGTATAGGCAGAGGTGTATGGCTATTCCCTTCATTACTAACTTTTATAATATGTTTAATAATATCGCTTCTTTCAACACGACTGGTGTTTACGTTCTTCACAAAGATGGATGTGATACTATTACAAAGCAATAATAGAAACCAACAATAATTTTCAGCCTTAGAAAAGTGCCAAGTACCAAAAGAAATAATAGAAGAAATAGCCAAAAAAATACGCCCTGAAGATGAAGAGGCAGTCATGGCTGAGGTCCGGAAAGGTTAGTAAATTTTTCGCATAAAAGGTATGCGCTTCGGCAATCCATTGGTGCCGATTCTCTTGTCATAAATGCCTCTAAATTAGACTAAAAATCAACAAAATTTATTTTATTCCTGTCAAACGACGATTTCTCATTCTGAAATAGACTTAAGTGACACAACTTAACTATATTTTAGTTTGACAGCACTACGATGGCACTGAGTGCCATCTTAGTGCTGTCGAATTTAGTGAAAATGGCAATTTTGATATTCTGAATTTGACGGTTTAAACCTAAAATTTTGACTGTCACAACAAAATGTGTCAATTTTTAAGCGCGATTAAAAAGGTCTGAAATGAAATTAATTGTCACGAATAAATACAATAGACGACGTATATTTAGTAACTTACTCCGCGGATCTTATTACGCGGATTTAGTTACTACATATACGTCGTCTATTGTATTTTATAATGGATTTCCGCAAAGTCACACCTGAGTCAATCTTAATTGTCATGAACTAAAATTCACACAAACACCTCGACTTCAGGTGCAAAAACAGTACTGTATCTCATTTTTCTTTTCGTTAGCTTATCTCGAAAATATAACTTTTCATTAGTTTTGCGGCAGGACGCACGTCCTACCGCAAAAATAATGAAAAGTTCGATCCCCTTTATAAATCCCTAAAACTCAACATGTATGTAATCATTTTTCATTTTCCATACTAAAAGTGAAAAATGCGTTAAAAAAACACGTCAAAGCTGACGCACATTCGCAGCTCCGGCTCTAACAAAATTCACGGGGTAGAGCAAACAAGCACCATGTGGAGTTACGATTGTCAAATTCGATTTTACTTGTGTCAAAATTATTTTTAAATGTAGAGTTTTTTTTTTTGCAGAATAGCTTTAAGATTCTCATAGCCGTAAGGAATTTTAGTGATAGTTCATTTAGTTTAGTTCGGTGTACAAGAGAATCGGCAGCATTATCTTTCTTCGGAAATATGAACGCGCGATGATACGTGCACTACTACAAAGTGCAGCAGTTTAAACTTTGAAACTTTGCCTTTAAGTGGGTTTACTCTGTGTCGCGACGTTCGTACTTATTCGAAAACACGAAGATTACCGAAGCGCATACGTTTCACGTTCTAACTGTAACTACTTCTGCTACATATTAACTTACTATGTTGTGTTATCATTTCGTAAAGTTCTAAATGCTAATACAAATTCCGTTTCAGCGGTAGTAAGGGGAAAAATGTCGTCAAAATTCTTGAAAATGTTACAGAAATTAAAAAGAAGTGAATCAAAAGTCGATATTGTCGATAAATCTGCGGTATTAAAAAAGATTCGTAAAGGTAGGACTTAAATGTTGGCTATTAATTATTGAGAAATATTTTTGTTGTTGAGAATTACTGCATTTAATTGGAATTAAATATTTATTTTAGCGGTAGCAAGGGGGAAGCTTTCACCCGCTGTTTTAGATGATTTAATCGCCAATGTAAAATCAAAAGAAAATATGTCTGATGTTATAAAGAAAATCCGCAAAGGTAAGTCGTAAAAGTATGACACTATAAATATAAAATGTCGCCCATGGGCATATGGGCATGAATATTCATGAAAAATTTAACGAAAATTTACTTTAAAAGGGTATTATTCTATTTTTAATATTTTTCATGTTATTCAATTTTTAATTTTTGAATGGCGTTTACCATATCTCCGATGTTATTGGGTTGATTTGGATTCTGTTTATTATTTCTAAAAGCTTATGAGTAAAAAACTGTATTTATTTAAAAAACACAAGTGTATAATTACATAACCATTACCATAAAATCATAATATGAAAAAAAAAAAATATACAAGAAAAAATTAAAAAAAAAAATTTTAGGTAGACCCTCTTTTAAAGTCAATTTTAGATATTTTTTTATGAATATTCAGAAAAATACGGGCGGCCACATGCCCATGGGCGGCATTGTATAAACTTTTACTTAATGTGCTCCTTAGAGTTTTTTACTATGCACTAACCTAATGTAGATAACGCCTTAATACCTATATTGCATTGCTAATAGATTACTTTTAGAAATGTTTTTTTCCTAAATTATGATTATAGCCATAGCAAAAAGACATATTTCGCCATTTGTCTACGAGGATGTTCTCGCCGACGCCGCCGCTAGTCATGATGGACCTGAAATTGTGAACAAAATACGAAAAGGTACCAGAAAGACAACAGTATTTATTAATATAAAAAGTTTGATACAATAATCAGCTCGTATTATTTATTTATTTAAACTTTTCACACTCAAAAAAGTACAAAGGCGGACTTAATGCCTTAGGCATTCTCTACCAGTCAACCAATGGTGGTGAAGAGATTAGATGGCAGGTGCTCTATTAAACAATTATATAATAAAAAACAATAACAACGACAACAATTATATAATAAAAAACAATAACAACGACAACAATTATTAACAAACAGCAATATCAACAATTATATTTTTTTTTTTTTTTTTCTTGTATCATGAACTTTTTGACACTACTTTGCTTCGCCTACACACAATATTATGGTTGGTTGCCTATACTCTCGTTGTACCCACCACCGTGGGGACAACGGGTGTAAGTATAGTATATCCCACTAGTGCGGTAATGCGGTTATTTTCCTTCCCATTGTCTTCACTGATTTTGTTGGTAGAGATGGAGACAGCGGGTATAAAAATATTACTTAGTAATTTCGCGGTACTCCAGTGAATCCACTGGAAGAGAAAAAAAAATCAGCTGTTCCCTACATTATAACGAGCTATGCGAACATAAATGTATGGAACACCAGATTTTTTTTTCGCGTATTCAGGGTTGGCCCCATAGTGAAAGTAGTTCATAATGATGAGTACAATGACCCCTTAAGAGGATGCAAACGAATTAAATTTCACATTGTATATTTTAGCTGTAGACCAAGGAATTCTGCCGCCCGATGTCTTGCATGACATTCTCAAGAACGTACACCCAAAAGACAGCAAGGAAGAAGTGATGAAGAAAGTTCGTGATGGTAAATCTGATAATAATTTCGAAAATGTACTCTATGTATTTGGTTTAAAACATAAAATTGATTACACCCTTTCAGCCTTTGAAAAGAAAAAAGTTTCTACGTATGTGTTGGATGAGGTACTCGGAAATCTACAGAAAAGAGATAATAAGGCTGAAGTCATTAAGAATATTCGAAAAGGTATGTCCAAATGCAGCAATCTAATGAACTTACATACCTAAGTCTCCGGGAGGTTCGCTCTTACGGCGGTCGACTGCATCTTCACTTACCATCAGCTGAGATAGTGATGAAACGATAGCCTATCAATAATGGCCGGCGCTACCTAACGGCTTGGTACGGAAAAAGCGCAACGAACAGCGCAGAGAGTAACGCAAATAAGGGTGAGCTGAGCCGCAACGCATTGCAACAATCCTCACCCATCACTTTCGTAAATTTTCTAAGAACTAACGCAGACTACCGGCGAGCCACACCGCACCGTCTATATAAAAATGCATTGCGCTGCGGCCCGTTGAGGCTGTAATGTGCGCGTTTATACTACAACTTTATAGGTTATACAACCTGTTTTTTTTTATATCCCATAACTCTAGGGTTATATTCTGTAGGTAAAAATAATACTAAACCTCCTAGAATAGGTGGTCCAAAAATGCATAGTTTCGGAGATATCCATCAATCATAATTAAATTAGGTCAAAATTGTGACCAGTATGACACACAGTTGCATTGATAAATACGAATAATTCATTTGAATTCAAACCAATCATTCATATTTAAAGCTAAGAAAATGCGACGTTGTCATATTTCACGTAAGGGAGTTTTATGTTAATAATCGTAGCTTTGCCGAATTATTTAGTAGGAAAAATGAAAAAAAAAAAAACGGATGATTGAAATATAATTCATATGCCAGTTGATTCTTTGATATGGTCTCAATCATACCCTAGAGTTATGGGATATCAAAAAAAACTGGTTGTATATAGCTCAAACTTACGCCTTCATTAATCGATTTTAAATGGCCTCAATGCAGCGGTAGAAAATGGGCATCTATCACCGGATGTCCTGGATGATGTACTCGCTACCGTACGACCTACTGACACCCAATCTCAAGTCATGAAGAAGGTCCGTATAGGTGAGTGCTAAACGGCATTGATAACTTTGTGGTGACGTGAAATTACTTGTGTGAACATAAAAGATATCCTATAGTACTCGGCAATATTGTAGCTTTCCATAAGTGGTTTTTTTTTTGTAATCAGATCAGTAATTCCAGATGTTACCGCTTACAAACAAATAATTTTACCTTTTTGTATTATTAAGATATATGCCAGTGACCTTGAGTGGTTAGCTTGCGTGTTCTGTACTGAGCTCACGCAACGCGTCGTATGTCCAGCCAGTAATAGGGCTCGCCCATCAAGAAGCGCTGCCCCAAATTAGACGCATTATTAATTTATTATTCATAAAACAAAAGGTATTTTAATAAAACACGCATACTAAAAGATCAATAATTAAATTGTCTTTAAAATGGTGAAGGTTTCAAAAAAATACGCTTGAAAGATTTGGCGTGATTCTCAGTTTTTTATCCGCGTTAGACATAACTTTACAAATTAATTTCACTCTGTAATTATAAACATAATCTAAAATATTCATATATTAAATTGTTAAGAAAATGCTCTATTTAACATATATTTTTTCCAAATCATTAACACTACTCGTTTAGACGCGTGATCTTCAGTATAAAATCATTAAAAGTCGGTTATCGTCGCCTTAAGTTTAGATTTAGATCGGTAATCATTTCTGTTGCCACTTCTTTACCCACATCAGTTGTATGTTTACATATACTTTAAGTAATTAATTGAAGTTATTTTATAAATAGTTCTAAAAAACTCTTATTTCAGCGGTGGCAAAAAAGCACGTGTCTCCATCTATCAAAGAGGACGTATTCGCACATATATACGCCGGTAAAGATAAGTTTACAGTTATGAAGAATCTACACAAAGGTAAGTAATTAAATAAAGTCTGATAGATTTTTCTTTTGTTTGTGTTCAACATGATATAAGGCGCGGGACATACACAAGTGGCGGGTGGTGCGGGTGTGGCGCGGGCGTTGCTCGACCCGTTTCATATTTCATACAAAATGTATAGGAACGACGTGGCGCGGGACATACACAAGAGGCGTGGCGCGGGCGAGGCGACGCGACGGTGCGGCGCGGGCGTTGTATGTTCCGCGCCACGTCGTTTCTGCTAATGCAAAGTGAAAGAGAAACTCGCACCACACCTTTGAAGCTACTGACTCGCCGCGGATCGGTCGCACCGCGACGCAGACGTGTCTGCGCTACCACAGGCGATACTCTTCCCATGGTGCGTCGGTGCGGGTCGGTCCGCTTTCGTCCGCAACCGTGGTAAGCCGCCTTTAGAAGCTACAAAGATTTCAAAGTAGGTACAGTTTGTAACTGTTTCACTATTTTGGATTTTTATGAGCTCTGATTCCGTTTTCTTTATCGATACCTACATAATATAATAAAATATTAACGAAGTCAAAATTGTACATATTTTTGAAAAACGTAATTGTTTCGAGGTGTGGAACGAGTCTGATGCTGAAAATATATTGTTTTTTAGAATTTTTGTCTGTTTGTCTGGATTGGCGCAAAAACGGCTGAACGGATTTGGATGAAATTTGACACATAGTTTATAAACTAGATAAACACATAGGATACTTTAAATCCCGGTAATACGTTCCCGTGGGATATTTTCCGACATCCACGCGGCCGAAACCGAAGGCAAAACCTAGCTTATATAATAAGCAAATGTTTATTTCAGCGGTAGAAAGGGGACAAGTACCACGTGACGTCTTGGGTGAAGTACTCGACAATATTCGCCCTGATGATACTAAGTCTGAAATTGTGGGGAAAATCCGTAAAGGTAAGGTCACAAAAACAGCCCATGATACTGTGGCGGCATCTACATCACCACATGCGAACTACACATCAAACCTGACGTCACACAAATCCTGCATCGCGCAATTAGAGTTTACCGCGTGAACGATAATCAGAGTATCCAACATCAACCATTGGGCAGTTGACCGCAGACACAACACCCGTCTGGTCAGAGGATCCTCCCTTTTCTAATGAGGATGAGTGAACTTTACACCCTGTTCTTCATATCTCTAAAATACTATTCCAATTTAAAGTCACAAAAATCATGGTAAACAAAAGTTTAAAAAAAGTTCCTACAACATTGTTTCCTGTAACATCAAATGTTACTGAAACTGCATGTTGCCAACAACACTGCAACGTTCTACGTTGCCAACTTCATGAGCCCGCAACACTAAAACATGTTTCAGAAACAATGTTTTGGAATGTTTCCCACGGGCTCGACATACTTGAATATCAATCATCAACATCATCATTTCAGCCGAAAGACGTCCAATGCTGGGCATAGGCCTCCAAGCACCGCCACTTCGACCGGTTCTGAATATCAATACTTAGTGTAAATTATATCGTTTCAGCGATGGAAAAAACACTAATTCCGCCAAGTTTGATGGACGACATTGTCCTCAACCTAATGCCTAGAAGCGAAAATAAAGACGAAGTTGTAGCAAATATACGAAAAGGTTTGTCAAACTCTTTTACCAACAAAATTATTATTACAGGGTACTGTAAGGTTTTATGCAATAATCAACCTTACGTTGTACAAGGCTGTTACGAAAATAGCATTCGAACAGTCTGACAATTTGTATTTTAAAATAAGATAGGAATGTGGTTTTTGTTTGATGAAAAAATTGTCGACAGCTAGCCATCGAATAGTATACGCGACTTTATAAGATATTGTGTTGAACTCTAAATAATTATATGAAACACAATATAAGCATATTCAAATACCCTAAGGTCTATCTATAACCTTATTTCCAACTGATGTTATTTCCACTGAAACAAACATCAACAACAACAACACCACACAACACACACAACACACACACACACACACACACAACACACACACACACACACACACACACACACAACACAACACACCACACACACACACATCATCAACTTTATTGGAGTGTGAATAAAGTTGATTTTAGACTGACTAGTACTATTGAAAAAGTCAGAAAAAAATATGAAGTTGTAGCGCAAACAGAACCTTATGTGTAGGTGTTATAGTTGTTTTTCCTAAAACTCGTGTTTGGTTACATGTTTGGCAAATAAATTGCGAACGCAGATTATATCATTGTTTTGTAGTCTCCCTTTCACACTCCCACACACAAAAGTTTAAAGATGACGTTGTAATGTAACGTCGGAGGGATCCGACGTTACATTACAACCAAAATAAAGCTGATCGATACATTTATGTTTAACAAAATATATCGAGCTAAATGATTACTAATCATATAACTCGATAAAATGTATGGAAACACAGTTTTCTTTTTTTAATGTTTTTTTTTTCGTAGTTGAGGTTTAGTCCCTAAGGAAAAGTTGTATTTAATAATCAGGTCAATGACGCCTTTTCAGGTTTTTAGTTATTTCAATTACACCTTGTATACAATGTGAAATTTAATTCGTTTGCATCCTCTTAAGGGATCATTGTACTCATCATTATGAACAACTTTCACTATGGGGCCAACCCTGAATGATGAAAATTATAACGAGCTATGCGAACATAAATATATGGAACAGCAAACTTTTTTTTACAATACAGTGATTAAGAGGATGAAAACGAATAAAATTTCACATTGTATTGTATTTTACTCCTCTTGAATTTTACTTCTCTTAGCTGTTGCCAGGCTGCCCAGTTCCCATTCATATACCGGTATTATAATGTCCTCAAATAAAACTTTGAACTCTTCTTAAGGGGACTACATAACCTAAACGTGCATAAACGCAAGTTTTAAAATGCCTAAAAGTTTATGATCCACTGCAGTAAACAAAATCTGAAAAATATATGATATTATTCAGGATATATGCTAGTAAGATAGTGTGTTGAAAACTTATTATAGCTAATTTGATATGATAGATAAAAATCACGAAGATACCTCAAAAAAAATCTTTTAACGATTAAAAATCATATTAAATTAATATACATGCGCAATCATTCTGATTTTTTGTCAGATTATTCTACAAGCAACATATTACCGTAATAGTGTTTTAATTTATTTGTCCAATCAATAGATTTTTTTTAAATAGATAATTAAGTACTTAATATTTTGCAATACCTGCATTGTGTCGTCGCGCTTCTCTTTCTCTTATATGCAGTCCGACAGTGATTGCGCTTTAGCTGTTGTACGCCTCACCGGTAAAGGACCAGTGTCGCCTATTCGGAAGCACCACGCGTCCCAACCGTCAAGGACCGCTGGCACCGAAAAGGCGACACTGGCGAGCGGGGCTTGACGGTTATGGCGCGCTGGCACTGATTCGGTCGCGGGCTGTTTACCGGTTAAGAGAATAATTGTGAATATTTCAGCTGTAGAAAAAGGTCAAATTTCGCCGGATGTCTTGGACGATGTACTACTTAATGTACGCAATTATGACAATAAGACCCAAGTCATAAGGAAAGTCCGTAAGGGTAAGTTACACATACTTTTACAATGGCATTTAGGTAGGTATGTAAACATAAATACGTGCTCTGTTCTGGTACGTGAATATTTTATAGGGACTTGCCCGTAACCTCTAAAACTATCGGTAATGGAAAATTATTATTGTTTAAACTACGATTTCTTAGAACAGCGTCTGCATTTTATCGGCGAATGACGTCATTGAAACGTTATTTATGAAATAAGTTAGAGTGTTTTCCTAGACAGAGTTCTTCCCGTTGCCCAAATATTTAAATCGCTAGATTTGCCCTCACCTCACACACAGTAAAATAGATACAGATAAACAACTATAATTTTGAAAGGTACTGCTTATTTCTTAAGAAATTTCTTCCAGCAGACTTGTGAAAGGAGAAATGATAAAAACTACATAGACAATAGTGTGTGAGAACAAGAAGTAAAAAATATGAATATGCGAAGTCTTAAACAAAATATTAAAACACAACACACACGTGTAACGATATAGATAAATACAGAAAAATTCATTATATAAACATTATATACTATAGGTATATAAATACTCACAGTTGAGGGGAAAGGTAAAGCCTCGTGCAGACAGGCACGACGCGACGGCGCGACGCGACACCGGTAATTGTTCTACCGTGGAGTTTTCTTAGAAATTGTTTTGGTAGAGTCGCGTCGCGCCAGTCACAGCACGACGCTTAGTGCTCGTTTACTCGGTAAGGTTCCACTAATAATAAAAAATATTTCTTGCAGCGATAGCAAAGAAGCACGTAACACCAACAGTTGCGAATGAAATGCTCGCCACAGGACGCGCAAGTCGCAATAAATCAGAGCTTATCAAGAAGCTTCGTACAGGTAAAAAGATAATTAAAAAAACATTAATGGGCGAGATTAAAAAACGTTACTAGAACGTACCTTTTTTATTTGTGAATGGCGTCTTGCAGATCTATCTAAGAGGTTGTCGGATGCTTAACCGGGCTATCCTGTGGATGCCTCAATAAATTACGGCCTTCAGCCATGGCACAAAACTTAGAAACTAAGCGACTACACGCTAAGGGCACCCACTGTGGGGTACGGACCTCGGTTTAGGGCGTCGCTGGGGGAGGGCAGCAAAGGACGGACTGGACCGGATCAACTTAGCACGCAACCACTTTGGCTTAGCATTACATCTGTGATTTGTTTATTTATTTATTACAAGGCAACTACAACAGGTAACAATCACAGTATATCAGTAGATTCCCATTATAGGTTTCGACCTGATTATCACCCAAAGCGTAATCGCACAACATGACTAGCAACAATAATAATAAAGATGGCAACTGCAGTAAAAAAACTTAGTTCACAAAACTACAGCTGCAAGGTCCGTGCGTCTGCCCTCCAACACCCTTCCACGGAATGTGTAGGAGACCAAACACGCCAAGTAAAGCACATACACAATTGACAAAAAGTTACATTATATAAAGAAAACAATATTTAAAGTGTTACAAGATCAAAGATTGTCAAACAACTGTCAAAATACAAGTGCAAGATAAAGACGGGAACATATCTAAGCCAAGTAACGTATTAACCTCGGCCTTAGATTTTCCCTATAACAGCATCCATTGCTTATAATGAAAACTTTTATTTGTAGCGGTAAACAAAGGAAGGATACCGCCAGATGTGCTGGATAATATTCTCGCCACAGTACGTCCTAGCGATGATAAGTCTGAAATCATAGAAAAATTCCGTGCAGGTATGGAATATTATAATGTAGAGATAACAATACAACAATAAATGAAAACACTGGCAATACTAATTGAGTATTTAAGAACTATCAAATAAATTTTGAAATAAAAAAAGATTTTTTACATACAATAGACGACGTATATTTAGTAATCTAATACGCTTAACTGTCATAAAGAACCCTGTAAGAAATCGATACGTGTTTCACCTCTCAACGAGGCATCCTCAGGATGACGATTGACTTGTTGCGAACCCGGACACGAAAACGAAAAAAAATACACGTCGTCTATTGTATGGATTATGGATTTCTGCAAAGTCACGCCTGAGTCAATTAACCAAAGAATTTTTTCTTACAAACTAAATAGTAGTGATGGGCCGACTATATATTTTGCCAATCTTTGACTAGCTATAATGAGTAAACTATTGGATATATTTGATTTTTGATGCAGACTAGGACTAGAAAAATCCTGTCGTATCCATGAGGGTGTTGTTGGGTATGGTATTGTACTGAGAGTCTACTTGTGTGGTAATTCTAAGGATTAAACTTGTTGGTAATGTTATTGCAGTACCTATGTGCCCTTTTCGGATTGGACAAGATCTTTTTTACATATTGTTTATTCAGTTTAATTTATTGTCTTATTGTCGTATCCACCCTGTTTAATAGAGTACAAATGTAACACTTGCATAGGCTTATTCTGTCCCAAGGTTAGAAGAAGACTCAAATTGTATGCACATGTTTCTGTTTGTTATTAATTTTGGCCTGGTTGTACTTAATCGAATTAAAGTTGAATCGATCATCTTTGCTTGGGTCTCTCGCGATACCTACCAGTTACTGACAAAACATATAAGATCACGCCTGTACAGATAGTGCAATCCACTATGACGCGCCCCACTCTCGTTCTTAAATGCTTACAGTATAAGAGTGCAACATACCGCTGTTTAGTATTGTCGATACACACTACAGATAGTGCCAACTATCTATAATTACCTTCTTCTTTTCGTGTGGTTAGTGACTAACTTGGTGTCAGAGTTTTAAAGCCGCCCATGGGCCTCTGATTTGACTTCACATGCCGGTTTCCTCATGATGTTTTCCTTCACCGTTTTTGAAGCAAGTGATAATTATACAATATGCACATGAATTCGAAAAGTCAGAGGTGCGTGCCATGTGTTCGAACTCGTGACCTATGGCTTGGCAGTTCGACGGTCACACCACTAGGCTATCACTGCTGTAAATTATATAGTATAATTACCTATGAGTGGGTTATTAGTAAACACGACAAAACTAAAACACTAGCCATATGTTGCACACTTATACTGTAAGCGATCTGGAAGAGTGGGGCGCGTCTTCGTGGATGGCACTGTCTGTAATCCTACAGCACCTACATTTCGCCACTTAAGTTTAAGTCCCATGTAAGCCCTAATATTTACTTATTACTATCTAATTAATTATAATTTCAGCGGTTAACAAGAGACAAGTGTCACCTTATGTCGTGGATGGTATAGTCGCTGGCGAAAATAAAGATGAAATCATTAAGAACCTTTTTAACGGTACGTAAAACACCATTAAATCCTGAAAAAAGTCTCTATAAAAATACTTGAACTGGGTTCACACTGCTTTTTAGCCGTTCTTCTCCATAAAGATCTACGTTTTGTAATGGGCAACTAGCTTCAACTTTCTGACTAACTGACCGACTATTTGACAATTCAAAAGTGCCTGTAAATGGTTTAATTGAAATAAATGCTTTGAGTTTAACACAACATGTGGTCAACTGTCAACAATAGGTCTGGAGTATCGGCCCGATCACTCGTATCACAGCCACACCACGTCGCAGCAACAAAATGTGTGCAAGCAGCTGTGGTTACGTGTGAATAGTGTCGCTGCAGCTAGCTTCTTGCAGTTGCATAACTACAAAATTTTGATGTGGTTGCGTTGTCCCTAGTAGTTGCGATGTGGTTACGTTGTGATCGACTCTGGCTGTGACAGTGTGTTCGCGTCGACGACGCAACGTTGTGATTGCGATGTGGCCTGTCGCTAGTGTGCGGCCTAGCTGGTGGTTACATTGTGGCTGCTTGGCCTTGATATGGTTGGTATCACCACCACACGGTTGATTTTAACGGCCAAATAAATGTGGTCGGTATGAATAAACTATTAATGTTCATACAAATTGGCGCCCGTCCACGTGTTGTCGTTGTGGTGTAGTTGTGGTTGAATTATGTATTAAATTGGTTTAACAATAAATGTATTTAGTGATGTGTGCTCCAAGTAGGCCAAAATCTTATATATCTAAATGAAATACATTAATTACATAACATATTGTTTTAGCGGTAGATAAAGGGGAATTAGAACCAGCGGTCATGCAAGAAATTCTGGCCGATTTACGCCCAACTGACGATCAGTCAGATGTCATGATAAAAGTCCGAAAAGGTAACTTTTTAATTAACATAACAGCAAGCCCGTATTCCCCAAAGGGGTAGGCAGAGGTGTACCCATTTCACAAGTTATGTTTAAGTCCTATATAATTGGGGGCGAGCCTATTGCCACAAATCCAGACTCCGGGCTGTTACTGAGAAATTCCTGATAGAAAAACCCAACAACACTTTGCCTGACCTGGGAATCGAATCTTGGACTTCATGCTCAGCAGTCGCGCTTGCGACCACTTGGCCAACGAGGCAGTCCTAAACCGTAACTTTCAAATCTTAATACAATACGTCAACTACTTCGTCTGACGAAGATGACTAATTTAACAGGTTTATCATAGGCAGTCAACTTCGTAATTGCTTTACCACTTTTGACAACAAGTCACAATAAACTGAAACTTCACTTAGATTTAAACTAAGTATTTACATAACTGTAAAGGCGGGTCGCACGCGCACTAACAGTGCGTTTCGCGTGCATCTTCAGATCTTAGTATGAACTCCTTTGAACATGTTCGCGAGCAATTTGCGAATACTTGACGTGCAACTTTAATGTTCTCTCGCGGATACGAACAGTACGGTTTGCGTGCATCCTAGGAACGTAGTATGGATACATTCACTTCACGGGTAGTGCGCGTGAGCTTTGATTGCATAGGTGTCGATCCTTGCACGCGAACCGCTCGCAACATGTGGGGCGCGCGTAGAATATGACGCGTCCATTCGAGCTTGCACTGTTCGTGGACGCGATCTTACATAGACCATGACCATGACATGTTGTCGTTTTATGACGTGCAAGTGACATTCAATCTTAGAGTGGTAAAACAATTACGAGGTCGTCTATACTATGATACCTTAAATAGTTCATCATTATAAAATAGGCTATTCTTATTTGCGGTTATATGTAGGTACTATGTTAAATATGTTTTAGTAAAGGTTAGGAGTGTATGAAAATAATTCATTTCAGTTATAGGCAAGAACTACTTGACGCCATCAGCGACGAAAGTGGTCCTCGACAGTGTTCGCGCCAGTGACAATAAGTCCCAGGTCTTGCAAAAGGTCCGTGAAGGTAAGTACATTTATTTTCGCTTTAACTTGAAAATTTATATACAGGGTGAAATTAAATTCATGAAACACCTCTTAAGAGGTCATTACACATTTACACATTTATTTATTTATAGTTAACTAAAACGGTACAACACCAATTACATTAATTAACATAGAAATATAAAAAGATTAATATTGACAATTTTCATTTTCATTGTTATTGTACTCATCATTATGAAAAGAAAGAAGAAGAAGAAGAAAGAAAATACGTTAATTTGCGGTACACATGACGCAAAGAAAGAACAAAACACAAAAATAAACAATTTGGGGGAAAATATGCGTCACATCCACGCAAAAAACATTCACTATGGGACCAACTCTGAAATCACGAAAAAAGAAACAGCAGCCATGCTATTCTGTAAACATCTCACCGTGAAAACTTGGGTGAAGTGAGCTGTCAATAGTGTCAATCCCTGTGCAATGACAGCTCACTCCACGCTCACTTCACCTAAGTTTTCACGGTGAGATGGTTACAGAATAGCACTGCTGTTCCATACATTTATGTTCTCATAGCTCGTCAAAATGTAGGAAACAGCTGTTTTTTTTTTTGCGATGTCAGAGTTGCTCATTCTGTATTTTTGAACACCAAGAGTATTCATAATTATAAATATTTTTGAGTTTGTTTTTAAGTCATTTTATATTATATTATTAATTAGTACCCGTTGGACCGAGCTCTGCTCGGGTTTAAATAGAGAAAACGACTTTTTCCAGTTAAGAGACCTAGCTAGATCGATTTTTCGCCCCCGTAAACCCCTATAATGCAACATTCATCGAAATCGCTAGAGCCGTTTTCGAGAACGTGATTACAAATATATAAAAACAGATATTGCTCATTAAATAATATTTTATAAAGTCATTTTGATGATAGATATGTATTTTGTCTAATTCTAGTGTTCTTACCTATAAGTTCCGATAGTTAATTGACTCAGGCGTGACTTTGCGGAAATCCATTATAAAATACAATAGACGACGTATATTTAATAACTTAATCCGCGTAACTGTTCTTAATGAGTCATAAAGAACCCTGTAAGAAATCGACACGTGTTTCACCTCTCAACGAGGCATCCTCAGGAAGGCGATTGACTTGTTGCGAACTCGGACCCGACGTGTGGACACGACAAGCGTTGAGCGCGGTGTGACACCTTGTTTGTATTGTATTCTATAAGTTCCGCTTTAAACCCACATCTTAAATGCCATCGTTGTGTTTAATTGTATCTTTATTTCAATACAGCTGTTACTCGCTACCAAATGCTTTTACTGGTGAATTATAAAACCGAAATACTGATTGTTTATACTTATGTGATATTTATTTCAGCCGTAAAGAACGGGCAACTACCACCCGCTGTGTTGGATGAAATACTCGACGAAGTGCGCACTACTGATAATAAGTCTGAAGTTATAGAGAAGGTGCGCAAAGGTAAGACCAATCAAATTTAAGGTAGAACTTAACATCTGGTAAAAACGCCTGTGCCTCACGGGCTCGCGGCTCCGCCAGAGCGTACCCATACTTCCCGATATGCTCCCACAACCCTGGCGACCAATCTACTGAATGCCTTGATTGCTCAGGAGCCCGATGTTGACATATTTATGTCTGGCAGTAAATCTATGTTAAATGTTTGCATGCAGTTTTTTAGCTAAATTGATTTATTTATATATACTTTATTGTACACCACAAAAATACATAACAAAAAATAATAATTAAGCACTACAAAATATACAATGGGCGACCTTATCGCTTTCCGCGATCTCGAAAAACGAAAATCGCGAAATGTTGTTGTTGGCTTGCTGCGCGCTTTTTTGTCTAGTTGAAGTGCAGCAAGCAATTATTATATAAATAAATAATAACTAAAACCGCCAAAAACAAGTGTTCCTCTAAAGTGTACAAATTCAATAGGTGATAAATTTTTTTTTTTTTTTTTTCAGCGGTCGAAAAGAGAAACATGCCAGACCATGTCATGAATGATTTAGTGGCAAAAATACAACGAACTGACGATAAAGCTTATATTATGAGGAACATCCGTCGAGGTTCGTCAAATGTCGTCGTAAAAGATAATTTATAATTAATGTGTTGACAATGATGCATGTATAACGCATACGGCCTCAGACGTATAAGAACCATAGATGTTCCATTGTGAAACAGAGATAGAGCTCAGCAACATGTATCAGAAAAGTGTGGTCATATTGAAGGAACGGCGGGGTACAGACCATCACACTGAACAACTTTCTCCATAGGACCAACATCCAGAATCGTGAAAAAATTATCAACTGTCAAATATTGAGTCCCCCACCTATGAAATTGGCGTTTTTTTTCTCACAAATAGAGAACCTCGTCACTTCTATGATTTAATCAATAATATAAAAATATATATGTATATATTAATATTATTTATAATTTTTTTTATTTTTATATATTTATATTTTTTTTGATTTTTTTTATTTGATCAATTGCTTGGTATTATATCGAATAATGACCATCATAGACGACTACTAATAGTAAAAAAACCTTATTACTTATAGTTTTCTAAACATAAAAAATACCTTAAAAATGACTCCTCATTTTGTTAGCAGAAATTACCACTATTTGTTATAAATTAGCCAAAACTTATTTTTGTCGCTTAATCTAAGTGGCATATTACGTTATCTTAGTTTTTAAACATTAGTGTATAAATGTTTTAAAACATTAGTGTTCATGGTTGTTATATAAATTAAGAAAATATTAGTATGAAAAATGCAACTTCTTTAAAATTCTCCGTACAAAACGCTGATTTCATAGGTGGGGACCTAATACAAAATTTACCTACTCTAAATGTATGGGACGGTTGATAATTTTCTCGCGACTAGAATGTTGGTCCCACAGAGGAAGTTATTCAGCTGAATGGCCTGCACCACACCTTACTGATACATGATGTATAGGACGAATAGTGCCATCTCTTTTTCGCATCGGCACAATGATGACTTCGTAATAAAAATGGCCCCTGTTCCAGCGGTTGCAAAGGGACAACTGTCACCTGATGTCCTAGATGATATACTGGCGGATGCATGTCCTTCTGATAATAAATCTACGTTCATGAAGAAGGTCCGTAAAGGTTAGTTATTTTATTTTATTTTTATATACAGGGTAGCAGGGAAATCGACGCGAAAACTGATACCATGGATTCAGTACATGATTCTGAACCCCTGCGTTGAAATTTTTCGTAAGTTATTTAAAAAAAAACAGCTGTTGTCATAGAAAAGTGCAATACCTACGCGGTCAATATGTATGGAACAGCAATATTTTTTGTAAATATCCGACGAAAAAACTCAACTTGGTAATCCCCCCTTTCTAGCCATATTATTTTTCACACAGTCAATCCATCGCTTTTTTATAGCCATAACTAGCAGCGCCCCGCGGTTTCACCCGCATAAGTCTCGAACCCGTGAGAATATCGGGGTAAAAAGTATCCTGTATGTTAATCCAGGTTATAAACTATATGTGTGCTACATTTCATCCAAATCCGTTCAGTAATTTTTGCGTGAAAGAATAACAAACATCCATCCGTGCATCCTCACAAACTTCGCTTTATAATATTATATGGCCCATTTGTGGGTTAATGGTTTAGCTAAATAACTCGGAGTTAATAGCTAACTCAGGATTAATCCAAAAGTTATCTTTGGATTAATCCTGAGTTAGCTGTTAACTCCGAGTTAGCTGTTAACGCGCAAGTGGGCCTACATAGGATAGGATAACACACACCACACCACATAATATTCTTTATTGTACAAATTAATTCATTTCAGCGATAGCAAAGCGGCATGTATCGCCATCCACCATTGACGATGTTATGGCAAAAGCAAGCGCAGGTGACAATAAAAGTGACGTTTTGAGAAACGTTCTCAAAGGTAAGTCGCTGAACAGGTTACAACAGAAACTAGGCTCTTCAAAATAATAAATATATAAAGTTAAGAATCATAATAACAACAATATATAATTTGAATTAACAAAATAAATGTCTTAGTCGACTTCGAAGATCGCAAAAATTGCATGAATAATTTTGATGTTAAAATTATGTAACATCACACACAGACTTAGCTACAAGTATATTAATAGAATCCTAATTAAGTATCGGTAAAGCTAAAATATCGGAAAAGCTAAACTTAAACCATATTTGTTCTGTTTAACAATTCTAGCGACAGAACAGGGTCAACTTCCGCCAGATTTCATGAATGACCTTTTAGACAATGTAAGATCGTGTGCCAGTAAGGTAGGAGTTTTAGGAAGAATCCGACAAGGTAAGTTCACTAGTATATAAATAAAGATGATTATGTACCGTACAAGGACTGTCGTTTATGACTCATTTATGAGGGAGCACAACTCTATCAGTTACCTAATCAAAATCTCTTTCAACTTCTAAATGACTATTATATCATCATGTTTTGAAAATGTTTAAATTATTGTAAGTTTTTACCAGTTTTTTCCAGTCAAAATGACGATAAACTTTATAATTATTATGTTTTTCCTCATAGAAGTGAATAATTTTATTATTTTTGGGTAAAGTATCATAAACCATATTATGATGAAGCGGAGTCTCCCTACGTGATCGAATCAGAAATAAAATGGTCGGCAGGAGAAAGGAGAACCAATGTGCTGGATGCGAGGAGCACAGTACCGGCTGATAAGGCGACGCTTGGGAGAGGCGTATGTCCAGCAGTCGACCTGTTTCGACTGAATTAATGAATGATGATAATAACGCTGTACGTATTACTTGAATACTCCTGTTTTGGTTAATCTTCAAAGTGATGGGTGTTTAACCCAAGCTTTTAGAGAAATGCTCGTCCTTAACCATTAATTCCTTGAATTAGGTTGACATTTTTATACTACAAATATAATCAATTTTAGAGCTTGAAAAAAAGAAAGTGACGCCACTAGTCGTGGATGATATTTTAACATCTCCACATCAGCAGCCAAGTGAAGACCAGGCAGAAGCTTTCCAAATAATCCGTGATGGTAAGTATGAATACAAGCTGTTTGCTATTGAAAAATGAAATTATTTTTTATTTTTTACCTTTTTCTTGCTACTTTACTAAATTCTTAACTTTTACTTAATTCTATAAACTTTACTAATATAATATTAAACTAAAAACTTTACTAATATAATATTAAACTAAAAACTTTACTTAATTCTTTGTTTTACCTTTTTCTGTGCTATTTTACTCCAAGCAAAATCAAAGTCATAGTTGCTGTTTTACAAAAAAGCTAGCGTTTATGTAAAATAGCGGATTCGAAAATCTATCCGCGATATATTTATTGTATGAGGGGTTAATAAAAACCATCTTGCCTTCGAATGCGAATGCTTCGAAGCATCCAAACAGGTGGAAGACTTTTTAACACAAGAGGTATCTCTCGACTGGTCTAGGTCGTGTGATGGTTATAGGTTTTGTTTTTATAAAATGAAAATGTCGAGTTTTGGACGACAAAAAGCATGGTCTGATTTTTTTTGTACCATGTCCAATATGACCACGTGGGGTATCAAAATAAAAAACTTGAGGAGACGATTCCAAAAATATAGCCCATCAACCCATCTTGTTGATGTCTTGTCCTGCCTAAACTCTAGTCAAAATCAAACTGGTGGCTAATTTAACTATATAATTTATTATTTTTATGTCATTTTTTATTGTAATATTAAATATCGATAGGTACCATAAGTTTTATGCTAATTTCATACACTCAAAACTTATGTCGAGATATCTGTACCTTTGTAATACAATTTAAAAAAAAATATATTTCAGCGGTCGAAAAGGGGCAACTATCATCCGCTGTTATGGATGAGGTAATTAAAAAAATTCGTCCAAAGGACAGAAAGTCTCAAGTTTTGAAGAAGCTCCGCAAAGGTAAGTAAATGAAACCGGGATAAATATAGGTAACCAATAACACTTATTTGTACACAGCTACATCGCCACATGCGAACTACGCATCAAAGACCTGACGTCACACAAATCCTGCATCGCGCAATTAGAGTTTACCGCGCGATGGACATATATACAAACTCCCGACTTCAATCTCTGGGCAGTTGCCCGCCAGACACGACACCCGTTTGGTCGGAGGATCCTCCCTTTTATATGGTGGATGAGTGAACTTTACACCTCATGCCACTAAACAGCTAATATGGCTGTGACAACAAATTTTGGTAATATTTGGGCTCGTGGCTAAATGATAACAGCCGCACGGGTCGACCGCTGGTTAAGCTACGCTTGCCGCGGTCGGTTCGTGGATGGGTGACCATCCATTCCATATCTGGACCCTTCCGTGCCTCGGAAAGCACATTAAACCGTCGTGTCGGCTGTCCTTCGTAGATCTTTGATAGTCGATACGGGTGGTCAGAAGCCCTAAAGTCTAAGAGCTAGGCTTACCAAGGGGTATCGTGTAACCGAGTAACTGGATTGTCGAAGTCAGATAGGCAGTCGCTCCATGTAAAATAATGGTATTCAGCTGCATCCAGAAGCCGACCACTCTCTCTCTCTTCGTGTGGTTAGTGAATAACCTGGTGTCAGGGTTTTAAAGCCGCCCATGGGCCTCTGACTTGGCTTCACTTACCGTCGAGAAATATGTCTCCGGCATGCCGGTTACCTCACGATGTTTTCCTTGACCGTTTGAAGCAAGTGATAATTATACAATATGCACATAAATCCGAAAAGTCAGAGGTGCGTGCCGTGGGTTTGAACTCAAGACCTTTGACTTGGCAGCCCATCGGTCACACCACTAGGTTATCACTGCTGCTTATGTCGACCCAAAATAAGTATTTGGGAAAACGCTAGATAGAATAATCTTGATCTGTGGTACCTCGGTGTTGCTCACAATTTCCATGCACTGTTTTTAGTCCAGTCAAAATAGATTAAATTATGATTCCAGTTTGCATTAATTCCCAACAAGCTGGATTTTTGTGCAGGCCTTGAATACGTCATTACAAATGATATGTCAAAAGTCCCCATCGATCCCGCTTGTGCGTTGTTTTTTATTCGAGGTCAAAGGTCACAAATTTGCGTTTTTTGCGTACATCTCTGAAACAATGAGAGATACCGAAAAATAGTTCAAACAAAGTTTGTAGATCGTAAAATTGTCTCCAAAAAAGATCTCAACACTTTTTCTTCTACGGTGCACTGTTCTCGAATTATGGCTATTTTAAACATAAAAAATACGAATATGCACTCATACGTGGCCAATATGCATCATCGGGTTAACCATTTGAACAAAAAATATTAGAACATCTTCATCGTCTGATACCGTTTTTGATCGATCAATGACTGCTCCGACAAAGCAACAGCAGTTTCTTGCTAATACTCATAATAAATCTCGTTTAATTTCGATGTTATGTGAAGAATTTGCAGCTGCCAATATTGTTGTGAAACAAGCTCAAAATGACGCTGATGTCCTCATTATTGAAACCGGAATTGAAAAATTCGGTAGCACCAATCCAACTATCGTTGTTGGAGAAGATGTAAATTTGTTAATAATATTAGCTGCACGAACATCTAGTGATAAGATCATTTACTTTTTAAAACCTGGGAGAGCTCAAGTTCAAACAAAAATATATTCTTCACAAAGTTTAACTGCATATCCAAAATGTCAGCCTCATTTATTATTCCTTCATGCGATAACTGGCTGTGATACGACACCAGCAATTTTCAAAAGAGGCAAAAATACAGTAAGTATTCAAATTGTTTGAAAAACGTGAAGACTTGATTGATAATGCAAAAGTATTTCCAAATATTAACTCGTCAGCAGATGTTATCTTCACCAATAGAATTCGTGTTCTCCTTGCTATGTATGGACTCCAAAAAAAATGGAATCGATAGACACAGAAAAATACAAGAAACAATAAGAGAGTGCAGTTATCTTGTCTCCCTCCAACATCTGCTTCTGCTTATCAACACTTGTTTCGTGTGTTCTACCAAGTGCAAGTGTGGCTAGGCAATGATCTAAATCCTGAAGATTGGGGCTGGAAATTGATGAATAATAGTTTGGAGCCAATCCAGACTTTAATGCCACCTGCTCCAGAAAAATTACTCAATACAATTTTTTGTAATTGCAAAAAAGGCTGCACAAACAATTGCGGGTGCAGAAAAGTTGGATTGTATTGTTCATTGGTATGTACCAATTGCCGAGGCCAATCTTGCACCAACATTAAATCAAATGCAACAGATGAAGATCGTTTCGAAATTGATGAGGATATAACTGATATATCTCTCTTCTTGGAGCAGTCTATACAAATCGAGCAAGAAGAGGAAGAAGACAGTGAAGAGGAAGAAACGAGTGACTATGAAGAATTTGATGATGAATGATGATGTAATTTCCTTGCTGTTAAAATTTTCGTTAAATTTAAATAAATAAAAATTTCATCAATAAAATAGTGTCCCATTACATTCTCTCGATTAAAATATATTGTGGAGTATTCCTACTGAGTATTCCTATTCGTTAAAAAAAAAGTGCCGTGTACACTACCTCAGAAGTGGTGCGGAAATGTGTGCATATAGTCGAAAATACGACTTTCCTGCGGTCTAAAGTCACGATATCTCGAAAGCGATGCTTTGTAGAAGAAAAGTGTGTGCGATCTTTTTTGTAGACAATTTTACGATCTACAAACTTTATTTGAACTATTTTTCGGTAGCTCTAATTGTTTCAGAGATATACGCAAAAAACGCAAATTTGTGACCTTTGACCTCGAATAAAAAACAACGCACAAGCGGGATCGATGGGGACTTTTGACATATCATTTGTAATGACGTATTCAAGGCTTGCACAAAAATCCAGCTTGTTGGGAATTAATGCAAACTGGAATGTCTATATTGACTGGACTATTTCACTTAAATATCACATTAAAACCTACGAGTAATACATTTTAATTTCAGCGGTAACAAAGAGACATGTGACACCATCTGTAATGGATAAGGTACTGAAAGAGTTATCCAAAGATAATGATAAGTCTAATATCCTGAAAAACCTCCGGAAAGGTAGATACTAAAACAATTTTACTGATCTTATCTTTATTGTCACCTTTGTTGTTGTTGTTGTTTTCATCGTGTTCCTAAATTAATTAGATAACTTTGTTTTAACATAAAGGGTGTTTTTAAACTAACTGGTGTAACTTTATAGATGTTATGGGTATCGGTATCAAACCAACCTTTTTTTTTAAATAAAATCATAAATATCTAGTAACCACGAGCTATATGAGGTAGGTATTTGAACTCATAAACTGTCCACTTAAAATTTTGTTTTATTGATATTAGGTAAGTACTGATAACACTGGGTGCGCTCAAAGTACCAGAATCGAAAGGGGGGCGCTACATAAGTAAAAAAGAAACAATATTGAATTATCGCTATTTATTTTAAGAGGACTTGCTCACTTTTACGCGGCTATCACATAATCGTTGTTATATGAAAACAATCGCAGCATATTCAATTTTGAAACAAATTATAAATTCGCTCGAAGCGTCGAATGCAACCACAGTCATTTTTCTACCAGTCTGCAGGATGTAAGGTTCATGGTCAGGTCCACCTGATCTGCAAAAGAGAACTAATTGTATAGGGATACAATACCGATACCCACGAAGTTGAAGTTTGGCCAGCTAATTAAACGCCTTGTATTTTAGCTGTAAAAAAAGGGCGTCTACCGCACGATGTTCTGGATGAAATACTCGACGATGTGCGTCCCGGTGACGATAAGTCTCAGGTTTTAGCGAAAATACGTCAAGGTATCGTATATCTAATTTATTTGTTTGTTTAAAAATGTTAACTGGTGTAGCATTAATATCTTCCGCCTGCCCTCATCCCAATTTATTTGGGGTGGGAGTTGTATTCTTCCATACATTTCTATTAGCCATCATCTCCAAAATCAACCACTTACCATCTTTCACACAATCCATCCGTCGTTCGGTCCTCCTCTACTCATAGTGCAATCCACAGTCATTCTCGAAACTTTACTCACGACATGTTTCTCATTCCTCCGCATCACATGCCTATGCCATGACAACTGATTTTCACACAACTTCTTACTACTCAGTCACCAGCGCCACTTTCAGACTTCCTATTGCATATATATATTCAGCCTTTAATTATCCCACTGCTGGGACACAGGCTTTCTCGTCTGTGAGAGTGACCGGACTGAAATGCACCACGCGGGCCCAGTGCGGGTTAGTGGAGTTCCCACGGCTTCAAATTATCGGTTCTACGACATGCCGGTTTCCTCACGATATTTTTCTTTACCGTTTTGAGAGCAGTAGTGATGTAATAAATTACACAAAGTAAAGCGCCTGCTTGAGTTTGAACTCGTAAGTCGGGGCCTATACCACTGGGTCACCACTGCTCTCCTATTTCATATTCATGTCTAACTCACTAAAATTATAAAAACTGTTAAAATAATATAATATATATATTATAGCATACATGTAAAAACTATTAATATAATATAATATATATAATAAAGCATACATATAAAAACTATTCTATCATCAGCCTTACTGAAGCGGCAGTTATCGCCAGTAGCAATGGATGACATAGTCGCCAGATTAGAACCTGACAAGAAAAGCAAGAAGGCAGAAATCAAGAAGAACATCCTTAAAGGTATACTTGGCCGGTATTTTATTTATTTTACTTTTATTACCCTTTGTAGGTTTTAAGTTTTTGGCGATTATCACACTACACTGCGCTCCGTCGTCGTGTACCGCGGGGCGGCCATAGCAAAAAATCATCTCGCGGGAGCGGGTCCCGCGCGTGCATAGTGTTTTCTATACAAACTGATACAATGTTAAGAATCTATACTACCACAGCTGAATTTCACTCTTTATCTCGCTCGCATACTGCTTGTGGGCTGAGTAAGAGCGAGACAGCGGCGGGGAGAAGGCTCCAAGGCGCCGATAGTTTAGGTAATTTGTTTTAACGGTGAAAATAATGGTTGGTAAAAAAAACATTGTACTTGGTTTATATTTAGTTCGGTTATTATGCAAAGCTATCGTGATCTAATTTGAAGTATTTTTTGAGTACTAGCGGTTTATTGTTCGATTTGGAGGTAACTTTGCATTTTTTTGTTGTGAGTTGTGATTTGAGTACCTATACAAACTATTTAAGTTAGTAGTCAATTTGATAAACAATTATTTTCCCTGACTTTACTAGCTGCGCTGCGGCATTTAATTTTAAAGTGTCGCAGCCTTATACTCAAAAAGAAACCTTTTAGACCACGCACACGTCTTTAGATTTATATTTTTTATTAATTTATCATTAATTACCTTTGCTAACAAAACTAATTAAGATAATGTTTAATTTAGCTGTAGATAAAAGGAAACTGGCGCCTGGTGCCATGAATGATTTAGCCGCCATCGATGTTAAATCATGTGACAGTCTAACTAAAGTTATGAAGAAAGTTCGCAATGGTAAGTTCAACTGGAACCGATTAGAATAACACAAAAACATAACACTGAGGGGTTACATTTACGTTACACACTTTGTTAATGTCGTAAGTCGGCACAGCCAGGCGGCAAAATCGAATATACAATATGTAAAAAAAACCCTTCCGATTCGAAACGGGCACATAAGTACTGCAATAACATTACCCAAAAGTAATAAAAAATCTTATTATTATTGAAAATAAAAGGGTTATTGCTATTTAAAATTCACATTTTTAGTACCATAAATCCATGAATAATTAGCAAATTTTCAACAGGGGTCATAAGAATCATAAGTTATGATTTGTAGCGACCCGCTAAACGACGGCCGCCCGCGCCCCATGCTGTAAACCGGTTAAATTCCCCATTGAATGTTGTACAACATGTAAGAAAAACCCCGTCCGATCCATGTGGGTGTTGTTAGCTATCGTACTGAGAGTCTATTTATGCGGTAACGTTCAGGAAAAAAGAAAAAAAAATTGACACATTTTGTTTCAATCGCGCGGGCGGCCGTCGTTTTGCGGGCCGCTACAAATCGTAACTTATGAGTCTTATGACCCCTGTTGAAAATTTGCAAATTTTTAATGGATTTGGGGTAATTTCGATACTAAAAATGTGAACTTTAAATAGCTATAAAGGCTCGTACACACCAGCGCGACGCGACGGCGCGACGCGACTCATACAATACAATTTCTAAGAAAACTTGACGGTATAACAATAACCGATGTCGCGTCGCGCTAGTCTGCACAAAGCTTAACTTTTGTAATTTTCAATAATAATAAGATTTTTTATTGCTTTTTGCCAATGTTATTGCAGTACGTACACTATGTGCCCCTTTCGGATTGGACAGTTTTTTTTTTACATATTGTTTATGTTACCGCTCGGCTGTACCGAATCATGGCCGACCCAAGGAACTGTGTAACACACCTGACATTCAATGTACTATCAAAGACAAAAATAAGTTAACAGTAAACCAAGAGTTAATAAATCATTATTACAGTGAACTTCAATACCGATTTATTACTATAGATTGATTTAACTTAAGAGGTGTTTTGCACCATATGATTTTGTGACATTTGCATTTCAACAATAGCACCGACTCTTCCAGAAATTCCCTTGTGAATTTTGATTTAGTTGGATTGGTCTCTCCATGTACCTATATAGCCCAGTCAGTAACAACATCAAACATCGCAAACGCGCATGTGATCATGATTATTTTATATATTGTTAGGGGTTGAGTGAGAGTAATTTATACCTATGTTTGCAACCCTGAAATCATCGCGCGTTTGCGATGTTTGCGTTTTTTTGTGTCGATATTGACTGGGCTAATAGTAGATAGGCTTAATAAGGTAAAAAGACTTATGTAGGTATGTAGTTACAATAATAAACTCTCATTATATTATTAGGTCATTATCAAAAACCGCACATGTACGTCATATTCATTGCTGGTGTTTCCTGTAAACAGTTACAGCCTTATGATGAAATATATCCCCTTTTATTTATCCCATAATATAAAATTACGATAAACCTAACAGCTCGAGTCAAATATGGCCAGTAATTATAAAAAATGCAAACTTCGGAGCTTGATCTTCATTATTATGTTATTTTCTATCATAGCAAGGAATGTTATTAAACATTGAAGAGTAAACAGGAAAATGGGACACGAGACATTATTACCCCACTTGTCCTGTAATATTATTACACTTTAGATGAGTACCTACTTATGTTATGTTAAGTAAACATGTTTATTTTAAACTTTATCTGTTTCTTGCACACTGTTTTTCCCTACTTGTTTTACTGATTCTTCCACTCCAGACTATACTATAACTAAGAAATAATGTTTTTACCACACATCGCTTTTTCCAGCCTAGTGTGTGCTTTAAAACTTGCTTGCTTTTGCTCTCTTTATGCTTGTATGGTGGGGCAAAAGTAATGTCATAATGTGAACATCGTAACGTGTCGTGTCGTATCGTGTCGTGTCGTATGTGTCGTAATTTTTACAATTGGAGTCATAATGTCATTATGATTTGACACTTATATCGTAGACAGATAGAGAATTAGTTGACAATACAATGGAGCGATACACACAGCTCAGGCTGCTCAGACAATGACGGAGATTTAGAAACACCCGGCTTGCCAGATCACCAGATCTGACGGCGCTAGACTCATCTTCCTCCATCATAAACCACAAACCTTGGAAGTCCTGAAAGCCAGCATTGAACAAGAAATTACCAAATTGGAGCCAGATTAATTCAAAATGCCACAAAACGAACACCAACTGCATCACCTCAGGAGGTGGACATTTGACCGATTTTTTTTTTTTTGACTTAATGTCATTAATTTTACACCTTTCAATAATATTTTGGTGAAAACAGAGCCAAATTTCATTCATCTTCTACAAAATGGCAGCCAATTCCCATTATGACATTACTTTTGTCCCACCTTGTATAAACAGGATCGTTTTCTTTTCATATTCATAAGCTCGTGAAATTGAAGCAGCTCGAAATCATGGGGAGAGGTCTTTGCCCAGCATTGGGATGGTAAAGGTTAACAGTAACAGTAAGCTCGCAAACAGTAACACGAGCTTAATTTTACTGTAATCACTAGATTAGTAGCACTAAGTTCGCTATATTTATACAGTCGTTGCTATTTTCAGATGTTGTTTTTTGGGCATGTTCTTTATTTTATTATTGCAGCCTTAGCAAAGAAGCACGTTGTAACACCGACCCTTGCAGAAGAAGTAGTCGCTGAAGCTCGCGCTACTGACACGAAGTCTCAAATCATTCGGAACGTCCGTCAAAGTAATTAACAGTATTTACAGCTTTCCCAAGAAAAGTAAAGCTTCGGTAATTTTCGTATTTCCGAATTAGCGCGAACGTCGAGCCACAGAGTAACCAAATAGGCAATGCTTCTAGTTTCACAGAGGCAAGACAACTTCCATGATTGTAACAACTCTATAATAGTTCTAGTCATCGCGCGTTCGTATTTCCGAAACTAAACGATGATTCCCGAAGCGCATACTTTTCTTTGGAAAGCTTTATGTAGTATAGAACATAATAATTTGAACGTTAGAATGTAATCCTGCTACAGATCAAAGTATTTATCATACCATATTTGTCAATTGATGACCTTATTTACTCACAGGTTTATTGGCGATTTGATACTGAATAGGTTCAGGATTCCTTATTATAACTGTTGTTTAGTGATCTCTAAGATAAACTGGTCAAAGTACATTCAATAAATTAAAACAGTCGCATTGGTACGTAGTTGCTATAGTTTGACCAAGACCGCTGTTCCGCGCCTTAGGTATGTGCGCGGTGAGACGGGGGGGCAGTGCAGGCCACTAATTCATCAACACTCACTACATCCCACCGCTCATTCGTCAACGCTATCCCCCGCCTCGCTGCGCATTCCTAAGGCGCGGTACAGCAGTCTCGGTCAAACTATACCTAGTGAACCTGGAAAGTTTCATTTATCTTCAGATCATTATTAATTTACAGTATCTATACCTAACTACTTTACTAACTATAATAACGGGTGTAAAAATACCTTTAACGAAGCCGAGAGTCACTTTTTCTGCCCATTATTCTGATATGGACCTTCGGGGCCGTTGGTGCCAGCTATTTGTAGATCTTTGACAGTTGTTACGGGTCGTCAGAAGCCCGAATGTCTGACAACCAGTCTTAACAAGGGGTATCGTCGTATTACCCAGTAACTGGGTTGTGGAGATCAGATAGGAACTGGCTACATGTAAAATACTAGTATTCAAGTGCATCCGGTTAGACTGGAAGCCAACCCCAACATAGTAACCAGCAATTAATTTGCCTGACTGTATATCATAAGCTGATTATTTTAGGGTTCGAAAAGGGAGAACTGCCTCCAGCAGTCCTGGATGAACTACTTGCCTGCCCTGATGACAAAAAGTCAGCTATTATTAAGAAGCTTAAAGAAGGTAAAACGATTAATAAATAATTAAAACTGTTACTGGAACCGGAAAATTACTCATGATTCACTTTAGCGGTTTAGTTTTTCCTTTGGGGAAAAGTATAAACATTATAGAGAAGACACAATGAAAAAATGACATTTTTATTCCTGCTACAATCAATACATATTAGGTCTCCTACCTATGCAATCAGCGTTTTGTATGGAGAATTTTAAAGTTGCATTTTTCATACTAACATTTTCTTAATTAATATAACAACCATGAACACTAATGCTTTAAAACTTTTATGCACTAATGTTTAAAAACTAAGATAACGTAATATGCCACTTAGATTAAGCGACAAAAATAAGTTTTGGCTACGTTAAAACAAATAGTGGTCATTTCTGCTAACAAAATGAGGAGTAATTTTTAAGGTATTTTGTATGTTTAGAAAACTATAAGTAATAAGGTTTGTTTACTATTGGTAGTTTTCTATGATGGTCATTATTCGATATAATACCGAGCAATTGATGAATATTTTAAATCATAGAAGTGACGAGGTTCTCTATTTGTGAGAAAAATACGCTAATTTCATAGGTGGGAACCCAATATTATAAAACAAAGTCCCCCGCCGCGTCTGTCTGTCTGAATGCGACAAACTCTAAAACTACCAAACGGATTTTCATACTGTTTTCACTAATGGACGGAGTGATTCATGAGGAACGTTTCGGTGTATAATAAATTATGATTTTGTGTAAATCGGCTGAAATGACGATGATTATTGAAGATGTCAGAATAATCATGCCGCCTGGGGGGAGCTTTACTGGCGTGCGCCGCGTATACCAATAGAGTTATATGAAAACAATGTATTACGAAATTATTTATCTTAAAAAGATCTATTAAACTGTAGCAACGCTACATGTCTATCTGCATTTTTTATTTCTCTTTGGACCCTTTTCTGAAGTCCACGCAGACGAAGTCGCGAGCAGAAGCTACTAAATAAAAATTTGATCCAAGTTACTTAGTCTAGAAAACTACGCAAATAAGGGATCGCACATAGGGCACAAGGACTTTAAAAAAAGTTAGGCTTTTGAAGAGCGCCGTCTCTGTCACGCGAACCTGCACACGTGCAAGTTTATCCAATTACACATTGACATACACGTGTAAGCAATGAACTAAAAAAAATGCCTTGAAAAACGGGCGACGAAATAAAAAACAATGTTATGTCATATAATTTCTTTATCTAACGCAACATTTAAGTATATCCAAAATTGGCGTTTGGACGTTTAGCGCAACGTCTTTATATACAAAATTGGCGGGTAGTCTCTAAAATCATAACTACACACTCACAGTCAACATGTTATTTAACATCATAGATACCATAATGCTTTCTATTCAGCAACAAAAATAATCCAAATTTCAGCTGTAATAAAGAGGACGTTACCAGCCAATGTCTTGGGTGACATAAAGAAGAATTTAGAGCCTACCGATTATAAAGCTGAAGCCGTAAAGAAAATTGGTAAAGGTTAGTCGAAACTAACGTGCGTATTGGTATAACATTTTATCGAGCAAAGGCACGAGTGCGGGCGACCCGGAGTGAGGTGCTTGGGCCGAGGGCAGGTCGTTACAATGAACGCAAGGTAGAAAGAAACGTTACATTTAAGTGCTCACTCGCCGTGAACATTCGGTCGAACGCAGCGTCGAGTATTCGCAAGAACGTTACATTACATGGAAATGCTTTTTTTAAATCAGCTTTTGATTGTTTTGTACCATTCGTAAGAACGTTACATTACATGAAGATGCTCGAAAAAATTTATTACTCACCTCTTCATACATTTTAATAATAAACATTTGAATCACATAATTCATTAAGAATTTTCATTCTAGCGGTCGAGGATGGCCAACTAGCACCTGCTGTCTTGGATGATATACTTGTGCAAATACGTCCTACTGACACTAACTCTAAAGTCTTGAAGAAGGTTCGTAAAGGTAAGTCATGGAAACATTTTCATGCTTGCAAAGTTAGGTAAATAAGGAGATTTTGAATATTTACTTAACTATAGTTTGACCAACACCGCTGTTCTGAACCTTAGGTATGTGCGCGTTGAGACGGGGGGGCAGTGCAGGACGTTCTTTCATCATCCCCCAAGCCACGCATTCCTAAGGCCTGCAACAGCGGTGTCGGCCAAACTATATCGAATATATTATGTCTTAAGATACTCTTGTAATCTATGGATAAAACGTCCAACAGTTACAGTTACCATAGTCTACTTAAATATAATAATTATTGTTCTTTAAAAGCGTTCCAATAAGGGAGATTAAAAATGGGTAAACTAAAAGCATAAAATAATATTTGCAGCGATAGCAAGGAAACACGTGTCCCCATCCGTCGTGGATGAAGTTATAGATAATGTACGTGCTGGCGAACATACGTCGACAGTCTTGAAGAATGTCCGGAAAGGTAAGAAATTGGGAAATAAAGGCAGGCCGACGAGACACGCAGCGGCCGCTGCTAGAATCGGCATGCAAACCGAACGTATTCGGCTTCAGCGTTTACTTGCTATAAATGAATATGAATACTTGCATTACGTCTCAGATCACAAATGACGTATAGAATCGACGGCTTTGACTGACGGCCCTTCACACAAGTTATGCGCTCAACGCACTTCCGGCGCCACGAATTTTATTAGTATGTACTGCCGTCTATAGACGCTGCGCGCGCGGTGATTCCGTACTCTGTGGAATTTATAAATAACTTTCAATAAACGTCTTATATCTAAAGTGGTACAAAAAACAGCCAACAACAGATAGCATTTAAAAACAATATACAATCTCACACTAAAATATTTATATTATGTACAAAAAAACGAGCGAGCCTTACAGTAGTTGCATATGATGTGTAACATCTGACATCTCACCTTAAAGGGCGGGGCTTATTAAACGGTCGGCTTCGTCAAGGTCGTTTCTGACTGCCAACTCTAGCACCGCGCTTGCTCATTGACCAAATCAAATAGCGCGCGCTTCCCCCGCGCCATGTAACACACTTCCGTACCTTTTCACGAAATCACTCCCACAGATTTCCCACTCCACAGATTGCAGGAAATTGAGAGGAAGGATCAAACAGCACACATCAAAAAGGAGAAGAGTTAAAATCGGGCATAAAAAAATTCGTCCGCATCGCTGTCAGTGGGAAAACTGTCCAAAACGCTGGCAGATAATATAAGACAGCATTTATAAATATAGATATGTTTCTTTTAGCTATAAACAAGGGGCAACTACCGTCTGATGTCATGGATGAAATTAAGGCCAAAGTCAGCCCAGCTGACAATAGGTCGGAAGTCATAAAGAAAGTTCGGGAAGGTAAATTATTTCTATCTATTATAATATATTCGGACTGATACTAAAACGGATGGTCCAATGTTGACAATTTATTGGTTATAGAGGAAAATTTACATGCCTGGCTGGTGAAATTGTAATATAAGGGCCTGCGCAGACTGGCGGATTCAGATTCAGATAACTTTATTTGCTCAAACATGTGTGTACATACAATACAGTGCATGCAAGGTGTTATATAAGTACATGGAGTTGTGCTAACATGTTTACCATATTGGCATGTTGTGCAAATATTAATAAAAATTAGAATTTAAATAATTGTCAAATATTAAATTACCAAAAATAAAAAAAACACCATAAAAAAAACGGACGGGTCGGCAGAAGATTTGAAATTTATCAATTAAATTTAATACTTATCCAATCGTATTATTTTGCATTTTACTGCAGTTGAAACACTTACAAATTATAATAATTATTTTCTTCTTCATTTCAATATAGTGATAGAAAAAAGGAAGCTGGAGTATTCAGTCAAGGAAGAAATAATGGCAAAACTAGAATCAACTGACCGTAACGAAGAAGCTATAAAAAACGTCCGTAAAGGTAATACCATAAACAAGGTTTATTAAAAGTAAAAATAGAAGTTGATTAAAAATCTTTGATTTTAGATAAGACCTACTTACGCATGGGGTTTGTTCGCTCTTCTACCTGGGAATAAATAATTGAGTAAATGATATTTGAATTTCAGCGGTAGAAAATGGCCATCTGGCGCCCGCAGTCTTGGAAGAAATAATAGCCAATGTCCAACCCGATGACACTAACTCAACTGTTAAGAAGAAGATCCTAAAAGGTATGCCATACAAAATCTTAAATAGGTACAGAATGTACCTTTTAGAACGTATGAAATTTCGTTCATGTCTTGCTGCGCTATGAAGTATGCTACGACGTAGCTCGCTCTATGCTACGGCGTAGCGCTCTCTCTATGCTACGGCGTAACCCACACTGCCCGACGTGCTTCAGTTGCGTAGCATCTAGAGAACGCTTAAGGCTTACATTGTGTGATCTATTCTTAACATTTTTTATTTTATTTTATAAAATTACTGGTACAGCGTCGACTAAAAAAGAAAAGGCTACCGTCTTGGCTATTTTTTTTTAACAAACAAAATAACTAAGGACTGTTTTTTTACTTACAGCTGTAGAAAAGAAGCACGTGACACCATATGCCAAGGCAGAAGTACTTGGGAAAGTTAACAAAAGTGACAATAAAACGCAAATCATTAAACACGTCCGCCAAGGTAGATCTCGATTCGTATGAGTATGTTCATTTTGATGTAGCCACAATTTGGCCATCAAAAACCAATCATAGTTATATTTTTAACCAGTGTTGGCCCACTGCCTTAAATATCATTGCAATTTTTTTTCTGTAAACCTTTTACCTATAGCGCTACAAGGTTCTTTTGGCGCGTAACAAAAATCGGAACTATGCCACCATCTTGTTTTTACTCTAAAGCCAAAGGAGGGTTATGATTTTAGTAGGCTATGTTCACTCAAAAACTCCTAAACTACTAGTTGTATTTTGATAAACGACGTATCGATATCGTTGGAAGCATTGTGTGTGTTGTTCTGCTATATGAAGTCACATAAAATCCAACATGGCGGCTTATAGCGGATGTAAAGTGTTACTTACCTACATTTTTTTTAAATTATTAAACCGTGTCTGGTATCTTCATGACGTGTGACTCCGGTTATACGAAAACCGATGTTATTTTGTTACGATGTCTTATTTATACCCTTTTAGTTGGTGTTTTTGTCGTAATTGAGTTTGAGATTTTAACTTTCTTTTTTTGAATACATTTCAAGTGACATTTCACAGAACAATAGCACAAATGTCTACTAACAGTGCCTGGGTTATCAACGTCATACGAGCGCCAAAAATTCCTTGAAGCAGCTTAATCATCATCATCAGTTTCGTGCCCCTGTCCCATGTTACGCGGGGGCGGTGCAACACGGTTTCTTCTTTCATTCTCCCCTGTCAACCGTTACGCTATCCTTTACTCCCTTCTCTTTCATATTATGCCTCTCACTCTCCATTCGTCAACATTTATAATCATCACTCTTTTAGTCACATGCGTTTCTTCCCTCCTCATTGTAACAGCTGAGTGCACTTACGAAAACTATTTAAAATCCTAATACATTTGTGGCATCTAATGGCAGCAGTCGGGTCATATTTGTCGAACCTTGATGTAATCTTCGAATGTACTCGTGTGTTTCGCTTTCAAGAATTTCTGAACAGCCTGTAGGTAACTCTCGTATATTTTGAACTCAAGTGAACGATATGTCAAAGTGGTGGTGTGTCAAAGTGAATTAATTCAGCCTCAAGACTCAAATATTTTATATATAATTCGTTATTTGTTCTTTAATAATTGTTTATTATAATAAAATGTTATTTTAGCGGTAGACGACGGAAAGTTACCGCCAACTGTGTTGGACGACGTATTAGACGATTTACAACCTAGTGACGATAAGGCTACTGCTGCGAAGAAAGTTCGCAAAGGTAATGACTAAAACATTATTATAGTACGGCAACGCACAAAATACAGAGGTGTTTACATCTTGTAGAAGACGCTATATCCGTAAATATCTGGCAATGTGCGTTCCTATAATTTCTAACGTGACGATATTATCGAAGACGTCCGCGTCCACATCACGATAACACAACAGGGAAGTAAACAATATATGTTGTATTAATGTTGTCCTCTTAATTACTTTACTGCTTTTGACAAAAACTTCCAGTAAATTGAAACTTCACTAAAGTTGATGATAAATATAAAGATAAATGTATTGGTTCAAACATGTGTAACATGATACATGAATATGCACACATAGATGGAAATATAATTTTACCGGACCGTCATGTTTTAACTTACTCGGCGTACAAAATGTTTATATGAAACTATTCAACGGTCACTCCTTGACGTTGACGTTTTATGCCGTGCAAGTGACATTCGACCTTAAGGTAATAAATCAATCACAAGGTCATATAAGCACCTCTTCCTTCTCTCCCCCGCCTTAAATATCAACAAGATATGGCTCATATTTTAACGAAAAACAAATTTTTTACAAAAAAAAATAGTTTCATTTTTTAGGTTGTCATTACACAAGGCACTTTCGGTACCTATATTATGGCATTTTCAAATAGTACAACTGATTGATTAATCATAATTCTAGCGTTGGAAAAAAAACAGTTACCACCCCACGTCATGGAGAAAATAAAAGATGATTTAAAACCTAGTGATAATAAAGAAAAAGCGATGGAGAATGTTCGTAAAGGTAAATCGACGAAGTAACAGAATCGAGAATTTAAAATAAACTCAACACACTTTCTTTCAGCACTGACTAACGCACTTTGACTAGCAAAATGCTCGAGAAGTTCTCATTGATAAATTAACTAAATTACAACTGACATAAAGTTGAAAATAGCGCGAAAATACGTTTTCAGGAATTGTCTTGGCATAGTCAAAGTCAAAGTCAAATCATTTATTTCAAATAGGCCCTTGTAAGGCACTTTTGAACGTCAAAGTTTACAAAAAATTGAATTGATACCATTTACTATACATTTACCATACCATTTAAAATTATTTTATTATCAATTTATCAATGAAAACTGCTTGAGCATTCTGCTGCACTGCACACACAGAGTACATAGCTCTCGAATTTGCCGTATGCAGTGTATTACGGTCACATAATAGTACGCAGATTTTGGTAATAAAATGCTTATACATAATATTAATTTCAGCGGTAGAAAAGGGGCAAGTATCGACCGAAGTGATGGATGAAATAGCCGCCACTGTACGTCCCGGTGACAACAAGTCACAGGTCAAGAAGAAGATTCGAAAAGGTAAGTAAATAACAGAGACACCTATGTAAGTAGTACGTGTAGACGACCTATGAAGAACTTTAGTACGGACGTTTAATACTACAATTATGGTTAAGTCCCACTTACACGCACGACTCAGCATTTTTCTGTATCTCTTTCTGTCAATTCCTGGCGTCATTCGCTAGAGCGAGATGCTCGCAGGCATCCACACTACCTACTTATTCGCATTAAAATCACGTTTATTGGACGTTGGTAGGACTTCTTGCTTAAGACGAACGACAGGAAGTGATGGAAATTAGGATTTTTTTTGTGATTTGTGTCATTTCTCTTAAAGTTAAGGTTGATTTTTATTCTTTGATTACAGCGGTAGAAAAGAGGTATGTGACGCCATCCGTTGCGGATCTTGTGGTCAAAGATATAGGCAAGGGAGAGAACAAGTCTGCTATCATGAAAAATGTCCGCCAAGGTTCGTTAACAGCAGCCTACTACAGCTATTTAATAAATAACCAGTACAGAACCCGGCCATAAATACGGCTCATCAAGTTTTAGAAAAGAAAATTGGTTCGATTTTGGAGACCATTACAGTCTTTCTGAAGCCGAATGTGTCATATTGAAGCTGCCGTATTGTATCTAAAAGTTGCCTTATGATTTAATTTCTTCTAAACACAACCTGAACTAATTACAAAATCTTCTGATTTCACTTTCGGGTTATGGCCTTGTTGGTTTAGTGGTTGCACGCGCTACTGCTGAGCAAGAGGTCTTGGGTTCGACTCCCAGGTCGGTGTTATTGGGTTTTTCCATCTGGAATTGCTCAGTGGCAGCTGCAGTCACAGTCTGGATTCGTTTCCGGTTGATTCAAAATTCAAAAGTCATTTATTCAAACTAGGCTGAGAATCAGCACTTTTCGAACGTCAAAATTACATAAGACAGTCCCCCAAAAACGCCCACCCTTCACCACTTCCTAGTGCTTAAGCTGGGAAGAAGAAGTAGCGCAACAAACTCCCCAGCAGCACGGCTGTCTGTTCAGTTGGAAAAACTTGATGCTATATAATAATGCTTTAAATGCAAAAATAATTTACATTACCACAAATTGCAATCAACTCATAAAATAAAAACATTTTAATGAGTGGATTATGTCAGCAATAAATGAAAACAAAAATTCAAATAGTGGCAATAGGCTCGCCCCCTATTACATGGGACTTAAACATAACCTTACATACACAACATAACCTAATTCCTTTTTATTTTATTTTCTCATGTAGTTTTATCATGGTCGGGCAGCTTGAGTAATTTATGCGGCCTACCCAAATGTCCTTTCTTTGGTATTGTTCGTCGAATCGTTGAGCTCCTTAAATTCTGAGTTGAGCTGCACGGTCACTGACAAATGCGTGCACTGACTGGACAGGTCCACTCAATCTGTGTGGTTCTTTCCTCAAAAGACCACTTTTTAGACACCAATCTACATAATCTTCACATGATCTGACCTAGATTATGTCTGGACTTTAAAAGAGACTGTGACCTCTGAGTTTGTTTCGGCCTTTCTTCTCGGAGTAGTCAGATAGGAAACGCCGACCTCATCTAGTTTAAAAATAATATGTTTGACGTGTAAAAGTGTTTTGTACAACCTATTTACAGAAATAAAAATCATTTATCATTTATCATTTAACTGGCAAAATGTGGGTGTACTATAGGTACACCTCTGCCTAACGGTTCTGGAAATACTGGCGTGATGCTATGTGTTATAAAAATTATTTCTGCTTTATGGTACCATTTAGATTTTTTATCACATTTTTGTTTATAGCTGTAGACAAGAGGAAACTACCACCCGAAGTTTTAGATGATATTAATGCTGACATTAAGCCTGGCGACACCAAAGCTCAGGTCATGGGGAAGGTCCGTAAAGGTGAGAAAAAGATAAATACTACACGCTACACACTTATTCGGATCGGCTTGATTCGGCACAGCCGGGCGGTAAAATATACATTCAATTTTGCCGCCCGGCCTGTGCTGAATCGTGCCGACCACGAACATGTGTGTACCACCCCTTAGGTTTTAACGTTCTTAACTTTTCTTTACGACAGTACAAATTTATTGTATTAGGTATATATTTGGTTGATTGGTAGGTAAACCAAAAATATTAATTTCAGCTGTCGAAAAGAGAAAACGGACACCGAAAGAAATAGATGAACTAGTGAACGATCTGCGACCTACTAACGAGAAGTCTGAAGTCTTGAAGGAGATCCGTAAAGGTAACTCTTCCTTTAAGTATAAAAACGATAATCGGTGGATCGGTGGTAAATAATAATTTACATTCGATTTAATTGTAGTCTAATGTAAAACTAATCGTTGATAATATTGCAGCGGCGGGCAAGGGACAGCTTTCACCCGCTGTCGTAGAAGATGTACTTGCCAACGTAGAACCTGGCGACGATAAGTCAGTTATTTTGGAGAAGGTCAAACAAGGTGGGTTAAGAATAATCATGATAATTTACAACTCCACCAAGCTAAGTTTGCACCTCGCTGGAATGCGGCGCCCCGCCCGCTTACCCGCTCACCTTCCCGCGATCGCCTTGTCGCGTCAGTACGGTTTGCTAAGCGTCAGTGTGACGTAATCGACGCGAGGTACAAACTTAGTTTGGTCGAGTTGTATAGGCATACGACGTTGCAACTCTTCTTCTTTATTTATAGTGTGAAAGGTGATATGAATGAAAAGCAAGTGAATGACGTGACGATTGACAGGGGAGAACGGCAGACAGAAACATTACGCTGTTTCCAAGTAAAGTAGGACCAGTAGGCCTAGCTCGAACTCACGAAGTAAAACTAACGTATCTTCGAGCGATATGAAATTGAATATACTCGTGTCCCTTAAAATAATAATTTACTTAGTTTTATTCATATCTATGGGTGACATTGGTGCGTGTCGCAAGACTTTTAAAAAAATGCCAAAGGATAGTTGAATTTTCGATTCACAAGCAAACAAGAACTATTCTTGACATCAAGTATGTTGTTAATTTCAGCGATAGCTAAAAAGCACGTGACACCGTCTAACGTGGACAAAGTAATTGCTGATGCTGGCACTGGTGAGAATAAAGAAGAAATTCTTGAACAACTCCGTAAAGGTAAACCGAAAAATAAAATGATACTTTACAACGTTCGTTTGAATTAGCCATCAAAACTTCACAGATATAATGTTATACTGTTTATTTTTCTTTTCCTTTTTGGTAGCTGTGTTGTGCTGTTCACACTCTTTCTTGCCAATCTGTTTTTAGAGGTGAAGACTTTTAATTGGCTGTCAGTCTCACATACAATTTTTTATTCTGTTTGTTTTAGCTGTGAGTCATCCATAGTTAATAAATAAATAAATAATGAGTATCGATATCATCATATTTTTAACTAAATAATCTTGGTTTTAATATTAATGTATTTACTTTAGCGGTAATCAAAGGAGAGCTTCCCCCCACTGTTATGGATGATATAGTCGCCAATGTTAAGCCTCGTGACAAAAAGAAAACGGTCATGAAGAAAGTAAAAAAAGGTAAGTTCAGACCTCCTATTAACATCATGTCCAGTAACAAAGTATATGAGATAATTTCGGATTTAACCAATGTAAAAAATTACATTACAGCAATAGAAAAGGGGAAAATACCTGCAAATGTTATGAGGAATGTAGTTGCCGATGCAGAGCCTGATCATAAGGAAGAAGCTTTGAAGAATGTACGTGAAGGTAAACTGATCAACGAAACCCCTTTCAATTTATAACTTGTTTTTAAATTGGCACATCAAGTTTAAAAAAGAGATTGTCACAGTGGTATGATTGTCAAAGACGATGTTGTACAAACCCGATTATTTTCTACAGATAACATAACATCACGCCTTGTGTACCCGAAGGGTTGGACAGAGGTGTACACCCACATTTCACGAGTTATGTTTAGGTCGGGCGAGCCTATTGCCATCAACTGGGCACAGATCCAGACTCTAGGCTGCCACTGAGAAATTCCAGAAAGAAAAACCCAATAACACTTTGCCAGACCTAGGAATCGAATCCAAGACCTCATGCTCAGCAGTAGCGCTTGCTGGTCGCAAGACCAACGAGGCAGTTGTAAAGATATACAATATTGACATGATGACGGTGGAGATGTAAACTAATGTCTAACTTCGACAAACATAAAACCGTATTTTGATATTTTAGCTGTAGATAAGGGTGAATTGTCAGCTGCTGTACTCGAAGATGTAATGAATGATGTGAATTCGGGAGACACAAAGTCTGTAATTATGAAGAAGATTATTAAATGTAAGTCAATGAATTTTACATACTTACCTAATTTTACTTATTATTGTCTTACAAAAGGTGCTTCTAACGTATACAGCAAGAATGTCAATAATTATTATGCTTATAAAATGCAAATTAATTTCGTATCATTTATACAGCGCGTATCAGAAATCTGTGGTCATATTCAAAGGTGTGGTACAGACCCGTTATTAGCAAGTCACCAGATTTTCAACTCGCTACACTCTAAACTAACCAGATTTGCAACTCACCAGATTCGGAGCTCATCAGATATTGTACTATCGAACAAAGAAATTATATAACTTCCTAATTAATTATTATGACTATTTTACTATGATTATTGAGAATCTGGTGCCTTGCTAATAAGTGGTACAGACCATAAAATTGAACAACTTTCTCCAACATCGTAATCGCAAAAACGTAAATAACCGTCCCATAAATTTTGAGTAGGTATTGAAGTTTTGTATGGGACGGCTGATTATTTTTAACTGACTTCCCAAAAAGGAGGAGGTTCTCATTTTCGATTACGACGTTGGCCCCATGGAGAAATTTGTCCAATTTGGTAGTCTGTACCACACCCATAAATATAATCACGCATTTCTGATACACGTTGTAAAGAGTAAACTGCCACAAATAACTATTAAGTATGTGTATTTTATAACTAGAAATAAATAAATTCATTTCATTTCAATAGTTTTCGATAAAAGAGTGAATAATGAGTGTTATATTTCTTTTATATTTTGGTGGCTCAACACAGTTGGGAAACTACTAGGCAGATAATGATGGTTGCATTTCATATTCCAGCCATTGCTAAGAGGCAAATATCGACGTCTGTCGCGGAAAAGGTGCTCATTGATATAGACAAGAGTAAGAATAAGGAAGAAGTCATAACGAAGGTCAAAAAAGGCAAGTAGACGAACATAGATCTGTTTGATGAAGGGTAGTGAACTAGTGACCGAGGCAGAGTTTACGCTGCACAAAGTGAGTTGGGGCAATTATGTTGCATGTGGTTTACACCCTAAATGAGTCAAGTTAAAATCAATGAGTGACGTAAATTACAAACAAACAAATTGGCTTGCAAACAGTACCAGTATTTATAAGGAAACTACTAATAATAGAATTGCTAGAAACGGCTACCGTTTCACATTCGTTTAAGCATAGCGTTTCTTATACTAAATTATAATTTTAGCCGTTGACAAAGGAGAGCTGCCGCCGTCCGTCCTAGCTGAAATCGAAGACAATGTAAAGCTCAGTGACAGAAACTCTGAAGTTATAAGGAAGGTCCATAAAGGTATATTTTAATAACCCTTTATTAGTCTTGCTAATTTTAACTTTGTTATCTCTGAAGCCTACTGTTATAACATATCATAATAAAACATATTTGCAAAAATGTCTTACGATGATGTAAAAAAGTAACATAGGTACTATTTTACATCATCATCGGGGTTGCGAGTTGTCCTAAAGGGATATCGTGGCCCCGGCACACAGGCAACGGAAGGTACACGGGTGGGTTTTAGTCAGTAAAAGTCTAACACGCCCTCCCACTCCGCCCAGAGCGGGAGAAGTTATTTGATAATTTCCCACCACTCGAAAACTCACAAACTTTACCTCTTTATAATATTGGTATACATCAGAATTTTAAGGCAACTGAAAAATAAAATAATTATAATTACAGTGATAGAAAAGAAGAAAGTGTCGCCAATTGTCGTGGCTAATATAACCGACGATACTACGACAAAAAATGAAAAGGCTAAAGTGATGAAGAAAATCCGTTCAGGTCCGCTTTACGATCTATTACCTATATTGATAAAAAGGCATTTGCTTTCGCCAATTTTATTAGACATGGCATGTATTTAATCGGACCCCAAGTAATTCCCATTTAGATTTCTTAAAACTGTTAATCGATACGCCAATATACTCACAGTGACAGTAACTGCGACTAACTTGGATTTGTTCAATATAGTTGCGTCTCAGTTCTAACCAAACCTAACCCATTTGGTCGCTTATTCCTAGCTTAAACGGTACAAATATGTAGTTTTAAAACACTAGAAAGTAAAAAGAAGATCATTGAGTATAAAATGCGATCATCATTAGAAGATCAAAAAGTTTTTACACGTTCAATTAAATATTCACCATTATTTATTACTTGACGTGTGTTTTATTTAACTTTAGCGGTTGAAGACGGTCACCTAGACCCCGCAGTCATGGAAGAGGTTATGAACGAAGTACAGCCTGGTGACACTAAGTCTCAAATTATGGCAATGGTCCGCAAATGTAAGTACATAATCCTTGAAAGATCCTGAAAATGTCCTGAAAGTTGATTCCAAGTACAGTCAGGAAAATTAATACTTTAACAGATCGAAAGACTAAGCCATTTGCCGCGCTATAAGGCCGTCGCAGACTGGCGGACGGGACGGCAGAGGGTTTTAAATTTATCAATTGAATTTAATACTTATCCAATCGAAATAAGTTATATAGTAGTAGTGTCAGCGCAGTTTTCTCTGGAGCATCGAAGGGCATGCTGGAGGATACCGCGGCAGGAGGCGGCGTTATGCGCCGGTATGCACTGAAGTATACCAGGTTTACTTATCCAATCGAAATAAGGTATATATTTTAATGCTCGGTGATTGACCTTGGACCATATCGGCGCATGCCACGGCATACCCGGCGGATGTAAGTTGGCGAACGCTCGCGGTATCGCAGAGGATGATTGTTCTTGTCAGTGTGCGCTGGCGAATAGAGGAATCCCCCTCGATGCCCTCCCTGGCTGTCAAAAAATGACAGCTGTGATTTGAATATACTTACGGAAAATATTTAAGTTGATAGCCAATTAGCTAAGCATCATTTTCCTCGGATTATATTGTTTTGGAATTTAATATTGTGATAAGATTACCTACTTACTTTCACTTAAGTTGAACTTAAAATAAAGGCTTCTAGTATGTATTTCACTACATACTAGAAACCTTTATTTTAAGTTCAACTTAAGTGTGTTCAATTAAGTTAGGCTAACACCCGAATACTGAAACGCCACTCAAAACTTAAGCGTTACTTAAAACTAGTTTCAACCAATCAAAAGGCTTTAAACGAGTCATAAGTAACGCTTAAGTTTTGAGTGGCGTTTCAGTATTCGGGTGTTAGTGTTTCAATATTATAGTTAGATAGGTACTAAATAATTATTATAAGTCTGAAATCGACAACTCGTCTTGAGCGTGGTGATCAATGTTTATGTCTTCTCGGTATGAGAACAGGCTTTTGCCTTGCAGTGGGACAATAATAGGCCGGTGTTATAAGGTACTAAATATTGTTGGTTTCAGCGATAGCAAAAAAGTATGTAACGCCGGGAGTCAAGGAAGAAGTACTTGCCACTGTAAATAAAAAAGACAGTAACAAAATAATTATGCAAAAAATGCATAAAGGTAAGTAGATGAGAGGTAGGAGAAATGTTGTGAGGGGCGGAAGTCCAGTCATACCCTGCTAAAAGGGTATTTTGGTAAATAACGTGGTAGTTAGGTATTGAAGTCTCTTCTAAAGCCTAATGTACAGTCAAACAAGCAGGAGCAGCGGTGGCTCGGTGGGGCAGGTAGTAGCCCGGGGGTAACAGCCCCGACTTCGTGAGTTGGAACCCAGGCAGGCGCTTTAAGCCTCGTGCAGACTAGTGCGACGCGACTCAAACAATACAATTTCTAAGAAACTTCACGGTATAACAATAACTGGTGTCGCGTCGCGCCAGTCTGCACGGAGCTATACTTTGTGTAAATAATTGCATCAACACTGCTCTCAAAACGGTGAAGTAAAAAGAAACCGGCATGTCCTAGAACAAAAAAAAATCAGTACATGTGACATCTATCAACCCGCACTGGGCCCGCGTGGTGGATTATTGCCCACTCACTCGCCAAGAGAGGAGGCTTGTGTCCCAGCAGTGGGAACATATAGGCTGATTATGTGCTGAGTAGTAAATTCATAAACATCGCTCTCTTAAGTATGCTAAGCTTTAAAAGTTAATACGCTCACAAAAATGAATATTGGCAGTGTAGTGGATTGATGAATTTATTCGCCTGTATACCAAATTGCTTGTGTAACTGTACTCCACCAGTTCTCTGGCAACTTGCCTACTACTGCTCGTAGGTACCTGTTACCTACATCATTACACGGGAATATTAGGCGTAAGGATAAATAATATTTATTTGTTCTTCTTTATTTTCTTGGCATTATTGACGAAACTGGCGAACATCTGAAATATCAGTTAACACAAAAACTATAACTTAGAGTGCTACAAGGATCTTTTGGCGCCTGAATGACACTGACAGGAGGGCACTGTCGGTAAACATTTGTGAAATTATCAAAGAAATGGTATTGACAAAACAAGATGGCCGCTTTAGTTCCGATTTTGGCCACACGCCAAAAAATCTTGTAGTGTTGTACCAATCCTAACGACAAAAATTATAATTTTAGCGGCAAAGAAAGGGCAACTACCCCAATCTGTATTGGATGATATCGTCGCCGATATATCGCCTAGTGACGATAGAGAAACAGTTATGATAAAGGTTAACAAAGGTAAGTAGCCTACAGTTTTGTTACCTGTCAAAAAATTGATTTCTGAAAAGTCCCAAATGATATTTACGAAAAAAAATCTGCTGTTCCCTACATTTCGACGAACATAAATGTAGGGACAGCTGATTTTTTTTCGCGATTTCAGTGTTGGTCCCATAGTGAAAGTTGTTCATAATAATGCGTACAATGACCCCTTAAGAGGTTTAGGGTAAACAAAAACTAAAGTTGTGTATATTTAGATGGAAAAAAAATAAGGCAATTGGCAAACTCTTTAATTACAATATTGCGTTTATCATTACTCGGTAAAAGATAATAATTTTAGGCAAATGAAGAGCATGAGGATGAAGTATTGAAATAGATTTACTGTTAGCGAAAATTTACCGGAAAAATATAATAAATACATATATAAAATCATGCCTTTTTTTTCCTATGGGGAGGTAGAAACTATGTACAAACAACTACAACAACTACGACAACAACAACACGACAACAACAACACCACAACAACAACAACAACAACAACAACTACGTACGACAACAACAACAACAACAACGACAATCCAACGATCGACGATCTATGTACAACTATGTACCTGCTACGATCTTTACATACTCCTTTTGATTCGTTTGCGTTCATACACCGGTCGCACACGCACACCGGTTGCGAGTACGACCTTTACTATCTTTTTACTACGAAAAAAATTGTAAAAATAAATTAAATTATCTAAATATTTAGAGTACGACACAACTTATATGTAGCGTCGGCAAAATTCGCAAAACCTATCACATCTGAACTGAGTACGCCTTGAAAATCACCAATCTTTATTACTGCTTTATGCGAAAATGATTTTTACGCAAACGCAATAACTTGTAAAGTCATTTAACCGAATAAATTCGTAAAATTGATGCGTAGATTTTGTCGATGCTGCATAAAAGTTGTGTAGTACTGTACAATGTACATACATAAAGTCACACCTATTTGTCATGAGGGTAGACAGAAACCATAGAAACTACGTGCGTCTCTTTACTACTACAAACTCAAACTCAAAGCATTTATTTCAAATAAACCAATTACAGGCACTTTTGAATTGTCGAGGGGTCGGTCAGTCAGAAAGATGAAGCTAGTTGCCCATTCCAAAGCGTTGTAGGTTCCTATGGAGAAGAACGGGCAAGAAACTCCACGGACACTCTTTTAAATCAAAATATTCTTACAAAATAATGGTTACATCATTCATGTTTAAATTATACATGTGAGAACAATGTAGAAAGACGTGCACGTTAAAAGCGTCCGCAATGAAAAGATAATAAACAAATTCAAAAATTAAAATACCTACGCAATCCTAATTCCTAACTATGCAATTATACAATACTAAGAGATTGAATTTATACAATGCAAAGATATTTTTTTTGCAATCTTCAGCAGCTCGCAACATTATTTTCAATGCTAATCAACTAGTTTATGCGCCCTTGTGGAGCTGGACCAGCGTTGAGCCAAGCAAACTTTATAAGCGTCGTTAATTTTGTATCTCAGGAGATTTGGAGATACAAGCGCATGAGTTGCACATATGCAGAACGAGCTCGTTATTGTATTTAAATCTGTTTTATTATTTTCTAGTCGAGTTTATTATCTTTTTTTTTATGCACGTGTTTCTGTGACAAATAAACTTATTTTTCTTTCTTTCTTTCTTGCTGTCCCGGCGCTAACACGGACATGACAGTTACGACACAATTAGCTACCTATTGTATTTTTGTAAATTTAAAATGCACCGCTAATAATTTCTATTAATATTCGTTCAGCCATAGATAAGAAACAAGTACCACGAGAAGTAATGTATGAAATAATGCTGCCCAGTGACGATAAGACTCCAATCATGAACAAAATCCGTATCGGTAAGCGGTCACATATTCCAGTGTAATTATACAGGGCCAAATGAAATTAGCTAACAAAACTCCGCAGACGTGATGGGTACCTATCGATATCTAAACATGATAAAACACTTTGTGTGTCGTTTGGTCCCATAAACTTTAATTGTGGATCGACCTGCGCAGGCGCACATGCACATTTAGACCGTGGATGGTAGCATGTATGGCTTACATAAAAACCTTCTTGAGATTAGTCTTGGATGTACCTATTCCTTCTAGTATTAGAAAAGCTGTTTATGAATGCTGTCATTCGGGAAGATTTCCAAACACCTAGTTTTATGCTGCAACCAAGACGGGTTTCTGGTTTGTTGATGGATATACCGTGGGTGATGATGTAGTTACGGCATCGCAAGACAACTTTTTCCTGGGACAGTAATGCCCATGTTATAACTCTGTAATCAGGTGAGCAATTCGCTTGCTTGCCATACAGACATATATTAAACAAATAACCTTAATTTCAGCCATAAAAGAGAAGAAGCTAACGTCATCTGTCATGGATGATATAGTTGTCCATGTAAATTCTGACGAAAGGACTGAAGTCATGAATAAGGTCCGCAAAGGTTAGTCATAATGAAATAATAATTCGCCTACCAGTACCTAATTATACTAACAATTTCGAATAATTATTATTGCATATAATTAACAGAACAATATACGTACATTCCGGAAAATTCAAATGTTTCCTCTTAGTTTTTGCCTTATAGGCACAAGTATTAAGGGAACAATTATGTTTAAAATGTTTAATCGTCCAAAATCACGTTATAACGGAATGTATAGGTAGGTTTTGATTTACAGAACTGATAGTTAGGAGGTAGAGTATAATATTATTTTTAAAACAAATTATTAAAAGAGCTATCTATGCTCGGATTCTCTTGAAGTTTATATTGTAAAGGGCTAGTTATAACTTATAACAAGCGCCCAAGGCGCGCGCACAGTAAAATACTGGTTTTCAGCTTCATCCGGTTAGGCTGGAAGCCGACCCCAATATAGTTGGGAAAAGGCTAGGCAGACTGGAGTAAGTCATAAAGGCAACTGCCACATTGTTTGGGCCGAACGCCATTGAAAGGTGCTTGTATGGCGCACATAAACCGCAAGGCGAAGCAAAGGATTGGTCTCCACCAGATGGGACAATTGATGTGTTAAGATCATATGCAGCCGCTAACCGCTCGGTGGTAACCAAAATCCATAACGAAAGCCAAAGTCCAACAGTTTAGCAATGGTAAAGGTTTATGCACACAAGTCAGTCACGTCAACGTCAAGTTGCCGTTCAATCACGTCAAAAACTATAAGTACGTAGAAGTTGTAAGACGTTGGCTACACACATCAGTCACGTCACTACCGGCGTGTCTCAGTCGACGTCGCGTCACCGGCAAGTCGAAACTTGTATTGCTATGAACGAAACAGGCATTGCTATGACTGACTGACTATCTGATCACCCACGTCCCTAAAATTGTCTGTCTCCTAAGTGACTGATCGGCGACTTTGACGGTGACGTGAGTGATGTGAATAAACCGTACGCAAAATACGCATTGACGAGTTCCGGGCACCAGCCCGTATTATAGAATTTAAGAAAACGCAGATCACTGAACGAGACTCAATAGAAGTTTAACTGTTGTTACTTTTGGGGGCGTTTAGTGTCCCACAAAGTGTTAATTGGTTCCTAATAATAATAATGGATATTTCAGCGGTCGAAAAGGGACGCTTGTCGACATCTACCATGGAAATGATACGAGACATAGATGAAGCTAAAAAATCAAAAGATATGGACAATGTACTTGACGACCTCAGTCGCAGTAAAGATAAGGGTGAAATCATAAAAAATCTCCGTACAGGTAAAACAAATAATTAGGTATCAAATAATAGTAGTCTTATTAACTAGGAGTCTACAAGTAAATAAAATAAAAAAATAAATAAAAATGTTTATTGCAATTACATACATTGTTGACACACATGAGTTGGAGATCACCTTTTAAGCAAAAAGATGCTTGTGTTAGGTGAAATCCGCTCTTCCACATATCACGACAATAAAAGTATGCAATTAAAAAAAAAGAACAAAAACAAAGAAAATCAAATTAATATAAAACAGAGTAATAAAGTAAAAAGAAAATACAAAAAAGAAGAAAGGAGCGCACTTGTGTGATGGATGCGAGTGAATTTTTGTGTGAGGGTGTGTACGTGTGTGTGTAAGTAATAGTGTGAGTGTGCATTGTGTTTCTCAGTTATTAAGTGTAAGTATAGTTTATTTTATTTTTTTAGATATTTGATTAGATTTAGGTTTAGGTTAGCCCTGCGACAATATCTTGGGATCGGAAGAAGACAGGTACAGCTTCCTCCACTAACAATTTCGATACGTAATCATATAAGTAATCATGACGAATAAAAATCAATAGCGAAATAACTAACAAATAAACGGATAAAAATTGACACGTAATATTTCAGCGGTAGACAAAGGCCAGATACCACAATCTGTAATGGATGACGTAGTTCATAACGTAAAGGCTACAGACAAGAAAGAAGAAACAATTAAGAAGGTCCATAAAGGTTAGTTATTAAAAATATACACCAAGCAACAAAAAAATTATACCAAAAAAATACAGTCTTATCTTACTACATCTAGATCCGAGTTTTGTATCAATCTATTGAGAAGCTCTTTGACTATGCTGTTATAATAATTCAAGGATAGTTTAATTAAATTTCATTTAAGCTCACATATTATAATTATTTTCAGCAATAAGAAAGCGCCAATTACTGCCAAAGATAACAAAAATCGTAAAAAAACAAGACGGAAAAGCTAATGAGGCAATCGTCAGTCTCAGTCCTAGTGATTTAAAAATGATCGATGAAGGTACATAAAGCTAATCAATACTACTTCTATTATTTTTTAGGGTTCCGTAACTCAAAAGAAAAAAAACGGAACCCATATAGGATCACTCGTGTGTCTAATCTATTTGACCAATTTAGTTGAAATTTCGTAGATTAGGTACACATATGACAAGACGGACGTGTATAGTAAATAGATGAATTTTGAATATGGGGGTCACTTTTCGGAGGCAAATTGTAAAATAAAATAAAAAAGGTTTTGCAAACTGACCCGTGTGACATATCAAATGAAAAGGCTTGTTGTGGGGATTCCAAATACCTACATGTCTTTAATACCTACTTTTAAAGATATTTCAGAAAATAGATGACAATTCACCAATCCTCCCCCTTATCTCCGAAACAACTGAGCCAATTTTTTTATAAAATACCGAGAATGGTTCTTTACTCATAGATTACAAGAAAACCTATAAGACGTCTGTGGTCTTAAAATAACATGGTAAATCTCTCAATATTGTGTGTAAAAAACTTACATTTGCAGTTGGAATGTATGGGAGAACATGGTTTTCAACTACAATGTTAAGTTTGTTCTTGGGATAAATTCATCCCAACTACAGAACCCTTTATTGTACGTGGTTCAACACGCACTTGGCAGAGTTTTTTTAAATAATGGACTATTTTGTTTAATGATGGATTACATTCCTTGAAGCTTCGCATTTATTTTCCAAATATTTATTGCAGCTGGAAAATCAGGAGAAATTTCGCCATCGGTCATGAAATTAATAAATAATGCACAGTGTGATATATGTTGTAATACAAAAAAAGAATCGCCATTCAATAAGCTTCTGAAGAAAAGACATAACAACGTCATCGTTCGCAAGACAGATATAGTCGACCATATGACTGATGCCGACACCGACGCTGAAGTCTTAAAGAGGATCAAAGCAGGTAATAAGCCTATTTCAGTCCCACACCCGTGCAAAATGAAGAAAAATATACATAGATCACTCTTTTCCTTATTATTACCATACAAATATAAATTATATCTATAAATATCTTTGGGTGGTTACCAGCATGTCTGACAAATATTTCTCGACGGCATGTGAAGCCAATTCAGAGGCCCATAGGCAGCTTTAAAACTCTGACACCAGGTTGGTCACTAACCACACGAAAAGAAGAAGAATCTATTGGTCTGTTATTTAGTACGTAGTTTTATTTTTATCATTTATTTCAGCAATCGAAAAAGGGGAAATATCACCGTCTGTCATGAAAATGCTATTAAATAAAGATAATGCTGGTATTATATTTTCCGATGAAATTCTTCGTACACTTAAGGTAAAGAAGAGCAAAAGCTTAAAAATGACAACAGTATCCGAGTGTTCATCACTCAAAACCTGTAAAAGTGAACGTTGCAAAGATTCTACGTGCAAAAACATAAAAAATAATCCGTTTTGTCCACAAATTGCTTGCGATCGCAAACATAACTTTACGTGTGATGGTATGCCAAAATTTTCAATAACGCCGATGTTCAATTTTCCAACCTCGTCCACATCTTGTAGATCTGCAAAGATACATTGTACATGTGGAAGTCAAACGTGTAGAAAAGAACTAGAAAAAAATAGACCATCGCAGACAAAACTAACTGCAAGCGAGGCAAAGTTTATAGCTTGTGTATGTGGGAGTGACTTATGTGAAACAAAACGTAACAAGATACTTGAAGCTCTTTTAAAGGCCAAAAAAGCAGAAGCAATAAAAGCGACAAATGAACTAATTATCAAAGAGAACGAAAAAATAAATAAACTAAAAACAAAGAAGGAAACAAAAGCAAGGCTAAGGAGAAATAAATTCAAAAAAAAAAGTAGTGTAGTGCGACAAAACACAAAAAACAAATTGAATAACCGCGCTTTGGAAGAGGTGCAGAGTAGAAAGGCATCAGACGGTGAGATGGCAGTCGAGACAGTTGAAGATCTTGACACATTCGGCCGGAATGCCTATTCGAAGCTTCGCAGAAACTTGTTGCATAGGCCGACTACCGGACAAGGCCAATATATATATAAAGATGAGGAACAAATGTATGAGTCAGCAGCAAGGATAAAACATAGAATACGTTTTATTGCTAAGAAGTATTTAAAGAAACGGGTGAGACCTGTTAAAGTTGAATGTCACCAGATGTATGTGCATACGCGAAATAAAACACCATGTTTGTCGGTATTTTATAACTACCCAAACTTTTACCCCAAATTTATTTCTTTGCTTTCATTTTGGAAACAGTTTATTCATATGATTCTTTTTATATTAGCTATAATTGTATGGAGTCCATGTTTACTTTTTACTGAGGTTTGCGCGCAAACCATTTGTTGTCTGCAACTGCGATAGTGTTGTATGTATATCAAATTAATTCATCATTTTTGTTGAAGAAAATGAAGTATTTTTTTAATTTTGTATTGTTGTTTTATTATATAGTTTCTCTGTTACAGCCCAGTCAAATAAACAGAACAGTACAGGAAAACTCATTGATTATTTGATTGGGCTATTAATATTCTGAACGACTTGCCTAATTTTTACAGCTGCTAAGTATACAAAAGATAAATTAATACGCAAACATAGCAGTGATAGCCTAGTAGTGTGACCCTCGAATTGCCAAGTCATAGGTCTCGAGTTCAAACCCAAGGCCCGCACCGCCGACTTTTCGGATTCATGTGCGTATTGTATAATTATCACTTGCTTCAAAAACGGTGAAGGAAAACATCGTGAGGAAACCGGCATGCCTGAGAGATAGTTCTCGACGGCATGTAAAGCCAACTCAGAGGCGCATGGGCGGCTTTAAAACTCTGACACAAGGTTAGTCACTAACCACACGAAAAGAAGAAGAATACGCAAACGTCGTTACGATTATGACCTGCATGGTTTATGGCATGCAACCTTTTCTAGTAGGTACAAACTATAACATCAGGCCTGTGGTAAGCAGAGGTGTACCTATAGTCATTCCTGACCCATGGCACCCCTGGAGGACACCCCTGGGGGTGCCACGGGCACTTGGATTCGGACCCGTGGCACCCCCAGGTCAATTAGTGCAGTGGTTTTGAATGTATATACTTGGTATTGCAACTACGTATGCTTACCTACTAATATATGATCTCATTTTTATCCCTGATGTGACCTAAATTATTGTAGTTATGTATTTATCATTTTGATAATGTACCTATAGCTTGTTGAAGTTGTAAAATTCAAATTTTCAAAAGTTACAGTAGACGTATTTCTATTGTTTAAAAAAATATGTAATCATCAATCAAGTTGAAGTGTGTTGAAAGTCGACGCATTCTAATATTATTAAATAATATATCGGTATTTTATGTAGCAATGAATATAGAAACGGAAACGCAGGATCTTAATTTTATAAAGATACACGGATGACGGAGGAACAATTCTGCTGCATAATAAACACAGACATCATAAAAAGAAAGATTACAAGAACGGTACGTCTGCGGGGCGGTGTTCAACCTATAAAAAATCAAAATGTCCTGGGTCTTTAACCATAGATAAGTTAAGGTTAAATGTATACCCACAGAGGACGCAAACTGAAAAACGTTATTTCCGCGTGTAAAAAAAAGAATTAATATATATCTGCCTAGCCTTTTCCCAACTATGTTAGGGTCGGCTAACAGTCTAACCGGATGCAGCTGAATACCTGTATTTTACATGGAGCGACTGCCTATCTGACCTCCACAACCCATTAACTGGGTGATACGATATCCCTTGGTACGACTGGTTGTCAGACTTTCGGGCTTCAGATGACCCGTAACGACTGTCAAAAGATCCACGAATGACAGCCAGGACCAACGGCTTAACGTGCTTTCCGAGGCATGGAGGAGTCTGGATGTGTAAAGATGATCACCCATCCACGGACCAACCCCGGCAAGCGTAGCTTATCCTAATGAATCGACCCATTCGGCTGTTATTATTTAGCCACCAGCTACGGTTTACTAAACGTATTGCAGAATAATCACAATTTGAATGCAATGCCTAAAAACAGAAGTCACCAGACATTATTAATGACCATTCAATAGTGCACATTCAATTGCAATTTCTGAATAGAGAAATAACATTAGGTCACGCATTGGAGAAAATGCCTTAAATAAATATTAAAATTAGACTATTGAAATTATTTTGTCACTGTTGTCCATCTGTCCCATCGCTATTCGATTGGTGGATTCATGGGAACTAGTAAATAGGACACGTGATACCACTGGTACACCGTTGAATGGAGTTGAGGACCTGGGAGTGCCATGGGTCCGAATCAAGTTCCCGTGGCACCCCCAGGGGTATCTTTCAGGGGTACCATGGGTCCGGAATGAAAGTATCCTATCCACTCCTAACCCTTTGCGTAACACATGATCAATCAGCTTCTGAATCATTTTGAAGGATATTGCTAATCCATTGCTTCAGCTGCTCTCTGCTCAACAATGTAAATAACACTATGAATGTTGTTGAATTGTCAAAATGAAACAGATTGTGAGTGATCGTGTGTTACGCAATTATGATGCAAGTCAGGGTCAAATTTCATGCTAATCCATTCAGCCGTTTTAGCGTGAAAGCGTAACAAACAAACAAAATCAGTGTCGCGTTTATACTCGTAATATTAAGTTAAGATTTCTCAGGAATCTTGGCTACACAAAAATACACCCGCCGACCTGACGTAAAAACGGCGGCGGCTGTATGAAAGTATTGCAATAGCAGCTCCAGCTTTGTAAGGCCGCGTATTTGCGCGAAAGTCGCTTTTGGTTAGTATATGGGGGTCAGGCGACTTATTAACGCTACAATTATCGGAAGAGTGGTGTCCGCTAGCAATGGGAAATTACTACTGTAGGCTGCAGGTGTCGACCTTAGGATGAGCTGGTTCTGACATGGAGAAGTGTACGTCGCTTGCTCCCGCGTCACCACACACTCTGTTTACTTTGGCTACTGAGACCAAACCTACAATGTACAGGGAAGTTTTATAAAAATGTGGTTGGTATTTTAGTATATTGTGGTATCTTATGACTTTCACGTGAACGAAGTCGCAGGCAGAAGCTACATAAACATAAATGAGAAGTTATTAAGATACATCAACATTGAACGAAGGTTTTTAGTATCAAGTTCTTGATCTACACCCTTGGGATTTCAAGAGAATCTTTTGGGACCCCAATCATAAAAAAATAAAAACTTAGACTTTATTTCTGAAAAGTATTACAAACGCTACTGACCACACGTTAGACAGCACACACAGCCACGACACAGTTCACAACACAAAATACAAGGCGTCCAAACCATAACAGCTAAGCAAAACATACACATGTCACATAACTTGATGAAACCCATCCTCAAACCCAAAAATCGAGGGTAAAAGTCTGGCCATATGTGGTACACCCACAAACATGGTCTTTTCCTCAAAGACAGTAGCATTATATCACGGCATCCAGTCAAAGCTTCTCTTGTTCTTTTTCGAATTCGTTGCTGTCGTATTTTGTGTTGGGCTTCTAATAATTCCCTCTCCTTTTTAGTTCTACCTTCATTAGAAAATGCTGTATACATTCGCGACTCTTTAAACTCGTCCGTAATAATGTTCATACTTCGTGAGCCTTTCATTGATCTGCTCATGCGAAAGCGAAGAATTCTCCACTTGTATGATGCCCATCTTTGCACTTTTTCATAAGTGACCTGTGGATTTCTCCAACATCGTTGAGCATATCTGTAACTTCGTTTTGGGCTTACAATTATTTTATACACTACATAAAGAAGACAATGTGCAAGACCAATTCCCACATTGACAAGTCCTACACAAAAGTCAGAAAAACAATTAGTGTCGCCTGCTTCATCTAGTTTGGACAATTGTTTTATTTGTTTATTTTCTTCCTTCCTTTGTTTAGCCATTATCTTGTTTTGTATCTTTTGTTTCTTAAGTAATTGTTTGCTTAACTTCCGGTCCTCGTTTTTTTTTTTTTTTGCCTTCGCCTTTGCTTTTTTTGCTTTTCGTTTCGATGCTGAGGATGATTGGTAGGGCTTAGCTGGTTGCTTTACCTTAGTAGACCGTCGTGCACGACGACTATTGTTAAGCGGCACATTCAACCCGCTCCTTCTGTGATAGTTTGATTTAATGACTGATTGCTTTCTTTGCTTCTCTAAACCTGACAACGCACATCTTGTTTGCTTAGTGCCTTCTGAGCCATCCCAGATTTCTGAAGTTCTTTTGAGTCGATCACAAATAAAAGTAAACATTGATTTTATTTTTGATATTTCGTTTGGATCCCTTTTGATTTCATTATTTGAACTATTTTCATTGGTTAATTTTGACATCCAATAATACAAGAGATCAACTGGACTTTCTTCATCTACACATGTTTTTTCGGAACATTCTGTAATTTCAGGTTTTTTTTGCACACATTTGCATTTGAATAAGTTTCTGTTTTCGCATCTTGCTACTGCACACGCTCCACCAGGGCAAACTTCATTAGCCTCAGCTTCAATTTCAACAATTTTCCGATTGATTTCTTCAGAATTTAAAAGGCACATGTTTTTGGCGTCCAACTGTACCTCAAATTGAGGTTCAGACTTTTTAGTCGGTTGAATACACCTCGTGGAGCATTTATTATATTTTCTTTGAATAATATTACTACCGCAAGTTCTATCGGTGCATTCTCCTCCAATGTCTATAAAATGCTGACATTTACAATTAAAATTTGTTTTCTTATCTTTAAACATTTTTTGACAAATCCTTCCTTCACATAGATTTTTTGGAAGTTCTTGTTCTCGACGATTGTTACATGAAGGATAAATAAAAGTATTTTTCCCTTCATTTTTTTTACTTAGATCTGTCAGTTTGTGCTTTATTTCATCAGGGTTTAACACACACTTCTCAATAGCATCAACTTCTATTTTGATTAATGGTTCTCCTGTTTGATCACCAGCTCTTTTTGGGAGTTTATTAATACATTCACATATTACTGTTTTCTTGGGTGACTTCTCGTTGTTTATTTCATAATGGGAAATATGTGCTGTGTTACAAGGAAAACTACAAGTTGGTTTCCCTTTATTCTTTTGACTGAGACCTGTCAGTTTGTGTTCTGGGGACACATTCATATCGATAACTTCATCTTCGCGTTCGCGTATTTCTGCTTTCTTGAGTGATTTCTTGTTTTCTATTTTACTTATCAAGCAAATCCTTTGACATTCTGGCTCATAACTATTATCTCTTTTATCCATTATTGGGACTATAATATCTTTTTTGTAAGCATCAGGTTCGGTATTTACTGATTTATGAAGTATCTTCTTATTCGATAACAATTTTTTTGAATTATAACATAGGCATGTTATTAGACTCTTAATCTTTTGAATGTCCATCAGACTTTTACTTTGTGTGTTGTTGTTCATCTTATAAATAGCACAAGTTTTAGACGTGCATTCACCTGGCTTTTCCTTATATCTACCAACAAAACCTCTCTTTTCATTAAATGCTTGAGCACAAATACCCTTAGCGCAAATATTACTGTCTTTATATTCTTTTTGCGGGCAAATACTTGATACTTTTTTGTTTTTCTTTGGTAATTTAGAAATTTCATTCTGTTTAGATATGATGTTATTTGAAGCGTCATAGTCTTCATTTACTTTCCGAGGCCATACTGTTCTACTTCGACGCCTACATTTTACAAGCCATATACTAGATATTTTAGGGTTGCTATTTTCTGAAATTTCGTATTGGCATCCGCATGGTGTGACATCCAATTTCTTTTTTTGCTTGAAGTGTTTCAGGCATTTGATATTTTTAGAATTGTCAATTTCCTCAACATCATGTTTCTTTTGATTGAGTGTAAATATTTTTTTTCTTAAAAGTTCCGGTTCTTTTATTCTTTGCTCCGGGTACTCCATCAGTTTGTGCAATTGTGTCAATATGAATGATTTTTCCGACACATTCCGAAAGGCAAGCATTTGTTTTCCTTTTTTTGTTGCTGAGGGAACATTTCCTTTGTTTGGTTGTATTGGAGTCCCCCTGCATGTTAACTAAATCATAAGGTTTTTTTCTTTTATCATATTTTATTCTGCCTTCAGGATGGGTGAGATAACGTTTGTCTAAAGGACCAGAAAAAGGTTTTCGTGAACATGCGGCTTTTTGACAAAGATACGTGTGTAACTTTTTTATTCCCCTTTCCCCAATGGCTTGTTTTAAAGTAACTTCATTTATGCAGTAATTGAAAGATTGTCTTTTACCGTGTTCCATGTCTAACGATTAACTAAAATTTATCACGTCTCACCCAAGGCAGCTAGAATGCAATGTTTACGTATTTATTTTCGTATAATTTTTTTATACGCAAAATTTTGATCATTTTAAGCGATGTAAATTAGATATTTTTGCTTTAATTATTCATGTCAAATTAGACCACAGAATTAGACTTATGAAAATTATTTCATTGAATGTCAGAGGGTGTGTTTTTGTCTTTGGAATAAAAAAAAATAAACTACATAGATTGGACAAGTATTGAGAATATCTATGGTTACCTACAGCTTATTCTAGGTACACACGCAGCGATTGTAGTCACCGGCGACTAAAGCTACGGTTTCCTAGAAGACCGGTGACCTTTCACGTAGCGTCTGCAATTTACGCCGAATCACGTCACTGAAACGTTGATTATGAAAGGAACTTGGTGTGGTTTCTTAGAGAGCGTTGTTGACACCGTAAAGCAAACCCCGCCACCCAAAGATTTAGGCCCGTATTACAGAAGCTCACTCAAAACTCAAGCATTACTTAAAACTCGTTTAAAGCCTTTTGATTGGTTGAAACTAGTTTTCAGTAATGCTTGAGTCTTGAGATTCTGTAATACGGGCCTTAAATCGCTAGATTTGCCCTCGCCGTACTCAGTCACAAGAAGGGTCCATTCCATACTGAGAAAAGTGAGCTCACACATTATTAAATAGCGTTTCCATGCCAAACAAGTGTTGCCACTGCGTCATTGTGTGTCAGTGGTGTCAAAACGAAACGGAAACGCGAGTTATATTTTTTGACGTGGTAGGGCAAATCTAACGATTTAAATATTTGCCACTGTCATCATTTTCATGACAGCCGTCACGTGCGGCCACCGGTTTTCTAGGAAACCGTGGCTTAAGTGGCGATTTCAAAATCTCACATTCACACACAGATTTTGACAGTCGATAAAATTGTTGCTAGCGATGTAAAAATCTCAGTGTGGCCTCTCTCGTCTGTCAGTAACTGATGATGATGAGATGAGATGGACTGGCCGAAAATAAACAGAAAAAAGATTGAACCCATTTTCTTCTAACTGTACAATTCTTTCAAAATCTTTGAATGCCGATCAAAAAGTTAAGTCTCCTAAGACCATTTTCCTATAGCAACAACAGTTATGGTAGCTGCCCTTACTGCCCCATCTCAATAATCCACCCTGTAGGTATATATATTTATAATCACGTTCCCGAAAACGGCTCTAACGATTTCGGTGAAAGTTGCAATATAGGCGTTTACGGGGCGAAAAATCGATCTAGCTAGGTCTCATATCTGGGAAAGTTCGTTTTCTCCGTATTTTCACAAATATTCAAAAATAGTATAAACTATCCTATACTATTAATGAGCATTCTCTCTTTGCACCCGAGCAGAGCTCGGTTGACCGGGTACCGTAACCTATACATACATACATACATACAAACACACAAATAAATAAAATTGTAGTGTTTGTTTGTAATGTAAAAATAGCAGCTTTTTACTAAATGATATAAAGTATATACGGTACTAATAACATTTTTTTTTTGCGTTTGTCTGTCTGTTTGTTCCGGCTAATCTCCGAAACGGCTGGACCGATTTTTGGCAGATAGCTGATGTTGTATGGAATAACTTAGGCTACTTTTATTTTAGAAAACGAATTAAAAAAAAACCCTCCCTTAAAATTTTTTAACTACGTACCTATAGCGATAACGACCCCGTGAAAATACAATTTTACTCCGATTTACAGTGTTTTATAACACAGTTTTAAACCTAATGCCGTTGATCAAACGGCAGTAACCCTCCCGGAGGGTTCATTTCCAATTGGCGTATGAGTTCTATGAAAAGTGGGTGGAGTTGAAAGTGTTAACCTGGGTCAAATAAATTTATTTTCTTTCTTTCTACCAAATAGGCCCGGGCCTACGCGCGAAATCACCGGCGATTTCGCCGGACCTAAAAACGTCACCGTGGTGGATAAAAGACCTTATTAGGTACTTCGATGTTATGTAGGTATGACAGAAATTAATTAAAATCCACAATATAATAATGAAAATCAAACTGATGATAAGGAAAACTTTAACTTAATACTTTTGAAATGTAATGCCGGAAAAGTGTTTAGCATATTTATGATTAATAATGTGAATTGCCGCCCGTACCATATAAGGAAGAAAATCAGAATACTATATCGTGTATAAATAAGTTAATTATGACCGCGTCAGGCAGTCTGTAATAGTGTCAGTGGGCGATGAGCTTTAGTGCCGCAAACATGTGTCGATTTGTGATAGCTGTTATTTTCATCTCATTTGTTTCCTGTGGTAAGTTTATTTTTATTTTATTTTATTTTATATCGTGTGTAAATCTGTAAAGTACGTACGTACTCATTGATCCCATTATTTCTCTTGATGGTGCGATGGGTAGTTGGTCCTTTTTAATTCCTATGTAGGATGAGCAAAATGGTAGAATTACTTACATTATTTTGAAGACTATTAAAATCAAGAATCAATTTAGAGCAAACCAATTCTAAAATTGGTAGGTATACTTACCAACTAGGTAATAGGTCATGTCATGAATCACGCATATTATTGTACTTACGTTTTGTTTTTTTCTGTACCTACTCATTTTAAAAAACAATCCAAGATCTTCAGTTTCGGCTAACGCACATTTGGGGGGGGCGCACCGCAACACAAAAATCTTCCTAAATCATTTTAGTACAGGCGGGCTGCAACGCACTTTTATGTATTTAAATACGATGTGCTGCGATCCGATGCGTAGTGCTGATGTACGCTTACCTTATAAAATCTTATCTGTCGTAAAATCTCATGTCAAGTGATTTGATTGGATGTTTGTGACCATTGTGTGTATTAGTCAACCAATCCCCAACCAAGCCAACCAACCAATCATGCAAGGATCGTAGCGCATGGCGTTCTATAGTTTCTGTCTACCCCATGGGAAAAGGTGCGAGGTTATATATGTATGCAATCACATAAGTTTGACATTTATTCCAGTTCTATTTTGTCATATTTTTGTGTCGACTATTTGCCGTCCTCATTCTATTATTATCTAGTAGCATATGCGGAAAATTCCTATTTCTGAACTGAGCACAAGCATGACTCAAAACATAACATATCATAACATCCTGTAATCCTAAAAGGGTTAGGCCAGTGGTCGGTAAACTCATAAGTCAATAGAGCCAAATATCAATACTACGACGAGTAAGATTTCTTATGAGAGCCAATCCTTTCTGTGTCTCTTTCACTCTACAAAGAGTGAAAGAGGATGGGAGTTTTAAAGATTCATAAAAGTGTATTGAGACAGTTACACTCCACAACGCTTCCTGCGTTGTCGCAGGAAGCGTTGTGGAGTGAAAGAGATGGGAGCTTGTAGTGAAAACTTTCTAGGAAGTAGGATGCCTTCATCATCATCGTATCGGCTGATAATAATATCATGAGGCATCTTACTTATTAACAAGTTAACCTTGGAAAACTTTAAAGGTAGGTACAGTAAATTATAAATTTTCGTTGTCCTGTTAATTTATGGTGAAAATACTTTGGAAATAAATCTTTGAAAATATAGTTTGAAGTTTGAATAAAACTTCATATCTTGCAATTTAATGTGTGCAAAGCTTATATTTACAATTTGCTATGTATTTTTGCTCAGAAGCTTATATCAATAGGCCGAGAATTTTAAACTTGACATTACTAGTCACAGCATGCATATTTAATGGTAAAAAGAACAGTACAATTCTTTTCAGACACTTGTTTGTTAATAAAATAAGCATCTACGTAAATTTGTTCATATTTGACTTGGGGTTGCTGGAGAGATGCTCTACAGCAGCGTAATAAAAATTAAGTGTCTGTACTCATAACCTTTCAAGGTACTTAAAAAAAAAGTATATACAAATTGAGTACCTACATATTGGGTACAAAAGTATTATAAGCTCATCAATGGAAAAACAGGTGATGGGGTTGCTGGGGAGCATGACGTTATAAACTTAAACCACACTATTTGCTTAGTAATAAGTGCTCAGTGGTTAACCTGGGTTTACCTTATGTGCATATTATAAATTCCTTCCATTAATTACATAGACTAACGTCATTGAACCCTGCTTTTTGAATAAGTAATTTCCTTGTGTAAGACTTGTTAGGTGGAACAACACTACTACTCATTATTAAAGTGTAAAATACTGGCGTCCTTCCTCTCAGGAAATGGCTGCCATAGTCGCCCTAACAACGTATCACAATAAAAGTATTATTACCTACTTACCTCCTAAGTCCTCCATTAGGAGGACTTTATATTTCCAGCTATCTAATTACGTAATATATTTTCGTAAACAATTACGACTAATCTGTTTCATTTTGACAGTCTACGTAATTTACCTACGTTGTTGAGCAGTTTTTTTTTTCGTATGTACGAAGCAATGGATTAGCAATCTGTTTCAAAACGATTCAGATTCTGATTGATCGTGTATTACGCAATTAGGTTACTGACCTGCACCCTTAAGGCCACGTACCGACATACGCAGACGATTTTTTTTTAACCTGTGAAGCAATTGGATAGCAATATCTTTTAAAACACTTGGATTGTGATTCAAAGTGTGTTACGCTATTAGGCCGCGTACCGATATACGACGCGTTTTATGCGCGTGTACTCCCAAAGGTTATTGCAATTTTGAGTCCTATGCTAATTACATAAAGCTTATTTTGAAATCCTCGGACTACAAATACCGCGTACGCACACGCACCGAACAGCAACTGCGCAGTCACAGTCACTTTGTATAATTGTCTAGGTCCTTTTTTAAGTAGACTATTTCAGAAGAAAGTTTTCTATTCCAAACTGTCAAAATCACACTGACAACCACTGACAACTGACAGTTGTCTCCACGGCCACAAAGTATACACGGTTATCTACAAAATCATGATTTTACAGGAGAGCATTTAAACACAAAACTGTGATAATTAATAGAATAACAAAGCTATCTTCTCATATTTTACATCATTTCGTTAATAGGAAATATTACCAAGGAAATGGTTAAGGTCAATAATATTACTGAAATATTTTTTTGTTCTAAAATACGGTTCTTCGACACTGAGAAAAGTTGTTGTAGTTGTCTATATATACGTGACTTAAAATCAGTAAAAATTGAGAATCAAACAGAAAAATAAATCCTATGACAAAACCTGAGTCGAATTATGTAAGAGTGAATTTCGTAAAAAGTGCAGTTGACTCTTTCTACTTTGCTGACGTCGTACTGTCTACACGGAACGTCAGTTTAGTCTTCTCTTCCCGTCGACAAAACGGTGTTCATGCTACGCGTGCTGGCAACCTTAGAATGGACAAAGATTTGCCTGGACATAAAATGGGGCTGTCGTTGGTGCAAATAATAAGTATACAATATACTAGAATAGATACACAGATAAATACATATCCTAAATAATAGATACAAAAATACATACATACTAAATATATAAGCAACGAAAATAAATGAAGACTACCTATAGATAATTACAGTTACGAGAACAAGATCACAACGACAAGTAATGTTCCTTCACGAGTCTCTTAAACACATGTAACGATTGCGCGCGCTTTATTAGGGGCGGACAATCTGCGCCTGCGGCAGGCAATATCTCAGCGCAGAAAATAATAGAGCGATGACGACGACTTAAATAGTACCTAATTCTAAAATGAAATTTCTAACCGAAGACTAAATCTTTTTTTGTTAAATCGACTGCAATGTTTATATCATTTTTACGCTGCAAAATCAGTAGAAAGGGGCGGGTACTACTAAACGGTCGAGGGTGGCCGAGACTGCTAGTCCGCAATTTTTTTTGAGATTGGTCTACAATTGACGGAGAAATAAAAAAACATTAAAATATATATAAACGCTACGAACATAGAACCTCGTCCTTTTTGGAATTCGGTTAAAAATAGTATGATTAAAATACCCGTAATTTTTGGCAATAGCAAAAATGTAGCTTCATTATATCAAAGGCATTTTGGTATATAGTTTGAATCTATATTTCTCTACAGTTAGATATTTGTGGTTTTCCGGGTTTTTCATTTACCAATTATCCTACATATTATGTATCATATCAGTTGATAAGGAAAAATGTAAAATCAACTTCGTTAATAGCGCCGAATAAATTGTATTGTTCATGTAGCTTGAAATCAAAACGGGTATGTTAGTTACCTACTGATTTAAAAAAAATAAAAATTATCTGAAGAATTCACTAGTTTGCCAAAAAGAATTATCGGCTCAGTGAGGTTATTTATCTTAATGCTTCTCTTATGTAGTATTGTTTATCTATACCTACATATTATACTTAAATCAAATTCTGAGTTTATAAATTTCGTGACTGTCTGTGTGACTGCGTCTTTTAAACTACCTACACAAAGGATTTTGATGTCGTTTTCACTATCATTTAGAGGCTTTATTCTTGGAGGTTTATTTGTGTTATACCCACATTCAAAATTCAAAAGTCATTTATTCAAACTAGGCTGTGAATCCGCACTTTTCGAACGTCAAAATTACATAAGACAGTCCCCAAAAACGCCCGCTCTTCACCACTTCCTAGTGCTTTAGCTGGTAAAAAGTTAAATTAATTTAAACTACGTCAACATATAATAAAGAAATCACCATGTTTTGTCGAACCGTAAACAACGTGCGAAGCTAGTTTTTTACCAATTTCCAAAAAGGATGGGTTCTATGTTCGTCTGTGTGTTTAAAAAAAAAGTTATGTCCCTCGATGTTTTCGTCTTTGGTAGAGGAAGTTTGCGCGGTGGTCCCATATACATTTTATTTACTTTGCTTAGGTAGTTTTTGAGTTAGCTTCAATAATACGTATTTTTCCACAGCCTATTTGGATGATGTTATAAGAATTTCCTGTCACTGTTATTTACATAGCAGCCATGCTATTCTGTAAACATCTCACCGTGAAAACTTGGGTAAAGTGAGCTGTCAATAGTGTCAATCCCTGTGGAATGACAGCTCACTCCACGCTCACGTCACCTAAGTTTTCACGGTGAGATGGTTACAGAATAGCACTGCTGGTAGTGGTTTTCGAATTTGTGTGGGGTAGGTACCACAAATAATAAGTTTTATTTTTTATTTTTTTTATAATTTTGACTATAAAATACAATACCTAGGTATAATACATTTATGTCATAAAAACTACGTGTAAATCACATGGGAACATACTTAGAACGTCGCTCTAATTAACGAGAAACGTTTATTGACGTCATTCAAACTATTATTTATTCAATATAACACTGCTTTTTCCTTATTTGAATGTCGTATTACATAAATTGATTGTTGCGGGAGTAGCCCTTTGTACCTAATAACAGCCATGGATGGCTGTAAATATTTTGCTAATAATATCATAATTTATCTCATGTTCAAATCCTTGTTTAAAAAGTACTCTTGTTTCCGCATATAGAAATATCAACTTTATGTCGAAGTACTTAAATAATGTTGCTTTCAGAATTATTACTACTTCTATTGAAAAAACAATAAACAACTAAAGTGGTAACGAGTACTTAACTTTATGTGCAGACCCTTTAAAGTAATTTTTCCAAAAACACATATTTGTTTACATTTTTGGAAACTTCATTGCAAACGCAGGAAAAATGTTTGAATGCCTATTATGTGACTATAATAGGGTTTTTCACCAGTACTTTACTTCTAAGTACGAGTACATCAACGGTTTGCGTTAGGTATTTCGACATCCTTATAATCCTTCCCACATAATTATAGTTTCAACGCTTCAATACTTACATACAATAACTTATACATAACATCACGCCTGTTTTCCCAGAAGGGTTAGGTAGAAGTACCTACACCTATATACAATGTGAAATTTAATTCGTTTGCATCCTCTTAACGGGTCATTGTACTCATCATTATGAACAACTTTCACTATGGGGCCAACCACAAAATCGCGAAAAAAAAATCAGCTGTTCCCTTCATTATAACGAGCTATGCGAACATAAATGTATGGAACAGCTGATATTTTTTTCGCGATTTCATGGTTGGCCCTACAGTGAAAGTTGTTCATAATGATGACTATAATGACCCCTTAATAGAAAGAAAAATGCGTTTATTGAAATTATAAAAAATAAAAATAAAAATACACCTTAAAACTATAAAAACAGAAAACAAATAATAGGATGCAAACGAATTAAATTTCACATTGTATATAGGTGTAGGTACCTCTATCTAACCCTTCGCGGTATACAGGCGTAGTGTTATGTTATTCCTTAAGAGGCTTACAACAGCTAAAGCGCGGTCACTGTCGGACTGCATAGAAATGAAAGAGAAGCGCGATGACACGACGCAGGTAATTTATTGCAAAATATGAAGCTATTAGCGATTTACAAAAAATCTATTGATTGGACTGAAAAATTAAAACGATATTACGATAATATGTTGCTTGTAGAATAATCTGACAAAAAATCAGAATGATTATATATAATTATATTATTATGATTTTTAAACGTTAAAAGAAATTTTTAGAAGAATCTTCATGATTTTTTCCTATCGTATCAAATAAGTTGTATTATGTTTTCAACACACTATCTTACTAGCATATATCCTGAATAATATCATATATTTTTCTGATTTTGTTTACTGCAGTGGATCATATACTTTTACGCATTATAAAACTTGCGTTTAGGCACGTTTAGGTCCTGTGGTCCCCTTAAAGAAGCGTGACAATTCGGTCTACTTAGATTTTTCTGGGGACAAATCAGTAGATACCTACCTACCGAGCACAAATATTCTAAAATTAGCTATACACGTATCTATCTCTGCACGATACGGAACAGTTTTCCTATATAAAACCCAAACCAATTAAGGAAAACCACATTACGTACACCCTACTAATATAAATAAACGCGAAACATTGTCACGACGGATGCATCGACGGATGGATAAATGTTTGTTACTCTTTCGCGCAAAAACTACTGAACGGATTTTAATAAAATTTGGCACACAGATAGTCAATAACCTGTACCCTAATTGTGTAATACTCATCAATCAGAATTTGAATCGTTTTGAAACAGATTGCTAATCCATCCTACTATCCTACTTAATATTACGAAAGTTTGTGAGGATGGATGGGTGTTTGTTCCTCTTTCACGCAAAAACGACTGAACGGATTTGGATGAAATTTTTCACACAGATAGTTTATAACCTGGATTAACACATAAGATACATTTTATCCCGATATTCCCAAGGGATTGAGACTTATGCGGGTGAAACCGCGAGTCGCTGCTAGTTTTCTATATCACCCAATGGTGCGCCCCTACACACAAACTACGTTTGTCGACTAAATAAACACCTATGTCATAGGGTGATGTCGGGGACCAAATTACTTACTTAATTTGTACCTAACTAATACATTTAAATTACCTTTTCAGTGCTAGCGGAAGCGGTAGCAGCAGATAGTAAGAAAAAAGGATCTGTAAAATGTAATCTTATTCCACAGGTGAAAGTAAGTAGCTATGCAACAATATTTTTTTTAAATTATGTATCTTTGTATGGGCTCTTGTGAAAAGTTACCAACCCCAGCTTGGCTATAATCGACACCTGATAAGAACAACATTGTAACTCATTTTACAATGTATTCGAACTATACCATAAATGCCTGCCTAGCCTAGCCTTTCCCAACTATATTGGGGTCGGCTTCCAGTCTAACCGGATGCAGCTGAATACCAGTATTTTACATGGAGCGACTGCCTATCTGACCTCCACAACCCAGTAACTGGGTAATACGGGTTGTCAGACTTTCGGGCTTCTGACGACCCGTAACGATTGTCAAAGATCCACGAATGACAAAACTAAAAAAAAAACTCAAAACTCAAAGCATTTATTTCAATTAAACCATTTACGGCACTTTTGAACTGTCAAGGAATCGGTCAGTCAAAAATATGAAGCTAGTTGCCCATTCCAAAGCGTAGTAGGTACCTATGGAGAAGAACGGGCAAGAAACTCCACGGACACTCTTTTAAATAAAATAAATTGTTACAAAGTTTTGGTTGCATCATTCATGTTGAAATTATACATGTGAGAACAATGTAGAAAGACGTGCACGTTAGAAGCGTCCGTAATAAAAAGATAAAAAAAAGAACAATTCAAAAATTAAAATCAGCCATGGCCGCTAAGAGTTGACCAGTCCCAACTAACGGCGCCCGTTCACGAACATGACGCATGGATCAGCACCATTCAGCTCAACCATTTTGAAGGGACATAAATGATCCAACACACGCGCCACCAGCGAGACATCTGAGTGAGCATGACATACTCACAGCCGCCAGGGCACATTCAAGTCAATAAAAGACGTATTACCCGGTAAATGGTAGCTCTTTAGTACAAAGTACTCACACCTGTGCTCTGAAATTATGTAATACAAAGGAGATTGATTTCATACAATTCAAAGATGGTCTTAAAATCTTCAGCAGCTCCAACAGTATTTTCAAATGTTAATCAATTAGTTTGGTTGTGGAGCAGGACCAGCATTGAGCCAAGCATTTTTATCTCACCTCTTTTACTAAAAAGATGTAAGTTTTTTCTTACGTAAAAAGATGGTCACCCATCCACAGACCAACCCCGGCAAGCGTACCTTAACCCGATGGATCGACCCGTGCGGCAGTTATTACTTAGCCACGAGCTCCTCCTACTACTACCATAAATACGTAAATAAAAAAAAAAGGTATTTTTCAGTCTGGGAGCGGTATTCCTACGACGATTAGAGCGATTTTTGAATGGCAAAAAAAACATTGTAATTTTAAATAAATAAAGAAAATACGTTTCATCATCATCATCTTCCTGCCCTTGCGCTTACCTTGCCTTGCGTTACCTGTGGTCGGCGCAACACGTTTTCTTTTCCATTCTCCCCTGTCAACCGTCACGCTGTCATTTACTTCCATCTCTTTCATATCATTCCTCACACAATCCATCCATTTTTTCATTCCGGACCCATGGTACCCCTGAAAGATACCCCTGGGGGTGCCACGGGTCCGAATCCAAGTGCCCGTGGCACCCCCAGGGGTGTCCTCCAGGGGTGCCATGGGTCAGGAATGCATTTTTTCTTAGGCCTTCCTCTCCCGCTCCATCCATCAACATTTATATCACTTTTTTTCATTTATATTCATCACTATTTTAGTCACATGCGTTTCCTCTCTCCTCAGCACATGCCCATACCAGCCCAAACGATTTCCTTTCAACTTTTCTGTCACTGGCGCAACTTTTAAACTTCCTCTTATAATATACTCATTTCTTACTTTATCCAGTTTCGTCACTCCACACATCCATCTCAACATTCTCATCTCCGCTAAATGTAATCTTTTTTCATCCGTCTTCTCCACGGCCCAACATTCCGATCTATACAGGACAGGCCTTATCACGGACTTATAGATTTTGCCCTTTAACTTGAGGGGCATCCATGGGTCACAAGTTGTTCCTGTGACCTGTCGCCATTTTATCCATCCTGGGTTGATCCGCCGCGCTACATCTCTGTCTACTCCGCCATCCCCTTGCAAGCGACCCGAGGTACCGAAAGTCGGAGCAGATCGGTAAGCGCGTTCCGGCGAGAGATATGGACACAAGACTGGAAGAACCGCCTAAATCGCAAAACAAGTATTCCGTTTTGGTCCAACTTAATCTAAAAAATACGTTTATTTGCGGTAAACATGACGCAAAAAAAGAACACAAAATAAAAAATATACAAGTCCCATACACGCAAAACAGCCAGCATAATGCTGTGACCCTATGCGAGACAGAGCCCCAGCGCTGGTTTTTAGCAACACTTATGAAGCAATGAATTACCAATCTTTTTCAAAACGATTCAGATTCTGATTAATCGTGTATTACGCAATTAGGGTTCGGGTCGGGTAGTGTTATTGGGTTTTTCCATCAGGAATTTCTCAGTAGCAGCCCGGAGTCTGGATTTATGCCCGGTTGATGGCTCGCCCCCTATTACCATGGGACTAGACAAATAACCCTTCGGGAATTACTGGACTGATGCTATAAATTAGAGAAATTATTAACATATTTCATTTCTCATATAGGTATTGTCTGGGAAACATCACATTTTCAGCCTGGTTTGAATTAATAACCACTGTGTTTAGTTTTTATCTATACTCCATTTGAAATTAGATTGGACATTTAACTAAACCTTTTTTACAGTCCGTTCAACCGATTTTGCCTTCTATTGCGTTGGTGGCATGACAAAAGGCAGCTGCAGTAAACAGTTGGTATTGTAACCACGTTTTTTGCTTTTAATGTCAACCTTATGCCTACGGTATAGAAGTCAGACTTGATTGAACGGACTGTAAAAAAAGGTTTCTTTAAATGTCTAATCTTATTTCAAATGGAGTATAATATTGTTCAATAATACAAATATCGAGAACCCTAAGCTACATGCCTGCACCAAGCAAACAAGGAGTACCTATCGTGTTACCCAGTAACTGGGTAGTGGAGGTCAGATAGGAAGTCGCTCCATGTAGTCGACCCCAATATAGTTGGGAGTAGGCTAGGCAGATTGATTGATTGTTCAGATTGATGAATATTTAAAGAACCGAAATGTTAATCGACTTTCGTTGCTGACGGTACCTAGTTAGGTACTAGGTACCGTCAGCAACGAAAGTCGAATCGAACCCACCCAACCGAATTTCAAGAATTTCATGGTCTTGTTTTTAATAACTAAATACTTTTATTTTGTAGGAAAGCAGTGCAAGTTTGTCGATTTGCTTCAATAATACTGTGGCCCGACACTTAGACCCAAGCATTGAAGCAAAATCTGGGTAAGTTAGCAATATAAATACCTTATTATTCTGCACTTCATTTACTTTGGTAAACAAATCAAACTTATCTGGCGAATTGTGGGTGCACTATTCTCTAATTCTTCAGGGAAATCAGGTAGGATGTTATGTGTTATCTACTTAATAGGGATGATAGACACACGAGCAAGTACGCATACTTATGGCTCGCGAACTTTAAAACCGCGTACTTTAAGTTCGGACGTCCATCACCCACTTAACGTAGATCCGTTTTTAGGGTTCCGTACCCAAAGGGTGCCAACGGTAACCTATAACGAAGGCTTAGCCCGCCCTGCGATTAAAAATCGCGCGAAATTTTTATCGCGATTCTGTAAAGTGTGTGTAGGATATACACATGGCATCTTGTATACCTAATAATATCGTACACGCATTGGCGATGCTGCGAATGCTGTACACTTAATATAAACCGCACGAATTAAATTCGTGAAAGTGCATCCGTACATCGGCGTCCGTCCGTCCGTCTGTCACAGAGCTGTATCTTTTTAACCGTAATAGGTAAACAGTTGAAATTTTGACAGAGTGTGTACTACAATCATAAACATAAAATAAAGTTAAAAATTAAAGGGGGTTCCGATAAAAGTAACGTCTTTTTCGGCGTTGTTTTTACTAAAGTATAAAAAAGTATGTAGGTAATGTTAATATTGTACGGTGGTCGCAAAACCTTGTGGAAGTTCGAATCGCATTTGGCCGCTTTTTAGATCCACGCAATAGAGAAAACATCTAATGGACTCTCATAGTTTCTTCGTTTATAACTAATCTATTGTTCTAATCATCTATATTTAATTACTTTCAGGGAATGTCAGGATGCTACTGATTTTGGCGAAAAGCTCAACAATCATTTTGACACGTTAAAAAAGTATTGCTCCTTACCCAGCTCGAACCCGACAGACTTCATAAAACTTGTAAAATTCAGTTTACGAAATGACTCTTTTAAGAGTAAGTTATGTTTTAATTATGTTTTTTTTTTTAAGTTGATCGCGGGCGACCTGAGGGCCCGATCGCGTTTACGTAGGTAAACTTCAATTTGTACTGCTCGAAACTGAAGCAATAATGGGAAGCACAATTATTTCTATACAAAATAAAGTAAACGTTAACGCGATCGAATAAGGTATTAAAACTCTCACTAGGCCCACTGGTTGAGACTCGTGCAGACCAGGAAAGCAAGCAGTGGCTGCCAATGATGCCACCCATTGTATATTTTGTAGTGAATAGCTTTTTCTTTTTGTAATGTATAATCTGGTGTACAAAAAAGTATATATAAATAAATAAATGATGAATGTTGACGATGACGATTCAAACAGCAAGTTATGGTAGACGAATTAGTATGTTTACCATATAGATTTTTTATTACAAATAAAAAAAGCGACTGCAACGTGAAAAAAATTACATTATATCGTCGGCCGGAGTCATTACTGGAACATCTCTAAAATTTTGTGTTTTGGACTAAGTATGCAGAATGATAAAAAATCAAATGCTTTATCATTCTGCATACTTAGTCCATGTTCCAGTAATGACTCCGACCGACGATATTCTGAACGTATATTTTTTTAAGAGTTTTAAAGTAGTGTTTAATAAAGTAAAGCTGTATTTTTATGTCCAGTTATCAGCTAACTGCGTATGCCTTAGTACACGTACAACTTTCTACCTCTATTTCACTTTTTCCAGAATTTTACGCCGACTTCTCTTGTGTGAAAAATCTTGAACTTAACATAAGTAACACTTGTGTGAAAGATAATGTGGGGTTCTTCAACATAACAAAAGCGAGACCACACACCACGTGGTATAGCAAGGCAAACCTGCATTATAATGTAAGTCTCTATTTTATTTCTTACGCGTATTTATAATGAGGCTCATTGAGAGCTGCCATGTTTTAACTCGAATGGAATTTTTTGCGTCATGCGTTTTTGGTCAAGTAACGGCGCATTGCGGCCTGCGGTTGCCACGCATGCGGGCCAGCCCGCGTGGTTTTGCAAAATGAGAAAATTGAATAACCATTTCCTTTTCACTACCGGACTACGGGACTACCAGATGAACGGTAGGGGCCTATAGTACCTACGTCTGGTAGTGAGGTACCCGCACTTTGTTTTGGTTGATATCCCGACAAGTCGTACTCATTTAATACTCGCTTCTGCTCCACATTTATTATGCACACGGACAAAGTATTGAACTCACTGCCAGCGTCTATATTCCCTCCACATATAAAGGCTCGTGCGACCAGCGCGACGCGACAACGCGACGCCACTCGAACAATACAATTTCTAAGAAAACTTCACGGTAACCGGTGTCGCGTCACGCTAGTCTGCACGAAGCTTAAACCGTTAGCCGTCAAAGCAAGTGTGAACAGGCATCTTCTGGGCACGCCGGTTCCATCGTAGACCTGATCCATCGTTTTCCATCAAGCGAGATAGAGGTCTAAGGCAGATCCATATTTAAAAAAAAACCGCCCAAAGTTTCTATTAAAAAAAAGAACATACAGGGTGGCAGGGACATCGATGCGAAGCCTGTTACAAATGGATTCAGTAGGTACATGATTCTAAACCACTCTGCGTTGAAATTTTTCGTTGGTTATTAAAAAAGAAAACAGCTGTTCCATACATTTTGATCTCATAGGTATGCACTTTTCTATGAAACAGCAGATTTTTTTTTATAAGCGGCAAAATATTTCAACGCAGTGGTGTTCAGTATCATGTACTGAATCCTTGGTAACAGTTTTCGCGTCGATTTCCCTGACACCCTGTATAATTGATTTATTTTACCTCTATAAAATTAATTTAATAAAATCTACGTAAATTCATGTTGTCATCCAATAGAAGTTCTTTTTAACAGATATATGCTATTGTTACAGGTCGATACATGTGATACAACTGAACTAGTGAAAAACTGTGTGGAAAAAATTCTTAAACCTTGTCAGAATGAAACTCGCGAGTACATCGTGTCACTATTTAATTATGAACGAGAACTCGCAGATTGCGCCTATTTGAAAAATATTACATCTACCTTACCCCCGCCTGGTTCAAATGTGAGTATGACAAATATGATTAAAGCTTATTAAAAGGTGGTGAAAGCAACACAGGTAGCAGTCAGAGATCTACACGCACAATGCGATCGAATCATCCGATTGGCGGGGTAATTGCGTAACAAACATTAAATGACAATTGATCGCAATGGGTTTCATTTTGACAGTTCACCCACGTTCATTGCGTTATATGACGTTGTTGAGCAGACGAACTATTCAAACTTATGAAGCAATGGATTAGCAATATCCTTCAAAGCTCTCGGATTATGTTTGAAAGTCACGCAATTAGAGTCCCGATCTGTAGAGCACAACATAATATGCGATGTACTATGCGATCATGATCAATGGTAACGATTGCACTACGAAAATCGCTGTTAGATACTGCTACGATATAATGGCGCTGTCAATGTCAAATTTTTCCCTCTGATTTGCGATTGACAGAAGCTTTCAGCGCGGCCAAAAGCATGACAGACTTGCATGATGGCGAAACTAAAACCAGCGATGAAATACAGTGGCTCTGACTGTGCAGTAGATTTAAACTTGCATGAATTATTTGGTAAGCAAGCAGACAGGTCCGTACCGAGAAATAACTATGCGTTAATAGTAGATTATTCAACGAGGGGATAAAGCAGTGTCTTTTGTCACCGAGCGTAACGAAGGATTCAAGTGTTTCGATAAATGCAGCGCAGATTCCTTTATCCCCGAGGAGAATGCTCTACATTTCATACTTTCTGCGATGTCATTAAAATCAATTGTTTTTTTTTAGTTTTCGAATTTTTAGTTAAGATTCCAAATTCAAATAACATTATTGAACCGCGGGTTATAATGTAATTCAGTACAATATTATTGCCCAGGGCTATTATGAGTTATGACTTAGGTTTTAATGACATATAATCTGACGTTATCGAGCAGGTGGTGTGAAGACATATTAATGTCTCGTTTCAGCGCGAGATTTTGCCACGAAAGAATTTTGCCGCACTAGGCTAGTTAAGGCCTATTCAAACCTAAGCGATATTCGCTGCCGCTGTGGGTAGAGGTACATACCGCGCGGGTTTCGCTCAGGTATTTAGTATCAAGTACCTCTCTGAGCGAAACTCGACTACCGCGCGTTATTCTACCCACAAGGATAGCGAAATCCGTTTTGGTGTGAACAGTAATATTACCGCATACCCACTGGGTTTTCTCTGCCGCAGACGGTAGTGAATACCGCTTAGGTCTGAATAGGCCTTTAGCCTGGTTGGGATTAGTAACACCTAACCCCTCGTACGCCCGAGTGATTTGTTCTCGCTACGATTTTTTATTGCGTTATGTATTTGCAACTCTCGGTGCAGAGCAATACGTTGAAAATCCAGTGTGCGATAAAAATGAAAGTCAGTAAAATATTATACAATAAATTTATTTATTTTCAGGTTTCTGGGCCGACCGGTACTGTGTTTACTCAACCCGTAATTATTACTTTAAGCATTGGGGGAGTGGTTGTACTAGTAGCAATAATCATAATTATAGTTTTAAAATATAAGCATTTAAAAGATTAAAGCTAACCCACATGTAAAAGTCATATCGACGCCGATATCCCGTTTACAATGCTTTAAAATCACCATCGTTGTCACTATTTGCTCTGCACTTTCTATTAGTCGTCATCAATATTCACCCCCTTTAAATCCTCCATAAATCACGTGAGGCTCGAAAGGGGGTTTCGGAAAAAGTCACGAAATATCACAAGGGGGAGGGGGCGTGTATTGAGATATCACGTGTATTCATTTTTTCGTTTAACGCGCATTTCTAAACCGAAATGCGGCCTCCCAAATAAAATGTTTCTTTCTTTTTTTTTTATTTAAAGATAAAATATTCTGTAATTTTTTAACATATACTTTGCACCATAAAAATACACGTGACTTAGGGTAGGGGGGGAGGGGTTAGTTTAAACCTTATCACGTATCACCAGGGGGGAGAGGGGGTTAAAAAATTGCTAAAAAACATCACGTATTTAATGGACGACTCCTTTCTAGCCAGATCAGCGTTCAACAAACCATCTGTTCTTTTATTCATTCTCAACGCTTATCATATCCATGATCCTATTCCTTACTCAAAACAAGTCTAACAACACGTACTTCATTCATAACTTAATTACAAATCACATACACATGCCCCATATCCATTTGCGTAACAGATCCTTTATTTACCTATTTATTTATTAAAACTTTATGCACAAGTAAAGTAATACTGTAAGGCGGACTTAATGCCTGAGGCATGTTCTACCAGTCAACCTTAGGGTGATGCAGAGACAAAACATGCGAGGTGATAAGGGATAGACAACTCGAAAAAGAATAACTACTACTCAGGAGAAATAACGATAGGTAGAGGAGAAAACAAATCCAGTAAATCATCGCTGGAATGATTCTGCAAACATCTTACGAACATGTTCTTAGCACTCTGATCTCACTATCTCAGCTGCATTTCGCATTCATCTGGTGATCCAAAATTCGTTCTAAGTTACTGATATGGAAAAGTGTTATAACAAAAACATGGGAGTATTTAAAATTATTTCTAATGTTTCATAACGTTCTCGTAACTCTTTTTTTTTGTTTTCAATTCATAGTTAGTAAGTATGAGATGTTATATTATGTAAAATAGATGTTACACTTAGGCTAACATAGCTCGTAAGTATACCTACTTAAGTCTTAAATAAATAATGTATTATTATTATTAGCGGACTCGGCGTGTACCTACCTATAGTCAGGAGTTTCCTCTCTCTGGAGCAGTAACCCCAGCACGCGTAGCATGACCACCGTAGAAACGGGTTTTGTCGACGGCTGAATAGACAAAATGACAGATTGTGATTGTTTATCTGTCATTTTGTCTATTCTTCCGTCGACAAAACCCGCACGGTGGCATGTACCTTGACGCTCAATTCTATAATGCTACCACTTATCATATTATTTGACACTTTATCCAAATAGACGTAAGATATATTTTGCATTGTATAAATAACGCGAACATTTGGCTTAGTTGTAAATACTAAGAATTTAATTCTAATTTTATTTTTGGACAAGCCGAGAGCACTATTTGACCTCCCATCGGCAAAAATGATTAACTTTTTTAAATGAGTTTTGCTTAGTGCTGACTTTCGCTATAAAAGAAACTCCTGCGCAACATTCAATGCTTCTAGACCCAGCGGTTTAGGCTGTCTGAGCATTTTCTGTCAGTGAATTTAAGATTGTGTATTATTACGACTGTCAACATTGGATAAACGTGACAGGCAAAATTTATATTGACTGTATGTATTTAGTTTTTAATGTTATTCTGACTTACCTAGCCCAAATAAATAGTTGTAAAATAAATCGTATTATCTTAATGATTAGTTTTTTCAATTAAGTTATCGTGCCCGGTCTAGTAAGTGTAAAGGTGTTGTAATGAATACACATAAAATAAAGTATTGAAAAGGTAGGTACTAAGGGCTATTTCAATCCATTTTAAAATGAAATAACAACTCTTACAGAATCACTCAGTAAAGGGAATTAGTAACCCGTTCACCTGGGGGCCTACCACCACCTCTAAAACAGCAGTGCTATTCTGTAACCATCTCACCGTGAAAACTTGGGTGAAGTGAGCTGTCAATAGTGTCAATCTCTGTAGAATGACAGCTCACTCCACGCTCACTTCACCTAAGTTTTCACGCTGAGATGGTTACAGAATAGCACTGCTGTATTATTTTAATCTTACTTCAGTGGGGAAAGAGATGGAGCTATACGTCGCTTCATCTCTTTCCCACACTAAAGTAATCTATACTTATAATAAATCTGTAGAGAGGTCAATTCTGTACATGATATATATTTTCAAAATAACTATCAGGGGGTAATTAGTGATCGATACTGATGCCAAAAATGCAATCAGTAAAATTTTTGTCTGTCTGTCTGTCTGTCTGTCTGTCTGTATGTTCCTTATAGAAACAAAAACTACTCAACGGATTTTAACGAAACTTGGTACAATTATTCTTCATACTCCTGGGGAGGTTATAGTATACTTTTCATCACGCTACAATCAATAGGAGCAGAGCAGTGAAGGGAAATGTTGGGAAAACGGGAGAAGTTGCTCCATTTTTTAAGCTTCCGTCGCGTGTGAAGCCTTAATGGTTAAAGCTACATAGAAATCAATTATGACGGAAATGTTCTACATAAAATTATCTAAAAAATATCCCACAACAGCATATGTCTATCTTTTATGGTTGACTCACAATAACACGTGTTACTCCCGATAGCTTAGCAGTTCGGAGCTTTCTGATTATATTTGTTTACTCTTACGTTTATAATACTCTCACTCATCCCTAATTAAAAGAAGTTAATATTATTACCTATTCAATAAAAAAAGAATCATAGTAATCGGTATAGAAACACCAAACTTATACATGAAATACGCTATATAAACCATCGCGCCGTCGCGCGTGAATACTGAATCATGCCATAAGGATTATTTTTGTGTAACGGTTGCCGCGCTCGACGCGGGTCGTGGCGGTAGGGTATAAAAAGGCGGGAGGTCCGACGGGAGCGCGAGCTTCATTCAATATTTGGCTGTTGATGCGTTCATAGCGTTCGACCTTATTGACAAACAATAATTGATATTAACAAACCGTGCTTATCAGCGCGACTTTTAGTCTTTAAATAGTTTATTTGAATTTCTTTTGTTGTTATTTTATAAAATAGGTATTAGTTGTTTTGGTAGTATTTAAATATTCGTTCAAATTACAAATTATTAATAGTTTGCATTTTATTTCTTTTAAGGTGAAGTAGTAGTAGAACGCATAGATTTTTAGATACCGATAGGTAAGTTTTGGCTAATTTATGTAAGGCTCAAGGGCAGACTTTTCGTGTTGCTGGAGTAGATCTCGGTGTCAGTTGTTTCTCGCATGGTCAGTTATATGTCGCTCTTTCCCGGGTTAGCAGTTCTAGAAATCTTTATGTTCACGTGCCGGACGGGTCAACTTTCAACATAGTTTACCCGGAAGCTGCGCTGAAGTATTTTCGTTCTATAGGTACTTAAGCCTCATGTGAAAGTGATCTAAACAATATTACCAATACATTAACTTAATAACATACAAGGAGTTACACGCTGACGGAGTCGCGGGCACAGCTATTAATAATAATATTCTGCGGTTCCTTATTGCGATATTTTTCAACAGTATTGTGGATTGACATATTATATTTCCCTACTAAAATACGAAAGTTAATCTGTCTGTTACATCAAAACCACTGAACCGTGAGGAAGGACGTATGGTATTTTTGTACGAAAAACGACGGAAACGCGGACGAAGTCGCGGGCAAAAGCTAGTATTAAAATAATACTGATTTAGAGGTGGTGGTAGGCCCCCTGTATTTTGGAAGTTTCAACCAGCGCTGGGGCTCTGTTTCGTATAGGGTCGCAGCATTATGCTGAGCGATGGCCGTTTTGCGTGGATGTGACGCATATTTTCCCCCAAATTGTTTATTTTTGTGTTTTGTTCTTTCTTTGCGTCATGTGTACCGCAAATAAACGTATTTTCTTTCTTTTCTTTTTCTTTCAACTACATTTTTCAACAATATTTGTTTGATTAACATTATTAAACTGTAATATTGAAAAATCAATTACACAAATCTAATCAATCAATTTGTAAATATCGTTGAAAATGGACGTGTTTGATATACGTTCGTTTAATTTTAAATTTCTATTAAAATGGATAGAAATAGATTTAATGCGGGTTCTAGCAATACTGAATTGCGAGCAATCATCATCTATTTAAGTATTAAAAGATAATTTGTAATCAAACAGTACTTATTTATTCTTAATTCACTATTTAAATAAAAATTATAAAATAAATTTGAACAATGGGTTTTTATTTACCGATGCTAGCTCAATCTTTCCTGGAGGGCTCTTGCCGATGCTTCTAGCGCACATTGTATGCCTTGCAACGTTCGGTTCATTCTCTCCTGCGCAATATGAATTCCTTGCAGCGCATTCGCACAAAATTCAGTGTTGGCCTGTATGCCTTCCAAAGCACGTGATGACCTCTCTTCCACAGCGATCCTTTTTTCCTCAATATGTCGGACCCATTCTGCCGCAGGAGCTGCTGGGCGGTCTGGAATTAAAATTTTACTTATTACTCCTCATATCTGTCAGTTACTGGTGAATTGTGGCGCCATTTATGTTGCGCACTGACTTTTCTGGCGCGCGAGAAAGAGTCGAAACCGATTTAAAAATGGCAAACTTGTTTATGTCGACGACACAGCCTGAGGCGCGGGACATGCACAAGTGGCGGGAGTGGCGCGAGTGTGGCACGGGCGTGGCGCTAGTGTGGCGGCGGTGTGGCGCGGGCGTTGCGCCGCCCGTGTCATATTTCATACAAAATGTATAGGAACGACGTAGCGCGGAACATACACAAGAGGCGTGGCGCGGGCGAGGCGACGGAGCGGGGCGGGCGTTGTGTGTATGTTACGCGCCACGTCGTTACATTTTGTATGAAATATGAAAGGGGTGGCGCAACGCCCGTGCCACACCGTCACCACACCCGCGCCACTCGCCATTTGTGTATGTCCCGCGCCTAAGGTAGGACATTCACGGTGAAATTTGAAAGACGTAATAAGTCATTGCAATGTAACTCTTATCTCAATGTTGCGTTGTTGTATGTGAGCGTCGTGTACACCTGTAATTGGTATAGGCATATAAGAAACTATACCTGTTCACTCTTTTTTTTAGGTACAATGTATATACTGATGGCATTACCTACTTTTAAATATATAAAATAAATTGTATAAATTAGAATTACACTAATTCGACACAGGTAGTTTATAACCTGGATTAACAGGGTACCGTACTTTTCCCAGTAATACGTTTCCGTGGGACATTTTTCAAAATCCACGCGGCCGTAGCCGTGGGCAAAAGCTAGTAAATTGTATAAAACAAAGTCGATTTTCGTGTCTGTCTGTGGCCGCTTTCCGAATTAGAACATAATCGCTCACAGCGCTGACATCAATCATTTGCGTTCAGATTTAGATAACACGATTATGACAGCTGAGGGTTGTCAACAATTCGGTCATGAACGCGGTCACAGTGCTCGCTCAACGTCAAAATTATTTTCTTTGTCTAAATACCACAAAGGAGAATGCTACTAGATGTATAGACCAAAAACACAGAGTCGATTAAAATAATTCACGCACGGTGAGGTAGGGCAATAAGCTATTTGTTTTCGCTAAAACGATCCCCAAGAGAGAGATCTCGGGGTTTTAGAATCAAATTCACATCTATGTCACGGAATCTTTCAAAGTAATTCATAAACTTCTAATTGTCTTATCGAATGAACCTGCATTTATATGAAGTTTGGATAACAATCTTGGAGCTGATCTGATGATGGAGCCAGGTACCAGCGGATAGTGGAACCTGGATGGAGCCAGTTGGATAGTGGAACTCTTCAGTGGCTACTAGTAAACCCCTCGAGTTTGGGGTCATATGATAATAAATAATCGTGCGTGATAAAAACGTGTTTTATTAGATTTTTTTTATCTGCAATTTTTATTTAAATTAAAAATAAATGTTATTATGAAGAAATTGTTCTTTTTTTATTTGGCAGAGTGCTAGCTATCATGATGCAATAATAATATTCATAATACATAACATAGCATCACGCATGTATTTCCTTGGGGTTAGGCAGAGGTGTAAATATAGTACAACCACATTTCGCCAGTTATGTTTTATTTCCCATGTAACAGCGGGCGAGCCTGTTGCCATCAACCGGGAACAAATCCAGACACCGGGCTGCTCCTGAGAAATTCCAGTGGAAAGACCCAATAACTCTTAGCCCGATCCGAGAATCGAAACCAGCTATCTAATTACGCAACACTTTTTCGTTGACAATTCCGAGTAATCTGTTTCAATTTGACAGGTCAACAACATTCATTGTGTTATTTACGTTGTTGAGCAGATTTTTTTTTCGAACGTACGAAGCAATGGATTAGCAATCTGTTTCAAAACGATTCAGATTTTGATTGATCGTGTATTACGTAATTAGGGTACAGGACCTCATGCTCAGCAGTAACGTTTGCGACCGCTAGCCCAACGAGGCAATATCAATAATATCTCCGTCGAAATACGGTAATAAATAGTTTGGTTTCGTAACATAAAATACACTACGTGAATCTAGAACCCCGAGATCTCTCTTGGGGATCGTCAAAACGAATCATATGAGCTAAAAACTCGTGCGGTTTACTAGTAGCCATTAAAAAATTCCTATCCACCTTCTGGCACCATCATCAGATCAGCTCTCAAGATTCCAAATTATAGTATTGTTATCCAAAATTCATATAAATGCAGTTTCATTCGATACGACAATTAGAAGTTGATGAATTACTTTGAAAGATTCCGTAATATAGATGTGAATGTGATTCTAGAACCCCGAGATCTCTCAGCTTATTTGCGACATACTATGTTTGCCCTACGTCACCGTGCATGAATTATTTTAATCGACTCTGGGTGTTTTGTAGCATTCTCCTTTCTTCTTCTTATTTTGTTAGGTGGCGACGGTAGCCAGAAGCATAATTTCGAAAATGCCACGTTAGTTTATAGCTATGATGGGACTCAAAACAAAACAGCACATCTGTCATTTTTGACAGCGCTCACGGTGATATTAATTTAGGTCATGGTCGGCGTTATCGCAAGACGGCGCATATCATGACGTCATCTATGACGATACACATCGTTATCGTGCTCACGCTACAGTACAGGTTTATTAAGCACGCTCAAATCGATTACAGCGTAACTCAGAACCCAGCCTGTGTTACCGCGTTGTTCTTCTAAACAGCGCAACGGATTTTTCATAATTGGAGAATTTATAATTTGGAGAATTTATTCCGGGAGGTTTATGTATAGGTACAATGTCGCCCATGTGCGGGCACATGCACATGGGCGACATTGTACCTATACATAAACCTCCGTCCGTATTTTTCTGAATAAATCTGAAAATATTATTGAATCCGCTAAAATAACAGCTCATAAGCTTTAAGAAATTATTAACAGAAACCAAATCGAGCCAATAATATAGGAGAAACCCTACAAAAAAAAAAAAAAAAACCCCCTTTTTGAATTTAACTTTCGATAATTTTTCATTAATATTCAGAAAAATACGGACGGGCACATACCCATGGGCGACATTGTATATAGGTATCATTGTACCTACAATACATTACATAAAATAAAGAAATTCGGATGTTTTTTCAAAGCGTATATAAACCTTGTGAAGCAAGGGGCGGTTTGCTAGTTAAAATAAACCTTTTGCAATTACATAATGTGGACATTGCAAAAGGTCTAGGTACTTATAAGTAAAAGTAAATCTCCCAGAAACAGTATGCACTTCGGCAGTCATCGTCTATCTTAAAAAATAATAACTCAAACTCAAACTCAATGCTGCTGCTGCGATGATGAAATCTATTATAGAGCTGTTACAACCATGCAAGCACTAACTTACACACATCAAAAGTTTCCAGGGATCAAGTACGTTTTAGAGTATCGCCGCAATTGAGGATTATTATTTTAAGTTTTTTGGATCGTTATTGATTCTTTTTAGTGAATTTCATTATTTATAAAGAATTTTCTTTAAATTTTGATTAAAAATTGAAAATCAACTCTCAATCAGGATTCCTTTAAAAGTGTGCAATAGTGTTTTTACATTTTCCAATTTCTAAACTGAAAAGAATTTGCATCGATATGGAGCGACGACATCATTTGACACGAGAAGTTATGTTGCAAGCTGGTTCCAGGCAACGTACTGTGGCTGTCGCTCTTGGCACTACACAGAGCGTCATAAGCCACCTCTGGACACGGTATCGTATCACGGGCAGCGTGGCCGAGCGACATGGAGGACGATCTCGCATCACCACTCGCAGACAGGACCGGTACATCCAAACAGCTCTTCAGGCTTGCTGATATAAACGATCCGAAATCGTTGACGTGAAATGGGTCTACATGATCATCCCTTTGCGAAGCCGGTTGGGTGATTCATATCGTCTAATGCACGACAATGCACGTCCACACATGACTAGAGTCGTAACACGCACTCATGCCGATCCTCGTAGCAAGGTTCTTCTGTGGCCTGCTCAATCGCCAGACCTCAACCCAATTGAGCACGCATGGGATATGCTCCAAAGAAGAGCTCTGCCGAGTATGCATGCCGTGCATACCCCACAACAACTTTTTGTCTTGTTAGAAAGAACGTGGGCCGCCATTCCTCAAAGTGATTTTGATGAACTTTTGATTTCAGCATGCCAAACCACTGTGATTGTGTGATTCGTGCAATGGTGGAAACACTGATGATTTTTTTTTTCTTTTTAATCTACGTTTTTGCTTTTTTTTTTACATTAACAGGTTAATTTCACACTATTTACAAAAATTGTAATGTTTCTTAATTTTTACAAAATAATAGGGATAAGTTGTTCACTTAAACAAAGGAATTAAAGTAATAAGCCAGTCTGGAAGACTAGATTTGGTAAATATATAATTTTTATAGTTAAAAATATACTTGATCCCTAAACACTTGATGTGTGTATTTGTATTACCTGGGTACAGAATTAAAGATTAACAACTCTATACAAATCCATAAAACTTGAGTGACAGATTACGATCTGTGACCGGAGTAGGTAATCCAACAGAGGGGTTCCAATCTTCATACTAACGCGTAATGAAAAGTGCACTACCACAAAGGGCGGCAGTACAAATATTTGAAGGCCTCAGCGCCCCTGAGACGGTCAAACGGTTTGATTCAAACATGTAGATTTTGGTTTGACTCAAACAATTTAAATGATCGTTTACACAGCTAGTTTGAAAGGATTGTCAATCATTAACGGGTGTTCGAGCTTGTTTGATTAAATTTTATATTTTTGTTGTGTTCGACGCGTGTTTGATCGTCTTCCAGTTTGCACTGGATTTTGTAAGAACCCTTCATTAATTCTAAGAAAGGCCTTATACTCGTAATCATCTGGTGCGGTAGTTTCTAGCACTCTCTATGAGTCTCTCATATGTTCATGTATGAAACGATATCTTAATTTGTACCATTCTTTGGACCAAATACATTTTCTTTTCTTTTTACATTTTAAGCAGGAGATTTACAATGTTAAATGAAAATCACGATCCATGTTCAAGGGCATTTTATAATTTATCTGCGTCACAAGTTTGATTACGGCGGCTTGCAGACCAAACTGCGCAGTGTCGTTTGATGAACCTTCAAACCAGTATCAAACACGTAAGGTTGGAATCACCGTCTCGGGGCCCTTTAGGTTACTCCGTGGCGCTACGTCGGAAACACGAATATTACGAAAGCGCCTACCTTTTCTTATTTATCTGTATCTTGCTGACTGTTCAAGTTTATAAAGTATTTAACAAAGACATAAATCGACTTATCCGTAGAACAGAGTCCGATGTGATCATGGAGCAAAAACGAGTTAAATAGCTAGACGAGACACGAACTCTACAGACGTACGTTTTTAGAATTTTCGTATTTTATTTCGTTTTGGAAATACAGAATCGAATAACGTTCAATCAATCTGACATTAGCGCCGCATAAAAACGCACGGAGTGATTAAGCGACGCGGCGCGCGGGGAGCGGGGGTGGCGCGGGAGCCCCGCTTGTCAATCCGGCCAGCCGGCCACTGTTTGTTGGAGAGAGGGCGTTTTTGTGTCATGCGCTTAGCTTTATTATAATAATTTAATTTTTTATTTAGATAAATGGGAAGATAGGGTGTTTTTAAGGTGTTTATTCACAAACGACTCCTATGGGGTGGTTAATTCCAACAAAAAATGAACCATGTTAATATAGAACGTCTCTTAATTCTGACTTCTCCGTAAAACAACGAATAATGTTCACTACGGACCCCCGCTCTTCCGCCATAAAACGTCCTATGTTGATTTGGAACTCACTATCTCGTGAAATAAAAGGATAAGAAATATACAATACATAGCACTAGGCAGGGGCGTTGTTACAACTTAAGTACCAAAAAATCTAAATGTCAAGTCTCATCGTTTAAGACTTACACAAGTCAACAACTTCTCTAACCTCTACCAAGGGCGTCGCCAGCCGACGGCCCGGGAGGGGCGGGGGCAAGTTGATTTATGGAGGATGGGAATAGTATGATTTAGTAGGTACTTGCTGTCAAGAGTCAAGAGCACGTGAAGCTTTACACTTGTAGTGCAAGTCTTACCTCAACGGCGCACAATGGGGCCGAAATCGACGCTACACACACATGTCATACATAAGATACCTAGTCCCCCAAAAACGCCCACCCTTCACCACTTCCTAGTGATTAAGCTGGGAAGAAGAAGTGGCGCAACAAAAACTCCCCAGCAGCACAGCTGTCTGTTCAGTTGGAAAAACTTGATTCCTTATAATAGTGCTTTAAATGCAAAAATAATTTACATTAAGTACCACAAATTTCAATCAACTCATAAAATAAAAACATTAGAGTATTAGAACATTAGAGTAGATTATGTCAACAATAAATGAAAACAAACATTAAAATAAATTGAGTTACACTCAAATAAAAATAATCCAAACAATTACATGAGCTCATAAAGTATCATGTAATCTTTGATTCTAAATTAAAACACTTGTTTGTTGTTTGGGGGGGGGGAGGGGTACATTGGAGTAGCTTAATTAGTCCCAAGCCTTTTTGTTGTTTCAACTCGGTAGTCCCGATACGAACTGAGAAACTTAATAATTTCCATTTTCAATGTATGGATTGGAAATGGACCTTTCCGGTCGTTTTTCCCAGAACTATTCAGAACTGCAGAGCTGAAACCTAATAGGTGTTATGAGTACACCAACACAGATATGAATTACGTCCGCGAACTCTGGATTAGACCCCGTTTATAAACAACGAAACAAAAAAAGTTATCAAAAATTTCCAGAGAACCAAAATAATTCCAATATAATCAAGAAAGCCAAGTGTAACTTACATCGTTTTCTTGCTGTATGTCCATAGGGGGCTGAATAAACTCTTGTTGATGAAGCTGTTGATTCATAAGCAGCTGAAAAAAATAAGGTTATCATGTAGGAGCATGCCAACAAAACCAATATTTAATAGTGATGTGTATGCATATTTATATCCATTTTTAGACACCAATCTACATAATCTTCACTGTCTTCACATGATCTGACCAAGATTATGTCTAGACTTTAAAAGAGACAGTGACCTCTGAGTTTGTTTCGGCCTTTCTTCTCAGAGTAGTCAGATAGGAAAGCCAACCTCATCTAGTTTAAAAATAATATGTTTGACGTGTAAAAGTGTTTTGTACAACCTATTTACAGAAATAAAAATCATTTATCATTTATCATAAATCGATAACAAAAAAAAAATCTTATTCATCAAAATAATTATATCAGAACGGATAAAAAATCTCAGGTCAATATCTCTGCTGGCAAATCTGGTCAATTGACAATGGATTGAATAAAGTAGTGTTCCGTAGCCAAATGGCATAAACGGAACCCTTATAATTTCGGTAAATACCTTTTGGTTTCATTCCTCGGGCCCAAGCAAGCTTGTTTGGTGGTGGGCATCTTTCAATAAGCGGTGAAAGTGAATGCGTTGAATCTGATTCTGATTTTGCATCAGATTCTTCTAAATCTGATACAACTTTTGGCTTTGTTGGAGTAGCCAATCCTGGTGATTCTTCCAGAAGAGGTTTTAAATCAGGTAGTGGTGACTGAGGTAGTGGTAAATCTTGTGGTGATTCATAAGGTTGTGATGCATAAGGTCGTGTGGTATCTTGTGGGGAGTCAAGTACTCGAAACTCCGGTAACGGAAGCCCCAGAAGTTTTAGCACCCTCTGCTCATTATTTGTTAAAACCAATAAGTTGATATGTTCTCCTTTCATGATTGCTTTCAACTGTTTCCGTATTGTACGAGCCTTCGATCGGGCTCTGTATTTTGCTTGATTCCAGTACTAGCAGGAAAAATTGAAAATGTTATTGTATAAGAAAAATAAATTGATACTAAATTATTTTTCTATATGACTTGATTTGTTTGTAGAATAATTAGATATTGTGTTTGCTGCTATTTGGTTTCATTAGATAAGATCCAATTTATCTAGATCAATAGACTATCCACTTCATTTTTAAAGCTTTCATAAAATTGATTATTTTTAAGCCAATACAACACAAGTGGGAGATTATTATTTTATTGCATTAACTATTACTGTGTTGATATTCTAATGCTCTTAAATAGGTTACAAGTCTTCCAATATAAGTTCCTAGGACTTAAGGTCGTGTTAAGACTTATATAATATGTATATAGCAGTATCAAATCAATGATTTTACTGTTTGGGTTAACCACTAAATAATATAACTTTAACTGGGCTAGGGACACAGGCTTTAACGGTAGGTACGTACATTACTGATAAAAATAACTACACCAATCATTAGAAATTACACTTACATCTCGCCATCCTTTCTCGCTCTTTTTACAGCTAGACGATACAGCATTTAGTGCACACATTAACTCATGCCACTTGTTCCTAGTTTCGTATCTTATTGTGATCGAAGCCACATTTGGGTGCACACCCTTGGCAAATTCAGGGTTGGCCTCCATATGATGAAGCAAAAGCTGCCATTGGCGGTCTGTGATACATTTTTTTGCAGGCATGTCTGAAAATATGAATGAAAAAGGAAATGGTAGGTATTCATACAGCTAATTTACTTGAAAATAAATTACGAACCGTAGAAATTCTAAGCAGACTGCAACGAAAACTTTCTATAATTTCCAAACTCCAGCAGAGAAGTAGGCTTCACATTCACAAGTTCCAATTCCTACTTTCCGAGTGAAGTTCACTTTCACTTTCACTGTGAACTGTGATGTAAACATTATCCACAGATAAAATCAGTCAGATAGAAAAACGTTTAGTTTACGCTCACAGAACTTATAAGCTGTCATTTTGTGATTTTTGCAGGGATGTTAGTTCAAACTTCAAAGATGTGAAAACTTTTTACCAATTAATTAGGTAGAATAAGTATAGTAATTACTTACCTGTAATTACTGAACATATTCTACCTAATTCATTGGTAAAAAGTTGCTAATAAAACACGTGATTAATGGGATCATCTTCAGCCTCCAACTCTAAACTGCTTCTTAGGGGAAGAAGCAGTTTAGAGTTGGACGCTGAAGATGAAAATTTTCGAGCTGGCTCGCTCGCTAGAATCTACATTCTCGAACTTTCTGCAAAGGTCGAAAAAGGGACCCCTATTTATTTATGTATGACTTTAAAAAAAAACCTTACCTACACAAGGCGGTGTGCTAAAATTTTCGAGCTCGCTTTGCTCGTTCTTGAATTCTATTCGCCGTCGACCTGGGTCTGCTCCTTATCGGATGGCGAGCTACCCATTGCTCACCGTACCGCAAGCACGCGCCTACGGTGGCCAGGTGTTTCAACCCCAAACGGCTCAAACATATATAGTACTTATTCTTCTAACTCAAACTTTTCTGCATAAGTCGACAAAACAATTCCTATTCCCGTAAGGATGTTCAATAAAAACCTAACCGGAAATTCCGAGACCAGGTGCAAAAAATTTCGAGCTGCCTTGCTCGTTCCGGCATCCTACAGTCTTGGTTTTCTTAAATAGTTTGAGGAGATGAAAATGCGTCTCCCTGAAAAAAAAAATCCTGCCGGTTGCGACGTCCGTGGTGTAGGTAGATTATAATTACTTACGCACATTAGACTTGTTTTTTTCACTGGAACTACCAGTCAGATTTGATTATTTTTTTGCATTGCCCAATTCTTGAGGCAGGTCATGGACTCGCGGACGAAGTCGCGGGCAGAAGCTAGTAGTAAAATAAAATCGGTCGATCGAAGACGACGGCTTACTGCGGTCGGTTCGTTGATGGGTGACCATCTATAACAAACCAAGACCCCTCCGTGCCTCGGAAAGCACGTTAAGCCGTTCGGCTGCTATTAGTAGAGTTCCCAGCAGAGTTGCGCCACTTCTTCTTCCCAGCCGCCCGCTCTTCACCACTTCCTAGTGCGTTAGCACTAGGAAGTGGTGAAGAGCGGGCGTTTTGGGGGACTGTCATATGTAATTTTGACGTTCGAAAAGTGCTGATTCTCAGCCTAGTTTTAATAAATGACTTTTGAATTTTAGATCCTACAATCGCGTAACGATTGTAGGATCTAAAATTCAAAAGTCGGTAGTCAGAAGCCCGAAAGTTTGACAACCATTCTTACCAAGGGGTATTATGTTACCCAGTAACTGGGTTGTGGAGGTCAGAAAGAAAGGCAGTCGCTCCATGTTAAATACTGGTATTTCAGCTGCATCCCGTAAGACTGGATCTGGATAGGTAGTCGGGAAAAGGCTAGACAGAAGAACGTTAAAATGTCATCTTTCTACTTTAAAATCGCAGATTTACCAATATTATATTTTGTTCAATCTGCTACTTAATTATTTGCAATTCTGTGATTTCAAAGTAAAATTAAGTAAGATGATAACTATTAGAAATTCAATCTAACTCCCTTTAGTTGATTCCTTGTAGGAAATTTATGCTTTAGTTGTCATGAGGTATTTATTTACCTAATAGTAACCTAAACAATAAAAAAAAAAAACAGTGACAATGCACTGCTTGCGGCACTTTAGCCGGGCCGAGGCAGCGCCACAATAATGCCGCTAGCCGCACTTTATCCGATAGGGATAGCTGCCTAACTAATATGCCAAATTACAGCTTTCTAGTAGGTACTTAGTGTCTGAGCTAAGCGGCGGACAGACAGACAGACATGGCGAAACTATATGGGATCCTTGTTGACTACGGAACCCTAAAAAAGTGCTCATACTTTTAGAAATTAATCGTCGAACAGGTCGTTATGATTTTTTTCCCTCCTAACCTCTCTTGTTTTTCGACGCAGTTTACTCAAAATAAATGTATGGCACATGCGGTACAAATGACAGGAACTCCGGAGACTCAGCATAAGTACGTTATTGCCAGGACTCTGCACCCGGTTCTCTCGGATGGCGGTGCACAATAGCTCGTTTTCTACGAAGTGTCGCATCTGCAATCTGTTGTTCAGGCTTGATTGGGTCATTTTGGTTATTAGAATGTTAAACATCTAAATAATGATTCTCATAATCTTTTTAATCTTAAAAATACATTTTTCAATAATTTAGTTAATGCATGTTCTTCCTAGTAGGTATGTCTTCAAAGGGCATGAATTAAGCAGGTAGGCACATCTACAACTGCTTATAAAGATGGAATGAATAAATACGTGTTCAACATTGACAATTTCATTAGAACGAAGTTCCATCGATTATTTGAATTTTTTACACGACTTCTTCTTCTACTTGTATACAGTGCCGGATTAAGCAAGCGCGGGGCCCGTAGCAAATTTTATAGACGGGCCCTTGATCTGCTATGGGTTCTTATGTATAAAGTGGTAAAAAAAAACAATATTCAATACGTCTATTTGCAATCAACTTTTAGAAATTGTATTACCCATATTCTGACGTCTTAGTCGGCAAAGGTAGTACGTATCACGTTTTTGAGACATCAAGTAAATTCAATATACTTACCACTTCTTAATAAGTTTCACTCAAAAAATTATATTCAGGCGGAGGTGGGGCCCGAGTTTGAATACGCGGGGCCCCCTTTAGCGCGGGGCCCGTAGCAATTGCTACTCTTGCTACTTGGTTAATCCGGCACTGCTTGTATACCAAACTTTTGGCGTACCTACTAAAATGCCGAATCGCCGGCATGATGTTCCGTTCCTTATGCTTAGTTAGATAGATTATTCAATCGCACGTTCTAATCTGCACACTGGGCGACTTAGAGCTAGACAGAAAAAGTGTAACATTTTGTGCAAAAGCTAAAGGAACTTCCTTCCGAGCAGGTATCCCGCGACACCACTGGAGTTTTTTGTTGTTGCTAATTGCGTCTTTCCTGCAGGGCTCTTGCAGATGCTTCCAACGCAGCTTGTATACCCTGCAAGGTTTTGTTCAAGCACTCTTGAGCATATTGAATTCCCTGCAGAGAGCTCACACAAAATTCTGTGTTAGCGTGTATGCCCTGTAGTGCTCGTGCTGACCTTTCTTCCACAGCAATTCGTCTTTCCTCAATGTCTCGTACCCATTCTGGCGCAGGAGGCGCGGGAGGCGCAGCTTGAGTATCTGGAATGAAAATAGGTCAGATTATTAGGAAGGTACAGATATCCCAAGAAAAGTATGGTCTTCGGGAATCATCGTCTATCTTCGGAAATACGAACGTGCGATGATGAGATCTAGTAGAGTGCGCGCAAGACTGGTGGCGTGCTTAAGGTCCAGACTCCACCAAAGCGGACGAGACGAGAGGAGTTTTAAACAACCAATAGAATTTCGATATTCACACATCTCGTCTCCACTCAACTTCAGTGGATCCACTGAGCGGAGTTGTCTCATATTTGTATGGCGCGATCAAAGCGGAGATGTGAGCTGCGTCTCACCGAGATTGAGCTGGGCGGCGGTACAACGCGGTGATGTGAGCTGTGCCTCGCAAGGTGGCGACGGCAGCGGAGAAGAGAAGCGGCGTCGTAGTTTCGTTAACATTCCACGCTCGCCGCACGCATTTCAGTTCCGGTCTAGCCAACATACATCTCTGCTCTAGCCAACACACATCTCCGTTTCAGTCTAGCCAGTACCTACGCATCTCCACACAGCTGTGATGGATACATTCTAGCTGAATAACATCTCTTCTCGTCTCCGCTTCGGATATCTCCGCACATCTCCGCTTTGGTGGAATCTGGGCCTTATTAGGATAAGGCCCGGACTCCGGAGTTACTGTAATATTTATTTTATATTAATTAAGTACTTAATTAAATCATTCTATAAGTAGGTACCTACTTAATTTGATCTTACATAAACGACAAGACGGCGCGGTGGCATACGATTAGTTCCGATTTCAACCGCGCACACTCTTAAAGGCTCGCGTCCACTAGGTTCGCAGAGTCGAGGCGAATCGAATCGCAGAAATTCGCCTCCTATATATATATATATTAACTATATATAGATATTTACAATGGATACAGCCATTAGCGACGAGCCGCGGCGCGCCGAAACGAATCGCCCGCGCGCACTGCTCGGCAAGCAAATTTCTTCGCCAACGCGTTTCGACTGGACTCGGCACGCCTCAGTCGACGCGAGGAATCGGATGCTCACCGATGAGTTTTTTAATTTAATTTATAGTGTGTAAGTACCTAGATCCTATATATGTATATATTGAAATTTTTCGTAGGATTAACGAAAATATTGAAAAAAATGACAGGGTCCCGTTTCAAATCTGGATATAAATGGTGAAATTCGCCGTAGATATTTATTTTCATATTATCGTGTAGGTACCCAGTATTTGGGAGCACGCCGTTTCTTTTTTCTCACATTCTTCATCAAAAAGTATTTGAAATAAAAACATTTTTTCATCCGAGCTGTCCATCACGCACACACGACCTACTTTGATAACGAGTTGCGATGAATGAACGTTTCAATTCGATTCGGCTGAGATGGACGCACAAGGAATAAATGCGACTCGAGTCGACTCACTTCGATTCGACGCGTCTCGGCTGTAGTCGACGCCAGGCTAAGGAGCTGTTACATTAGAACCATATAGATTATACACTATTGTAAAGGTTTACAACCATGGAAATACACACATCAAGTGTTTAGGGATCAAGCACGTTTTTGTTAGTTACTTACTAAAAATCTGGTTTTTTAATTAAGATACATAAGTTTTACTAAATTTCGTCATTTGTAAAGGGAATAGTTTTGAATTTCGGTCAAAAGATGAAAAGTCGTATTCATATAGGGGGTTCACAAAATTTGTTTAAGTGTAACACACGAGTTCGTATGCAACACACTGGAAGTCTGTAAAGGCAAGATTACATTGTACCTACCAACATTTACAAGATAATCTTACCATATTTACGTGTCCAGATGATGACCATGTGGGATATCAAAATAAAGGGCTTGAGGAGACAATTATAAAAATATACCGGTATCGGTTTAAAATAAGGGTTGAGCTATACCGATACCTTTTTAAATAAAGGTTGGGCTAAACCGTTATTCCTTTAAGTACACGATTTCGGTACCGAAAAACAAGTGAGACGGCGAGGCGCGGGTGGGCGGGGGGGTCGAACATAGGGCGTGCAAAACCGGAAAGTCTTCAAAACCGGTTTTGAAATCCAGTTTTGAGTGCCCAAAACCGGAAACTGGTGTTAGCCCCGGTTTTGGCAACAATTTTCTAATGTTTATATAGTAGAATTTTAACAAGAAAAATTCTTGGACACTCAGAAATACTAAAAATAAAACGATTTGTACGATAAATCTCTTTATAATCAACCATTTATGCCAACCAATACCAAATAGACCACCTTAATAGTTTTGATAACATGAACTTAAATAATATGAAGATTAACTAACTGAGATCAAATCAACAACAAATCAGTTTGTGGTACATTTAGTAGGTACACTAGGTAAAAATTCTGTTATCATGAATAATATATTTTAAACATACAAAACACACCATCATCATCATATGACACTAAACACAACCACAATTACAATACCTATGTCTCAATTTCTTGAAACTTGAGCTTTTTAATTACGAACTACTAACAAGTTAACAACATTATTAAAAGGATTCATATTTGACTATAAAACGAGATCAATTAAACTGTGTACAGTGTGTAAGTGTGTACTGTGTAGTTCACATCGCGGGTGCGGTGGTCGCGGATCGCGGAAGGATGAGTGTAAAGCTTCGTGCAGACCTGAGCGACGCGACACCGGTTATTGTTATACCCTCAAGTTTTCTTAGAAATTGTATTGTTCGATCCGCGTCGCGGCGTCGCGTCGCGCTGGTCTGCACGAAGCTTAAGTAGTCTAACGGTTGCGTTCGGAAATTTGATGAGTGCGTTCGAAAAAAGTTTATTTAAATCAAAATGTAAATGTATAATTCAATAACGAAAAAACCGGAGATAAAACCGGGTTTGTCTTTCAACCCCGGTTTTCAAAAATTGCGAAATTTCGTCCGGTTTCCGGTTTTGCTAAAAACCGGAAAACCGGCTTTGCACGCCCTAGTCGAACACGATAGAACTTGTGTATTTATGAAGGTTTAGGCACTGCTACCGATACATTGATAAAGGTTAAAGTCTGCTACCGATACATTTATAAAGGTACCGATATTTCTACCGAAATATACCGGTATGCATTTTCAACCTCAAAATTCCGCTACTGAAAACAAGGACGGTATCAAAATATTTTGGTAACCCTTATTTAACGGTATGACGTCATACCGAAATTTAAAGGTACCTAAAATTTTGCGTAATTCAGTCCCTTAATACTCAATATATGGTTTAAAAAAAAAAGCACCCAACTGCAAAAACCTTGCCTAAAACGTTCATAACAAGAAGCCTGATGGTGGCATAAATTTACTCTATTAAGCTAAATTATCTGCCACTAACTGCATCAGACTTTTTGAAAAGTGATGTTCTTGTTTTGAACTTTTTAGTTGGTTATTGCAGTAAGGTAATATTTATTTTTATTTTTTTGTATTTATTTTTAATTTGTTCATACTCAAATGGAAATAAAACTCACTTATATTGTAATATGCTTTTTTTAAATTCATTTTCTTCCTCTTTTCTCTCCATTTTCTTCTTAGTTCTACTCGCTCTTCTGGTTTAAAATCTGCAATTCTTTTTCTTTTTCTATTGGTCCTGTCGGCATTGTTTCTTTGCATTTGTTTAAATTTTGTTGGGTTTTCATTTTTCATCCTCTCACGGTATCTTTTTTGCCGTTCGGCTGCGCTCGAAGGCATCTGCACAAAACAAGCTTCAATTATTACTATGCTTGATAGCTCACTAGTGAGATTACAATATCATTGGTAGCAATGATACTGTATTGTACTTTATAAAAGCATTTAGTACTTACATAAAAAATATCATAAGTGGAAACTTTTTTAAAGAATATTTTAAATACATATTTGTTATTTTAGTTTTAATTATTTGGTGTATTAAGTGCTTCTATGGCAACAGAAGGGCAGACACGGATACTCACACACGCACATATAAATATACACGCACATATAAATATACACGCACACATAAATATACACGTTAATTCACACGCAAGCAAAAATGTTATCCCCCTTTTGGAAACCACGCTTAATGTTATCCAGTGTGTTACGTAACACAACATAACACACCAGAGCGAACACACGAAAATATTCTAGTGTCTACTTGACTAAAGCAGCCCCAAATTTAAAAAAAAATGAGAAGAAACCCATAATAAACGACATAAAAAGGTATTTGTTTAGTATCTATTTATTCTTCATTATAATGAAAAATTAACACTTACCTTGAAAACTCTCTGTTTAGTATCCAATATTTTGGAAGAACAATAACATCACACCAAATCTCCTCACTTTTGTTGATAATTTGCTAGAATAAAACGGCTGACATTAAATTGACACTTGACAGCTGTTGTTTTATACGGTGTTGCCACCCTACAAAACAAGTTCTAGTGTGGTTATCACTAAACTACGAAAGCTACAGTGTAACACATTGTAACACACTAGATTTTAGGGAGGGACATTTTTTTAATTTGTTGTTTTGTAACTAATTGTAATATTATATTTATTATATATTTTACGAGACAGCGAATTTTAAAAAATATTACGCAGTCGACGGTCTGCGCTGAAGTTTTGTGAAATAAAATATTGTGTAAATTTAAGATTTATGTATTTTATTTGCAACCGTCTAATTTTGATGTTTTTTTTTTAATGCAACAAATTAAATTCTATAATTGAAATTATAAAAATATAGTTAAATATTGGGGCAAACAGGTGATCGCGATTTTTTTCAAAAGGTACTTTTTGTATGAGCCCCACCCATATAATCCTGCAACCGGTTTTTGCCATACTTTTCACTGGAATCAATACAAAAGAACGTTATTATGGAGAGAAGACGTCTTTTGAGCCGAGAAGAAATGAACCTGGAGCCAGGAGCTGGGAATGTTGGAAGCAGGTGCTCAGCAATGTGCTGTGGCAATCGCTCTGGGCACTTTTGGACGTTACCGCATTACTGGCAGCGTGGCAGAGCGAGACATGGACGACGAGCTCGCATCACCACACGCAGACAATATCGTTACAAACAAACTACTGCTCGACGATGTCCGTATCTTCGTATATGAATATGATGATATTGGTCCCTAAAGAGCTTTAATCAATCTAAATAGACATTTTTAAGCACCATATTCACCATCCACCATCCTTAATCCAACATATTTCATCTTGCTGTACGTCCCACCAGGGCCACGCACGATGCATGACGCAAAACGACATTGAATATTCTTGACGTACACAGGGGCACGTGCCCCCTCCCCAAATGATTTAAAATTAAAATTAAATCTACACATCTGAGTGGACTGGCCTGATTGCATATCTATCAAGAAATTGCTTCAATAATGAACACTGAAGAAGTGGGCTACCTTCTTATCATGGGGATATCTTCATTAAAAAGAATTCATCCCAAAGACAGCATAGTGAAATACAAGAAATGGGAGACACTTCTTATCTGTCTGGCCCATGTACCCGTCCCAGAAAAAAATCCTGGATACACCCTTGATGGTGAATATGGCGCTTTAGAAACTATGCCTCTATTGGGGGTCAATTAGTGGGGCGAGAAGCCGAAGTGCCGAAGCACATACCTTTTCTGGTTCACCTGTACGTTTGTATGTAACTACATATTACATTAGTTACTACCAAGTTGCGGACAAGTATTGGCCTAGTGGTAAATGGCCCTGACGTGTGAGTGGGTTTACAGTTGAATCCCAAGTTCTAGTCCAGTTGAGTGCCATTTACTTTGTGCAATTTATTTCTCAAATCTATTCTTCATCAAACTAGGAATAAAAAAATCTATTAACCTTTTCGTTCCATTGGGATCCACTGAAGTGGTGAACCTGGTTCAGATTTAATTTGTCCCATTGGCATATCTGGAGGTGGCGTAGCTGGTGGTGATATGTCAGACTGTGGCACTGATGCGTCTGGCGGTGATTGTGACACATCTGGTGTTGGCGAAACAGGTGGAGATTTTATTTTCATTCGAGCCTGTCCTGGTATCGGAATCCCCAGACTTGTAAGCACTCTCTTTTCAGTTTTAGTTAACAGGAAAAACCTGTGAAGAGGTTCACTGTTTGTTATTCCTCTCATCTGTTTCCGGATGGTACAAGCCTTTTTGCGCGCCTTGTACTTTGCATTATTCCAATACTAGAAGGAAAAATAAAATATTGTTATTTGACAACATAAGTGTTATATAATTTTTAGTGGTTGTTCCTTTATTTTTAAAGGAAACAAAATGTTTCAATGTATATGACATGTTTATGTAACCTGAGTATAAATAAATAGGTAGAATATGAAGAGCTGTATTTACAATCAGAGTCCTGGTTTGGTTGCTGGACTGGTTTATATTGTTAGAGCCTTAGAGCTCTAACAATATAAACCAGTCAGGTGAAATTTATACTCCAACACACATAAGAGTTCCGTGTCATCAAAATTATCATTTTAGTGTTTGCCATGATAGCTGCCATAGTTACACTTATTCTGAGAAAATTTCGATTTGCTAGATATTACACTTCAAAAGATAAACGTGATAAAACCCTAATAAAAATAGGGTAGATTAGCCATGCCAGAATAAAACATCAAAGTTCTAAAGTTATTTACAAGTTTACAACCAGAATTATATTGAGTTTATACAGGTGAGTCTTAAACAGGCATCACTATGCCACCTATGATGTTTCAAATACATCTAGCTCTACAACCGTTAATACTACGTTAACGGCTTTTGCCAGCTACAAAATGCCTCCTGCCCTGTTCACAAACTCAGCCTGTTTAAGAGCGTTTATTCTGAAAGTTGGCAACGTCGTAAATAGCTGTCAAATATTTACCTGTTTTGATTAATTTGGAAATAATACTGTATGGAAATAAAATATTAATTGTAACATTGAATTTGATGTTGTACCCGTTTTAAAACGAATTATTCGATGTTACAATATTAATTATTGCATATCATAATCAATATTCTAGTAACTTAGTTAGCCACATTTCTTATTTCCATACAGTATTATTTCCAAATTAATCAAAACAGGTAAATATTTGACAGCTATTTACGACGTTGCCAACTTTCAGAATAAACGCTCTTAATTCAGGACAAATTTAAAATTACTTATAACACTTACTTCACGCCATTGACAATAATTCTTTATGCAGCCAGTCCCGACGTTATTTAACCTACATGCTAAGCGTTTCCATCGTGCATTATTTTCTTCCTTGGCTTCCTGCCCGCTCATACCACCGGCGATGCCTCTAGCAAAAGTTGGGTTGGCCTCCATGTAATCAAGCAAAAGCTTCCATTGGCCTTCCGAAAGAATTTTTTGTGCAGGCATTTCTGAAATATAAAAAGTAAATAGTATTCATACAGCTTGTTAACAAATTACTTCGGGTACTCCATGCAATTTACGAATATAAATTAGAACATATTTCTAAGTTTCCAAACTTTCACCTGCAGCCTGTAGCCAAGTAGGCTTTACTTGAGTCAACTTTTATAAAGTAGTTCAGTGCAAAAGTTCAAAGAGAGAAAATACTATCACTTGGTTTACATTTTACTTCACTGCAGTGTGATCACAGAACCTACTGGTGTGATGTAAACATTAGCCATAAATTGACAGATGACAACTTATTGCACACAGAATATAAATAAGTAAAATAAATTTGCACAGATTACGAAAAGGAAGCAAGTGGTAAAAAACGAATTAGAATTACCGAAGCTGGCTTTACATACGTTTTTAACCGACTTCCAAAAGGCGGAGGTTATCAATTCGGATGTTAATGTAAATTTTTTATTTATTTATGTCTGTTCATTTATAAACGGATTTGCAAAATTCTTTTTTTGTTTCAAAGGATATACTTCCGAGATGGTTCCATTGTCATCAGTTCAGGGGCCATACTATGTCGTGTTAAAAACTATGATTGTTCCATCGCGAAAAAGGGATAGTGCTATTCGTCCCATGTAGCTCCATCTCTCTCTGTCACTGGAACAATTAATATGGTTTTAACACGACATAGTACTGCCCCCGGATCTGATGATAGGCAGGGCCGAATTTAAGGCAGGGCAACAGGGGCCATAGCCTCCACAAAAAAGGGGCCTCCACAGATTGATGTTTTTTGATTTAAAAAAAGTTTGGTTGGTCCAATACGCTAAATTTACCGTTTTGTATAAAAACGATTATCAAAAAGATCAATATAAGGAAATCTTCTATTGGCAAAAAAATCGAAAATTCAGAGCTACATTTCCAAATGTTGAAATTACGGTGAGAATGTACTTGGTGTTGATGGCGTCGAACTGCACTGGAGAATGCTCATTTTCGAAGACGAAATTATTCAAAATAGACTCCGGACTACAATCACACAGAACCACATATGAAAGTTATCCCTACTTACATAGTATTGAAAGTGATTTACTCCGTGAACTGGATTTCACCGAAATTATCATTACATTTATCTATTTTCTTTTGAATATCTTTAGTACCTATTATGTATAAATGATTGAAAACTTTGGTTTTTTTTTCGTCTGGTACAAAAACAAAATCGGTGCCTCCACTTCTTAGTTGCCCCAGGGCCTCCACACGTTTAAATCCGGCCCTGATGATAGGATTCTGGAGAACTTGGAGAAGTCGTTTTTTTTTTACACTTGCGCGTTTGCTTTTTTTAGCCGACTTCTAAAAGGAGGAGGTTATCAATTCGGGTTTTTTTTAAATGTATGTTGTGGCATAACTCCGTCATTTATAAGTAGACGGATCTGCAAAATTCTTTTTTTTTTATTGTAAGGGTATACTTTTGAGACAGTCCCATTGTCATCAGTTCTGATGATAGGATCCTGGAGAAATCGAGGGAACTCTTCAAATATTATAGACACACCTATAGCGATTTGGGTATTTTTTTATAGTAATTCGTGCAGTTGGTCTCGAAAAGCACCATTTGATGAAGTGGAACTGATGATGAAAACCACAGATGGCCACCGGAACTACTCAATAATAAATAAGTATTTCACGGGTTCCATTACTTTAATATGGTTGCCAAGCAATTTATGCTCGTCACAATAAATATGGAGAAATGGAGCTGATGGTGAAGTACCTGGAGAACTCCTCAACGATTAACGTCTCTGCATCGGCAAAAGCAATATTTTGTAAAAGATGATGAGCAATTGACATTATTATTATTACGAACTGACCCACTTAAAAGCGAGAAACAATAACATTTTAACAAAAAACAACCGCCTTCCAAAAAAACACTACAAAGTGAAAAATTACTTTTTCGGAAGTCGGTGGCAAATAACGGAAATATAAAACCAAAGACACGCTTTTTCTAACTCACTTTACACATTGGCAGAATAGTCGACATTGGCTTTGCTTGCCATTTAATAAAAATTGTCCATTCCATCACCATTCCAACCAATGAATGCCCATCCCTCCCATTCCCCATCCATTGAGTGAGCAAGAGAGAGACACTGACAGAAGAGAAAGAGCGTTGACCCATTGACCATTTGCTTTGAGTGCTTTGACTGGCTTTGACTTGGGAAACGTGTGCTGTGTGTAATAAATTCTCAAAGAAATATTTAAAAGTGAGTGGTAACGTGAATCGAGTGACTATTCTGTTGAAAAAAATAAAATAGTTTCACATAATGGCTTGGATCTACCTCATCTTGTCCATTTTCATAAGTAAGTACACCATTCTTTAGACAATTTATTCGGCCACATTCACAAGTAATTTAGGTAAATCATCGATGTTTTTTCTTCAAACTTAGACGCCAAAGATACTCTGATTATGTATCAAAGTGTCAGAAAGCAGTATCCCTTTAATTTACTAGACTTTTTATAAACGATTAAACGATCCTGAGAACGAGAGGGTAACCTACACAATGCACAGAAAAAAATATTGACCATTGAACCGATTTAATCCAAGATTCTATCAGCCTTGTTTACTTTGTAAGATAATCAATAGACTTAACTCAAGATAAAAATTAATGAGATTCTGAAAATGGTGGTGTATCCAATATTTTTTTTATTTCTTCATTTCTGGCATACATAATTAATTACTTGATTTCCCGCGTAAACATACCACATTATTTTCGCGGCTCGACTGTTGTAAAGTTATAAAATTGGTAGGACATAAGCTGTTTTATTATTCACTTGTTATCACAATACCCTTAATTAATTTTACTCCTTCCACCCCTAAAACTACCCACCGACCCTTGTCCCTTCAGTTCCTTTGTAAAATAGCATACCTATAAGTAGCCTTAAAAGTTTTGAATAAAAACATTGTTAAAAAAAAACAAAAGACAGGCTAAATTTGTCTGGTCATTCGATTTATGTTCTTTTTTCAAATGCTAAGCAGTACTCACTCAGAGTCATCATAAGTTATGCCTCTGCAGACTTGAGAGTGCATTGTCTGGTCAAAAATAAATAAACTCTTCAAAAAAGATTGAAAATTATGCTGTTTTCTAAGCAAAACAAAATAGAAAAAAAAAGCTAGTTATTATATAAATTTGCCCTTGAGTCTTAACAAGTCTCTTAACCATTAGTGCATAAATAATTCTCAGTAAATAAAAAAATTGAAACTGGGCCAATTTTTTTTTTTTTTTTTCGTTTTTGCAACACTTATTCCCTTTTATATTATAACTGTAAAAAATAAAGACAGACAAATAGGCGTAGGCTTATTAAAATAGTGCCCAGGAACCCCAACAACCACAATAATTTCATTATGGGACTCTATAATATAAAGCTTTTCTGTAAAACCGTGTAGCTTTTCTCCCGATATTTTAAAAGGACATTTTCTCACAAGTTTCTCACCTTTCTAGGTACTGCCACAGCTCAGTTAGGTGAAGATTCAGCATTAGCGAACCCCATAACCTTGCCACCAGAACTACAGCAGAAGTTCAATGAAACGGAAGTCGAAAAGTACAAGACACAATACATGGAACAGTTCAAGAAGAAATGCGAGGAAAACGGGCATCCTGAACTATTTGAGAGTGCACAGGTCAGTTATTTTAATTGATTTTGATACCTATGTTACGTTACGACGCGATATACCAAAGAATTTACAAGATCGGTATTAGCATCATGCCCTCAGACATCTGCCTAACCTTTTCCCAACTTCGGTCGGCTTCACGTCTAATCGGAAGCAGCTGAATACCAGTATTTTACATGTAGCGACTGACTATCTGACTTCTACAACCTAGTTCCTGGGCAACGCGATACCCCTTCAAGATGTTGCCCAATATACCTTTATAAAGTTTTTTTATTTTATTTCAACAATAAAATTACAATATGGAGGTAGCGTTGATCCCAAATTAGGCTTAGTTTGTATCTTGGGCACCATTAACTTATAGTTGTCAGCATGAGTAGATAACTGCTTGAGGAAGTCCAAGGCCTTATAAAAATCAGGCAGGCCAGGTAGTGGTAGTAGTATGTACAGTCAGCAACGAAAGTTGATAAGCACTTCAGTTTTTAATCATGTTTTTTTTACCACAACAGCTTAAGAATAACTTCAATATTATAATTCTAATAATTCCTCAAACAGGATACTGAATAAATAGCTTAATACTGAATAAATAGCCTAGTTTGAATAAATGACTTTTGAATTTGAATCAAAAGTCATTTATTCAAACTGGGCTGAGAATCAGCACTTTTCGAACGTCAAAATTATATAAGACAGTCCCCCAAAACGCCCACCCTTCACCACTTCCTAGTGCTTTAGCTGGGAAGAAGAAGTGGCACAACAAACTCTCCAGCAGCACTGCTGTCTGTTCAATTAGAAAAAAATATATATTTGATTCTATACAATAGTATGCAAAATAATTTTCATTACTCAACACAAAACAGTAAATTAATTTATTTGCCATAATGACAGCTAGCACACTCCAATATACCAACAAAACAATAGAAATATATACTCAAACAAAAATAAAAACTCAAAACATAAACAGAACCTGAATAAATACTCCCAGGCATAAAAGGCGTGCCCGCTTACATATAGCTAATAAAACTGTAACTCGAAGTCACTGATAAACTAGGACCATCGAAGTAAAATAAATAATCAGTTAGGCAAACTACACACTACAACAATGATCAATTATTGTCAAGGTCGCTAGCTAACCATATATTGCAATACAACTCATTAAAAAATAAAATTGTAATGAGAAGATTATGTCAATAACAAATGAAAATAAAATAAAAATCAATTGACATATACAGTCAAATAAAATAAAACTAACAAATATAGTAACTAATATAACCTGTCAGTAGGTAAGCTAATTCTGGAGAAAGAACATGAATATTGTCTTGAATTAATCACAGCGACCAACCATTCTTATCGCTTAAGTAGTTGTTGATAGAATAATATGCCTTTGAACAAAGGTTGGATTTTACTTTGGCTTTAAACGCATTAAAAGGCAAATCTAGCAAAGAAGATGGTAAAATGAGTTATGAACCTTATGAAGCCGGTGAAATGGAGCTCGCAATTTGTCCTTATTTCTGGTGTTAATATTGTGAATATCACTGTTTTTAGTGTATAAGTGTATATTTTGCCTAATATATAAGATATTGGCAAAGATGAATTGTGATGCCACCGTGAGAATACCGATATCTTTAAAAAGATCTCTTAGAGAAACTCTGGCACCTAGCTGGTAAATTGCTCGAACAGCTCGTTTTTGAAGAACAAATATAATTTGAATATCAGCGGCTTTGCCCCACAGCAGAATACCATAGGACATAAAGCTATGGAAATAAATAAAATAGACTAATCGAGCTATCTATCTAATATAAATCCAATTAACACAGTTTGTAAAATGTATATATATAGTTGTAAAATGTAAAAAAATTAATAATAAGGTAATGGCACCCACAGCTGATAAGGACTAAAATAACAGGATGGAAATTTTTCGAACTTATTATTTTTACCTTAATTAATTAGGCCAGTCTTTCGGGCAATTCCCCTGTTGATACCGATGTCCGATATGAGGGCGGGTTTTTTGATGCACGGTTATTCCTTCCGACAAAAAAAGTGGAGGTGGGGGGGCTTTATATTAAGGGACTCTCATCGGACTATGAGAGAGAGTGCACCTGTGTCTGCGCACACACTTGTGCACTATAATATCTCCCGCGCCCGAAGGCTAGTCTCCGCTGATATAGCCGCCATAGCCGAAATTATTCATTTAGAATATTTACAAAATAATTATGTAAGTAGCGGAAATAAGTTTGGCGATCGTTTTATTTTAGTTTATTATAGGTACCTACGATTATTACTATTATGTACGTAATGGCAGATTTACCATAATACAATAGCAGACTATTATAAAATATATCTAAAAAATTATTATGCGTCGTATGTCATGTCATATTGTCATGTGATACTTTGTTCGGTAGTACTTGTAGTCAACAAATTCAATTTATGTTGCCCTATATTTCTACTTCAGCAATTATAATAACATTAGCTAATAACAAGGGGATAAGATTAACCTCATTAATAATATGTGTGTACCTATTATATATTAGGCTAGGCTATATTATTTATCTTAGTAGCCGAGTTAGCGTTATCGCTATATCATATCGTGGGATAACGAGCTCGAAATATTTTGTAATGATTTTAATACATCAGAATGTATTGAGTACTTACCTTTTTATTCTCGAAAGGAATATAAGTGTTGATAATTAAATAAAATGAACACAGATTTTTTTATTTTTGGTTTTAACCACAACGCCATAGCTTTTGATCTTCATCTTACCTGATGGTAAGTGACGATCTGGCCGAAGGTGAAACCGAGCTTCACCCGGAATCCTCAACCACAGAGGAACTGCACCTCTTACTACCGAAACCCAACAATGCTGTTAACATTGTTGTTATGGCGACAGACTTAGATAAGATGGTGATAGCTAGCCAGGTGGACTTAGAACAAACGCTACCACCAACCAAACCGAGCAGAGAATTTTGCCCCCGCTGGGAATCGAATCCGAGACCTCTCTGGGTCTGAGACAGGTGGATTTACCAAAAGGTCTTGAAATGCGACAGATTTGAGGATCGTAAATCCAGAATGAAATGAAATGAAATTGTTTATTCTGTAAATAGGATATCGGAATCACTTTTACACGTCATATAAAAAAATATTAAAAATAAGCTAGATGGGGTCGGTGTTTCCTATCTGACTACTCTGAGAAGAAAGGCCGAAACAAACTCAGAGGTCGTAGTCTCTTTTAAAGTCCAGACATAATCTTTGTCAAGTCATATGAGGACCATGTGGATTAGTGTCTGAAATGGTCTTTTGAGGAAAGAACCACACAGATTTGAGTGGACCTGTCCAGTCAGTGCAAGCATTTGTCAGTAATCGTGGAGCTCAACTCAAAACTGAAGAAGCTCAACTCGACGAACAATACCAAAGAAAGGATATTTGGGTAGGCCGCATCAACTAATAGTAATAGTAGTGCCTAGTGCCTACGTAGCAATTAATATGCGCATCGAGTGTCAGAAAAATGTTACGTTTGCCTAAATTGACTGCCTCTTGGTCATTGAATGTGACAACCTCACTTTTTAAATTCGATGTGCCATATAGCCGTGGTCGACTTGGAACACTAAACAGCTTCCGCACTCAGGTCGGCCGCAGCAAAGACAATCTCCACAGGTGGGGTTTCTCGGATGGTTCCAATCTTCAATGTATATGTGGCGTTTCCCTGCAGACTAAGGACCACCTTTCATCTTGCGCCACATGTCACCAGTACACGTGAGGACCTAATCTCTGCGTCAGCGAATGGTGTTCCTATGTAGGGTACTGAGCCAAACAAAAAAAATAACTTGTTTCCAAACAATATTTGCCATCGAGAGGATAAGAATGGCACTGTAGGTATAGAAATGATAACAAAACTTTAACGTTGGTAGATAAACCTGACTAACTCCAGATTTCAAAATTTAAGTTCTGTGTGGCCTTCGCTAAAATTAGCACAAATTTTAATAAAGTTCGCTAAAATTAGCACCAAGTTTAATAAAATCCAATAAAATTAACACCAATTTTAAAACCTTCGCTAAAATTTACACTATTTTTAATAAAGATTTTGTATTAGTGTCAAGAAAAGATACTGTAAGTTATTATGAACGGATGTTTGTGTAAATTAATTATGAGCGACCGGTTCTGTAATGAGTGACCTTCGTTAGTTGACGAGGTCGACGTTCCAAAGATCAACATAGATTTTCTTCTAAGATTCGCTGGGTTTAGTTGAATAAATTCTGAATAAATTGGTGTTTCTTTTTTGGTGTTCTATAGTATAGTATTCTTGTATAGCACGCCTCTGCCCAACTCTTCGGAGAAACAAAAGTGTGATTGTTACCTACGTGTTATAGATTTCCAGCTCTATATTAAATGGTTTTTTAGTAGGTATTATTTATTTTCAGACCAGTCCATAAATCCAGTATCAAACCGAAATTAAGTGCAATAATTAGCATCACCGTCAACGATATAAATCAGTCGAGATTCGTTTTAAGGGGTGGACCTAAAGCTAAATGGCCAATCGTAAATTTGATTTTAAAGGAAATTTACGAGACTTAGGTATAAAATAAAAATAAAATGAGTAACTGTACGATATTTCCAAACTTTTTGTGGAACAGATACATAAAATGATTAACTTTCCTCTATAAAAAACATAACAGAGTCACCTAATTTCCACGCATTTTTATTTATATTTAATATGGTGATGGATGAGTGATGAATGACTAATAGGATACTTTGGATAGTTAATTAATTAATTAATCACAAATCGGGGGAGTGCAAGGGTATGCGTATCTATCAACCCCACTGGGCCCGCGTGGGAGATAACTGTTCACTCAGTCTCTAAGAGAGGAGGCCTCTGTCCCAGCAGTGGGAACATTATAGGCTGATTATGCAAGGGTTTGCGCGTATGCGTGGTGGAAATCTTTCGCACACCCTTGTTGCTGATATTTCTCATTCACAATTTCTCAAATAAATAGTAGGTACTTAGCAGTATTAGAACACAATTCCTTTAAGGCTCATGCAGACCAGCGCGACGCGACGGCGCGACGCGACTAGAACAATACAATTTATAAGACAACTTCACGGTATAACAATAGCCAGTGTCGCGTCGCGCTGTCGCGTCGCGCTTGTCTGCACGAAGCTTTAAAATATTGTATGTACCTACTTTAATTTAAGTAATAGCAGAATTTTAATAAATGTTTTAATTTCATTGTTAACATTGTTTGTACAGTTTGAGGTGTATATTTTTGTGCGCAACAAGTGCACATAAATATAGGTACACCGTACACTTTAATCATTATTATCTGAATGTTTACCCGGAAAACTGGAAAACATTCTGATACTTAATAAGGATTAAAAACCAAGTGCAAAAAAATATAATAATATGTAAGTACACACGGCCACACATCAAGCTATAAATTTCCAGTATAAGCTGACCTCGCATTGTACGGAAATTTTATACAATGCGAGATCAGCATAAACTGGAAATGTATAGCTTGATGTGTAGCAGTGTGTACCTATTTAGCTTGCAAAAATACGTTTCTGTGTTTCCGTAAATATTTTCAGGGACGACAAGTTAAGGCGACGATAACCTACTTTTAATGATTTTATACTGAAGATCACTTCTAAACGAGTAGCGTTAATTATTTGGAAAAAACATATGTTAAAATAACTTAATATAGGAATATTTTAGATTATGTTTATATTACATAGTGAAATTAATTTATAAAATTATGTTTAACGCGGATGACGCGGACTGAGAATCACGCAAAATCTATCAAGTGTATTTTTCTGAAAACTTCACCATTTTAAAGATAATTTAATTATGAATCTTTTAATATACGTGTTTTATTAAAATACTTTTTTTTATCCATAATAAATTAATAATGCGTCTAATTTGGGACAGCGCTCCTTGATGGGCGAGTCCTGTTACTGGCTGGACGGACGACGCGTTGCGTGAGCTCAGTACAGAACATGCAAGCAAACCACTGCAGGTCCAACCAAGCAGGGTTTTTTGTTAGGGTCCAACCGAGCAGGTCACTGGCATATATCTGCGACTTAATTAGCGAGTAAAATAAAAACCGTTTTTCTAAACGAAAAAAATAAAAAAGAAAGAAATCGATTAATAAATCTCTCATAGACGGCGGAACAAAAGGTATTTTTCCTCCCGCCCACGTAAGAGTCTGGAAAATTGGGTCGTTTGCGCAATTTGATACGTTTGACGATAACAGCCTTGTTGTCCCTCGACTAATAACTTTGAAGTAGGTACCTACATCAGTCAATATAAACGAGTAACATACAAAATTATCCAGTATATATATATACGATGTTTTTCCGGAAATTAATGTAATGCAGTTTGTTTAGTCGAATTAGTCGTTTCAAAGCTTCTTAAACAGTGCCCTAATTACGTAATACTCGATCAATCAGAATCTGAATCGTTTTGAAACAGATTGCTAATCCATTGCTTTGTACGTTCGAAAAAAGAATCTGCTCAACAACGTAAATAACACAATGAATGTTGTTGACCTGTCAAATTGAAACAGATTAGTCGGAATTGTCAACGAAAATGTGTTGCGTAATTATATAGCAGTTCCAGGTAAAGTGTACATACAGTACCTGTTTTCTTGTTGCATTACGTCATGATTGTGTCACGGTTTTACACCCTGCACATGAGAATTTATGAGGATTTGTAAAAATCTGCTAGGATTTTATTTCTCGTGTTCTAATTTAATGTTTGTTGATGTCGGAAATATCTGCAGCAGATATTTATTGACACTTAGGTATGATTTAACGACGTAGTGTAGTTTTAAACAATGGAAATCTATGTCCTTTGTTCCAACATCTTTGGCTTCCGGGAAAACCTTATGAAATACTTCAGACCTCGACGTCGAGGTAGTTACGTGAATCTGCTTCTTCCGCATTACGCTAGCTTCTTCGATTCGTGAGACTGAGATAATGCAGACATAGAGCCTGATGCTCTAAGATTAAAGGTGTCTCCATTTTAGCTCGATTTTTATCGAATATTTTGTTTGCGGTTGTTTTGATTGACCACCAGCAAGGGCTATCATTGGCTTTAGGCAATTGATCTAACCAGCAGAGTAATTTTTTTTGACACTTTAGAATATTTAGCTTCTTCACAAAGAGCTTTCTACAATACATCGTCTGTCCTCCAACTTAAACTACAAAACGCATGGCTAGTATTTTTAATTTTTATTTAATTTTAACAAACACTAGTAGGTAAGTCACATTACCTACTCATTTCAGCTTAAATATTAGTTTACTAGCTGCCCCGCGGTTTCATCCGTATAAGTCTCGATCCCGTGGAAATATCGGGGTATAAAGTATCCATGTCCTAATCTTAACCCAGGTTATGGTCTACCCATGTGCCAAATTTCATCCAAATCCTGTCAGCCATTTTAGCGTAAGCGTTATAATATTAGCTATGATTTGGATAGCACGTTCACACGGCAACATACAATTTATATTTGTGTAATCTTCAGTTTGTGAAACAAATCTAATCAGTAATAACCTTGCTAATTGCATTTGCCAAGAGGATGTGGATATTGGATCGTTGATAAGTGTCAGGTCTCGATCTACTTGTTATTAAAGACGTGTGATAAAAAACAGATTAAGTGTGTGGGTTAGTAAGGTAGATATGGTCAGCAAATCTAAATTGTCACAAAATTATGCTATACACTGATTTTCAGCATTTTATTAACTGATCCGATTTATTAAAATAATGTGTTCAATAATAACTATTTAATTAAGTTTTTTTTTTTAAATGTTAATCGACTTTTGTTGCTGACTGTACTTAGTAGGTTGTTGTTTCATAAAATAAAGCTTTTTATCCCTTGAAAGTCTTTAACTGTATAATAAGTATTACGAAAGCCCTTTAAAGACATGATCGTGGGCGTCAAAAATAGAGCAGTAGCCTAAATCTATTGATCATGAGATTGGGACCGTCTCTACATTTCAACGCGTTTGGGTTCTTGACCCAGAAATTAAATTAAAATGCGGTAAACCCTTCAGACCTATTTATTCCATGCAGGCATACGACGGGACGTCGCGTTTCACTTCTTCAGTTCTACAATTTCGGGAGTTATTATTCCGGCAACTTTTCGAGCCGAACGCGTCGAACGAATCGAAGTAGACGAGAACGCTAGGAATGATCTTTCAGGGGGCCTAGTCCCTAAGCGTAATCCGTAGTTTCGGCCGTCATTGCGGGCGCTTCGCTCTCGAGACAGATAACGAAGATTCGGATGCGTCGACGCGGGCGCGAGGTTTCATAGAATTTCATATAAAGAATTCTTAAGTTCAGTTCGTTCGATGCGTTCGGCTCGGATAAGTTTGCGTTCACCTTTATATGTATATGTGCAGGATCTGTGACAAATTCATCCTTTAGTCCCAACTTGATACTTAGACCTGAAGCCCAAAAACTGTTTAGTCTCCAACTTTGATAAAGAAAGAAAAGGCGAAATATAGTTACGAGTTTGTAATGAAAAAGTCTGACTGATAAATGTGCAAATTTTGTTATTCTTTTCTAGACTATTTGCTAGTACTAGGTACATTTTCCCATATCGTCTTCCAATTGTGTCTTTTATTGCCTGCGGTCGCGTAGATTTGTAGCATCGAAACTAGCAAAAGCCATTTTGCTGACTCAGAATTTCACTTCTTTTCAAGCTATCGTGGTTTTCAGAATACACAGGACTTTGATATATTTATATACATACCAGCTGTAATACAAAATGTTGATGATTCGTAGATTGGTAGATCACAAAATTCTTTAAATGGCAATAATAACTGTTATCTGTATGAGTCATCAGTAGCAAGGGTCGACCGGCATTTGAGTCACTCAGTGCCCTACATCACGATGAGACATGACATGCTTTTATTGCAAAACAAAGCAATCACAGTCTGGACTGAGGGAGCTGTAAAATTCTCATCATGTTTGATGAATCATCTCTTTAAAAAAAATCTGTTGTTTAATTGTGCCACTGCACTGTCTTCAAATTCAAAACTTTTTTAGACATGTTAAAAATCTATTTTTTTGTCAAATTTGCCTTATTTTTACAATTATACAGACAATTAACACCGTGTTAAGTGATAAAAACAATAATTGAAGAACGCGATTTTTTTATATTAAGTACTTCTATAAAACAAAAATAAATTACAAACATGTTAATTACTATTTGGAAGAAAAAAAATGTCATTATTCGACACTTTACATTATAAAGGAAGGACCTCACCCGAAGTCAGCCGAACGAGGCGCGATAATTTACGATCACAGAGTTTCGGTGCGGCCGAAGCTGATGGTTAAACTATAATTTTTTGCCGAAACTTAAACCAAACCTTCGGGCGGTCACTACTATTTTAATGTAACCACCCCGTATAGAGCAATAAAGCTTTTATTGATCAAAACAATAAAGTCCAATATCCAATCCGTTGATTTAAAATGTTGGTCAATATAACTAACTGGTTGACTGGTAGAAAATGCCTATGGCATTAAGTCCGCCTCTGTACATTTTTGTCCTGGAAGTATTAAATAAATAAATAAATAAATATTAAAAGGTGAATCCGCAGTTGCAGCCCGCGAAATTTAAAATTTCTCTGCAAATTGCAAAAAACGTAAGAACATTTGAATTTCGCCGGCTGCAACTGCGGATTTGCCTCAAGTATAATTTAAATCCGGTTTAACAAGTACTATTAATGAAACAAAGCGGCTTTTATGTTTCCAACTTTGATAATAAAAATACATCGTGGAATAATATAAACGAGTAGGTAGTACATATATACTTCGTTAACAATTTATGATATTAGGTATATACCTAGTGGATTTATGGTGTCATAGTCCGTTTGCCATAAAGGTATACATTCGCAATAGGTACCATCGAAGAACTTCATATCTACACACCGTAAGGACTATTTTTGTCATGCTATTCTGTAAACATCTCACAGAATAGCACTGCACTTGCAGTGCTCGGCAGCTGTCGAACCGGGGCGGTAACAGATACGGTCATCGTGTTCACGGGATTTTGTCTTCAAACTGCTTAGATATGAAGTTCTTCGATAGTACTTCGATCGATTTAGCTTTCCTGCTATTTTTAACGTACATACATATAAAGTTTTACCTACAGTTAGTTAAATTTAAACTACTATGGCGTCGTGTTTCCCGAGAATTATAATAATTGCCACCTGACACCTACCTCCTGCTGCAGAAGGCAGTGATTCTTAATACATGTAGGCTAGTACGAAAATTCCTCTAGTGTGAGTTAGACAACTTGTAGCATTACTCTCACTCAAATTTAACTTCGGCTAACATACAGCCTACTGCAGATAACCACGCGGTATCAAATATTACTTCAACACCACTTAAAGGCCTCGCCCACGGCGACTTTTAGTAGCGATGCTGTCGCGCATGTGTATCGATAGAGCCGCGATGCTGTCGCGGGCTGTGTACCTTTGCCCAGATTCTGTATCGCTACTATCGCGATGCTGTTGCGCTTGAGGGCACGTTCCCCAGCACCCCTCCCTCCGTTTCCACCCTTTGTTCCCCCGATGTCTTCATTAACGGTCGCGCGTTTGAATCGTTTCTATCGCACGTTGCTAACGCGCGATAGTAGCGATGCAGAAGCGTGTTTACAAAACGCGAGACAGCAACGCTACAAAAAGTCGCCATGGGCGAGGGGCCTTAACCGCAATGATGAACACTTGGCTTAGGCCCATGCTATCAGATCTACCCGGTTAGGCCGAGGAAAACAAATCTAGATACAAAAATAATAATAATAGAAATCTGTGATGTTTTTTGACAATTTTTAACCCGCCCCTCCCCCCTGGTGATAGGGGGTGAAGTTGTAGACTAACCCCTCCCCCCTATCCAAAGTCACGTGAATTTTTTGGTGCATTGTATCTTAAAAAATTACATAATATTTTATATTTAGATAGAAAAAAAGAAAAATATTTTATTTGGGGGGCCGCTTTTCGGTTTAGAAATGCGCGTGATATCTCATTACTCCCCTTTGTGATATTTCGTGATTTTTTCCGAACCCTTTCGAGTCTCACGTAATTTATGGACGACCCCTTTATTGTAGAGCAGAGTGAGTGAGTGTGAGTGCAGTGCAGTGCAGTTGCATCATGTGAATAATATCTATATTTGAATACTGTTGTTGATGGTTAGCATGCTCTAAGTGTAGGTACCTATCTAAGTACCTATTAGGGACAATATAATAAACTCGCCTGCGCATATTGTTACTGATATAATTAAAATAGATCATATTTATTAATAAAAATGCTATAATCAATCAAATATTTTTCGTTTGACTTTCCGCTTTATCATTAACCTATCTTTTTATCTTTTATTTGTGGGATCGAAGTAAATAAAAGATTTTTCTGTCATTATTTATGTACTTAAATACCTCCAAAATTCTAAATTTATGAAGGTACCATCAATGAAGTTCATATCTAACCAGTTTGAAAACAAAATCCCGTGAATACGATGGCCACATCTGTTACCGGCCCGGTTCTATTGCCGCCGAGCGCTGCAAGCAAGAATAGTCCTTACGGTGGTTAGTCATGAACTTCTTTACTGGTACCTACGTTTCGGTAATAAATTAACTGTTTTAAAGGTCGGTGACCGGTTGTCTGATTTGATAAATGAAGAACGAATTCTTCAGTGCATTGACCCGTAGTTCCTAATCACGAGGAATCGATTGAGTTTATTGACATACAGGGTGAAATTAAACTGACCTAAATACGTACAAGCACGCATGGTTGCAGTATCGTTGGGCCTGATTTTTCCGACTTTATCGAGTAGCTTATAATGGCGATGACGGGACTAGGTAGGATTGAAAAAAAAAGGGAATAAGACTGTTTAATCTCGATCACAGCTGGTAACCTAATAACAAATTAATTTTCGAGAAAGTCATTGCAAACTTCATGTGTAGCCGTGTGTACAACGTGTATTCAAATCACAACTGTCTTTCTTTGGCAGTTGTATGAAATTGCTGTACACGAGTTTACGTAAAGTTAGGGTGTCAATTGGCTTACCAATTAATTTCCTCTGACTGTACCTACGGTCAGCAACGAAATCGAATAACAATATATATTTTTTTAAATTAAAAGTACGTTTTGAGGACTGAGCACAAAATTAGAAGAAAAAAAAACTGATGACTTAGCTATTACATGAAATGAGCAGACTGAACGACTTCTGTTGCTGACCATACATAGAGCTCTGAAAGTATCATATTCAATGCGGTACTACTTAAGGAACCGACACAATAAATTAACATCTGTTTTATTTATTCATCGAATGAAGGTCGAGGAAGTCACAAACAAATGATTTGCACAAAGTCCAAATACTCCGTTTATATTATGAAAGTTGAACCAGTTTATTGTTAAAAAAAAAATTAAAATACTTAGGTTTTTTTATTTTATTAATCTCGAACATAGGTAAGTACCATCAGAGAAGTTCATATCTAACCAGTTTCAAAACAAAATTCCGTGAACACGATGATCACATCTGTTACCGGCCCGGTTCTGTAGTCACCGAGCGCTGCAAGCAAGAATAGTCCTTACGGTGGTTAGATATGAACTTCTTCGATGGTACATTATACAGTTTTACTCGCCAAACTTTCCAGTTTGATGGCGAGAAGCGCATGTTAATAAGTATATACACGAATAATCTAGTAAAATTAACCTTAAAACTACCAACTATGCACAAATTTCAGTCAAGGATCAATCACACTGGTACGGACAGATTCCTGAACGTATGATCAAACCACCGGTAGGTAAATCTGCTAACAATTCCAATGTAGATTGGTTGACTAAGAAACGTTTTCCAATCATTATATCACTTGATAACAAATATGTAGCAACGGATTTAAATGCTTTTAGGAAAACACTCATTTATAAGGAAAAATAATATAGAAAAATAATATTAATAGTTTAAAAAACACTAAAAAACACGCTTTTACGTGCACCTATGGGCGTATTCAGACCTTGAAACCTAATCGTGGTCAAAGTTCATTACAAGACATTTCTAACAAGTCCAAACGGCTATGATACGATCATCCATCATGAAGTTCCAGTTCATATCTTCCGGCTCCATCATCAGATCAGCTCGACAGTACCATGTTATTGTATTGTCATCAAAATCACATACAACTGCCAATTTTCATAACGCTACGATCTTTAGAAGATGGTTAAATTAGTTTTCTTAGATTTGATTACATAGTTACATACATACAGGTCGACTTAATAAAAGCATGTTAAAAAAACTGCTTTGGATGTGACAGTAATTTTAACTAGGAATCTGGTTAGAAAATTGGTCTCGGAAAACTATCAACAGGAAAAACTCGAAATCCTTAATTTTTTCAAAAGGTGTAAAAACTAAATATATACTTTAAAACTTCAAAAACCGGCCAAGTGCGTGTCGGACCACGCACAATGAAGGGTTCCGTAATCCCAAGAACAAACTATGTTTCCGTCTGTCTGTCTATCAAGAGAGACAGACAGACGGACTTCCAACGAACGAAGTGATCCTATAAGGGTTCCGTTTTTTGTCATTTTGCGGTCCGGAACCCTAAAAACGACAGGCAGTATATATTCATATGAAAACTGCTTAACCTGTAACGGAACGCCATAACATGTCTGCTCAAAACCGACACCTGAATTGACACAATAAAATCAAAAAACGTTTTCTAATTTGATGAAGGTAAAACAATGTCCCAGCCAGTATGCCTTCATTGTATCAGTATGTCACTTTGAGTCACTTTGGGCAAAAGGTCAACCTATTAGGCCAGTCCCTTGGTCATTGTACATTAATACAGTTAATTATATGAAGAATTTGTAGAGTCAAAGTTCATTCCCATTGCATGCATGGTTGTTACTAGGGTTGCCATTTTTTTTTAAATCAAATATATGTAGTATGTGTATCGAAGCCATTGTTTGTAAAAATATAAGAGGGCAAAAAAAAAAAATTGTAGTGTGTGTGTGTAATGTTTCAAAAACATTTTTATTCTATAAATGCATATATTTTGCTACTATGAACTTTATTAAATGTCTCGTAATTTTTTTTACACTCTAAATTAAGGTTACAAAATACCATTAATTATGCTTTTATGAGATTAATACTGGTTCTATTCCGATCATCTCGCCATTTTGTATTGAAATAAAAATATTGTAGCTACTATAAATTGTTTCTTCAGAAATATAGTATTTAGGTCTCTAATATAGCAGGATAATATTATATAGTAGGGTTGGCAACCCTAGTTGGTACCTATCTAATCAGAGTAGGATGTGGTTATTAATAGGAAATACGCGGTTGCGTACTATGTACTTAGCACCTACAGGGTGATGTAAACATCTGATTAGTTAGTGAGATCACTATATTTTTGAATGCTGTTTGAACATCGTTAGACGGGTATCAGTGACCTGCTGTCGCTTATCATACCCTAATAAGATGCAGTGTGAAAACTATAAACCAACAAATGGGATTACCAACAGTATACAAAGTTAAATAAAATTATATGGCGAAACTTCACAGATTTTTATCTTATGGTAGCTAGGTATAAATAATTGTACATTAAGTGATTTTTTTTTTTTTTTGTCATTCGACATCATCGATATCTAATGGTGATAAAACAAAAAAAAAATATTATATAATAAATGCTTAATGTAAGTATGTGAAGTTTTGCCACATAATTTAATTTGACCTTGTATATGTGTTGATCCTGGCGGTCATTTTTAGTATCTTTGACAGTCGTGAAGCCCGAAAGTAATAAAACCAGGTCTGAAAACTAGTCTTAACTGTGCTGTGGCGGCCCGATAGGCATACGATCCATGAAAATACTGGTATTCAGCTGCATCTGGTTAGACTGGAAGCTAACGCTAAAAAGTGCGAGGCAAATTATGATATTTGTTGTTGGTATGATAGTTATCACTTCGCCCTGTATGCATCACTTCAATCGACGATATAATGTGCGCCTCGTGATTAGAACTATGATGGGTCAAAAGTCAGAACTGCTCTTGCGTCTATCGTTACCGACTCAGATAGTTGAAGATATTATATTGTTAGGTAATTCATCATGGAATCTTACTTATGCATTATGCTTAGTAAACTAAAGTTCGTTTTTTAATCCCAGAGACTAATTTGACAGGTGCAAATGTCAAACTCCAAAATTTATAAAATAAACAACAATCACTTGAAATGTCAAATTAGTCTCTGGGATTAAAAAACGAACTTTATATATGTATGAGATTTATAGATTTTTTTTAAATTAGTTGTATCTTGTGTTAAGGTTTTTTTAATTTACCTGTTTATTCTGAAATATCAGGCAGTCTCTCCATGTAAAATACAATTATTCAGCTGTATCCGGTTAGACTGGGAGCCGACCCCAACCTAGTTGGGAAAAGGCTAGGCAGATTGATTCTGAAATATCGGATAAACCAAAACAGATAAAAAACTAGGTGTAAAACAGCTTAGTTTAAATAAATAAAGTAAAATAAAATAGATTAATTTAAACTTTTTGTTAAATTGTTAGTTGAGAACTTGTTCATAAAAAAGTTAAACAAATGTTAAAAATCTTACTCATGATAATTAATTGTTTTTTCTTCATCACAAAGAATGAGAAGAGTGTGCCGAAGATTGTAGAAGATACTTCATAAATTTGATAACCTTTAGAATAGAATAAATAAAGAATAGTTGATTGTAATATTTATAAACTAAGTTGTTTACACTGTTCATTTTAGTCCAACGACCTTTGCATAGAATACAAAAAGTAAGCAAAAAACCTTAAGTACCTACTTACCGTCGCGCGTCGTCAAGAAAAACTTGCAGCACAGTAAAGTCACATACAAAAATATTTTGATCACATTGACAGTCGTTACGGGCAGTCAGAAGCCCGAAAGTCGACGGCCAGTGTTACCAAGGGGTTATCGTGTTACCCAGTAACTGGGTTGTGGAGGTCAAATATACAGCATATTTGACGCCCTCTGTAAAATACTGGTATTCAGCTGCATCTAGTTAGACTGGAAGCCGACCCCAACTTAGCTGGGAAAAGGGTAGGCAGATGGTGGGATCAGGGAAATTCAATGGCGACCTTCTTTTAAGCTATTAATGTAAATTATTACGTGTAAAAATATTTAATCTGTATACAGATTAAATATTTATATTCTATTTCTATAACATTAACAGTATTTGATAGAATCGATACTGAATACTGGTTTGAATTTCGCTAATTGCGTACAAATTTTATGCTATACACAGGTGGGGTGTCACCTCTGCGTAGGTATTTATGATAGGTATTTTGGCACGTTTACAATAAAATAAGTAGGTACGTATTCGGCTATATTTATTCAATTGGTATCTATCATATTATAACTACAAAACTTCTCCAACTAAAACTAAAAAAACATAAAACAAAAATGGTTATAATGCCAAATGGACCTCAGGTCAGCTTAATGTTAGATTACAAATATTTCTGAGCTAACCTCTACATATCGTCGTCTTAGAGTGAAAACCTCTTATATGCGAAAAACTGGTGGGCAACTGGGAAGTTATATTACATGTTGATCGCGCGGTAAAATCTGCTTACGAGATGCAGGATTTTGCGTGACGTCAGTATTGCAGTATGATGCGTAGGTCGCATGTGGCGATATAGATGCCGCCACAAAACTGCGTGTATTGCAAGGTTTTTTTTTTCCAAAAATGTAATAAAATAAAAAGTCAAATTTGCATTCCCGAGCTTTTCACTCTAAGGCGACGATATATACAGGCTACACCAATCAGTTCGTCAAAGTATAATTTCATTGTTTCCTTTATTTCAGACAGCGGCCACTAACCTCATGACATGCTTCAACGAACTGGTGAACATGGAAGTCCTGCAACAGGAAATCGAAGATGCCAAGCCAACTGGGCAGGTGGATGAAGTGTTTAAGAAGTTAGTATTAAACATGCAAATATGGCTTAATGATCATAGGCATGCATGTGACTCGAGTGGTGGCCACAAGCACGGTTTCTGAACATAGGGTAGGGTTAGGTTCAATCCAAAAGGGGATTTTTCCATTACGAACTCCTCAGAAACAGCCTGGCTACTGGATTTATTATGCCCGAATGCCCGATCGATGGCAATAAGATATATTCATGTTACGTAAACATAAATAGACCGTAGCGTGAGCTGTCTCAAGTCGACTAATAAGAACTGAGTACTATCAACAATCCGTCTGACATAGATAATGATAACTTCCCTTTACAACGTTGCAGTAAATGGGCCAGGCTCAAATAGGACAGCTCCTCTAAGAACGCAGTCATCATCACAATGGAAACGTCATTTCCACAATATTGTACACACGGCTATACGACAAGCTATACATTTCCAATATAAGCTGATCTCGCATTGTATAGGATTTCCGTACAATGAGAGGTCAGCTTATACTGGAAATGTATAGCTTAATGCGTAGCGTTTACACTCACTTGTTTCGCTCTCTCTTGTCAATCACACTCACGTCAATCGCTCTCGTGACGCAAACGCGCCGAACACGTTACGCACACGTGGCATGCTCGCCACGCACATGCACATGCAACGAGCGCTTTGAACAGTCGCCTCGCAAATCGTCATTGTGATAAGGCCTTTAGGCAAAACGAAGCATAACATTATCATATAAATAGGCAGAGAAATACCCATAGTATATAAAATATATAGAAATTTCAATAGATCTTTTAGAAACCTATAACTAACAATTTATTGATTTTGATATTTTCGCGCTGCTGCAATCTAAATTTAAAAGAATGGTTTCTCAATCTCTTACAAGTCGCCTATAAGTCGGATGGTCTTGTCATCCGCTTCCATCCATTCGTCGGAATATAGTGTTTTAAAAAAAAAAAAAAAATCTCTGTACCTCTTTCTTTTATTTTTTTATTTTCCTTTAGCATGCGTTCGTTTTCATACTCCGATATCATTTCGTGGACAATAGTGTGGGTTATACGTTTTTTGGACTGTAATATACCTACTTTTTGTAAATGCTGTAATGTATAACTGTTTTTTGTCCCAAATAAAATAAATAAATAGCATATATGGGTGTAACACCCAAATCTCAAACAAAACACTTGCCACGTTGTATCTCCACAATACCTACGTGGCTGACTAGTAGAGAATACCTAAGCCCGCCTTTGTACCTTTTTTGTTGTATCAATACGGGAAATAAAGATCCCATTAAAAACAAAACATGTAAAAAACTGCAAGTCTCGCAAAGCAGTTCTTCTACCGCAAAAAGATGTGAGATCGAATGTAAATCCAAGTCTGTTAATTTATTTAGTACCTATCTAAGGGAGCATCTATTCAACAAATTTGTCATAAAATGGTACCTAATTAGTTAACTAACAACATTTTAAAGTGACCGTTTCAATATTAGACATCTTTAGATCTTTAATAAATAGAATGACTTGGCCTTCCCACGGCAACATAATCACAAAAATAAAATAAAGCGCTCACTGCGCTAATATTATGTAGATTATGTTGTGCGATTACCTGTTTGTTTGTTTTGCTCGACTTGGCGGGGGCACTGGCGTGCTCCCAGATATCTCAAAACTCAATAAATAAATATTACCATACCATACCAATGGATAATTGGATATAGATAGATATAATTTTTTTAGACCATAAGGCGCTGAGCTGGTGACCACTTGTCTGAGGAAACTTTGTCCGCGACGACAAAGTTTCCTCGGACAAATGGTCGTAATGAAATCGAAGGTATGGAAATCTATGCAATAACGCACACGTAGGACTAATAGACTCCTGCCGGGGTTGCGGGTTTGTCTGAAAGGGATATCGCGACCTCGGCACACAGGCAACGGAAGGAACACGGGTGGGTTTTAGTCAGTAAAAGTCTGACACGCCCTCCCGCTCCACCCAGAGCGGGAGAAGTTATTTGATAATTTCCCAACATAAAAAAAAAAAAAAAGGACTAATAGACTGCCGGAATTTCATACGTTCTATCGTTGCGGACAAATTGTCCGCGGCCAAGTTTTCCATCGTCTGCTCAGCGCCTACAGACGATTATATTGCAATAGCTGCGCCCCACGGTATCACGCGCCAAAGTCTCAATCCCGTAAGAATTTCGGGATAAAAAGTATCCTATGTCCTAAACCAGGTCATAGTGTACCCATGTGCCAAATTTCATTTAAATCCGTTCAGCCGTTTTGCCGTGAAAGTGTAATAAACAAACAAACATATAAACTTACAAACACAAAAAAGCAAATCTTTTCTCTTTAAGTATAATATTACTTTCATTTAAATAATATGAAGTTTCGCGCTACACGTAATATCTAGGTGCGCTAGTATCGTCGTAGACCTCTTCCATCGCTTTTCATCAGTCGAGTGCAAAGTCAAGAGCGGATCCATTAAATAATAAAAGAAATATGCGACTCTCAAACAACGCCAATTTGCCTAACGACTATGGACCTTGATGTCGAGATAACTCAGTTCAATTTTGTTTCCAGATACTGCGTCAAGACACCGGATTTCAAAGGATGTTTCCGCAATATGACGGAGACTGTGAAGCCTTGCTTCTCGCCTCCCGAGCAGAAGAACTTCAAGACTTTGTACAACGTTACTGAGCAGCTAGCCGACTTTATCTGCTTTAAAGATGGCGACCGGATCGCATGTAAGTTTGTACAGATTTTTTTTAATGAAACAAGAACAGCTGTTTTTCAAACTGTCGAGTCTCGTTTTCCAAAAAACTTTTGCCAAGACTTTTAGTAGAGTAGAGGTCTTGGAGAAGTTCGTCCGGGGAAGCATCAATTACCATCATCAGCCTAGCCTTTTCCCATGTTAGCACAGCCTATATTGGGGTCGGCTTCCAGTGTAACCTGATGCAGCTAAATACAAGTATTTTACACTGTACAGCAGTGGTTCCCAAAGTTGCCTGAACCGAGACCCACCTTACAAAAACTAATAAATTCGGGACTCACCTCTTAGCCGTCATGGAGAAAAAAAAGAGGCTTATTTATTTATGAATGAAGAAGTGCTATTCTGTAACCATCTCACCGTGAAAACTTAGGTGGAGTGAGCGTGGAGTGAGCTGTCATTCCACAGGGATTGACACTATTGACAGCTTACTCCACGCTCACTTCACTTAAGTTTTTTTTACAGAATAGCACTGCCGTACTCATAAGAAATACATTCAGTTACTATCGAAAATTGTAATACTTAATTAAATACAAGGAGTGCTATTTCAATGAGAAGGATGTATTTGTTTCCTATTTTTCACTAGAGCTTTAGCATCAACTTCAATTTTAGTTACTTTTAATCGCCTTATGTTTGATACCTAAGTCCAATTTATTTGAGTATTTCAAAATAATTTTTTCAAGGCCCGCCCAATAGTCACTCGCGACCCACCAGTGGGTCGCGACCCATAGTTTGGGAAACGCTGCTGTACAGTATTGTAAAATATTGGCATAGACTGGAAGCCGACCCCAATATAGGCTGGGCAGATATTGATGAGGTGCGCTGTCGGGCTTGTTACCAAATGCTTTAGAACAAAATTGAATATTTTTATGTTTTTAAATAATATTTTTTTCTTTATTTTCAGTGTTCATCGCAGAAGGCGGCAAGGAGTGTTTCCAAGACAAAAGTGAGCTCATTCAAGACTGCTTGAACTCGACCTTCGACGCAGAGACGACAGAGAACCTTAAGAACATCACCGATTCTGGAATGTTGCAGCTTGAGTTCAAGGTAAGAATAAGATAATTATCTGGACGTCATTAACAATTAGTTTCTTAAATTACTACTTAGCTCCAGAGCCCGTGAAATTCACATTTTCATGACATTGAATGACTTTTTCACACAATCATGGCATTTGACGCCAATTCTAAGATTCTGTAAATACTTGTTGCGGTACATATTTGTTACGGTCGCGAAACATATTTTGATCAACATACAAGCTGACTTCGATATTGCAAAAAAGTAAGACAATTAGAATTTCGCGGGTTAAACTTTTATATATATTTGTTAGCTCTTTCATTGATGGAATCGCTTATATACACACAGCGAGCTGTGTGTATCGCAAAGGTGGAGATTTTGAAATCCCAAATTCTGGGCCGTTAATATAATCTCCCGTTTTGGCGATTTGAAGTGGCCGCCCAGATCGCCAGATCTGACAGCGCCTGACTTCCTCCTTTGGGGCTTTTGGAACGAAGTTCTTTAACGCGGCTTGTAAACTTTCAGAAATTGTCACGCTAAAAAGTGTTAATACTTGCGACTGTCTTCTTCTAATTCAAAGGGAAAGAAAGAGATAGAGAGAGAGAGAGAACGCCGGCAGAAAAAAAGAAAAGAGTAAAGTGATTTTACAGGGTCGTGGGATGTGTACAATACACATCGGCCCGAGTACACTGCATGCTGGAGAGAAAGTGTGAATTTGGTCAAAATGAAAATCCAAGATGGCAGCTGCGAAAATTTTCAATTTTTTCTTCTTTGGTGTCGTTTTCATAGTTTTCGAGGGTGCTAAGGCCGGTATAGTCAGCTCAAAATGTAAACCTGAGATGGCGGCTCCAAATATTAAAAAAAAAATCATATTGGGTATCGTTTACGAGGGTGCTAAAGCCGGTAATGACGAAAATCCAAGAAGGCGGCCACGAAAATTTTCAAATTTTTGTTATGGGTGTCGGTTTCACAGTATTAATCATTTCCTTCTAACTTTGGCAAGAAATAAAAGGCTTTTTATTATTATAAATAATCTTTCCGTGAAAACAAGGCCCATTTTTTTCTTTCGGTTTCAACAAAATGGCAGCCGATTCAAATTATGACATTTCTTTTGCCCCACCTTGTATGTATAAGAAATTTGACATATGCACATATGCGTTGTCAGCCAGTAAGGCACCCTTCTCATTTAGTGTAGGCGTTCGTCAGACAACCTCATACGCTGTGAAAACACACAAACGCTTTTCGATGTGTGACCGTAGCTTCAATGCGGCGTTAACCCAAGGACCACCAACGTTCCTCTTGCTGTGATGTTATTTTTCGACATTAAAATGCAGGGTGTAAAAAGACACATCACAAAGCCGTAAACTACGCATACTGTACGTATAGCTAAGTAGCTTTGCGCAAAAATTATTGCTGGGAACCGTATTTTTTTTTTTTATAAAAAAAAACATGTTTTTATTGCGCGCAATGTAACGCGAACCCACGCTTGAATGAACGGATTCAGTGTTAGTTAAGCTCCGCCCCTACGCTACGTAGGTAGGTACTTGTTGTTCATTGCGTTTTTGTAACTTCAAATGCGTAATCTGTTAAGATAAATCTAAAATTCAGGTAATGTTTGTTTGGAAAAAAGTTTCGTATTATCGCATAGAATTCATTTACGTGAAAAAGTAAAAAAAAAAAAATGCGACTTTGACCTTCAATATCTCCAGAACCAGTGGGTTCCCAGGTATGGTCTAGTGGAAAAAAATGATGCAAATAATGGGTAGAATATGTGGCTTTCGGCTTCGGAAAGTGTCTTTTTACACCCGATATTTAATCAAATGCATTCTCCATATTTTCAGGAAAAGCAGTGCAACCAAATGACGACATTACAGAAGTGTGTCGTGAACGTGCTAGAGAAGTGCCCCAAGCCAACCTCGGCCAACATCGTGGACTCACTGTTCAACTTCATCAGGAAGGCGACGCCTTGCAAGCAGTTTTTTAAAGTAAGTTATCAAGTTCATACTTGGTCATGGAGAAAAATGATGTTCATAAAATAACCACCGGAGCACTTGTATCTAGCGTTGACAAAGCGTAGGCGTTTATCGAACTTAAACGCAGTGTAGACGCTGCACAAACGCGACGCTAAAGCGGGATTTACATTATGAAACTAGTGTCGTGAAACAGTAGCCTGACTGTTCTGTTTCGGGCTATAGCTAACTATAGTTTGACCGGGACCGCTGTTCCGCGCCTTAGGAATGCGCGGCGTGGCGCGGGGCGGGCAGCGTTGACCAATGAGCGGCGGGCGGGACGCCGCCTACCGTGAGCATTGACGAATAAGCGGTATGCACTGCCCGCCCGTCTCGCCGCGCACATACCTTTTTTTTTTTTGAGCGTGGGAAGTTATCAAATAACTTCTCCCGCTCTGGGCGGAGCGGGAGGGCGTGTCAGACTTTTACTGACTAAAACTCACCCGTGTTCCTTCCGTTGCCTGTACGTTGCCAGGGGCCACGGTATCCCTTTCGGAATTTCCCGCGACCCCTGCAGGCATCGGCCCTAGCGGGCCCCGTCAGCGGGCCCCATCAGCAGTGCTGACATCGCTTATTCGTCAGCAGTGCTGACGAATAAGCGGTATGCACTGCCCGCCCGTGTCGCCGCGCACATACCTAAGGTTTGGAACAGCGGTCTCAGTCAAATTATAACGGCCGCTTTTTGCGAGGATGATAAATTCAACTAACACGCTGTCATATCTCATGTAACTGCTAAGATTAGTTGGCTGAAATAATTGTAATTATTTCTCTAAATGATAGCGTGTTAGTTGAATTTATCAGATTTTCAAAAACCGGGTGTAAGTTAGCTATAGACCGATACAGAACAGTCAGGCTACCGTTTCACGACACTATTTTTATAATGTAAACATTGTAAACCCCGCTTAACGCCGCGTCAAAGCGAAGTAGTTTTAGTGTAATCGCGATAATCGGGTAAATTATACGCGTCGCTAGCGCAGCGTATGCATTTATGTAGCATGTACGCGCTGTCCAAGCCATGACAACGCCTATGCTGGAAATACGAGAGACACTATTCAGCAGATGTGTTTTTTTATTATATTTACTGTTGTATATAATGAACTAAAAACTATTCTCACAAAAATATTAATTGTAATGTCTAATAACAAATTATATGTATTTATTATTTCGCTTTTAGGATGTTGTTGGGGATGCCGAGATACTGTAGTGCGTCTGGCATGTTTATGGAGGCTTAGACTGATTGATGGTTTTCATGTCATCATGATAAAAAGAGCTCCATATTGCACCGTATCCGAGCAAGCTCCAACAGCATTCTGAGAGCAATAGCGAACCGGTTCGACGGTCCTTTTCTTAAAGACTGGATCGCACTCCATGTGTCTATTCGATTTTGTTTGTTTTATTTTTGTTATTTACTACCACAGTTCCTAAATTCTTACTGATACACATATATATATATGGTCTGGAATAAAGTTATTATACAATGTGAAATTTAATTCGTTTGCATCCTCTTAAAGGGTCATGGTACTCATCATTACGAACAACTTTCACTATGGGGCCAACCCTGAAAACGCAAAAAAAATCATCTGTTCCATACATTTATGTTCGCATAGCTCGTTATAATGTAGGGAACAGCTGATTTTTTTTTCGCGATTTCAGGTTTGGCCCTATAGTGAAACTTGTTCGTAATGATGATTACAATGACCCTTTAAGAGGATGCAAACGAATTAAACTTCACATTGTATATTATTAATTTAACTCATAATAAGTTACTGACTATTTTTGCCATAATATGTTTTTTTTTTACGAATTTTATCTACATATTTATTATTTTAATAACACCTATTTCAGTTTGCACTTAGCACTACCAGTTTTGCTCACAGCAATGTTGTCAAATCTCACTTATGTATCGCACTAATATATTATTATCACGCATGTTTTAATAGGCGACTGAGAAACCAAAGGGCAGAGGTCGGAATACTGTAAGTTGTATATCACGAGCAGAATCACCATCATTAATCATTATGTGAACGTCTGCTAAACTACCATATTTCTTGAGAATTTCGTTCGATTCAGAAATGTTGGGAAGTAGCCCGAAGATTGCACATATTGTATAACTAGGTTTCGCCTGTGGCTCCGCCCGCGTTATATCTTTATATTTGTTGACATAATCTACTCATTACAATGTTCTTTTTTGTATGAGTTGTATTGCAATATGTAACTAGTGAGCTCGACAATAGATCATATTATTTATTGTTATTAGTAATTAACTGTTTATTTATTTTACCTCGATGGTTCTAGTTTATCATTTATAACTTCCAGTTACAGCTTTATGTAAGCGGGCACGCCCTTTATGCCTGGAGGCTTTTATTAAGATGTTAAGTTTTGTTTACGTTTAGTTTTTATTTCTGCCCGAGTATAGTTCTCGATGATTTTGTTTGGTATATTGGCGTGTGCTAGCTAACATATGGATAATAATTTAAATTAGGTTAATTGTGTTGAATACTATTATATAGAATCATTTTTTTTCTTTCTAACTGAACAGACAGCTGTGCTGCTGGGGAGTTTGTTGCGCCACGTCTTCTTCCCAGCTAACGCACTAGGAAGTGGTGAAGGGTGGGCGTTTTGGGGGACCGTCTTATGTAATTTTGACGTTCGAAAAGTGCTGATTATCAGCCTAGTTTGAATAAATGACTTTTGAATTTTGAATAAACTATGGAATATGTTACTCAGTGTTAATATAACGTTTTACTGCTGAAAGAATTTTCAAAATCGATCTAGTAGTTTTACGTCATTACAAACAAAAATACAATTAATCTTTTCTCTCTTCTTTGAATGTCCTTATTAGTATAAGTAGGAATTAGAAAATCTTGTTTTGAGGTTGCTATTGACATTTATTTTTAATTTTATTTATTTACTAGCGGATCGCCCCGGCTTCGCACGCGTTGCACTAAGTACTTATCTACGTCTACCTACCCTACCTAACTACATACCTACCTACTTACCTGTACCAAAAAATCTTCTTTTGCCTATGCTTTCTCTTGATTCAATATTTTTATCGTGATTTAGTCATTTCGCTGCTTTACAAAATCACTCTTCACGTGTGCTGTCCTTTTTGTTTTTCACCTACGTCAAAATATCAGTGACGTTAAGTGGGGATGGACCGCACTTAAAGTCACTGATATTCATAAACCATTTTTATGTGACGGGTCAAAAATGTAACCCCATATTTTAAAATATTTATTTCTATTTTCAGGAAGAACAAAAGAGCTCGCCTGATTCAGCCAGCGGCCTCGCTGTGACGACAGCAACGCTTATCACGGCCTTAGCCGTAACATTACTCGCTTAAACGACGCATACTAGATTAAGCTAAGCACTCATACAGTTATAACTTTAATTAACACAACGCTATGCGAATACAATCATAAACAAACCTAATGAGGTACAAAAATACAGGTCGTATGCGATCTCTAACGCTGGTGCTGCCATCTTTAGTAAAATAGAAACAAAATATGTTGCAAGAATAAAAAAATCAACATGACAGTTACAATTATAAATATTTTAGCATTTTTAGATACATTTTTTCAGACGAGGTCGCATATTTCTTTTTTAATTTTTATATGTATTTTTTGGGAAGGCGTGGGATGAAACAAAGTACGTAATTATAAGGTCTATACGATTGTTGTAAAACAACATTTTGAAGGGAATAGTCCAAGGCTTGGAGTAGTAAGTATGGAGTGATACCACATCAAATAAGAAGTGCCGAAATTCGACCGCGCATTGGAGTCACTGGGATCGCGTCATATTATAGCTCATTTCCTATTGGTGATCGACGAATGCATACTTGGGCTGCGTTCCGTTTCCCGTTACGCTGTTATCGATTTGAGTGTGCTAACACCCGTACCGAATTAGCTTGAGCGCGATAACGATGTCCCGTAAATCGTCTTGGATGACGTCATGACATGCGCCATCTTGCGATAACGCCGACCATGCCCTAAATTAATATCACCGTGAGTGCTGTCAAATATGTCAGTTGTGCTGTTTTGTTTTGAGTCGCATCAAGATAGTTACGTGGCATTTTTTAATTGTGCTTCTGGCTACCGTCGCCACATAACCAAAGAAGAAGAAGAAATTTGTGGTATTTATACAAATAAATATGATGCACAAGTTTTGACGTCGAGCACTGTGAGCGCGTTCACGAGCATTCCGAACTGTTGACAGCCCTCAGCTGTCATAATCGTGATATCTAAATCGGAACGCAAATTATTGATGTCAGCGCTGTGAGCGATTATGTTCTAATTCGGTAAGCGGCCTTGGTCGCGACGTTCGTTTCAACAGTATTTCTCTATTCTTACTACTTCAGAACCAATCAGAGTTAGTGAAAAATAAAGATATTGTACCTAAATGGGCTCGAGTTTTGTCACCAACACAAGTATAAGTCTCGACTTGATTATTTGGCAAAATCGACCAAAAATATCAGAAAATTATCAATAATTTTATATTTACATTCCATTATTTTGAAACGTTTTGTAAAATTTTTATTCAATATTATTATGAAAAATTATATGAAATCAAAAGACATACTATGTTAAGAGAATTGTGCACTTTTAATATTTTTATAAATACGATTATATTTACATTATTTAGCACTTAATTTTTTCAGGTGATTTGCGTTCCTTTAAGTATATTCCAAATTAGCGTAATATTGCTAATGCTTGAAGACTGTGATTACAACATTTATAATATTTTATTTCAATTGTAATCATGCATAATTTAACAAAAGAAGTGAGACATTTATCGCAAAGTTACATATCGTTAAATATTTTCATAATAATTATATTTGCCAAATAAATGTGGCCAACGAAATCATAACGCTAAGCTTAGTAGCATAATGTCAAAAATATAGAGAATCGTCCTTTACTACAGATAGATATCTAAATATATTCTGAAATAAATATTAAAATGCTCTTTTTGCTTTAATTTCTTTTAACAACAGCCGTCCTAAAGATGTACTCATTATGAACACATCTTCAAACCGGTAACACTGTAATATGAACTTTAGTCTGTAAGTTATAAAGTCGATAATAGCAAGTCTCGCTTAGTAATTATATTTGATTACTGCTTCTGTCCTTTACATTGTTTATAGAAGTAAACGAAGTTTGGTGTTAGGGTTGGTGTTTTAGTGAATAGTTTTACCTTGGTATGTAGATCATCATGATACAAAAATAAGCCATAATCTTAGAAAAGGATACGATACGCTTTGTACGCGTGGCATGACCACCGTAGAAACGGGTCTACGGAAGAATAGACAAAATGACACAAACAATCACAATCTGTAATTTTGTCTATTCTTCCGTCGACAAAACCCGTTTCTACGATGGTTATGCCGCTGAAAGGATTATAGCGTAATTTAGAATGCGTTCGGATTTGGAAGTTTTTCTACTATGTGAAGTATTAAAACCCGATTTTTCTAACTGTGCGCCTGTCAACGTCAACATATTACCTTAAGTTGTTATTGTTATAATATATTACACTATAAATAATAATAATAACAACTTAAGGTCGATTCGCAGTTGTAGCCCGCGAATTTTTTTTAATTCAAAATCAACAAAAATTTCGCTCGCTACAACTGCCGGATCCATCTTAACGAATAATATGACAGCATTGTGCAGAGGATATGAGTTGTGTAGACCGTATTAAGAGGCGCTCGGGCACTGAGGAGCTAACTTTGACAGCTCCAAGTGCACAGTTATAAAAAAACGGGTTATATTTCCTTCTCTATGTTTTCAATATTGTCCCACGAATTACTGAATAATTTTTAGTCAATACCTTTTATGGGACTGTAAAGTCTGTTAGTTTCGATAATAAAAGAAACATTCAAACTGAAGGCAGGTATGATTTGTATGCATGTATTTTTTTATAACGGTGATTTCCACTGAAAAACCTGGCCTCTGCATTTAAATATGTAAAATCAGTTTGTGTACTATGTGGTAAATCAATTGTATGTATTCTGTTAAATAAATATGCTTATTTTTTGTCTTATATATCCTTATTATTTGCTATGGCGCTTCGCAGACCGAAGGCATATTTGTATGAAATACAATAATATGGGTTTGCACTTGCATTTCAATAATTTATGTGTTATTGTATCACGGACAACTACTTGGTCTATGATTCGCTTTAATTGGGGTTTAGTATAATATACAAGCAGGTCATGTCAATCAACTTCACAATTTCCGTTTAGGATACCTTTCAATTTGAACGAAGAAGATAGTAGTGCTGCGAAGTGTGTCCACTAAATGAATGACGTCATATTAGTGGCATTCGATTGGTTAGTAATTTCCTGGCTTCCTGGCTCTACAGCTCTAATAGACGGCCAGCCATATAAAGCCTGAATTATACGGTGCGATTAAATTGCATGTGGCATACGGTTTTTTTTTTCCCAGGAAGCGACACGCGCTTTACTTGTGGTAGCCAAGTGTAACACGCTGTAAATTTGTGAGTGAAGACGAGTAGCGTCAGCACAATAACGCCGAAACGTATTTCCGACTTCGCCATTGTTTCGGAGGGTTCCGAGACCTACTGCGCTTACACACACATTCACAGCGTATTTGTACACTTCGTTACCACAAGTAAAGCGCGCGTTGCTACGTGAGATAAAAATCCAAGAGACCAGCCATGCTATTCTGTAACCATCTCACCGTGAAAACTTGGGTGAAGTGAGCTGTCAATAGTGTCAATCCCTGTGGAATGATAGCTCACTCCACGCTCACTTCACCTAAGTTTTCACGGTGAGATGGTTACAGAATAGCATTGCAGGAGTTAAAGCAACAATAAAAGTTGCACCATGTAAACAGTGCTTAGGCGATGCAAGTCATTTGTTGCTTCAATTTTATTGTATGCCACATCCAAGTAACTTGCATCGTGTAAATCGGGCTTCCGTTTATTGATGTGACAAAATACTTTGATAGTTTTTTTTATTACGTTTTAACAAATTGTGATGGATACATAAGTAAAATGTAATTGATTTGTGACAACAATATGTCAATAGTTTATAACAGCTCTAGACGACGATATTTTTGCCATTTTGTAAGCATGTTGCATCTTTTGAGTGCTATTACTTAACTAATTGATATTTGAATTGATTAAAAATAGAAAATACGTAGTGTTTTACTTCTCTATACGGATTAGATGCAGAAATAAATTATTTATATATTGCTTAGTTGACAGTTTAATTTATAGGAGCCATATTATTGTCTATGTCAAAGGTAGGTTTTATGTCCGGTAGGTAACTAGGGATTTGTATATGTTGCTACGTGGTTTCTAACCATTTTACAATATTTGCAAATAAATGATGAAAGTATAAAATAATTTGTTTTAATTGTACACCACCCTGTGCTCCATAACTCAAGTAGCGGATGTTTGAGAAAAAACAGCCAGGCTGAAGTGGGAGTAGGCCGGCGACATAGCACGAATGCACCCGAAGAGATGGGCAAAGATCGTCACTCAATGGACGCCTGAAGGAGGTCATCGCCATCTAGGTAGACCGCGGCTAAGGTGGTGTGACGATCTAATCATGCTTACGGGGCCAACATGGTCTGAAATCGCACAAAACAGAGAGATTTGGAAGGAAAAAGAGGAGGCGTTTGCCCAGCAGTGGGAGATAATATAAGATAACAAAAAAAAAAATGCCTATTACGAACTGAATTATTGTATTCCTCTCAAAACACACCATAATGCTTCAATGTCTTGACAGAGATGTGCAATACAGGGGTGCTAAACACGTTCGGGCATATTCAATGCGACAGTATTTGTTGAACACATCTGACCCGAAGAAATGACTACCTATACATACTCCGCTTGCATTCAGTTGGTGCCGATCGGCAAACTTCGTTCGGCATGGGGACGTTCATTAATTACGTGAAGTGATTCTTCAAAATTTGTACCCCTCTCGGTGAGATGCGGTGGTACCCAATCACGTAAGATTTACCCTATTATTTTTAAATAATCAAATGTATTTTATATTTTCACTATTTTTGGCCGCCGCATCGCCCGCGTGGATGTCGCAAAATATCCCATGGGAACGTACTACCGGGATTACATAGGTACCTAATGTAATTGCCGAGGAAATGGTCATTGACTCCAACAGCTGCGCCCGCGTAGCCGTCAACCATAATTATATTGCTACGCGTAATTTTGAATCTGTGCTATCTTTTAAACTATTAATTTACATGATATGATATCAAGGCATATTTTAATCTAAATTAAATGCCCAATTTAAATAACATATTTTATTGAATAGGGATTAATATAATACCGGTCAAAATAGCTTCCGAAATAACTATGAAATTTTTATCAAACTCCGAGAGATTCAAATGGTTACTGTAGGTCATCCTTAGAAGATAGACATATACCATCGCGGACTTTTTAGTGGATTTTTTTAAGATGAACCATTCTGTAAAATATCATTTTTATATATCTTTTCCGTAATCGTCATATTTCAGCAAATTTACACCTACTAAAACCTTAATGAATGATGTACTAAAACCTTCCGCATGAATCACTCCATCCATTGGTGAAAACCGTTTGAAAATCCGTTCGGTATTTTTTGAGTTGATCGCGTTCAGACAGACAGACGCGGCAGAGGACTTTGTTTTATAATATTAAGCAAGGATAAGAATTTCCGGCTTTGATTTTGTTTAATTATCTGTATAATAATGTTTATTCTTTAAATTTAAAAGTTGACGTGAGATTTTCTTTGACCCCCCCCCCCCCTTCAAATGAGATTTAGTAAGAATTTGCTGGATCCTATCCCCCCAATTTGACCTCATGTCATTCATGGATTTCAACCCGTATATTTAAGTAACTTTTTGCAAAACTGCATCAGTTATTCTCGTATAGCGTCTGCAGAAATCAATAGTAGATAAATGTCTAGCAGTAACTTAGTACTAATACTTAAGTTACTTAAGTACTAATTAGGGGGAAATAATGAGTAAATAACGCACATATTGGTCTTATGTTGATGTATTGAAAGTTACAGTTCTTGCACAAATTTAACATTATTTAACTATTTTTGGCACTTATGATCACACCCAACTCTTGGACTTTCTATCAGCGACGAATCAGTTCTTCTGTAACAAAAAACAAATAAAACATTGTAGTACCTAGTAGATTTTTTTTATTCATAACATTTATTTGGCAACACTTCATGAAACAAAAAGCAAATAAAAATGTGAAATGTTTTAACAACAACAGGGTGTGTGTCGAAGGTTCCGTGGTGGAACAATTTTCGTATCGTTTGGAAAGAAATAGAAACGTATTACACTACACTATTCTGGATTTTAGAATTTGATAGCTTTTTTAATAATTGGTATTCTGTTGCCAGCACCTAAATAAAATATACTTATACTAGTAGTAGTATAAGTATATTGGCTGTTCTTTGGTTAAATAGTAGTATTTAACCAAGGAACAGCCATGGATGAATAGGAAAAGCTCGTCTTTTTATTCTCGAGTCGCAAATTAGCGTCTTGCTGTCAGCCTGTAACTTAGCTATAGAATTCTGAATTCATTTAATTGAATATCATAGTGCAATGCAAACCAAATTAAACGAATCAGTTCTTACTAGAAATCAATCTTTGTTGTCTTTGTTGCATGGCGATCCTTTGCGTACGAATCTGAAGAGGGACTCGGCCATATTGCTCGGAGTGGGTGTCTCACAGCCTTCCAGTTTTGTGACAATACAAGCGGACAGCTCGTCGAACGTCGCACACTTTTGCTGTGGATCGAAATAAAATGGAATTAGAATAATTTCAAGTAAATACCTATAATACCTATCAAAATTATTTAGAGTTTTCTGAAATGAAAACTGTAGGCACGTTGAGCGATTTTTGGTAAGGGAAAATCTTATGGGTTCACGTCACCGACATGCTGTAATAACAGTAGGAATATATGTAGCTATTCCTGTCAAACTTTGTATGGAAAATTGACAGAAAATAGAGATTTCAACATGTTTTGTTGTGAATGTTTCGCCAGTGCAAACGCACAGTTAGGGTGACTTGTTTTGAAACATTAGGTATTTCATACTTTAAAGTTTTAATTTCTGTAGGCAGTCTCCATGACTGCCTATCTCGCCGTAGGTGAGTATAACATGTCCTTTGCTGCCTGTTTCTTTTATTTTTGAAGTTTAGTGCCGTCAACCGCACGTCCGCACTACAAATTAGAGTGCGCGTCACGAAAGAAGGCGCGCGGAAAATTGTGGAACTAATTTTTTTTTAATGCATTGTGATGCAATGACATAGACACTAGCGCCGCGTCAAAAGGATTTTAGTGGGGGCGCGGACTCTATGGTAACAATAACTTGTAGGGCTTGCACAGGGTCTTTATTTCGTAGCAGTAGAAAACAATCTCGTCGGTGTTCAAGTGTAATTGGTAGGTACTGACGCGTAGTTGTGGTTGACCGTGTATCCTGGTGCTGTGTGTTGTTGATAACACTTTATAGGGATCAAATAAATGTGCAGCAGTGGTGGCCCATTGGTAACGGCCCCGACTTACGAGTTGGACCTCGTGGGTTCGAACCCAGGCAGGCACTTTGTGTAAATAATTTCATCACCACTGCTCTCAAAACGGTGAAGGAAAACATTGTGAGGCAACCGGCATGTCTTAGAACCAAAAATTCAAAGACTTGTGACATCTACCAACCCGCACTGGGCCCGTGTGTTAGATTACAGCCCACTCCCTCTCTAAAAGAGGAGGCCTGTCCTAGCGGTGGGAACATTATAGGCTGCATTATACTGCAGCACTTACGGGGACCTGTTAGTTTCCATCGGAAAACCATTACAAAATACTGATTATACTTACGTCAAGGGTCAAGGCTTTAGCGGCCTCGATGCTCGAGAACTTGTCCTTGATTTTGTTGGCGCACTCCCTGACCTCATTGGCCTTGCTCGTGAAGCACTGTGGTCCACCTTCAGCGATGAACACTGTCAAAAAATTTACAAGATTAATTTATTAAGGTAGGTACTTACACCTGTTTCACCAGTGTTTGTAAGAATGGCCCAGGTTAAAATAGTTAACAGTGTACCTAACAAAATAAGCAAAAATACCTCAATTAGAATACAGATTTCTGAGGAATGAATAACAAATGAATGAGGTTCTAAACTACTTTTGACACTTTCAGAACTTTAGTTTGTTCTGTACCTATCGCATTGTTTGTTTTATCCATGATTTCGAGCGGATCTGGTCACCAATCGTCACAACTAGATTTCGATCTGAAGTTTTTTGAGAGGCAGTACCGCAGTGTAGGTAGATAGGTACAATATTTTGACTCCAGACACCGTATCCCACTGAGAGGCCACGCTCTGGCGACCCAATAAGTGATTACCGCAACGAAAATTATGGATTTAAGAGTCCAGAAATCATTTTGTACTTCTTTTTAATACGAAGAGTTATTAGTATACAGTATAGGTACTTACGGGCAATTCTATCACCGTCCTTGTAGCAGATAAAGTCGATGAACTGGTCAGTGCCGTTCTTGAAAGAAGACATCTGATCGCGCGCGTTGGTGTCTATGCAGGGAGACACGCCGTCCAGCAAGTTGTAGATACAGGTCTTCAGTTCAGGAGTCTTGGCGCAGTACCTGGGTTAGAGCGATCAATTAGTTTAAGTAAGTATAGCTGCTTAAGTGGAGTTGCGTACACAAGGCATCATCTGCCTATAGCCTTTTCTCAACTATTTTGGGGTCGTTTTCCAGTCTAATAGCTGAATACCAGTACTTAACATGGGGCTACTGCTTAGAACTGTCAGACTTTCAGACTTCTGAAGGCCCGTAACAACTGTCAAAGATCTACAAATGGCAGCCGGGACCAACGGCTTAGGAAGTGCTTTCCAAGGCACGGAGGGGTCTTGGTATGTCAAGATGGTTACCCGTCCACGGACCCGCTGATCGATCAACCCGTGCGGCTGTTATTACTTAGCCACAAGCCCCTCTACAGTTGCTCCCTCTCTCTGTTGTTCTCTCTCTATTTGCGGTCACCAGTTCGTTATACAATAATAATGATGTTAGTTCCAGTCGTTCAAAAACGGTTGCCCACAGTTAGTTCTTCCAGTCTCGTTAACTACCTAATCATATTATATTTTACCTTTTTATGGGAATTCAATTTTGGCAAAAATTAACAAGTAATGCTACTGGAGTAATTGCGGTTTAGGCTTTAAATAAAATCTTTAAAACTACACGTCGATCTGTCTTTTAATCTAATGCATTTTGAGGATGAGTACCTACTGCTTAAACAACAGTCTGTCACGTCAATTTCTAGATAAAATGTCCGAAAAATAAGACTAAAGACGAAGACTCACTTCTTGAAGACCTCATCAAGAGCACCGTTGGGCTTGGCTTCCTCGATCTCTCTCTGCAGCGTCGGCACGTCAATGAGTCCCTTGACGCACTCTACGAAGGCTTTGCCAACATTCTACAAATAATAAATGGTACACGTTATTGATGATGAAGATAGTCTTGAGAATATTTTAATGGATGGTTGGTTGGTTGGTTGGTTGGTTGGTTGGTTGCAAGTAACGTCGATTTAAACAATTTTCTCGCTCTATATAGGTACTTATGTACGTATCTAACATGTAGCTGTAGTGGTTACTTAGTGGTCTTTTTGAAAGTCAATTTTCTAGTAATAGACATTTTATAGTAATAGATATTCATTGTTTTCAATTTTCGATTATCAATTTTCTAGTAATAGATATTTTATTTAATTTTTAGACATCATGAGACATTGGCCCTGGGCTTGTTTATTAAATTCGCAATACATCTATTCAATTACGCAACCCATTCTCGTAAACGATTATGATTAATCTATTTCATTTTGATAGTTCAACAACATTCATTGCGTTATTTACGTTGTTGAGCAGATTTCTTTTTCGAACTTATGAAGCAATGGATTAGCAATCTGTTTCAAAACGATTCAGATTCTGATTGATCCTGTATTACGTAATTAGGGTACAGGTGAGGTGGTGGATTTAATTGTTTATCTTTATAGCCAAAAGCTATGCAGATCTATTATATTATGTCTCTTTTGTTCGCATATTCTTTGTAGCAGAGAGCCAGCCATTCTGACGCGATTTCATGCCTAAGCAGATTAACCTACAAAGCGTAGTGTGGTGTACGGTCCATACCGTATCGAAAATCACGAATAGGTATCATCGGTATCTTAGAAAACATGAGATCGACAGGATTTCCGCGTTTGGTACGAAGATGGTCCGAATATGGGCTAACAACCTCTTTAGCATTCCAACTACCTTAGTTCAGCAGTATTTGAGTTAATTTAATACAGATAACGGCATAATTTCTATGAACAGATGTTTCTTCTTATTGTTATGTTAAACGGTAAGCCAATTTTCGGGTTTTTAAAATTTATTTGCACTTTGATTCACTGATAATGCCAAGAAAAATAAACTATATTATATCTCCCTAATAAGCACCTACACAAATGAAAACATTGGAGTGTTTTTACATTCGTGTCACATCTGAGTACAATGTGTAATTCAGACATTACACATTGTAGGTACTGTAAAGGTTACATGCAAAAGACGACCTTATGTCGTACAGGCTGATACAAAAACTGCATTAGTCTCGCAAAAACTCGAAAATGGCTAGACAGAAAAGATTTTTTTTTAATTTATGATTTTTTTGAAAATTAGGAAAAACCCAAAGGAACAGCCGAAAAAACGAAATCTAAATTTTTATTGCCGTGCGTTATTCTTACAAAAACTCGAAAATGGCTCGACCGATTATGATGAAACTGGTAAGTTGTTGCGTGCGCTGCGGAAAAGGTTCCTAAAAAAGAATATAATTAAAAAGGCATTGCAATGCATTAGCTAGTTTTAAATAAAAAATTATAGGTTTTTGTTTAAGAAAAAATGAGAGTGCACGATTCGCTTAGATAATATGACGAATATAAAAGACATATAATATAAATTGATCATTTATCGTGTTGGTTGGTGATGGTTAGCCCTCAGACCAAATAAAAAACCAAGACAGAGCACTATCAACAGTGAAGTGAACATGTTTTCGTAAACATGTGTGCACTTTGTGTGGTGTACCTAGTATATTGTAGTGTCATTGTAAATGGTTGTAAATGTGTGCGTGTGAGCGTGTATGCACAGAGCGGCGGTGTAGTTTTGGCATGCTTCACTGTATTGTTCTATGTTTTATATTTGGTTTGAGGGTTAGTCTTAATTTATTTTGTTTAATCCTGCTCCCTACGCTAGCATGAGTTACCTTGGAATCCAGCATAGAAATGATTTAAATACAATTACACTAGTCTTTGTCCTTACCTCAACTTGATCTACTTTATCTTCGGCGTTGTTCTTTTGGCATTGTGCTCTGAGCATCTCACGCAGCTGAGTGCGCTTGTCATCGGGTAGCGAGTAGTCGTCGGCCAAAACGGCTGGAATCAACAAATTCATAAATTAACACGTATTCTAGTAAAGAAGAAAAGAAAAAATGAGTATGTAACGATCGAAGCAGCTGGCGTTCTGTAGGTTCTGTCTACCTCCATGGGAAAGGCGTGATTTTATGTATGTATCGATCATTTATCCGAGATCAAAAGGATGTGTTAAGGCTTTGTTTAAAATTTTGTTGAAATCGGTTCAGTTGTTCAAGAATCAAACAGATCCAGATTTGAAATAGTACATGATTTTCAGGGGTCGAAAATAACACACACAACGGGGGAAGAAATTCAATTTCCTCACGAATGTTATTTAAAAATAACGTTTGTCAGGAAACGGAAATTGATACTGAAATCCGTAACTATATAAATAGTAATTTAAATTGTTAAAGGTATCGTCAGTTGTTTCTTACTCTTAATAAACTTAACTTTTAATATGACTATTAAAAACATATTAAACATATTAAAAGTTCGTGATAACCAAAGAATTACCTATCTACATTACCGGGACAAAGAGAGCAAAAATGATAATATAAAATAATACAATTATTTAATATAAGATAATAGCCAATTATTAAATTAACAATAACTGTTACTTAGAATAAACTTATCAAATGACACCGATTTAACCTCTTTATGATAAGTAGGTTTAATAATATCGAGATTATTCACAAAATATTTACACAAATATGGAAACAATATTATTTTTCATTGAAAGGGAATGTAATTAACTGATTGGTATATATATTTAGGTGCACATCAGCCGATCTATTCTGCGAAAACCTCACAAAAGTATCGCCAAAATATGCTCCATAAATATTCTGGACCGCAAACTGTGCCCTTACCGTAGGACAGCCAAAAATTTATTTTCTATGTCGTGTAATGGGAAAACATAAGAATTAATTTGATTAGCACCTACTGGGAAAAGACGTTCCCTAAAGTTAATACAGAATCAAGCTTACACGTCTTACTTTTTGACGGTTAATGTAAGCCATAGCAAAGTTCAAGTTCAGTGGAGATTTGTAGAAGCATATTGTGCTTCTACAAATTTACTTTAGATTAGTAGAAGTACCTACAATAGGGCATACTTAAGATTTGTAGAAGCAGAAGTATTCTAAATTTCTAACAGATTATGTAAGAATCTCACCATTAAAACTTAGGTGAAGTAAGCTGTCAGTAGTGTCTATTCATAGCGTATGGTAGAATGACAGCTCACTTAAAAAGCTCACTTCACCTAAGTTTTTAAGGTGAGATTCTTACGGAATAGATCGGCTGGTCTCTAAAGTACGCTCTATTGTGCTTCTACAAATCTAAAGTACGCTATATTGTACTTCTAAAAATCTAAAGTACGCTCTATTGTGCTTCTACAAATCTAAAGTACGCTCTATTGTGCTTCTACAAATCTAAAGTACGCTCTATTGTGCTTCTACAAATCTAAAGTACGCTCTATTGTGCTTCTACGAATCTCCACAAAAGTTGAGCTTTGCTATGGCCTACTGACCGTCAAAAAGAGACGTAAGCTAGTCCTAATTCATTTTGCCAGTAGGTGCTAATCAAATTAATTCTTGTCTTTCTATTATACGCCATAAAATATAAATCCTACGTCCTACGATAAGGGCAAAGATTGCGGCCCAGAGTATGGTTCATATTTTGGCCATACTTTTGTTTTACAAAACGAAGCGTTTTCCCTATCACAGGAATCAGGCATTCACATTACCTACAGCTATTAGTAATGGCTACAATGTAAAATGGAGTCTTCCTAAGACCTAAAATGGTGTTTCCTAAAACAATTTTCTAGCCTGAACCTTGCCCAGTGCACCGATGCATCGTGTCTCTCAAACTACACAGCGGTGACACTGCGAGCAGAGTTCAAAGGATAGTCTTGATCGAGTAAATTGGTAAATGGGCTGATGTAGCTCGCAGGAAGTGGGGGACGAGTTGAGTGGCCAACTGTGGCACATATATCTACACGTATCTTAGTACATGCGACCTCACAATATACTCGTGGATGAAGAAAGTCATGTGCTAGAGTCCTATGTGACTGGCTGTCCGTATGATCTGGTCCTATTGTTGGTCCATTATACGAAATGCATTTGACGTTGCACGGGCTTTCCAACATGTTGGTAATCGCGAGTTTTTAAACACACCGGGTTTGTTAAAGTGAACTGAACTTTAGAAAACTACATGCCTGATTCCCGAACTTATTAAAAACCCGGCCAGGTGCGTGTTGGATCACGCACAATTAAGGGTTCCGTAGTTAGGATAAATTTAACCCAAAAACAAATTTAACAGTGTAGTTGAAAAACATGTTCGTACGGAATGTATTGGAGAACATATTTTTGCAACTGCAAATATAAGTTGGTTCATGGTTGATTATTATTCGTTAACTTGTAGAGCCTACTTAGCCGTGATAGTTTTCCTTTTAACTTCGTTATATATACTACTGCTGTGTATTTTTTCACATATCCAGAAACAACCATTTAGCTGGCAGGGGGAGGGACACTTGACTCTAACAAAAATTAGCACTTTAAATCTTAATATTTCGCAAACGGATCCCTGAATCATAAAATGGTTTTCGCACACTCACAATATTTTTAAAAGACCTTTCCAACGAAACTCCACATACACAACGAAAAATAAAAAACATCCCCACTTTACACGTACCCTAAAAAAAACTACTTTATCGGTGTATTATAGTATGTATACCCATGCCAAATTACAGCTTTAGCTTTCAATTACTAAGTGTCTCTGAGCTAAGCCGCGGATAGACGGACGGACAGACGGACATGGCGAAACTATATGGGTTCTTTGTTGACTACGGAACCCTAAAAATGTAAAATGGTTGTCCATGAATGAGTGCATATATTTGGATTGCACTTTAAAAACTTTGGCAGTATTTGATTCATGGTTTGGGTCATATGGGCACCTACAATAAATTCCTATCCGATAAACAAATTGTCAGTATAAAAATAAAACACGATATTTTTATTGAGGCAATATCTCAAGGGTTACAGCCGGATTTACTGAACGTCAACATGCTAATGAGGATAATTAACTAAGTGCATATTTTTATTTCTTTGTTTATTTAATAATCACCATCCGTTATCCAGGCATGTGTAAGAATACTTAATTGTCGCAAAAATGGCTGTTGTTTTTTTTTACCCAAACTAGATAATGGCATAACAACAATTGTTATCATTCAAATTGTCAACAATTTTGTTGTTATTCTTCAATTTGATAACTTGATTGTCACTTTCATGGCCCCAACGACATACCTAGTTTATGATGTTTTGATCAAACAAACGAAATCAATTCGTAATTGCTTATCAAAACTGCATAGAATGTCAATAAATAAAATCCAATTAAATGTTGTTTAACTTAATTTACTAAACATATTTACTAATGTTAAATAATTAATTGTAACTTTATTGACAAAGTTCAAAGGCCTTTTGGCAGATAAGATGGCGGAAGGGCGCGAACGTCGATCAAGCAGTTAAAGACATTATTGCACAATTTATTGTTTCCCGGGAATTGCACATGGCGACAGTTAAGTGGGTTAATTTTTTAACGACCGACGTCAACTGCCTGTCTAGATAGACACATAGCTACGATACCTAGACGCTAAGGTATGTTGTTCCGAAAAATATAAGTGCCAATCAAATAATTAACTACCTACCGTAAAAAACTGTCCGGTAACAAATAGTGTTTCGTGTTTGGACGATTGCCGCGCGCGAATGCTTCTAGTCTACCTGTGGCGCTCAAACATTTTTAGGAAAAATTCGTCACTAATTGTGTCTGGACGTATTAAAGGCTAGGCAGATTGATATTGGCAACTGAAGTGCGCGGCGTATCTCGGATGTGCCGCGCAAACATTCGTCGGTTTGGTCCTAACTAGAGCGTGGCAGAAATGTGTCCTGCAAACGCCGCCTGTTGCTGTCGCGCTCTTGCCGCTCAATGTTTGGATACACCTACTCTAATTACAGCATGTCGATGACGGGAACCCTTAAGATTTACCCCTACCAAATATCAATTCATCGCGCCTAAAGAAGTTTTCACTTTAAAAAAAACACGAAGGATAGTTCATAGTAGGTAGTGCATTATTACCTACACTAGGAAATGCCCCAGCAGAAAACAAACTGCAGATTAATTCAGAAGGGTGGTAGGAAAGGAAGTCAGTTTAGGATCGCAAGCAACACGAAAATACCGTGATCTTCAACAGTTTTTTTCTCGGAAGTCATAAACTACTTACCAACTGAAGGGAAACGAATTACCTTTATCTTAGAGCGCACACTGACGATTTGCAAGCGTGTTTCCAGCGCGGCGATTTGTGAACGTGCTCTCCGTGGGTGCGAAGCGAGCTAGCCGCGACTACGCGACGTGTTGTGCGCACAATATTGTACACTCGCTTGTCTCGCTCTCTCGTGTACACTCACCTTAATCACTCTCGTTACGAAAATGCGGCGAACACGTTCCGCACACGTGGCCTGTTCGCTACGCACATGCCACGACTGTGTTGAACAATCACCTCGCGGATAACTCGCTCGCAAATCGCCAGTGTGATAAGGCCCTTAGTTCCTACACGCAAGTAATAAGTCATCTAAGGAAAACGGGTGAAAATGGTTCTCTAGGTCGATGCGTTATCAACTAACACTACTTAGTGCTCTATTGCAATCTTCCAATTGTCTTTAGCTGTGTCTTGTATAGACATCGCAGACAACACAATGATAATTGTTTCCTAGTACGATGGACACTTACACATAAATGGCGATGGGCAGGACATATGATAAGAGGAAAAGACAAATGGAGCAACATTGTGACAAGATGGTATCGTAGAGAAGGTAAAAGGAAAAGAAGCAGACCACAAAAAATATGGGATGACGACATAAGACAAGTGGCAGGCGTGACATGGAACAGAGTGGCTCAAGAAAGACATGAGTGGATCAGGCTGGAGCAGGCCTTTGTCTACTGGCAAACAGATCTACAGAAAATAAGTAAAATTCAAATAAGAGACTGAATTAAGGTTTACATTACATTTAAGTTTCCTATGTATTTTGGTAATTGTAATATGGATCTGAATAAAAGGCTATATTATTATTATTATATTATTATGATGGACACTACTGCAAGAGGTTTTATTTATTGCACTATAAGACTCTTTCTATTCCATGACTACCTCTTTGACTTAGTGGTTTCAAGTGTTACTCCTGAGCGTGAGGTCCTGGGTCCGATTCCCAGGTTAGACAAGGTGTTATTGGGTTTTTCCATCAGGAATTTCTCAGTAGCAGCCTGGAGTCTGGATTTGGGCCTGGTTGATGGCAATAGGCGCCTATTACATTGGGACTTGAACATAACTAGTATGGGTGTACTATGGGTTCCTGACACCTCTGCCTAACCCCTCGGGGATTACTGGCGTGATGTTGTGTTATTCCATTGATCAGTCGATCCATTCTGTAAACATCTCACCGTGAAGAGTAAGGTGAAGTGAGCTGTCAATAGTGTCAATCCCTAGGTGCAATGACAGCTCACATCAAGCTCACTTCACCCAAGTTATCACGGTGAGATGTTTGCAGAATAGCACGGCAGATGCAATGAAAATATAATTGGCTCAGTGCCCAAGCGTTCTTTACAGAACATTGTACAGTCCACTAGTATAGTTCCTCTAGCAGGAGGTTACTTGTTATAGCGAATAGTCGAATACCGATTAATCGCCATACCCTATGGCGAATAGGTAGTCGAAAAGTCGCCATTATTACTCGACATAAATCAATCTGCCTAGCCTTTTCCCAACTATGTTGGCGTCGGCTTCCAGTCTAACCGGATACAGCTGAATACCAGTATTTTACATGGAGCGACTGCCTGTCTGACTTCCACAACCCAGTGTCTGGGTAATACGATACCCCTTGGTAAGACTGGTTGTCAGACTTTCGGGCTTCTGACGACTCGTAACGACTGTCAAAGATCCACGAATGACAGCCGGCACTAACTGCTTAACGTGCTTTCCGAGGCACGGAGGAGTCTCGGTATGTAAAGATGGTCACCCATCCACGGACCAACCCCGGCAAGCGTAGCTTAACCTGGTGGATCGACCCGTGCGGCTGTTATTACTTAGCCACGAGCTCCTATTACACGAGCCATTATTACTCAACATAAAAAAAAAAAAAAATATATCAAATAATAATACAGGGTGTCAGGGACATCGACGCGAAGCCGGTTACCATGGATTCAGTACATGATTCTGAGCCTCCCTGCGTTGAAATTTTTCGTCGGTTATTAAAAAAATAACAGCTGCTCCATACATTTTGACCGCGTAGGTATTGCACTTTTCTATGAAACAGCTGATTTTTTTTAAAATAACTGACGAAAAATTCACTTCGATGTCTCTGCCACCCTGTATAGGTAGTTTATTTATTTTCTGAATCAAGTTGATTTATGAAAAAAAGCGCAACCGACTTCATTCCAATCGTGCTGAAAAACTTAGTTTTTCCACAATTTGACCACAATCTACCACTTTTGGATTTTAAATATTAAATTATTAATTAAAAAGACTACTTAACTAAATTAACTACAACATGACTGATTTTTGGCTAACTTTTATAAGGATACTAAGTGTGTTTTGATTATAAAGATTGATAAAAGTTTAATTATTTTTAAGTCTATAGTTTTTCCGTTCATTAAAAGTTTATTTTTATTTAGACAACTACATATTCACCGAATGTCGAATAATAGACACTATTATTCGGTATTCGACGAATAAAATAAAAAATTGAGTAATTCCGAATACCGAATAATAGCAAATATTCGCGGTATCAGACTTTTTATGTCATTTAAAATTTAAGAGAGATCTCCAGGCTCAATAGGTAGCCAACCTTTACATTCAATAGAGAATTGTTGTGTTCTAATCGCTAAGGACAAAAATGATGTAACAAACATGCATACAAACAAAACAAACACTGCACCTTTGTAAACTAATATAGGTATCATAACTAATGTGGTCATCAGCATTATCATCAACGAAGTATGTAGGTGCCTAGTTATCATTGTTACCTATTGTTACATCAACATTAAATTAAAATAGAAGACCCCTCACGTTTTAAAATAATATAAATCCTATATTATTAAATGAGAAATATTTGTATTTGTAATCTAGCTAGATCGAATTTCTGGGAAAAATCGTTATATCTCTTTTCAACAAAAAAAAATATACTTTATAATGTAGAAGCGCTAAGAAGGGGTTTTTGAAAATTGCACCTTTAAGGGGGCGAAAAGGGGGGATTTCGTTTGTCTGAAAAATCTTATTCCTAGTGTTACTAAAATTGAAACTTGGCACAAAAAGTACTGGGCTTGTATGAATTCATGATAGTATTCAATCATTATGTTATGCTACTAATAGGTTTTGGATGAAACAGAGAGATAGTTTATAACCTGGATTAACAAGTAGGATACTTTTTATCCCGGTAGTACGTTTCCATGGGATAATTTCTGACTTCCACGAGAGCGAAGCTGCGGGAAAAACTAGTAAAATTTGTGAGTTTGTGTGTAGGGGGTAACCTTCGGAACTCCTGATCCGATTCAGAAAATTATTTCACTAATGAGAGGCTACAGTATTGCCGACTGTCATCCTAACTAATATTATAAATGCGAAAGTGAGTTTGTTTGTTTGTTTGATTGTTACGCTTTCACGCTAAAACGGCAGAACGGTTTGGGATGAAATTTGGCACATGGGGTAGACCTTGACCTGGAAAAGGACATGAAGTTTCACTTGGTCATGAAGTCTCGGGCAGAAGCTAGTATAGAATAATTCCACACACACCACAATTCCCCGACATGGCTGGGTTAAGTTCAGTGGACATGACAGGTTTATCAAGCCCCCTTTGGGTTGATTCCAAATCAATTCAGAGCGTTTCATTATCCTAAAAGTTGGCACGTCACAAATAGCTGTTAAAAATTTACCTGTTTTGATTAATTTGGCAATACTACTGTATGGAAATAAGAAATGTGGCTAACTAGCGAACTAGAATATTAAAATGAATTACAATTATAGCATTGAATTTGATGTTGTACCCGTTTTAGATGTAAAAAAGGCATTTGGAAAGTTTCCAAATATTTTTACATCTGAAACTAAATATTCGGTGTTACGATATTAATTATTGCATTTCATAATCAATATTCTAGTTCGCTAGTAAGCCACATTTATTATTTCCATACAGTAGTATTGCCAAATTAATCAAAACAGCGAAATATTTGACTTCTATTTGCGACGTTGGCCACTTTCAGAATAAACTCTTAAATAATGTAGAGTATCTTTTTAGTCTTCATAATAGCTGTTTGTCCCAACAAACAGTAGATTACAAGTATAAACTTCATGTGTACCGATTATATGAAGGAGGTACATATATTTAAATTATCCACACAAAAGAATATGAGATCACTAAATATCATTACCGATAACTTTTTATCTAGTACTAATTTATTTACTTAATCACCAAAATTACAAATAAAATAAGTACTCTATTTAACGCGGTTGAACTCATTAAAAAATAATACCAATTACCTAAACAGATTAATTTGTCTTTATTTAGAACAATTAACTAATTGATTACCACAGTTTTATTTTCCCTATTTATTTACGGCAAAAATTAGTCTAAAAATCACTTTAAAAATAAAGAAAATCCTTGATAAAAACTTACCCGTTGCCAGTACGGCGAAAACAAAAGTTTTTAGCATCATTTTGTAGCACTGTTTAATATTTTGTGGTTGCAGAACCAATGCCGAACGCGGACTGAAGCTCCGGCAGTTTTATATCGCGTTTTATACAAACTGTATTAGGATGATAACTCACTGATGTGATGTGGATGAGCGTCGCGAACATCGTTGGTTCTTTACTGATATATAACATAGAAAACGTCGTGACGAAAGTTTTGAGTATGAAGAAACTGAAGTTTTGAATATGACGGTGGAGTTTCTTGCCCATTCTTCTCCATACGAAAACTACCTTTTTGAAGGGGCGACTAGAATCAATTCTATTTTATTGTAAATTTTGACGTTCATAAGTGCTTTTTATGTGCCTAATTGAAATAAATTATTCGACTTTGACCTTGAAGGTCGATGGCTGTCTTCCCGTACTATTAGAGTACGGGAAGACAGCCAAAGAAACGGTGGATCATCCGAGTGAAAGATGATATGGCTAGAAAGGGGGTGAATACCGAGATGACGACTAATAGAGAAGTATGGAAGAAAGGGACATGTTGCGCCGACCACGAATAAGTTGGGATAAGGGCAGGAGAATGATGAACATCACACCTGTAATCCCAAAATGGTCAGGCGGAGGTGGACCTGTAGTAACACCTATTTCACCAGTTATGTTTAACTCCCATGTAATAGGTGGCGAACCTATCAAACGGACACAAACACCCAGACTCCGGGCTGCTACTGAGGAATTCCTAATGGAAAACACTGTGGCATCTACATCGCCACATGCGAACTACGCATCAAAGACCTGACGTCACACAAACCCTGCATCGTGCAATTATAGTTTACCACGCGACACCATATATATAACTTACCCGACATCAATAGTTGGGCAGTTGCCCGCTAGACAAGACACCTGTCTGGGCGGAGGATCGTCCTTATTCTAAAGAGGATGAGTGAACTTTACACCCTGGTCTCTCATACCTCTAAAACCCGAACAACTAACACTGCCCGAACTGGGAATGGAACCCAGGACATCATGCTCAGCAGTAGCGCTTGCAACCACTAGACGAAGGCAGTTTTTTTACTGATATTATATTAAAATTCATGGGAATCTAATAAGGATAGCTGCTACGCCTAACTTCTCGGAAACTTGCTTCCGTAGGAAATGTCTTCGAAGTCAACGTTCATTTTTAATTCATGAGGAATATAACGTTTTCGAGTAGGTGTTACCTATCTAACAAACTTTAGGAGGAGCAAAAATCAAATCATAATTTTGAGAGTTCTTCAAAATCTGTTTATTCTATTTCCTAGTATCATAAGTTCATAACAGCACACCTTTTAAATTCTGGGAATAGTTGAAATACTTTACTGAAACGAAACTACGTCTTCGTCGCTAATTTTGTAGAGAAAATCATACGTTCCACGAATTTGTAGATGCAACTTCGTTTAGTGGTAGGTAATTACCAAAAGTATAATGTATGTAACATTAACATGTAACGTTTTGTTGTTTTGTTAAATTAAAAAGTAATTCAGAACAACAAAAATTGTCTTATTACACAGTCGTCTCAACACAGGCAGAACAAATCTGAAAATATCGCACGCGTTCGTTACACCACAGCCAGCAGCTGCCCTAACTCGACTAATATGAAGACGACCATTGTCATGACAATGGTCGTCTTTATACTATTGGAGTTGTTATTCGACAACTGGTGGACAATATGTGGACACGCGCATGTTTTTCACCATTTTTAGGGCTCCGTACCCGAAGGGTGCCAAACGGAACCCTATTACTAAGCCTCCGCTGTCCGTCCGTCCGTCTGTCTGTCAGCGGGCTGTATCTCATGAACCGTAATAGGTAGACGGTTGAAATTTTCACAGATTGTGTATTTCTATAGTCGCTTTATCAACAGATATCCAACTATATCCTACTTTATATATATAATATTATATTATATTATAAATTATAAACGCGAAAGTTTGTGAGGATGGATGAATGTATGGATGGATGATTGTTACTCTTTCACGCAAAAACTACTGAACGGATTTGGGTGGGCACAAAGATAGTTTATAACATAGGATACTTTTTATCTCGATATTCCCACGGAATCGAGACTTATGCGGGTGAAACCGCGAGGCGCTGCTAGTATATTATATATCCTACTAATATTATATTAATGTGAAAGTTTGCATGTTTGTTACTCAATCACGCAAAAACGGCTGTCCGTTTTTGTTTGAAATTTGGCGCACAGATAGTTTTTAACCTGGATTAACAGATAGGATACTTTTTATCCTGGTAGTATGTTCCCGTGGGATAATTTCCGACCTCCATGCGTGCGAAGCTGCGGGCGAAAGCTAGGATTCAATAATTAAAGGGGGGACAACTTTTAATTATCAACTTTATTTATCTTATTCTTTATTCTATACAAGAAACGTGTTTTATTTTTTTTCAGCCTTTTTGCTGATCTTAATACGGTACGAAACCCTTCCTGTGCGAGTCCAAATCGAACTTGGCCGGTTTTTAAAATATTTTTTTCGGCAAATATATGCCGATGGCATTAACTTTTATTTCGGCTTATGGGGTAAATATGGGGTGCATTCTATAGGTGCGTATAAACCTCTTCAAGTGAAGCAGCTAACCTTCCTGACTGGGTTAATTTTTTGACAGAGCGATAAAAAAATAAAAGAAAGAGATCTGTTATATCCCCTAACTAACGAACACGATCTGCAACATCCCCTAACTACAAAAGCACAGTAAAGAAAATTGATTTTTTACTAATTGACACCCCACGTCAATTTGCCGTGCTATAGCCATTACATACGACTGACAAAGAATGATAGTTGTGATTTGAATATACGGACAATTTTAAGTTAGTAGGTTAAATTGTTTAACAATTAATTTCACTGATTTTCGTTAAAAAACAATGCAAAATATTGAAACGAAATCTTATCGAAAACACTACCAAATGACGCTATTCAATAGCAGCAATACGCCTGAAAGAGCTTGAAAGTCTAATCATTAAAAAAATTATTCTCCCGTTACAATTATTTCTTATATTTGTAATGCGGAAGAATTATTTTTATTACTATCCTTAACTCTAAACAAATTATCTTGAGTAATAGTTCAGTGTAGTAACGATATGCAACATCCAGTGGTCACAATGTCCTTTGTGTTATCGCAACTAGATGCATTTTTTTCCTTAACCAGACTTGCCATAAGGCAACACCTGTCTGAATCATAGTCTGTTGTTTTTATTAATTGTAGAATTTGCAAGAAACTGTTGAGAGAAAAAAACTATGGAAATAAGCGGGTTCTGACTAACTGACCGACTATTTTCCTAACAATGTTTTCCTTCACCGTTTTTGAAGCAAGTGATCATTAATTACCCGACTAGCCGACTAACACTTATCAATACACATCAAATGAATTCAAATACGATGGTTTATTATTTTTTCTAATCGGAAAATATGTTTATCGAAAGTTTTTCTTCGTTTGAGTATCTTTTTAATTGCCAATTTTTTTTTAAGGTATGTTCCTCTTAAGTTAGCATACCTAAAAGTAGGCGAAAATATTGTATGTTTTTGTGTTAATATTGGGAACAACCAAACAAGATAAGATTCTAAGAATTATTTACCAAGTAGGTACACTTTTAGGTCAATCCACAACATTTTTCTATAGAAAAACATATTATGTAGAACTATATACAAGTCTGATTTAAATATTCCAAGATGATTTCCTTATATTCCATAAAATTGAAGAAGATTCCATAAATATCTTAATGGAACCAGTTCTACTTAAATAGACTTCGTCCTTATCGGTAGGAATAGTTGTAAAGTACTTTTATTGATTAGTACTTAAAGAACAATAAACAAGCAAGCATAAGCATTTTATTACTGTACCTTAAATAGGATTAAGTAGAATAGTAAATAGATAAGGAGTATCTGAAAATAATGTATGTTCCGCGGTGTTTTGTAGTTTTCGGGTTATAATTTTTTTGAGTTTTCTGCCGCTGCAGCTTCAAAAATTAATATATTTTTTTGTAGTGGATATTTTCAGTTCTTTTTTGTGACATAATCGTCTTGAATGTTATTTTCATACGTAAAATAATAAACTTCCTAAAATTCTTGCAAGTTACTCAAAAAAGTATCGATAGCAGGGTTTTTTTTTTTTTTGTGTCGACATAAATTAAAAAATACATAAGTAAAGGAGTTTCCATAGGCTGCTGTTTCCATAGCTGACTTTAAAAACTATGCAGGTCCCTAAGTTATCCAAAACATAAAAAGTTAGTACTTACTTAATTAGCTGGCTGTTTATTCGCTGTAATCGGCCTTCGAAGGTGGATAAGCTAAAATCCTTTTAAGTATCATTATGTTTTTGTTTTTTTTGTTGTTGACATAAGTCACAGAATAACCAAGCTAAAGTGGCAATGGGTCGGCCATATTTGCCGTACAACCATGACCGCTGGGGGAGACGTGTTCTCGTGGAGACCGCGAATCGGCAAACGTAAGGTAATACGCCCTCAGCCTAGGTGGAACGACGATTTTCGTAGGGTGGCAGATAACGGCTGGATGAGAGTTACCGAGAATCGAGCTGAATGGCGTGCTATTGGAGAGGCCTATGTCCAGCAGTGGACTGCTGTAGACTAATTATAATGTTTCCAGTGGGTACACTACATAAATACGAAAAACTTTATTCCGTCAGTCGCAAATACGAATTTCAAAATACCGATTTTCATAATTCCGAATGGTTCAAAATTCCGAATATAACAACCCCGACTTATCATTACTCCTATTTTTATAATTCCTAAGTTTCAATATTCCTAACATTTATAATTACTATTCTCAAAATACCGAGTTTCAATAGATCGAATAACAAAAAGTCCGACTTAATGATAATTCGAAACATCAAAAATTAAAATACCGATTAATACAATTCCGAAATAAAAACGCCTTAACGAACGCCCTAACCAAATCCCATTTATGACTTTCGGTAAAATAAATTTCGTGATTATTAATAATAGACATTATAATTCTTAGGTATTATGAAATTCGGACTTTTGAAAATCGGAACATCGAAATTCGGAATAAAATATTTCGGAGTATTTGGGTGTTCCCCAAATAAACATATTTTCTTTCTTTCTAGGTACATTGATAAAATCGTCATTATTTTGAGTTTAACCTACAGTACGAATTAACACAAAAATATTTTTGTGTTGTCCGCTTCGACACGTACATAAATATAAATTGGGGATGCCCGACAAGTTTTGAACTTGACCGAGGTGTTCACGTGGCGAGGTCAGAAGGCTCGCAAGTCAGCCATACGCAAATAATTGCTTTAGCCGTAAACAAAATTAAGTATAAAGGTCAACGCATACGTGTGAGCACTTTACTAAAGCAACATCGCCTCAACTCGAGCCGTTCAGAATTCTTTCTTTGGAATTTCAAAGCATAGAGTTCCATACTGCAGTGCACACTTATAAGCATCGTACCGGCAACAAAAGACGCCTTGACGCCACCGAAATGTGGTGCTGGCACCACAACACGAGATACCTACCAGAGCCGCACTCCACCAGGCCACTGATCGTAACTGATAGAGAAGAACCGTTGACAAATTAAAACGGAGGCATGATTCTCAGCATTGAGAAAGAGCGATTAAGAATAAGAAGAGAACGGCATCGCCTCGGCTCGGGATCAGTGTGTATAGTGTATACTGCTTAGCACGAGGACCTAGATTCAATTCCCGGGTTTAGACCCGATAACAAAAACCCAATAACACTTTGCCCGACCTTAGGGTCGGGCAAAGTGTTATTGGGTTTTTCCATCAGGAATTTCTCAGTAGCAGCCTGAAGTCTGGCATTTTTGCCCGATTGATGGCAATAGGCTCTTCCCCTATTACATGGGACTTAAACGCCAACTGGCGAAATATTGGTGAAGCTACTATAGGTACCTATACCTCTGCCCAATTCTTGGGGAATTACAGGCGTGATGTTATGTTATGTTACCTCTTAGAAGGGCCTTACTATTAAAAGATATTAGAAAGCCTCATGTTCACATTCAGCAATGGAGATGTCATCTTATAAATATTGTACCAAGAAAGCATTAATTACAATATCGCGTGATGGATAATTCAGGAAGACATTAGATACCCCGTACGATTGGTGTAAAACATTCTTTATTAAGGTGAAAGCGTCAAGGTAGCCCGCGAAATTCAAATTTTCTTACGTTTTTTGCAATTTGCAGGTCAGTATCATGTTCTATGTTGATCTAAATATGATTCGCGGCCGTACTAAATGTTTATTTATAGAATTATAATCATAAAAATGATCAATACAACTCTCTAAGTTCATGTAACCCCATTGAATGACTATTTCATGAAATCATGACATTTGACAATTATGCTAACTGATGTATTCTGCTATTCGGGGCGGAGACAAATCCAACGAATCAAAAACCATGAAAATTGGTCCAGCAGATCTCGAGTTATAAGTGTTGTAACAAACACGACTTTCTTTTATATACCGCATGACTTTTTTTACCGTCTCGAAAAAAATAGGGTATAATAGGTGAACGGAGTAGAAGCCTATGGCATAGAAATTTTAATGTTTTAATTTTTTTCAATAACCTAGAATGAAATTGATTTATCGATAAATACCAAGCATATAAAGTGAACTTTTCATTCCAGAACATTAAAAATAGAAAATAAAAAAGAACCCTACCCTCATACGCGCCCTACTAGATGCGCGGAATTTATGATGGATAGTTTTCATGTTTTTTTAAGGATATTTGGAACTTTTTTTTTTTTTTTATTGAAAAAAATTAAAACATTAAAATTTCTATGCCATAGGCTTCTACTCTGTTCACCTATTATACCCTATTTTTTTCGAGACGGTAAAAAAAGTCATGCGGTATATAGATCCTTTAAAAAAAAAACAATAGACGACGTATATTTAGTAACTTAATCCGCGTAACTGTTCTTAAGGAGTCATAATGAACCCTGTAAGAAATGGACACGTGCTCAACGAGGCATCCTCAGGAGGGCGATTAACATGTCGCGAACTCGGACCCGACGTGTGTGTGTAAAGTCACGCCTGAATCAATTAACTATCTAAAATACCCTTTGTTTGATGTATCATAAATTAATAATGCGTCTAATTTGGGACAGAGCTTCTTGATGGGCGAGACCCATTACTGGCTGGACGTTCGACGCGTTGTGTGAGCTCAGTACAAAACACGCAAGGTAACCCCTCAAGGTCACTGGCATATATCTGTCACTGGCATATATCTGGAGACAGCACGATCAGCGGGGTGATTGCGTAACACAATTGCAATAGCAATGCCTTTCAGTTTGACAGTTCAACAACATTAATTGCGTTATCGAGCAAACGAATTTTTCAAACATATGAAGCAACAATTGATTACTTATTGTGTTCGCAATTATGGTACAGTTTGCTATTGGTATTGGCTATACCTAGCTACAAATAAAATTACTACATATTCAGCTTATAAATGTTCCCGCTGCTGGGACACAGGTCACTCGTCTCTGCGAACATACCTAGAACAGTGCGTTTGACTTGCAGCTAGATCAACCCTGAACTCGTTATCTATATCTATGATCTAAACAAATAAATAAAATTGAAGTGTCTGTTTGCATATAAAAGTATATACGGTACCTACTTGTAACAAAATTTTATATTTTTGTTTTTGTCTGTCTGTCTGTTTCTTCCGGCTAATCTTCGAAATGGCTGGACCGATTTTGACGGGACTTTCACTGGCATATAGTTGATGTTAGAAGGAGAAACTTAGTCACAACACTTTTATTTTAGTCTTCTATAAAGTAAATAAGGTAATGTATTGTTCGTATGCACCATTTGAACAGAAGATTTGCTTACTTCGACCATTCGTTACTGATTAATAGTTAGGTACGCAAGCATAATAATTGTGGTAAGATGAACTTTGATTTTGTTTTGATGCTACAGAATTCGTCAGCGCAAAAAGACTTCTAGGCAATTCTGAAAACAACTTTATTTTTCCTGTTCTTATCTGTTATTATTCATGTTTATATGTAAAAATATCATTTTTTTTTAGATTAACTAGGAATCTGACCTCAATCTTCGACGACTTCTTCTCTTATTTCTTAGCTTTTGTACACCCGGCCCACAGGTCATCATCCAGCGTGTTGGCATGTGGGCCCCGCAATGATTTGCTGTCTCCACAATTTTTTATGACGGCTTCTGCGTCTCCACCCTATGAAATTCCTGCACCAGTTCTGTCGCATCTTACTCGCACTTTTTTATTTTGTATTTTGTGTTTCACGAACTGTGTTCAAATAAACATTATTCTTTCTTTCTTTCTTTCTTTATTTCTTTCTTATGTCATCCCACTTAGAATATGAAATATATGATCTGTTTTTGTATAGGTACCTACACCCTAAGTTAGTTAACACATAGTTTTTTTTAACGAAGGCATCACCATATCAATCTATTGGTATCTACTATCGCTTACGATTTTCGCTTTGTGTTTCAATCACACTTAATGACAAAAGTGTTCTAGATAATACAGACTTAATTTTCTGTCCAAAAGCATCTAATTATTTTTATTTATGTTCTGCGAAACGATAAGAAAGTTATTTAAAGGTCGAGCTCAAATTTTAGATAAATTGAAATTATTAAATAATTCGTTCAATGACCTTACTACAAAGATACATCAAATCACAATTAAATAGATAGTTAGGCTGTCCATGAAATATTTGGATTTGTTCCAAACTTTTGATTCACACCACATAATAAGTAGTATAACACCTAAACGTGTTCCAATGTTTCCATCGCATATTGCACTTACATTGGGAACCCTTGAAAGTAAACCACGATCCTTTCGAGTTTTATTATGAACCGAATTCGCTTTGTAGACGAGATTAACCATTTATATTTTTGGTGTGCCGCAAGGTAGTGTATTTGTACGATGCTTCTTTCTAACGACAATCTTGAATATTATCTGCTCGTACTGCATGGTCTGCTCATAAATACAGTTAATTGCGTATATTCTTTAATAAGTCTTGGAAACCTGTGTGTGGAAATCCACTTTGATGTGAATGATTGTAAGGCTTGGTTGTGATAGAGAATCGTTGTTAGTTTGCTTAGCTCAAACTCAAACTCAAACTCAAAGCATTTATTTCAATTAAACCATTTACAGGCACTTTTGAATTGTCAAATAGTCGGTCAGTTAGTCAGAAAGTTGAAGCTAGTTGCCCAGTTCCAAAACGTAGATCTTCATGGAGAAGAACGGGCAAGAAACTCCAAGGACACTCTTTTAAATATAGAAAATTACACAATCCTGGGTACATTATTCTTGTTGCTTCTATATGTGAGAACAATGTACAATAAAAAAATTAAAACAATTCAAAATATAACATTAAAAATGAGCCCTGGCAGATAAGAGATGACCAGTCACAACTGACGGCGCCCGTTCACGAACATGACGCGTGGATCAGCACCATCCAGCTCAACCATTTTGTAGGGAACCGAATGATCCAACACACTCGCCACCATCAGCGAGACATTTAAGTGGGCATGACAAACTCTCAACTGCCGTGCTCTTTCAAGTCAACAAACATCTTAATAACATAAAATACGGCTCCATGGTACTCACATTCACAAAAATTTAAAAAATGCTTCTAAATTATACAAAACTATAGATGCAATGTATTTGAGAGATTAATAGAATGATACTACCAAAAAGAAAGAAAATCATTATCCATTGGAACATTCAACAATTAAACTTGTTTAACCGTTAAAGGCCTGATAAACAACTAATTAACGTGCTAATTGACGTGCTTGAGGGTCACCCAGGGCTTTACCGGTTAAATAAAAAATAAACATTAAGTTCGTAATGTCAGAAAAATAAAAAGGGGAAGCAACTCTTCCAAACATTAAATTTTTTAACTAGTGAGCCCAAGTGGCTGTGGAGCAGGACCAGCATTAAGCCAAGCATTTTTATCATCGATATAATCATCCAACTTATAATATGCTTGTCTACATAGTGTGCGTTTAATGCATGTTTTAAATTTCTTCTCATTCAGTTGAAGAATATCGAGTGGTATTTTATTATAACATTTTACACAGTACCCCATAAAAGAAGTGTGCACTTTAGACAATCTAAAACGTGGTTGATCTAATTTGTTCCTATTTCTAGTGTTAAAATTATGCCTGTCACTTATCTTACTAAAAAGATGTCGATTTTTTCGAACATACATTATGTTTTCATATATATACTGACAAGGTACCGTCATGATGTTAATTTTCTTAAACAGTTCCCTTAGAGATTCGCGTCTGCGGAGGTTATATATGGCTCTGACAGCCCTCTTTTGCAGAATAAAGATAGAATTAATATCTGCAGCCCGTCCCCACAGCAAAATACCGTAAGACATGATGCTATGAAAGTAACTAAAATAGACCAGTCTCGCGGTATCCACGTCTGTTAGTTGGCGGATTTTCCAAACAGCGTAAGCGGCTGAACTTAGCCGCCCTGCAAGTGATGTTAAGTGAGGACCCCACTGTAGTTTTGAGTCAAGCGTGATCCCCAGGAAAACCGTTTTTTCGACGAATTCTAGTGTCTCCCTATTCAGTACAACATGACATTCACTACTTCTAACATTTGGTAACGCGAATCTTATGCATTTAGTTTTCTTCTCATTTAATACCAAATTATTTACAGTAAACCAATTATGGACCTTAAGCATAGCGTTATTTACTTCGTCAAGCTCTTGTGCATGTCTGTTTACCTTAAAAATCAGTGATGTGTCATCAGCAAATAACACCATTTGTGGTCGGTTTTTCAGTAAATGCGGTAAATCATTTATATATACTAAAAAGAGGAATGGACCCAAAATCGAGCCCTGTGGTACACCCATTTTGACTTGTAAACCCAATGAATTTACACCGTTTATTTGAACTTGCTGCAGTCTATCATTCAAATATGATTTTACTAAGCTAAGCGCAAGTTTACCCAGTCCGTAATCCTCAAGTTTCAAGAGCAGTGTTTCGTGATTCACGCAATCAAATGCCTTGGATAGGTCGCAAAAGATGCCTATTGCATCTTGTGCCTCTTCCCATGCGTTAAAGATGTGTTTTAATAAGGTGACACCGGCGTCGGTTGTGCAACGTCCTTTGGTGAAACCATACTGTTGATCGTGTAGGATATTATTACGATTAAAATGATGGAGCATTTGATTTAACATTACTTTTTCAAACACCTTGCTGAAAACCGGCAAAACCGATACGGGTCTATAATTATTTAGGTCTTTGCTGTCCCCGGATTTGAATAGTGGAATAACTTTACTGTACTTCATTAAATCCGGGAATACCCCTTGATCTACACACAAATTAAATACTAAAGCTAAATAGGGTGCAATTGTCTCAATAATTGATTGACAAACTTTAGTAGACATACCCCACAGATCTTCGGTGATTTTGATCTTAAGTTGCTTAAAAGTCTTTACAACGACCACAGGGTTTATATGTTTAAATTTAAATTCCACGGGAAAGGCTGAAACATTCGCTCTTAATAAATCAATAGCAAGTAAGGGGGAGGAATTTAAAGTTTCTGTAGTTTTAATTGGAATATTGGTAAAGAAAGTTGCAAATTCCTGAGCAACATCGATGTTATCGCTAATGAGACCGTTCAAGCTTCAAGTGCTTCAACATAACTTTATGAAATAACAGGAAACTCCACCTTCACAGTTCGTATTTATTCACCTTCCTTTATTTAGTTAATGAGTTGGAAAACTATTATTACACTAGGTTCTCGCGATTATGTATCCATGGGTTCCAAGATAACGTCTTACTCAAGTGTTTCAGTATTTGTGATTTGTTTAATAGTTGAGTATTTGAAGTTTCAAAGATTTATTTACGTGCGTGTGGTGTGCACGTAAAAAAATCTTTGAAACTTCAAATAACATTGATTAACTAGAACAAACATATGGTTCATCTCATGACAAGCTACAGGTGTCAAACCATCTGCATCATTTGATCAACGTTAGAAACATAATTGAAAGGCTGATTTCCGCAGCACAATAAAACTTTACAGCAATGGTAGTGGTGGCAGAAACAAACAGTAGGAATAGTTCCCGCATGAACCCTTTCTCCTGAAGCTTAACTATAGGCCGGCCGGCGCTCACCAGCCGGCACGGCGCGGCATAGCATGGCAAAGGATTTTTTAAAATCAGAAATTATTCTGAATCTTATATTCATACCCTTAGCACTCACATTTCGTTGATATCTTCACAAGGTGACATGCGCATACCGCAGGAGTCTGCGGTGTGCCGCGGAAGGTTTCGGCGATGCAAATGTTAATGCTTTACCGTGCCGCCTAGTGATCACCGGCCTTATTACTTAATTATGAAATAAAAAAGGTAATCAGGGAGTCCAACCGTCAACAACTCAAGCGCATCGTCCGATACTGTGTGTATCTCTTGACCTTAGCATTACTCGTGCTGATAGTGAGAGGTTATCAACACATCTGAGTCACACATGATAACACAGCGAAGCTAGGAAAATTTTATTGCACCACACTTTTGAGGCGTAGAGGAAATATGTGTTAATACACTGTAGAGTGTTTTGTTTTATCAAATACAAGATCATTGAAATGTCAAAAGTCAAAGGTTTACAGTAAGTAGCGACACATTGATATTAGGCACTAGCTTCTGCCCACTACTTCGTTCGCGTGGAAGTCGTAAGACACCAAAATAATTATACTTAAATAACAGCCACATTTTTATAAAAAAGTTCCCTATAAGTATACATATTACATGGGACTTAACATAACTGGCAAAATGTGGGTGTACTACAGTACACCTCTGCCTTAACCTCCAAGGAATACAGCCGGTCGATTCTGTAAAAATCTCACCGTGAAAACTTAGATGAAGTGAGCTTAAAGTGAGCTGTCATTTCTAGGGATTGACACTATTGACAGCTCACTTCACCCAAGTTTTCACGCTGAGATTTTTACAGAATAGAACGGCAGGTATGTTTGTAGTTTTGGTCTCAGCAACCAAAATATGCAGTGTCAGGACTGGTGACGCGGTAGCAAGAGACGTACAGTTGTCCGTGTGAGAAGTAGCTTGTCCAGAGGTCGACACCCGCAGCCTTCAGTAGCAATAAAATTTCCCATTGGTTGCGAAGTGATGCTGGAATATACATGCGGTCAAACAGACACACAGATAAAAAATCAAAAAAACTATATTTGCGGCATAATCGTTCCCAGACCTCGTAGCAATTACTTTTTTTTCAAAAATATTCAATGTACAGTTTTGACTCCGTTGTGATTTTATTATATGTAGTTCCTGGGCGCCCGAGCTCTGCTCTGGTGAAAATGGAGAATGCGAAAAGTTTATACCTACTAATTCGATACTGCCATGATAGTAGGTACTTACTAATTCCATGCTGCCATGTCATTATTCTTGTTCTTTGGGCGACCGAGCTCTGCTCGGATGAAAATACGGAGAAAACGAATTTTCCCCATTATGAAACCTAACTAGATCAATGTTTCGCCCCCGTAAACCTCTAGACTCGTAGGCTGTAAAGCCTATATATATTTACCTATCTATATATTAGTAATCACGTTCCCGAAAACGGCGAGCAATATTTGTATATATATAAATATACACAAATATTGCTCGTTTCATGGTATAGGATAGGACAGATTATGACAATTTTGATTTGAGTTTTACATCGAATAGTCTAACGATTTGGGTATGGACCATTTTTTCATTTGTTTTTGTAACTACTGCTGACCTTATGATTTCGTTATCAAGACTTCTATGACACAGTTCACTATCTTTATCTATAGACTGAGATACTACAACACACACTCTCTCCTCACTACACGTTATAATATGTCAGTCACCCTTGACACCTACGGGCAATCCCTGTGATTACTTTTATTTGAGGGAAGGGTTCTACAAGATTGTGAATAAAAACAAATACGGTTGGAATGTTTCTACTGTTATATATATCTGCCTAGCCTTTTCCAAACTGTGTTGCGGTCGGCTTCCAGTCTAACCGGATGCAGCTGAATACCAGTATATTACATGGAGCGCTTGCCTATCTGACCTCCACAACCCAGTACTGGGCAATACGATACCCCTTGGTAAGACTGGTTGTCAGACTTTCGGGCTTCTGACGACCCGTAAAGACTGTCAATGTTTCTACTGTTATTTGCCTAAACACAATATAGCATCATCACGCCTGTATTACCAAAAGGGTTAGGTAGAGGTATACCCATGTTTCGCCAGTTATATTTAAGTCCCATGTAATAGGGGGCGAACCTATTGCCATCGATCGGACACACATCAAACATAATTGGACGTAGTTAAACAGAAAGGATCCAACCCACACAGAGTTAGTTTTGAGATATTCAAGTTTTAAGATCAGATCGTGTTATGTGATTGTATGACCTGCCATACTCAATACTCAATACTCAATACGTATATTGCATTCCACAATGTGAACTTAGGTGGTAAGTACATAAAGACATACATTCGTTTTGGAGCATTGTGGGCCCTGTCGGGCATAACAACATAAAAATTAGGAGGAGGGCTATTATAGATATTTGTTAACAATTTTAATATTAATCTACTCTTTCGTTTTGTGTAGGTAGGTAGGCTGACAACTAATTGTGTAGGTACATATAATTTTTACCACTCATATATTGGATTTAAACATTAATATTTATTTAAATTATACATATACTATTATGATCATTGGTAATTATATTTTTTATTTTTTATTTTATTGTTTATTTATTAAATTTATCATTTAAATATTCATATACATTATAATAACATTTACAGATTAGAAATTGTTTTAATTTATTTATAAAGATATTAAATTTTTGTTCATTTTTAATTTCATCAGGTAGTTTATTAAATATTTTAACTGACATTACTAAAGTGCTTGTGGAGTGAATTTTTAGCTTTGAACCTGGTTGGTTTAGTCTGTCCATACAATCATATAACATACATACGGGTTGGTAATGTATGGTCATAATGACATGATGCGTTGGGATTGTTTTTGTGATATTAAAGTTTTGACTACGAAGAGTGTTTTGGTATACATAATTCATTTTCGCCCATAGTGTGGGTTGGATCCTTTCTGCTTAACTACGTCCAATTGCGGCTCGGAAGATAGCCACTCACTGCGCAGTAGCACCCCTCACCCCCGCTGACCACTAAACCAACTAAACTAAAAAAAATATTATTACTTGGTTGTTGTTATTAGTGGGTTAAAAAATAACAACGCATATTTTTGTTCTATTTTTTATTTTAAACATTATATGAATATTAGTGGCAATTTGTGGAACTACTGACTGAGTATGATTATAATATAATGCGCTGCAGATTGACAGAATCCAAACTGCACAGACAGACAATGCTTATTAATTTTAAATTAGCTGAAATGGCTTTTCGTGCTTGGCTATCATATTTAGGCGGGAAAAGTCGGGACATTAACATAAGAAACGAGTTATAATTGGTACGAACAGCTTACTGTCATTTTAAACATTGATATGATATCCATTTTTGATTTGTCATATATAATTGTATACACTGAACGTCTTATATAATATATTGCAAAGCAATAATTAGGTATTAAAATTACTTGCCATCTTGACAAGCGAAGGCAGGATGTTAATTAAAGCGTGGTAACATTGGAAGAGAAATGTCAAGAGTAATTTTCTTTTGCGTATGGTATCATCGACTACCTACTTCATTTATAGTTCCTAAAAGCTCTTATAAAAGCGGTTTCGCACTACGTCCGATCCAAATCCGAATTCAAGATCCGAGTTCAATCCGAAATGGGAATGTTCTAAATTCGGACTCGGCTCGGCGGGCTCGGTAGCAAACCTCCGCCACGAAACCATAGCAGCGAAACCGCAGTAGTTCAATTCAACTGGCTCGCGTCACGTTCCGCTACGCGAAATTCGAGTAGCGGAACATGACGCGAGCCAGTTGAATGGAACTACTGCGGTTTCGCTGCTACGGTTTCGCGGCGGAGGTGTGCTACTGGTGTAAGTGTTCGATAAAGACGGATAGGTAAGACCATTTCTCCTAGAATGCCACTTGCTCTGAATCAAAATCCTGCGTCTAAACATCATAATAATCTTGTATTAATATAACGTTATAAAGACATTACTTAGGTTTACCATGAACCATTTATCAAGTCTCATCCATTTCAATAATATTGTTCAAAACAACACGTAATACAAATTAATTTTGTTGAACGGAAAATCGTCAACTAACATCTACCACAACAATTAGTAAAACATTCGAGTTCTTGTCACACAAGAGTATGTTTGTTATAATAAAATCACAGGTAAGTACTTTATCACTAAATACTGCTATAAATCTCTTTAAGAGAACAAAAGGTTCAGCCCGCTAAGGACGTGAATACTTCTAACACATATGAGATCGGGTATATTACACAATCACGAACATATAAAGGGAATAAACAAAAAGATAAAGCAACAAAGTAAAATCACCACATTAATAAAGTCTTAGGCGGTAAGTTATACATAAACTCGATTTTTTTGTCACTCCATTTTTAACGTCGTCGCCGTCAATCCAAAAATCCAAAGCATCGTCCACATCGAGGTTTTATTCTACTTTTTTCAGGTCTCGTAGTTATACACATATAATAGTTATATAACTTTTTTTATAAGTAGCTTTAACATTAATAAGATTTAATATAATAGGGGTATATGATCGAAAATTTCTTAGAGTACCCCTAATTGATTTTGTCATATTTTTGTATTATGTACATAGCCATAGTTTACACATATTTGAATGCCATTCATTAGCCACGTTCAATTTCTACAGAGTCCACGAATATCGGAACACCAGATATTTTTGAAAATCCGTCAAACAAATCAGTCAAGTCCATTTTCTCCACAAAAGTGTGGTATACTTTCGCATCCCAATTTATATGAGAGTACAATCAATTGCAAAAGTATTAAAATCTTAATCATCTATAATAACAAGAACTGTACGTCCAGCTACGAATATTCAAGTAAATAGCTTTTGCAACTATTTGTACTAAACAGCAATAGTATTATTTTATTATTAATACAGTAAAACATTTAACGTTTTTATTATGTATATATGAATTTAATTAACTAATAACTATGTAGATTAAATACTGCTTGTACTTTGCTTAAGAACCCGTTCTTATTATTATGGTCAAATGTATTGAAAATCAGTGTTTTTTACATTGTTTTTGTTACGAGTCAAAAGTCAGTAGGGCAGTGGTTAAAGTTTACAAGTTTTTCATAATTTTGTAGCATATTTAATATTAATATTTCTAACATATACCAGTGCTACATCAATGTCTATTAGATAACATTATGTACAATATTAAATCAGGGTAATTGCAGTATTAATCAGTGGATAAATTTTACCCTTAAGATCTGAATAAGTACTTGCGTAAAACTTTTGTAAACAGTTTACAAAATGTGTTTTATGTGTAGAGTTCTTCACATATTATAAATTAGGATTTAAATACATTTTCCCTTTATTAACTGTCAATAATTCGAACGAGGCTAAAATTATTTTGATCTGCTAAGTTATTATTATGTACAATTACGAAATTGTATAAAATGACAATATTTGGCACTATACAATTTCACAAATAGGTAAACAAAAGCAATTAAAAGTTAAACCCGTAAAATTATACCAATGCGACAATTTACATCAATTATATTCAAATATTCGGAAGCACTAGATTTTGATGACGTCATTTTTTATTATACAAAAATGGTTGTATTCACGCCGAATTATTAAAAAATAAATTATTTGTAACGAACTGAATTGCCAAATAAGTTAACATACTAGTCTTTACACTATATTATTTAGAATGCGAGAAAGTAACAGCAATACATCGATAGAGCAATATAATCATATTTTGTAGTACTTATTCAATAATCATCATTTTATTTATAGAACATGAACAGTCTAGAAGTGACAATCCTTACAAGAACCATTTCCGAAGAGTAAGAATATATAGAAGCGACACTCCCCTCCCAAATAATTATAAATGCTTACAGTGTCATTGTCGTAGCGTAAATCAAGTTAATTACAGTGATGTTTGTATGACCGATCGATCGATTGTGACATTGGCAATGCCAAACTCGTTTTGGCATAAGATAACGCGGCCCGGGTCGTCGCGGAGTGGCGCGGAAAGATAGGTAAATATAGCGTCAGCATCGGAGAAAAGGACAGTACTTGAGTCTCGCTTCTATACAGTTTCTAACTCTTTGCCTTTTACAACATGGAGTCGCACATCTGAAGTGCTTTTTCAAGCAAGAAGAGATTAACTGAGCCTCATTTGTTTTGAGCCCAAAGGTTTTAGGTTTGGTTTAGTTCGGCGATTTCGTGTTATTTAGTGTTTTCTGTTTGTTGATTAGTGCGTTGATGAGTTTGATCCTGGCCTTGACAGATTTGTACCTGAAGTATTCGTCCTCGTGGCCTTTCTTGTCATCTCTCTGCACCTTCCTGCTGTTCTGGAGCTCGAAGCTGACCTCGTACTCTTTTATGGTGCGGCGTAGAATCTGAAAAATAAAGAATAGAGTGGAGAGATGCAAAGTTGTTGACGAAACCGTGAATCAGTTAATTACAGCTGTAAAGTTGAAAAGAGATTCGAAAAATGGTAATTTTTTCGACAGGTTAAGGGCTCTAACTCACTGGGACGCCATGGCGACGTCACTGGTTACGTATCTCTGGCTAACTACCGTAGCCAAATAAGTAGCCAAACACGAACACAAACATACGGGCGTCCGTCCCGGCGATCAGTTGGCCACTGAGTGAGGGAGGAGTAACTTACTTGTATACAAAATACTGGCGACTTGGCTACGCGTCGCCAGGTCACCTGAGTATCTAGTTTCCACGTAGGGGCCGGTCGGATGTGGCTATGCTTACATATTGGCGACGTCGCCAGACCGTAGTCAAGTGAGTTAACTGTCATAAATTTAAATACGAATTGTTTGGATATATAGCCGGCGACGTCGCCAATGGCGTTCCAGTGTGTTAGCGCACTAAGTCTAACAAGATGCCCAATAATGTTGATAGGGATTTTTTAGCTTACCAATTAACAAACCCAGAAACTTAAAAATCAAACTCACAGATTTCTGCATCTTAGCTTCTGTGAGAGCTTTGTTCAATTCTTCAAGCCCGAGGCAATGTAGGCCTTCGTTGGAGGGCGTGGCCTCCTCGCTGGTGGCTGACTGAGCTGAAGATGCGGAGGAAGGAGCCTCTTCTGCTACTGCGGCGCTGTCACGTGTGGGGGGAGACTGGAGGGGTGTGTCGGCCGTCTCCTAGAAAATAAGCGGAAAGTGGGTAACTTTTGGGGTGTGGAAGATTTTTGTCTTTTTACGAACAACTTCAGCCGCCGACACGCGTCGACGGCAGCCGCAGACGTGTTGGCGGCTGAAGTTGCGTCTGCCGTTGACGCGTGCCGCTCGTATGTATGAGCACTAAAGAGCATCGTTTCAAAAAGTTTTTATTTTGTCTTGTTACGCACAAGTGATGAGCGTTCGTCGTTTTTATAAGGAAATAAATGTTTGGTTAAATTTTATTGTCATGATTTACTTCCTTCATTAACCGTTATCATTAAGGAAAATAAAACTGGACATATTTCAGCATACGGATAATAATCAAAATATGTTTTTTTTAAATGTTGTTATCCTTAAGTCTGATATAATTTATTTGAAAGAACATAATTTTCAAGAACATCCTCAGAAAAAATCTCATTTTTGATAATTGAGGTAAAAAAAAAACAAACGCAAGCAATCTGATACGAGGGCAACCATTACATTTATTTACCTGAGATGAATCTGAAGGTTTCTCTTGGGAGTCGCTGGAGCTATCGACGCTTGAGTTGAACAGCATTGTTTCATGCTCATGGATCGTCGCCAGTTCGCCGTTTGTGCAGCCTATGATCTGATAGTGGCAAAAATGTTGCTTTTGATAAAAGGAGTGTCAAATTTTCTGGACATCACGTCTAAACCGACGGCTTCAATTCTCGTGTGGCACGAGCCTTTCAAGGGAAAGAAATGCTGGGGAAAATTAGTTACTTGGCAAAGCTGGGCTGTTGGGAAAGGTGCAGACTAATCAGGATGTGCCAGACGTTCTTATGTAGGTGTTGTAGTTTATATTCAAGTATGTGGGGTAGAGCATTGTGTATAGTGATTGTTACGGCCCCGCCGCCGCCAGGTGGCGCACAGCGGGACTTACTGTAGCCATGCCAATGCGCCAGTCTGTGCTCTTCGCGCCCTCAGGGGCGCCGGGAATTTTGATAAAGTAGAAGACTTTAATTTAGAAATCGCATGGCAGACGATATTTTTTTCAATTATTTCGGAATATAAAATAGATTTAATGCCAGGCCTAAGGTCCATCATTTTCGAAGCCTATTCACAGCGGCAACAGTGACATTATAATTGTGGAAACTTAAATTGGTAATTGGTTAATGTGATTGATCTCATTACTTCGATGGAGTGCAATTTCTAGCATTCCAGTATACACTAAACTTACAGCATCAGGTCTTGAAGAAGCGAGCACCCGCTTGACAGCCCTGTACCGCTCGTACAGATGCCGAGCTGCGCCGCGCTCAGCTGAATGCGCCGGTGGGCGTCCCCGAGCGGCTTCCAATCGCAGTAGCACTCGTTGGACACACAGCTTCTCAGCAGCCAGCTGAGAAGATGTCCAGGTCGCCTCGGTTGAAGATGGCCGCCCTGACGAATGGCGACATCCCTCTAACCACTGGAGAAAGATAAGATAAGATAAGATAATTTTTATTTGTCAAAAACATTAGTAGGTTTACAGTTGGTATGTTCAAAAAAATTAAGTTTCAACATGTTTTGCCTGGAAAGGCGTACAAATACAATAATAATAGCTTGAAACAATGAAATCATGCAGTTACATTAAATTAATAGAACATTTCAAATTAATACAGTAATTAATAAAATAAAATAAAAGATGTCAAAAGTAAAATAACAAAATAAAAAATGTCCATAGTGCATCATTGAAAATTTATACACCAATAATAAAAACTGTCTAAATAACGTCATTTAAATAGTCGGCAACATTATAGTAGCATTTATTTACTAGAAAATTCTTCATAGTTTTATTAAAATTTTATTAAGAAAGGACCACAATAAATCTGTGCAGAAACTTTCCTGACTAACCAAATCCGTGGTATAAAAAAATGGTCTAAGTATAAAGTTAAAGTAAGCCAATTGTTTCTAAAGTGAGTAAAACGTGATTTATTGTTTTGAATCAATAAGTGTTTTGGTGAATTTCTACCCTGATTTTATTATTGAGCAACTTCATTTCTAAAATGATGGCATTTACTAAAAATGCTTGAAGTGTACTGTTTGTGGGTTTATGCTACGATAAACAAAGTTGATCCCAAAAAAACTAGGTTCTATCTAAAATTAAGCGAGTTGAAAGCGAAATATTAACATTTCCATAAATCACCTCTTCAATGTCCTTAACGATATCAGTCATAAGTTTGTCGCTCTTCAGCGATTCTTCGAGCTTGTCATCTCTTTCCTTCTGCAGCTTGGCTGCTTGCACCTTCAGAGCATACTCCACAGGGTCAGTCTTGATAAGGCGTTTCTCTGCCTGCAGTCTGCGCAACGTATCGTTCATTCGTGTCAGCGCTACGTCTGTGATCCTATCACTCTGTGTCAAGGGATGACCGTTCTTGGTTTCAAACTCGCTTTCGTACTTGGAAATGTTCTTCTTGAGTACGGAGATCTGGAAATAGTAAAGAATTATTTCCTACCTCACTTTGAAGAAACCTCCTTTTGTGCAATAGTATATTCTTAAATTGAGCTTCTAAGAGAGGCGTTTCGATGGAATAAGCAATAATGAATCAAACAGGTGTTCCAAAGTAGACTAAAGGATATTACTTCGTTAGATACCTTCTTGTTGATCTTCTCGAGCCGTCGATCAGGTACGGGCTGCTCTCGTCGTACCACGTTGAGTGGGGCAGCGCTCCGCTCGTCGCTGCGGGCCCGCTCGGCCTCCGCGCACAGGGCTGCGCCCTCCTCGCCCACGCTGTCCGTGCGGCCCACTACCCTGTGCAGCGCCCCCGCGTCCAGAGTCTCCGGTTCCTCGCATACTGCAAAAATCTTCTAACTATACCATCTACGTGACGTGAGTTGAGCGTTGGCATATAAGTTGTTCAGGTGGAATCATGTATTATCCAGTTTCTTTGATCATCTGCTTCATACAAAAAGTATCTTTAGATTGTATAAATTCAATCTCTTAGTATTATATAATTGCATAGCACATGTGTCAGCACTATATACCTACTTTAAAGCTAGCATTTACTGGCTACGTCTTTCATTCGTCGTCTGTCGGCTGAGAGTATGTCATGCTCACTCAAATGTCTCGCTGGTGGCGGCGTGTGTGTTGGCTCGTTAAGTTCCCTTCAAAATAGTTGAACTAAATGGTGCTGATCCATGCGTCATGTTCGTGAAAGTGCGCCGTCAGTGGGGACTGGTCATTCCTTAGCTGCCATGACTTAATTTAATTTTTGAATTGTTTCTGTTTTTATTGTTTTATTACGGACGCTTTTAACGTGCACGTCTTTCTACATTGGTCTCACATGTATAATTACAACATGAATGATGTAACCAATATTTTGTAACAATATACGGAATTAAAAGAGTGTCCGTGGAGTTTCGTGCCCGTTCTTCTCCATAGGTACCTACTACGCGTTGGAATGGGCAACTAGCTTCACATTTCTGACTGACCGACCCCTTGACAATTCAAAAGTAAGTACCTGTAATTGGTTTATTTGAAATAAATTCCTTGAGATTGAGTTACTTTGCTCACAACTGATGAGGTTCTGATGAACACTGATCATGATTATCAAACCTCAATGTAGCCCCGTGAAACGCGTGGTCTTGAGGGTTTCACAAAATATACCTAGATAATTTTGCCTATATGCTTTTTTTGTGCTGACTGAACTTTGCATTTTTTTTGTCAAGGAAAGCAGCTATCAACACATTTTCCCTCACACGCTTAGTTTCGTATACTTACGTTGTGGTTTTTGCACGACGACGTAGTCGAAGTGTGGCGGTGTGCTGCATCTGATCTCTTCGGAAGTTGTGAAGCACTCGTTCTCCTTCGGGTTCTTGGGAGCCCGGGGCTGGGCGCGACGTCGCTTGCCGCCGAACTGCGGACGACGAGCGCGGGACAGCCGCTCGGCACGACGTTCCGACTGCAAGTGATTGAGAGGAATGATTGTATCTGGACTGTATATAAAACTGATTACGCTGTGTGGGATTTGACTGGCTTTAGAGAGCACTGATAAGATGGTTAAGTAAAGGAGAAGATAGCTTGCTTGAGCTTCCTTTCGTCGCTTTGCACTCTTTATAAATGACTCTTTTTGACTCTGAACTCTGCTTGGGTGAAAATAGAGAATGCTCATTTAATACTATAGGATAGTTCATACTAATTCCATGTGTAGTACATACTGATTCCATGCTGCAATGATAGTAGGGTACTTACTAAAACCATGCTGCCATGTCATTATTCTAACTAAGGTAGCCATCTTGTTCTAAAGTTTATTCGACCGAGCTCTGTTTGGGTGAAAATACGGAGAAAACGAATTTTCCAAGATATGAGACCTAGCTAGATCGATTTTTCGCCCCCGTAAACTGCTATATTGCAACTTTAATCGAAATCGTAGCCGTTTTCGGGAACGCGATTACAAATATATACATATATATATATATATATATATATGTATGTACAAATATTGCACGTTTAATAGTATATGATGTAGTCGTATAATAAAATCACTGAGCACTAAGATATAAATAATTTTTTCGATGTAACTTTTTGAATAAGTGATTTTGTTTTGCCCCCTTTTTTTAATGCAGGATGTTGGTCGTGTTAAAGCAAGCACCAGTTCTTACCTCAATGCGGTTGTGGTCGTGAAGCGGAGGCGGCGGCGGGGGCGGGGGAGGTCGCTCCTCGCTGTGCGGGCGCCGCTCTTTGCGCTCGTGCGCGCACCCCGAGTCGCGGCGCTCTCGGCGCTTCCTTGCCTCTCGCTCGCACTCGGGCGCCGCCATATCTTCCGTCCTCTCGCGCTCGCGTTCGGAGCACTGCGCACGCCACCCGAGCCCAGATATTACTACCCGATGCTCGCTCGAGCGCTCACTTTCCTGTCCGTACCCCTAACGTATCCAGGATGAGTCAATGTCAGTGTAATGTGCGAAGAAATGTAAATTTTCAGTGTCAAGAAATAAAGTTGATTTTGGAGTGGGTGGGTTAAGCTGATGTTTGCGATTTGTATCGAATAGTGAGGGAATGATTAGTGTTGATCATGTATGATACAGTAAATTGTATAGATATATACGTAGGTACATATTAAGTAAGGATATCTTTGCTTAAAGCTATATTTCTAAATCTATCAAGGGACACGGGTTATTGAAAGCGCTGGTTTTCTACTACACGGCTGTCACCTACTCAATTTATACAGGTTAGTTGGGGAAGCAACTCAAATACTTGTAGGCAATTACTACTTAGTTGTTAGACATCTAACCGGTAAGAATGGCATATAATATACTTACAATTTCCCAGTATACCCATGTATTTACGTATATATTGCAAAGCGTATATGTATAGGTATAAGCTAATTTTTTATATTTATAAAGAAACTATTAATTGTTAAAGTTACTAAAATGATATGTGAAGCCCCAGTATCTAATTTTTCAAAATACCTGTAAAATTTCCAATTGTACCATTTTCGATAATTCGGAAATTAATTTCCAATTTCCAAAAGTTTTCAGCCGTTAATGGGACGATTCTGAAATTAAATCATGTTTTGGACTAACGCAACTCAACGCATCTAAAAAAAAAAGCTTCATTGTCTACGGCTCAAACAAAAACCTTCATAGATGCGACCTAACGGACTTCCCTTGTTACAAGTTTAAAATTAGAACTTTTACTTTAGCTTAGTATTAAGGTATACTCACAATGCAGTATCTAGCAGCACCAACTATGGAATCCAAGATTCTGGATATGTTTTCTCTGGTACGGCTGGCCAGGGTCGCACTGGGGCCCGCTCGTGGGCAAAACCCCAACCAATGATCCACAACCAAACACTAAACCACCGGGCTATTGCTTATCCTTTGATGTAAAACAAATTGAAAGAAACAAAACGAAACGGCAGTGCGGAAACGCGCGCCGTTTTGACGGAAACTTGACACTAGACTATAGACTCGGTTGTCTTTACGTCCGATATACAACTTTATTTGATGATGTCACTCCTCTGCACCGACATGTCCCGATCACGGCACATATTGGTACGGCACAAACAGTCAAAAGTGAGTACGTCTTTTAACAATTTACGGCTGCTTCAAAAAATGCGTTGAAACCAGTCTGTAATTTAGCATTGATGGTCCGAATGTGATTGGTAGAGCTTTGTAGCCCTAAATCGCTGTTAATGCGACGTATTCATTATCAGAACGGTCGAAGTATTTATCAAGATTGTGAAGAGTTTCACTTTAGCGGCGACACTGCGTCATCAATTGTCTTCTATCATTTTGATGTCCATGTTCGAACACTTCACAATATTTGGAGTCGGAATGAGTTGGCAAGTTTACGGCAGTTTGGATCTGAAACGGAAAAGAAGAAATTTTTAATGAGTTGGAATCATGCCAAGAACTGAAACCAGCGTGCTATAATCCAAAAGTTGTGGTGAGAATCTGATAATGTGTTTCAAATTCAACGTTCGTACTTATCGCGTTGAAATTCTAAACAAGCTGTAAACTGCTGCTTGCCTACACTAACACTTTCATAAATATTTATGAGCTTGACGAATTTTACATACATAGTACCTAAATGGCTGAACCTATTTAATTGCCTGAATAGTTTAATTCCACATTAATGTGTTCATACTTCACATAACGACAGGTGTAAAGCCATAACGTTTTACTTCAATTATATTAAGTTACAATCACAATTGACCTTGCCCACAACATCAAACATGGTCCCATTTGTGACATAACTTTCAATGTCTGACATAAATTACGATTCTGGGAACAATTAACTAATTGTTGTACACACCGTGAGTCCGTGAGCGTTAAAAGTCAAGTGATACCCGAAACACCGTCGATCACGCCACAGCATAAATAAATGTATACGTATTTCATGATCACACTGTCACTTTCAGAGTAATTGACTTTTAAATTTTGTTTACTCGCAGCCGTGGTGAATACGTTATTTACTCTGTGCTGTGATACCGGTTAACTGCTCGATCGATAGTAAAGTTTCGTAGTAATTTATGCCTGAAAGTTATGTTCGTTTGATATGATCGACATCGTATTAATATTAAGTGTAACCTTGTGAAAGTAGTCGTGTTTACTTATTTTAAAGGTTATAGTTTATGTGATATTACTTTGACTTGAATCAAATAAGTAATATGTATTCGACATTTATCTTTATTTCATATTAAGTATTCATCTCAACCTTTTTGTCGCGTTAATCTTATATTTTCTCTAAACAAAGATCGCGATTCATCGTTGACAAAATATTCCTCCTCATTCGACACGTCTGTCAAAATTCTTTACGACGCCGCCGTCTGGTTGCACCCGAACACCACGTGCTATCATAAGAGTAAGACTAAGAAGTACCATCGAAGAACTTCATATCTATACAGCGTAAGGACTATTTCTGCTTGCAGCGCTCGGCGGCTATAGAACCGGGGCGGTAACAGATGTGGTCATCGTGTTCACGGGATTTTGTTTTCAAACTGCTTAGATATTCTTCGATAGTACATCACAACGCGAACCGAAATCCAGTTTCAATCACAAAAATAGTCTGCCTTTATACCCATGCACCGCAAATCCCCAAACGGAATTAATTATTACGATTCTAGTTAGCTCTACGTTATTTCAGTTCAAATTCTAGGAGTTCTCTTATTGATTATTCAGACGGCCAATCCGATTACTCGGTTCAGTCGCCCACGTGGCAGAGATCGCTCAAAACTGTATACAATACGCCCCACAAAACACCGGGTGAAATGGGGAAGTAGGAAGTGAATTTTAATTAAGTGATTTGGAGGTATTGTTGTATTTTGACTTTATCGCTTGACTAAGACTAGCGTAACATCTTTGTAGTTCAAGACTTCTGCATAAGTCTTGAACTACAAAGATGTTACGCCAGTCTTAGTCAAGCTTTGTACATTTCAATGGTGCATTTGATTATATAGTAATTAACTAGTTTTTGGTTTACAATCAAGTATACAGAAGGTTGACCCGTGTTGTAAAGAGCGTAAAATGCAGTAATTATTGTACAAGGATTAAAGATTTCTTGTTACAAAATATGACTCCTCTAATAAATACATACTATACTTTCCAAAAATCTAAATGGTTGCCTCGGTACATAATATTGACGACTGCACGCAAAACTATGATAAAAAAAAATTGTTTCTGTAAAAAATATATTTAAACTGCATCAAAAATTGACCTCTTTATAATGAAATCAAAGTCAAAAATCCCAATGGAAGTTTCTGTACTAACTCAAAAGGCTTCCATAATTCGTCAGCAGGTCAATGTTATACAATGTTTATTTACGTTTCGAACAGGGTTCGACTATTTGATCGGTCACCGGGGGGAGGCCGGCGTGACGTCATCGCATGTCCTTTACAGAATATTCTAGTTATGACACGTTTATGTTGATGACATTCTTTTAGGGTTAATGACATGAGTAACCGGGTTGTAGATAGGCGAAAAAATATGAGGAGCAGTGATAAAACTATTAGATTATTGGGTTATTCACCTTTTAGATATAGTTGACCTGCATTTTTGACCAGCTAAAAAGCTCTACTAGCTTCAAGGTAGGTAGTTTCAGTTTCATAGAAATATGCAATTTTGTTGAAATGAAAATTCTTTCAAAGACGTGAACTAATGAACGGTTGCTAAACCATACCTTTAAAAAGTTCGTAGGCCTAAAGTTAATAAAAGATTTTAAAAGTTGGCAATATCCATTTCTAACATTTGTAATTGATTACATTACAGTTTTAATACACCACATATTTCGACTAACTTTATTGGTTCCGTCTCGATGAAAATCGTATTTTTTTTTATTGCGCATTATAATAGCGTCAGTTTGCCGCATAAATACAAAAAGCATAGTAACACAAGACCACAATTTAGTACACCTTAAATATACTAAATAACGTCTACCGAATTCAGAAAAATCATTTATCGGAATTCAATACGAGCATTACCTACTGAATTCGAGTAAGAATAGTCCAATTCAGCTACATTTATCCTTTTAGTCACGCAAAGTATTGTCGAAACGAAATCCATTTCAGCTGAGATAAATGTAACATTTACAAAAATGTTACATAACTTTCGTAGCTCGTAGAGGGAGAGCTACGCCGTAGCGGGTGAACTACGCAGTAGCCCAGCGAAGTACCACGGCGCTACGCCGTGGTACTTCGCTGGCGGTTACGGACCACGAGGCGAAAATATGTGAGAGCCTCGCATTTGTGGAATATATTTTTGTTATAGCCGTATAAAATAATGTATCTAGGCTTATGTGTACATTTCGTTTCTGATAAGTCATTACTTCAATGGAAATATTGCTCGCATAAAAATGTTAGGCGTTAAAATAGAAAAAATGGTGAAGAGTAAGAGAGGACACTGGACATTACAAAGCATATTCTAGTCTTTATTGCATAAAACATAAAACACGTTTCTTTTATAATGAAGCGCCTTAAGCTGGACGACAACATGTTCTAATTAATACATCCCAGCTTCTTTCATAATATGAAATGTTTAGTGTAAATACTAATAACAAGTATACGCTCAAAATAGCAGTACCGAAGCGTACCGATTAAAATATCGCATCCTAAAATACCAAATACACAAAAAGTCCCCATCTTAAAAATATCGACAAAACATTCGTAGAGAGGGATGAGAGCTACGGCGTAGTAAGCTACGGCGTAGTACGCTACGGCGTAGTTAACCTTTCCCGCTGCGTAGAGGTTGCGTATTATGAACGTCGAGACAATTTTCTGAGAGCGGGGTGTATTTTATAGGGTCCGAAGTTGACCGAAGATAATTCATTGATGGATAACACACGGGATGGGGCTCTTTGAAAGATGATGAATGTCAGTATGTCTGGAGTTTTATGATTGTCTTTAGCTAATGTAATTAGCCGATGCAGATGGCCGTGTTATGTTAAAGTGAAATAAATACATAAACACCGGACATAAAAAGATGCTTAACGAAGCCGAGAGACACTCGTAAACAGCGATTTTGCAGTTATTATATTTGTATTCACGTTCTGAAAAACGGCTCTAACGATTTCGTTTAAAGTTGCAATATAGGGGTTTATTGGGTCAAAAATCGATCTAGCTATGTCTCATATCTGGGAAAATTCGTTTTCTCCGTATTTTCACCCGAGCAGAGCTCGGTCCCCCAAAGTTTAGAACAAGATTCCTTAGAATAATGACATGGAAGCATGGAATTAGTAAGTACCTACTATCATGGCAGCATGGAATTAGTAGGTACCTACTATCATGGCAGCATGGAATTAGTATGAACTATCCTATATTAATGAGCATTCTCAATTTTCACCCGAGCAGAGCTCGGTCGATCAGGTACTGTTACTTAGTTTGATGTAGGTACAGAACGCGTATATGATGGGTTTGTGATGGGTCTTTTTAAACCCTGTTTAGTTCTATTAGTATTAACTGAGATCTTGAAGAAGTTAGTCTGTGGAATACGACCACCGCACCTAATTGTAATGCCAAGCAGCGTTACTGTGTTTCGATATGAATGGTATGGGACCCCTATTTTATTTTACATATTTCAGGCTCATTCCAGCTGTCTCTGAGATGGCAACGCACCTACTGCAAATGTCGCAGAAGGCCAATCCCCGTATTTAACAACGTTCAAAATCTGTTCGTAATCTTATCTCTGCGTCAATCAATGTCAGAACTTGTCAAACATTTTGGTAAATTAGAGGTATTTTTGACAGACTGAGATTAGAATGTGAACGTTTTTAGAAATACGGGAATTGTCCCTCGTTTATAGATGTTATACAAAGTAAAGTTAAAAAAAACGAGCGAGCCTTAGGGTGCGTTTCCACTGAAGCGGAGACGAGCGAAGCTGAGCGGAGACGTGCAATCACAATGGTTGAAATCTTCATCGCGTCTCTCGTCTCGTCGGTGATTGGACGATTCCTGCACGTCTGCGCTCAGCTCCGTACGTCTCCGCTTCAGTGGAAACGCACCCTTAGGGTGCGTTTCCACTGAAGCGGAGACGAGCGAAGCTGAGCGGAGACGTGCAATCACAATGGTTGAAATCTTCATCGCGTCTCTCGTCTCGTCTGTGATTGGACGATTCCTGCACGTCTGCGCTCAGCTCCGTACGTCTCCGCTTCAGTGGAAACGCACCCTTACAGTACTCGCATATGATGTGTAACATCCGACAACTTGGCAGTACCAACCTCTCGAAAAATGGGTTGGTACGATCTGACGGCCAATACTAGCACCACACGCGCTCATTGCGCGCTTAAATCAAATAGCGCGCGCTTCCCCGGCTTCATGTTACACACTTCCGTCCCTTTTCACGAAATCACTCCCACAGATTGCAGGAAAGCGAGAGGAAAAAGTTACACATTAAAAATTTACAGATGCAGATACTACGCGATATGACCGACAATGAATCATTCAATTTGGGGTTTACACAATCCGGTTATCTAGGTGGTTTCATCCAAACTGAAAAGCATAAGTGAACCGTGTAATATAGGGATGTTGACTAGGCTCGCTACGTCAGTCAGCATAAAATCTACCGGCCAGTGACGTCATGCTACATTTTAACGCATTGCCTACTCAATGTATTAAGTACCGTAATCTTTTGATGACGTAAAAAAATAAAAAATACGTGTCCAATATTTTTTAATAATGTACCTGACGGACAAAAAAAATATTTTTGTCTATATCCCTTTTGTCATGAAACATGATTCAATAATGGATAACAAAGTGGATGGACATTATTGATAGATGTTGACGCCCATCCATTACAGTCTGTTGTTTTTACTAGCCATAGACAATAATACGTTGACCCAATATCCATTGTTTGTTTGCGACTGCGAGATATTTTGCGACGCTAATAACTGTATCGATTGATCCTAAAATACGACGAACTGTATGCTTTGTAGTGGGTACACAAACAGCATAATAAAATCAGAGTCAGTTTGTGATATAATGACGTGAAAATTGATCCTTTTATACGCTGTTTGATTACGCATTGACGTGAACACGTCCGTAGCAAAAAAAAAAAAAAAACAGTTATCATATTATTCAAAATAGGCTACAGCTACCAAATAACTTTAAACATGCATATTTTTATCAATTTCACAGTGTCTGCATAAAAAATATATGGAGTGCGTAAGTAGGTAAAACTTGAAAGATCAAGAAACTATATGGCTATTATAGAGCTTAAACAACGTACCTATACTCCATTTGAAATAAAATTAGACATTTAAACAAACCTTTTTTACAGTCAATTCATCCGATTCTGACTTCTATACCGTAGGCATAAGAATGGCGTTAAAAGTGGTTAAAATACCAACTATAGCTGCCATTTGTCTTGCCACCAACACAATAGAAGTCAAAATCGGTTGAACGGACTGTAAAATGTCTAATTATATTTCAAATGAAGTATAGTTAATAGCTTACCAAATCTAACCTTTAAACTTCAGGAAATTTACTGTGTCTGTGTAATAATGAGTGCCTTTCATTCCAATTTGTAACGAAAGAGGCCAAAAGTGTGGGAGTAACCAAGCCTATTATTCCACAAACAGTTAGGCAGAATGGTCACGTGCCTAAAATATTTTGTACACTTTGTTATTTAAGTTACTTATAAACAAGCCAAAACATGTTCTGATCCCTCTAAGTATGAATAAACACAGTACTTACAAGAGAATGTACAATTTCCTTTTTCAACGAAAAATGTATTGTAACTGTAAACGACACAGTATTTCAGCAGCAAAGTAGCACTACAATCTATTAAATAGCTCTACTGAATAATTGCTCATTGTGTTCAATTTATAAAAGGCAACTAAATTAACCGAGCTATTTATAAACTAACAATAATTTTGCACTACTGCAAGCACTAAACAGAATTGCTGGAATAATTTATTTAATTGCAGTCTGGATGCGGAATGCGGAAAACAGAATGTTTGGTGAGTAATTTAGGTCAGAACGTATATCCTGTAGTGGCGGGTAGTATACTAATTCCTTGGGTCTACTTCCGAATAAGTTTTGCTTAGGAATTTCATTATTATGAGTATTGGGCATTAATGAGCTTTCACTCATAATTTTTTCGTTACCTACATGAAATTAATAAAATTAAGTATATATTACCTACTAAATAATTAGCGTTATAATTTTATCATCACGTACCCATAATAATGTTTGTGTGTTGAGCTTTTGTTGTAAACAGCTAAAACGTGTCTCAAAAAAAAATGTCTAAAAAGCTTTGAAAGGCGAATCCCTAGCTTCATAAAGTGCCTCAATTGTATGTGTTAAATTAGCTTAAGTGCATTTTGTTATGTGTTCTTATGATTAAATAAAGATATTTGAAAATGAAATGAATGACTAATAATTTTACAAGTATAACTGGAATAGAACACTCTTTATAATGTATATTATACTATTAAAAGAGCAATATTTGTAATCACGTTCACGAAAACGGCTCTAACGATTTCGATGAAAGATGCAATATGGGAGCGAAAAATCGATCTAGCTAGGTGTCATATCTGGGAAAATTCGTTTTCTCCGTATTTTCACCCGAGCAGAGCTCGGTCACCCAAAGTTTAGAACAAGACAATAATAATATGTCAATAATGACATGGCAGCATGGAATTAATGAGTACCCTACTATCATGGCAGCATGGAATTAGTAAGTACCTACTATCATGGCAGCATGGAATTAGTAAGTACCTACTATCATGGCAGCATGGAATTAGTAAGTACCTACTATCATGGCAGCATGGAATTAGTAAGTACCTACTATCATGGCAGCATGGAATTAGTATGTACTATCCTATCCGATTAAATGAGAATTCTCTATTTTCATCCGAGCAGAGTTCGATCGACCATGTACTGAATATTATGTATACAACATATGAATTTCAGATATCCCTCCTACCAACAAACTGACTGGGTCTATGTTTATTCGAGAAGTAAGGAAACAGTACAGTCTATTTTATTTTTCCAAAAAAGAGACCGAAATGTTTCCAACAGATAAAAAAAATTGCATTAGGCTGCGTTAGACTTTAAAAAACAATACCACAATAACAATAGATACATAATATCTATTCCATGAAAGTGACGTATCGTAAGCTGTTGAAAATCTTAACTTTTACATTTAATTAATTTGACTTATAATAAGTCAGTAAATTCCAAAATATTGCCTGGTTTGTCGACACCAATACCACAGCATTTCCAAAACACGGTAAATGAAGAGTCTGTAAATAAATAAATAAATGTTGGAATGTTATGTGTTTGGCTACGCTGAAAGGAAATGCTGCCAGCCGGGCACGCTGCCAAGTACCCGTAGACGCGTAGCCTTGAGGACGAGTTTGTCACACTCAAAGCTAGGAACTGCTAGTTCCAACATCGGGAATAAAATCAGGACTTATTTACTACTTGCCAAAAAGTTCAAATTGCACAGTTTCTATGAGAGTTTTTATTCAATGTCATCAGACTAGGTTCGTGTAAGGGCAGAGATTATAATTTTTTAAATGCAAAAAACTGTAGAACATATCCAAATCAATGGTTACCAGTCTGCAAAGTTAATTAATAGGAGATATCGATATCCTATGCTAGCTATCATATTATAAATGCGAAAGTGAGTTTGTATGTTTGTTTGTTACGCTTTCACGCTAAAACGGCACAACGGATTTGAATAAAATTTTGCACATGGGTAGATCATGACCTGTGTTAGGGCTTCTTATACTTTTCATTCTGATGTTCCCAAGGGATTGACACTTATGCGGGTAAAACCGCGGGGTGCAGCTAGTACGTAATAGTACATGATGGGCAGAATTTCGAGAATCTGTTTTTGATACAGACGCGCGAAAAGTTTTGGATGATTTTGAAAGTGATAAGAAAATTTATCCATCGGTCTATCTCAATGCCTTCTTTTCTATGCCTTAATAAAGTAAAACCTACTTAAAACAATGCCGTCTGCCTTAGGCTTTTGCGGTACAAGTTTTGTTCAAGAATAGTCTATTAGGATAATGAGATTTTTATTGCGAGCATGTTTCGTCAAGGTTTTGGCATTACTAGTCAGAACGCCAACAAAGCCGCGCACGGAGTAGGTAATCTAAGATAATAAAATGACAATAAACGAAAGTTGTTTGTTGAACCACTTAAAAAAAGTATTAATTTCTTTAACTATTACCACATATAAGTCACTCCGCAAAATAATGTTAATAAATAGCGACTTTTGCTACGACACAATAAAGTGATAAAGTGCAATTCAGGTCGCACAGAGCTAATTACCTTTTTTTTTGGGTGGGAATTTATCAAATAACTTCTCCCGCTCTGGGCGGAGCGGGAGGGTGTGTCAGACTTTTACTGACTAAAACCCACCCGTGTTCCTTCCATTGCCTGTGTGCCGGGGTCGCGATATCCCTTTCGGACAAACTCGCAACCCTGGCAGGTCGCAACCCTGCCAGGAGCGCTAATTACCTACAGTTATATTCACCTAGAAGTTGCCTCTCTTTCTATCGCGTAACTCTTAGATCTTCTGACTACGTTACACTCACTTAATTGGCCCGACAAGTCGAGCCCGCCGCGTACTTGTAGCTTCATATCTAAAATGCGGAGTGAACCATCTGTATTCATTTGTGGTATTATCTAAAGAGGGATAGTTTATACCAGTACTTTAATAGATTGCTTTTTTCCTAAACTCCGTTCGTTTTATCTCCCTTTTCACAGCTATGTTGGGGTCGGCTCCCAGTTCTAACTGGATGCAGCTGAATACCAGGTAGGGCAGATTTCATCAATAAAACTGAACGCGATTTGCACATAAACCGCGTTTAAGAGCTGTCAGTGTCATTATTTTCTTTGGAATATTGACACTGACAGCTCTTGAGCTCGGTTTAGATGTGCTGGTCCCAAGTATTTTAGGTGGAGCGACCATATCGGACTTCCACAACCCAGTTACTAGGTAATACGATACCGCTTGGTAAGACTGGTTGTCAGACTTCCGGGCTTCTGACTACCCGTTACGACTGTCAAAGATGTACAACCGACAGCCGGGACCAACGGCTTAATGTGCTTTCCGAGGCACGGAGGGGTCTTGGTATCTAATGGATGGTCACCCATCCAAGGACCGACCTCGGCAAGCGTTGCTTAACCTTGACGCTCGCGTGCGGCTGTTATTATTTAACCATGAGCCCCCTGATCTCATAAATCTAAAGGTGACAATCACGGCATTATTCCTCACACCCTTTTCTTGCTTAAACAGTCGTCAAAATTCAAATCGTTAAAATGCCAGCTACAAAATCCAACCATCAGAAATTTCATAAAACATGTCGAAACGTTTTACAGCCGCCATATTGATCATTAACGATAGAACCCTTTCAAAGTGTGTTCCATTAACTTTTAGCTAAAACGATTTCGTTGTCAGATAAAATGAATTATGGCTAGAGCGATCGACAGTGAAATTACTTATCATATTAAGTTTACGAAACTACGAGCTTAGGGCCCTTTGTAGTCGGCATGGTTTTTTACGGTACGGCATATAAACCGTGCCGTAGAAAAAATGTTTCAGTCAAAATGATCTATACAACACTGATGACCGTGCCTACATACGGCAAACAAACCGTAGCTTTTCACGGCAAGAAAAACGTATGTGCACAAAGGGCTTAAGGCTATAAGTATATAGTAATGTAGTAGTGTGTGTGTAGTTATCTTTATTTTTCAGTTTTTTTGTTTTTGTGTGAATATTGTGTGCCTTAACCTGAGTCAAACACATTTATTTTCTTTTTCTTTATAAATAGGCTGGTACAGTCAATCGTATATTAGTGGTAACAATATTGACGCCTTTATAGGAGGAGCTCGTGGCTAAGTAACAACAGCCGCACAGGACGATCGATCAGGTTAAGCTACGCTAGCCGGGGTTGGTCCGTGGATGGGTGACCATCTTTACTTATCGAGATTCCTCCGGGCTTCGGAAAGCACGTTAAGCCGTTGGTCTCGGCTGTCATCCTTGGATCTTTGACAGTCTTTACGCGTCGTCCGAAGACCGAAAGTCTGACAACCAGTCTTACCAAGGGGTATCGTATTACCCAGTTACTGGATTGTGGGGGTCAGAAAGGCAGTCGCTCCACGTAAAATACTGATATTCAGCTGCATCCGGTTAGACTGGAAGCCAACCCTAACGTACTTGGGAAAAGAATGGGCAGATGATGAATATTGACTCCTTTATGTCGTGACAGGAAGGGTTATTTTCGGTGCCCTAGTGTTACCAATTGCACTGATGTACGGTTCACGGTACGTAGTAAACTACGTTTTATAGGTAGCTGTTTATGTGGTTTTTGTAACGAATGTTACGTGCAAATACAAACATATAATATTGATGTATATTGTTAATTATGTACCGAGAAAACCATTGAAAATAATTAAAAAAAAGATGTTTCGTTCTTTTAATTCGTCATTGTCATTTGTGTATAAGAGAAAAGGTCAATACACCATGACGAGTAATGAAACCGTACATGAAATCCTATAGATACCTAATAACACACCTACACCCCAGTAATGACCTTATCGTTATTGGTAGGTACCTTTTTTTTTTTTTGAGGGTGGGAAATTATCAAATAACTTCTCCCGCTCTGGGCGGAGCGGGAGGGTGTGTCAGACTTTTACTAACTAAAACCCACCCGTGTTCCTTCCGTTGCCTGTGTGCCGGGGTCGCGATATCCCTTTCGGACAAACTCGCAACCCCGGCAGATTGGTAGGTACCTAATGTGGTGACAAAATTTACACAGACAAAATCACATGATCACAAGATTGTGTAACCATTTCAATGAAGACAGTAGACAAAGAGGTTATCCTATAATATATAATATGGCTGCAAAAAATATTTACTGCAAGGCAGCCATTGTAGCCATTTATTATCTTTGTACAAAACATTATTACATATTTAGAATAAATATTATGTATAACTTTGTGTGTTTAACAAAACCCAAGTTTATGACGAGATCTTTCTAGTCTGTAATAAAATAGTCTGTTATGTAGAAACTATAAAGTTCCATCATTATTACTGTTTGACGTGACTCACATACTTAATACGACACTAAAAGTAATTTGTTCTGTATTGCAAACCCCGCATGGCTCTGTAATCTACAAGAATGCACAGATAATAATAAAGCTAGACCGTAATCCCCCCTTTTCGCCCCCTTAAAGGTGGAATTTTCAAAAAGCCCTTCTTATTGCTCCCCTACATTATAAAAGGAAGCTGTGTGCTGGAAATTTCACGTTCCTAGTCCCAGTAGTTTCGGCTCTGCGTTGATATATCTGTCAGTTAGTCAGTTTCTCCTTTTATAAATATAGATAGATAGATAGGTAAATTTTATGAGTTTGTATGTAGGGGATAATCTTCGGAACTGCTGATTCAATACCGACCATTCTTTCACTAATGAGAAGCTACACTATTGCCGAGTATCATAAGACATATTTTATGTTAAAGTTTGTTGCTACCTTAATGTCAAATACTGGTAAAAATGACAGATTTTCATGAAGGCCGATAGAAAATGACGGAACCGCTTTCTAGGATAGAAATAGCTTTTGGGGCGATTAGGGCGAATTTCACCAATAAAACTGCACGCGTGCAATACATCTCAACCACGTTCAAAAGCTGTCAGTGTCAATTTTCCATAAAATGTTTGACACTGACAGCTCTTGAACGTGGTTTAGAAGTGCTGATCGCGTTCAGTTTCACTGGTGAAATCCACACTGAACCAACAACTCAATCAACTTTACATTTAATAACATGTAAACCGTTTATCACATACGTATAAAATCTGTCAACAACTCAACACGAATAGCTTATGGCAGCTTATTAGCATTAGAATCGATTGACGAAGCCAGTTGGATGATGCACGGTAGGGCATTACGTATGTTAACACGACAGCACAAGTCGCATAACTAATATAAATACCCTGACCTGACACTGAATCAAACGACGCACAATGGGAATAAATACGCACACATACACACACTCTCACATCACACATACACAAACATACCAGATATATACCATACAACACCTGAAATCACCTCTCTAATCTCCACACTAGAATTCGTAAGTCGAGCCCCAAGATACAGACATAGCTGTCTAGTTTGGGGCTCACTGGTGAAAAATATTTTGTAATCTATAGCTATAGGTATTATTTAAGCTACTCATGTCGCCTCAACTTGGTGTTATCCTGTAAACATGTTTACTGTATTACCAGAGGGGCAATTTCCGTATTTTTTAAGAACGTTCGCATTCTAATCTCATTCGCAATCTGTCAAAAATACAATCAATTAAACAAATTTTTGACAATGCCAAAAGGGGGAAAAAAAAAATACTTTTTGACATGTTTGACAGATTGCGACTTGAATGTGAACGTTTTTTAAGTATGAGAATTGGCCTTCTGGACAATAAACTATTTTCTATGTCTAATCTAATATAGTTAGTAGATAAATCTATGTATACATTTTTACTATCTAGGTCATCATCTGGCTAGCCTTTTCTTAACGATGTTGGGGTCAGCTTCCAGTCTAGCCGGATGCAGCTGAATACTAGTATTTTACATGGAGCGACTGCTTATTTGACTTGTATCGCCACCCCTGTTACTGGGTAATACAGTACCCCTTTGGTAAGACTGGTTGTCAGACTTCCGGACTTCTGACTTCCCGCAACGACTGTCAAAGATCTACAAATGGGTTTGTATACAATCATCATGCACAAATAATTTTGAGGTGAAATTACCGGTTGCATTTAAAATCAGAACACGAAAGCGCGACTGACATGTACCGAGCTAAGTAACTCCACCTCGGGCCGCAAGCTCCGCCTATATCGTGCAATAGGCTGTAATTGAAGGTCTGAAATATCTAGATAGTCTGTGGAAGAGAAGAAGAAGAAGAAATAGAAGAAGAGAAGAAGAAGAAGAAAAGAATTTTGATTAGAAGTATTTTGGTTTGTGCTGATCATTTCTATTGGCTACTGACCAGTGACCTGATGTTAGTTATCTATCAATAAAACCTTCCTTGAAAAACTTTAAAGACAGTTTTGTGTACCTATCTACATATCTATGTTAATAGCTTTTGTGAAAAAGCATTCATCGTCAATCGTTTGGTGCTTTCAAAATATTTTAAATACCTTTTAATGTCACATCAAATACTCATTATGAGTTTTTTACATACAATAGATATTTTAGAACCAAGTTGATACAATTTAAAAATATGACATTGTCTATTGTATTTCCAAAATTGTAGATAAGTACTTTTCGGTATCATTGTATTATCAACATTTAAGTATTACGTAACACACACATCACACCGTATCCCTCGAAGGGTTACGCAGAGGTGCACCTACAGTACATCCACATTTCGCTAAATATGTTTAAGTCCCAAGTAAAAGGGCCATGCCATTGCCGGGCACAAATCCAAACTCCAGGCTTATACTGAAAAATTTCAGATAGAAAAACCTTATAACACCAGTCGTTCAAAAGTGCCTTCTAATAGCCTACTTGAAATAAATGATTTAACTTTGACTTATAGATGCCATTGCGATGTCTTTACAAGCAATTACCATTTTAATTTACAGAGCAGAAATTCCTGTATCCAAACATTTATACTTACCTACCTCACGGGAGGCAGTTCACCCTTTTAAGTGAAAAAAGCCGGTCAATTTAAAAATTCAGAGTAATTAAGCCGGTATCGTATCCTGGGGCACTCTACTCTAGCGAGTGACCCTATTTCTCGGGGTCAATGCACTGAATGTACTAGTGGAATAATTAATAAGGGCAGGTGAAAAATGTGCTCGAAATACTGGAATATGGAAATGGTTGTGATAATGGTGGGGTCATTTGAACGCTCTCCGCGTTCAGCATAACAATGCGTTTAGGATACTGGTGGGGCTGCCCCGTTTCTGTAGTGCGTCAGGGATGTTCGCAGATGCGCATGTAGATTGCTTTTACGCAACAATGCGTAAAAGGTGCGCTTCCCTGGTGCACAGGGTGCGGGGCAGCTCAAACATTGTCTTAAGCATGGTTGCAAGTCGCCTGGACTGTTTGTACGTGAATCACTGTTGTGCCGTCTCTCATGGGATATCGCAACGGTGACCAACGATTATTTCTTGTTACGTTTTGTATTGTTTTCCTTGTTTTTGTTTAGTGTCTGTGCTTACTAACATAGTCGTAAGTTTTACTAACAATCTTGTTGTTGAGTCTATAGTTACTTTAATAAATAAAATTCTATTCTATTCTATTCTATTTGCAGAAAAAATGGACGCTGACTCTAAATTTAAGGGTTAAAGCTGATTGATGATGAGTAGGTGAGGACGTTATGTTTAACTTATTGAATAAAACTTAAACGTAAAATATATTTGAGTAAAAAATAAAGGAAATGCGACCTATTTATTTGCTTGGCGTGATGATGCTTGTAGTTGGTCTTAAGTAAATAGGATTATCTATCAATACTTTATTATAACTCTCTCTAAAATTCATTAGTTTTAGATATTTTTTGTCATTAATTAGTAAGCCATTTAATTTAGTACCTATTGTAATTAGCTGTGTTATACATTGCATATAAGCTTTATAATATATTTGAAATATACATACTTTAAAAGAAAAAGTTTTAGTAATTAAATTCATTCTCATTTTTAGCACTTCAGGAAAAATTTCCTAACATTCTGGCAATTAATACTTAGTACAAAAATGCTATTATTGAAAATGAGTTTACCTAGTCATGGTACCCAGAATACGTGTAATGTCCTGTCAAGGTTTTTCTTCCTAATATGTCCAGAATACTAGACCTTTCTATAAATAAATATAAATCTAAAAGTACCCTTAAATTTGTGACTGACTCGTGGCAGCAATGGACCGTAACAAAATTATGCATTAGAGAAATTAGGCCAAGGAGACTACGGTACATACAGAGAGAGAGACTACTTTTGCGACGGAATCATAATCAGACACTGCTTGCGAAAAAAAGTCTCGTTAATCTCTCGGGATTGAGTTCTTGAGGGTTACTAATTTTATGTGACGTCATTAGTAAGCTTAGTTATTTCCTGCTCACTTGTGTTAAGCTTTGTGCAGACCAGCGCGACTTGTCGCGCGACGCGACACCGGTTATTGTTATACCGTCAAGTTTTCTTAGAAATTGTATTGTTCGAGTCGCGCCGCGGCGTCGCGTCGCGCTGGTCTGCACGAAGCTTAACTCTTTAAAGTATTTGTATTTTATCCTGATTCCCATTAAAATAAACCCTGCTATTATCTTGCTGAATGGCTACCATTTACATCAATAAGGTAACAGCTAATCTCAGTCGCATGCTTCACGCTCATACGAGAAAACAAGATCCTAAGTCCGCTGAAAAAAAATCAAAAACCGTCTATTCTGTGCCATTTCAAAATCGTTTTCAGATGCCTTTCGTGTATAGGTACTATGACTAAAAAATTTACTGCACATTACGTATTATTACCACACTAAAATAAGCAAACCGAATTGACTAATTTCAGTTTATGATTAGCTGTCATTAGTTTACAAATCAATGGTTATTATCTGATTTATAAAAAAGAATGGACGACTTTGTAAGTCCTTTATATATATTTTTTTCTCACTATTGCTTACCAAACACAATTTTATGTAAAACCAAATATTTGAATACAAAATAGGTTCATGATAAATATTAAAGAGCGCGCAGACTTAGGCATTAAAATGGGTTTTGCCTGAATTAAAATATTATTATTTTATTTTGATTAATTAAAGCAGATAAAGAAGACTTGTAGCTATGTTTATGTCAAATAGGTACCAAAATTAATAATTATATCGCCATAAAAAAGACTGGCATTTCAATAACTTTCTACTAGAGTCGACTCGTCTCTTGCTTAAAGAGAACGGTAATAACAACTACAGTTCGGCCGTCGAGAGAATGCGTTTCTGACACCTGTCAGTTGGGCAATTTCTAGTAGTAATATATCAAATTCGCAAAATACATATTCGTTAGTGACAGGTGTCAAGAACGCATTCTCTCAACTGCCGGACTGTCGAAGCAATCGTGACCTGAAGAAGAAATCGGGAAAACTCTTCCCGATTTCTTCTGTGTAATAGTGGCGGATGGTGGTGGACGGCACTTCACATCGCTATTCCGTATTCGCGTTTTTTACTGTTTTATTCGGCTATTACATATAGTGTAGAAGTCCGAATAACTCGAACACACCGTCCACACATCGTCATGAACAGCGAATATGCCGAACATTCAAGAATATTTTTGCTAATCTGAAGGCAAAAATGGACGTGTTGACGGCAGCAGCTACTTATTTTTTCCGCTGTGTTAATTACAATACATGTTATGCGTAGGTACATAAAACACCACACTCTACTGAACAAGCCATGTGTGGACGATTTAATAAACGAACTTAAGCTTCGTGCAGACCAGCGTGACGCGACTCGAACAATACAATTTCTAAGAAAACCTGACGGTATAACAATAGCCGGTGTCGCGTCGCGCTGTCGCGTCGCGCTGGTCTGCACGAAGCTTTATTCGGTATATTCGACAAAAAACCGACAACCGGCGGATACGAGTGATCGTGTATTTGCGTATTCGTTTTATTCGTAAAAAATAGGCGAATAGAGTAACTTCACATCGTCATATTTGGGCAAATAAAACGAATACGTGAACACGAATAGCGATGTGAAGTGCCACCATAAGATGAAGAATAAGTTTCGAGAGTCCCAAAATATGGAGAGCATTGATTCGAAAAAGAGATCCCGACAACATAAACGGTATTTATTTTTTAAATATCCCTACATGATGCGGAGATAGGAGCCTTTTTGGCCTCGCACAGATCCTTTTTTATATTAATGTCAATTTTATAAGTTTTTTTTTCTTATTGACTACTTTTCTATTGCCTGTGCGTGTTCGAAATAAAATATTTTTCTTTCTTATAATCAATATCAAGGATTCAATGGCACGAAACAATCAGATAAAGGACACATTTCTGTCAATATCCTAATATACTATCTTATGCAAGACTAGTCAATAAGATATGATAAAGGAACGTCAATGTAAAAACACGGAAGCATCTACACACGAGTGACAATGTTATCTGAACATTTGCAAGTACATCTAAATGATTACACTCCTTATCTCTACTCCCTTACATGACAATGGCGCATTTAAGACAAGGCCTTCATCTAGTAAATAGTGCTAGGAAAGAGCAGAAAATTCCGACTTTTATCTAGGTACTATTAGCTAGATTTTTTGAGAAAGCATCGTGTGTGTGTGTTTATCTAAGTTGAATATTAACATAAAATAATAAAATAACATCACACTTGCATTCCCCGAAAGTTTAGGCGGACCCACATTTCGCCAGCTATGTTTAAGTCCCATGTAATAGGGGACGAGACTTTTGGCATCAACCGTGCACAGATCCAGACTCCGGGCTGCTACTAAGAAATTCCAGATGGAAAAACTCAATAACACTTAGCTCGACCCGGTAATCGAAGCCAGGACCTCATGTTCAGCAGCAGCGCTTGCGACCACTAAACCAACGAGGCAGAATATTAATATAATTATACACATAAACCTCCCTGAAAAAATGCTCAATAATGATTAAAAAAACACATTAATATCCATTGTGTAGTTTGGAAGATCTTAGTGGTCTCACAGACACGATAAGCGACTCTGTTTTATACTATGTAACTAGCGACGTACGGTTTTTACGACTCGATAAAATATCGTGATTCCTTTATTTTAATTTATTGTACCTTAAAATAAATTCTCTAAATGATGGTGTAAACCTCATTAAAATCCGTTGTGTATGTAGTACAGAAAAACAACGCGTTCACACAGAGAGTCACGAAAATTAACTTTAATTTATAATATGTATAGATAAGGATTTGGTATAAGGGAATAATTCGAAACATGTATAACCTTGGTACAGTAAATTACCCCAGAGATAAAGTAGGTATCTGGAATATTTTACTGGTCTAGTATATAATAAGGTAAAGTATGAGAGGTGAGTTGATTAACGACACTACTGTGCCCTGTGTGTGTGTATGTGCGTGCTATGTGTGTGTGTGCTATGTGCGTGCTATGTGTGTGTGTGCTATGTGCAGGAGGTAGATACACAAGCAAATCGACCGACGAATAGCAGATTCAATACATCGTTGTTCAATTAAATAAGTATAAATATGTAAGTGAAGTTCTCAATCCGGAGCCATATGCGGTTGCCAACAATTTTATAAGTGAAGCCACTGTTCACAGTGTTCACCTCCACAACCCGACAAGTCGGGGACACTGGCAACCGTCAGCTTAAGGTCAGACCATTTGTCAGGCTTCTGACAACTGGCAACTTCTATAAATATAACGAAGAACGACAGACTTTGGAGCCTTTTATAAACACAAGTGAAACCCCTGAAGTTTTTGTCAAAGTTATACGTATGGTTCTCCGCAAAAAACTTTTTAAGAATTGGCTTTTTATTGTGAAAAAGTTTATTCAAGGTTTTATTTTTTTGTTATATATTTAGTCTCACGGATCGACGACATACGTAGAGGTGGGCGTTATTAGACACGTGCCTTGATAAAGGATTGTTGCCGAATTTCCGACCTTGGAAACAAAGTCGTTAACCAAAGTCTCACGAGCCTGTCATTTTATACCGGATTCCCTTTGATCCGAAGCACTGCAATGCTGCTTCGAGTCAGCAATAAGTATGGTAAAAGTTACTGTACTTTTCCGAAGGAACCTTTCGTAATAGCTCTACCACTTTTGCTAGACCTTTTAATTAATTCCAAATCTATTCATCTCAAACTTAGGAATGGATTTAATAACACCCGTATAAATGATAAATGCTTTTATTTCTGTAAGTAGGTATGATTGACGTGTACAAACGTCAATCATATTTTAAAAACTAGATTAGGTCGGCGTTTCCTATTTGACTACTCTGAGAAGAAAGTCCGAAACAAACTCAGAGGTCACCAGTCACTTTTAAAGTTCAGACATAATCTTGCTCAGATCATGTGAAGACCATGTAGATTGGTTTCTGAAATGGTCTTTCGAGGAAACAAATTGAAATTGTGCGTGACTAATTCTTGAGCCCTTTAACTCAAGTGTACCTACTCCGTTCCTTCGGGTGTAGACATAAAGAACCATAGTCATTTGCATTACTTCTTGTAATAAAAAAAAATTAGCATATCAAATGTCTGTTTACGATGCCTTTCTACTTTTATTTTCATAAGAAAATAAATTGTCGAGCCGCCTTCTATTTCAAATTGGTGGCTATAAAGACTCGAATTTCAGGGTTAACGAAGCGAGCATTTATTTTTGAAAGTTTATAGTAGGTAAAGCTTTCAGCCCACAGGCAGCCACTACGCCCGTTTTCCTCTAGGGAACGAGAAGTTTATTATTGTTCACTCAGTACACTCACCTCTTTATTCATAAAAACTTGATAGTTGTAAACCCTAAATGATGAATGGACTGTGTGGAAGATGAGATGGATAGAAAGGGGATGTCTACCGAGATGACGACTAATAGAGAAGTATGGGAAAAAAGACATGTTACGCCGACCACAAATAAGTTAATAAATTATGTATGTAAACCCTTCACTACCTGTCTTTTATTTAAATCTTTAGTTATGAGTTCATCTTTTTAATAAGAGGCTTATAATATTATATAAAGGGCTGGCGCTCACTGGCGGCACGGCACGGCAAAGGATATTTATGCGACGAATAGAAATATAACTTAATTTTACAATAAATATGAAATCAGCGATGCCGCAGTATCCTTACGCATGCCGCGGCATGCTGCGACGTCTTTAGGCACCATGATTGAAATTTCAATTTTATTGTCATACACATAAGATATATTTCTATTCGTTGCAATAAAATATCCTTTGATGTGCCATGAGCGCCGGCCCTAAGGGAACAGTTTCCTAATAACGGCATAGGGTCCCATGTGATAGGAACAGCCTCGTTTGATAAGACGTGAACTACGAGTAACTCTGGGCTGAAAATGAATTACAACTTCAGTCTTTTCCTAAACAACTAATTTCATCAATAGCTAAAAGTAGACCGTATGGTGTGACGCACGTAATATTTTATGGGCGGTCAGTTACAAAGTAAACCTTTACAAAGGCTGTCAAGAAAAGTAATGATCAATAATTCTGGCGTAAAATAGAAGGAGCATTACTGTTACTACCTATGAATATAGGTGATTGCATCATTGTCCGCGACTGTATGAAAAGATTATAGTTGTGGAAGGGCCAAAAAGAGTATGAAAAAGGACGCGATTTTCAACCAAATCGCATAATCAACCTTTATCGTTCCCACTGTTGGGGCACAGGCCTCGTGTCAGAGCTCGCGGGCCCAGTGCGGGTTTGAGGAAGTCTTCCAATATTTAGTTCTAGGACATGCCGGTTTCCTCGCGATGTTTTCCTTCACTGTTTAGTGTTTTAATCGAATAATATAGGTACCTAAATAATCTAGCTTTTTCTTTCACACTCTCTTTCCTAATGGGGCTTAATAATGGCTGCATCGACTTTTTCTAATTCTAAATTAACGGAGTATTGATTGGTTAATATAAACCTACTCATAATGAATGCTTGTCTTGGACACTAGCTGTCAGTAAAGATAATGAAAATGTCACATGGTTAGATAGAGTTGTTGATAAAGTTCCACACTATTTTGTCAAGAAGGTTTTCTGACCAACTTAATGAACGAAAATGTAGGAGATATCCGATCAGTATATTCCGTATGTGTATCAGTGCTTACATAGAGTGGAAAAAAAATCGGCTTAGAGCCAGCCCGGCTCACGCAATTAAGGTTCCGAACTAAACTACACTGAGCAGTCTGTGGAACGGCTGCAGGCGTGCCGTAACTACTGTACGGCGCTTACCTAATAAACCTGCGCTAGCACCTAAACTATATATCTAAACGACAAGTAAAAAAAAATCTCTGCTCACTAACAATTTTTATTTGATATAGAATAATACGACTTAGGTCAAAAGGACTTCGTAAGTAAGCACTATTCTTGGTATTATTATTTTTCTCCACAAACCGCTCTAATTTTACTGCAAAATATGGATCACTATATAAAATTAAAAAAAAAATGCTTTAGAAACCTAGGATATAGAAAATAAATTTATTTGACTCAGGGTAAAGGTATAGGGCGGGAAAGGGCAATTTTTTGCATTCAAGTCCGCTAAATCGAACACCAATAAAAAGTAAATTAATAGAATTCTTAAAGAAAACTCTTTAAAACGATACCAAACACGATATTTTTCTCGCAAGATCGAACTGACACCACATATAAATAAAACAAATGAAAAAATATTGATGCGATCTATGCGCACGTCACCGAGACCCAAACATTATGCCGAAATTAAAATTTCTACGTTTCATCTATGTCTCGAGAAAAAGTTCAGTGACAGGCGGACAAAAAGTTATAACATAAAGGTTCCGTTTGTTTTTTGGGAACCTTAAAAGTGATAAGTCTTAGCTATTATATGAAATGCTGAGCTGCTGTGTAAAAATAGCAGTGTTAATCGACTTTTGTAGCTGACCCTACCTAAAGCGCATGTTCCCATTCAATATTAGATAACCGAAGAAAGATCGGTTCCGGTGCATACGAAAAAGGACCGAGCCTTAAATACTATGCAGTTATTAGCCGTTTTTTGTCAACAATTTTCCTGTTTCCGTCATCAACATCCGAGTCTGTTCCCTAAGCATATTTAGTGCACGCTTCTGACTCGCAACCCAAACAAACGCAGCTGACGAAACTCCATGTTTATAAATGCAAATGTGAAAACGCAATTTGTTTGGATTCCAAGGTGTTGTTAAACGAATGCTTACATAACTCAGCATCGGAAGTGCTTGGTGGTTGACCCGATTACCGCGGGTTCGTTGTTCGCGAGTGGGCGTGTCATTCGTCCATATTGACTAACATTCAGTAAGGAACAGGTCTAGTGATGTAACGCTTCTACTTGGAGCGCGGGGAAGGTTTGTGTATCTTTGGTGCAGGGGCAAAACGAGTGCAATTTAAACGCGCAGTAAGCTCAAATTGGGTTTCGGAAAAAAATTGCATGTTTCTGTTTAAAACATGGCTTGGAGAAGAAGCAATTAAATTCGTAAAAGGCCTCCTTGAAAATGAAAAAAAATACCTACTCAAAAAAACCCATCCAGAAAATATTTGTATTACTTACTATGAAAAACTTTTAATAATATTTGAGAAACTCGTTGCACAATTAAAATATCTGGTACGCAGCACCTACGAACTACGCAGCATCTACGAACTACGCAGCATCTAAAGCAGCTCAGCCCTATGGACCTACAATGTACTTGCCTCGTTTGTCTAGGTCAGGTCTCAAACGTAAAATCCTAACGTCATGATTACTCCGCTGATTTATATTTATTTACATTCAACGAAACATCAACAAAACATGTCAACAATATATTGGAGGTACCTACCTACAATCCTATATTATTCAAAAATGAATGTCATATAAGTAGGTATGCACCTCTATGCAGTGACTGAACAAAAACGTCCTTGGGAGGCCATCCCGTTGTAGGCGTCTTAAAATAAACAAAATCTGTGTTTACTAGAAAATAATTTTAAAAATAAACTTACCGTTATTCCGTATTTAAAATTCGAATGGTGAATGAGTAGGAAGTGTTTTAGTGCACGGAATGGCGCCGCGATTCAAGATGGCGGAGGGGACGTGCGTTCGCCAGCGCCCTGCGGACTCAACTGAAGCCTGAAAGGAGGTTGGGCGGAGCCGCGGCCTGATCAAGCGAATATTTTATCGATACTTTTGCTTTAAGATAGGAAATGAGAGACAACTATGTTTAACTAGCGAATGAAGCTAAGTTCAACTATGCTATTAAAAGGTTAGGAAATGCAGCATTTTATTGAGTTGCATCATGCGATATTTCAGTTGGAGTAATAGTAACTGCGTAATAGATTCAGTTCATCAATATTTTATGAACTTTTTTTTCATTCACGGAATTTGTACGCTTGTTTTGACTTATTGCTTAAAATAGATTTTAGATTTGATTGAACCAAAATTGCATGGGACCAAAAATTCACCCCAAATAGCCTAAGCCACATAAATCTTGTCTACAATACGTACTTCGATATGCAATAACCGTAAACTTCAGCATTAAGGGATAATCTATAGACACAAAATTATGCGCCGTATCAAAGCAATGTAAACATGTCGAAGCGCACGCTTGCCGGCCGGCGAGGCAGGGCGTCCTAGAACCTATAAAATTCGCCCTTTTATCTTCAGAACGAAACATTACATTAACCATGAACGCAGGCATCCATTGTGACCTATGTTCAAAGTGCTTACCAAAGCTGCAGTGTAAACAAAGCAATGTACAGCTCAAAAACGAAAGTCTCGTAGCAAAGGCTACGCCGTAGCACTTTCTACGGCGTAGAGGACTCGGCTACGCAAGCGAACACGCCCGCTGTATTTCATCGACACCGATCTACATAATAGAGTCAAGTTCAATAAAACGGAAAATTGAAAATTCTCTGTAAAATGGAACTCTTTCTAATCGTCACCAAAGAGGGGTTGAATTGATTTTCATTTTTACGATAATTTTTCTTTGTCGTCGAGAAGAATCTTCAAAAAATGAGAATTCTAATTAGGCAGGTTCCTTTTAGGTGGTTTACCGAGAATCGTAAGACAAGAGGTGGGTGGTAGCAAATAAGCAATACTTAATTAGCGAGCTTCCACTTATCTGTCATAAGTAGAAGCTCGCTAATTAGGTATTGCTTTAAAGAACTATGTTTTTTGGTATATAATTTAGAGACTGTCTGTCTAATCAAATCGCAGGGTAATTGAAATAAAATAATTCAGAGTATTTTTTAGGAAAGTTTGCGAGATCTCCCGAGATAATAAGTTGATGATAAACTTACTTAGCCTACTAAAGCCTACTAAGTACTGGGCTTTGGAATAAAAATAAAAGGACAGATGTTAATAGTGCGGTTGCAATGTAATTGCGTTTCATTTAATGGAAGCGAATTCCAAAGAAGTATGTTTAAAACATATTCCAATCAATTCATACATGCATCCGAAAAATTTTTTTTTTTTTTTCTAAAACAAATAAAGAAAACATCCACTTAAAACAAAAATCATAAAGGCTTACCTGCTACTGCATTTTGCACCGCGGTCAATCAAATCACACAAACAAAGTCACTAGAACGACCTAACCCAAATTTTAACACCCGAAACTTTTGATCGTCAAAATGCATCATTGCATTCAACAGAACTGAATCAAAATCCGAGCTAAGATAACCGTTATCACCCTCCTGTATTTCTTTGTTTACTAACAGTCTGCCCACGGATTCCCATACGACATTTTTACGTGGGACAGAGATAGATAATGCAACAGATAGCTGCGTCCCTTTCTCACGATGCGTCGATCGATGTGACCTTGGCAGTGGGGGATATTTAAACCCTAATAGATGGGCATCCCGCAGGGAATATAATAAGAGGTATTATGGAAATAAGGTAATCTCTATGTCGATAAGCATGGATATTTTGGCAAAATGCTATCGTCTGTACAGGTTGGATTTTTGGGATGGGGCAGTAAGCACAGGTACCCCCGTTGTCGCTACAAGAAAACGGTCTTAGGAGACTGTCCTTAACTTAACAGAAACAGGATCGATGGGCACCAAAAAAAGTTTTTGTGAAAACTGCCCATTTTCTTTCCGACTGTAAATTTTTTTTTCAAACTGTTAATGCGGATCACAGTCCGTCAAAACGGTCTTAGGAGACCGTTTTCCTGTAGCTACAACGGTTCTGGTACCTGCCCCTACTGCCCCGACTCAATAATCCACCCGGTACACCATTTTGTACGACTACCTATTTAGATTCGGATTTAAGATTATGTATTCTGTCTCGACGTCTTGCGTGAGTTGACTTGAAATTGCATTTGCATTTAAGCGCCAATAAAATACGGAACCGCTGTCATAAACTATTGAGTCATCTAAATAAAATAGGTCATGTCATAGGGCACGTGAATGTGCAATTTTCCACAATCTACATTCTATTATGCGTCTATCGTGACAAAGCAATGCATGTCGAAGCTTCATATGTTTTGCTCGCTAAAAAGTTATCGCGTTAATGTGGCGGTCGCATTAGCAGCTTCATAATGTTAACGAATCATCGTGGAATAATCCAAGATGGCTCTCCATATTTCGACAGAGAGCTTACGCAGTCCAAAAACAACAGTCGAAATTATCAACGCTTGTTTGACCACGCGCCACGTTTATTATGTACCGCCTCCCGGGTGATAAGTGCTACGCAGCCCGAACTATCGCGACGATAACCCATAGTGGTTGGTCACATCTGTGTGTATCGTATCACTGTGTGAAGAGTCGTCACGATAGACACAGATCTTCTTTTCGTGTGGTCTTACTAACCTGGTGTTACAGTGTTTTTAAAGCCGCCCATGGGCCTCTGACCTGGCTTCACATGCCGCCAAGAAATATCTCTCAGGCATACCGGTTTCCTCACGATGTTTTCCTTCACCGTTTTTTAAACAAGTGATAATTATACAATACGCACATGAATAAGAAAATTCAGAGGTGCGTACCTTGGGTTCGAACTCGAGACCTGTGGCTTGGCAGTCACACCACTAGGCTATCACTGCCCTAGACACGGAAACGTTAGACACATTTGCGGCCCCAGCATTAAATGTGCGAATAAACTTGTGAATGTTCGTTCAATAACACTGAATATTTATAAACTGTGCAAGCGGCCTTGAAATGATGCAAGTCATTTTCATGGGAGAAAGTTTATGGCACGAAAAAACAAGCTAAATAAAATCTTTAAAAAATGATTAAAAATACAATAAGTGTCTTTTTAATAATTTTCCATACAATATTTTAGCCTTTGTCATAAAATAGGTACTTAGTCAATTTTTTTACACAAATACACATCAATTAATCTACCTAGCCTTTTCCGAAGTATGTTGGGGTCGGCTTCCAGTCTAACCGGATGCAGCTGAATACCAGTATTTTATATGGAGCGATTGCCTATCTCACCTTCACAACCCAGTAACTGGGTCATACGATTCCCCCTACGGTTACGGTATACGGTTGTCAGACTTTCTGGCTTCTGACGACTCGTAACGACTGTCAAGGATCCATGAATGACAACCGGAACCAACGGCTTAGCGTGCTTTCCGAGGCATGGAGGAGTCTTGGTATATAAAGATGGTCACCCATCCACGAACCAACCACAGCCAGCATAATAAAATAATGAATTTATACAAAATATCATGCAATGCAGTTTCAAAATCCAATTTTGCCAGTCTAAAACATATGGCTCGTCATTCTTTTCATACTTTTGCTTTCAGAACTCCCTAAATAAAAACCTACAAAACCCAAAGTCTCCGAAGCAGTTGGAAACTAATAGAATAAACACAAAGCGAATGTATTGAATAAACACAATCGATCATCTCGGAGCAATATAGCTTGGGCTCGTGTCTTCCTCAACTTGGTCGGAACAGAAACATTCATACGCCGCACTGTTGTGTAGCGCGGATTTACGATTTGTTGTCGGCTGTGGATTAGTTCACGTTTGTGACACGAGGAACGTCAGAATGTTGTTAAGTATTTATTTGTAAACATAGCCTGCAGAGTGACTGCGGTACGATGAGGTTGAATAAACACATTTAAAAAAATCGGCTCAGTAAGATACTACAGAAACTTCATTATTGGTCTGGGCCAGAAACATCAATATGGGAAACAGGGTAGAAAGTTATCATCTCATCCTCTTTAGAAAAGGGAGGATCCTCCGACCAGACGGGTGTCGTGTCTGGCAGGCAACTGCCCAATGGTTGAAGTCGGAAGCTTGTATATATGTCGGTCGCGCGGTAAACTCTAATTGCGCGATGCAGGATGTTGAGTAACGTCAGGTCTTTGTTGCGTAGTTCGCATGTGGCGATGTAGATGCCGCAACAATTGAAACAGCAAGTATTTACAGCATGACCAACTTAAGTGTGCAGTTCACGGTGGCGCTACTTGTCAAGGAGAAATGGAACAGCATGACAAATTCGGTACATTAGTTTTTAGTTCTGTCTTTTACCGCCTGCACAGATAAGTTGGACGCGCTGTAGTAGTCCCTGACAGCAAGCAATAGATAAAATCTGTCAAACTTTTCTGTGTCAATAATGGATATGAGGCTTTTGGCTAATCTGTAAAGCGGTAGTTTTTTTTTTTTTTTTTTTGTAATGTGCGTTTAGTTTGTGCAGAATAAACACCTTTTCTTTCTTTCTTTTTCTTATTAGATACTTGATGCGTTTGAAAATAAGAGCAATTCCTCCTACGAAGGTCAATTTCATACAAACACTTTGTAAAACTGAAAGATTGTTGGTTGAAAGGCTTTTACGTCTCCCTAATAGTATTCTCAAGACAATAACCCTAAAAACATCAAAAACAACTTTGAATATCTAGCTAGAAATCCAACTCGACATCTAAACTTCACTAGTGTAATAACGTGCAATATTTATGACCTTCCCCAAGGATAAATTAATACTGCATGTCCCTCACAAATTCAATATTATATTGATGAAAACCTGAGCGAATCCCGTAGAGAGGCTAGAAATAGAACTGGCTCGGGTGCAATATTGTCGTTGGAATCTAGGTATTCCTTTATCGATGCGGTATTGAATTACTTGCGCTCTGAAATATGATAGGTCGCTGTAATAAATATAAAGGCTTTTGTAACCATAATTGGCCTCATTCAATACTAGTTTAAGGATTTTTATAAATAAATATTTTGATATTTAAACTATTCTCTCTGCGTGCATAAGTAGGTACACACGGCTATATTTCCAGTTTATGCTGATCGCGCATTATATAGGATTTCCGTATAATGAGAGGTCAGTTTATACTGGAAATATATAGCTTGTTGTGTACTTAGTTAGTACTTAGTGTGTACTTAGTTAGAGTAAGGAGATAAAAATTATGATTTAGGTACCTACCTAATTCCTAAAATCATGACTGACAGAAAACATGTATCAGTTACAATAATCGAACTAAATAGATTCAATGCTCAAACGAATGAAAATATGGTACAATGACAGCATTCATACAATTGATACCGCTCCAATAAACATACATTCCAGCTTCGATTACCAAAAGATGTATTAGAGCGAGAACGTATTTAGTTAACAAAAGGAATGAGTTGTTATTTTGTTCGTAGCGATATTTATGCGCTCGTAGCGTTTGTTGTGACTTTTGTTGCGCGTAGCGATAAATATGGCTCGTAGTGTATGGCGTAGTAATCTGTCACCAGTTACATAAACCTATTTTGTATCTATGGTACTATCGAAGAAGTTCATATCTAACCACCGTAAGGACTATTCTTGCTTGCAGCGCTCGGCGGCTATAGTACCGGGCCGGTAACAGATGTGATCATCGTGTTCACGGGATTTTTGTTTTGAAACTGGTTAGATATGAACTTCTTTGATGGTACATACTAAAACTACTCGTCTGGTAGGTACAATTTTAGATGTTTCATTTAACATCTTAAGTTAAAATATACTAGAATAGAAAAAATAAAAGCTAAAATGCCCGCCTCGGAAATCACGTTATGCCGTTGGTCTCGGCTGTCATTCGACATTCACATCTTTGACAGTCGTTACGGGCCGTCAGAAGCCCGAAAGTCTGACAACCAGTCTTATCAAGGGGTATCGTATTAACCAGTTACTGGGTTGTGGAGGTCAGACAGGCAGTTGCTCCATGTAAAATACTGGCATTCAGCTGCATCCGGCTAGACTGGAAGCCGACCCCAATATGGTTGGGAAAAGGCTGGGCAGATTGATTGAGAAAAAACCTAAAATTTTGCCAGACGAGTAGTTTAAAACAAAAAAATACACACAATTAAACAAGATAAAAGTAAATAAGTAAGTAAACAAAAATTTTTTTTTTTTTTTGTTACTACTTTTATTTGACTTCGTAGCACTTCTGAACTCCTAGTTTATATTTTGAACAAAAACGTTCGTAAATAGGTATTTTTTTTATTAGAACCACAAAGTAGAAAACAAAAGAACTCGAATAAGTGCCACTAATAACAGTCAAAACTCAACAAAGCTTTTGTACGAAGAAAAATTACGGCTTCTATTGAATTACAGCCAAAAAACATTAATTGAAAACTTTGACTGTCTCACAGTTACGAAACTCAGTCAAACAGCCATCATAATAATACCTTTTAGAAAAGTTTTTTAAACCTACTCATGAAAGGAAGGAATCAATCTACATTTACAGTAATGGCGTGATAAGTTCTGAGTTCCGGTTTCTTTGTCACGTAGACCCGTGAGTCCGTCAAAGAATTTCCAGTTGTAATTCAGAAGCAGCGTGATATCATATCTATCCTTTGTTTGGGTCCTGTGAGCACTACATTCAGCTTTTAGAGGAGGGGGAAGGGGGGGACAGTCAATAGCTTCACGCCTGCGCACTTTATTTCCTAATTTTCTTTGAGTTGGAAATAGAACCCTATGCCAATGGTGTAAGGTAGGTGGGTGTAGCCTTATCAATTGGAGGACAAAGGTGTCTGGATGCTAGATTCTAGGACAACAAAGTAAATTGCAGGAAATTGCTTCTTATTTTCAGTTCAGGCTTTGCTCTGTAAAAATACCCATTGTCTTGGATTGAGTAGGTATCACAGAACAGTAGTTAATGCATTTTGTTAGTAACAATATGCATAATTTTCGCGGTATCATCTTTTTTTTACCTATATTCTAATTTACTTGGGCTCCGCGCAACATGTCTTCGTCATTCATACTTCCCTATTAACTGTCAGGTGGATGTTCTCATAACATATATGTCCTTTTTTTATGTGTTATGTACCGTATGCAATCAAGCATTTTATTAAAGCCTACAATTTTCTGTTTACCTACGCCCTAGCCCTAGGCTCTACCACTTACGAATCACGTCCACTCAAATAAAATAAGTACTTATAATTGAGAACATACTTACTTAGGTACTATTTGAAAGGCCACTTATACACTGCCTTCAAAACGAGAACATAACATTAATAGACAAAAGACTTCTTATAAAAACATTAATAGACAACGTTGACAGTCCCTATAAAAGGCACTGGGTACGGAAGCACGTGTGCTGGGCCACGTTAGTTTTAGTTGATTAGTTTGTAAAACTTTACTAACTTAGTTTTTAAATCATTGTTACTAATACTCTATGGATTGTGTGTACTTGTATGTGTAGTCCGAAATAAAGAATATATTATTATTATAACCTATATCATAACTTATACAAGGCTTCAAGTTCACTGCACTATTGGGGAGTCAGCAACGTGAAATTAAATCATAAAAATGTACTGAAGACTTTGGAAGGCAACAGTGACGTCAAACTTTGCAAGATTGAGGAAAATTATATTTAGATGAAGTCATAAAAACACGGCCTTATAAAACAATCTAATTGTTACTCCCTCCTTTACCTATTCTCAATTACCTACATGGATTCCTCTATGTTAGAAGTTTTATTAACAGATAATGCGTTTTATACAATAGTAAATGATTATACAACTACGTAACTACACACCTAGTGTTACTTACTAAATTAAAAAACGAACTAAATATACATAGTTCAAATCTAAGCTAACAAAATTGGCAATGGCTTTCACATTTGCATTCCATTTCTGCTTGATACTCCCAAGATGAGTAGGTAACTAAGTACCTAACCCCAAAACAACATAACATCACGCCTGTATTCCCCGAAGGGTAAGGCAGAGGTGTACCTATAGTACACCCCCCTAATCACCCCCCCCCCTATCCTTGTATTTTAAAGCACTTCGAATGCAACTTCGTCCGCGTGGATATCGTGTTTTCTGTATTTTCCCCTACAAAATTTAACACTCCTTGCAACACTTTTAAAAGGTATTTTTCGAAAAATAATGTATGATTATCTTACGATGTTTTTATTTATTCAAAAAAGTATTCGGATCAATTTACAAGTTTATTGATCAAAGGAACAATATGATATAAACTGTATCCCCCTTTTCACCCCGAAAGTAGTTGAGTTTTGAAAAATCTTCAGCCATGTTTTCCTTATTTATTATTTATTTATTAAAACTTCATGCACAAGTAAAAATACTGTACAAAGGCGGACTTAATGCCTGAGGCATTTTCTACCAGTCAACCTTAGGGTGATGCAGAGAAAACATGGCAGGTGCAACATAAGGGATAGATAACTTGAAAATTAATACATACTAATACATAGATACATACATACTTATAAACCGAATAAATTTTGTCAGGAGAAATAGCGATAGGTAGAGGAGAAAACAAATCCAGCCAATCAGCGCTGCAATGATTCTGCCAACTTTTACGAATATGTTCACGTGCCTTCACTTTGAAAGATAATCAACTGGTTGCCATCCTGATGTTCAGAGGGAGCGCATTCCAAAGAAAAACCGCCTGGACAAAGAAAGAAGAGTGAATAAAACCAGAACGGTGAGAAGGACATCGTAGAAGACGATTGTTAGTAGAACGAAGATTTTTGCTATGGGCAGAGCATAGGTATTGAACACGGGAAGTCAGGTAAGAAGGAGAATGGGCACGCCACAATTGTGGCGATAAGTCCCCTCTTTGAGGAGTGGCTAGAGAGGCGCCACGGCGTCCTCACCTTCCGCCTGACACAGGTCCTCACCGGACATGGTTGTTTCGGGAGGTTCCTGTTCAGGATAAAGCGGGAGGAAACGCCCGGGTGTCACCACTGTGTGGATCGCCCGGAGGACACGGTGGAGCATACGGTGGAGGTCTGCCCAGCTTGGGCGGAGCACCGCCGTGTCCTCACGGAGGCGATCGGCGGCGGCGATCTCTCGCGTCCGGCCCTGGTTCAGGCCATGGTCCGGAGCGAGAGTGCATGGGAGGCCGTCACCTCCTTCTGCGAAGCAGTAATGCTCGCGAAGGAGGAGGCGGAGCGCGCGAGGGAGAGGCAAAATGCGCCCCCTCGCGCCCCTAGTCGCCGCAGGAGACGCCCCGGGCGTCGGGAGTCGCGAGCCAACTTCCGGCCACCGTAGGCGCGGGCTTGCGGACGGTGAGCAATGGGTAGCTCGCCGTCCAATAGGGACCAGGCCCGGGTCGACGGCGCGTTGTGTTCCACGCGCGCCTCAAAGAGATGTCAGCACCAACTGACGGGGTCCGGAAGGGCCAATGCCTGCCGGGGTTGCGGGTTTGTCTGAAAGGGATATCGCGACCTCGGCACACAGGCAACGGAAGGAACACGGGTGGGTTTTAGTCAGTAAAAGTCTGACACGCCCTCCCGCTCCACCCAGAGCGGGAGAAGTTATTTGATAATTTCCCATCCTCAAAAAAAAAAAAAAAAAAAGGTAAGAAGGAGAAGTGGCATTGTCCAGTATAGAATACAACATAGACATAATGTAATGTAATGTAATGTATTTAATGTTTAGATTATCCTTGAATGAATCCAGGCACGCAGTAAAATGCTCCCCTACAAACTTATCTAGATACTGGTACCTAGTTAAGTTTGTAGGGTAGCATTTTTTTGCTCCGTTAGGGGTCGATTTCGAAAAACCCATAAACTTGTGAGTCTTTCAATTGTATTCTCTGACAACATTATAAATATTGAGTTTCGAGGTAATCGGATAGTCCGTTAAGATTCTGCCATAGCTACATACTTTGCTAACACATTGTTTACTAACGCAAAGAAATAAGAAAATCATATACAAGCACAATCCCCCTTTTCACCCCCCTTAAAGATAGAATTTCCGAAAAACCCCTTCTTAGAGCTTAGACATTATGAAAAGAAGCCGTGTGCAAAATATCACGTTCCTAAGTCCTAGTACAGTCGGTCGATTCTGTAAAAATATCAACGTGAAAGTGAAGGTGAAGTGAGCGTGAAGTGAGCTGTCACTATCACAAATCGACCGGCAGGATGCTAGGGATTAACACTATTGACAGCTCACTTCACGCTCACATCACCTAACTTTCACGGTGATATTTTTACAGAATTGACCGGCTGTTTCGGCTGTGTTGATATTATGTCAGTCAGTCAGTTTGTTTTATACAATATATCCCGGAATTAACGGACACCGCACCAAACACCCCAATTAGAATATTATGTTACAATCATAATACACACACAACATTTTTACTATCATGTATAAAACATTTAGTTATTTATTAATTAAATTAGTTATACTGATCTTGGAAAAAAATTGTGGTCGCATTACAAATCTACGCACGCACCTAGTCGCGGGTAAATAAGGGTAAATAAAGGTCTAGTGTAGTAGGTAATTCGTCCATCTTGGTTAGTTTTGACTGTACCTACAGTGAATGTGACTGTAATTTACGTAGTTTTAAATATTTTTGGGATAGAAAATTACCTGTATTAAAAATGACAGACATCGATTCAGTAAACGATTCTGAACAAACTACTTAGTATCATAATTGTGCATTAATTCAGTTACACATTGTATTTATATAGAAAGATTATTACTCTATGTAGGTACCTAATACCCAAAATAGAACATCTCATTCCTTCCTATTTTCCAATGGATTTTCACAAAAGAATAGGCACCAGCATTCGACTAAGAAATCAAATTACCGATATGAAATTAATTTCCGCATTGAATTGTGTAAGAAGCAACTCATAACCTGATTTCTTTTTACCGATGTACTATACGAACTTACGAAGTACTCAATGAAGTCACCCTCCCGTATAAAGTAAAATAGGACGTTCGTTTGGTTCAGAGCGTAATAAATGAAATTACAGTAATATAATAAAACAGATTCCAAGGAATTCTGCATGGGAAACGTATGAATACGAAAACAAGTGAGTGAATTCACTGCGAAAGAAGATTTAATAAAATGGCGATGTATCTTTGTACTAAAAAAATACAACCCCTAGGTGTTCAGTCGCCGCAATGATGACTGCGCGATGCGAAGTCCTCTCGATCTGAGGCCCTCGCAAAACTAATCAGTGACCAAGGACACCTCCTAGACACAAATTTGGCAGAAGCCTCATGATATCATGTACGTAGATATTATCTATAAGTAAACCCAGCTTACCTAGGTCTAGATAGACTACAGGAATATTTCGTTTCTATATTGTTCAGGTAATCGGAGTTTAGGATTATGGCTTAAAGCTTCGTGCAGACTAGCGCGACGCGACACCGGTTTTTGTTATACCGTGAAGTTTTCTTAGAAATAGTATTGTTCGAGTCGCGTCGCGCCGCGCCGTTGCGTCGCGCTGGTCTGCACGAGCCTTTATTGTGTGGCTTTATCTTCTACCAAACGAACCTAGAGTGTATGACACTTAATTACAATTTAAAACGCCTCTGGCTAACATTTACTTATGAAATTATCTAAATCTAGGCGTGAAACGTCAGATAGGTAAATAAAATAGATACTTACTTAACACAAACTAGGACATTCCTTAAGGCAATGAAGTAACTTAAACAACGTATGTGACATAACAACGTGGGTACGTCTCTCTTAGTAGTCAGCACAAAAACACTTCGTCCCCCAGGATATATCATTAGGTACCTACTCAATGTCTCGCTAATGCGTACACATTGTTTGTTACTTGTTTCACGTTTGGCAGAACTCCACTAGATAACAACATAAATGTATGTACCTACTTACTTACGTAGATTTATTTGCAGTACCTAAGTAGTTCAATCGAAGTAAAGAATAGATACCTATTCTATAACTATACACCTAAAACACATACAAATAAATAAAATTGAAACTGTTTGTTTGTAATATCAAAATAACAGCTTCTTACTAAATGCCTACGAAAGTTTATTGTACGGTCAAATAGATTTAACATATTATAGAGAGGCTACTCGTATCAGAGTAAATGTCATAGAATAACTGTGATCTGATGTCTCAGTGACGCCATCTAGCATAATATAGCAAAATTACTTAATAGCCAAGTTTCACACGATACACCACAATTGTTGCGCCACTTCTTCTTCCCAGCTAACGCACTAGGAAGTGGTGAAGGGTGGGCGTTTTGGGGGACTGTCATATACTGCCGTAATTTTGACTTTCGAAAAGTGCTGATTCTCAGCCTAGTTTGAATAAATGACTTTTGAATTTAGAATTTTGACACTTTTGCCGACGCCAACATTTGATTTATAATTCCAACCGTCAGATAGTTTGACATATTTGAGAAAATTATTTAATAACTATCTAAATAATTTTTAAATTATAAAATAGGTAGGTACCTACCTACTAACAAAAATAAACCGTGGTTACGTCTAGTCGTTTTTTCAATATGAGATTAGCAATACCATAATTCACAATTCGGCTATTTGGTGGACACGAATGCAACTTCACATGCAGGCGTACGTACCCCACTACACTAAGCGACTTTTGCCCACTAGGACAAAACGTCTCGTATTACGGTTTTGTTCGCTAAGTCTCGTCTATTGATCCTTCTAATATTACAAATGTGAAAGTTTGTATGTTTGAATGTTTGAGATCGCAGAAAGCGATAAGGTCGCCCATTGTATATTTTGTAGTGCTTAATTATTATTTCTTGTTATGTATTTTTGTGGTGTACAATAAAGTATATATAAATAAATAAATAAATGTTTGTTACTCAATCACGCAAAAACAGCCGAATGGATTTGGATGAAATTTGGCACAAAGATGGTTTATAACCTAGATTACCTTATAGAACTTCTAAATTAGACTTCCTATCCCGGTAGTACGTTCCTGTGGGATATTTTCCGACCTCCACGCGGGTGAAGCCGCGGGCGAAAGCTAGTATGTTATAATTCAATGCCTTTGTGTATGGTATTTACAATGAAAAAAAAAATTTTTTAGGGCGTATGAGGAACAAGGTGTAAAGTTCACTCATCCACCATAGAAAAGGGAGGATCCTCCGACCAGACGGGTGTCGTGTCTGGCGGGCAACTGCCCAATGGTAGTCGGGAGCTTGTATATATGTCGGTCGCGCGGTAAACTCTAATTGCGCGATGCAGGATTTGAGTGACATCAGGATGTTGTGTGACGTCAGGTCTTTGATGCGTAGTTCGCATGTGGCGATGTAGATGCCGCCACATTTTAATATCTATTTTTGTCTGTCTGTCTGTTTGTTCCTGCTAATCTCTGAAACGGCTGGACCGATTTTGACGAGACTTTCACTGGCAGATAGCTGATGTTACAAGGAGTAACTTTTATTTTATAGAAAAAGAATTAGGGTCCACACGGACGAAGCCGCGGGCAGCAGCGAACTTTAACTTATGAACGAGTACCTACGAAGATTTATTTATTTATTCACTCCAAACACAAAAATATCCTTACAGGCTAAACACAATGCGATATTGTACTACACTTAAAAATTGAATAGTTCCACTGCTTGTACCATAACAAATTCTATAGGTAGCTATTCTTTCAGATTCACCCAGAGCGCAACAGAATATGTCGACGTCATCAGCAATGAGGCTGAGAGTGCGGAGCGCGCTCGTCAGCGGCGCCTCACGCAGCAAGTTAGTTCGCGCGCGGTACCGCCAGCAACCGCGGTTGACGACGACGACCCACAAACCCGTTTGGCACGACTAGTTCCACCCTTCGCTCTATATCTGCATTGTGTATCTTCCCTCTAAGATAAAAGTAACAAGTATGAGTTGCCTCCTGACCCTCAGTTCATTGTATCCGACCATACCTAAGATAAATAGTGTTGGATACATCAACGGATAAAGGCTTGTGCAGACCAGCGCGACGCGACAGCGCGACGCGACACCTGTTATTGTTATACCGTCAAGTTTTCTTAAAAATTCAATTGTTCGAGTCGCGTTGCGGCGGCGCGTCGCGCTTGTCTGCACGGAGCTTAAAATGGATACACCCCGTATTCCGTCATATAAATTATATCTAATAAATTTATTTTGAACGCGCTCCAACATGAGACTATATTTCGTTTCATGCGGAGCCCAGATAACTGCATTATTACTTTCTAATTGGCTCATCATCTGCCTAGCCTTTTCACAACTATGTTGGGGTCGGCTTCCAGTCTAACCGGATACAGCTGAATACCAGTATTTTACATGGAACTACTACCTATCTGACCTCCACAACCTAGTTACTGGGTAATACGATACCCCTTGATAAGACTGGTTGTCAGACTTTCGCGCTTCTGACCACCCGTAACGACTGTCAAAGTTCTACGAATGACAGCTGGGAGCAACGGCTTAACGTGCTTTCCGAGGCTCGGAGGGGTCTTGGTATGTAAAGATGGTCACCCGCACACCAACCGCGGCAAGTGTAGCCCAATCGATCGACCCGTGCGGCTATTATTACTTAGGCACAAGCCCCTCTCTATTAATAATACCTCCTTACCAAACCATTATTAAAATCGAAAGATGAGAGAAACATCATCTCATTTTTCATTAGATCAGAGAATCAGAGCCATATAGGAATAAGTAGGAAAGTATGCGTAAAGATAGGTTAAGTAAGTATAGTAAGCACACCAACACTGGTTGCTAGGGGAGCCATACGTTACCAAGTCCAGGCCTAGTAAGAAAATCACGTGGAACTGCAGTCGCAGTGAGGTCCACTGCGACTGCAGTTCTACGCTAACGGTTATTTTAGTGTAATTCTCTCCTCAACCATTGAGGGACAGGACATGGGAAGATCGTCTCTCATAAGACCTTTCATGGCCCAGTAGCTCTTCCAGGTATTGCGAAGAGAGAATCCTATTGTAACAGTAAAAGGGAACCTTACATCATGCAGACTGGCAGAAAAATTGAGAAACATTTTTAAAATTGTTGTTTGTGGCAGTATTGTTTAGGCACTTAAAAGTGATCACGTACTTTTGAAATAAATAGCTAAAATTCAGTGTTGTTTCTTATTTAGCAGCAACGCCACATCTTTTCTCGTAGGTGACCACCACCTCTAAAGCAGTAGGTATTATTTTAATCTTACTTCAGTAGGGAAAAGAAAAGATGGAATTATACGTCCTTCGAGCTTCATCTCTTTCCCACGATAAAGTAATACTGCTTTAGAGGTGGTGGTAGGCCCCCAGTCTCGTATGAGCCCAACAGTACCTACCGACCTAGGTAAGATAGGTACAGTAGGATAATTTACAGATCTTTATTGTATTAGCGAATCGACGCCGTCTGTGACACTAATGTCGTTATGAGTTGCAAACTATTAATCCTATTTAACATGCTAAGCCGTATGCCCGTGCTGAATCGAATGTAAGCGGGTCACTTGGAGGGAGACGAATTGGTTCAAAGTTATAAACCTATGCTCAAATGTTTTGGCTATGTATTTATGGTAGCTAGGTAGCTAAGAAAGAACAGAAGCCATGTTTTTAACCGACTTCCAAAAAGGAGGAGGTTATATGTTCGTCGCGTATGTATGTTTTTTTACAGTTTGAGTTTGGTCAACAGTGCAGGATATCTCGTATTCTCTTGCAATGGCAATAGGCTTTTGTATAACTGACTAGCTGCCCGCCTCGGCTTCGCTCGAGTAGCACTAAGTACTTATCTACGGCGCACCTACCTGCCTACCCTACCTACCCACCTTACCTACCCTACTAAAAAGTCCTATGTCCGTCTCCTGGTTCTAAGCTACCTCCCCACAAATTTTCAGGCAAATTGGTTCAGCCGTTCTTGAGTTATAAATGGTGTAACCAACACGACTTTCTTTTATATATATAGACTAGCTGCCCGCCCCGGCTTCGCTCGAGTAGCACTAAGTACGTATCTACGGCGCACCTACCTGCCTACCCTACCTACCCTACCTACCCTACCTACCCTACCTACCCTACCTACCCTACCTACCCTACCTACCCTACCTACCCTACCTACCCTACCTACCCTACCTACCCTACCTACCCTACCTACCCTACCTACCCTACCTACCCTACCTACCCTACCTACCCTACCTACCCTACCTACCCTACCTACCCTACCTACCCTACCTACCCTACCTACCCTACCTACCCTACCTACCCTACCTACCCTACCTACCCTACCTACCCTACCTACCCTACCTACCCTACCTACCCTACCTACCCTACCTACCCTACCTACCCTACCTACCCTACCTACCCTACCTACCCTACCTACCCTACCTACCCTACCTACCCTACCTACCCTACCTACCCTACCTACCCTACCTACCCTACCTACCCTACCTACCCTACCTACCCTACCTACCCTACCTACCCTACCTACCCTACCTACCCTACCTACCCTACCTACCCTACCTACCCTACCTACCCTACCTACCCTACCTACCCTACCTACCCTACTAAAAAGTATCCTATGTCCGTCTCCTGGTTCTAAGCTACCTCCCCACCAATTTTCAGCCAAATCGGTTCAGCCGTTCTTGAGTTATAAGTGGTGTAACTAACACGACTTTCTTTTATATATATAGATTACTAGAGCCCTACCCGGAATTACTATAATAGGTACTAGCTTTTGCCCGTAGCTTCGCCCTCGTGGGTGTCGGAAAATACCCCACGGGATCGTACATCCAAACAGACAAACGGTAAAAAAATATTATAACCTTATAAGCGACTTCTCAAGACGGAAATAATAAGGGTTGGTAAGGTTGTCTTTCTATAATCGCAGAGCACGGAAAACGTAGCTGGTAGGTACTACGTTTTTCTGAGGAAAAATTAACAATAAAAACATAAAACAGTAGGTAATACCTACCTATGCGGAGTGACCTTTAGGTATTCATACCTAAGTACTTATTTATTTACAAAATTGTTTAGATATTGCGTAGCTCGACCAGTATTCCCAGGGTTTGGTACGAATAAGATGCAGCGGTGCATCGATCGAACACGACCTACTTGCAGGTCAAACGGGCAAAGGGGTGCACCTACCTCCCAGCCTGACCGTGCCCACACCACCCACATTCATTTGTTAGCTGGCAATCATGCGGGGAAATATATGCAATTTTTCTACGCTGTGCGAGTTACAAGGTCAATAGGGATGAGGGCGATGTGTGGTAACTGGTAGTTATTCAGATGAAATCTGAGTGCGGAAATAATTGTTTATCGACCTAAATAGCGCAGTGGTGGTTGCAAAGAGGGTCCATACAGGGTGCCAGGGACACCGACGCGAAAACTGTTACCATGGGTTACTAGATACATGATTCTGAAATCCCCGGCTGTGAATCTTTTTGGTCGGTTATTAACAAAAAAATCTGCTGTTTCATAGAAAAGTGCAATACCTACGTGGTCAAAATATATGGAACAGTAGATTATTTTTTTCAGAATCATGTACTGAACCCATGGGTTACAGTTTTCGCGTCGATGTCCCTGCCACCCTGTATGTTATTATTGGATAAACGGCTAGGTACCCTAGTAGGTAACTAGACTACTTTCTACTTATGTTAGTAGTTTTGGTTCAAGGTTCAAGCGAACCGATATATACAAAAGAAACGAGCGAGCCTTACATTTGTCGCATAGTATGATGTGTAACATCTGACATCTTGGCTGACGTATATATGATAAATGATATTATTATGCATCATCATCACCATCACCGTGATCGTTTTGTTAACAACCGGTTGGAAAACGGGTTGGTACCATCTGACGGCCAACTAAAGCACCGCGCGCGCTCATTAGTAAAATTAAATAGCGCGCGCTTCCCCGAGTTTCTGTTACACACTTCCGTCCCTTTTCACGAAATCACTCCCACAGACTTGATTATTTAGATTTAGATTGCAGGAAAGCGAGAGGAAAGATGTTCACACATCAAAAATCAACCAGACAAAACTTCAAAATAAAAGAATATGGGAATTGTACTTACCCAGGCAGGCACTTGACAATTTTTTTATGGTTTCCGGAATCGGCTTAGTTTGGCAATATCATTGATGACTTGCATCAATGGGCAGTATTAGACACAGAACATTAATATTCAAGAAGAGGTATTAGACTAAATATTTTTTTTATTTCTGTGGGTGAAATGGATTGATTGAAATTTTCGGACCTGACAGATTCTGTCATTGTTTGACTAGCGGGAAATGTCAAGTCACAGTGTCAAACTATCCAAAGAGGTAGGTAGCAGTGCCAAGAGGTATGTATCACACAGTGCCGGATTAGCCCAAAAGCAAATAAAGCAATTCCTTAGGGCATCACGTCCTGGGGGGCACCATCAACAGCACCGAAAAAAAGGCTGTTTGAAAACCCGCGCGTATTGTCGTATGTGTTGAAAGTAATAAAAAAATAAAAAAGAAGGACGATGCTGCAAGAAAAGCTGCGTGAAGGGTTCAACACTTCACGAAATGATCAATTCTAAGAACTCAAAAATCATTGTCCCTGAATTTAATACACGTAAAAGTCAACTCGCATTTCAATAAATAATTAAATAAAAAATCGGTTTTTATTCTAATACCTACTCCACGTATCTCTTTCGTCTTTTGTACATATTCTAAGGTACATAATGATCTATCTCGTTGTTATAAATACGTAAAAAATAAGATAATTTTAAAGACCGATACTAGTTAACCGATAGGATAGGGGGGGCCACAGGCGTGGATTGCTTAGAGCATCAAGTTGTCTTAATCCGGCACTGGTATCACAGAGCATGTAACTTTAGTATGTATCCTAGGATAGCAAAGAGAGTATTACTATGGGTAGCAAAGTAGGTTTATTATGAGGTTCATCAAATAAGTTGAACATCGAAGAAAGGACGCAGTTCTGTAATAAGCGTGTTTAGGTATGGTTCAAGTGCCACTATATGCTAGCAAGCTGTACTCGACCGGTATTCATGACTTATAATGGTCGGGTACGACCTAGAAATAGTCCTTCGGTTTTAATGTAGGTCGAGGCTTCATTTCACCAACAATTATATAGATAGAAAAGATTTGTATTTTTATTTGTATTGTAAAATTACTGGACCGATTTCAAAATTCTTTCACTAGTACAATTCTAAATGCTTTCACGCCAAAACGGCTTAACGGATTTGGATGAAATATTGGCACATGGGTAGACCATGACCTGAGTTAGGACATATGATACTTTTTATGCCATTATTCCCACGAGATCGAGATAGGGTGCGTTTCCACTGAAGCGGAGACGTACGGAGCTGAGCGCAGACGTGCAGGAATCGTCCAATCACAGACGAGACGAGAGACGCGATGAAGATTTCAACCATTGTGATTGCACGTCTCCGCTCAGCTTCGCTCGTCTCCGCTTCAGTGGAAACGCACCCTTATGCGGGTGACGCAGCTAGCAGGCTATAATTTATAAAGATATCACTCGGGCGAAGCCGCTGGCGGAAGCTTCTTCAATAAATCCACATTCATTTGCTAGTCTTTTTAACCGACTTCAAAAAAGGTCGTTAAATATAGCTAAACGAGCTGTGACCCGCATAAGTCACGATGCCGAGGGAATATCGGGATATAAAGTATCCTATGTCCTAACCAGCGGCGTCGCCAGATTTTTTTTTTGCCAAGTCTGGATTTTGGAACTTTTTGAGGGAAAAAGCGGGATTCTTTCGTCGAAAGCGGGACATATGAATGAAAATTAAAAAAAAACAGAAATCAAAATCAAAAAAGTTTTATTCTTCAGAAAAATATGCTTCACAAGCCATAGAAGCTTTTAATTCAATACCAGTTCAAGATTGGAAAAACTGCTGTGAGCATGTAAAAAAAAATTGAGAAAGAGTACTATGATAAGAATTAGTTATTCATGATATTTCTGTGAAGATATAACTTCTTTTAAAGATTCCTTTTTCTCTGCACGCACAGCACGCTGCACGCACGGTCGAGTTATCCCCAAAAAGCGGGACATTTAAGTTTTAAATCAAAATTAAATGGACGTCCCGCCAAAATCGGGACGTCTGGCAACGCTGGTCCTAGCCCAGGTGCATGGTCCACAAATCCGCTCAGCCGTTTTAGCGTGAAAGCGTACAAAACAAATTACCTTTCGTATTTATAATATTAATTAGGATACTGTTGATCTAACGGCCGTAACCGAATAACTGAAGGAAGTCGATGTCTTTCTAAACCGGGTAAAATAAGGTAAATTAAATAAAACAAGAATTGCATGTACTCTTTATATTTGTGCAACCAGCACAAGCAGTATTGTTTCATGAATACATTAACAATTTGACATCCATTGGTTGTTTCGTTTAGAATAATTTGACTGAAAGCTTGGCTTTTCATTCCATTTCTGAACACCCATACAGTATAACTTTTCAAACTTAAGACTTTTCCTCTTTAACATTACATACTATAAAATAAATACACATGGCGTTTCCATCAACAAAATGTTGTTGTTTTTTTAATAATTATAACCTTTACAGGACCGACCTACTTATTTAGTTTCGGCATTAGCAATGAAGTCGGAAATAAAATTAAATGTTTTCTATTATACAATATCCCTATTCATCGATATCTTTTATTTTTTCTTATTTTGAAACTGATGTTTTTTCTACTATACTAAACTGTAGTTTTAAATCAGCGGTGCTCAACCTTTTTACCCGACTGGGCGTCGGCAAAGACTGAGTTACTGTGACGGCTTCGATGTTGTGTTCCATACCATGATAATATACATAACAACCATATTTAAACGCACCACGAGAACCAAATAAACTAAAATTATATTTACAAGAATAACCTAATTATAATAAAAGAAATAAGATCTTTCGCGACCAAAGGTTGAGTAAAGCTGTTTTGGATCAAATCTTAAAAAAAGGAATTAATATGTTTAGTTCATTACATATTTTACAGAAGTTGAACAATGCCCAAGTGTCTTTCAAATGTAGGATTTACAATAATTATTATATTCTTCGATTATTTAACAGTAGAAAAGCAGATTTTATTGTTTATTATAGTGTAATTCTAATGCTATTTCAGATGCATATTCACAATAATAAGTTTTAATACAATGTATATGCACTCAAAACTATTTTTATATTATTGATATAAACACTTATGCCAATTCTGCTATTCTCATATCGATTATATATTTTTTAATGATCTCTATGTAAATGTTAAGAGATTTTACAGTACTTATGCATGGTATAACTTAAAAATATAAAAGCAAACTTTTTTATTGGCAACAAAATACACTACTCATCAATACTAGAATAAGTGCCCATAGAATAAAACAAATACCAAAAAAAAAAATTGAAAACACTCCAATATTTTTATTAATAAAATTGTCCCATCTGCATTTATTACCTTATCACATTGCACAACCTATCCATTGTCTATGGTTACATTGTTTCCATCTTTGTTTACAAAATTTGAAACTTATTCTAGCATAGATTATACTTGGCTTGTTGTAAGAAGTTTAGATCATATTTGTATTGCTTGGAAAGCACATTTTTCTTCACAAACATGTTTCAAGAGAGTCAGTAATTACTTAATCGTTGCTTATAGGAGTACTTATATACTAATATTACTATTTTACATTTAATTGACTTGACCTAAGATGCTATTTCAGATACATTACTTAGTTTATAACATCAATGCTTTTTATGAATTGTAATATATCTTATTTCTGAGCCGATCTAAAGACACTACGAAATGCGTAATTTGAAAGCTACCTTTGTACTTATTATATATTGAGAGGTCTTAACGTAAGCGTATACTTAGTTGCCAATAAAAAGCCGATCACTTTCACTGTATATTGTATTTGCACTAAACAGTTTTTAACACTGCACAACCTAACCCTTTTTATTGTCCCTGCTGTGTTCACACATTATGGAATACATGAGGCGTTGAAGTGAATGTAATACCTTATTATTATTTTATAACTGAGAACATGCCGACTATTCTGCTAGTCACAATCAGACAATTTTTTAAACTTTTATGTACTAGAGGGGATTTTCAAAAAGTTCGAAAATTTGCCCAAAATAATGACAACTAACTAAAAGTGTCAGAATCAGAATATTATATATTATTATATTTTTTTGTTTTGAGAAATTTTTGTGGGATTTATTAATTTGCGCGTCTGTCTTAAAACTGGTTGGCTGCGATAAAATGTTCAAATAACATCATAAAATGATAGTCGCTTAAGCCGTTTTGCATTTATGTAAACTTTTAACAGGCCATTTATAGTTAGTTTAATTACGTTATCATAATTTCATAGGATGGCTTAAGCGGCTATAATCTTAAACCCCAATTTTTCCTCCATTAACACAGTAATTAGACTTAGGTCACACATCGAACCCGCAAACAAACACTCACACATCAATAAATAGTAATAAATAAGAGTACATTATAATTATCACCCTGTATTATAGGGGGCGTTGAGATTATTAGGGCGTTATTAAAAAAAAAATGCTATTCCATACATTTTGACCGCGAATGTATTGATTACAATTTTATAGGAAACAGCAGATTTTTTTAAAACAACCTAAGAAAAATTTCAACTTTGCAGGGGGTCCAAAATCATGTACTGAATCAATAGTAACAGGTTGGGCGTCGCTGTCCCTGCCAGCCTGTATACATATTTTTCTGATAAATAAAGAGCATGCACCTTAAAGATGTACGTAATATAATAATATGCTTTCTGAACACAATGACAAACCATTGTGTTCAGAAAGCATATTATTGCGTCCAAACCATAATTAAATTCAATCAATATTACAGTTGATTTTAATTGCCTTTTCCGATGACGTAATAAAGATATTTTTTTAAATTGAATAATTTGGCTCTGTTTACATTATTGGCAAATCATATTAAAACCGGCTATACTCAATCCCATGTACGAAAACACCGCATCGCAATGCCAACCTTAAAAAAAAGTAATTTGTTCCTACAGAATGTATTTATTCACTTCAACAGCTCATGTACGAAAGCCCTCAGTAGTATGTGCTTCATGTGGTGCAGTTGTGGGGAGCGCGAGGCGGGCCGCGCGGCCGAGGCTAGGCCGGCCTGCCGGACTGCCGGCGAATGATTACTAGCTAATAACGGTGACGATTCGGATATATGTTGGGGTTCTGAACATTGCTGGACTGCTGAACCGGATACCCTTGAGTTATGCTGCCCGGTTTCGCCGTCTGAACAAAAAGTTTGATTAATTGATCGTCTCGAGCTACCTTTTGACCACCATCATCCATTTAAATCCAATCGTTTGTTGATATCGCTTTGAAAATAGAACAACGAAATAAAGCTACATTTATGTATGAGAAGATGCTTTGAAGGTATGAAATTATGAGAAGAGCATGCGAACAAAAGCAATGTTTTAATTTTGGTTAATTTTGACAACTCGGCGACGTATTATCGTGCCGAGGGCAGTCAAAAGGCTGAAATAAAAACACACACACATTTATTTTTGAATTTAATTCTGGGGCACAATTACAATTTTTTTGGAAACAATTAATTTGTGCTCTTGATTTTTTTTTTTATAGAGGATCAACAAAATAGCTTCACGTTCTTAAACTTTTTCGAGGAGAACAGAAGTCCGAGTGGAATTATTTATAGCCCTTGGACTTCATTTGGGTTTAAAAATCACAATTATGCCCAAGGAATGCATCACCGGCGAGTTTTAAAAATGACAACACGATAACTCGTTGTCCTTAAATGACTTTTATTTGAGGTGAGCAACCAGCACTATGTTCTACTAAAGAAGTTATTCACACAAAATTGAGATCAATAAACCCAACAATTAATTAATAATGTTTATGAATTCATTCGCTAAAGCTTCATCTGCTCACCTCGTAAAGGACAACGAGCGTAAAGATAAATCAAAAAGTCTTACAAAGTTTGCGAGTAGGAAAGCCGCTACGTTCTATTTGGTTCTGACATATCCAGTAGCATTAAAATTATATCCAACTTGTAACAAAATGTTAAGGTTACACATTACGCGGCAGCCGCAGCGGGTCACAACATCCAGGGACAAAAACATTTAGCACAATTTGGCATAGAGTAGTCATTTATTTAAGGCAGTGTATAGCGTGCCGCTAGCGGCATAATAGCAGCGCTGCCTCGGCCCGGCTAAAGTGCCGTAAGCATTGCATTGTCATTGTCCCTGTCACTAAGTCACTGTCACTTGTTATTTTGTTTGATTGTTGAGGTTAGTTCGTTGTAAAACACCACATTCCGAAAAAATTACATTGTTTTGTGCCTAAACGGACCCTGGCACTCGCCGGCCGCTGCCGTGGCAACGCTCGGTTCGCTCGCTCGGCTCGTGCGTTGGGTGGTCACAGTTCTAACCTAACCTACATAAGTGACAGTGACAATGACAATGCAATGCTTACGGCACTTTAGCCGGACCGAGGCATCGCTACTATTATGCCGCTAGCGGCACTCTATACCTACACTGCCTTTATTTAAAAACTTTTTGTTCCATAATTGTTTTACATGCGTCACTGATTTTAATTTGTGTTATGGTTTGTGTATGAGGATCGCATAAGAACGTTAAAGAATTGCATTGCTTATCGGGATTCTCATCGACAGTAAAATGTCGTTAAGACCGTGTATCTGTCCCGTTGCGATACAGCATAATTGATAAAATAATTCTATAGCTCACTGGCATTTATTACAAGTAATGACGCAATAACACTTGGTCGTTTACCCGCATTAGAACACCGATAGAATTCGGGCTGGCGACCAAGAAACGTAAATCGAGAAAGCCCAACTACAGATAAGTTCAGCCAGCTTAGCGGCCAATTCGGTGGCACTGAATTCATAAATAGCATTTTAGGTGTCCAAAGTTATTTGGATTTGGTACCCGAATGCGGGCTAACGACCAACTGTAAGTGCTCCTAAAGTTATCAAGCAATGATTAATTTTATTTTTAATCAAGTTTATATGGATTTGTCACCCATATAGCAAGATTTGCAGTACGCCTTAAGCCTTTTAGAACAACTATGGGGAAAATGGTTTTACTTCTGATATTTTTTTAGTAGGCAAGCTCACATGACATTAAGCAATGATTGGATTAATTAATATTAACGTAACATAGTTCGTCGATATAAGTATTCAGTTCAAGCTTTACAGCGTGCCGCTAAGAATGTTCTAATAAAAATTTGCCTGGAGCGGGGGGATTGAACCCAGGATAAACACAAAATTTCAGCCGTAACTACTTCTACAACTAGACTGAACATTTTATAAACTGCCTTATATTAAATTGAGTTTTTTGGAAAATATATAGGAAGGCTTTAAATTATGAATGACTTTCATACGAAACGCACATACATTCCGATCTTTTTGATCAAGCATAAAACTGCAATTAAGCTTACAATAACAAAATCTCGACTTGGTTGTCTACGGAACATGGCAAGTTGATTTGCATGTCGATCTAAACTTTTTCTTCATAAACAGCAAAAAACGACTGTCAAAAATTCAGTAACTAAAAACGATACCATGTCACAGTCACAGCCTAAATCTAGCAAGATGCAAAATAACTAGCAGGATTTTAAATTAAGCTGGGGTTAAATTGGTACTAATATATTTATAAATATTATAGTCATAAAATAAGTATAAATTAAAAATAAAATGAGCTTCCATAAAATATAGAGCAATATCAAAGACAGATTCCTAAATCGAAATAAAGATTAAAGAATGCAAATTTTATTATTTACAATAAATATTTATCATTAAAACAATCCTAAATATCCTTCACCAAACTAAAAAACATCACAGGAAATCCGACCTTAATACTATTTATACTAAAACTAGAATGGTGTGTACCTGCATATTGTTGTGTTGCGGCGGCGGGTGTATGGAGAGGTGGCGCGACACGGGCGGCTGCGCGTACGACACGCCGCTGCTGACGGACGGGTGGTGCGCCTCGCTCAGGCCGATCAACACTTGTGGCTGACGACAATGTATGGGGATTTTCGTTAAATATGGGCAAATGTAAAGTTTACACAACTATAGTTTTTGTTTACACTAAACCCCTATGGGGTGGTTTTTTTTTCGCGATTTCAGCGTCGGTCCCATAGTGAAAGTTATTCATAATGATGAGTACAATGACACCTTAAGAGGTTTAGGCTAAGGTTGTATAGGGAATTAAAGTTTATTCTTCACATCAATGAATCCTGTTTCGGGATACTGTTGACCAGTAATTGTCAAACAACAATAATACTGGAGTCTATTTCTATTTCCAGATTTCTGTATGAATTGCCTTCTACATACATTGCTACATATACATGCAACATGCAACATGCTGCGACATTTTAATTATTTTTTTTCATGTCGCGGCATCATGCTGAGATAGGAGCCCTTTGGCCTCGTACGGGACTTCATTCTTTAAATTTTAATGTTACTTTGTTTTTTATTTATGTTTAGTGTGTTTTTAGTTTAATGTGTGATTTCCTGTGCGAGTCTCAATAAATACTTTTTCTTTCTTTACATTATACAATCATGCCAACTGTCACAATCTTCAATTGGCCATAGGTGCAGACTGGATATGTAGTCGGCGACTAGCCTTTAAGAGTCACAGCTGCCTGTAACCAGCCTAAAATTCGACCTACCAGTTCGAATGGTAGGCATAGGCAAGTCTGAAATCACAGCCTGAGTTGTTAGTAGCTCGATGAATCACTTAGGAAATAATAATGATGATACCAGCAGCTATGAGAGATGTTTCTCGACGGCATGTGAAGCAAGTCAGAGGCCCATGGGCGGCTTTAAAACTCTGACTCCAGGTTAGTCACTAAACACACTAAAAGACAAAGAGCAGCTATTATTGTACCACTGTAGGGTAAAAGCCAAGTCCAGTTATCCTCACTATATTATTTCCTTCACCGATGACAGTAATATATATATATATATATAATATAAATTCTTTGTTTCGGACAACATAAGATCCACTGTGTTAATAAATTTCTTATAATTAATGTTAGTAAATATATTATCTATACAGGGTGTCAGGGACATCGACGAGAAGCCGGTTGCCATGGAATCAGTACATGATTCTGAGCCCCCAGATTTTTTAATAACCGACGAATAATTTTAACGCATGGGGGTTCGGAATCATGTACTGAATCCATGGTAACCGGTTTCGCGTCGATGTCCCTGCCATCCTGTATAAATTGAGTTAGTTATTATTTGAGTTCGCTTCGTATGTACGACGCACAAGCGAAAGGAAGTACTTCACTCGTTCATCACCTCAAAACGACTCAGAATAGAAGAGTAGATGTTCTCCGCCACTGTTCTCAGAATACTGTTGTCACGGTCCCGCAATCTTGTTGTTAAGGACGAGATTTTTTTCGAATAACCGCGTAAAGGTCATCAGTTCGATTCAGCGCAAACGTCTCAGATGCGCTACAAAAACGCGGCAGTCCCAACAGCATTGTAATGTCCAAGATAACCTCAGAAAGTACATTGAGGAAAGTTACACAAAATAGTTTATGACTACAGCTACAACCCACGCACCTGAGCCTCTTTCTTCTGCTCCGGATGTTGCTGCCCATCTCTATTCTTCAACATATCGAGGTACAGTTGCGGCGGCTGCGGCGCGGGCGCATACATCAGGTTGGCGTGATGCGGGGTGTGCGGCGTGTGGGGCGTGTGTGCGTGGTGCGCGTACAGCAGGGGAGGGGGGCGCTCCCCCACCACGCCCACTACGCCGGACGTCGGCATCGCGTAGTACGCGGTAGATGATACGGAAGAACCGCCTGATCCATACTGAGCTGGCTCTGCGGATTTGTATAAGGTGTGAGATTTATCTGATTTAAAAAATATATAGTTTATCTTTTGTTACAATTTCTGGTTTATTCGAAGATGGTGGTATAGTCTAACGCATGTCAGTAACAAGTAACAGTTTGAGATAAAAAGCTTCTTTATTCAGTAGCACTAAGGGCGATTTTTGTAACTAAGGTGACTGCGTGCGGTTTAATGTACTATAAGCACTTAGCACACTAGTGTACGTTTTGTTAACGCTACGAATGTACTATGTCGCACAGCAATTCCTAAGAACTTTTAAATAGAGATTCATTAAAAATCAATTACTACAAACATAAAACGCCGCACTTTATTATGATCATGCAAGTGTTAGAATCATAAATAACAATAAAACGTAAATATTAATACAAGATACAGTGATTGATGGTCTGATAAATGTGGGCGATATTATTATGGATAAATAGAATAAGGGTTAGGAAAGACGAAAGCAACGCAAGATAGATTTTGTGAAAGTTGATATGAGTAGAAAGTGGTGAAGAGTCGACTTCTAAGAAGACGGCATATATGGAAGAACACAAGCATCACCGATCCCAAACAAACTCAAACCATTTAAAATTCAAAAAATTCAAAATTCAAAAGTCATTTATTCAAACTAGGCTGAGAATCAGCACTTTTCGAACGTCAAAATTACATAAGACAGTCCCCCAAAAACGCCCACCCTTCACCACTTCCTAGTGCTTAAGCTGGGAAGAAGAAGTGGCGCAACAAACTCCCCAGCAGCACAGCTGTCTGTTCAGTTGGAAAAACTTGATTCTATATAATAATGCTTTAATGCAAAATTTATTTCAACTAAACCATTTTCATTTTTTTTTATGTCGAGTAGTCGATCAGACAAATTCTGATGAGCTGAGTATGATTAGTAAACAGAAAGGACAGTAAACAAGCATGGACATCAAAAACGAGAGATATTACAGTGACACCTAGTAAAACAACTCACTGTTCCAAAGCACTGCACGGGCCATCTGACGGTTCATTCGGCCATCTTGGTCTACCTCTGCAAAAGATTTTTATAATACATATTTTACAATATAAATAAGTATAATTAAAAAAGTGTGTAAATAAGTGTTTTATTATAGTAAATAACTGTTTACGTTTACATAGTAAATGATACTGTATTTTAATGCGTTTACTTTGTCGGCGTCTAGTCTTTGTCTAAAATCAATTTGGCTGAATGTTTTAAAAAACAAATTGAAATATAGACACAATTTCTTAAAGCATACAAGGGCCAGACATAAAAATCCTTGGTTTATAAAGTTTTCTTTAAACAGTCTGACAAGCACATTTCTTTGTCAGATCAAAGATGATGGGGAACCAGATTCTTGTAAACGATTACAACTAATCTGTTTCACTTTGACAGTTCAACAATATTCATTGCATTATTTACATTGTTGAGCAGATTTTTTTTTCGACCTTATGAAGCCATTGGATTAGCAATCTGTTTCAGAACAATTCAGATTCTGATTGATCGTTTATTACGCAATTAGGGTACAGGCCCTTACATTTTGTCTCTAATTCGCTAGGCTATACTTTTATTACTCAAAAAATCATCAACAGGTGAAAATAACTCACTGTGATCGGAGTAAACTTGCTGATGCTTCATCGGAGGTTGGTGCAACCGATGCGCGTAGAGTGCATAAGTCGGTGAGGGACTTCTTGGTCTTTTCACACCACCAGACTGTATCGGACCACGCACAATCGTCTGCTGTTGTGGAAACAACATGTGGTTTGAGTGCTTATGCTTAAACAAAGGAGAATAAACACGGTAATACAAACAGGTGCAACTAGTGGAGTGGGTTTGTGATGGATGATGCACTAGCAATGAGGTTGTTAGCGGAGGTTTGACAGATGGGGAGATAAGAGATGCAAACTAATTATGCAGTCAAAAGTGCCAGTGGCCTATAATTCGAATACTAATGTTTAATTATATTCTTAAGTAAAATTATGATTATTATTTACACTGTACTGCCAATGTCGGCTTCCAAAGTTTTGATACATTCTCCTAGTTTTTTATTTCAGGGTTAATTAATGGAATAATAGGGATGCTGCCTAGGTAAAAAAAAAAAAAAACTATTTAGTCTGTGAGTCAGATAATAAAAAAATAACAGACAAGTATTTTTTGCTTTTTCTGAATAAAAAATTACTCGGATAAAACGCATTAAAGTTGGGGAGTGGGGGGCTTTCTACGTCACAACTAAGTATAAAATAGGCGTGACGCCGTGCCACATTTTTATTACTTACATAAGTAAAAGAAAAAATACGTGTGCAATATTCTAGCTGAAGGAAAAAAAAAATTCGTGGTCCCTATTGTGTAAAGATTTGATACAGGGAGAATGCATCAAAATAAGCACATAACATTACTCGGACACACAACTTGCAAAGATTATAAAAATGAGATTTAAAATGTAATGTGCAAAATCAAATCAATGAAACTATTTTCACACAGTGTGGTTCAAAAGTTATTGTTATTAAAGAAGCTATAAAAAGCATTCTACATGATGATGATAAAAAACTCTACTCATGAGTTGAGTTTACCTTGGTCATCATATGGGACGTAAGTGGTGGAGGCCGTCCTTGGTTCTGTTGCTGTTCTTGTCCAGTAGACGTAGGCATCGGGAACATGGGGATTTGAATGTTGCCCATTGGCTGCATCTTCATAGATTGCATCTCACTGGAAAAGTCGCTGTTTGTTTTTTTTGCCTATCATTAGTTTGTCTACAGAGTGAGTTTTTTGGGTTAGTAGGTTGTTAGCTTTACCCTAAAACCTGTTGTTAAGTACAGGTTTTGTGATAGATACTTAGATAATTATTTCTCGATTTCAAGAGCATTAATAGAATACTGCGTCATCTTGACATGTATTTGCTATTTTGTTTTAACAAAATCCCCAGCTTCTACTTTTTTTTACTTGTCTGCCCTAAGAGGATTCGGTTTTTTAAAGACAAGCAATTTGTGTGAATGTTTGATACTTTTACAACATGTACAATAATAATTTAACCTTTCAAACAAAAATATCTTAATAATTTTTGAATAAAAAATAAAAATTTGATGAATATTTTCTGAATGAATATAGTACCTACATAGACCATATTTTTCCTTAAATTGTTTTTTTTTCTTGAACAGGCCCTTTAATCTTACCAATTTTAATAACTACGGCTCACACACTAAAAACATGCCATACTATACATAAATGGCCAGAAACAAATAAATGAGAACAAAAATTGTTTTTATAACAATCATATAGGTTTCCCATACTCACTTAGTTTCCTTTTGTTGCTGTCTCTTTCTGATTTCATCTTCATTTAGTACTTTCTTGAGTTGCATGAACAGTTGTTGCTTCTCTTTCTCGAGTTGTTTTAGTTTCTGTTCCAACTGTTCTATTTGTTCCTTTGTTTCCTCTGAAATGTTATTTAAAAGAATCTATTGTAGGTCTTTGTTCTTTTCTGTTTAGATTTTTTTTTAATGGGGTTTGTCTGCATGACCTGATTTTATGCCTGACTTACCCAATGTTGGGTTGGCAGTCAAGGCAAACATTTTAGAATGTCAGAAAGAAAAGTTAGGTACAATAAATGCAAAATTTTTAAGAAATATTACCAAGTGTCATAACATCCTGTCTCTCTCTCGCTTCTCTTTCTTTGCGGAGTCGCTCTTCCTCAACCTCAGCTTCATATTCTGAAGAAAAAAAATACCCAGTTTGAAGAACTTTATACAATTAATTTATTAGAATAATAAAGCAAGTAGGGGTGGGTTACTATTAACTAGCAAAACTGTTGCCAACAGACAAGGTTAGGCTTTGAACACTGTACTTTTATATGGAAAAGATCTATTGAAATACTATAACTAATTAAATGACATGAAAAACGATCAGTGGGTCGTCTTAGAGGCGGATAAAACAGAGGATTACCTTCTTTCTTCCTTTGCCTTTCACGTATAATATAGCGCTTTAGGGCGCTCCACATCTTCTGATCTGCTTCATTTTGCTCCTCTGTAGTTGAAGTTACAGCAGGCATCTTGTTGAGATTTCAACACCATTCAACACGAAACCTCCATGAAAATAAGACTGTTTGTGGTTTGTGACACTTTTCTGTTTTATTTACGGCCCTGAAGAGAGCATTCTAACATAAGGCATAGAAAATAATATATATTTTGGGTTTATGAGGTTTTATTTTAATAGTTTCTGGATTTTTTTTATGATTTCAAGATTTATTTGCGTTATGTGTACGTATTTGACAGCAGACAATGAATGGAATGAAATATTTTGTCTGTGGTCGATGAAGAGTGCGTTGTGCGTTTCGTTCGAACTACTACTACTTCGACTAAAACAAAAACACGCAGTGTTTGTTTCATCATTGGAATTAATTTTATTTTAATCTATGATTCCTCCTAAAAGCTTGCTATCATATGCTCTTAGCTAGAGGTATGAGTCTTGCTTGTTTCGCAAAAACAGCAACTCTTCAATGTAATGTAACGCAAAAACAGGCAATAGCAAATGGAATTACTGAACGACTTTTTTATCTCAGTGTCAATGTCACCCGTCCCTGCCCCGCCCGCCCATAACCCCTCTTCCATTCAATGTCCCCCGCTGTTTCTGATAATTCGATAACACTGACACCAGTCTAATATTTTAATCTATGCAAAAATATGCGGTTTTTATAAATAATAACTAAGCAAAACTTCTTGTTTCTAACATAAAAGTTCTCTTGCAACGCTCAGTGATACCCAGAAATCACGTAAAATGGACGGACCATCGGGGCCAAAGAAGAAACTCAAAACGGTAAGTGTAATTTAATATTTAATTTACTACTGTAGGTACTACTGCGCTATCTTGTAGTTAAATCAGATTTCATTATCGATGCTATTCGAGCCTACCGTATATGAAATCTTGACGATATTACGAAATGCCTTTCGGAAAGAAATTGGGGCTAGCGGATATTAAACTCGTCTTCTTATAATACGATGTTATGACGATAATCGTATAAACAATTCACAATGCAGATCTTGAATCAGACTACAGTCATAAACAGAGTTGTATTATGATTTGAGTTACCATTCAAAACAGTCTTGTTGCTATGAGGAGCTTAGTTTTATTGCTAATAAGTAGTTCAAACAAGATGATAAACATTTTGTTTGAACTACTTCATCATCATCATGATGAATTAGTTCAAACAAAATGTTTATTAGAACTTATCTTCAAAGAACCCCATTTTATCTCCAGAAAATCACTTCCAAGGTTGCCTGGAAGAGATCGCAGTTAGCGATAAGGATCTCAATGTTTATTTTGTAGTGTATTACTTTTTATTTATGTAATGTATAGTCTGGTGTACAATAAAGTATATATAAATAAAAAAAATTAAAAAATGAGATAACAAACTATTTTGTGGAAAACTTGTTGTTACGATTTATAAAATCTAATAAGCATGTGTTACTTAATTATTCCTGTATTATTTTAAAGAGTTAGGGAAAAAGAGACCTAAAAATAACAGTGGTTTTTAGTCAGAAATCTCATAAACTGATTTTCCTGCTGCAGGAATTTTACCTACATAAAATGCAGATAAATATGTAAATTATTTTGGTGTACAATAAAGTACTTTATTTCTATTTATTTTAATCCAAAATCTCGAACCTGACTGTTTAATTAAAAACTATTGTGGTTGGCTTCCATTTCATTTTTTCGCTACTGCAACTACAACCCGCTAACCTAACTCTCTTGTGACCCAGTTTCTGGGTAATAAAAGCTTTTGATGTAAAAACTTTGAGTCTTTCAAAACCTGAGAATTTGAAGTTCATTACTTCTACTATCACATTGAATACTTCTTTTAGAGTGCCTCTAAAATGTTTTAGAATATTCTATCCTTAGTATTTGGTTTCTGTTACATTACCCTCAGAAGGATCTTGTTGTAGCACAAAGTGATAGGTACTGTTTGTATCATTAAAGAAATAAGAATAAAAAATAACTATAATCATTTAATAATTTCTTTTCTGAATAAAATAATTAAAAAGTTCAGTGTTTGTATTTTCTACCAACGTACATTACTATAAATTGTCACTGTTTTTCAGCAGTTTCTTTTGTTTTAATTGTGTTATTATAATTTTATTATAATGTAAAAAAAAAAAAAAACTTTTATTTAATCCTGTTCCCCAAAGGATAAAAATGTGATGATAAAGAAAATCAACTGTTTCTTACATTGTGTACTTAATTTAATATTTTTGGTCACTTAGAAAAAACTAAAATAAATTGTTTATTTAAATGAGCCAATGAATAAGCAATAATTTTTGTAAAACAATACTGCCTAGAATCAATCAACACTTATGCTCTGTTTACTTGACTTCATGTGCCTACAAAAGTTGTGTTTTTTCTAGTCCGATAGAAGAACCATTATCTAATTACACAACACATTGTCGTAAACGATTACGACTAATCTGTTTCATTTTGACAGTTCAACAATATTCATTGCGTTATTTACGTTGCTGAGCAGATTTCTTTTTCGAACTTATGAATCAATGGATTAGCAATCTGTTTCAAAACGATTTAAATTCTGATTGATCGTGTGTTACGCAATTAGGGTACTGGTGAATTAACTTTTTCGCTGCTCTTGACCTACTTATGGCAAAACAAATTCCACAATATGACATGGTTTAATTTTGGCTGTTTATCAGCCCATAGGAATCTATCATTTCAGCTGAACATGTACGTACACTATCAGCAACTGATAAAACAACTGTAGTTCTATGATAAGCAGTGGTTTTGGTACTGTAAGGTAAATTTTTTTACCAATCGATTGTTACGGCATTTTAATAATTGCGCACAAAAATAAAGCTCTTTTGCTTTTCACGCAAAATAAGCGCTATAGCTACGGTTTCCTAGAAAAGCGGTCACCGCTCACGTAGCGTCCGCAGTTTACCGGCGAATGACTTCACTGAAACGTTGAGTAGGAAAGTAAGTTGGTGTGTTTTCCTAGAGAGCGTTTTTGACACCGTAAAGTCAAACCCCGCCTCCAAAAGATTTGAATCCCTAGATTTTCCCTCACTGTACTCAGTCACAAGAAAAAGTGTCCATACAAAAAAGAGTGACCTCACACATTATTAGGTAGCGTTTCCATGAGGAACAAGTGTAGTTACTGCGTCATTGTGTATCAGAGGTGTCAAAACAAAATAGAAACGTGTATCTTTTGACGCGGTAGGGCGAATCTAATGATTTAAATCTTTGCCGCTGTCATCATTTTCATGACAGGCGTCACTGCGGCCGTTAAATGCGGCCCCGGGATCACACGGACCACATCCAAACGACAACACGTGGTCGGGCGCTAATTTGTTATGTTATGATGAATAGATTATTCACGCCGCGCCGTCAAAATCAACCGTGTGGGCAATACCGACCACATCGCAGCCACAATGCAACCACCAGCGAGACCACAAAGTTGCATTGACAATTTGATTTGATTTTGTAGTTACCACAACGCAACTGCAAGAAGATGCAGAGACACTATATTCACGCGTAAACACTGCTTGTCCATATTTGCTGCGATGTGGTTGTGGTACGTGTGTACGGGTCCTTAGAAGTGAACTTGCGGAGAAGTCCTTCATAGCAAATTTAAACCTCTCTTTGTACAGAACTGACAAGGACCAATTTTTGTTAAAAAAAGTCCAACTCATCCCGCCATCTCCGTCTGTGGCGTTTGGTCCTACGCAGCTACGGTCCTATGGCGAAGCACTGGGTCATGAGTTTGATCGTCTGACATACACTACTAAAACCTCTAACGTATGTTTCATTAATGTGTTAAAAAATTGATTATGATGCTAACAAAAACTCGCGATATCCTAATCTGTTAATTAATAACGTAACGATTGAGTCATTGTTTTATCGTTTCATCAAAATGTTCATAGCCGAGCCTATATGAACGCTATCCATTTAAACTTCAGAGTGAAACCACGTATCGGCTTACGGCTATCACAGTGATCGTTCGTTTCATGATGAGTAGTGACTCATGATGAGTAGTTTGGTTTGATGGGAGTGCCCATCAAACCCAGATGAACCTAGATGTGCTTAAGACTAAGTTTCAATACTGGGCACGCCAGTTTCCATCGTCATTTTGTATTACATTTGTTACTAACATAGCTTATAAGTACTTAGTGTCTAACATCATTTATGGACGGAAAGGTCTGTTTTTTTTATGTTTTGAAGATAGTGTTATTCGTGATAGTAGCTTTCATTATAGGAACAGAGATCAGCAGGGCTATTCTGTAACCATCTCACCGTGAAAACTTAGGTGAAGTGAGCGTGGAGTGAGCTGTCATTCCACAGATATTGACACTATTGACAGCTCACTTCACCCAAGTTTTCACGGTGAGATGTTTACAGAATAGCATGGCTGGTCATTATTTTTTGGGTATGGACTATTAAGAGACATCTGCTTTAAATCACCTTATTCCAATTGGACAGTGGGACTGACTACCGCTCTCGAATTTAATGTACTTATTACGTCAGTAATAAATAAAAAGAAGAGATTGGGTCCATAGTTAGCATTATGGTGTATGACCTGTAGTGACGTAGCATATCTGGAGCTTTTCGTGTCTGCGAACGTATCCAACATGTTTTCTATTTTTGTGGGTAACCACAAGACCGCAAATTAAAGTGTAGGTCTGCGGTGTTTGCCTCAAGTCAATAAAGTTTGCGTGGGTAGAAATTACTAAAGACCCCTGTTTTTGCGAGCAGGGGATGTTGACTAAAAATATATTTTTGTCCACCACATTGATATTAAAAATTATTGGACACGTATTTATTCTTTTTTTACGTACTTAATCAAAATATTACGGCAATACATTGAGTTAAAATGTGGCATGACGTCACTATCCGGTAGATTTTATACTGAATAGTGACGTAGCGAGCCCCCACTCCCCAAATTTAATGCGTTTTATTTAAATATTTTTTTATTAATATGATAAAGCAAAAAATACGTTTCTAATATTTTTTTATTAATATGATAAAGCAAAAAATCGTGTCTAATATTTTTTATGAAGTATCTGACTGACGGACTACATCTTTTTTTTTGCCATATTCATTATATTAAAACAAATAGAATGATTGGATTGGCTCCACATTTGGCACGTAGGTATGTAGATTTCTGAATGAAGGTGGAAGGGATTTCACTCTACACAGATCTTGCGAGTTGTGCATAAGAAAATGTTTTGCGTAAGAACGATTTAACTAAATGTTAAATCTTTGCATAAAATAATCAATTTTAAAGGAATAACAAAAAGCAAAAAAAAACTTCTGAACATTATTGAGCTAGTCCTGAATGGGATCCCGATTTTTTCCCGGATCCCGTGTAGCACTATAATATCAACAGTGCATTGCAATAATTAAGTCAATTGTTTTTAGTTATGTACTCTTACCGTTATGTTCATTTAAATTCATTTCATATGATGACCTAGATCTTATCTACACCAAGTACCGTTTGCTGAAGTAGGTACTCAAGCCCTACTTGGCTCTGGGCTGTAGAATAGCATCGCCTTTTTGTTCCATTAAATTTTCAGCCTGCAAACTTGAACAAAGCGACGTAAAGTTGGCAGCCAACTGAATAAAAAATCTTGAAAGGCGCAAATATATACTCCCCTAAAGTGACAGGCTTGACCAGTAATGCGAAAAATAGGTAATAACTACACAAAAGCAAAAAAGTACTATTTTCCGGATATACAACAATCGTTTTCTAACAAGGCTAAAATGCAGTGCAACTGTTCTGTCGTCCAATAAACTACTACCATTATTTACTAGCAATTTAAAATACAGTATCATTCATCGAGCGCGCCAGTGTTGTGCACAACGGCGTGAGCGACGTGCGTGCTGCTGCGTTCGTTGACTAACCGGATTTTTTCGAACGCACTCGTTCGCGATTGGCGGGAAAGTTTTATTTGACATTTGTTTTTTTAATTGCAACTATGAGTTTGGAGCAAAGGAACAAGAAGGTGACGGATGTCTTCGAAAAATATAATATTGCAGAATGGGGTAACGGCAACGGTCCTAAAAGAACGGTTAGTGATTTGACTTTACTTCTGAAACAATAATATTTATCTTTTGCAATGAAATGAAATGAAATAAATCTAAATACAAAACTTATCAAGCAAAATGTGCACTAAATATAGTATATATTTGGAATTAAAAATGACGATACAATAATTTGTTGTTTACTTCCTTAAATATTGGTAATATAATTATTTTTAATTACCACTAATTATTTGAACATTATAGCACTAGGGAGCATTAATTAATACTTTTTCTTACATCAGTAGGTTATGCTTTCTCTGTTTAGGTACGTTATTTCAAAAGTATCAACTTTCTATCCGGTCTTAAATATTTTGCTCGACTTTCGCTTACAAAATTAACGCTTTGGATAATAAAAGTATACTTCTTATTAAAATATAATATCCATGTATCACTTCCCCCTAGCTAAAGCGTAGGTATTAATTTCATGCTCAAGGCGCTTGTAGTGTCCAAAAGATTGAATTTCTTTATGAATGAAAGGAAGACTAAAATGTAACTCACTTTAGTTTTATTAGGTAATCGCTTTACTAAATGTGTATTACTTCATTAATAAATTTATATCATAACACCACGCCTGAATTCCCTGAAGGGTTAGGCAGAGGTATACCTATAGTACACCCACATTGTGCTAGTTATGTTTAATAAAATAACTGAATTAATACAAATTTAGTAAGTACCTATACTCCGTTGGTTTAGGTAGTCAAATAAAGGTAAACAAAATAAAAACACGTGACGGACGAGAGAGCTGTCAAGTAAACGTAAACTAAACGTTAACTAAACGTAATACCTGTCACTTCAGTTGTCAAGTTACGACACTGTTGTACTGTTCAATTTAGCAACGTTATAATTCGTTGAAGTTTAGAGAGCCTGTCTTCTTGGGCTCTTTACAATAGACGATTGGTTATAACGTATTTTTAAACAAGAAAGTTTCATCTTTATAAGTCCTTTGTACTATTTGTTTACCTTTTTAAATTACCTATACCAATGGGGTATAGACCTTCCTATGGATAGGTGTATAATCATCATTCACCAACATCGCGAATATTTACACTGTTTTGTGTTTGTTGTGAGTTAATGTCTAATCGGATTTAAATACAGTCTTTACCAAACAAAAAATAATTTATTACTTCCAAAACCTTTCCTTGATTTTTTTTTATGTTTTTCATGGGCTGAATTGAGACATAATTATGTGCCTGTATTAAGTGAATTATAGTTGAATTTAGTCATTACGTCGCTGAAGTTATTAATAAGTGGCTCAAATTAGTCATACAAGGCTGAAATTACGTGTCAGAAGTTAGTCAAATGGGCCTACAAAATTTCCTTTTATGATTTTGTTCCATTTCATTTCATTGCATTCTCAATCGTCTTCGACCTTAGTTTTACATATTTTATTTTATATTTTTAATTTCACGACTAGAAACTCTAAACCTCTGCATCGGAATTCATCCTACTTTATTATTCTAGAAAAGCATAGCAACAAACAAAAGCGATATATTTTTATTGTTCAACCATAAAGCAATATTTTGCATTTTTCACGTACTGAGCGTGTCACAATATAATCTTGATAGGCTAAAGTAGTCCTTGACTTAGCCCACATTCGCACGAGCGCTTTTTTTCCGTGACGGTTTTTTACCGCGCACTGGATTTTCAACGTTTGGCTTAGCGCTGAAAGTTGAAATTCCAATAGTACGCTTGTTTAACGCACTAGAGATGCGCTCTGTTGGATTCTCAACGCTCGGCTTAAAGCCCAGAGTTCAAAATCCAGGCTGCGGCAATAAGCACCCATGCTGGTGGCTGACGTGGGCTTACTGATAACTTTTATATATAATCTCTTTTAGTGCAGTACCTATTTGTACTTTTCTACTCAAAATCTTCAAAGATAAGATCATATTTTGACATTGACGTTTCGAAATGACAGAACAAGTACAATTTAAAGCGCAATTTTGATGGATTAAGATAATAATATTTTATGACGTACCTATCGATTCTTTATCTTATTTAGTGCCCAGTATCTGCATAGAATGATATAATAATACGTGTGGGGTTATTACCGAATAAATTGTCAAGTCAGCGTGGCTTGTTTATTTCTGTTCCTGAGTGTACTTATCACTGGACAGTAAATAAAGAGCAGTAAAAATGAAATATTTTGGACATGGAAACCATAGATGTAAATCAATCGATGATGGAAACTCTTGAAACTCATAATACCTATCTTTGCATTAATCTAAATTCATTTAAATGCACTTTCTTTGATTTAGGGCGCAATGTTCGGAGAAAGATCCTTTCCTTTTCGCAGCTGCGCATGCGCTAGTGCAATGTCCGGCCCTGCAAGCTCTCGCTTGATGTTGATGACGAGACAACCTCTCTTATCCTAAATTACATTTAGGTATTGAGTTTTAATGGACGGTACTTTCCCTCCTCGTGACGTCTGTTATTTATACAGTACCCAGGCGTTACTATGACACATCGAGAAAACGACTCACTCAGGTATTCAGACTGACAGAAAACGCTCAACAAAGCTTTTTTGTCATACTCGAAACGCTATATTTAGGTACAGAGACGCATGCTGGTTCTGATTGTCTATGTCATTAAAACCAATCAGTTTCGAACGCAGAAGAGCACAACAAGATACATCCGCTTGTGGCAACTGGTTTCTCAAGTAACATGGACAGGTCATCTGCTCTCTGTGAAAATGCATGTAACGACTCCTCTACTAGGCTAGAATAATGTTTTAATAAATTTGTTAATAACAATATAGATACATCCATTGAGGAAATGAGGATGCAGTTTTTGTAAATAAACTAGAAAATATTGGGATGCTGGGAGCCTGGAATGCAATCATATACTAGCAAGGAAATCAAAGTGTGGTTCCACGAATAAACATAATTCGTCGCAGTCACTACTTCTTACACTGCTCAACACATTTTCTGGTCTGATTAAGAAAAATGGTTATGTCCGTCTGTTTTATGTAGACAAGTAAACATAGGCGTTCGTTTTATATTAAGTATAATTGCACTCCTTAAATAATGCATCATTGCTCATTAATTCAGCTTTGTGCAGGTGCAACTGTTAGTACTCTTGCATCAGAATTTTGCATACTAGACTCTATAAATCATAGGAAACTTAAACATTAATTTCTAGTGATTCTTTGGTTTGTGTTGTCTCGATCCCAATGCAGGAGTTCTAGTATCTAAATCCAATTCGGAAAACATTCGTAACTATCATAAGACTCTCGAACCATCTTGAATTATATCAACCGTTGAACCTTCTGAAGTTTTGTCTGTTATCGAATGTGTCTCACTGCATGCCAGCACGCTTAGCATGGCCATAATAGAAACGGCTTTTGTCGACGGAAGAATAGACCAAATGACAGATAAACAATCACAATCTGTAATTTTGTCTATTCTTCCGTCAACAAAACCCGTAGAAAACCCATTTCTATGGTTGTCATGCTACGCATGCAGTGGATAAGAGTGGAATGGTTCACCAGGAATCGAGTAAAAAATGTCTTAAAAATTATCCTACTAAGTATAAATGAGATGCCGAAATAAATCGTATTGTGCCAATGTGGAGCCCCTTCACCGGATTTGGCTCACCTAACCTAACCACCTGCACGTACCAGCATTTAACTAAACCAATGATAGAGCTGTTCTAGTAGCTACACACTAGTACGACAAAACTTGATTGAAATTGACAGGTAAAGATGGTAGAAGATCCTATTAAAATATATATTTTTTTTCTACCCTCTATTGTTTAAGTACCTACACTCTATAAAAATACAAACGTGAAGACAGAAACCTCTCTTCACTTTACCAATAGGTACACCTTCCTAATTGTTTACCATTTCCGAAGTACGAACATGTTCGCAACAACAATTACCTACACTCTAAAGGCGACGATGCTGTAGTTGATTTATTTTTTTATTTTTAGGGTATCGCATGTTTACAACGTTTCCTTCTTACACCGAAAGTGTCAGGTTTCGTTCGGAGAAGCGCTAGTCGAAACTTCTGTTCAGGGAATTATAAACAATGTTGTTTATTCAATAGCGATGTAATAATGCTCTTCCACCACATGTGGAGTACGTTAGCTTAATCTTATTTTCATGTGTACTAAAAAACCTTTAACCTATAATGTCAAAAGTAGGTATACCACGCTTGCAGAAAAACCCAGTAAATTACTAAAAATCCACCGTTATATTTTTAACTGCTTATAACTTATAAGGGCTGAAAGAGAGAAAATATATTTATTTGTGGTAAAACATGCATGACGCAAAGAAAAGACACAAACGCAAAAAATAACAAGTTGGGGAAAAAAATATGTCATAATTGTGTCATACAGAATTTCGACAGTTAATTCGAAAAACAATAGTTCGACTACTGTTTTTCGAAATTGGGATCGGACACTTGTAAAATACTCGAAGCCTCAGCGGTCACAACTCTCACAGGGGAAATATTCTAGATGGGAAGATGTATAAACAGAAACTCAAACTGTTCACTTAGTTTTATTAAGTAGGCTAAGAACAAAACAACTCTGTTATATTTAGTAGGACAGAAATAATTCTAATTGAAATGTCGCAATCGACGACCCGGGATCGAATGCCCGTCTGTGCACCCGCTCCTAGCCAAAACCCCCAACGTCCCGGCGTTAAATCCCGCTCTCCAATTGGCCCTTGATATCGGGCGATACCAGTGTCGTGGATGAATCGTTGAGCCATTCAATCCACCAATCAATATTAAATCAAGGGTTGACATTCCCAAACATTAGAAATGATTCGTTTACACAACATTCCTTTGATAATATCTAAAACATATTTATATAAAACAAAAATCCTAACAACATTAACTCTTTTTAACAATTATCTTTCAAAAACATAAGCCATAGCTTTATTAAGAGGAACAAAACCTAACACACTTGTCTTGTTCGGCGGAACTCTACTTCGACTGAAGACGAAATATACCTGGCGTATTTGTACGACATATAGGTAGCTATCAATCAATAAAGGTTTATGTAGTATCCTAGTAACATTTTTTTATTAGAAACTACTCATTAAAACTCGCATGAGCGTTTACAAAGTCATACGCTAATTAAAAAAACCGCTCCGCGCTGCTTTGAAGATTGTGTCTGAATATTATGAAAATGTTACGTAGGACTCTCAAAAAAAAACTCTGTTGTTAGTTATCTTGTCTATTCATAATGTAACTTGCAAAATTTCGTGTAAATTGATCCAGTAGTTTTATCAGAAATCGACATAATACAAGAACACAGACAGTTCTGTAATCATCATGTGATTATAAATAAAGTACTTGCAATCCGAGTATTGTTTACATTATACAATATTATCCCCGAAACACTTAACGATAAGGAGGTAGAACAAAAGACAGGTCCACTTAAAGTTACATATTCAAAAGTACCACCATCCACCAGAAATGTGATCGGTTGCAGAACTTGCAGATTCCATTGAATGTGGATTTCCTTCGACTCGGAATTCAATCGAAAGTTGGTATATCAGGTGGAATACCTACTCTGCTCAATAGAAAAAAATGCACATTTTTTAAACTTTGTCAAAGTGCAAAAACAAGTAATAAAAAGCACACAGAACGAAATACAATTTTGGCTAAAATTAAGAAACCAAAAATTAAAAAATCTACAGCAGTACGAAAGGCTGCAAAAAACATTTGCTATTGAAAAATTAGATGAATACAATTTCGTTCCTAAGCGGCATAGCATACGTTACTCACATATCTAATAAAAAATCAAGAAGACTTATTAATATTATATTGCGATTTAAATTATCTGAAGAAAATGTTTAAGCTGTACAAAGATTTGTGACTGAATATTGAATGAATTTTTATTTTGTACCTAAAACCATAAAGCGGAATCCATTTACATATTATTGTCACATTTCAGAGTAGTATTATGTCGAAGGTATGTTCCGTCAAAATAGAGATCGGCCGAACAAGTGCGTATCGAAGAAGGGTTCTGTCGAAGTACCTACGTTATGTCGGACTAATGCTAGTCGAATATATGTTCTGTCGAAGCAATGAGTATCGAATTATTGTTTATCAAAATTGGGACCGAGACGGTGTCCGTTACCCAGGCCAGATGTTGTCGAAAATGGTCATTTGAATCTTATAGATAATTAGTTGTGCGGCTTCTGTAAATGTTGCGCACATTTTTAAATTTGTTGCGCTTATAGTTTTTTAATTATTTCACAAAAACATTTCCTGCTGGCGTAACGTTACCGCAGCCAGACCTTTTTCTTTCTAATGGGAATATTTAAATAAATACTAGCTATACAATTAGTTGTCTAGATGAAGTAAATGTTGCGCCTTATTTTGAATTTGTTCTTTCATCGGTTGCGAAGTTATTCGAGATTTTGCTGGGGTAACGTTTTTGGTTTTGCTAGATCTTTGAAACGGTTAAGCGGATTCTTATCATATTTTGTACAAGACTTCTTAGGAATTAGTTTAAATTTGTTGGGCAATAAAAATACCAAAAAAATGCATAGCTTAAAGGTTATTTCATTAAATAGAAAAACACTTCAATCGGTCCCAGCACTCTCAATAAGAGGTCTAAAGACGTACTTTAAACGTTATTTTAAAGCTTGTAACTGCCTTCAAATGTATGTGAAGTTTCATTAGTATCCTGTAAGTATTTAAAAAGATATGATGATATTCAGTTCTTCACGAGCACGGTCTTGATGCGCGCGGTGTTATTTGGCCACTGGATTGGATTTAAGAACTGAATGTTATGTCAATTATTAGTTGTTTAGTTCAGTTGTATATCAGTAAAATTTCAGCGTAGTACATTGGATAATTAATGAGATAATACGATTAAAGTCATTAGGAAGTGAATGACCGAGGTTACCCGACCAAGTTTAGGTGGTTACGAAAAAGCGAAAACTCAGAACATTATGGTACCTTCTTAAATATGTAGGATAGTGTTACAAATTTAGTACAGACATGTACACAAGTTTTAAAAAAAACTACATGTTTATTAAAGAATTTTTATTAACAGGTAAAATAATCATTTCAACTGAACTTTTAAAGTATTAATAAACTTAGGTATAAGTACTTAAAAACAATCACAGATTAAAACTACAGATAGTAATTTTGCTATTTTGAAATTTTCTATTACTTTTTATTTAAATTGAAATTTGTCAATGAAAATTACCCCTTCACCCCACCCCTCCCGCGTCCCACCGAACGACATGTTATATCGGTGATTTTTGATAAGTATGTGCAACTGGAAGATAATAATAATGTTTTCATAGTACAGATATTATTATAAACTCAACTCAAAGCATTTATTTCAATTAAACCATTTACAGGCACTTTTGAATTGTCAAATAGTCGGTCAGTTAGTCGAGAAAGTTGAAGCTAGTTGCCCAGTTCCAAAACGTAGATCTTCATGGAGAAGAACGGGCAAGAAACTCCAAGGACACTCTTTTAAATATAGAAAATTACACAATCCTGGGTACATTATTCTTGTTGCTTCTATATGTGAGAACAATGTACAATAAAAAAATTAAAACAATTCAAAATATAACATTAAAAATAAGCCCTGGCAGATAAGAGATGACCAGTCACAACTGACGGCGCCCGTTCACGAACATGACGCGTGGATCAGCACCATCCAGCTCAACCATTTTGTAGGGAACCGAATGATCCAACACATTATATGTATTTTATATATATTATTATGTATTTAACAGTGTACGCGTCTGTACCGAAATTGTAAGGTGTATTATACTGATCATTTCAAAAGATAGCATAATGTTCTGAGTTTTCGCTTTTTCGTAACCACCTAAACTTGGTCGGGTAACCTCGGTCATTCACTTCCTAATGACTTTAATCGTATTATCTCATTAATTATCCAATGTACTACGCTGAAATTTTACTGATATACAACTGAACTAAACAACTAATAATTGACATAACATTCAGTTCATATATCCAATCCAGTGGCCAAATAACACCGCGCGCATCAAGACCGTGCTCGTGAAGAACTGAATATCATCATATCTTTTTAAATACTTACAGGATACTAATGAAACTTCACATACATTTGAAGGCAGTTACAAGCTTTAAAATAACGTTTAAAGTAAGTCTTTAGACCTCTTATTGAGAGTGCTGGGACCGATTGAAGTGTTTTTCTATTTAATGAAATAACCTTTAAGCTATGCATTTTTTTGGTATTTTTATTGCCCAACAAATTTAAACTAATTCCTAAGAAGTCTTGTACAAAATATGATAAGAATCCGCTTAACCGTTTCAAAGATCTAGCAAAACCAAAAACGTTACCCCAGCAAAATCTCGAATAACTTCGCAACCGATGAAAGAACAAATTCAAAATAAGGCGCAACATTTACTTCATCTAGACAACTAATTGTATAGCTAGTATTTATTTAAATATTCCCATTAGAAAGAAAAAGGTCTGGCTGCGGTAACGTTACGCCAGCAGGAAATGTTTTTGTGAAATAATTAAAAAACTATAAGCGCAACAAATTTAAAAATGTGCGCAACATTTACAGAAGCCGCACAACTAATTATCTATAAGATTCAAATGACCATTTTCGACAACATCTGGCCTGGGTAACGGACACCGTGTCGACATTCGGTATGACACTCTTCTGTGATACTATGCGAGACAGCCACGTCAAAGCGCTGGCTGCCAATATGTTATCCATGTATAACTACTGCATCGTCGCTTTTAGAATGTAATTGTTGTTGCGAACATGTTCGTACTTCGGAAATGGTAAACAATTAGGAAGGTGTACCTATTGGTAAAGTGAAGTGAGGTTGCTGTCTACACGTTTGTTTTTTTTATAGGGTGTACTTAAACAATAGAAGATAGAGAAGAATTCTATATTTAAATAGGATCTTCTCCCTTCTTTACCTGTCGATTTGACTCAAGTTTTGTCATACCAGTGTGTAGCCACTTGAACAGCTGTATCATTGACTTCGTTAAATGCACACTGGCACAATACGATTAATTCGGCATCTCATTTATACTTAGTAGGATAATTTTTTAGACATTTTTAACTCGATTCCTGGTGAACCATTCCACTCTTATGCACTGCACGCGTAGCATGACAACCATAGAAACGGGTTTTCTACAGGTTTTGTCGACGGAAGAATAGACAAAATGACAGATTGTGATTGTTTATCTGTCATTTGGTGTTTTCTTCCTTCGAGAAAACCCGTTTCTATTGTGGCCATGCTAAGCGTGCTGGCATGCAGTGAGACACATTCGATATCAGACGAAACTTCAGAACGTTGTTACTTCATACCGTTGCATTATCTTATCTTGCATTAGGCTCGTAAACATGCCATAGTTACAATCTATGATTTAAATATTTTTTATTTTTTGTAACAGTTGATTCCCTTTTCTTCGTTTAAGTTCTGAGTTGAACTGCACGATTACTGACGAATGCGTGCACTGACTGGACAGGTCCACTCAAAGCTAGGCGATTATTTCTTCCAAAATACCAACTCATATATTAATCTGCATGGTCTTCATATACCCTGACCAAGATTGTCCGGACTTTAAAAGAGACTGTGACCTCGAGAGTCCGATTCGGTCTTTCTTCTACATACGTTATTTATTGACATGTAAACGTATTATTCTGAACCAATTTCCGGAAATAAATATTAAATCATTTGTATTATCCGTTTTACTGTACTACGAGTACACTATCCTGTTTCATGTTGATCTTTAAATAATTTAATACATCGATCGGGCCCTTTCGTGACAAACTCGTACTAATGAAAATGAAATTAATTCCGATCAGTGAACGTGTTGCAAGCGTGTAGTAGGTAGCCACAATTTTATTCGGCTGTTTTTATTACACTGTCCAATTTTCATTTCTGCACGTGTTAAGGCTATGCTATGTTAGGTACCTACACGGTGGACATCGGATTATTTTGCTATTATCGTGTAGCGATTGATGAAAATACACATTTTCGTGTAGTATCTGGAACGCGAAATTTTGTGTCAAGCTATTGGTGGCAAAAACTGTGTCCAGGCTCAGCCATTTTTAAGACTTTGATAGCTTATAATACCTGTCGATTAGCACAATGACTTTATCCCTGATACCATATTATTATAGCTTGCATTAGATGTAATAAAGTCGTTTTACCAAAAAGTCTGGTTGTTTGCATATGGGGTGCCTCAAGGAACTGTTCTATGATCCTTACTGCTAACGCCATGCTTGCTACTTTATCCACTGTCACTTCTAAAGCTTTGTTTATATCATATACTATAATTTTATAGTTCATAAGCAACATTATAGCATACAGGTGTGTAGCATTATGTCACAGTTACGCTACTGGCATTAGATTTACGTAAACATTCGACTTTCTCCACATTTCTCGCGCGGATTCCTGCTACCTCGCTAGCCACTCACGCAGTACATAGACCTACAAGTTTAGATTAACAGTTTGATGACAATAATCTTCGTTGTCAGCAGAAGCTGTACAAGAATGAATAGCTGGTTGATAACGGGGCTAACTGCCGAAGCTGATAGCAAAACAAGACAAGACATACTTACTCGTATTCCATTTTTCCAACAAGATATCGTAATTCTAATGAAACTGAACTAAATAATTGTTTTTAATTTATGTTCAACACTAGTTTTGTTTGTGTTGCCTTCCTTTTTCAAGTCTTCCCACATGTACATACATAGCGAAACAAATGACAGTAAGTATGTTTTATTGTTTTTATTTCCCCGTAATTGCAATTAGCGTAGTGTTGTTTCACTACAGTGTATTACATAACAACTAAATATTTACTTAGCGATATAAAGCCATTAGAACAATTGCTGACTAAATTATCTTGACTTATTTATTTAACATTATTACAGTACGGATAAATAGAGAGATAATAACACCGTTGTGCAAATTGTTATTGAAAGGTTTTATAATCACTTCGTCGTTTTTCCTGTCTTCCCACTGGCTAATTCGTACTACTGTCAAAGTCACCCCACTTTCAAAATTCTCCCTACTGACTAATTCGCACTACTGTGTAAGTCACCCCACTGTCATATTCTCCCTACTGACTAATTCGCACTACTGTCTAAGGGGGTATTACACTATCAAATATCTAGGTAGGATCCTAGATATCATAGAGTCATATTTATATGATAATGTAATACAAACATATGAATCAAATCGTCTTTGATCAAAGATTTTTGACATATTTTGTTAGATAGGATCATAGAAACAGGTCTTGCCATATTGAATATTATATACCGAATTCATTATTTTGTCTTCATTAATGTTCTAAGTTCTATTTGTTATATTGTGTGCCGAAAGGCTTCAGTATTTTGTTTTAATAGACGATTGCAACCACATATGACAAAAAAATAGGATCCTATATATGATCCTAGATATTTGATAGTGTAATACACAGATATGATTCTAGACGTCAAATATGTAGGATAAAAGATAGGATCCTATTTAGGATCCTGGATAATTGATAGTGTAATACCCCCTTAAGTCATCCTACTGAAAAATTCGTTTTGACTAAGCCCCGCTGTCACATTCGCTCCACTAACTAATTGACCCTACTGAAAAGTTCGGCCCAATGACAAATTCACCCTATTACCAAAGTAACAAATGACCCTTTATTTATAGATTAGGAATGGTAGACAAATGGAAAGAGACATTGATTCCATTGGTTTCATAAACACTACTTTGATCGGCTATGATCATATCAATGAAAATGATTGGGTACATCTACTACAATTTATGTAATGGATTTATGATTTAACAATTACGAGCGCCGAAATTGTTCGTGATACGTAGGTACCTATTGTGACCAATTTGCCGCAAAAGACAATAATACAACAATGTATCGTCATCATCTGCCTAGCCTTTTCCCAACTACGTTGGGGTCGGCTTCAGTATAACCAGATACAGCTGAATACCAGTATTTAACATTTAGCGACTGCCTATCTGACCTCCACAACCCAGTTATTTTACTATTTTATACAAAAATGTATAAAATTCTAAAATTTGAATAGCAAGTGTCAAAAATATGTAGGTAAATAATGTTGGTACCTATATTTCTCTGAATAAACAAAACTATATTATTTCATACTGTTCATTTAAACTAAAAGTTCTGACGGCTATAATATTTAATCCAGTTTGTTGCTTGACTTCAAAAGCCCTACAAAACATGGCAAACAAAAAAAATATTGCTGTAAGAAAAAGATACAAAAAAAAATTATTCACAAAACAAACAGTAGGTTTATTCCATTGACATTTCGAACGCAATACCTAGCATTGCATTTAATAACTTGTCCAAGGTTGTACTATAATGCCCTTTACCATTGAATTTATTTATACAATTTGCAATTAAGGACTGAATTACGACCAATGGTATTGGTAGGTATTGGATTATTATAGTATTTAGGCGAATGAGCTTTATACAGTAACAAGTTTGTCGGAAATTGTCGATTAGGGCCTTGTGGAATATTTACAAATAGAATATCGAGAATACTTAACTAATGTTATGACTAACACACCGTTAAAATAATCCCATCTAAAACATAACATGTAAAAAAATGCCCTTGTGGGCATTTTTTAACTTTGTGAATTCTAATGTATCAAGTCGGTTAATTTATTCAGTACCTATCTATGGGAGCATCTATCCAACAACTTTGTCATACATTATTACTTAATACAGTTAAACTAATTAAATATATTTATTAATTGATTTTAAGATCAGCACGCTTAGCATGACCACAATAGAAACGGGTTTTGTCGACGGAAGAAGGAAGAATAGACAAAATGTCAGATAAACATTCACAATCTGTCATTTTGTCTATTCTTCCGTCGACAAAATTCGTAGAAAACCCGTGTCTATGGTTGTCATGCTACGCGTGCTGCAATAACATATTTATCAGATAAAACACGACAAATAAATTGATTTGGTCAAAGTTTTATTCGGGTGACTCATCTATCCATATCACGCAATCGATTCGAAGTGACATAAATTGAAAATGACTGATTCACCTATTACTTTCTTGAATCTATTACTTTATTAGTCAACAGCTGCTTCGCCCGCGTGATTAATATCTTTATAAATTATAGCCTACTTGCTGCGCCCCGCGGTTTCATCCGCATAAGTCTCGATCCCCGGAATATCGGGATAAAAGATACATATCTATTTATTTAATACTTCAAGCCCAGAAATGTACAAAGGCGGACTTAATGCCATAAGCATTTTCTACCAGTCAACCTTTGGGTGATGCAGATACAAACAGTGGTAGGTGCAATTACGAAAAATTGAGGAATAAAAAAAACACAATATATATATATAAAGATACACATATACCTATTACAAAGTATAAATATAATATAAATGCCTAATTATATATAAATATAAGCACAAATAAATATACGTAAAACACAAATATACTAAAACAAATAAGACAAACAATGGGAAAACATTAACGTTGTGATGATACTGCCAGCTTCTTACGAATGTGCTCGCGAACTTTAACCTATCCTATGTCCTTTTCCAGATCGTGCTCTCTACCCATGTGCTAAATTTCAGCCAAATACATTCAGCCGTTTTAGCGTGAAAGCGTAACAAACAAACTCACTTTCGCATTTATAATATTAGTTAGTATTAGGATTGATCGAGCGAGCGAAGCGTCTCTGCTTCAAATCTGGCAAAATTTGCTTTCGTGTATCAGTTTGTTGGTACTACTCAACAGGTCGTATTTTACAACCAATCTGGACGAAACTTGGTATACCTACAGGCTTTACGACTTTATAGTTTTCTTTATCGTGGGGATTTTTGATTGGAGGGATACTTCCTCCAAAAAGGGGCAAAAGGGGACTACTGTGTACTTTTGATCCTAAGGACTTGGTTGCAAAATTGGTCCTATTTAGAAAGTGTTAAAGTTCATAATGTACCTATATCATGTTGTTTACTTTCTTAGAAGACATTCTAGGATACGGATACTGTTGTGACACACAACCGTATCACCACACACAACTTGTCTGTGGTCTTTGATTTAAGGAGAATGTGCAGGCATCCAGGCATACACATGACTCGACTTCGAAAGTAGGTGCTTAAAAAACGTCAACATGTGCATGATTGGTGGTTATTCGTTTTAAATAAAACACAGTACCTATTTAAATGTAGATACTGCTTGATTATAATCTATGTTAGCAGTCGGTAATGTGCGCATGTATGGTTAGCACGAGGGTTTGCGCCACGGGTCATTGGTTTTGTTAATCATACCAGAGTACCATGATAAAATATTGTATACTAGCTTTTGCCCGCGACTTCGTCCGCGTTTCCGTCGTTTTTCGTAAAAAAGTACCATCCGTCCTTCCTCACGGTTCAGTGGTTTTGATGTAACAGACAGATTAACTTTCGTATTTTAGTAGGGAAATATAATATGTCACTCCACAATACTGTTGAAAATATCGCAATAAGGAACCGCAGAATATTATTATTAATAGCTGTGCCCGCGACTCCGCCAGCGTGTAACTCCTTGTATGTTATTAAGTTAATGTATTGGTAATATTGTTTAGATCACTTTCACATGAGGCTTAAGTACCTATAGAACGAAAATACTTCAGCGCAAAGCTTCCGGGTAAACTATGTTGAAAGTTGACCCGTCCGGCACGTGAACATAAAGATTTCTAGAACTGCTAACCCGGGAAAGAGCGACATATAACTGACCATGCGAGAAACAACTGACACCGAGATCTACTCCAGCAACACGAAAAGTCTGCCCTTGAGCCTTACATAAATTAGCCAAAACTTACCTATCGGTATCTAAAAATCTATGCGTACTACTTCTACTTCTACTACTACTTCACCTTAAAAGAAATAAAATGCAAACTATTCATAATTTGTAACTTGAACGAATATTTAAACACTACCAAAACAACTAATACCTATTTTATAAAATAACAACAAAAGAAATTCAAATAAACTATTTAAAGACTAAAAGTCGCGCTGATAAGCACGGTTTGTTAATATCAATAAATTATTGTTTGTCATTAAGGTCGAACGCTATGAACGCATCAACAACCAAATATTGAATGAAGCTCGCGCTCCCGTCGGACCTCCCGCCTTTTTATACCCTACCGCCACGACCCGCGTCGAGCGCGGCAACCGTTACACAAAAATAATCCTTATGGCATGATTCAGTATTCACGCGCGACGGCGCGATGGCTTATTAGCGTATTTCATGTATAAGTTTGGTGTTTCTATACCGATTACTATGATTCTTTTTTTATTGAATAGGTTAATAATATTAACTTCTTTTAATTAGGGATGAGTGAGAATATTATAAACGTAAGAGTAAACAAATATAATCAGAAAGCTCCGAACTGCTAAGCTATCGGGAGTTACACGTGTTATTGTGAGTCAACCATAAAAGATAGACATATGCTGTTGTGGGATATTTTTTAGATAATTTTATGTAGAACATTTCCGTCATAAATGATTTCTATGTAGCTTTAACCATTAAGGCTTCACACGCGACGGAAGCTTAAAAAATGGAGCAACTTCTCCCGTTTTCCCAACATTTAACTTCACTGCTCTGCTCCTATTGATTTTAGCGTGATGAAAAGTATACTATAACCTCCCCAGGAGTATGAAGAATAATTGTACCAAGTTTCGTTAAAATCCGTCGAGTAGTTTTTGTTTCTATAAGGAACATACAGACAGACAGACAGACAGACAGACAAAAATTTTACTGATTGCATTTTTGGCATCAGTATCGATCACTAATTACCCCCTGATAGTTATTTTGAAAATATATATCATGTACAGAATTGACCTCTCTACAGATTTATTATAAGTATAGATTATGCTTCTTTGAAGGATGTAGATTGGTGTTTGAATGTTAAATGTATAAGCTATACTGCACAATTGGTCCTTTTATTCGAAAAATTGCGAAGTGGTTTGTTTTTGGGAAATTCCCTATATCAAGCCTAAGGGCCGGCGCTCACTTGGCGAAGCGCGGATGTCACTGCCAAACAAATATCGACCTTGTTACAGTTGAAATAAAGTTGAAAATAAATAAACTTCCAGTAGCTCGAGAGCGTATCTAAGCGGAAAAAGGTGCGCGTCTCAGGTTATTTATTTTCTTCTTTATTTTAAGGTACGCAATGTTGATAGTTGTTTGGCAATGACAACCGCGCTGCGCTGCGCCTCGCTAGATGTGCGCCAGCCCTTAATCAATGCTAAGGTGCATAGATTAAGGGCCTACCTTAACATGCTAATTGGCGACTGTGTAATGAGTAAGTCCAAGGCTAATTGTTACCTATACTTAGGATCGATTGTATACATAAGCTGTTGGTAATCCTTTATTAATAAATAACTAAATGATGGGATTTAAGAAACATAACTGGTGAAATGTGGGTGTACTATAGGTATTCCTCTGCCTAGCCCTTTGGGGATTACAGGCGTGATGTTATGTATGTTATATTAAATAAATAGATAGATATTTTTTTTTTTTTAATGACGTCCTCGAACTTTTTTTAACTAAATCTGCATAATCTAAGGCTGGTTTCACAGCTGTCCGGGCCGTCCGTACACGGGAGACCCGTACACGGGGAACCCGTACGGGTAGCGTCCGCAGTGCTCTGGGGGCCTTTATGGGCGCTTCGTTCTCCGTCTCACTTACAGACATACCGTAAGTGAGAAGGAGAGCGAAGTGCCCATAAAGACGGCAGAAACTACGGATTTCGCTTAGGGAGTCGGCCCCCTGAAAGGAGGGAGTAGTACGACGGGTCGCGTACGGACCAATCCACGTCGCTGTGAAACAAATTTCTAGCGCCTCACGTGTGTCTGCGTTCCGTGAGCTCGTACGGGTCACAGCTGTTCAGCTGTGAAACCAGCCTAAGGAAGAGGAAGTTAACTTAGATTGAAACATTTGACTGTTATTAAAAAATAAATGTTCAAACGTGTATAAAGTACATGTCTGACCTTTATCGAGGCCGAGACACCGAGTTATTTGATTGTGTTCATAGTTTCCAATCAATCCATTCTTCATGACCATCAGGCACCACGATATAATATGCCTGCCCAGTTTCCTGGTTGCAGTTAGCTAAAATAGCTATTGATTGCTAATTTTAACTGAGCCGGTAAAAAAACCTGATAATTACTTATTGAACTTTATTGTTGTTTAATAGGTGTTCACTTGACCTTAATCTCGCCTGATTGTAAACGATGGAAGAGGTCTTCTTTTATCAAGGATTAATTATATACCTACTTGTTCCTTATTTGCTAAAATAAAAGTTATAAAACGACAAAAAGTTTACTAAATAGGTGTAAACAAGGCATCACAGACAGACAAATTAAAAATCCGGAGTCACACGTGTTAAGGCGACGATAACCGACTTTTAATGACTTTATACTGAAGATCACGTCTAAAGGAGTAGTGTTAATGATTTGGAAAAAAATGTATGTTAAATTAGAGCATTTTCTTAATAACTTAATATAGGAATATTTTAGATTATGTTTATATTACATAGTGAAATTAATTTGTAAAGTTATGTCTACCGCGGATAAAAAACTGGGAGTCACGCAAAATTTATCAAGCGTATTTTTCTGAAACCTTCACCATTTTAAAGATAATTTAATTATTGATCTTTTAGTATACGTGTTTTATTCAAATACCTTTTATACATACATAAAACGTATCATAAATTAATAATGTGTCTAATTTGGGACACCGCTCCTGGATGGGCGAGTCCTATTACTGGCTGGACGTACGACGCGTTGCGTGAGCTCAGTACAGAACACGCAAGCTAACCACTTATAGTCACTGGCATATATCTGCGTCTTAAGGCATAAATCGAACAGATTACGTGTGACTCCGGATTTTTTATTTGTTTAGAAGTTCTGAAGGAACAGATGAACATACCATACATACCGGTCAACATCATAACCCTCCTTTTTGCTTCGCCGTAGTCGGGTTAAAAATAAACTGTCGACACCCGTTTCATCAGGTTCCCTGCATTTCAAAAACGTTATAAAACATCCGAATGACACACCACACCTTCTAACACAAAATGTTATCATAATTAAATTCAACCTTATTAGCTTGCCGGGAAACACTTTCCATTTCCATTGTTCTTATAACAATTATCTTTTTGTTTCAGTGCGCACAAGTGGCGACAAATGTAGTGGAGCAGAAGCACCAGGTGTCCAGAGCGAAGAGAAGTCGTGCCCTCGGAAGCAGAGCTTTCAGAGGCAGCACAGTATGGTTCACAGGACTCAGCGGGGCTGGGAAAACCAGCATAGCGTTCGCGCTTGAGGCTTATCTGGTTTCTAAAGGTTGGTACCTAATCTGCGTTCGTAATTTATTTGCCAAACATGTAAACAAACACGAGTTTTAGGAGAAACAACTGTAATGCCTTCATATAAGGTTCAGTTTGCGCTACAACTTCATATTTTTATGACTTTCAACAGTACTAGTCAGCCTAAAATCAACTTTATTTACACTTAAATAAAGTTGATGTTTGTTTCAGTGTAAATAACATCAATCATGTTTGGAAACATGTATTTAAAAAGATCCTATTTGTAACTTGTAGTACCTACAATGAATGTTAGTTGAGATGAAGAGAGTAGAGGTAAAAGGACCAATTATTCAGGGTGTAAGGACCATTGTTTCTGAAATATCAGCTTGATGCTTTCTGTAATAAGTACTGCAAACTCGTCAATAGGAAACAGTGCTATAGAAGTTATTACATGATTAAATTCAAATAATCAAATTAAAAAAAGAACTAGTCTTCCAGAGCAAGAAGGAGCTCTTAGAATTCAGAAAGAGTTCAAGGAATACGTTTGCCTTCAACAAGTCATACATTTACAAAATCATATTATATAGTCGTTCTTACCAATCAATCTTTAATTATATTCCGTAAAACCATGAAACGGAAAAGCGGTGTTTACCTTCGCTTATTGACTTGTGACTTAGAAAACACTCGGTATCTAGAACACATAAATAAACTAAGAGCTATAAGCGGTATCGTTCAGTAACTCCGACTTTGAACGGAAAATCTACGTAAAACATGTTTAATTAATTACCTAATCATTTTATATTTAGATTTTATACCTATACCCGTTATTATATTGGGTCCCCACCTATGAAATTGGCGTTTTTTTCTCACAAATAGAGAATCTTGTCACTTCTATGGTTTAAAATATTCATCAATTGCTTGTTACTATATCGAATAATGACCATCATAGACAACTACCAATAGTAAAAAAAATCTTATTACTTATAGTTTTCTACACATAAAAAATACCTTAAAAATGACTGCTCATTTTGTTAGCAGAAATGACCACTATTTGTTTTAACTTAGCCAATACTTATTTTTGTCGCTTAATCTAAGTAGCATATTACGTTATCATAGTATTTAAACATTAGTGCATAAAAGTTTTAAAACATTAGTATTCATGGTTGTTATATAAATTAAGAAAATGTTAGTATGAAAAATGCAACTTCTTTAAAATTCTCCATACAAAACGCTGATTTCATAGGTGGGGACCTAATACAATCAGATGTTTAAAAAATAAAGACCCTCAGGCACGCATTACTATTTAATTATTATGATTACTTTGTGCCTTAGTCTATATTTTTAAACATCTGTCAGGATTGCATAATAACGGGTGAGAATGTAATACACAATAACACGTTTTTTCTCATAACTTAGGATCAATAAAACGGGATTATGTTGTTTATTTAGTGCGGATTTTACCAATGAAATTGAACTCATTCAGTACATCTAAACGCGTTCAAGAGCTGTCAGTGTACAATTTTCCAATTTTTTTTTGACACTGACAGCTCTTGAACGCTTTTTAGAAATGCTGATCGTGTTCAGTTTCATTGGTGAAATCAGCCCTTAGCCGTCAGTAAGTAGGTAACTAGTCCTCTCGGAGCTCGTGGCTAAGTAATAACAGCCGCACGGATCGATTCATCAAGTTAAGCTACGCTTGCCGGGGTTAGGCCGTGGATGGGTGACCATCTTTACAAACCGAGACTCCTCTGTGCCTCGGAAAGCACGTTAAGCCTTTGGTCCCGGCTGTCATTCTTGGATTTATGACAGTCGTTACGGGTCGTCAGAAGCCCGAAAAACTGACAACCAGTCTTACCAAGGGCTATCGTAATACCCAGATACTGGGTTGTGGCGGTCAGATAGGCAGTCGCTCCATGTAAAATACTGGTATTCAGCAGCATCCGGTTAGACTGGAAGCCAACCCCAACATAGTTAGGAAAAGGCTAGGCAGATTGATTGAAATAGGCGGTCCTCTCTAGTCCAGTCCTACCATGATACAGTTTCGACTAGTACGGAGGATAGTCTAAATCGAATGCTCTCGAATCTAAATAACAATATCAGTGGTAGTCATTGTTGGTGAGTGATTAGTGCTTAAATACGTACTAAATAATTATCATGTGACGTAAGTACTTAACGAACAACACTTATAAGACATTAGAAAGGTGAGAAATATAATATCACATTATTGGTTAGTCTTTAAGTGCAGGAACCTATTTATGTACGTTTGTATTGTCTACCTACCAAATGTTAAAAATACCTAATGTTTGTATTTTTATGATGCAAATATATTAAGAGGCTTATAACAGCTAAAGCGCGGTCACTGTCGGACTGCATAGAAATGAAAGAGAAGCGCGATGACACGACGCAGGTAATTTATTGCAAAATATGAAGCAGTTAGCGATTTACAGAAAATCTATTGATTGGACTGGAAAATTAAAACACTATTATGCTAATATGTAGCTTGTAGAATAATCTGACAAAAAATCAGAATGATTGCATGTAAATTAATATGATTTTTAATCGTTAAAATAAATTTTTAGAGGTATCTTCATGATTTTTTTCTATCGTATCAAATTAGTTGTATTATGTTTTCAACACACTATCATACTAGCATATATCCTGAAGAATATCATATATTTTTCTGATTTTGTTTACTGCAGTGGATCATATTCTTTTATGCATTATAAAACTTGCGTTTAGGCACGTTTAGGTCCTGTAGTCCCCTTAAGTTATTAAATGTCTTTGACATATCTCGGGACCCTGGGGTCCCGGACCTTTGGATGGCGTACGAGGGGCCGAAGCTAACTCGCAGAGGCCCCTTAGACATTTTTAAGTGTTGAGGCACCAACCGACGGTTATCCCTGTATGCACTATGCAAGTGCACCCAAGGACAACCCCCGGTTGGTACAGGACTATTGCAGAACATGGGAAAAAAAAACATATTAGGCAATGGGATTGGGTGGCTATAATGGATTGGTTACCTAGAACTGTGGAAGGACTATGTCCCCTGCCTTGTCAGTGTTATGGTATACACGGATAAAATGGCAGGGGGTGACTTGCACACCCAATAATGGGCCCCCGAAAACTGTCGCTAGCACATAGTGACGTAGCGACAAGGGGCAACATGTCCTGAGGTGCTTGAGGAGTGGAGAGGTATTCCACGGCTTTCATAAAAATCCCAGAGCCCGGAAGATGGTCAAGATCGCTACGAGCACTTACTGGAATACTTCCTTCCTCCGAGCACGATTGCTCTTGCGAATCTCCACTCAATCCGGCCAATTAAGGCAAAAACCGAGACGCAGGAGAGATTTTTATTAATATCACACGATTGTTTTAATGCATAGTTATGTGAAGTTTCATACACTACTTTATCTACTCTCATACATTGTAATTGAACCTACTAAATAAAAGATCAAAGTTAAAGATCAAGAATACAAAATTCCCGCGAAATTCAATACAACTTCACGTATGACTGGCGCCTGCACCCAGCACATCACCGCGCATGCGCTAGAGCGGTGCTGCTGTACTCCGCTAACGTTCCATTACAAAAGTTTATGGAAACTCCTTGTTATATTAACTTCTTGGATTATCTCTGTATCGTAATAGAAAAAAAAATGTTTTATACCATTCCTCCTCTAAAAACCTTATTTTATTCACTGTTTTCAGTGAATAAAAAGCACTTTTAATCACTATTTTGGTGTTTGAATTTAGAACACATCTGTATATGCGACCTCCATCTCAATGCTATACAACCTCCTTGCGAAAACATACTCAATACACAGGAAATAAATATCGCTTCACAAGTTGATTATTATTAGTCATAATAAGAAAATTACTCTTAATTTTAGTAATTGTTCCAACTTTTATGTGCATTTTAATTATTTCAACCTTCTTTTTTTCTTCATTAAATGTCTATTTTCGCTTAAATCTTTCTTTTTCTCGTAGTCATGGTATAAAGTATAATATGCAACTCTTGAATAAAACGGATTTATATCGAGGGCCATGAATTACTCGCGTCGCTCAGGATTGTAACACTTGAATCACTCGCTATGCTCGTGATTCAATCGTCATGAATCACTCCCTACGGTCGTGATTCAGTCGTTAAAATCCTTCACTTGTTCGTGATTCATCTATGGCCCTCGCTTTAAATCCGTCCTTTATTCACTAATTGCATAATATACTATTAGAGCATTATTTTGTTAGAGTAAAAGTGTTATCATATGATTCTATTTTTAAATTTCGGTATTGTGTTTATAAAGTATGTCAATATAAGCTCGTTTTGAAGTTTATAATTCGAATATTACATTAAGAGAGTAGATAAAAAATATTTATTACACTCATTTACGTTCTAAACAATATGAATGAACTTAAAAATACTATTATTAGAACTCACGAATCTCATTGTATAAAGTAGGTAATTAATGAACCATGTGTAGAATGGTGACCTACATAAAGTAATTTAAAACTGTAATTGGATACTGTAGTATTAGGTATTTGTATAAATGCACACGCCTTAACATTCAAATTGTCTTTATTTCTGATGGTGACATACAATTATATTTCCATCAATTATAAATATAATATAAAATACAAATTGTGATTTACATACATTATTACAAGTTTTATCTATTTAAATTTTTACTTTATTTATTAACTTATTTTATTCACGTTCCATGTATTTGTTAATTAAATATATTCTAAATTAAAAATAAACATTATGTGGTTTCAAAATAGTCATTCAAAATAGAAATATTAATTATCGACATCGGTAACATTCATATCAGCTTGCCTTTGATAATGACCTCCCCAACAGTTTGCCATGCATAATATCAATTATTAGTAATTATAATTACCTAAATATGCAGCAGTGACTCTAGTGGTGTGACCGTCGGACTGCCAAGTCATAAGTCTCGAGTTCGACGTCGAGAGACGCACCTCTGACTTTTCAAATTCACGTGCGTATTGTATGATGAGCAATTCCTTCAAAAACGTTGAAGGAAAACATCGTGAGGATACCGGCATGCCCGAGAGATATTTCTCGACGGCATGAGAAGTCAACTCAGTGGCCCATGGGTGGGATAAAAACTCTGACCCCAGGTTAGTCACAAACCACACGAAAAAGAAAGAAAAGAAAATACCTAAATATGCTCTTAGCTATAATGCTAAAACCTGCAAAGAATATTTCTTAACCTTGATTCCGGTTATAATCGATTTACCTAACTGTATTTCTACAGTTAGGTACATTGATTAACCAACCAATTGATTATTTAATTTAATTGAATCCCGAGAAATTTTGAAGTGTGCTTTATTCGCTCAACTTACCATTATGTTGGACAATAATCATAATTATTCTGCAGTGCTATTCTGTAACCATCTCACCGTGAAAACTTAGGTGAAGTGAGCGTGGAGTGAGCTGTCATTCCACAGGGATTGACACTATTGACAGCTCACTACATCCAAGTTTTCACGGTGAGATGTTTACAGAATAGCATGGCTGTATCGTTGAAAAAGGCGACACGGAGAATAATTTTCCGCTCTGGACATGGATTCTTCTTGGTTTACGACACTAACATTCGAATGATATCGAACCTTCACCGGTTACAAAGTTTTCCATCCGTAAATTGCATTTTCAGACGTGACTATTCCATTGTAATTATTTATGCAAATATGGTAATACGGTCCTGTTCTACCAGTTTATTTTATCAAGACAGGAAAGGGAGAAGGCCCAGTACTAACAAATAAAAGATTAGACATATCTATCTACACCCGGTTTCTGAATTCAGAATTTCAATTTGTCAAACTCTACTTAAGCGTAGCGTGGGTAGCGCCCACCAGGTAGATGGACCGACGACCTTAAAAAAGTGGTTGGGACAGACTGGATTCGGAAGGCGGAAGACAGGGTGTTGTGGCGCAGCCTGGGAGAGCCCTATGCCCAGCAGTGGACTGCGACTGGCTGAGTTGATGAAACTGTACTTTAGAATTACGTGGGTGTAAAATACCACCATGACCAGCACCCTAGTTGCATTATAACACACTTTCAATCACAATCCGAGGGTTTTGAGGGTTTTGAAGGAAATTCCTTAACTTCATAGGTTTTAAAAAAATCGTCTGTTCAACAACATAAATAACGCAATGAACGTGGTTGAACCGTCAAAAAGGAATTGCGATCAATAGAGATGTTGACATAATTTTTTTTTTGTCCTTCATGTAGATTATTAGAAAATATTGGACACGTATTTTTGCTTTTCTACGTAATCAAAAGATTACGGCAATACATTGAGTAGACAATAAGTGAAAATGTGGCATGACGTCATTCCCCGGTAGATTTTGTACTTGATTTGTGACGTAGGGAGCCCGCACTCCCCAACTTTAATTCGTTTTATCTAAACCATTTTTATTAATATGATAAAGCAAAAATACGTGTCTAATATATATTTTTTTCTGACTGACGGACTATCTAGGTAGTTGTTTTTTTTACAGTCAACATCGCTATTGTCATTTTATGTGTGTTACCCAACTACCCCTCTGTTTTGAGGCTCTAGGTTCTAGAGTGTAGACGTATAACTACTTTGCTATTAGAATAAATGTGTCTACTGTACCTTCTTATTGCGCGAACTTTGACGTTTCCTGTATATGACGCCGGAGCAGCACCCATCGCATGTTTGTGTATATGTATACGAATGAATATCGCCCATGTGCCGCACCGCCCCAACGCGTAGATTATACATTTTCATTTTGAGATGTTCTGATTTTTTTTCATCTTGTGGCTCCGGCGTCGCACAGGAAGTCTTATGGTCCAAACGTTTTTAATTCTGACGAGCTGACCGAGATTAATCTATTTCAGGATCAGGTGAATGACTATTAAATTGCAGCTTCCTATTTATACTAGGCTAGAAGCAACCTATTCCCTTCAGACTTGAAGGTTTCCAGGTTGAATCACAGGTAGGGTTACCATGCATCCAGATTAGTCCAGATTTTTCAAGAAAATAGAAATAGTAAATTGAATAATTACTGAAACAGAAAGATTAATAATTGACATGTCCGGACATTTTTTGCAAATGCCCGGCTTTTTGTCAGGACTTTAAAAAAATCGAAAGGTAACCCAGCTCACAGGAAAGAAAAATCTTTAGTTTCGGAACAAACCTTCTGTAATTATGTAGATTGTGGTAAAATAGCCAAAAAAATGAACAAATATGCGTACGCGCTGATCACTCACTGACTCACGGTATTTTGTCCTTGCACGTAATTAGTGTTAGAATTTCGGCTCATAGGAATCTGGTTATCAGGTAAACTTGGGGTCGTGACTTTGAATGTATTAATATGAATTATGTGCATTCTATCATTATATGTCCTTATGATTTCATACAATACCTGTACCTTAACGGGCCCCTATTTAATATAAGTAACTGACAACGCCACATATTTGTCAAAAACAGCCGAATGCAAAACCTCCTTCTTTTTTTAAAGTCGGTTAAGAATGAATTATTTTCACATTTTCACTACATGCGTTATCTGGTAAAGCAGAAAACTAGGTGTTACGAGTAAATAACAAAAAAAAAAAAAAAATGGTTGCCTGTAAAGTCGGTATTACGGGCGAAGATTTTACGTGACAACGTCTTTTTATCGGCGGTGACTCATCGTAACAGACGTGAGCGGGCGTTACACTTTTTCATGAGTGACTCCGAGCCGCAACCTAATTTAAGACGTTGTCACGTCAAAACGGGTTGTCGCCTGCTACAGTGCCACCTTCAAATGAAGCTTACTTTTCTGGAAAGAGTTTATTTTGTGTGGTGCTTAGTTAATTATTAAAGTGTTTGTGCTATTTACAAATAACAGGAGAATACATAAAATCAATCTGCCTAGTACTGATTTATGAATAATAAATTAAAAAAATTGCCTTTTCCGAACTATGTTGCGGTCGGCTTCCTTCTAACCGGATGCAGCTGAATACCAGTATTTCACATGGAGCGACTGCCTATCTGACCTCCACAACCCAGTGACTGGGTAAATACCATACCCCTTAGTAAGATTGGTGTCAGACTTTCGGGCTCCTGACGACTCTTAACGACTGTCAAAGATCCACGAATGACAGCCGGGACCAACTTAGCTTAACGTGCTTTCAGGCACGAAGGAGCCTCGGTAAGTAAAGATGGTCACCCATCCACGGACCAACCCCGGCAAGCGTAGCTTATCCTGATGGATCGACCCATGCGGCTGATATTACTTAGCCACGAGCTCTGAGAATACATAACCGATCAAATATACCATTAATAGTTATAACGCAGCGACATTTCCAGATAATAACGTCACATAACTCTTGTGGGTTAAGGCCGGTTAAGTCTGGAAAACAGACTCTTGATTTCTCAGAATCTTAGTATTTATTTGTTTAAAGAACGAAGACAATATAAATAACATAAATCGAAGGCAGTTCTAGTATTCTTATCTTACTGATAAGGTTATTGTAAGACAGGATAATGTGTAGCTTCAACATCTCTGATAGGAATCTCTATTTGACTGTAACTTATACTGCATAGAGTCTTCCTTCATTCACCCCAATTTCGAATTTGAAAAAAAAAAGTTGCCAATTCTCCTTGCCATAGAGTTTTCATTTTTTTTATTAGCCTACTAGCTGTTGCCTGCGACTTCGTCTGCGATCCAGGTTCTCCAGGTCATGTTCTACCCATGTGCCAAATTGTATCTAAATCCGTTCTACCGTTTTAGCGTGAAAGCGTAACAAACAAAGTCACTTTCGTAATTAATAATATTACTAGCTGCGCCCCGCGGTTTCACCTGCATAAATTTCGATTCCCTAGAAATATCGGAATAAAAAGTATCCTATGTCCTAACCCAGGTCCTGATTTACCAACGTGCCAAATTTCATCCAAATCCGTTAAGCCGTTTTAGCGTGAAAGTGTAACAAACAAACTCACTTTCGCATTTATAATATTAGTTAGGATTAGGATACTGTATTGCTGTCCCACTGCTGGGCAAAGGCCTTCCCCAAGTCCTTCCCGGAACTCTTTTCAACTTATAACTTTTTTTCTCAGGCTTCCCTGCATACGGCCTCGACGGTGACAACATAAGGACTGGTCTGAACAAGAACCTGGGCTTCAGCAAGGAGGATCGTGAGGAAAACATTAGGCGAGTGGCAGAGGTCGCCAAACTCTTCGCTGACAGTGGTGTCGTATGCCTGTGCAGTTTCGTCTCGCCCTTCGCTGAGGTAAACTCAAAAATAACAATTTAGAAGTACCCACTTATGGTCTGTTCCAATAGTAACTGATGAAAATGTAAACAAATGGATCAGAAAACCTACCCGTGGATACCAATTTGTAGTGCCATTTACAAATTGAGTTGTTTAATTTGATTATTTAAATACTTTAACCCGAAATTCAGATTTTTAATCACCATAAAGTGGTTTTTCATTTAACAATTGAGGTTAATTTTATTACAACATGTTATTCAAACAATAATTGTTGGAAAAAGTGGTGGGATATAAAGTCGAAACTTTCTAAATACAGATGAATGTGTAACTTTAGTGAGTGATTTTTCATTTGACAAATTAATTTTTTAACCTCAATTTCCTTAAATTATTTTTTAAGTACAATGTAATCATGTTACTCAAACAGTAACTGTTGGACAAAATTGGTCACTGGTTAAATATACCTAAAGTAGGAACCTTCTAAATACAGATGAATGTGTTACTAATTCCATTTAGTGAATGATTGTCTAAGAATTTAACCTGCCCAGGGTTTGTTTACACTTTCATCAGATACTTTTGGAACAGACCATAGGTACTTTTTTTGCCGAAACCCGCGCGGATTAGTAAATCTTCGAGATAAAGATTAATTTGTAGTTCAAAAAAGGTCACACAAGCAATGACCTATCAGGGTCATTGCTTGTGTGACCTTTTTTGCATTATTGAGAACCTTCCTTGACTCCAAGAGCCATGACTTGTTGCTTTTAATTTATTATTTTTGTTGTAGCTCATAATCTTAAAATGTCGGTAAGTTATCTCCAGTTCAATGACATTTCAGACGGGCTGGGCTTTGCCGAGAATGGGTCAAACATATATATGACAAAAGTGATTAACGTCGGAAATTACAATGTTTATATTTTGTTTGCTAATTACGAGTGATCTTTTCTTAACATTACATACATAGATTTGCGTTGGCCTCCGCCCTACAGTTACCTACCGACCGAACCGAACGTTGGAAGTGGTCGGTTAAAGTTACCTATTTACTCGTGACATTTCCCCCTGAATAGTTCAGCTAATCTTATGATAGCCGTTTTGATCGTTTGGTGGAATTAACAATAGCCAATCAAGTCACTTGACAGGACATTGAACAATGGATTCATTTGAGTAACCTCTCAGAAACCGGAGGTTATAGTTAGGCTATACCTTACCTTGGCTACCTTACGATAACCCTTGGTTTCTGAGTTCTTTGTTTTTCCTGAGTCTACATGTTCCCCTATACCATATAGGTAGACAATACCTGGGCCACCGAGGTTTTTCTGGTGAAAATAGAGACTGATCATTTAATGGTATTGGATAGTTCATACTAATTCCATGCCGGCATGATAGTACATACGAATTCCATGCTGTCTTGATAGTACATACTAATTCCATGTTGCATGATAGTACATACTAATTACATGTATTACATTAAATACTACTTCCGTGCTGGCATGATAGTACATACTAATTCCATGCTGCCATGTCATTATTCTAAGGTTGTTTTAAACTTTTGGCGACCGAGTTCACCTCGGGTGAAAGTAAAGAAATCGAATTTTCCCAGACTTGAGACCTAGCTAGATCGATTTTTTGCCCCCGTAAACCCCTATATTGCAACTTTCATCGAAATCGTTAGAGCAGTTTTCGAGAACGTGATTACAAATATCGCTCATTTAATAGTATAGGATATAAGTTCAGGCAACGACTTTCAGTCTTCTTGGCCTTCCTAGCAGATCAGACATCCTTTCAGATCTTAAAGAGGCCTTTTCTAGCAATAGATTGTAATATTCAATACTGTATATTAAAAGGAAATGAAACACAATAGCTCTATTAACATAAACAGCTCGATTCAATTTGCCTCAGTGTTTGCTATAAAAAATCAACAATACACATTTTAATTAAAACATCAGTGATTGTTGTTTAACGATTTATATTTTGATAAAATGCTGATTGTATGGAACTCTCTAATTTATTATAATGACTATTATTTTGAGCTTGTGCGATGATAAATATGGGAAGTATTTGGATGTTGAATGACGCAATAGTAACTTTTGTTTAAATTAATAACAGACGGAGTAGACGTTTATAATTATTCAATGGCAAGTAAACTATGTCATTAATTTAATAAGGTAAAGTTGTTTGCGTCTATTAATTAAATTTCGTAGTTACTTTATACTTACGCCAAACCCATCTGTTAAAGGTAGGAAAACAGCTGTTTTTGTTTTGTGACGACAGATACCTACATTGTTAAAGTATTTTTAAGGCAATTTAGCCTCTAGTTGTTGAAGCCACGGTATAATTGAAAGAAAATATTAGAATAATATATATATATTAATAATAAGTACCGTAAATATTTGCTTGTTCACTTTGAAGTAAAGGATCCGCAAACAGGCGCGACGCGACTCCAATAAAACAATTTCTAAGAAAACTTCACGGTAGAACAATTACCGGTGTCGCGTCGTGCGACAAGTCGCGCCAGTCTGTACGAGCCTTAAAGCGGAGAAAACGAAACGAAAGGTAGATTAATATTAAAATTGTTAACAAATATCTATAATAGCCCTCCTCCTAATTTTTATGTTGTTATGCCCGACAGGGCCCACAATGCTCCAAAACGAATGTATGTCTTTATGTACCTACCACCTAAGTTCACATTGTGGAATGCAATAAACGTATTGAGTATTGAGAACACTATAAAAAATGCTTGAGTTATCGTATGGCGCATTATTAGATTGTAATGAGATCAAATGTTAGTGTTACATGTCACTAAACACGTTGACCAGTTTTGATTAAAGTACAATGACATGATTTTCAGGTTAAAAGTACAATCTCGCTGTGGAAACGGCCGCGAATTATGAGTTTGTAGGTCGTAGGTTCGGACCCAGGCAGGCAAATTGCTTTGTGTAAATTATTTCATCACCACTGCTCTCAAAACGGTGAAGGAAAACATCGTGAGGAAATCTGAATGTACTATGACCAAAAAATTGAAGACATGTGACATCCACCAACCTGCAGTTAGCCACTCCCTCTTACAGAAAGGAGGCCTGTGTCCCAGCAGTGGGAACATCATAGGCTGATTATACTTCGCGATCACGACACGCGTTCTGCGCAGTGGCATCCTCACAACACAAGCCGTTGTTCAGAGCACATAAGTAACTCCGAGTTCGGGTGAATCTACATAATAAATGAGATGAGATTTGTGTTAGATATTATCGCATTCATGACTTAGGAGAATTTCCCCCCATTTGGGTTGATGACTAAAAATATTTTTTTGTCCGTCAGTTAGAATATTGAAACATATTGGACACGTATTTTTTTCGTTTTTTACGTAATCAAAAGATTACGGAGATACATTGAGTTAAAATGTGCCATGACGTCACTTGTATGTAGATTTCATACTTGTGACGTAGCGACCCCCACTCCCAAACTTTAATGCGTTTTATTTATGTCATTTTTTATTAATATGATAAAGCAAAAAATACGTGTCTAATATTTTTTTATCTGATTGACGGACTAAATAGTTTATTTTTTTTGACCCAGGCATTATCCCTATTGTGTATGTTTGGGGCAAAGATTAGAAAAAGAAGCTAATGGCCCAGCATTATTTTACACTTTCATTAAGTACTTAGATTAGCTAACACGGTTATTGTTCTACTTAAAAGAAATGGCGCATTTTATGAATATTAATCTTAAATTATGAGTAAGTGCTATCTATCTACGAACTCAACTCAATATGTTAATATTGGAAGTTTTTTGTGCCAAGTAACAAATAATCGCCAAAACGGCTAATTGCGTAACTCATTTTCGTTAATGATTAAGACTAATCTGTTTCATTTTGACAGTTCAACAACATTCATTGCATTACTTACATTATTGAGTAGAAAATTTATTCGAACTTATGAAGCAATGGATAAGCAATCTCTTTCAAAATGATTAAAATTGTGATTGATCTTGTATTACGAAATTAGGGTATGGATTGATAACGTTATTATAATATGTATTTTTACCTGCTAAACCAGTATCTTCAAAATACTTTACAAGCAGTTTAATAGATACATGAGACGAGGCTTATATGATATTGTAATAATTACGGGTCGATACTGAACCCTATTTACATAACACACTGCACGCGTGGCATGACAACCATAGAAACGGGTTTTGTCGACGGAAGAATAGACAAAATTACAGATAAACAATCACAATCTGCCATTTTGTCTATTCTTCCGTCGACAAAACCCATTTCTATTGTGGTCATGCTAAGCATGCTCGTCGTCGCTTTCATCAGTGTATATCTTTCTGGGGCGTCCCCACCTAGCGCTTCCTGTAACATCCGTCTTTCAAACTCCTTTAAAACAAGATTATTCTCTTAACTGTACATTTTTAACCGACTACGGCAAAGCCAAAGCAGGGTTATGATTTTAACAGTCTATGCAGCAGATAAATATGTATATAGCATGTATGTTCATCTGTTTACTCGTAACTCCTAAACTATTCGTCGTATTTTGACAAACGAGGTATCGATGGAAACGTCGTGTTATTCTGCGGGTTATAGGCTATATGACTTCGGCTATACGAAAACAGAATTGTTATTTTTTTTATGTATTGTCTATACATATTTAATATGGATGAGGACAATTTTTTTTTTTGTTCGTCTTTTAGATTTAAAAAAAATATTGGACACGTTTTTTTTCTTTTTTTACATAATCTAAAGATTACGGCGATACATTTAGGTAAAATGTGCCATGACGTCACGAGTATGTAGATTTTATACATACTAGTGACGTAGCGACCTCAACTCCCCAACTTAAAATGCGTTTTATCTAAATATTTTTTTATTAATATGATAAAGCAAAAAATACGTGTCTAATATTATTTTATTATCTGACTGACGACTAATTAGAATTTCATGTTTTTTTACCCAGGCAACATCCCTATTGGCGTTTTTGTCAGATTTGGGTTTTAGTTCTGAACTTTCTTTTTTGCCAACAGGACCGTGAAGTAGCTCGTCGCATCCACACGGACTCCGACTTGCCTTTCTTCGAAGTCTTCATCGACACTCCACTCGAAGTGTGTGAACAGAGAGACACCAAGGGACTCTACAAGAAAGCCAGAGAAGGATCTATTAAGGTTTGTGATGATTTTATCATCGATGTTACTATTATGAGCCAAGTTACTTAAATTCGTTGACTTTGTGACTCAATAGATGTAAACAGACAGTACTAAATTATTTTTTCGCTACAATACGTAGGTACGTATCACATCTTTGTGCTCAGAAATCCACCTACAACATAACTTATTCTCTCTTATTCTTATTCTTATTCATCATTATAAGAAATAAAGAAAAAATGTTTGTTCTGCACTTTTTCTTTATTTATTTATGTCCAACGAATATGCAAAACCAGAACAATACCACTTTACAGATTAGCCAAAAGCCTCGTATCCATTATTAACACAGAAAAGTTTGACAAATTTTATCTATTGCTTGCTGTCAGACAGGAAAGACCTTATTATTATCTTGCCTTAATTGGCTGGCTTGAGTGGAGATTCGCAAGAGCAAACGTGCTCGGAGGAAGGAAGTATTCCAGTAAGTGCTCGTAGGGATCTTGACCATCTTCCGGGCTCTGGGATTATTCTGAAAGCCGTGGAATACCTCTCCACTCCTCAAGCACCTCAGGACATGTTGCCCCCTTGTCGCTACGTCACAATGTGCTAGCGACAGTTTTCGGGGGCCCATTATTGAGTGTGCAAGTCACCCCCTGCCATTTTATCCGTGTATATCTTAACATTGATCAGGCAGGGGACATAGGCCTTCCATAGTTTTAGGTAACCAACCCACTATAGCCACCCAAACCCATAGCCCAATATTTTTTGTTTCTATGTTCTGCAATAGTCCTGCACCAACCGGGGGTTGTCCTTGGGTGCACTTGCAAGTGCATACAGGGATAATCGTCGGTTGGTGCCTCATTCCTCACTCCATTTAAAATTGTCTAAGGGGCCTCTGCGAGTTGGCTTCGGCCCCTCGTACGCCTTCCAAAGGCCCGGGACCCTATGGTCCCGAGATTTGTTGACAAATTGAAAAATAATAATAATAATTCTTTTATTTCGCAAAAAAAGTGAACAATAACACTAGTAACTATGATACGCTAAGAGCTGTTACCAGTTTTTTACAAAACTAGCGTAATTTGAACTCTGGTACTCAAAGTAAGATCTAACTTGTGTTATGAGTACCAGTGTTCCAACAAAAGTTATTACACAAAGGTACACAGGTTCCCACGAGAGACAGCAGGGGCATTAGTGCAGTTTCATTGTCACAAAGAAATGAAGTAAAAACATAAAATAGTAAAAATTATACAGAAAATAAAGTGGACAATGTAAGTGTGTGAGGGTGAGTGAATGTTTAGGGATGTGTAATGTATGTATATGTAATTTATGTATGTGTAGTGTATGTATGTGTAATGTCGTAAGTTTAAAATAAATAGACTTGAATGAGAAATTGTGTATAAGTTACAGTGAGTGACTAAGTAGATATCTTAAGCAGATGTTCGGTGTCTTCGTAATTAAGTTTTTGTAGCCATCCTTGAACACTTTTCTTACATTCGAACCTAGTCATTGGATAAATGTTGCAGTTTTTGTTTACGATATTGTACAGGTGGTTGCTTATAATATTGTAGTGACGTTGAGCAAGAGCTGTTCTGGAGTATTGGGTGGTACAGATTTGATATTTCCTACGGTTTAGTGTGTAGTTTGCAAGGAATGGGAGAGTAGAGTGTTTTCGTAGCACTATTTCTTGGATGAAAAGTTGGCGCACTGTAGGTACTTGACAATTTTCGTAGAGTTGTGTAGTAGAGTATCTGTAGGGCTTGAAGGTCATAACCTTTAAGACGGCTCTTTGTGCTCGTTCCAGCTGCAAAAGATGAGTTTTGGCCGCTCCACCCCAGGCAGTTATGCAATATTTTAGGATTGAGTGACCAAGTGCACAGTAAACATTTTGTAGTGTCTCAATGACAGCAGAATGTCTGAGTTTTTTCATTATAGAGACAAGTTTACGTACTCGCACAGTCAATGTCCTAAGGTGGACTTTCCAGGTCAGTTGATTGTCGATTTGTACCCCAAGATATTTAACATTATCCGTCCGGATAATGTGAGGACATGAGCAAGGGAGGCGAAGGGCAGTTACCGGACAGTTGTGGACTTTAAGATTAAAAGAATCCCGGTCTGGTTGGGAGGAGGGTTTTATAGAAAACGTCGCAATGCAGTGTCATCGGCGTAGGTAAAGACTGAGCAATTGGGAAGGGAGAGTCCGCAGAGCGCGTTAATGTATATCAGAAACAAAGTCGGCCCAATCACAGAGCCCTGAGGCACGCCGTAAACAACGGAATTGCTGTCACTGATAACACTATCAATTTTAACGCACTGGGTTCGATCAGATAGGTAGTCATGAAAAATGTTGAGGGCGTGACCACGGATTCCCAGACTCTCCAACTTCTGCAATAGGTGAGGAACAGACACGGTGTCGAAGGCCTTGGAGAGGTCTAGGAAAATACCTAGACATTTTTTCCCCGAGTCAAGGAGGCCGACAGCATTATCCACAAAGCATCCAACCGCATCATCGGCTGACCTTCCAGCCCTAAAACCATACTGATTCGGAGCGAGAATCTTGTGGGATTCAAGATATTTAGTAAGGCGATTATTCAATATTTTTTCTAAAATTTTAGAGATGGAAGGCAGTACCGAGATGGGCCTGTAATTATTGACATCGCGTCTGTCCCCAGCCTTATAAATTGGATGCACCAGTCCTTTTTTAAACACCTTAGGAAAACGACCTGACGAAATTGAGCAATTACAAACATGAGTGATAACTGGAACTAACACTGGGCAGCAGGATTTGAGTATTTTTGAAGATATGCCATCCCAGCCAACCGCGCAGTCTGTACGCAGACCAAGAATTATGCTTTGAACCTCGGCTTCATCAGTAGGCCATAGAGCAAATGAGTGTGGAGACTGTGTAGTTTCTGTCTGTACCGCAGTATATGGCGCTCTTACTATCAGTTTTTCTGCCAGACTTTTGCCAATATTTGAAAAGAAATCATTGACACGATTTACGGCCATGATATTGTCAGGAGATACGCTAAGTAGTTCAGTGGGTGTGGACAATGGGCGTTTTGTATTTGTAATTTGTTTGATAATGTTCCAGGTAGCTTTGGGGTTGTTTTTGGCACTTTCAAATTCAGATTTTTCATATGCTATTTTCAGGTTCTTTAGTAATTTGTTGCAGAAGTTGCGATATCTAGTGAAGGTTATTTTTAGGATATAATTATTTGGTTCTATATTAACTTCACGATTCATTTGATCCCTGTTTCTGATGCATCGTAAGAGGCCTGGAGTGATCCATGGCTTTAGGATCGTGTGTTTTGCCGAGCTAATAATAACTTTAGTATGTTTATCAACAATCGTCTTTAAGGTAGAGACCAGGAGTCCAGCGGCCTCATCCAACTGATAGGTAAGTAGTTAGGTAGATGATTGAAACAGCCAGATAGGTTAGTGCATATATTTAGGTAGTAGTAAAAGGAACACGGCTAGGTCGTGGATAAGTTCACCAAACACGAGACTCCTGAGCACTCGCACATATAGTAAGGAACGTACCTACAGTCCTTGGTACGAGTAGCACGTGTCAGACGTGGGGGCCTGCTCAGCACAGGCTCAGCAGTAGGCCGGACGGCCTTCTTAAGACCGCTGCTAGTGAGCGTCGGTAGCACAGCACTTGGAGGCCGCCTGTCAGCTCAAGCTCGTGGTGGTAGGCCGCAAGTAGGACAGGCCTTTGTTAGCGTGCGTAGGTAGCGTGCTGGATCGGGTAAAGGGTCCTGCCCTCAACCCGTACGGGGGACCCCTAGATTCGGGGCACATTATTATATTAGAGGATTGTCTGCTAGAATTGGGAACAGGAGGAAGAGCTCGTGGCTAAGTAATAACAGCCGCACGGGTCGATCCATCAGGTTAAGCTACCCTTGCCGGGGTTGGTCCGTGGATGGGTGACCATCTTTACATACAAAGACTCCTCCGTGCCTCGGAAAGCACGTTAAGCCGTTGGTCCCGGCTGTCATTCGTGGATTTTTTTTCGACTTTGACAGTCGTTAAGAGTCGTCAGAAGCCCGAAAGTCTGACACCAGTCTTACCAAGGGGTATCGTATTACCCAGTTACTGGGTTATGGAGGTCAGATAGGCAGTTGCTCCATGTAAAATATTGGTATTCAGCTGCATCCGGTTAGACCGGAAGCCGAACCCAAAATAGTTGGGAAAAGGCTAGGCAGATTGATTGTTTGTCTGTTAGAATAGCTGGTCGCAGATGAAATGCCAGAGTATAGATAGCAAACCAGTGTTGTACCACGTTTTTAGTGATGTGGTTAGGAAGTTACTCATTGTGATATTTTAGCATCACTCGATTAGTCGCATTTGAGACCGCTCACAACGCTACATCCTTTATTCTTAGACCACAGTGAATCTATGCAGTCGTTTTTAGGGTTCCGTAGCCAAATGGGAAAAAACGGAACCCTTATAGATTCTTCATGTCTGTCTGTCTGTCCGTCCGTATGTCACAGCCACTTTTTTCCGAAACTATAAGAACTATGCTGTTGAAACTTGGTAAGTAGATGTATTCTGTGAACCGCATTAAGATTATCACACAAAAATAGAAAAAAAAAAAACAATAAATTTTGGGGGTTCCCCATACTTAGAACTGAAACTCAAAATTTATAATTTTTTCTAAAGTGTACAGTTTGCGCGAGAGACACTTCCAAAGTGGTAAAATGTGTGTGTGTGTCCCTGTAACTTCTAAAATAAGAGAATGATAAAACTAAAAAAATATAAGATGTAAACTTCCACCGAAAATTGGTTTGAACGAGATCTAGTAAGTAGTTTTTTTTTCAAATACGTCATAAATCGTAAACCGCAATTTACCTTTCATTCAATCAACTATAAAAATAAAATAAATTCATCCCAACTACGGAAACCCTTCATTGTGCGGGGTCCGACACGCACTTGGCAGGTTTTTTTCTAACTAATGTTAGTATACAAAAAACAATCTTATGCTTAAGACTGCGTGCGACTGCTAGTCACCGCCTGTGGTATATGAGCGGTGAAACGGGGGAGGTGGACAAAGGCCAAGCTAACTCAGTCTGCCAATTTTGTCAATGGCGCCCTCCCCATCGGTAAAGTCTGGAGCAGAACCTCACATTATCCACGCAGTATGTAGTACTTCCCCGTAGACGGACAATCCGACCTCACAACGTGGTCATGACACATGATCTTGGTATCCTTCGCAATAAGAAAAAAAAAAAATCGTTATTCTAATTAAAGTATATTTTCGTGCATTCTAATAAATGCATATTTACTATCTTATTTAACACTATGTTGCTTATAATTAAAATAAATACACGTTTTACCTTGTTTATAAGAAATGTATTTATTCAGTAATTAGATTAAAGTCAATATAAATATTAAATGATGACGGAACGTGTGCCATTAATTATTATCCATATTTGACATAACTTGGTACTTTCTATTATAGCTGAAGGCAAGATCATCCTGTCTGTTTGTAGGTATTGCTATAACGAACTAGGGATAAAATCCTAAGGCATTGTACACACACGATTTTTTGCCGTAAAAAATTGCGGTTGATTCGCCATTTGTAAGCACGGTCGTCAGTCTTGTATGGATCACCATGGAAGCTTGTCGTCCGGTGGTTTGCTGTGTCATATACAAGCTCACACGAATCTTTTACGGTGCGGCTACCGCGCCGTACTGTAAAGAAACCGTGACGTGTAAACTGGGTTAAGGGTTACGTTCTTGACGCAAAAGGCTGTTCTAGTAAAAACGCTCGTTGGCTCAAACTGTGTCTTAAGCATGGTTGCGAGTCGCCTGGACTGTGTGTACGTCGGTCACTGTTGTGCCGTCTCTCATGGGATATCGTAACGGTGACCAACCATTATTTGTTGTTACTTTTTGTATTATTTTCCTTGTTTTTGTTTAGTGTCTGTGCTTACTAACATAATCGTAAGTTTTACTAACAATCTTGTTGTTGAGTCTTGGTTACTCGAATAAAGAAAATTCTATTCTATTCTGTGCGGTTTAGCAGAACACTTATGTAGGATATAAATTATTGATACATCAGTAAACAATATACAGCACATGAATCTGCCTATTCTTTTCCTAATTATATAGAGTCGGCTTCCAGTCTAACGGGATGCAGCTGATACCAGCCATGCTATTCTGTAAACATCTCACCGTGAAAACTTGGGTGAAGTGAGCTGTCAATAGTGTCAATCCCTGTGGAATGACAGCTCACTCCACGCTCACTTCACCTAAGTTTTCACGGTGAGATGGTTACAGAATAGCACTGCTGTACTTTACATGTAGCGACTGCCTATCAGATAGGTAGTCGCTGCAAGTGGTACCCAGTAACTGGGTTGTGTGACTGTTTCATAGTCTTCGGCGTTGACAGACAAGGTGGTCCATCTTGCACCGCATGCCTGGTTGAACCGCATGACCTGTGCACTTGATGAGCTTACGAATCCCCAGTTCGCGAAGCTGACTTTTGGGCCCAACATTTTATATGAACTTTTTGCCATCAATATGATAAGAAGAAGATATAGTGTTCGAATAGGCACTACACTAGACAGAGAATCAGTGTGAGATTATCAACTGCCAGATAAGTCAACCGACTTACATGCTGAGTGGAAGCCTTCTTGTCACAGTCATGACGTGCCAGCAGCTGACGACTATTTCTGTTTTGAGCTCGTTATTGTATTTAAAACTATTGTGTTTTATTTTCTTATTTTCTACTCGAGTTTATTATCTTTTTTTTAATGCACGTGTTTCTGTGACAAATAAACTTATTTTTCTTTTCTTTACTTTACTTATCTGTAAAACAGGCAGACAGCTTTCTAATCGTATTCCACAATAGTAATTACTTAACAGGTAACTACTTAGCAGTCAATTATTTAATAGGTACTAGCGACCTGCTCCTCATTAGCACGGTTTTTACGACTTGAGATATCATCGAGATTTATTTATTACTTATATTTATTTGGTAAAAACATGCACAACATTACAGACCCGGATCCAAGTTATTGCACAGTTAAACAAAACATCAAAGAAAGAAAGAAAAAGTGTTTATTCTGCACAAACTAAACGCACATTAGAAAAAAAAACAAAACAATGCCACTTTACAGATTAGCCAAAAGCCTCGTATCCATTATTGACACAGAAAAGTTTGACAAATTTTATCTATTCCCTGCTGTCATCACGCCTTGTCTCCCCGAAGGGTTGGGTAGAGGTGTACCTGTAGCGGATACACCCACATTTCGCCAGTTATGTTTAAGTCCCATGTAATAGGAGGCGAGCCTATTGCCATCAACCGGACACAAATCCAGACTCCGGGCTGCTACTGAGAAATTCCAGATGGAAAAACCCAATGACACTTTGCTCAACCCGGGAATCGAACCCAGGACCTCTTGCACAGCAGTTGCGGGACGGTTAAATTTCAATAAAAACAGATATACTTATTTACAATAAGGAAGGAATAACAATAAGAAATAATACACAAAAATAACTTGACACAAGCAAAACTAACAAATACCAATCAAATAATATTGGCACAAAAAATTATTTAAAAAAACTCATACACTACTAAGTAAGATTAACAAAAATGTACATAAACCTTCCGAAATAAATTCTCTAAATCATGGTTAAAACCTCATCAAAATCCGCTGCGTTGTTTAGAAGAGCAACGCGGCCACACAGACAGACACGAAAAGCAACTTTAATTTATAATAGGATGTATACATAGATTGTATATTTTGTAGTGCTTAATTATTATTTCTTGTTATGTATTTTTGTGGTGTACAATAAAGTATATATAAATAAATAAATAAATAAATAAATAATGATAATATGATATTGATATTAAAATAAGTTTATATCTATCACAGGGCTTCACAGGCATCACCCAGGAATATGAACGCCCCGAAGCGCCGGAGCTCATCGTGCAGACTGTGGAAGACTCCATCGAGGAGTCCACCATGCATGTTGTACGGCTGCTCGAATCACAGGTAACATCTTATTGCCATATTATTTGTTGAAGATCAGCATGACAAAGTTATTGCAACAAATTATTTAAATATGCAATGAAGTATGTAAGTTTAGATCTTTCGTGATTAAGTTAGATTTATTTTGAGGAATCTGCATGCTCGTCATCCACATTCTTCATTTTGCGTTATATCGAAAATACTGCAGCATTCGTTTTGAAATAAATACATTGTAAAGTTGAGGAGTAATTAAGTACTATGTTTGACGAAAACACGATTCCATAAAATTTTCTTAATAGAAAAAAAATCCAAGCTCCAAACCGAACAATAAACCGCTGTTATTAAAAAAATACTTCAAATTAGATCATGAAACTTTGCATAATAACTGAACTGACTATAAAGCAGATACTATGTTTTTTTAATTTTTTATTGCCATTATTTTAGCCGTAAAAATAAATTACTTCAACTATTGGCGCCTTGAAGCCTTCTCCTCGCCACTCAGTCTCACTCTCACTCAGTCCGCGAGCAGTATCGAAAAAAACTTTTCATACATGAATCGAAATAGTCTGTCTGTCAGCATGACAAAGGTTTCAAAAAGCACCTTTATATGTTAATCAATGCTTGATTATCAGTCTAAAAAAGGGCCTTTATTGATTGATCTTACTCATTTCCGTTTCTCGTTTACTAACTACCAACACATACGTATAGGGTCCAATTCCATCACAACAGCATCGTTCCAGTTTCGCCAGATAATCAAAAAAAGTCTATAAATCAAAGACTGATTCAGATCTTTTCATGCCAACAACAGTAATTCCTTAAGAGCGTTTATACAGAAAGTGGGCAACGTCGCAAACAGCTGTCAAATATTTCTCTGTTTTATGCGCGATATTACTGTATGGAAATAAGAAATATGGCTAACTAGTGAACTAAAATATTTATTATAAAAAGGAATAATTAATATAGTAACACCGAATATTTAGTTTTAGATGTATAAAAAGTATTTGGAAAATTTCCAAATACCTTTTTGACACCTAAAACGGTGAACAACATCAAATTCAGTGTTATAATTGCAATTCATTATTAATATTCTAGTTCACTAGGTACCCATATTTCTTATTTCCATACAGTAATATTGCAAAATTAATCAAAACAGGTAAATATTTGACAGCTATTTGCGACTTTGCCAACTTTTTGGATGAGTTCAAATTCGAGGTTCAGCAGTTTAGTATTTTTAGTTCGTTGGAAAGGCATCAGCACTTACCATATCTCTATAAACCAGGAAATAATCCCTGGCATTCAGACAGAAAAAAGAAATACGCATGAAATTGCATGATACCAGTAAAATGTTGACATTTAAAACAATGCGTTCTTGCTTACAAATCTGTAATATTCCATATTAAACTGGTACTTTAGTTACAAGCTTTATTACAGTAGACGTCATTACATTATTCTTTTTTTTAAGAATAAGTACTTTTTTTAATAATCCACACTAAATTAATTAATTCTAGAAATTGTTTTTCACATAAAAACTTAACTCATTCGCGCGTACAACAGCTATTGTTGTTTCATTTTAATACATTCACATTATTCAATTTAATTATTAAAAATACTTAACCTTGATATGTTTCTTGCCTGTCTAGATAGATTATTTTCCTTATATCATTTACTCACACAATTCCCAACAAACCAAAAGTTTTTTACATTTTGTTTCTTTTTGTTTGTATTTTACAATAGCCATTCCCTTCTCAGGGCCAGTATTCAATATACTTGACTAGGCAATACAAATAAAGTGGTAAAATAAAACCTAATAACAGTGATTACTTCCTGCAATGATTTTAAAATTAATTGCAGTTTTATTGTCAGTAAATTGTAATAAAATAGTTCGTGGTAATGCAGTTAGCCTTATTGTAATCGCTACGAATTAATTTTAATAGGCGATGAAGTATGTTAGTTTAGATCTTTCGCGATTAAGTTACATTTATTTAGAGGAATCTATATGCACGTCATCCACATTCTTCATTCTGCGTTATATAAAAAAATACTGCAGCATTAATTTTGAAATAAATATATTGTAAAGTTGAGGAGTAATTAAGTACTGTTTGACGAAAACACGATTCCATAAAATTTTCGTAATAGAAAAAAAATCAAAGTTACTTCCAAACCGAACAATAAAACGCTGTTATTAAAAAAGTACTTCAAATTAGATCATGAAACTAATGCATAATAACTGAAGTAACTATAAAGCAGATTCGATGTTTTTTTTTATTCCCATTATTTTCGCCGAAAAAAAAAAAAATACCTAAACTATTGGCGCCTTGGAGCCATCTCCTCGCCACTCAGTCTCTCTCTCACTCAGTCCGCGAGCAATATCGAAAAAAACTTTGTTCAGGATTTGTTTTTTTTTTTTCACGAATCGGATATGAATTTCATGATGAAAGTTGTTAGGGGTTACCCTTGACGGATGCAAGTGCCTAAATCGCCACCCTTGTTGTTTTATGACTTACAAGTGACATTGAACCTGGGTGGTAAAGAAATTACAAGGTCGACTATACCTGCCGGTAATTGAGGCTGCGTTCCGAGTTACGCTGTAATCGATTTGAGTGTGCTAACACCCGTACCGAATAAGCGTGAGCGCGTTAACGATTTAACGTGAATCGTTATAGATGACGTCATGACATGCGCCATCTTGCGATAACGCCGACCATGTCTTTTACTAATATCACCGTGAGCGCTGTCAAAAATGACAGTTGTGCTGTTTTGTTTTGAGTCGCATCATAACTTTAGACAAACGTGGCATTTTCGAAATTGTGCATCTGGCTATGGCTACCTAACCAACGTAGAAGTAGAAATTTGTAGTTTAAACACTAAGAAATATGATAAGCAAGTTTTGACGTTGAGCGAGCACCGTGAGTGCGTTCCGAAATATTGACAGCTGTCATAATCGTGCTATCTAAATCGGAACGCTAATTATTGATGTCAGCGCTGTGAGCGATTACGTTCTAATTCGGAAAGCGGCCTGAGTATTAGTTTTGTAGTCTGAGTGAGACTTACTTGATTTTTAAACGTAACCATAAATACGATGGCAGTCAATAATGTCTCTGGAATGCAATATTTCATTACATTTCAGAGATATTATTGATTATTACTGTAAGTAGATTTTTAACACTTTTACACGTCAATGTTTTGGCCAATATTTTAAAACTAGCTGGCGCCAGCATTGCCTAACTGATCCCTGAGAAGAAATTCCGAAACACTCAGAGGGGCAATTCCCGTAATTTTTAAGAACGTTCTCATTCTAATCTTATTCGCGATCTGTCAAAAATACAATCAATTTACAAACATTTTTGACAAGTTTGACAGATTGCGACTTGAATGTGAACGTTTTTTAAGTACGAGAATTGGCTTTCTGGTCTCTTTTCAAATCCAAAAATTTAAAGACTAAATATATTTTCGCAGGGCATCATCCCCTGTTTGGAGAACAGTCGCAAGGGTGTGGAAGAACTGTTCATCTACGGCAACAGACTGACCAGCGCTATTGAGGAGGCCGCAAGACTGCCGCAGATTGAAATCAACACCCTGGACCTGCAGTGGGTACAGGTAAGGAGATTATCATCTATGGTTTTTGAACATTTGAAAATGATTATTGTGACGAAGAAGAAAGTAACCACTGATATAATAGAAATAAATGATAGATGAACGACATGCTCCGTCCATAGTCTTCAAAAGTTTATGTAATGTCTTAAAGTTTTATTTCTAACTTACATGTTCCTTTGTTGGCCGAAACAAACGTTTATTATAGTGTGCCGACCCCTCAGTTGGGACAAGGACAAGAGTTACCACACAGCATTTTCTGAAAAAAAAAAAAAGATTGTTTATTGTCACAAAATAATGAGACCATTCACTATTCAAAATCTTATCAGTTATCCAATATTATGTCAACTTCTATCATTCGTTGTTATTAATTTTGGTTAAGATATAAACACAACAGCTATCCTGAGATTTGACACTTGATTTTGTTAAGGCCCCAATTACACTATCATTTATTTATCATACAAATATGATTTCATATCTGTCAAATTCTATGATCATAGTTAAATGATGCTGTTCTTCATTTTACATATTACACTAATGATCATATAAACGTCATACTTAATCAAGATCGATGACGATTTAGCCGTGTTTTTATTAATATATAATTTAAGCCATTTTTGAGGTTAGACGCATCCGATCATATTTATACGCTTGCTGTCTAATAGGATCCTTAACTATGATCATAGACAATATTAATGATATTATGTAGTTATTATACCGTCATAGGTTCTTCATATAAAAATTACTCATACATCTCTGATCATATTTCTATGAAAGATGATAGTAGACTATCATAGAAATATATAGCTCTCAACCTCATATGACTCTCAACCGTGACTTTTCTACGCTAATATTGTAAAAAATTGTATTTTTGTTTGTAATGAACAAACTCAAAAATTACTGGACCGATTTAAAAAATTCTTTCATCAGTAGAATGTTTTATTGTCACTGAGTAACAAAGGCTATAAAAATAAATATGTCAAGCTGGCGAAGCCGTTGGCGGGAGCTATTATTTTATAACTTTTTTATTTCGTTTAGTAATGTTTAATGCCTAAGTCCAAGGCCACATTTACAGCCCAATAATGATAATTAAGATAGTCGATAAATGAAAGTTGTTAATTCTCTTTACGAGAAGATAAAAATATTGGCAAAATATCAGATAAGATTAAAACAATGATTGCAATAAATTATGAGTTGCGTAATAAGGATATAATTGTTGACCGTGATTATCCTTGTTTCAGGTTCTCTCCGAAGGTTGGGCGTACCCTCTCAAAGGATTCATGAGGGAACATGAATATCTACAAGTAAGTTTCAAATAACATCACGCATGTTTTCCCCGAAGGCTTAGGCAGGGGTGTAGCTCGCCGTCCGATAAGGACCAGGCCCGGGTCGACGGCGCGTTGTGTTCCACGCGCGCCTCAAAGAGATGTCAGCACCAAGTGACGGGGTCCGGAAGGGCCAATGCCTGCCGGGGTTGCGAGTTTGTCCGAAAGGGATATCGCGACCCCGGCACACAGGCAACGGAAGGAACACGGGTGGGTTTTAGTCACTAAAAGTCTGACCCACCAGCTCCGCCCAGAGGCGGAGAAGTTCTTTGATAATTTAGCACCCCCCAAAAAAAAAAAAAAGAAATAGCGTGTAGCATTGTACACCCACATTTCGCCAGTTATGTTTAAGTCCCATGTAATAGGGGGCGAGCCTTTTGCCACCAAACGGCACGAATTTAGACTCCGGTGTGCTACTGAGAAATTCCTGAAACTGAGAAAAACCCAAGAACTTGTCCACTTTGCCTGACTTGGGAATCTTACCCAAGACCTCATGCTCAGCAGTAGCGCATGCGATTACTACACCAACGCGGCAATCTTAAATACCATAATCAGCCTGTAATGTTCCCACTGCTGGGACACAGGCCTCCTCTCTGTGAGAGAGAGTGGGCAGTAATCCGTCACGCGGGCCCAGTGCGGGATAGTAGATGTCACCATGTCTTCGAATTTTTGGTTCTAGGACATGGCGGTTTCCTCACGATGTTTGCCTTCACCGGTTTGAGAGCAGTGGTGATGAAATAATTTATACAAAGTAAAACCCCTGTCTGGGTTAGAACCTACGACCTACGACTAGTAAGTCGCGGACGTTACCACTGGGCCACCACTGCTTGATCTTAAATACTAAATTCATATTTGAATTGAAGGGAAAAAGTTGATTGAATTCATCACTTAGGATCTCCATGATCTGCAGTGCTATTCTGTAACCATCTCACCGTGAAAACGTAGGTGAAGTGAGCGTGGAGTGAGCTGTCATTCCACAGGGATTGACACTATTGACAGCTCACTTCACCCAAGTTTTCACGGTGACATGTTTACAGAATAGCATGGATGTTAGTAAACAAGAGCTACTACTCTATAAAAGACTTCATAACAGACAAATCACTTCTCCAATACAGTCCCCCTCAGTCATGATGCGTTCAGTGTCCCACTGTTGTGTACCTACCTAAATTCGCTCTGTTTTTATTTTTATCTCTTTTTTATAATTTAATTTCTGTGTAACTATTGTATGCCCTAAGGGCGGGATATAGCTGATCACAATTTAATTATTTGTAAACAAAATCCCGTGAACACGATGACCACATCAGTTACCGACCCGGTTCTATAGTCGCAGAGCGCTGCAAGCAAGAATAGTCCTTACGTTGGTTAGATATGAACTTCTTCAATGGTACCTACCGATGATCCACAATAAAGATATTTGATTGATTGATTGAGGATTTCCCGTATGTCCGCGAATAAATAGTAAACATATCTTGTAGCATAACCACAGTATTACAAACTATTTACATGATTAAAATATAAAAATAAAATCAATAATTACTTCCAGGCGCTCCATTCAAACTCCCTTACCCTTGCCGACGGCTCCGTGGCCAACCAATCAGTGCCCGTCGTTCTACCCATAGCAACAGAGGTCAAGGACCGTTTGACAGGAGCTAATGCCATCGCGCTTACATACAACGGCAAAGCTGTGGCGGTACTGAGGTCGCCTGAGTTCTACCCCCATAGGAAGGAGGAGAGGTGTTCCAGACAGTTCGGGATCTATCATGTTGAACACCCTTACATCAAGGTACGTATTTCTTCTTCTTAGGCCTGAAACTGCGTTATGCGGTCGTCCGCGCGGTTCCATACAAAAGTGCTCCGTTGCGGGGACACGCGCGGGCGTCCATCGCGGGGAGGCGGGCCCGGCGCCCGCGCCACTTTTTCCGCCTCCGTGCGACGGACGCCCGCGCCGCACGCGCAGTGCCCGCCAGCGGTAATACGCACGGGCTTGTTCAGTCAATAACGCTATGTGATACGGGTCTCACGCAAGCTCGGAGAAAACCAAGGAACATGTCTTTCGATACAGAAAGGGTAATTGTGGAAGTGCAGTGTCACCCTGTCATATGGGACTAAGCGAATGAACTATATTAAGTTCTCTATTGACACGACTGTGCATGCAAACCGTTAAAATGGCGACACTGCGTAAATAAAATAATCCGGTCTCCGCGACGGGTACTTGCAACGGGACCAGCGGCGGGGACCGTCGCGTTCCTACGGAGCCCATCCGCGTGTCCACGCGCGTAGACACGCGACGGATGCCCGTCGCGGGCGCCCGCTTAACGCAGTTTCAGGCCTTAAAGTATTGATGGCACTAAACATATTAAAAACATAATTTTGTCTCTGTCATCTCTCTGCAAACGATTGACTGAAACTGAACGATTGTTTTAAATCGTTTAGGGTTAAGTGTGTTTAGTGATTTGTGGTGCAAAAGGGCCTAAGTTGTGTCAGGCCAGAACTTAGCTACGAGTTTTTCGTTATCAATAGGGTCCAGAAGTTCCTGTAACGTGCATATTATATATGCACACTTCATGATAACTTTCCAAGTTTGGCAAACTGCAAAGTTCGAAAAAATTGTAAAAATTAGATAGCTGGTGTGCAAATATGGTGATAATTGCACACCAGCTATCGAATTACGCAATACATTTTCGTAAACGATTACGACTAATCTGTTTCATGTTGACAGTTCAACAACATTCATTGCGTTATTTACGTTGTTGAGCAGTTTTTTTCTAACTTATGAAGCAATTTGTTTCAAAACGATTCAGATTCTGATTGATCGTGTATTACGCAGTTAGGGCACAGGTTAGTATCGTCGATAAATCTCCAACTGCGCCAACCTGAGTCTGAAGCTCCAGGGGCCGTACTATTGTAAAAGTAGATAGTGCTTCTCATCCTGTATAGCTCCATCTCTCTCTCACACTGGAACAATGATGGTTTTAACTATGGTATAATAGTATACTTCGCCAGGTATAGCATTCCTAGACACAGAGGTCACGTGGGTGACACAAGTCTACGTCATCACATCTGTGTTACCAGAAGTTTGTAATAATAACTCCCCAACCACCTTTATTACCTGTGCGAATCCGATAAAACAATGAGGTTTTAATTAACAATTACGTTGGTTTATGTTTAAATTGAATTGTTTCGTTTGATTAGACACACGAAACGACAATTTAAATGCTTTGTACATATTTTTTAACAGAACGGTGGCTGAAAATCTTTCCTTAATCGTGTTTTGTTGCAATAAAGTGGCAACTGGATAGTGACGTAAGCATGTGGTAGTCCCGGAATGCCAGACCTTGGTTTTAACAAGTCATATATTACAGCCCCGAGTTAGCCAAGATAACTCATGTCTAGGAGATAATTAGCTTACAAAGTATTGATATTTGCCTCTAAACTACTAATGTATTTATCTTTTCTCCCCAGATGATCAAAGAAGCCGGTGAATGGTTGGTGGGCGGTAATCTGGAAGTATTTGAACGTATTCGTTGGAACGACGGTTTGGACTCGTACAGACTAACGCCCAACGAGCTCAGACAGAAGTTCAAGGAACTTGAAGCTGATGCTGTGTTCGCTTTCCAGGTAAGGAATATTATTACACAATACGCTAGCTGGATTTTGATAAGATTCATAGATATCGATGAAGGTGCTTGTTTCCGTGTGAATGTGAGCCTTTAGCAGTGATACAATTTGACTCAGTCCATCAAATTAGTATTATCGCTTCCTTTTTCTTCTTCTTTTCGTGTGGTTAGTGACTAACCTGATGTCAGAGTTTTTAAAGCCGCCAATGGGCCTCTGACTTGAGTTTACATGGCGTCGAGAAATATCTCTCAGGCATGCCGGTTTCCTCACGATGTTTTCCTACACTGTTTTTGAATCAAGTGATAATTATACAATACGCACATGAATCCGAACAGACAGAGATCCGTGCTATGGGAAAAAAAATCGCTAAAGGGTCAGCTATTGTATACTAATAAAGCAAGGTTAAGTTATGAGAGAAGCTGGAAAAGTCTTGACGAAAAAAAAGAAGATTACTAAACATGGGTGTTGCTAAAAGAGTCATACGAACTAGTAAATAAAGATCATTTTTATTTGTTTCAGCTTCGTAACCCTATCCACAACGGCCATGCGTTGCTGATGCAAGACACGCATCGTCAGTTAGTCGAGAGAGGATTCGAGAAACCAGTGCTTCTATTGCATCCACTTGGTAAATATTTTACAATATTATTATTTTAGATCTCTCTTAGAATTTTCCTCCCATATATGTAGAATTTATTAAAGAGCCGCACTCCGTGTAAAATTCTTACTAGTAGAGGTCTACAAGAATCTTTTGATGGCTGAATGATATTGAGGGCGTTGTGAATAAAAAGCGACTCTTGCTGCGACACAATAAAGTGCAATTCAGGTAGCACAGTGCTAATTACCTAAACTGGATTTGGTCGAGATTTGCAATAAGAAATAACATTAAACTTGCCTGGGAATCGAACGCGATATCTGCGTGTCACTGATTAAATACGCACTAAATAGGATACACGTATTATCACACTCACTTTTACATCCTGTGCGTGTTACTAAACTTTTAAATACATTAATATATCTATCAATAAAAGCGAAAACTGGGATGGATTTTGAAAATTTTCAAACGTCAAACGACCGTCTTCGTTTTTTATCTCGTCTAAGTTTATCTTGTCATTGAAATGCTAGTGATTGACATAATAAGTATCGACTATTTGTACAAGGAGCATTTAAAACTTTTCGGCAAGGTTGTTCAAGGTGCTCTTGGAGCTAGCCCGCGTTTAAATTTTAACTGCAATTTGATGCAATGACATAGACACTAGCGCCGCGTCTATCGGACTTGAGTGGTGGCGCGGACTCTAGACATTTTGTGACGTGAAAGAAACATTAAACCTTAGGGTGGTAAATCAGTTACGAGATCGACTATACATCTTAACATGTTATAACAAAAAATAGCTTGTAAGTAAATGTTTGTTGTACTAGGTGGTTGGACAAAGGACGACGATGTGCCTCTAGAAGTGAGGATCAACCAACACAAGGCTGTACTCAACGAAGGTGTCCTGGACCCACAGTCCACTGTGTTGGCTATCTTCCCTTCACCTATGATGTATGCTGGACCTACAGAGGTATGTTAAGTACACATTCAATCTGCCTAACCTTTACCCAACTAAGTAGGGGTCGGCTTCCAAGACAACCGGATGCAGCTGATTACCAGTATTTTACATGGAGTGACTGCCTATATGACCTCCACAACCCAGTAACTGGGTAATACGATGCCTCTTGGTAAGACTTTGTCAAACATTCGGGCTTCTGACGACTCGTAACGGCTGTTAAAGTTCCACGAATGACAGCCGGGACTAACGGCTTAACATGCTTTCCGAGGCACGGAGGAGTCTCGCTATGTAAAGATGGTCACCCATCCACGGACCAACCCCGGCAAACGTAGCTTAACCTGATGGATCGACCCGTGCGGGTGTTATTACTTAGCCACGAGCTCCTCTCCTCGAGGTATGTAAAGTACACATACATACATAAACTCTCGCCTTTTTGCTATGGGGTAAGGCAGAAACTACAGAACCCCACCTACTGCGATCTTTAGGCGCGGGAAATTCACAACTGGCGAGGGGCGCGGGCGTAGCGATGGTGTTGCGCAGGCGTCGCGCCGCTCTCCTTTCATATTTGATACAAAATGTATAGGAGCGACGAGGCGCGGGAGATACACAGGTGGCGGGGCTCGGGCGTGGGCGCAGGTGAAATATAAAAGGAGCCGCCACACCGTCGCCACGCCCGCACCCCTCGCCACTTGTGTATCTCCCGCGCCTTACATAGTCTTTTTGCTTCGTTTACATTCATACATCTTTAGAGGTCTGAGGAACAGGGTGTAAAGTTCACTTAATCTCTATAGAAAAGGGAGGATCCTCCGACCAGGTGTCGTGTCTGGCGGGCGACTGCCCAACGATTGATGTCGGATAGTCTTATATAAATGTCGATCGCGTGGTAAACTCTAATTGCGCAATACAGGATTTGTGTGACGTCAGTTCTTTGATGCGTAGTTCGCATGTAGCGATGTAGATGCCGCCACACATCTGGTCATACACGCACGCCGGTTGCGAGCATTAAACATCTGACTTTTCTGAAGAACATCACCAATAAGGTCACTATATGTCTTTTTATGGTCCTTGGCGGGCGTACTTGTGATCTTATATTGATTTTTTTTTAATCTAATGCCACTGAATTAAGCTCCTATTAAAGTGGCCACGTCCTGGGCACAACTAATTTTAAAAGTGCCATCGACTCAAGAAAATTTGAATAATTTTCTTGAGTCGACGTCATTTAAAAAATCTACTTTTTGAATTCTTCTCGGTCTGCTTTGAGTCTACCGTACTCTTCTTCAATCATTCCCTCATTACTGAGGATCGTGGTCACTGGACCCCTTTAAGCGGACAATCAGCCTCCATCGACTCAGGTCCAAAGTTGCCATCACCATCCGCTGAAATTGGCTTGAAGACGACGTCTACCGTACAAATAAGTTTATTTTAATTCCCAACACACTAACAAACCTTTTATCTGCAGGTGCAATGGCACGCCAAATGCCGTATGAACGCAGGAGCGAACCACTACATAGTGGGACGCGACCCCGCGGGTCTGCCGCACCCCGCGGGGGGCGGGGACCTGTTCGACCCGCGACATGGAGCTATGGTGCTCAAGATGGCGCCTGGACTTAATGAGCTGGAGGTAACATGTTCTACTTAATAAAAATCTTAAATCATTTATTTACTGACAGACAACGCACAGCCTAAACCGAGATTTTGCACAAGAGTTCCTTATATAGCGAAGGTAACTAAGGGAAGATTTTTGAAAATTCATTGCCTAAAGGGGATGAAAGCTTGTATGGAAAGATTGTAATTTTTGCTGAAATCTCATGGGGTAAACAGCTTGTCCGTATAAATCTGTAGCATGGTGCTATAGTTTGACCGTGACCGCTGTTCCGCGCCTAAGGTATGTGCGCGGCGAGACTAGGCATTAGATTAGGCAGTGCAGGCCGCTCATTCGTCTATGCGCACGGCGCGCGGCGTCCTGCCCGCCGCTCATTCGTCAACGCTGCCCCCGCCATATGCTAGGAAAATCCTGTGTTATAGGGGCCATCCATTCGTTCGATAAAATTATTTTACAAAATTAGGGAAGCTAAAACGTGTAACAAAAGCAATCGTTTGTGAGTTAGCGCGTGTGATGTGGTGTAATGGGGAAAATGTATGAGTGTGTGATGTATGATGAATGTGTGATTTGTGTATGAGTGTTTGATGTGTGTGCTGTGTGTCGTGTGTGTAGACAGGGAAGGTGATTTGGGGTGTCTGTGGGTGTGTAAGCGTTCGTGATACTAATAATGATGACTTATTTTTAGTTATTTTAGTTGATTTGTGTGTTAGTTTTTCTAAACAAAATTGTGTAGTGTGTGTTTTCACAATGCAAGTCCTCTGCGAAAATCAAAATAAGCAATCACACTTTTAAGATCGTGGTCGTTCTACACTATCTTCATCAAGTTCTATACTAAACAGACAGTAGCATTCATCTAGGCATATTGCCAGTTAATTTCGTTACAAAACCAGTCAAAACCCACGAATGTCAAATCAACTGAATACTGCTAATAAGACAATTCTACTACAGATCATTCCATTCCGTGTGGCTGCTTATGACACGTCGGTCGGTAAGATGGCGTTCTTCGACCCCACGCGCAAGGAAGACTTCGACTTTATATCCGGAACTAGGATGAGAGGTAATTCACTTAATATTTCATGTTTCTCAATAATAATAATTCATTTGATTGCAATAAAATTTGAAACTCAATTTAAGTTACCTCTGTTTAAGATTGAAAATGGTAAAACAAAAAATTTGGCGCAATCTCAACCCCAATTGTACGGGAAGAGATAGGCGATCTTCTCAAATCCCTACTAAACATGGATTACTAGCCATGTTCATGATATACTGTCTAAAGAGGTAAACTCAGAAGGTGGCTTCTGAGTTTACCACTTTGTTTTAGAGGGCAGGCTAACAGCCAGAGGTTTTTATAAATAATTCTTTCAGGTCTTGCCAAATCCGGAAAGGAGCCACCGAAAGGTTTCATGGCACTATCAGCATGGAAGGTCCTTTCCGAATACTACCAGTCTCTGAAATCCAAGATGGACACCAACTAAACTATCGGACTTAGCAGCTATCCTTAATCTAAGTATTATTTAAAACTGTCACAATAATATCGGCCTCAATGCGTAATACTAGATTTCATTCGCAAAGAAAAAAGTAGCTTTAATTTTATCGAGAATTTATTGCTTTTCGATGCTTCAATGGTACCTATAGTAAGTGAATATGTTCACCTTTTGTCGTACTACTAAGTTTTCTGAACAGAATTTGCTCGATACAATTTTCTTCTAAAAGCGATAAAAAATTTTTTACTGGCAAGTCTTTCAAAATAGATAGATTACTACTTCGATGTAGTTATTTATTTCTTTTACACATTTTGATGAAATCTGTTTCTTTTTTTTGCCCGTCTTTTTAATCTAGAATATCATACTCTTTATAAAAATGAGATTTAAAACTATATTTATTAGATCATAAATGGGGAGAATGGTAGATTTATTTTTAAATTACCCTGAAAATACAATTGTATTTATTTATTTTTTAGTACTTAAATTATTTACACTGGCTTGTGCAACGACATAATATGCTGTGCAATATTTTTGTGATTAAATTATGTATATTTTTATTTTTTTGTGATATACACATTCCTTGGAACGCGACTTTATTGTGTGTAGGAATACACATTTTATTTATTTATATACGTATCTTACTTCTGAGGTTGTGTACGCTAAAGTATGAGACAGTAGATGATTGAACACTAATTTATTGTTGGGAATTAATTGAACTTCTGTAATATCTATTTAGGTTTGACGCGTACGTTTTAACGTTCCGGTTTTTTTTTTTTATAAATTATTACAACGTTATAAAATTACGTCTGTGAATATGCAACCTTTTTGCTACCAAACTGGCCTTCCTTATAGGCCAGTACCTATCACGGACCTTCATAAGGTTTTTTAGATACCGCGAAAAATGCTGACTTCTCATATATTAATTGTTTTAATATTATTGGTACGTTTGTAGTGATACAGATTCAATGCGGTGGTCAAAAGGTTAAAATCACATAACTTCTTTGTAGACTGTAACTTGTTTGTTCATTATAATATTATTGTATTGTATGTATAATAACTATTCAATATAATATAATATTACTTATAAAATCCCACATTTCGAAGTTTCATTGTAATTATCTATGTGACATAATGACTATTAAAAGATCAATGAATTAAATACATTGTAATATGAGATTGTATTATTTTGTAATTACGTAATCGATGCAATGATAATTTGAAGGGACGTATTGTTAATTTATAAGAGGTTTAAATATAAATTGTTGTAATATTAGTGAATAAAGGTGCTTTTAAAGTTAATGTAAAATAAATATAAAAGTGATATTGAGTCTGTGTTTTATTTTATAGAGTAAAATACAGGTTTTATTTTTATTTTTAGTGACTTTTCAAGATCATTCTAGCGAACGCTCGTCAAAAAAATATTCTTCACGAAGATGGAAACGGAACAATGACAGAAAGGCTCGACTCGGCAAAAAGCTCGAAGCAATTTTTTTTGTCCTTTCGCTAGAATGCTCTGTAGAACGCTTGTTATAACGCTCCCGTTTATTTTTCTGTAATGTATCTTTCTCTAGAATGCTCATTACAAGTACTAGTACTAGTGCACCTTAATGAATTTTGAACCAAAAAACTACCGAGTAATTTTGATTATTTTTATAGAAATGTTTTTTTACACATCACGTACTGTGATTTTTCGTATCTTATCGTCAATGATTAGATTATCTTCTATTAATTTGACACCTACGTAGTTTAATCAACACCCAGCGAGGAATTTAATAATTATTCAAGATAACATATTAATTTTATAGATTTGATCGAAATACGAAAGTATGTATGTATATTGACACGAGCTGTTAATTGTTTTATCTCTCTAAGGCGCGGGACATACATAAGTGGCGAGGGGCGTGGCGACAATGTGGCACGGGTGTTGCGCCACCCGTTTCATATTTCATACACAATGTATAGGAAAGACAGGGCGAGGAAAATACACAACAGGCGAGGCGACGACGACGGTGCGACGCGGGCGTTGTGTGTACGTTCCGCGCCACGTCGTTCCTATACATTTTGTATGAAATATAAAACGGGCGGCGCAACGCTCGCACCGCACCGTCGTTGTCGCAGCGCTCGCGCCATACCGTTGCCGCGGCCGCGCCACTCGCCATTTGTGTATGTCCAGCGCTTAAGGTTGAATGTCACTTGCACATCATAAAATGACAAGATATACAGGTTGTTAGGGACATCCACGCGAAAACTGTTACCATGGATTCAGTACGTCAATCTAAACCACCACTATTTTTATTTTTTTTGAGGTTGGGAAATTATCAAATAACTTCTCCCGCTCTGGGCGGAGCGGGAGGGCGTGTCAGACTTTTACTGAGTAAACACACAGGCAACGGAAGGAACACGGGTGGGCCGTGTTCCTTCCGTTGCCTGTGTGCCGGGGCCACGATATCCCTTTCGGACAAACTCGCAACCCTGGCAGGCATTGGCCCTTACGGACCCCGTCAGTTGGTGCTGTGCTGACATCTCTTTGAGGCGCACGTGGATCACAACGCGCCGTCGACCCGGGCCTGGTCCTTATCGGACGGCGAGCTACCCATTGCTCACCGTCCGCAAGCCCGCGCCTACATCTGAACCCCCTTGAGTTGAAATGTTTCGTCGGTTATTAAAAAAAAATGTGCTGATCCATACATTTTGACCGCGTATGTATTGCACTTTTCTATGAAACAGCCTTGCCTATGTGACAGTTAGATACCTAACCGACTTTGGTGAAGTTTCAATTTACTGCGAATTGTTGTCAAAGGTGGTAAAGCAGTTTACGAGGTTTATAGAGTAATAGAGAGTATATCTACTCCCTAGTCACCGCTCTTTTTGTAGTACGCATAAATATCCTACATTTACATTGTGTTAACAATGGTACAGGTATATGACTGGTTTTGACCCTGACTTTTAGATTTTAACATAAAATTCTACGTCCATTCACTTAGAAACAAAAATATGACAAAGTATTTATTCTTCTTACGTTAACTGTTATCAAAACTCGAACGTTATCACCGAATGAGTAATTATATCATACATAATCCTTCACGTTATCTTGTTTGTCAAGCGAATTGCGTCGCTATTATCACAACAAATAGAGTTTATTGTGAATGTTTTGCTTCGTTCGTTAGTGGTTTGGTTTGTTTGCTTGTCAGTACGGAGTTAACTTTATGCAAGGAAGGTCGTATCATTATGGCAGTTCGTTTAGGTCGTGTTACGAGTATTTTACGTAAATGTACGAGTAAAACCGGTACTCGATGCATGTCTCACTATCCGATTGACGAACATGTTTTTGGACTATCAAGTGAACAACAACAGGCAAGTAATTTAAACAACTGAAATTATGTTCGTAATTCTACAACAGTTGAATAAGATATTGATTGTTCGATAATACAGCTGTCGTAATATTTTTTTTATAATTAATGTTTGAAACCAGTTTTTAATGCTTCTGTGTGTAAATAATGGTTTAGTTTATGACCCTGGTTGACCCCGGATTGTATAACTGTACTATAGTCATGAATTTTGTATGATTGTTATTGTAGCGAACTCATTCATGATATCGATACCTACTGATAATATTATTTAACTTCGCATTATAAGTTGTTTTTGAATAACCGATTCTGTAGAAAAAGAGCAATAATTTTGGTATATACTTACCTCTGCATTATTCAGATTGGTCAGTTACCTACAAGATAATATTGTTAGAGAAAGAGCTATAGCAGATAAACTCTACGTAGACTCATTATAAGGCGTTGACTTGCAAAAATACAGGCCTTGAGTTCTAATCACTGGTAGCAACATTTTACGCATTAATTATAGTGAGGATAGGGACGTCAGGAACTACGTCACGCCCTCTCGCTCCGCCCAGAGCGGGAGAAGTTATTTGATAATTTCCCACCCTCAAAAAAAAAAAAAAAGGAACTACATATTTGTAGGAATGTAAAATGCAGTGAAGTCTTTAAACACACTCGATAAGGTTTGTGGGTGTTAGCACAAATGAATACAGATGGGTCCCGCCGCATTTTAGGTATGAAGCTACAAACGAACGCGGTGTGCTCGTCTGGTCGCGCCAATTCAGTGAGCGTAACAAAGTTAGAAGATACAAGAGTTACCCGATAGGAAGGGGTATAACTAGGTAATTAACGCTGTGCGACCTGAATTGCACTTTATTGTGTCGTCGCAAGAGTCGCTTTTTATTTAAATGATTTTGCGGAATGACCCTCTGTATTCATGAAAAGTGGACATCAACCCCGAACACTGCCGACTATACCTACCTTATGGATAAAGTGGCAGCCCAAGAACTAAGAATGACTGATGGCGATTGAGAGGTCGAGTTCAAACCAGTGTTGACATTAAACAACTTTGTTCCTTTATCTGTCGTTATTTCGTACGACTATCAATATTAACCTCCCATGTTTATGCAATATTTAGGTAGGTACCTACTCAGCGAATAACAAGACTTAATATCAATCTGCCTAGCCTTTTCCCAACTATGTTGGGGTCGGCTTGCAGTCTCTCCGGATGCAGCTGAATACCAGTACTTTATTAGTCCATATTTTTTATTCACAGCTTCGCCAGTCAGTGTTCGACTTCGCGCAAAAAGAGCTAGCACCGAAAGCGAATCAAATAGATAAAGAAAATAATTTCCCAGAACTAAGAGAATTCTGGAAAAAATGTGGCGAGATGGGACTTTTGGGTGAGTCGCCTTTGAAACATAATGGCTCGATCTTCTGCTTTTCGTTAGTGAGTAACCGGGTGTCAGAGTTTTAGAGCCGCCCATGGGCCTTGGCTTCACATGCCGTCGAGAAACATTTCTCAGGCCTGCCGATTTCCTCATCGTGAGGAAATCGGCAAGCCTGAGAAATATTTCTGGTGAAGGAAAACATCGTTTTCCTTCATCGTTTAGCAACTGATAATTATACAATACGCACATGAATACGAAAAATCAAAGGGTGTCTTGAGTTCAAACTCGAGACCTATGACTTGGCAGTCCGACGGTCACACCTCTAGGCTAGCACTGCTATGGCATGAGGTTCCATGCATGAGACCACTCCAGTTAATACTAAGTAGGTAGGTAGGTACATACCATGATACAAATAGATTTCCATCAATACGATAAGAAGAAGCAGATACGGAAAAAAATGGAAAGCCGCTTTCACAATTGCTGTATGATCTGAATCCCCTATGAGGGAAAGTTACACTACGCGGTTGGATACAGCAAGGTTCATAGGGTATTCAGCTCAGACATGTGTAAAGTTGAATAAAAACGAATGTATTTAAATAATATGCACTTTTCTTTTACATATTTTACGTGCCTACATTACTGTGTATTAACATAGATTTCGGAATTTTTTAGGCATAACAGCAAATCCAGAATATGGCGGTACCGGAGGGAAGTACTCGGACCACTGCGTCATCATGGAAGAAATATCAAGGTATCTATAACTAATTATTATTCTACTTCTTCTTGTTTAGCCTTATATTAAAGTACGTTGGTGTCCGTTTACACTATAACAGTTGCAGAGCAGTGCCATCTGAACTGCACATTTGCATGAGCCTATAATGTAGCTATAAATGAGTAATAGTCACTCCTCTAGAAACTGACCTGGGCAAGTGCTGTTTAACCTTTCAGACTAATCGACTCAAGTAGCTGTAGATAATTTAGTAAAGAGTTGCTGTAGCTGTTATAAACACTTATACCATCTAAATCTAATCAAATAAATTGATTTGCAAAAAAATGCTAATTTCAGGGCCAGTGGTGGAATTGGGCTATCGTATGGAGCACACTCAAATTTGTGCATCAACCAAATTAACAGAAACGGCACTGAGGAACAAAAGAGAAAATATTTACCAAAAGTAAGTACTTAGCCCAGCACCTAAATCTATTCTAAACTCACTGTTGACTGGACTAGAAATAAAATCCGTATTGTCCGGAATCTATATTCTAACTGTTTATAAGATGAGATTCCAGAAATCTGAAACTTTGAGAAGCAGAGCTTAGTGATTCAACTTTCATGATTTTGGAGAATATTAAAACTGCATTATTAGAACCTATTTAGAAAACACACCCAAGAATAGATCGCACTATTTTTGCGAGAAAAAATCAAGCAGTCCTATTGTACAAAACCATAAAAAAAATCACCTGCATGAACCAGGGTCTGCGCCCATTGGCGGCACGACGACATAGCAAGGAAATTTTATGCGACGAATACGAGAACTTAAAAGTATGACAATAAAATTGAAATTTCACTGATGATGGCTATAGAGGACGTCGCGGCATAAGAAAACAGTACCGCGACATCGTTGCCGTCAGTATGCGCTTGTATGGAATCCATACAAGCGCATCATTCCATACTATGGATGATGGCGTCCCGTACCGCCAGTGGGCCCAGGACATTAGATATGCTGTGTGCATTTTCATCAAAATAAATCGTGATAAAACAATGCAAACAGTTAATATAATCTTTATTTCCAATTCTTAGTTATGTTCAGGAGAACACATGGGCGCTCTGGCCATGTCAGAGCCTGGCGCGGGGAGTGACGTCGTGTCTATGAAGATGCGCGCTGAGAAAAAAGGAGACTACTACGTGCTTAACGGAAACAAGTTCTGGATCACAAATGGGCCTGATGCTGATGTTTTAGTGGTAAGATCTTAACATCGACATAGGTTTTTCATCATCCTCCGTACGACATTTACGACTTAACGTCATTAATCAATCAATCTGCCTAGCCCTTTCCCAACTATGTTGGGGTTGGCTTCCAGTCTAACCGGATGCACCTGAATACCAATATTTTACATGGAAAGACTGCCTATCTGACCTACACACCCCAGTAATTGGGTAATACGATACCCCTTGGTAAGACTGGTTGTCAGACTTTCGGGCTTCTGATGACCCTAAACGACTGTCAAAGATCTGCGAATGATAGCCAGGACCAATTTAACGACTTAACGTGCTTTCCGAGGCACGGAGGAGTCTCGGTATGTAAAGATGGTCACCCATCCACGGACCAATCCCGGCAAACGTATCTTAACTTGATGGATCGACTCGTGCGGCTGTAATTACTTAGCTCCTTCTTAACATTTTAGCCATGTAAAAGTTAGGATTTTTGTTACTCAGGGGTGAAAAAATTTGGATAAAGTATGGCTCCCAGATAGAGGATGTCCTAGGAATTTACTAGGATAGGTACTTTTATTCATGTGAAAGGTTTTATAAGGATCCTAAAGTCCACGCTGACAAAGTTTAAGGCCTATATTAATAATAATATAATTATATGGAAAGGCTAAGCCCAGTCAATAACAACATCAAACATCGCAAACGCGTATGTAACTACGATTCTTTTATATGTTGTTAGGTCCCCTTAGAGTAGTTTATACCTAAGTTTGCAACCCTGAAAACCTTGTGCTACTCCCATGGTGCTCGAAAATCTGCGAAATTCTGGTTTCAGTTTTTTTGAAAAATATACCTTAAGGACACGCTTTTAGGTATCTTTGTTCTATATGATATAATCTGAGCCCAACCCAAGCACTCTAGATCAATTAGTTGCGAAGATACAGCTCGTCAAAGATGGGCATTTTTTCCAAAAAGTCAAGAATTATCAAGTTAGGGTCATTTGCCAAGACACAAGTCAAAGTCAAAGTCAAATCATTTATTTCAAATAGGCCCTGTAAGGCACTTTTGAACGTCAAAGTTTACAAAAAAAATTAATTGATTCTAGTCGCCCCTTCCAAAAGGTAGTTTTCGTATGGAGAAGAATGGGCAAGAAACTCCACCGTTACTCTTTTAAAATGTGTTACAATATTTTGCATATGCACGTACATTAGTTACATAATTATATGTGAAGACGATGCAACTAAAAAAAAATAATAAAAATGAAGCAACGAAAGATAAATTTATTACTTATGTGATAGATGCATGGTTCTCACATATTTACAAACATTGTAATAGTAGACGGTTTTCTTAAAATTTTACAATTAATAAGTCAGTGTGTGAGACGTACACGTACTCGTACCAGCTGAACTAATGGTCTTAGAGAAAGTGTTGTAGTTCTTGTAGTGCTGCAGTTAAGTAGAAGGAACATTTCGTGCCCTTGCGCATTCCTTCTTCAGTGAACAAGGACAAGGGATACGGTTCTAGCACATACGCAAAATGCTGCTTCAATTGTTCATCTGATTGTTTTGTTGTCACGCAGACCCTCTGGAATATGAAAAGGGGATCAACATCAACTCTCTTGTTAAATACTTTCTCTAAAAGGACCATTAGTTCGTTTGCATTTTTGTTTGTCGATATTGACTGGGCTATTGTAGAAAATTGTAGCTAAATAACAACTGCAAAGATTGATCGAGTCATCAAGCGGATGGTTATACTAAATTTATTCAAATACTAATCGAATAATTTTTCGCCATTACAGGTGTACGCGAAAACAGACTCGTCAACCAAACCCCAACACGGCATATCAGCGTTCCTCATTGAGAAGGACTTTCCAGGATTCAGTACCGCACAAAAATTGGACAAACTCGGCATGAGGGGCTCCAACACTTGCGAATTAGTGTTCGAAGACTGCAAGGTACTAATCTATCAAAAAAACAACCGTAATGCCTACACATAAGTTTCAGTTTACGCTACACTTCATAATTTTTAAATGTGTTTTTCAAAAATTCCTGATGGAAAAACTCAAAAACACTGTCCCGACCTGGGAATCCAACCCAGGGTCTCATGCTCTGAGTCGCGGGAAAGTCCGAAAGGGATACCGTGGCCTATGGCAATGTACATACAACTGAAGGAACACGGGTGGGTTTTAGTCAGTAAGAGTCTGACACGCCCTCCCGCTCCGCCCAGAGCGGGAGAAGTTATTTGATAATTTCCGACGCTAAAAACAAAAAAAATGTTCTCATGCTCAGCTGTAGAGCTTGCGACCACTAGACCGAACAGGCAGCACTAATTTATTAAACTCTTATAGTTATGATCATCGTATCAGGTGCATGACGCCTACTGGACAAAGGCATCTCCTTTAGAGTCCGTCGTAGTCTTTTTTAAAGTCCAGAAATAATCTTGGTCAAGTCATATGAGGACCATGTAGATTAGTGTCTGAAATAGTCTTTTGAGGAAAGAACCACACAGATTTTTGCAGCTTAGCCTCCATTACTATTGTTTTATCTAAACACTATATTATTGTTTCTGATGTGTTCTAATAACGGTTGCGCATAGGGTTGCCATACGTCCGGAATTTTCCGGACAAGTCCGGAAATATAGGTCTTTGTCCGGAATGCGGGGGGAATCTTAAACCGTCCGGAATTTCTACAAATAAGTGAAGAGTGAAATAAAAAATGAAAAAACCTAATTATTTATTAATTATTTTTATTCTAAATCAAAGAAAATCAAAATTATTTTTATTCTAAATCTACTACATTACTTCTGATATTTAATGGGTGTATCATGTGCGCGGGCGAACGCAGGCGACAGAGAGGCGCTTCCCCCTCACCCCTTACCATTACACCGCGCGCGTGTCAAAATTCGAACGATTTGGCAATCGATTTGGTTAGTTTATTTACTTGCACGATGCGTAACGATTTTAATAAAAAATTAACAAGATTGTCCGGAAATTTCATGGAATGTCAGGAATTTTCTCCGGATTTTTGATATTTTGATCTGGGAACCCTAGTTGCGCACGCATCTTTGTCAATGCAGGTAGGTACTTAATTTAAAGTTATACTTAGTTAATGTTATAGTTTCCGTTTTTTTTTTTTTTATTTGTACAACAAGTCTATTGCTAACTGTGGAGACTTGTATTAATGGCTTGTCGTCAATTACCGCACTGTTACTTCTGCACTGGTGATAGCTGTAAGCCACCCAAATACAATAAAATAAAATAAATATACGGATTCCACCAGCAGACACGGATGACGTCGTCAGATTCGGTGCCGTTCGATGAGTACGGTGTGGCGAGGGCGCTTTTACAATGTTTAATGGATATTGAAAGAAGTATTGCACAGTTTTGAATAGATGCACGGGTCTTGATAATAATAGATCTCGTATGTAAGTCTACCTACTTCATCTTAAAAATAACGCAAAATCATTAGACCTTAGCTCATACAAAAATTACCTACACTCCTCCTAGTAACCTAATTCATTTTCCAAACCCAGGTCCCAGCAACAAATCTTCTAGGAGCAGAAAACAAAGGGGTCTACGTGCTGATGTCTGGTTTAGACCTGGAGCGACTGGTACTAGCAGCTGGACCCGTCGGTCTGATGCAGGCGGCCGTAGACATTGCCTTCGAATACGCACACGCTAGGAAACAGTTTGGAAAGAGTATTGCAGAGTTCCAGTTGTTACAGGTGAGATCAATAAGGTACTGATGCATAGGTTTGAAAAATGGCAGTTGAAAAGTCCTAGGATCGATGGCAGTCGTCCAAAATGTTTAGGTAATTTCCCGGAATGTGCATTCTCCTGAAACTGTCATCCCCTCTTGCTCTTGGGTTCTTCCAAATACTTACATGATGTACGCATAATTCACGAACGCTGGTCAATCATTCCAATTTATACCCTTTTACAGTATAACAATAATAAAGTACCGAGCGGGTTAAAAACCCACAATCTCCCCAATACCTGTTTCGTTTACATTTGAACTTCGATGACTAGAATGCTAATTGTTTTTCATTTGTGAAAATAAGGTGCAGGTATTGTTACAAAGGACTATTCAATACGTGAACTTGTTAATACTTACTATGTTAATAATCTATATAAAACGCAATCGTTTCAGGGTAAAATGGCAGACATGTACACAACGCTAAGCGCTTGCCGAAGCTACCTCTACAATGTCGCGAAAGCGTGTGACGAAGGACACATCAACAGTAAGGACTGCGCCGGAGTCATTCTGTTCTGCGCTGAAAAAGCAACACAAGTCGCTCTAGACGCTTTACAAATCCTTGGTATGTACTTACTGCATATTCTGATATTGTTAAATTGCTATCTTACATAACGAAAGTGAGCAAGCACTAAGTAAACATTGTTAAAAATTCATCCTTTAAACCCATGGGAATGAAAGTTTGTATGGAATTTTGACACTTATGCTTACCAAGTACAAACCCAAGTATTAATAAGTGTGGCAAGCACTTTACCACCCGGCTCGTCGCGTGTTCTACGCCCGCTATTTCCCAGGTCGAAGCTTTAAGGCCGCATTCACACCAAAGCCTGTAGTCGGCCGCCGACTGTGAGCCACCAGTACAAAATGTATGAAAACACAAATCCAGTCGCTGACTGTCTACTTTTCATAAATTTCCAGTCGGCTGTCGACTATACGCTTGGTGTGAACGTGACCTAAAACTGCCTCTACATAGTACACGACAGCGGATATTAGCCTCTAACGACTCACGTCGTAAAGCTACTTCAATGTTAATAGGATAGAATTTCCGTTGTCACAATCTGCCTTAAATATCTAATCAGTCATTCCGGATTTCGTTGATATCACTTTTATTTGACTTTCCACTAAACAAAATTCAAATGTAGTAAACAAAATTGAATTGCCACCAAACCTATTGTTACTTAAAAAAAAAACTCTTCTGTAGGAATGCTTTTTGAAAATAATAATGATAAGAGTATACCTAATATGGGATAAAATAATCATGAGCGGTTCTTGTTTAGTCATGCTGACTATACATCTCATGATTATTTTCGTTTATTTTTTATCATAAAATAGTACTGAGGAATGTGCTATCAGAGTGTGTTATGCTGTAGAATTCTATACAGGGAGTAGAATTTTTTCATTGAGGTAATAATTGTTTTTTTTTCTCTAGGCGGAAATGGCTACATAAATGACTACCCAACTGGCAGGATACTCAGAGATGCAAAGCTTTATGAAATTGGCGCCGGAACCTCAGAAGTAAGAAGGATGCTAATCGGAAGGGCACTAAACAGTGAATACAAATGAAATAAATAGTCAATAAATATGTTATAAACTTTGTAATTATTTATTAAAGTTTTTAAAAAACCTAATTAAGTATATTTTATTTGTGTTATTGGTAAGTATAATAATGCACATTAGGTTATCCTTAATTGCTATTTCATTAGCTGCTGAAATTCCTTTATATATATGGAAGACTTGTCACCATAATACTAATTATATTCTAAAGTGACTAAAAATACAAATGACTAATTAATTACTGGCTAGAAACGTTCACTGGTGTAGAGGTCAACAATCTTTCTGAATACTTTCTCTTACCATTATATTTAAAAAATCTGGCATTGAAGCCAAATTAGCGACACACCTGAATCATCAAAAATATCATTCCCACCAAAAGCTTACTGAAAAACTAATGGACAGCGACTCAACAAAATGCCACCATTTCGGTGGAATATAAAGCATTTGTCCTGGTTTTAGAATGCAGTAATATGGTGTAGCACTTCTATATTTAGGATACTTTTCAAGATCTGGCTGTCTGGGATCCACTTGAGCTGTATTATCCAGTAACTCATGACCATGTGGGTAGAGGTATTCTGAATCTGAAGGGGAAAATAAAAATAATTGTTTTTCACCTACAACTTGAGTAAGTAAGTTTCTTTTTGGATCATGGTGCAGTGGTGAAACTGTGCCCTTAGGACCATACCATGCCATGACATCTACAGGATCAGTACTGTCAGCAAAACAGCAGTATTCAGGCTCCGTGATATCATTTTTCAGTTCAGGGATTTGATCAAACAGCTGGTACTGAGCAAGGTATCCAGTTGGGCCTTTGGTTTGGTAAATGTACTCTTTGATAAATTCATCTATTGTTATAAGTCTTTGGGTCCAGTCAGAATCGGTGTACTTGCTTCCAATTTCAATTGATACTGTCCGCCGTCCAGCTAGATTTATGAAATAGTTTTGATCTTTCCATTTTTGCAAAGCCGGCCAGTGATTTATACAGTTATCTAAAATAACAGGTTTTTCCATCAGAATGTAATTTTTGAGAAAGTGTTCCATGCTTGGACAGTCAATGATTTCTATTGGGGTAGCATTGAATCTACAAGCTTCTGTGGTAGTATTACTGGGTGCACTACTATCTTTATTTGATAAATCATTGCTAATCTGGGTACTTTGTTGAACATTTACAGAACTTAGTATTGTTGCACAATTTTGCAATAGTTTAGGTTCTTTTTCCAAGGGGCATCCAAAGAGTATCCCGAAGTCTATTATTTTGAAAGCCTGCTTTACCATTGTATCCGTATCTTCATTGTAAAATCTCACATGAGCTAATAACTTTAAATATGTGGCAATAGTTATTGCTTTTCTTATGTACAGTTTAACCTCTTTCCAGTTGCCAATATTGATTTTTTCATACATGTAATCGAGGATAGCTTGAATTCTTATGAGAGAAGAGGGATCTGTTGACTCAGTACTGTTTATATACCTCTGTAATAACGATTTGGAAGCTGCATCTAATTCGTCAATTTCTGGTAATGATGTAGCGACACTGGCTTTATATTCTTCTAATTTAATACAAATATCGCGTAACGCTAACATTGTGAATTTATTCAGCAATTTTCAGATTGATAATAAACGGTTCTTTATTTATTGTTTACAATTTTCTAACCTACAAATCAGTAATCACAAGAAAGATCAATGACATGACATCATTCACTTTCCCTGTTTCCCAAATGTTGTTTCGGTTTACGCATTAATTTTACCACAATGACTTGTAAGCCTGGGAAATTATTCGAATCGTTTTATATGGCCACATTAAAAAAATATCAGTCAGGGTGATGAATAATCAGATGAGCCTTTTTTATCACCCGAGTTTTTATATGGTTTTTCTATTGTATTGATGCTGAGCTGACGACAAAAAACCACTGTGTTTGTTTACAACGGCCGATGAATTATGGCCGAGCCGAACTTTGCGCAGAAAGCTAAGAACAATAATTACACTAATAATAATAAAAAATTGTAACCAAATGGTGACTTTCGCGCATGTCTTCTCAGTCACACACACTCGCGCAACCGGCTGACGCGGCGCACGGTGGGCTGAAAATCGGCTTTAATAGACTTAGGAATTCCAATTTGCAAGTGCCAGATTCTTTGCCGAATATCGCTTCTATTAGTTATTACTATATTCAAAAATGACACCCGAGTTAATTATGCACAAAAAAAAACGAAGGATTTTTTTTTTTTTTTTTACGAAAAATTTGTATGATGCTAGTATGAAAAAGTTAATTATCTCGTAAACAGCAAGGAAAACCGTAATATCTTTACAGGTATCTTTATAGTACTAATTATTTATGTTTGTTTGACATATAACATAAAACGGTTATCGCTGCTATTTTTTTTTTTAATCGTCAAAATGTTTTTATTTATTTTTACATATGAAACGGTTCTTTTCAGTATTTAAGTTTAGGAACACAGACTTTTAACAACACGTAACATAAAATTGCATCACCCCTATATTCCCGAAGGAGTAGTCAGAGGTTTATAGTACATCCACACTTAGATAACTATGTTTGAGCTAGATATTTATCAATACAAAATGAGTTTTAAAACTTTACGTACAATCAAAATACCAAATAACAAATTGTTTAGTCTTCTAGTGAGTCTGAAAATAAGTGATTAAGTAAGTAATTAAAGTTTTCTAATAAGTGTGAGAGTTTTCTAATAAGTGTGAGGAGCGTAGCAGGTAGCGTACTATAGTTTCTGCCTACCCCCATGGGAAGAAGAAGTTTAGGTGAATCCGCAATTGCTGCCCGCGAAATTAAAATTTTCTTACGTTTTTTGCAATTTGCAGGTCAGTGTATATTGATTAAACAAAATATGATTAGCGACTATAACAGATATATTGTTTTTAAGAAATCTAACTTAGAGATAATGATGAGAATGATTCTAATGATTTATAATTATTATAATTATTTGTTACGGTCGCGAATCATATTTTGATCAACATACAACGTAAAAAATTGCAATAAATGTAATAAGAAAATGAATTTCGTGGGCTATCCTGGCGCTTTTATATTTTTTTGCTAAGTTTAATGTTGTATTCCTTCTATACTGAGTGATACCACAATTCAGATTTTTTAATTTGCCGCGCTTTGTCAGGATCCATTTTTGCAAGCCAAAATCTGACTCCTAAGTTTTTGTCTCTGCGTGTAAAGAATTAGTAACGTGTTGTTAGTCTGTGCAAGTTGTCTATGGTCCAAGGTTGCTGTACTTTGTTGCGTAATAATAATGCAGACATTTAGATGACAAAAGAAGTTATTTTTCTAATAATTTTCTGTTTATGTCAAATTAACCAAAATAATGCGACAAAAATAGAGAGGATTTCATTGACCTTGACCTTTCCGTAAAAGTAAAAACTTCTTGTCTATGCCAAATCATATGACTTTTGCACGTGATCTGACATATTATTTACATTATAACAAAGTGTTTCAAAAAGTTTTTTATAACAATCTTTTCCTAATTAGATTGCCGATAAGATGTTAAGAAAGTCCCGCAATGATAATGTCGTGAAATGTTACGTGTGACGCAATGGCCCTTTTCGACAAACTGTTTTCTCTCAAGAGAAAACTTGATGATCGCGAACCACGAAACCGCGACAGGTACGTCATGATGAAACGCTTTTCATTCATTTTATTCTATTTTTGTGAGTGGTGTGGTATGCGGTGGTGGGGTTGACGCACGAAGTGTTCACCCGTGCCGGGAGACAGGTCTTCACGAGGGCACTATGTGGACCTTCGCGTAGAAGTGGTGACGCACGCTAGTCTGGCAGTGCAGTGCGACGAGCATGTGATGATTGCGCGGGGCGCGGGCCGCGGGCGTAGGCGAGCCGCGAGCGCGATCACGTCACTCGCGAGAGGGGCGGGTCGCGCTCTATGTTTACTTATTATTTACATGAGATGTAAGCTAGTACATCAGCACATTCCACTCCAAACGGACGCTCGTCCGCTGATACTCGCCTATCGATGTGCATTTAGTGTTAATCATTATCAGTGGTTGCATTTCTTTGATCAGTGAGTGCATATGACACAGTTTTGTCTTTGCAAACTTTGCAACTTTGATATTTTAGTGAGCAGCTGTGGTCAGCTGATGTGACTATGAAATAAAATGAAATTTAGGTAACAACTGTTTACTTTGTGCTTTCGTTAGATCTTAGGCAAGAGGCTGGTTGTGTCTAGAATTTAAATAAGAAGTCAGTTGGTCCATTTATTAAAGTTTGTATGATGTTTAGTTTGAAGCAGTGCGGTCTTGTTTGTGACAAGCAACAGAATCACATTCTAATGGAGCCTATAGTTTGAATGGCAATGGACATGATGAGTTGATTTAGTATCTGGTGGTGTTCTGATAAATCAACATGTTTGCTGGTAGATATCAACATACTTATACTTGAATTTATCAGTAGCACTCAAATGTAATAATGCAGTGATTGTAACACGAGAGAAGAGAAAGTTTTTACATTGTTTACTTTGTATTGAATACGTACTACTTGCTCACATGCAGGTTGATGACCAATAAGATTGCTAATAAATGTAGAATTTAAATAAAAACTAAATATTTCAAGTAAGATATTGTTTTTTTTTTACTTGGGTTAGAAAAACTTGTTGTTTACATATTTTTTTGTGGTAAACATTCTGCTGGTAGCATCCCAGTTATATTGTCTGTTTGGTATCTTAGCCCAATGATATTCTAATTTGATTTTTTTAATCAAATCATGTCATATACATTGATTGGTTCCATCTTATCTTAAATACTTGAGACTCTATTTCTACTTGTTTTTCAATCATTTCGTCTGATTACTTCAATGTGAGTGTAATGCTTATGACAATATTTAAGTTGCATATTTGAATAATTCTGGAAAAAAATATAATTACAATGCAAGTTCTTTCTTCAAACAAGTGCATAATCACAAAGTACTTTAAATTAAATATTTTCTTTGGCTTTATCATACTTTATAATGTATGATCAAGCCTACATTCTTTGTATTATGATTAAGTTATCAATAAAATTAAATGTGGTCAAAATTATTATTAAATTATGCTTACAATATCTTTTTGACTTTCCTTAAGTTTTAACAAATAACTTTATAAAGCTGGTTTGCATTAAGCTGTGTCATTGTCTGAGAACATAAAATTTATGACGGCTGATATTTTTAGGTAAAGTAGGTGTGTCTCATCATGTTCTATCTTCACTTCTTTCTAGTTAGGTAATTGTCATTTGTGCTATTTTTGGCACAAATAATTCTTCTTCCTGCCCTTGTTGTTACTTGGGGTGGTAAACATATTTTTCTTCTTTTCTTCCCTGTCAGCTGTCACTCTTTCATTCACTCCTTTTTCTTTCATGTCATCCCTGATACAATCCACCCATCTTTTCTTTGGTCTTCCTCTATCGCACCATTAACATTTATATTCATTACTCTTTTAGTAACATGCGTTTCATCTCTCCTCATCACATGGCTATACCAGGACAAACAATTCCCTTTCATAATTTCTGCAGCTGGCGCCACCTTCAAACTTCCTCTAATATAGGTACTCATTTCTTACTTTATCCAGTCTTGTCACTCCACACATCAATCTCAACATCCATTTTGGATTAAATACAAGACTTATGTACTAAATAAAAAATCCTCTTGATTTCACCCATATTCGAATTGTTTCAAACCAATTTTCATTGATAAATGTTTTAAAAAAAACTCTTTTTTCTAGCATCCCCTTTAGCATAGCATCCACTGTCAATCATAAATCTTAATTCAAAATATGATAGATCTATTTGGCGTATTTTGCTCTACCAGGTCCTGTCAGATAAATCCGGAGCAAGTGCGGCTGCTTCTATTCAAGGAGTGTGACTGGCGGGGCAGGAAACTCTTGTTCGACTCTGCTGCAATACAGAAGATCCCAGCAAACAAAAATGACAAGCCAAATGTCAGACAGTCGGATGAAGTGCCATGTATTCTGGAGGTGTCTGAGGGGTTCACATATCTGGTAATTATTGCTAATCATTCGTATTTAATCAAGATGTCTCGACAATATCTCATAAAATTAATAGTAACTCGCGTAAAACTACACTCGGCGGCGTATCATACGCCCCGATGCTGCAAATAACGCGGTTTGAACGCATTCGAAATATGAGTTTCGCTTCTATACGATGTATTATAATTTTTTCTATGAAATTTCCTTCGATTGTAGCTGTAGGCTGTAGTTGTTCCCCATAAGTTTTCATTTAAGGGGACCTAAGTAACTAGGCAGATTGAATGCCTTGCAGTCGATTCACATTGTTTTCGTCAAGCATTTCGTAGAAGCACCAATAACCACCACAAACTTCCGTGAAGATGTGAGATATTCTTATCACATGCAAAGTTTGGATTCACACAGCATTATAAACAAGCGAAGACTACGACTTCCTGTTATTTAAATCATCTCTTCCATTTCCTGATAAATTAATATCCACCAAAATCCTCGAGGACTACTGACGTAATTAACGGGAAATGTCTTCAGGGAAAATCGTGATAAAAAATAAATACTTACAAGAAGCTGTATGTACTTATCGATAAAATATAAAGCACTACGATAGCAGAGTGCATGAATGAGTAGGATAATAATAAGCCTGACGTAGTATTGCATAAAGCCGCAGATACACATGCCCGAAACTTGCAGGATACTGTGCAGCTTGTATGTCATTGTGGCATAACCACTTCTGATTGGTGAATGTCAATGTGATATCCAAGCTACTTGCATACTAAACATAGCATCACGCCTGTAAATCCCGATGGGTTAGGCAGAGGTGTACCTATAGTATTATGTTTAAAGTCCCATGTAATCGGGGGCGGGCCTATTGCCATCAACCAGGCACAAATCCAAACTCCAGGCAGACTCAAAAAAAAAAAGAAAAAAAGGCTGCTACTGAGAAATTCCTGTTGGAAGGCGGTACACAGGACCTCTTGCTCAGCAGTAGCGCTTGCGGCCAGTAGACTAACGAGGCAGTCTGCATGCTTTTGTGCAATTTCGTTGCATGTGTATTACGTGCTTTAGAAGATATAAGTAATGGGGTTCCGTTCTCCTATTAGGCCCCATGTTTTAAGGCCACCGTGTAATAGCGATTACTTATACGGACTATTGTTTTAGTTTCACTTGTTGTATCAATGACTTGAAAGAACAATGTTGGAAGTTCGTGACGAAGTACTTGTGCGGCTAATTAGTCTAAAATGTGATTTATTGCATTGCATCTAAGCCATACGTATTATAAATATCTAGACTACTGCATCGACATCATCATTTCAGCCAAAAGAAACACGTTCTCTGCTGGGCGTAACAATCAGAACACCTGGACATCGAAATCTCACTATTATGTTACAGATTAAGACATTTTCTGTCTGTTTTGCTTTCTAAAATACAAAAATAGTTAAATTTGATCATTCGATAAGTATTCCGCTAATTTGTTTTACTACAACAAAATGAATCCGTGTCGTATTAAAATGAATTATGATTATACACATCGTTTTAATATTCCCGAGACTCGAATGCGCGTATGTAGGCCGTTTACCTTAGCGTGTGATAATAATAATACGGCCACGAACACTGAAGCACGTGACTAGGCAGCTGCTTACGTTCATACCGGCAACACGATGACGCGAAATCGAAACCGTGCAGTATTAATCAAAGAATAACAGAAACTTATCTCAATTTGTAAACTCCAATTTTTGGTACGGGGCCAAGGATAGGACCTTTAGAGAACCCAAGTCGAAATATTTTATTTTTAAACTTTTATCAATGCTTTATCAATAAGATAGCATGTCAATGTACTTGATACTATGTAAGTAGGTAACGTCACAAACGGTATTATCTCACGTAGCCGTTGCTACTTGTAGAAAGCTGAGTACATCGACTGATAACGCCGATCGAAAGCTTTAATAATAACAAAATTAAACATTACGGATATAAGTTATGTTGTTGTTGTTCTGTTTATATATTTATTACCTTATTTGCTCGTTTTGAGTCACGAAAAGCAAAGAGTTAGAGCTCGTTATAACGGTAAGAGAGCGATGCCTTCGTTTAAGTCTGTATTAGTTTTAACAACTGAAACAATTTACTCAAATGGTATATCCTTGAAACTCAGCATCCAGAGCCGGCCTAGTTAAGAATCCCTCTTATTTATAAAACTTGCCTTGTCATCATGAGATGGCCTATAAATCTTGTGCATCATTATCATGTTCTTGGCAATGTAGAGCGGTTGTAGCCACATGCAGTGGGAATGGAATTAGTATGATGGACACGTAACGTATCATGCTTTCTAAATCCATACAGATAGACGCAGTAACATTTGTCTGAGAAATAGTTTGCTTTTTTTTTCCAAAAAAATATAATTGACAGTAGTGTGTCGTCGTGGTGGAGTTCCAACGAGAACTTTCTTTTTTCGCGCTGCAATAAGTTTATCAGAATAATGTCCTGCACAGACATGAGTGCGAGCGAACCTCCCATCGTGATAAATGTTTAAAAATAACACAACAATCGACACACACAGCGGTCACAAGACCGACAATTTACTCTTACATTATCACTGGAGCATTCTATATTTAGATCACTTAAGATGTTAGCCTTTTCGATTATAAAGTGTGCCGTAAGTGGGACTTATGTGTGCTGGCGGACCGTAATTTTAGCTGGATTTTAATTAATGGACATCACATGCCCCATTATATTTGTGACAATTGTGTCTCTCATCTATATTTACTTTGGAAATCCACTTTGTCACGTGATAATTCATTGGCTATTATGCTCCAGCCAGTCGTTAGTTACGACTGGTTTAACTCGAATGTTTATTTATAGAAATTATTATCTTAATATGGAATCTAAATTGTATGTTCCGTGTGGGAACGTTTTGAAAGGGTTGCCAAAGTATGTTGTTTTAAATGACGGTTATTTTGAATGATAGATAAGTTCGACCTTTTTGTTGTTTCCTTACCCTTGTTTTAAAACGAGTGGTACCTGCTTATGCAAAAGGAATATCCGAGTCTTATTTGGGCTCTGAAGGTGTGTCGCTCTGCCGTTTTAATTAGGACAAAAATTAAGGTATTTTCGATATAAGGCATGGGTTTTTTTAATTAGTAAACATTGTGTCCTTTGCTGAACAAGGATTTATAAAGAATCGTATAAGACGCTACTACACGTTAATTTTTATATCAACAGCATCGAACCTTTCGGAGATATTTTTGGAAAATATTTCTCTAAAAAAACATTTATCACTTTGCCGTGGTACGTTGGCGTGGGCGTAGCTGTGAATAAAGATATTATTTTTGGCCTCCATTGACGTATTTGGTCGTACGACGTTTGTACCCCACCTGTCATGTAAATCATCGCCTTGATGAGTGAGTGGGCTTTGTTTCGAACTGTCTTGGAAGGTCGAATGGTACACGATGCCCTTTTTCGCCATCGTTGCAGATTTGGAAGGTTATGAGACTGACGTTTCTGTTCGTCTTAGTCAGACTAATTGTGTTCTTGTTTTTTACAAATAGGAAGAAAGATAAAGTAACGTGTAGGAATAAATCAGTAGTAAAGTAACGTTTAGCGGATGGAACAAATCTTGGTACATTGTGATACAAACAATTAGTTCTCAATACTTAATTCGAAATGCGGAATACGCCAATCCAATGGTATTTAAGTACCAATAAGTGAACTCATAAAAACTAACAAAAGTCCTATGTACACAAACTCGGTCATCAATATTTGATGACCGAGTAGGTACCTACTACTAGCAACTCAACTAGGTAATCATAAAATACATCTTTCCATGCTCGAAACCGTGACTTACCTGACAGTTACGAAGCACCATTATTTGAACTGCATTCTGCAGACAAACATGAGGATTGATTCTTTGAACAGAATTGAGCTGTCTTTTTTTACCAAGGCACGGAAACCTTTATTATAGGTATTTAAACATATATAATATTTGTGTCTGTGTAAATAAATGTATTGTTTTGTCTGTACAGTACAAGGGACCGGCGGCCGACGCGAATGTACTCGGTGAGATGATATTCGGCGCAGTCGCAATGAACTACAAGAGTGTATCATTAAAAATCCACATTATGGATGAACCAAGGAGGTAATTGAATACTCAATACTTTTGCTATATTCCACAATGTATTCTTAGGTGGTAGGTTTTATAAATACAAAGACATGATTATTGTGGACCTTGTCGGGCACTGCAAATTAGGAGAGAGGAAGAGGGCTTTCATTTGAGTAAATAGCCAGGCAGTGTTTGCTTCAATACATGATAATCAGCTTATAATGTCCTCACTGCTCAATTCAGGACTCACTATAAGACGGAGTCGGACTTAATCTGCCACGTGGGCGCAGTGTTTGGTGGATGTGGTATTCGAATTTTCGGTTGAATGAGGCTTCCTCACGATGTTGTCTTTCACCGATTTTGGACGAGCGGTAGTATGATTATACATACAAAGTACAGTGCATGCCTGCATTCAGGTTCGAACCGCTGACCTATAGCTTTTTAATAAGGTCGAATTCATTATCGTCATACTGCAGTTTTTTATGGTCTTTGTTACTGGCTGCATAGAAAATTCGCGAGCACATAGTTTTGGAAGAGTTTTTTTATTGTTATATCGCCATACTGCAGTTTTTCATGGTCTGTGCTACTGGCTGCATAAAAAAGAGTCTTTTTATGGGGTATGATCAATAAAATACACTTATGTGCCTGCGTATAAAAATAGCCTTTAGTATGATAATCTTAAATTTTATGGCTTGAATTTAATGCTAAACAACAAATCAAGATAAACATAACTGATATTTTTTTAATCCTCTAAGATTTATTACAATATTTTCGTTTAGGTGCATTTTTCACAAACAATCTAGATCGTGCTCCATCAATCATGACAACACACTATCGAAACATCGATATATTTGTTATTTGATGACTTAATCCTACAACAAACAAATTACGATCAATTTGCACCTATTTGAATAATAAAAGTCGTGAACTGGACCATTCGTGATACACGCGACTTAGGACCAAATTTTATAACTGCGTAATCAATTATAGTTGGTAATAAGTGCTACATTATCATCCCAATTTATTTGAGGTCGCAACATGTTTTTTCTTCCATACATCTCTATTAGTCATCATCTCAATAGTATTAATAGATATTAGTCCATTCACCGTTTCTTTGGTCTTCCCCTACTGCTATAGCTATCTACTGTGTCCACATTCATACTAAAGTTTCCTAATTATCAATGTTATTCCCAGGTTGATGTGCTCAAAAGTGTTTTGTGTGCCATCGCGACGGATAAGCCGAGTGGACCGTAACCCCGAACGGAGAGATGCAAGCGGTTGTGGCGACAATGGCGACCGGTCTAAACCGCTTAGCGTTCCCCTCGTGAGGGAAGAAGGAGTGTCGTTGAGCTTTTCGCTTGATAGGGGAGACTCGGGTGAGTTGGACTTAACATGCATATAAAAGACATAATTTGCATCTTAAAAATATTAAAAACAAACCAGTTGGTGTCTGAATGGTATCGTAATCATACCAGGTTTTTTCTGGTCCTTCGAGTCGAACTTAGCGATACTGATATTCTGTTTATTCAATAGTCATTTATTGTTAAAGCATATTTCAATTATTACTTCACGACCAGATATATTTTTGATCCTTTGAGTCGCATGATATTCTTTGTTAATTATTACAATATTTTAGATTTCAATGTATATTAGACGCCTTGCTAATATTTTTAGATTTTTTATTGATATCGTTATCGAAAAAGAAGCTGCTAAACTAACATATTAATTTTAAAAATAAACCTTGAGTGTGTATAGTAGATACCTAAAATATGGCCTAAAGTGTAACGAATTGCGCCTAATTATTTGAGTAGCTTCAATATTTAAACGATTCACAGAAGTGACCCTAATAGCTTATCGATGTATCCGTCCACTTAATGTCCTCTTTTCTGTTTAATTAATAGGTATTATGCAACATCGAAAATAAGGATCCATAATAAATATCTATTTATTATGCGTGGACCGTAATTACTTTTCTTTTTTTTATTACTCCTTATAACATCAGCTATCTGCCAGTGAAAGTCTTGTCAAAATCGGTCCAGCCGTTTCGGTGATTAGCCGGAACAAACAGAAAGAAACAGACAAAAAAAATATAAGTACCGTATATGCTTTCATAAGCATTTAGTTAAAAGCTGTTATTTTGACATTACAAACAGACTCTTAAATTTAATATGTTTGTATAGAAGATGTATAGATTGAATGCCCATCGGGTTAGCTCGGCGGATACTTACTGGCTTTGACCTCACAAAACAGCAAAATTACTTTTCTACCTCTACGAAATGTTTCCTAATACTTTTTATTGACATGTTTAGTATTTTTCAGGTTATTACGGAGATCATTCGCCCTATAGCAGTGTGGGTTCCACCCACGACTACTTCTCAATGTGCGATATTTGGGATAGCAACAACCAGGACGATTTCTGCTCTTTTCATCGTAAGTATACTTTTAACATAATTACACACTCACACGCACTCATAACATCACGCCTGTATTCCCCGGAGGTTTAGGCAGAGGTGTACGTACCTATACTGCCCTGCTAAGCCGAAAAGCGCTATCTCAATCGGAGTAAGTTTTGAGAAAATTTACTTTTTGTTAATTGTAATTTAAGGAAACATAAGGATATAAAGAACTTCTGAGTGGTTTTTTTAAATGTTTTAAGTTCGATAGCGGTATTTGGCTTATGCCTTTAGGTGCGAAATTGTTATAGCTATCGAATGGTATAACAAAAACTAAAAGGGCGTATCTCTGAGATAGCGCCTTTTGGCTTAGCAGGGCAGTATAGTACACTCGCATTTTGCACGTTATCGTTATATATATTTTGCTCCTATGTAATGGGGGGCGAGCCTATTGCCATCAACCGGACACAAATCCAGACTCCGGGCTGCTACTGAGAAATTCTAGATTGAAAAACCCAATAACACTTGACCCGACCCGGGAATCGGAACTCAATCAAGAACAAGACCTCGTGGTCAGCAGTAGCGCTTCGACCACTAGACCAACAATACCATAACTATGTTTTTGAAAAGCTTTCCTACCCGGTTATCTGAGACCCTCAGGGAAAAGGAGGTTCGATTCCCCTGTATGATTGACTAGCTGCTGCCCGCGCGGCCCTAACTCTTTTTCTAATGTAACAGAAGCCTCAGTTGCTCCTTATAACATTAGCTATTGGCCAGTGAAAGTCCCGTCAAAATCATTCCAGCCGTTTCGAAGATTACCCGGAACAAACAGACAGACATAAAAAAAAAAGTAATTTTGTTAAAAGTAGGTACTGTATACAGGTGGCAAGTGGCAGGGTGGTGGTCGATGTCCCTGCCACCCTGTATGTATATTTTCATATGCACTTAGTAAAAAGCTGTTATTTATGACATTACAAACAGACACTTTAATTTTATTTATTTGTTATATTATATTTGTTTATATGTAAGTATATTATACATTTATTCATTCCTCAATTTTTGCTTTTATAATTACATCGCAATTTATTTTGTTGGAGGCGTCAGAAAGACTAATAAAAGTGACTGTCAATATTAAAATGGAAACAATAAAAAGTTGATAAGGTAGTCACGAGTTCTTTAAAAAAATGTAGAATTATAATATTAAAGTTATCTTGGGATTTTTATTTGGGTAGTAAATTTCAATACTTAATTTTGTTAAATGAAAGACAAACCGGTTTATATTTATTTGCAAGATAAAATTTTCTTTTGGAAGGACATGACGCTACCTTATGGATTTTAATATGAAAAATGTGACACTTATTATTAAACATAATTTATTTTAGTATTGTAAATGCTTTTTCGATCGCTTTAGTAGGGTACCCGTCAACCGGGGCGTAACTCCGCTGCCGCGAGAAATCGCGGCACAGCGGACAGAGCTCCGGCGGGATCTCATGGCGGCATGGAGAGTGCGATTGTCGCAACCCAGCGCTGGGCACGCCACAATTGTGGCGATAAGTCCCCTCTTTGAGGAGTGGCTAGAGAGGCGCCACGGCGTCCTCACCTTCCGCCTGACACAGGTCCTCACCGGACATGGTTGTTTCGGGAGGTTCCTGTTCAGAATAAAGCGGGAGGAAACGCCCGGGTGTCACCACTGTGTGGATCGCCCGGAGGACACGGTGGAGCATACGGTGGAGGTCTGCCCAGCTTGGGCGGAGCACCGCCGTGTCCTCACGGAGGCGATCGGCGGCGGCGATCTCTCGCGTCCGGCCCTGGTTCAGGCCATGGTCCGGAGCGAGAGTGCATGGGAGGCCGTCACCTCCTTCTGCGAAGCAGTAATGCTCGCGAAGGAGGAGGCGGAGCGCGCGAGGGAGAGGCAAAATGCGCCCCCTCGCGCCCCTAGTCGCCGCAGGAGACGCCCCGGGCGTCGGGAGTCGAGAGCCGACTTCCGGCCACCGTAGGCGCGGGCTTGCGGACGGTGAGCAATGGGTAGCTCGCCGTCCGATAGGGACCAGGCCCGGGTCGACGGCGCGTTGTGTTCCACGCGCGCCTCAAAGAGATGTCAGCACCAACTGACGGGGTCCGGAAGGGCCAATGCCTGCCGGGGTTGCGGGTTTGTCTGAAAGGGATATCGCGACCTCGGCACACAGGCATCGGAAGGAACACAGGTGGGTTTTAGTCAGTAAAAGTCTGACACGCCCTCCCGCTCCACCCAGAGCGGGAGAAGTTATTTGATAATTTCCCATCCAAAAAAAAAAAAAAAAAAAAGGGTACCCGTCAAGAAAAGTGCGGCCAGGGCCTAGCGTCCTTAATTATTAAGATAGAGAGAGAAATGAAAATGGTATCAAAAGATGCGTTACTGAAAGGGCTATACTGTATTTATTTTTTGAAAAATGTTTGAAAACAAAACTTTTATTTAAAAAAAGGCAATTTTTGACCGTTTCTTTTGGGACTTTTTTCAAAGAATCTTAAATCGAAAAGAGATATCGCAAAAAAAAAAAAACATCCTGAAGAATTTAAAGGGCTTCAGAATGATACCATTCTGGTTTCGATAGGATTATAATTAAGGGTAGATATTCGTCCCTTTTCTTTAACTCCTCTGTTTTTAAGTGCCTAAATGAAATAAAGTATTTTTCAATGCGCCGGAAGATCATGGGACCATGAGTTCTGTGTATTTTTTATTATAAAACACAGAATTCAATCACAATAGGTACCTACTAAATATTTGGGGATAGATTAATAAGAAACCCACATCGTCTTCTTTTCTTGTCGATGGTACTTTGTTTTTTAATATTGTTTAAGGCCAGTAGGTAGCCATGTTGATTGCGGCATCAGTGACATTCTTTAGGTCTTGTTTAGTGCAAGTAAACGTGCACTTAGGACACTCCAGACGGAAGAATAGACAAAATGACAGATTGTGATTGTGAACGTTGTAATGTAAATCAACCTATTTCTAATTTAGTTAAGTTTCTCTATAAGTGAACTGTAATTTGTTCTTTGAGAAAATAAAACTCTTTCTCAGTCTTTAAACCGAATCTGTCATTTTGTCTGTTCTTCCGTCGACAACACCCGTTTCTATGGTGGTCATGTTACGCGTGCAGCAAGTGGGACATGGTTTGATCGGAAGCACCGCACTGAAACTGGGTGTTGGATGGGTCAGTAATCCCTCACTTTGACAGATTGTGTTTGGAGCGACCTACCTGGGTATGCAATCGAAAATCCGAATGAAACCAATACGATACGGATTGTGTAAACACTGTAAGCTTACACGAGGTACTTGTGTAAGCTTTAATATTAACCTTCAACTTTTCCAATGTTTTTGGAAATTAACAGTTCTCGTGTCTGAGAAACTATAAAATTTTACATTACAAACTTTATTTATTTTCTATCAGTACCACCTGGCAGAAAGCTGAGTACCTCAAGCAACGGCAGTTGGCAGCGAAGAACGTTCCAGAACATGGCGACCAAGTTTGACGTCGGACACCAAAGTAGCACTACCAACCTGCTAGGAGTTCCAACCAAAACTAGTAATGCTGCCAGTTCCGATTCACAGGTTAGTTGTTCGAATTTCAAAATGCTTTTGATTTTCTTTTTTTTTTAAAGGAGACTGCATGTTTAGTTAAATCTTGACCTTTTTGCTTTAACCTCGTTTGTGTCACATCAATTAAATTAAATAAAAACGCGTTCCATTTTGTGGTACAGTCAACATTATTTCTATGATAACAGTTTGACGTTGACAGCGCCTTTATTTCGTAATGGTAAGGGCTGTTTTTGTAGTTTTAAGTATTACCTCTGACATACAGTTGACCGTACTCTAATTTCAAAATTCAATTTCTTTTAATTTGCACGTGTTGACCACTGAATGTTCTAGACATCAACATTGGCAATATATGTTATACAATTAACAAATGGTTCCTCTCTCCTAACTCACTTATTTTGATGTCTAATTATTATAAGTTTACTATCTAAGAATACCTACATGTAGAATGCAATAAAAGTATTGAGTATCTATTGAATAATATCAATTCACAATCTATTTTCCAAATAGACACGTCACGGTAAATATTGAAACGGTGTTATAACAACATAACTGTCTGTCAGTCAAATGATTTGATGACGTCAGAGCTCTCGTGAGAAGACGCTTCCTGTTTGATGTAAATTGCATGTGATAGACAGTTGCATGGATAAATGATGGATTGGTTTTAATAGACAGTTTAATGTATGTCGGAATTGAAATAAAACATGGAAAGAGGATCTTTAAAAGCTCGTTATGGAGATTACTTAGTTTATTTATTTTTCAAAATGGAACTTGCATTGTAATTATAAGCTCATGAGATATTTCAGCGTTGTCTCTGAGGTTGTAACGCACTGCGATGCCTATAGTACTGCAGATATCCACAGCCGTCAATAATTACTTGGTAGGAAGCCAGCTTGTTAGCAACCCAGTAACAAAAGACAAGCGGCTGGGGCACTCTGTATACAGAAGGCTGTTGTATCGCTACTGGAGATCCCGAGATGATTGATTTAACAAAAAACAAACGCGCAATACGAATAAGTACAGTCACATTCAATACAGACATATGCCATTAAAAAGGTTTTAGGTTGATGTCAACTCGATATTGGTCAAAAGTGTAACTAATTATAATTTTCTATGTAATAATCTGTCCAGTGGCTTCAAAATGTTAGATAAAGGAAATAATTTGAATACTGATTGTACCCATCATCGAACAAAAACAAATGCTATCGAAAGCTCTAAAATAGGATAAAGTATCACTAGGGCCGTTCAGTAATTGTTTACAAACAACATTATCAGCATTATCTCCACCGCGTGATGCCGGTCACATGATGTCCAGGCTATCGTTCAGTCATGTGAGCCGTTATCAAGACAATGACAGAATACTGAAGGTAGTTTATTGCTGCAGCCACGTTTGTTATGTTTGATTGTGGTGGGTGATGCAATTTGTAAGATGTTTTTATTGTAGGACCGTTGTTTGAGTAGCGTCGGGTCATGTGAGGTGGAATTATTTCTCAGCATATCTTTAGGTAAACCCCGATTCAAACTTAATGGCGGTTCGGAACATGAGGCGAGTCGCTGCGCAGTAACGAATTCGTGGGTCAGCGGGGGTGAGGGGTGGGGTACTGCGCAGCGAGTAGCGCACTTCCGAGCCGCCATTAAGTTTGAATCCAACTGTACTTATGGGAGTAGGAATGAAATATAAAGTCTTGACTGGACCGATTTTGACGGGACTGTCACTGGCAGATAGATGATGTTATAAGGAGTAACTTAGGCTACTTTTATTTTAGAAAAATAATAAGGTTCGACGCGGCGAAATTGCGGGCAGCAGCTAGTAAGCACGTTAAGTCTTTTGAACTTTTATCTCAATAATGATGATCGGTGAAGCATCGACCACCTCCCTAGGCGTGTGACATACACAAGTGGCGAGGGGCACGGGCGTGGCGACGGTGTGGTGCGACCGTTGCCGCTCCTTCATATTTCGCCTGCGCCATGCCCGCGCCCTGCAGCGCGCCGGCTGTGTATATCCCGCGCCTTAGGCACCCTTACTGCTTACCATCCAGTGAGCTGTCGGCTTTCTTTCCAATCCTCGACAATCATCAAATATGCCATAAGGTGAACCTTTGCTAGACTCTCACACATTTGACTGTGGACATTTAAATTCCAATATACCTGTTGTTGAAAGTAGCTTTGTAATATTTCCATCGCCAGTGTTATGCCTTGATCACACGTACCGAGTAGATGGGCGAGTACGCACTTTATACCTGCCGAGTGGCGAGTACGCACTTTATACCTGCCGAGTGGGCAAACGAGTCAGTGCTGGAAACCCCGGAGGTGGGCACTCGGTCTAGTAAATAGAACAGGGTCCGAGTGACTGTCTCGCCCTTTAACTCGGCCGAGCACTCGGTGATGTGTTTACACGCACCGAGCACTCGGCCGAGAGCACTGTCTCGCCTATCTACTCGGTATGTGTGATCTTTGAATTTTGTAATTTTTTATTTTTTAATCATATGCACAATGACATTTGAATATTTACTTTTTAAAATATTATATATTTTTAATAATTGTGAATGTGAAGACTATATGGATCATTCCTTTTTATTTTATTTTCTCATTTAGTTTTATCATGGTCGGGCAGCTTGAGCAATTTATGCAGCCTACCCAAATGTCCTTTCTTTGGTATTGTTCGTCGAATCGTTGAGCTCCTTAAATTCTGAGTTGAGCTGCACGGTCACTGACAAATGCGTGCACTGACTGGACAGGTCCACTCAATCTGTGTGGTTCTTTCCTCAAAAGACCATTTTTAGACACCAATCTTCACATGATCTGACCAAGATTATGTCTGGACTTTAAAAGAGACTGTGACCTCTGAGTTTGTTTCGGCCTTTCTTCTCGGAGTAGTCAGATAGGAAACGCCAACCTCATCTAGTTTAAAAATAATATGTTTGACGTGTGAAAAGTGTTTTGTACAACCTATTTACAGAAATAAAAATCATTTATCATTTAAGGCATTAGCATGGTTTGGTTCCGGTTATTAATAAAATACGATAGGTACCATTTATTAATAAAGTGTAATCTAGAACGGCTAATATGTGATATTAAAGTACTGGGGTCTTTCACTGCAGGCTATCCTTTATTACAGTGAAAGTCGTTTTAATCTAGAACTCAATTGACGTACTACAAGTATAACTATATTTTTTGTGTTATCGTATTGTTATTTGTTTCATTTTATAAGTGTATTGTACGGTAAAAACTATGCTTATCTACTCAATGAATTGAGTTAAACTAGTTATTAGGTTAAATTATGTTGAATACTATTATATAGAGTCATTTTTTTTTCTTTCTGTCTGAACAGACAGCTGTGCTGCTGGGGAGTTTGTTGCGCCACTTCTTCTTCCCAGCTAACGCACTAGGAAGTGGTGAAGGGTGGGCATTTTGGGGGACTGTCTTATGTAATTTTGACGTTCGAAAAGTGCTGATTATCAGCCTAGTTTGAATAAATGACTTTTGAATTTTTTGAATTTCGGTCTTTGTTACGCGTAAATCTGTATCACTCTTTTTTTTCTTTTTTTTTTTTTGAGGGTGGGAAATTATCAAATAACTTCTCACGCTCTGGGTGGAGCGGGAGAGCGTGTCAGACTTTTACTGACTAAAACCCACCCGTGTTGCTTCCGTTGCCTGTGTGCCGAGGTCGCGATATCCCTTTCAGACAAACCCGCAACCCCGGCCCTTAAGTAATGCTAAAGTAGAGTTTGAAAACATCGCCTTCAAATTCGCAATTCACGAAAAGGGTATTATGCTGCGGCCGCATCTGTGTTTATCGTAACAAAGCAAAGCGTGCCGAAGCTTCGTATGTTTTGCTCGCTAAAAAGCTATCGCGCTAATGCGGTGGTCACGTTAGTGTCTTCGCCACGTTTATTATGTACCGCCGACCAGGCGATAAGTGCGCAAACGCAGCCCGAACTATCGCGACGATAACCGATAATGGTTGGTCACCTGTATCGTATCACTGTGCGAAGATTCGTCACCGATGGACCGCTGCATAAGACTATTACGAAGTACTTAAAAGTAATCTTGGTAGAATTGGAATGAGTTTCTTCCGATCTTGACACATACGACAAGAAAATATAACAACCGTTGTTAAGGTACAGTTGTTGCCATCAATCACTTTACCTCAATTTAGTATTACACTTCCGGCACGTAGGTATAACGTAGCAAAGATAATGAAATGCTTGACTTTAATGAAACTGTCAAAATATATCTATAAATTACCTCCTACCGTCATGAGATAGATCTTGAATTTATGTATCGACGTAATTTCTATAAATATCTTGAAACTTGAAACCCTAACGAATTGTGACCGAGGGTATGAAAAGAATAAAAATTCTTAATTTAATTCAATTGAAGACCGGAGTGTCCTAAACCGGTTCCAAACAGAAACATCAAGGTTCGGTCAGCGACTCGAATCACGTGAGGACACGACAAAGCCACTGCACCCTCAATTTGAAGCGATAAAGGTCAAATGACTCCGAAAAGTTTCGCTGTATGGCTTGGTTTATGAAAATGAATTTAATTTTAGAATAACCTTAACTTGAAAATGTTTTTAAGGCGGGTTACACTATCATATCTATGATCATAGATCTAGGATCAAAGATATAATTAAATTGTAAAATAGACATATTATGGGTAATTTGTGAGCTTCGTAGATAAATCCCATAATATGTCAATTTTACAATTTAATTATATCTATGACTGATAGATCTATGATCATAGATATGATAGTGTAATATCCCCGTTAGGCATAAACCCTTTAAAGTTGCAGACTAAAAAGAGTTCGTTATTTATCATAGGTACAGATGCGTGTGATCCTCATCTATCATTCTGTGTGTTCAGATAATACAATGGCGCATAATCCTAGGTTTGGTCGGTCTTCTGCAAGGGTCAGGCGATATATGCTCGAAAAATATTGATTTCTGTTGTATTGCAGATGAAAAATGTTCTTTTAATCGAATGTTGGCCCTTTTAAAAAGCAAGGACCTGGGATAAATCCAGAAAAAAAGAACTCAAACTCAAACCATTTATGTCAATTAAACCATTTACAAGCACTTTTGAATTGTCAAATAGTCGGTCAGTTAGTCAGAAAGTTGAAGCTAGTTGCCCTATCTATCATTCTGTGTGTTCAGATAATACAATGGCGCATAATCCTAGGTTTGCTCGGTCTTCTGCAAGGGTCAGGCGATATATGCTCGAAAAATATTGATTTCTGTTGTATTGCAGATGAAAAATGTTCTTTTAATCGTATGTTAGCCCTTTTAAAAAGCAAGGACCTGGGATAAATCCAGAAAAAAAAGAACTCAAACTCAAACCATTTATTTCCATTAAACCATTTACAGGCACTTTCGAATTGTCAAATAGTCGGTCAGTTAGTCAGAAAGTTGAAGCTAGTTGCCCATTCAAAAACGTAGATCTTCATGGAGAAGAACGGGCAAGAAACTCCAAGGACACTCTTTTAAATATAGAAAATTACAAAATCCTGGGTTCTTGTTGCTTCTATATGTGAGAACAATGTACAAAAAATAATCAAAACAATTCAAAATATAAGATTAAAAATAAGCCCTGGCAGATAAGAGATGACGAGTCACAACTGACGGCGCCCGTTCACGAACATGACGTGACCATCCAGCTCAACCATTTTGTAGGGAACCGAATGATCCAACACACTCGCCACCATAAGCGAGACTTTTAAGTGAGCATGACATACTCTCAACTGCCATGCTCTTTCAAATCAACATACATCTTAATAATAACTTAATAAAGGTCTTGGGCACTCATTTAAAGGTAGACGAAGTTTGACAAACTTCGTCTACCTTACCTACCGTCTTCGTAAGAGTCAAAGAAAACACATTTCAGTTTTACGTAAAATATTTGTGTTTTCTCGTGATATGAAACTGTAATGCTGTTTGTAATTTTGAGAACGCAAACATGTCAGCATTTCACAAACAAACCATAAATGGTTTGTTTGTGAAATGTTAGCATCGTCCTTTTTGGCATTTATTTGAATTTGCATTTCGTCATTCGGATGTAAGTAAACTAAAAATAAACTTGTCTTGAACAATGAAATAATTTACGTATACACTTGAAAATAAGGCTGGTCGGATTTTATAACACTTGAGACTCAAGTATTTTTCGCGATACCTATTGATAAAAAATATATCTACGATTCGTACATTTCCGACGTGAATTTCAACATACGTTGTGTTGAAAAATCCGTCGCATCACGAAAGTAACGGTCAGTCACTGCTTGTGAAGTCGCGAGTGTTGTGACCACAGGCCGGTGCAATTCGGACAAACGTCGGAAATTAAAAGGTATCGCACTTTTTTATCACGAAATATGTTTGAACCCATTGATGTAAATCGATGTTTGAATCCAAGCAGACGTGCTAAAATCACGAATACTATTGAATATTTTTTATACCTAGCCACGGATTAGATTAGTACACCCGCAATCTAAATCACGACAAATGATGGACAATATGAAAATCCGTAGTATCAACTTTTGTCCTAACACACTATCAGCACGAGTAGCATGACACATGGCAACCGGGTTTTGTCGACGGAAGAATAGACAAAATGACAGATACATAATCACAATCTGTCATTTTGTCTATTCTTCCGTCGACAAAACCCGTTTCTACTGTGGTCGTGCTAACCGTGCAGTAGTACATAGGTACATAAAGTTATTGATACGACTAACTCAATCAGACGATCTAGAACGAATTCATTTGCCTAGTAGTCTAGTATCTTTCCCATGTGTTACTCGAACAATTAGAACGACTTAACAATCGAGCGATTAATTACTCGAACGGAAACGTTGGCAATGCATCACGAGCTTCTTGCATTTGCATATAGTGTGTTACTAAATGAATATTCAAATACAGGCTGTTGGCTTTCTTTTTTTGGTTATAACTCGTGAATGTAAGACGATTGTGTGATATTGTTTAGCGACGTTTGTTTACCTTACATATTTACAGTGATAATTTATTGAATCAAATCTTAAAATTCTAGGAGCATATCAGAGATTCATTGTAACATATTTTTTGTTTCGTTTCCATTATCAACTCTGCAACCTCTCCAATTTTGTATAGTATATTATTCTCTTAAATTGTTCACATTTTTGCGGCTGTTTTGTTCTGTAAACTCGAATTCTCGATACCTTGACCCAAATTGTAATACTCAAAGAAGAAAGGATAATCTAAGATTGCCTTAAACTAATGCACACAATGGTTATTAGCTTTAGTTCTTTGCTTTAAAACATTTGACGTCATTATATCACAGTATACTTTAATGTTTAATCTGTATCACACTACTACTGGGAAATAATTTTCTCCATTTTGCATATACTATGTCGCCCATGGGTTTGTGACCGCCCGTATTTTTTTTCTGTTGTTCCATGTTTTTTTTTCGAAAATTTACTTTATATGGTCTATCTTTAATATTTTTCATGTTATTCAATTTTTATTTTTTGAGTAGCGTTTGTGACCTTGTCTTTTTTCGGCATATCTCCGATGTTATTATTTCTAAAAGCTTATGAGTTATTTCCCTGAACCGAGCTAGGAAAAAAAAAGGAGGCGAAGACATTTTTTTCAAAAAAAACAATCACTACTTATAAAAAAAACACAAGTGTAATTCTATAAAAATCCACATGATTAAAAAATAAATAAATTGTACATCATAAAAATATTAAAGATAGACTACTCGCGAAATTACGTTTTAATTAGTCGAGATTTTTAACTCAATATTCTTTATGGCACCTCTTTAGGTCTTTTAGGATATTCCGATACCTCATGTATCGGAAAATATTTGTATATCAACAAATATTTGTCCCAGGTCTTAAGGGGGAGGCGTGAAAATTGATTCGCTGTTACATGATCTTTGAAAAATTCATCAGCTCGACAACGTACCTAATGCATTGCGTTTAATGTTGTTGAATTGTCAAAACGAATAGGATTAGCATTGCAATCGTGTTACGCAATTATCCCGCTGTTTCACTATTCCCAGCAACTTTGAATAAAAATAAAAATTACTTTGGTGTGACTATGGCATAGTCACACTATGCCACTTAGATTCTGTACCCTCTTACTCGCTTACTTAACTCCCTCGACAACTTCCTATTTCTTTGACTTTGCTATATTCACCATATGTTTCTGTTAACAGCTATACAGCAACAGCACGACGAGCGGTACAAGCGATAGCATAGCCAGTACAGGGTCAGCGATGGTGCACAGGAAGAACAAGCTCGGTTTAGCGCTGTTGATCAGCGTCAATGATTCCACGCAAATGTGAGTACGACTGTTTCTTTTTATAAAATTTTGGTCCTTTGTCTCTCGTACATAAGGCCCAATTTTGGTTTAGATCCAATGGTGATTCAGTCAATGAATTTCAAAATTTCTGAAGTGTTTTGAAAATTGTGGCGCCGTTTTACGTTATATGTTGAGTAAAATGTTGTATTTCTACGGATACCACGTGTGCCCACGGACCAAGCTCGGTAAACGTAGCTCAAACAAATGTATCGACCCGTGGGGCTGTCATTACTTAGCCACGAGCTCCTCTTTTTGCAAAACAAACAAAATAACACTAAATAGAGGTCGAGATATAAATTTAGGTTTAATATGTATGCTAGCTCTAAAGTATTATAAATAGATGCTAACCTTGTCACGGGAAAGGATTGTATTTATGTTTACGAAGCTTTAACTTGACGTGAGATGAGTTAGAAGGTCGTGTGTGTATGTACCGTTCAATAGATAATTTGGGTTTTTGCTCGGAATAGCGTAATCATCATTATGTAGTTAGAATAAGCGGTAAGACCAAATTATATGTGCTTTGTTTTGATCCTGATTCCATATTGCGCAATTTTTTGAGTCATTTATTTGGCCAACATTTCGTTTCTCGTCTTCTATTTGGTCAATGTTTGCTTCTTTCATATCATGTCTAAAAATAGGTACTAGTTTTACACTTATTATCGATTTTCATTATTCCTTCTAACTTGTTATGAAAACGAAATTACGTAAAGTTGTAGTTATAACTTTGTTTTGGTTATTTGCTGTCAATCGCTTCTTGTCTGTGTATTAAAATTTTCCGGGAAAGAGTAATAATCGTCCAGACTTTTTGGTCTTTCGGTCTGTAAAATTATTTAAGCATAATTTCACCAGCTTTTGAGCTTAGTAAAGAACGATTAGTATCTATAATTATTTTTTAACTGTGGAGATCGAATCGTGGCCGCTTCGTGTAGATAAGTTAGAGTATTCCTTTAGGTCATATAATAACGTTTGTGAAATATTTGTCCAGTGACGTAGTAAGACGGTGTCTGGAACACTCGCCGCAGCTGCAAGCACTGGTGTGTCGGCTGCGACTGGCGACTTTAGCGGCCGGCGCCACCGGCGGCCGCGTGTCTACGCTGTACCGCGCGGCCGAACATGCGGCCAGCTGGTGAGTGACATATGTGTGACGTACTGACATATGTGTGACGTAGTGACATATGTGTGACGTAGTGACATATGTGTGACGTAGTGACATATGTGTGACGTAGTGACCTGTCGCAGCAGCTGACCGAGGACTTAAAAGCTAATGAGGGATTTCGTAAACACACGGATAAAAAAAAAAAGCCCAAAAATCGACTTCACTCTTTGACTTAAAGACCAAAAGTCGTCTACTGGGGGCCAAGTTTACAAATTTTCAAACGTCCCAATGGTCACGTTTGTAAATTGATGAAATGACCACTGCAACCCTTGGTTCTTTGCCTTCAAAATACACTAGACTTATCCAATCCTCAACTATAACAACGTCTTTAACTTTAGGTTATCAGACCTGGTCTACGGGCCGCGCTTACAACCGATGTGGTTGAATCTAGTCACGGGCGACTCGCGGGCGTCCAACAAACTCGCCGAGACGCTACTGTCCGATCTCTGCTCTGTACTGACTGTGGGAGACACGAAGACCACTAATTTGTAAGTATTATTATTAAGTATAGTTTTAAATGATTACTAAATTTATTTTAAAATTATGTCGGTCTCACTCGCCTTTAGAAATTGCGGATTACAGGACCATTTTTTCATCTCTAGTTAGTAAACTCGCTGTAACCACTTTTAATCAGTATCTCAACCAACAGCATAAACTGATCGCCCAGAAAAACCAGGCTTAAGACATCGATACAAAAAAAAACAAAAGTAATTTATTCAAACTAGGCTGAGAATCAGCACTTTTCGAAGGTCTTAATTATAGGCAGTGCCCCAAAAATGCCTACCCTTTACCACTTTCTAGTGCTTTAGCTGGGAAGAAGAAGTGGCGCAATAAACTTCTCAGCAGAGATACATGACTCAAAGCGAATTTTACAATGAAAAAAAACGTGATCAGCATATCTAAGCCACGTTTGAGAGCTGTCAGCGTCGTCATTGTAGTGAAAAGACACTGACATCTCTTGAACGTGGTTTGAATGTGCCGATCGCGTTCCGTTACATTGGAGAAATTCGCTATAAATGCTATACATTCCTGAGTCATCGAATCAATATAGGAAATGTAAAAAGTCTATGATTCGTAGACTATTCCTGTCTAGGTTGTTAGCCCCATTATCCACTACTATTTTCAACTCGACATAATATATCCGCACGATAAAGTCTAATCCAAATAAATTGTAGTATTCTTATGCCCACGCAAAACTGAAATGAATGAAATACTGAATAGAAATTCTGTTTGCTTTCTTAATCATAGATTGTTACGATCAATTGAGGTAATCGGGCCGCTATGATAGTAAATACCCCAGAATGTACATACTTCTACACTAATATTACGTACTGTACTGTAGACGATTATTAGAGGAGCTCGTGGCTAAGTAATAACAGTCGCATGGGTCGATCCATCAGGTTAAGCTAAGCTTGCCGGGGTTGGTCCGTGGATGGGTGACCATCTTTACATATCGAGACTCCTCCGTGCCTCGGAAAGCACGTTAAGCCGTTGGTCCCGGCTGTAATTCGTGGATCTTAGACAGTCGTAACAGGTCGTCAGAAGCCCGAAAGTCTGGCAACCAGTCTTACCATGGGGTATTGTGTTACCCAGTAACTGGGTTATGGAGGACAGATAGGCAGTCGCTTCATGTAAAATACTGGTACACAGCTGTCTACGGTTAGACTAGAAACCGACCCCAACATAGTTGGGAAAAGGCTAGGCAGATTGACTGTAGACGATTATCACTGAGTAACAGGCTATAATTTTAAAAGATATCACGCGGGCGAAGCCGTTGGCGGACGCTAGTCTTCTATAAAATACTATTTTCAATATAAATAGATAACTATAGCGTGTGATCTGTGTATGAAACTACAACTTCTTGTCACAAAGTTACACATAATTACCTAGTTTACAACTTGAATAATAAAATACCAAACTAAAAGGTGGATTTCGAAAAAAATTAAACTAATTCTAATCGGTTCTTCTTCTTCAATTCAATTTGATAGTAAATACACTCCAGCATATGGAACATGGTTTGGCTAGGAGCACCGCATTCGCATTGGGTGGGATCTATTATCCCCCATTTTGCTAGATTGTGCTTACAGCGGCCTACTTGGGTCCGCAGTCGACTGATTGCTTTCCATATATCACGTCCGGGTGGCAGATGCTCCTGGGGCTGAATGAAGTCGGGTGGTAGCGGGTGCTGTCTTTACCATAGGCCTCTTCTCTCCTTAGGCGGTTGGTCTTGAATAGCCTGTGTACAGCGGAGTAAGCTCTTCTGGCTCTTAAGTCTACTCGTTGTTGTGTGTTCGTAAGGGGGGTGCTGGGAATTGGCTTCTTGCTTATGTTTGTCAAGCGCTCATGCGACTTCCCTTCGGTCTTCGGTCTTTCGGCTTTGGTGTATTTAATTTTTAATTTTTTATAATGCCAATAAACGCATTTTTCTTTCTTTCTTTTCTTTCTTTCTTCGAACGTCAAGTGGTGCGTGGTGGTTTAATGAATTAATTTAAAGAAATTGACAACAGTAGTTACAGGGTTCCGACAAGTACTAATCAGCTAATACAGCTAATGTATTTGGATCTGCTACAAGTAATGTTTAGCACACATTTAAAAAAGTCGTTAAAAATAATAATAAAAAACTATTTTGTAACTCTAATAATGTAACAAAAAAGTCAGGTGACAGCATCTAATTAACACAACGCACGAATGTATTACTCTAGTTTCAGCATACCTTTGCTTTCTACGCCCAAATAGCTGCCTAGTGACTGTCTTCAACAAATTATTTTTATCTTGATTTAGTGGCTCGATCACATGATGTCAGGACTCACACAATGAAAGAGATTAGTACGACAGGCGTAGGAGCGTATGGTATGTCGTAAATCACGTCACGTTACTGTTCATATAATAAAAATCTTAAAGGAAAAACATTGTGACTACACATACTATTTAAACAATAAAAGTTCTAGTTATAAAATTCTTTGTGTGGGCATCAAAAATTATCTAGATGTATTTAGTCCTCCAGAACGAATTTCGATCATGGCGACCAATCTCAGCGGAGACCAGCCTTTGGCGCGGGAGATATTATACTGCACAAGTGTATGCGCAGACACAGGTGCACTCCCTGTTCCCTCTCATAGTCCGATTGGACGGCAGGCCGACACGACTGGAGAGAGATCAGGCGCAGGGCCAACGGCTTAACGTGTTTTCCGAGGCACGGGGGTATCACATCGCCAACTTCCAAACTTCGGGCTGTAACTTAAAAAATCCTAATGGAAAAACCCAATAACACTTTGCCCGACCCGGGAATTGAAGCCAGAACCCCACGCTCAGAAGTCGCGCGTGCGGCCACGAGACCAACGGGGTAGTCACAATATCTGGATGTAGAAAGGGAACGAAGAGCTTTGGCGGTTCGATGCAGCATGCTTGTCCGTAGGTTTGCGTTTGTTTCGTTGCACGAGTGACGCTTTTTAAAGCATATTGTCAGACATTTTACACGTGCACCCTCAGGATAAGTTGTACGCAGAAAGCCATCAATGTTCTTCGAGTTCAATACAACAATGTATTCAGGATCCTGCTGGGTTGCCATGCTTCTGCAGTGCGTCCGGAATGTTTGCTGATGCGCACACTGATGGCTTCGCAGCGATCAAACGTAAGCGTGCCGCGTCGCTGCTGCAGAGACTCCGGGACTGGTCGAACGACTGTTCGAGTGGAGATTGGGTCATCGGGGAAATTTTGATTGCCCACTCGTCCATTATTTGTCCAACCTGCAGGTTTACTAACATAGTTATTAAGGTTAATGTTTACTAACAAATTATGGATGTTCTTTTGAAATAAAATTATAATGATTATTATAAGCAGCCCGTATTACCACCATACCTTCTGCCAAGCACCAATGCTGTGGAACATAGCGGTTTGAAGGTGGCGTTGTTAAGAGCGTGCATTCTGAAAGTGAGCAACGTCGCAAATAGCTGTTAAAATATTTCGCTGTTTTGATTAATTTGGCAATATTACTGTATGGAAACATCGCTAGCTAGTGAAGTAAAATATTGATTATCGCTCGAAGTCGCGGGAAGAAGCTAGTAAATTATAAAAGTATAAAAAATTTGCGAATGTATTGCCTAAAGGGTTAATTAATCACTAAATGCGATCTCACGAGTCACGACTAACATGCTAAACGATATATCATTTTGTTGTTTTCTCTGCGAAGGATTAACACATCGTCGCCTTATAATATTACATGGTCGCGAATTAAGAGCAAATAAAAAATAAACGTAAACGTAAAATATAAACGTTTATTACACATATAATATATGCAAATATCCGTCACACCCGCACCAAAACAAATGGAAGTAAGGAACAAAAATGTAATCAAAAGCATGCGGGATGGAATACCACAAATAAGAGCATGAGGATGGAAAGACCAAAAATAATAAAAATGCGGCTGGAAGGACCAAAATAACGAAAAATGCGGATGGAAGGACTAAAAAGAAAAAAAATATTATGGCAGGACCAAAAATAAAGAAAAAAAAAAATGGATGGGCAAACAAAAAATAACAAAGGTTGCGGAAAGAAATAAAGGGCGGATTTTTCAATCGTCGGATAACTATTATCTAAAGAATAAACAGGGCGGTTTAGAGCATATTTTCTACACAAAACATTCAGATAAGTTATCTGAAGATTGATAAATTGCCCCTAAATCGGTTTAATTCCGGAAGCAACACACATTTGAATTAATACACAAATATATAAGTAGTTAATCTACGTCGGGTGCAGAGAAAAAGTATTTCATAATTTTGTCTTGATTGGTTGATCTTAAATCGTGATGACAAGTGCCACCCACTAAGAAATTCCTAGAGATTCAAACGTGTATCGTTTAATAATACCATTTTTTTTTAATACACAGGTGTATTTGGCAGCCCACACAAAAACGTAAAAGCTAGTTATTCCAGAATTAATGTTATAGATAGATTACATAACATTACGTCAGTAACCTGTAATTCCTATGTTTATGTCCTATGTAATAGAAGAAGAACCTACCATCAACCGGGCACAAATCCAGACTTAGGCTGCTAATGAGAAATTCTTGATGGAAAAAAGCCAATAAAACTTTTGCATTTTCTTAAATAATGTGGCTCGAGATCCTATATTAGTGTGGAACGTATGAAAGTCAATTGATGTACAGAGAAGGATTCATTAGTGATAAATTACCAACTTCCTTCCTGTACATACAGTTTGGTCTTACACGTAGGTACTTCAAATATTACAACCACTTGAAAATTTTATGTCAAAAAGTTGACGACCACTGCATGAGGTCATGAACCTTTGGTGATCACTGGATTTGGTGGTGCCACTTTTTTACATTTTGCTGCAGCGCCATTGGGCGCTGCAGCAAAATGTAAAAAAGTGGCACCACCACCAGGGCTTATTTTTTTCTATTAGTCATTTTGTATCACTGCTGGGCAAAGACCCCCCTACTCTCTTTCCACCTCTCTCTCCTCTCCTGAGCTGCCAAGGAACCTGTCGGTCTATTCTGTAAAAATCTCACCGTGTAAACTTTGGTGAAGTGAGCTTGATGTGAGCTGTCATTCCACCTGATGGAAGAGATTGACACTATTGACAGCTCACTTCACCTCACTCTTCACGGTGAGAATTTTTACAGAATCGATCGACTGTTATTAAGGGACTCCAGCTCATTTATTTATTTATTTATATAACAATTGCTTGCTGCACTTACAGTAAACACCAAAGCGCGCAGCAAGCCAACAACAACATTTAGGTAAAAAACTTCATGCAAACATTTAACATAAATTTACTGCTATACATAAATATGTCAACATCGGGCTCTTGAGCAATTAGGGCGTTCAGCAGTTTGATCAACCCATATCCATCATCCCGCCATCTCAGTCACGGCCAGCCGCGATTTCTTAAATTCCACGAAAAACATACTGTTATTTTAATTAGTACCAACATTGTGGTACACGGTTATTGTAGATTCTCAATTCAAATAAAGTTCCGCATGTAACTGCCAAACGTCCTACGGATTCATAGCATTGTGAAATTCTTGTGTTACTATTTTATTATTTCCTATAAAATTCACGTGATGTGTGTAGGCGATGGAGAGATATTTTACAGTCATTAAAGATATATGTCGGTACTTCGCGGCGTTGATTTTACTACTGATCAGATAACCGGGCATAAATATAATCACATGATTTTCTTAAAGCTCACAACCGTGGTAGCTGTTATATAATGTTTTACAAACGTAATAAAGGTGTTTGCTTTGGATATGAAAGCTGGTGTTTGTGTTACAGCTGTATTCGCAGTTATTGTTTAAACAAGTTGTGCAATGTGCATTGAGCGCGCCATGAAGTCATTTTGCGTCATTGCAAGAGCTTAATATATCAGTAGGGTTATGTTTCTCTGGAGTTCGAGGAAATGAATAGAATTGCTAGATGAAAAGATTTATATTACCTAATATCTGCACTTCTATTTTGGCAACATAAATTTCGTTTCTACACGTGATTTCTCCTTCCCTTAGAGTTAAAAAACACAGTATCTTTGCAAAAAACACTCGTACAATATACTGTCGGCTCTCTTCCACAAATACGATTACAAATCTACAAAAACCACGAAACATACACAGTCCATTATTTTTTAAATCAAAACAGTCGTTTCATTAGTCATATTTCATATCAGACCGCATCGCACCCACGCGACAATTATGTAAGTTCGATAATCAATCTCGACTCCAGACGTGACTATCGCCTCGTTCACTTTCTGGAACGCGTCCAACTCCACCGATTAAAGACAAAATAAAAAAAAATACAACAAAAAACTCTATGCTTACGTTTTGGCGCGATTTCGCGCGTCAATTATCTAAAACAAAGTGTGAATGGAAATGCTGTCTGTTTCTTTTCTTTAGTTTATTTTTCGAAGATAATCAGGTAACGCTACTTAGCTATTTTCGTTGTAATGTTTACGTATTAAATTCACGTGATTCCTAATGCTGTTTTTTTAAAATAGATTGACGTCCGTTCAACAAATTGCCCAACATTGTTGTGCAATATAGGTCTGCGAAGGAGTTCGCATCTAGAAATACACTGGCGATGATGTGAACACGTTTTGGAATGATTTATAATCAATTCAATAAATAAAAATAGACGAGTTTTTATCTTTTTGTTTTAATTTAAATTAGCTAATGAACTAGATAGTTTTAATTGAATTAGTTTTATCAGATTATTTAAGTACTTGCCTAAATCGATTCAATTGAACCGTTAACATTGAATTTGTGATATTTGATACAATTTCTACAGTCAATTCGATATCCTTATATTAACGCTGTTGGCTCGAAGGCTACCTTAATTAAATAAGTCTACATTTTCAATTACTTAGTGCATATTTATTATGCGAAACGTTGTTATTAAGCAATTATGTTTCATTTAACTAATCGTGAATCGTGATCTGTTTATGAGCGAACCAAACACTGATTAGCGTGATCGTGACTGCAAACGATATTCTAACGAAGTTTTTTTTTTACGTTACAGTTTCATCAGCACGCTTCTGACGCACGTGCTTACCTATCACCTGGGCTGGGTGGCCACTGTGAGTCCGTACGACACCATCGACCACCAGTCGAGGCCACAGGACGCAGTCGAGTCCTACAAGCCTTACAACGCGCTGTGGGCGCAACTCAATGATCTCTGCGGGAGCATCGGCTTCCCCCCCCGCGCCGCCCGCACCATCATCAGCGGCCCAACCAACACACAGTTCCTCAACAGACTCCTCGTCGTACTAACCTACTTCTTGCGCTGCGGTGATGTCAGGCGAAACGACTTCCAATTCCAAGACTGCACCATCAAAGAAAGTAAAGTCATAAGCGTGACGCCGACGCCCGAGCCCACCGGCCTGCGCAGGACCGCCACACACGTGACCCAGCTCGGACAGTGCGCCGCGGACAGTTTAACAGTGCCGTCAGTGAATACTCAGAACAGTGATAGTAGTGTCAGTACGTTAGCGGCCAGCGAGGTCAGCATCAAGCGATCGTCCACGCTCGCCAACTTAGGTCAAAAGCTCTCTAATAGCTCCGAATTCGCAGTTATAGATTGTAGTTCTACAAGCGACGTACCGGTCACCAGCCAACTGAAGAGGACCCCAACTATGATGCTTTCGTTGAAAGCCTCCTCAGATTCTAGTCTTAACTCGTCCCTCTCAGAGAACGAGACGGAGGAGAAAAAAGTCGTGTTCGTGTTAGGTGATAACGACAAACTAGTGGGGCTGAAGAATAAGTCAGCCGACGGGAAATCCGTGAAGAAGTCTTCCAAAGTCCACAATGAGCCCCTCACCCTTGAAGTACCAGAGAAGATGACTGAAACGTGCAAGAAAGGAGGCTGTGAGCAGGACAAACGGGCCGACAGTCCGTCGAAATGCTGCGGGCAAACGCTTCAACATTCCAAACCAATCAAACATTCCGGTTTTAAGTTCGAGTTCGATAAGTACCCTCAGATAGTCACTAATTATATGAAGAGCAAAAACTTAGAGATATTAGATAGGCACTATATTGGTAAACCGGGGAATTTGAAGTTGGATAACTTCCAGTTTGACCCGACGATCGTGCCGCCGATACAGGAGGAGCGCTGCGAGACTTGTGTGAAGTGTCAGATGATGGAGTCGATGCTGCAGACGCCGACCAACGCTTCTGAGATGGAGTATATGAACGACATGCCTCGTCAGATAGAACCGCAGTTCGCGAAGGAAACCATCGTCGAGTCATCTCCAGAGCGAGAAGTGTCACCGAAAACATTTACGCGTCAACGTAAAGAAAATACAGTCGTAGTCAACTTCGTGAAGTCTAAAGAAGAAGTATGTGAGCCAAAAAGGCCTGAAAGGAGGTTGAATAGGCAGAAGGCTCCGGAGAAGTTGGTGGACGTGCAGCAAGTGGTGGAGTTCCCGCCGGGCGCGCTGCGGCCCGCGCCCGGCCTGCGCGCGCGCACGGGCTTCGACGCCTCGCTGCTGGGAGCGGTCACCGATCACTATGTACCTGATTTAATTTTACAAGGTTAGTTTTGTTTTCCGGGATTTCCCATTGGCATTGGCGGAATTTCCTTACAATTTTTCATGCAATAATCACAATTCCTACTAAATAGGAATGTTGACTGGGCTGGGGAAAAAAAAGAACTATTTAGTCCATCAGTCAGATAATAAAAAAATATTAAAAACGTTTTAGATAAAACGTATTAAAATTGGGGAGGGCTCGCTACATCACAAGACAGTATAAAATCTACCGGGGAGTGACGTCATGCCACATTTTAACTTGGATGTATTGCCGTAATCTTTTGATTAGGTAAAAAAATAAAAATATGTGTCCATTATTTTTTTATGAAGTATCCGACGGAGAAAAAAAAATTAGGCAACATCCCTATTATAAAAGCTTATTAAAGCTTTAGATAAAAGCTAACTTAATACCTGAACAAATATAGCTGTAACATGTAATAACTATGATGAACGTATTTTTATATAACATATCCCATTGTCATCACAGGAACAATTGCCAAACCGAGTGCGTGGGAGACAGAGCTACGTCGCGACTTGGACCTGACGTCGTACATCAACAAAACGACGGAGTCGCCCGTGCAGGCCGTCGCCATCATAGGAGACATTAATACTTGGTAATTATCATCGCAATCACACTCCTGCCGTCGACAGAATACGTTCCTAACACCTGTCAGTTCGACAATATTTCTAGTAGTAATAAGGATCAAATTCGCAAAACTCATATTCGTTAGTATGAAACTGACAGGTGTTTAAAACGCTTATGCGTTTATCAGCACCTTTACGGTCGGGCCGTCGAGATTATTCCCGACCGTAAAGGTGCTGATAAACTTGAGCATTCACTCTAACAGAACATCGAGCATACGCCGTTTTTAAATTTGTCGTACTGAACAACGAACAGAGCCAAGCATAGAGCCAAACATTGCTACGAACATTTTCACGATCATTCTAGCGAATGCTCTAGCTCGTAAAAAAAATATTCTTCACGAAACGGAACAATGACAGAATGGCTCGGCTCGGCAAAAATCTCTAAGCAAATTTGCTATCCTTTCGCTAGAATACTCGCTAGAAAGCTCGCTAAAACGCTCCCGTTTATTTTTCTGTAATGTAACATTCGCTAGAATGCTCATTACAAGTGAATGCTCAAGTCTATCAGGACCATAAGATGAAACGTATGTTCCTTTTTTCTATGTTTAAAATTACAACCACAACTTTTCACGTGAAATCAAATGTTGCTGGACCCATGACATTATCCAACTATACCACTAAGGTTGGATAAGTGTTGGCTACCTCTTCGCTGTTGTTGGTCTAAGCTACGGGCATCAGTTATCCATCGGATCTTGTAGAAATGTAGATGTATTGTGGCGGCATCTACGTCGCCACATGCGAACTACGCATCAAAGACCTGACTTCACACAACATCCTGATGTCACTCAAATCCTGCATCGCGCAATTAGAGTTTACCGCGCGGTGGACATATATACAAGCTCCCGACTTCAACCTCTGGGCAGTTGCCCGCCAGACATGACACCCGTCTGGTCGGAGGATCCTCCGACCGGATGAGTGAACTTTACACCCTGTTCCTCATACACCTAAAGTATAATTAAATTGTACAGACAGGAAATGAATACAGTAATCATTGCAGCGCTGATTCGCTGGATTTGTTTTCTCCACTACCTATCGTTATTTCTCCTGACAAAGTTTATTCGGTTTATAAGTATGTATGTAGCTATTAGTATGTATTAATTTTCAAGTTATCTATCCCTTATGTTGCACCTGCCATGTTTTATCTCTGCATCACCCTAAGGTTGACTGGTAGAAAATGCCTCAGGCATTAAGTCCACCTTTGTACAGTATTTTTTACTTGTGCATGAAGTTTTAATAAATAAATAAATAAATAATACCTTACTTTGTTTTCCTTACTAGGGAAGTGCGTGTGATAGGAAGAGACTGCGGTTCAGGCGGCATGTCGTCATTGGTGGGCGCCATGTTGGACACACTACCCGCCATGTGGAAGGCCAGGGTCCCTGCGCAACAGGTTACTATTGCATCTCTTTCAACAACTAAATAGACCATAATTTAAATGTTAATTATAGATAAAGATTTATAAAAAGAATGAAAGATTTATAAAAAAATACAAACAGTAAAATAAAGAACATTTAAAACTCAATGTTAAAACCAACAAAAGTAAGACAGACCTGTGCCAGGCCAAACAGGATCCTAATAAAAGACTACGTTAAATTATCTACTTAATTTACTGTGACCTGTGTGTCCCCCACAATGATAGAAATAGAAAATAATTTATTACATAGCGACACAACACAACACAGCTAATATTTTTTGTTTACTACAACCCAATTTCACTTTGTAGAATGCAAAGCAAAAATATTGAGTAAAAACTACAATCGATTTGCAAAAAAAAAAACTACAAAGTGAAAAATCACTAATTTCGGAAGTCGGTGTCTTTGGATCTGTATGTTAGTTTTTGGCCACCGACTTCCGCAATTAAAGTTATTTTTCACTTTGTAGTGTTTTTTTTTGTAAAAACATTTTTTAGAAAAACTAAAAGTTAACTCTAAAACTACCCCAAGCAAAGCTAAGAGAAAATCTAACACGTCTTTTCTCTCTTTCAGTGCATTTCATTCCTGGAAGGCAAACTCCGTGAATTCTGCGTGCTATCAAAAACGTTAGCCGACATGCTAATGTCAACGGACTTCTGTGACATCGCAACGTTGACGAAATCGCTGAACATAGACGTGAACGATGTACCTTTGCTACTAGCAGTCGCCACAACACATACACCACAAGTCGCTACCAGATACGGCCTCAGTTACGGATAGCGTTGAACAAGCGTGGGTTATACCACGCTTCGGTTTGGTTGAGTAATTAGATAAAAGGTAGAAAATATTTGAAAAGTCTTAACTGTTCTGCCGGCAGAAGTAAATGTTTGGATTTTTCGCGGGGTAGAGGAAAACCTGTTACAGATTGCAGCTACAGTCAGAAAGTTTGAATTAAGCTAGCCTTTTCAAAACTATGTAGGATTCGACTTTATCTACTAAACCCGCGGCACTGCATGATGGCGCCTGTGACAGCTTACTAATTATAAAAATAAAGCTTATCCATTTGATAATATATAGTTCCAACGATACGTAATTATTCCGGCCCATACAACAATGTAGTATGGCATCTATTTCCTTACATTTCCCTGTAATATTAACGGAAATTCATTAAAATGTGCAAACGTCAACAAGCTACCATACAGTGCCGCCATTGTAGTACACATAAATTGTTGTATTTGCGAGTTTTAAAACGATATTACAATAAAAATCACAAATTATAATATACGCAGTTTTTAAATGACGTACGCTATATTTTAAATTTGTTCAAAGGCAAAGGTCAATGGTACGTCGCATGTTGTCGACATTTTGTTTGGAATTTCTTCTGCGCTTACGTCGACTTGTGACGTTGCTATGTATCACGCTTGCGTTACGGAGTAGTAAGTAAATGGAATGCCAATGTTGCGTCTAATGTCTGCAGAAGCAGTGCGCGTGTCGCCGATAATGGCCATTGCAATATAAATCGGAATGCTACACTAGACTGTACGAGGCGCCATGACACGTGCGGTCTCTCGCATACGTCATAAAATTTTCAAATTTTATATTTCGAATTGCGTGTTTTTTTAATTGGGTACGCGCATCCTTTGTCAACGTAGAAGGAATCCAACATCCAGTCTCTTAGTATACCAAAGTCTGATAACACAAATATCAGTCTGCATTGCTTATATTCCGTATAGTATATGTATGACCAAGTTGTATTAGTTATGAGTGACTGTCAATAATTATTATGATCCGATGTGTAGTTTGAAAGGATCTAAAATGTAGCTAAATATTCCTTACGCTTGTCGGTAGTTATGGCACAATATTTTTCTTATTATTATAAAAAAATTATAATGAGGTGGCAAACTTAATCGTTAGTGGTCAAGACAAATAATTATTGGAAGCGGAATTTTAGCCGCCCGCGCAGTATTGGCATATAATTAGTAATCTTCATAATACCCGGTTAGGAACCCGCGGAAGTAATTATTTTAATGTACATAGGTAATTTTAGAAAATATCGCTAAAATGCATAATAATCATTGATGTTATTAAATTATTAAAACTTGCCATAATGTAACAGCAGTTTGACGTAGATAAAAAGCAGATCAATCTTTTAAACTATTTCAGAAGTTTAACTTTGAAATACAAATTCTTGCAAAGCGTTGCGCGGGAATCTGTGATGTTTTATTTAATTTTATCATTTGTATTTTTGTAACTGTTGCGGGCAAAGTCCGCTAAATATGGAATGTGAGCGTCTTCCGGGCGATGCCAGCATTGTCATACTAAATTATAATTACTTTTAATAAATACGTGTGAGCACTGCCCAGTCGTTGTCAACATTGTACGAATAGCGAACTTCGCCCGCAGCATAATATCTATTTTGATTGTGATAAATCATGAAATATTATTGGTATGTTGGTTATTGTGATTTGAAATCAGTTCAGGTTTTAAAAAGGCCTACGTATAATTGTGATAGTCAATTAAATTTTATAAATTTATTTATACATTGTAAGCTCAAAAGCTTTCAAAATATTTTATGATAATATATTTTGTTTATGTGAGCCGCGTTGTCGATGCACAATATGTTCAGTAATAATCGCGTAGATGTAGGAATTTGGCAGTACTTGGCAGCTATACAGTAAAATAAAAATGGCTTTAGTATTAAAAAAAAAAAAACTTGTCAATATCAGACATTATACAAAATAACGTATAAAGTTAGATATATTATTCTACTAGCAGTGAAGTTACCGGTACAAAGGGACTTCGATAAACTGAACAAATAATAATCAAGACTAAATATAAACTAATTAGAATGGCCCTGGCTCTGCTGACCGGCTAAACTGAACTTAAAACATTGCTATCTCATTCTCTTACGGAAAACAAGAAAGAGATGGAAGTAAATGACAGCTGTCAAATTGAGTGAAGTTAAAACTTAGAGATGTCAGTGAAATATTTTGACAGTTCTAAACTGTTATTATTATCTCTTTCTTGCTTTGTCTAATAGTGAAAAATGGAAATACTCTTAATGTAAAGCCGGTATACTTAAGAATCAGTACCAAATATTCTTCACAAAATATAATACTCATCGATTTTATTATAGAGCGAAGCTGCCATTCACGATACTTTCGATGCAGAAACATTCCATTGCGTGTTTTGATAACCGCTTTTTGTAATAGTTGTTAGAAATAGCGTGATGGAGTATTTGGAGTTTCGTGCTTGGTATATTCGTAAAGCTTATCGTACACGTGGATAAAGTCCGTTACATGCGGCGCTTCAATTATAAATAAGAATTAAAAAAACAATTATATATCTCATTTAAAAAATAATATTTAATATGCTTGAAAATTTGTAGATGAACAAATCTATATCTAACGTCTAGCGCACATTATTATAATGATCTCTTTAAAAAAAAAACCTGTATATTATAGTTACGTGTGTAACAGTCTTTATCTATTTAGAACAGCATTCTGTAATTCCTATTTTAAATATATTCGCAACAATGTTCATTATTTAATAAGGAACATGGTAAAGTATAACTTTGACGTATAACGTTCATCCTTTCAATAACAATATATTTGTATGCAGCGATTTGATTTGCGTCAGCGCTTTTAACCATCCGAGATTTTGAGAATAATATTACAATGTGAAATATAAAAAAAAAACAGCTGTTCCCTACATTATAACAAGCTATGCGAACATAAATGTATGGAACAGCAGATTTTTTTTTCGCGATTTCTGTGTTGGTCCCATAGTAAAAGTTGTTCATAATGATGAGTACAATGACCCCTTAAGAAAATGCAAACGAATTAAATTTCACATTGTATAGTTTACTTAATGGTGTGATATTTTGGGCGTTCATTTCAAGTTTGAATCGATAGGAATTATTTTCGTAAAATAATAATAGTCGGCGCAAATCTCATATATCTAAAGACTGGTGTCGATTAATTCGAACAATAGAAGCGCTGATTACAATCTCTTCGCTGGACACTTTTGGAATAAATAAAATAAAATCACACTAATAGATTAATTTGCGAACCTCTGTGTGAAGGCAATTTCTGTATTAAGCCTAAAATACACATGCTATGTAGTAACACAAAAGCATGCAAACTTGTGTACGAAAAGTGTATGTAAAATAACCATTTTACATACGGAGAGCATGCTATAAATAAGCATGCTACTTACTGGCAAACAAGCATGCTTTTAAATAGCATCTGTATTTCAGCCTTTCCTATCTATAAAGTTATATACATATCCGTTTGTACCTATACCCGTACCTACAATTACGTGACTATCTTCAGTACCTTGTCTGTTTCGTGAAGGTTATAATGTATATTTATTTTATAAGTTCTCATTATTAAAACAATGAGTAATAATTTTTTATACTTTAATCTGATAATAAATTATTTTTTTCATATTGAATATGTGTTTTGTATGGAAATCTCCTCATTCCTTATAACCTCATTCAGCAGTCGTATACGTGTATGTAAATGAAAAATCAAAACCTGAAAAAGGGTTATTGAACTCATCATGAAATGGTTTTACTATGGAAACAAACCAGCAACCCTGAAAAAAAAATCTGCTGTTCCATATATTTTGTCGAGTTATGTGAACAAGGCTGTTGAAGGCAGCATTTACCAAGTAGTCCACACACCCGCGCGTTGTATGTGGTCGCGATCCTCGCATTGAGGGAACGACGAAAAGATGTGAAGAAAATGTACCTATTAATAGAAGTATTTTCCCTTTTTTTTTTTTTTTGAAATTGGGAAATTATCAAATAACTTCTCCCGCTCTGGGCGGAACGGGAACCCGTGTCAGACTCTTACTGACTAAAACCCACCCGTGTTCCTTCCGTTGCGTGTGTGCCGGGGTCGCTCCTATATCCCTTCCGGACAAACTCGCAACCCCGGCAGGCATTGGCCCTTCCGGACCCCGTCGGTTGGTGCTGACATCTCTTTGAGGCGCGCGTGGAACACAACGCGCCGTCGACCCGGGCCTAGAAGAAAGTTAGGAAGCTAGAAGCAGGGGCTAGAAGGAAGTTTTTTCCCTGTAGTCCTAAAATTACAAGCTGTTATTGATACTGATAAAGCTCAGCTTAGTTTTCTATGAAGCAAAGCTCCTTTTGTACAGTACACAATAATTAAATTTAGGCAATTTTCAAACTATTTAGCTTACTTGTTGAAGTTAGCCAGTTTCGTCGACTCATTCCTGCCGAACTTGGCTTACATTGGCTCAAACTTGTCTTACTAAGTTTAAGGGTATAAGAACTTTTGTATATAATTACGTAGGCCCTGTTTAAAAGTTGTCTACCGTCCATTTTAGCCCTAGAAGATTAACGAATGATACGGTCGACAAAGAAAGTCGATTCGACGAACACTGTTACTTTTGCAAAAAAACATGAGAATAAATGAAACTAATAATATAGTGTTTCTTTTATGGAACACTGGTTTTCAGTTTAAGAATATATATATTTTAAAACATTCATGTGGACGTAGTTAAACGGAAAAGATCCAACCCACACAGAGTCAGTTTTGAGATATTCAAGTTTTAAGATCAGATCGTGTTATGTGATCGTATGACCTGCCATACATACGGGTTGGTAACGTATGCTCATAATGACATGATGCGTTGGGATTGTTTTTGTGATACTTATTAAAGTTTTAACTACAAAGAGTGTTTTGGTATACATAACTCATTTTCGCCCATAGTGTGGGTTGGATCCTTTCTTCTTAACTATGTCCATGTTAAATTAAAATTGTCAATGAATTATGTTTTACTTAATTCCATGGGACTTAAATATAACTAACCACGTTTGTCTAATCCTAGAAGAACACAGGAGTGACGTTATGAAATGCACTACTGAAAAAAAAGTTACTCCTTGTCGACTTGTTGTTGCTGATTGTATCAACAACTTATCCTTACCTATTATTTTCCGTTTGGATTTGAGTTTAGTGCAAAAAGTACGTATTTAGTATCCTTCATTTTTATGACGGGAAAACGAAACTCATTTGAATTGCCTTCGGGCCTGTTTGTGGCGGACATTGTAATTTCTTTTTTCTTTTTGTACTTTTACAAATTAGGTAATGTTTGTTTTGTGATGAAGCTGTATTCGTTTTAAAAAAAACTCCGTGCTGAAAGTACGCAGTTATATCATTGCATACCTAATTACTGAAAGCCGGAAAACTTCACCTTTTTCATCGGTCTAATCCTAATGCTGCGGCCGCATTTGTGTCTATCGTGACGAAGCTTCGCACAGTGATACAATACACGCACATGTGACCAACCATTATCGGTTATCGTCGCGATAGTTCGGGCTGCGTAGCACTTATCACCCGGGTGTCTGTACATAATAAACGTGGCGAAACCACTAATGTGACCACCGCATTAGCGCGATAACTTTTTAGCGAGCATCATATACGATGCTTCGGTACGCATTGCTTTGTCACGATAGACGCAGATGCGTCCGCAGTATTACTAATATTATAAACGCGAAAGTGGGTTTGTTTGTGTGAACGCTTTCACGGTAAAACGGCTGAACGGATTTGGATGAAATTTGGCACATCAGTAAAACATGACTTGAAGAATAGGCTACTGTTCATCCTGGATCGCAGACGAAGTAGCGGGCAACAGCTAGTACCTAATAGTCTAAAAACAAAACAGAATAATGTGGAAAACTTCGAAAAAAAAAAAAAATTACACCGTCTTGGATTACCAATACCTATTAATAATCCACAAGTTTTCAGTACTAAATTTCTACCTGAAAATAATATTTAAGGTAGGTATATAATACGTTAAGCCTACGAAATAAGGCTCGGTTTTATGTTCCTAACAAGATTTAAGTCTTACATTTTTGCGGTTTCTTCAGACCGCATAAAACAAAACTTCAAGACTAGGTCGAGACGGCAATTTATATTTATAGATTGCTTCATCAATCTGGTTTCTGATTATAATCACAGGGATTTGCTCTTTAATTTACAATTCAATAGAATTCAATGAATAGCTGGCCGTAGATAATAACTAAGGAGACAATGCTGAAATGATTTTCTTTCAGATACTGAGATTTAATTTCTGTTCAGAATTAGGTATTGTGAAAAGAAATGAATTCGTTTTCATAGATTGAGAAAATTAATTATACAATCTAAATGGGGATTGGAATGTCCAATGTTGAAAATTTCGCTATACTGAGCTGCGTAGGAACATTTATGCTACTAAGAATAAACAAACAAACAGGACAGAACCTGCATAATTTTAATGAAGCATTTCTAAAATCCCAGCGTTTCATAACTTCTAAAATAAAATTACACTACCACACAATAATTCTGCATTATAACCCCGCGATGCTCACGTCCCAGCCAAGCTAATAAGTGAAGCGTATTGCGTAGGCTATTTCGCTAATTAGCCTCGCGCGGCCCAGCCGGGCCATTACCGGGATTACCTTCGCACAAAGCTAATATTTTATGAAAGGATCACTTCACCCCGTTACGACTTTGCCTCATATCTCCGTAGGTTACGTTGGATTGCACTTTAATATTGATAATGGTTCCTTTTAGTGGGAATTGGAGGCAGTCATTTTATGAGCAGTTCAAGATATGAGAGTTCGTAGGCTGCTACGACCGCTACGCCGTAGCAGCTCTGCGTAGCTTTATGGTTTAATGTTGCCACAATCGGTGTATTATCGGATTAATGCTCTATTTGATGATATTTTCAAACATAACATCATCCACGACTATTCTCCGGAGGGTATGCAGATATGTTACTTACGTAGTTCTTTCAAAAAGCTACGTTGTGCGTACCTATTTATTACCAAACTCAGTGTGAATAACCCATTACTTGTTTTCCCAAAAAGTGATGAATTCGTCCACCGGTCCGCACCGGCCGCAACGCACGCAAGCCTCGCAACGGATTTGGGTTGTCTTAGTATTAATTCATATAGCACTGCGTCTACTATTGGTATCACCCGCTCCGAGCGCCGGCGATATACGAACAAAAAATTCGTTGCATGCCGATGACGTCACATGGATTACTGTTCACCGTGTGCATCGGTCACTTTGGCACGTTATTTTTTTTATAATTGAGGTGAGAACCGCTAAAACATTGTAAAACGGATAACTAACTTTTAATTCTGTTAGTAGAGAGATATGAAGAATTGTATAATCTAAAACATCGCCCACATTCAAATTTGCAAAGGAGAGATAATATTCGGATACAGTGGATGCATGCCATCGGCAAATCCGTTCAATACGTTGCGGCCGGTGCGGACCAGTGGACATTCACCTTTGGATTCATATTCAAAACACAAAAACAATTTTGTTCAATCAAACTAGGCACTCGCTTTTTTAGTTACGTCCACAAAATACCTATGAACCCCACCGTCTTTCAAACAAGTAATAAAATATTCCATTAGAGTAATTTAAATTTTTATTGCGTACCTTAGGGCTTTCTAGCTAACCGACAGAAACACTATGGGCGGGCAATTTACGAGGTTTTTATAGCCTCGCTTACATCCTCTCTGAGGTAATCTCATATGATTATGTAAAAATATAGACGTTAATGTAAGTAATGTTATATGTATGTCTTTACATTATATGGCTGGTTGAGTGACTTGTTGAATGGTAATAAATGGGATAATCTGTGTAATACCAGAGATTAGTACAGATGGTTCATTCCGCAAAATCGTTTAAATAAAAAGAGACTCTTGCTACGACACAATAAAGTGCAACTCCGGTCGCACAGCGCTAATTACCTACAGTTATATTCACCTAGAAGTTGTCTCTCTTTCTATCGCGTAACTCTTATATCTTCGGACTAATTTACACTCACTGAATCGTTCCGACAAGACGCCTGTCGCGTACTTGTAGTTTTATACCTAAAATGCGAAGTGCGTGATCTGTACTATTCTGTGGTCATACTGAAACTCGATGTGTCATTTTAACGGCCTAGCAATGTACCCATGAATGTATTTGCATGCCATGATTGTATTAGGACAATGGTTTCAGGTTTGCTGACCTACATTGTGTTCTTTACATGTAATACTGAAGTCACTTTGTTGTATTTCATGCTCTAAAACAGCATAGCATAGCATAATCAGCCTATAATGTTCCCACTGCTGGGACATAGGCCTATTGTCTGTGTGATGGAGTGGGCCGTAATCGACCACGCGGGCCCAGTGCGGGTAGATGTCACATTTCTTAGATTTTTTGGTTCTAGGACATGCCGGTTTCCTCATGATGTTTTCCTTCACCGTTTTGAGAGCAGTGGTGATGAAATTATTTACACAAAGTAAAGCGCCTGTCTGGGTTCGACGTGAGACTCGTAAGTCGCGGCGGTTACCAATGGACCACCACTGCTCTAAAATAGACTTACAGGATTTGCATGTCACAATCCGAGCCAATGATTCTGACTACTAGGTACTGGCAGTGCCGGATTAAGCAAACGCGGGGCCCGTAGCAAATTTTATAGACGGGCCCTTGATCTGCTATGGGTTCTTATGTATAAAGTGGTAAAAAAAAAACAATACTCAATACGTCTATTTGCAATCAACTTTTAGAAATTGTATTACCCATATTCTGACGTCTTAGTCGGCAAAGGTAGTACGTATCACGTTTTTGAGACATCAAGTAAATTCAATATACTTACCACTTCTTAATAAGTTTCACTCAAAAAATTATGCTCAGGCGGAGGTGGGGCCCGGGTTTGAATACGCGGGGCCCCCTTTAGCGCGGGGCCCGTAGCAATTGCAACTCTTGCTACGTGGTTAATCCGGCACTGGGTACTGGTACTACCTATCCTACCTATACAAGCCTAAAAAAGCCAACACCATTTGAATAATGAATAGATTTTACTATCTGTAATCATACCTATGTTTAACAAAATAAATTATTGATTGATTGATTGATTACTATGGGACAAAACCTGAAAAAGCGAAAAATAAACAGCTGTTCCCTCCACATCAAGTTATGCGAATATATAATTCAGAAGTTTTTTTCAACTTTCACATAAATTCGTTAAGTAGTTATTAATCGTCTAAAACCAACTTCTTCTTTCTTTTTCGTGACTAACTTGATATCAGAGTTTTTATAAGCCTCTGACTTGGCTTCACATGTCGTCGAGAAATATCTCTCGGGCATGCCAATTTCCTCACGATGTTTTCAATACGCACATGAGTTCGAAAAGTCTGAGGTGCGTGCCTTGGGAACGAACTCGGGACCTACGACTTGGAAGTCACACCACTAGGCTATCACTGCTTGGGCACGCCACAATTGTGGCGATAAGTCCCCTCTTTGAGGAGTGGCTAGAGAGGCGCCACGGCGTCCTCACCTTCCGCCTGACACAGGTCCTCACCGGACATGGTTGTTTCGGGAGGTTCCTGTTCAGGATAAAGCGGGAGGAAACGCCCGGGTGTCACCACTGTGTGGATCGCCCGGAGGACACGGTGGAGCATACGGTGGAGGTCTGCCCAGCTTGGGCGGAGCACCGCCGTGTCCTCACGGAGGCGATCGGCGGCGGCGATCTCTCGCGTCCGGCCCTGGTTCAGGCCATGGTCCGGAGCGAGAGTGCATGGGAGGCCGTCACCTCCTTCTGCGAAGCAGTAATGCTCGCGAAGGAGGAGGCGGAGCGCGCGAGGGAGAGGCAAAATGCGCCCCCTCGCGCCCCTAGTCGCCGCAGGAGACGCCCCGGGCGTCGGGAGTCGCGAGCCGACTTCCGGCCACCGTAGGCGCGGGCTTGCGGACGGTGAGCAATGGGTAGCTCGCCGTCCGATAGGGACCAGGCCCGGGTCGACGGCGCGTTGTGTTCCACGCGCGCCTCAAAGAGATGTCAGCACCAACTGACGGGGTCCGGAAGGGCCAATGCCTGCCGGGGTTGCGGGTTTGTCTGAAAGGGATATCGCGACCTCGGCACACAGGCAACGGAAGGAACACGGGTGGGTTTTAGTCAGTAAAAGTCTGACACGCCCTCCCGCTCCACCCAGAGCGGGAGAAGTTATTTGATAATTTCCCATCCTCAAAAAAAAAAAAAAAAAGGCTATCACTGCTGCTAAATCCAACTATATCCATTACACAGCTGGGTATGTTACTTTCGAAGAATGAAAAAAATAAACCGTTCTTTTAATCTACAAAGGCACGAACATAAGACAAACATAGCTTAAAAAGAATTTGTTATGAACGTTTCCACGTATGCCTATTACATATTTACCGGCGTACCTACCCGTCAAACAATCCAATTAGTGAAGAGCCCGGGCGTAACTTTTTCGGCACTCAACCCTTGGCGGCGGCTCGTAACCGCTGAAATACCGGCCGCGTATGAAATAATCTCATATTCTCGTATTGTTATGAAATATTCTTTCGCTGCGTTTTGCTCTGGTTCCGTCCGACCCTAAACTTGGCAGGTATTTAATAATGTAGTGAGGAGTACGAATGCTAAAGCGACCTACGTACCTAGAATTTATAAGTAATTTATAGAGGTATAAGGAACAGGGTGTAAAGTTCACTCATTTTCCATATAAAAGCGAGGATTCTCCGACGGTGGGCTACTGCCCAACGATTGATGTCGGGACATTGTATATATGCTAGTCGCGCGGTAAACATCGCTTGCGCGATGCAGGATTTTGCGTGACGTCAGTGTGATGCGTAGTTCGCATGCGGCGATGTAGATGTCGCCACAAATTTATGCGATAAACCTCAGCAATTGATATATCTAAATACAATTTTATGTTGCGTCTATAATTGAATTACTATTTGTAAAACATCACAATTATATAAGAGATCTGAATAAAAACAAAAGCAATAAAATTATGAAATCCCAATGTAGATTTGTATCGTAAACACTCATGGGGACGTGTTAACATGTTCACAATAATACGAGTGATTTAGCAACGAAAACATACATTCCTTACTCAAATATCCATAGCATCCCCATAACACTGCAATAAAAGATTACCCACCCTTCTTGACTCTAATAAAATGCATGAAAAGGATAAAAATAACGCGTAACTTTTCATCCCCTCTCATCTTCAGACAGGCATAAAAATTATGTGCACATATAACATGACAACCCCTTACTCCTCTCGTGACACAGAAGTCCCTCTTAAATCATGTCAGAAAAGTGCACGATTCAATAAATTCCTGCCATCGAGGATAAAGAAGGGATGGCAATGTAAAAACTTGATCAAGTAGTTTTTTCATTATGATTTATTGTGCAATAGTAGGTAACACTGGTAGGTATAGCAAATAATATAGAGTGAATAAGTCTACTATTTCTGAATATAAAAACTTAACTTAAATCATCAAGATTAATAAAAGAAAACAGATTTTATATCCGCATCAGTACCTTAAATTTACTGAAATCAAATTTTGTGACAGGATTACTAGGCGGGTACATATCTTCTTATATTGTGCAACTTTTTATCTTTTAATGAAACCTAAGGTATTTTATTCAAAACACAAATTATATCTCCTCATTTTAATTTAAACTATGTATTTATCTCATTCGGACACTTATTTATAGACACCGAAGAAAATCCAAAAGACCAAATGATAGACCAACGTTACCAGCCACAAGAAAGTTAGTTGCATTTTTTTTGTATTTATTATTTTATACTAAGTACATTATAATTAAGTATATATATTTTAGTGATATTTATATTAGTAGTATGTATGTAAGTTTATTCTCATAATCTATGTTTATAGTTAAATTAGTGAATAATTAGGTGTTTTTATTTTATGTATTTTATTTTCTCTTCTACTCTTACACACGTTGTCTACATCTCTTTAACTACATTCCTATCGCAGGTATGCTGGAAGAGATTTCTTTAGAAATAAGCATCACCTTTGTACGTATTTTTCTGTTCCTTTTTTTCTTGTCTGTTTATATGTGTGTACATAAACCGTTAAATAAATAAATAAATAAATAAGAAATAAAACGATCCCGTGACATACGTATGTTTTACTACCAAGCCTGGAGGCCTGGTGGCTTGGTGCGGTGCGTGACATCCAGCGGAGGCAGCATTCGATCGCGTATTGAATGTTCTTACGGAATTCATGAAGAAATCGTTGCTTTTTTTTACATTATGTTATAATAATTAATCTGCCTTGAGTTGAGCTAAGAAGTTCTGAGTTGAGCTCCACGATTGACAAATGCTTGCACTGACTGGACAGGTCCAATCGAATCTGTGTGGTTTTTTCCTCAAAAGACCATTTCAGACACTAAATCTACATGGTCCTCATATGGCCTGACCAAGATTATGTAAACTTTAAAAGAGACTCCGACCTCCGAGTTTGTTTCGGCCTTTCTTCTCAGATAGTAAACGCCGAAATCATCTAGCTTATTTAAAAATAAATAAAAATATGACGTGTAAAAGAGATACCGTTAACCTATTTAGAGAATAAATAAATTAATTTCATTTAATCTCATTACTTGCCTTTTCTAACTGTTGGGGTTGGCTTTCCAGTCTAACCGGATTCAGCTGAATACCAGTATTTTACATGGAGCTGATGGAGTGTCTGCCTATCTGTCCTCCACAACCCAGTTACTGGGTAACATCTTTTTGTAAGTCTGTCAGACTTTTGAGCTTACCCGTTACGACTATCAAAAATCTAAAAATGACAGCCGGGACCAACGGCTTAACATGATTTCCGAGGCATGGAGGGGTAGGTACGTAATGGATGGTCACCTATCCAAGAAAGGACCGCGACAGCTAACCTTCAGCTTAACCTTCGATCGATTATTTAGCCACGAGCCAATCCTCCTCCTCCTCACATTATTTATAATAATTAAAACGCAAATAAATGTAAACACGTTTCCTTTCAAAAAGTACACCGTAGCAATAATTATGTTGGTAGAATCACGAAAGTTTTCATTCCCTACAGATTTAAAACTTTTTATGTACGAAATAACATCCCTACTTTAAGTAGAATAAGCTTAGGTGTGATTGAAACACGATAGAAAGGTAAACGTAACGGTTTCAGTTCCAGCTGTGTAAACATCGAAAATGTGGGTACCTATCAAATAGAGTGTGTTTTTAGCACCTCATTAAAATAGCGTTTTATCGACTAACCTATAGAGCCAGTAGGTACATATATTTGCCAGCAAAACTCCAGGCTACACTCAAATTAATTGGGAGAAGTTAATTGGCACTCCTTTGCGATCGGCATGGAAACTCGAAGCTTTCGCTGGTAACCATGCTTCCATGTACAGTCAGGGTAATTAATTAATCAACAAATTGACAACCTACGTCAATTTACCGTGCTATAGAGTCTGTATCACCACTGAAATCCAGCGAAAAATTGTGGAACTACATTTTTTTAAATGCAATTTGATGCAATGACATAGACACTAGCGCAGCGTCTTTCAGACCTGAGTGGTGGCGTTGACTCTCGATCCAATTCTGCCAAGGAATGACAGTTGTGATTTGAATATACGGACAATTTAAGTTGGTAGTATCGATTTACTTAGCAATTAATTTCGTTGTCTTTACTTAGGAAGGAGCTCAGCCATGCTATTCTGTAAACATCTCACCGTGAAAACTTGGGTGAAGTGAGCTGTCAATAGTGTCAATCCCTGTGGAATGACAGCTCACTCCACGCTCACTTCACCTAAGTTTTCACGGTGAGATGATTACAGAATAGCACTGCAGTAATTTTTAGTTTTCTCACCAATAAATTTTAGTAATTAACACCCAGTTGCGCAAAGACAAACATTAATGCCCCATTAATTGATCATTAACGATAATGATTTCATTAATTTTATCAAAGAACCATTAAGAGCGTTTATTCTGAAAGTTGGCAACGTCGTAAATAGCTGTCAAATATTTACCTGTTTTGATTAATTTGGAATTATTACTGTATGGAAATAAGAAATGTGGCTAATTAAGTTACTAGAATATTGATTATGTTATGCAATTGTAACATTGGCTAGGCAGATGATGGTGTCACGAAACTGGCGTAAGTCTCAATTTTTTTTTCGTTTATTACTAAAGTAACAATTGATCTTGAGAAAAAATATGTGGTGGCTGGATAATAAACTATTATTTTCTTACTATGAATACTTATTAAGGACATAAGAACCAAACAATCTTGATCTTTTTTTTAATAATCTTTAAAAAAGACATGATTTACTAATAAAAAAATAATCGATCGATAATGTTACAATTACGTAACTGTCTTGGACATGGAAAGAAAAAGGCCCAATAAATCATATACCTACTAAAGTTCTATTTTGATTTTATGCGTGATTGTTTTAGAATATTAATGCAAATTAACATACAATTTAGGGAGGCTGCTTTTAAGCCACCTATATTTACTTTACTTAATTACGCGTAGGTATGCAACACAAACACAGATTACATCTTCCATCACTAATATCTAAGATCAACACAAGATTCAACTAAGTAGGCAATGTCTGCATCGTTTCGAACTCGCTAACAAGAACATCCGAGACATCGATCTTAATTAGAAGATCGATTAGACATCTAACTGAGCGAGATGTGTGCCTGTAATGCGTTTATCTTGTACCAGTCAGTAATAACGCGGGCTCTCTTGACAATTTACTGAGAAATAGGTAGGTCTGGTTTCGAGAATCTGTAGGTGCTCAACGAATTACTTTTTATAGTTTGGATGGTCTTGATCTAAGAGTTTAAGTAATGGTTCTAAAATCTAGTTGGTTTAAGAATTAGTATATTAATACGTGAAGCAAAAACTTTGTACTTACCCCTTTTTACGAAAATTACGCGGACAGAGGAGTATGAAATTTGGCATAGTTAAAGTTTATATGGAGAAGGAGTGCAGAAAGCTAATCTTTTTATATAATATACATTAGAAATAAATTAAATTAATAAAAAAACATTACACTCACTACCATGCGTTTGACACAAGATGGTTACCTTAGAATTATGACATTTAAATGAATTATGGTCGAATTTCGACCTCTGGGCAACCAGTAGTTCATATAACTTGAACTTCAGTGGTGGCGCGGAATGTAGGTAGGTACATCTTTTGGTGACTAGCTGTCAGTATCGATCTTAATTAGAAGATCGATTAGACATCTAACTGGGCGAGATGTGTGCCTGTAATGCGTTTATCTTGTACCAGTCAGTAATAACGCGGGCTCTCTTGACAATTTACTGAGAAATAGGTAGGTCTGGTTTCGAGAATCTGTAGGTGCTCAACGAATTACTTTTTATACTTTGGATGGTCTTTATATAAGAGTTTAAGTAAGGGTTCTAAAATCTAGTTGGTTTAAGAATTAGTATATGAATACGTGAAGCAAAAACTTTGTACTTCTTTTTACGAAAATTACGCGGACAGAGGAGTATGAAATTTGGCATAGTTAAAGTTTATATGGAGAAGGAGTGCAGAAAGCTAATCTTTTTATATAATATACATTAGAAATAAATTAAATTAATAAAAAAACATTACACTCACTACCATGCGTTTGACACAAGATGGCTACCTTAGAATCATGAATGACATTTAAATGAATTATGGTCGAATTTCGACCTCTGGGCGACCACTAGTTCATATAACTTGAACTTCAGTGGTGGCGCGGAGTGTAGGTAGGTACATCTTTTGGTGACTAGCTGTCAGTATCTATCTTAATTAGAAGATCGATTAGACATCTAACTGGGCGAGATGTGTGCCTGTAATGCGTTTATCTTGTACCAGTCAGTAATAACGCGGGCTCTCTTGACAATTTACTGAGAAATAGGTAGGTCTGGTTTCGAGAATCTGTAAGTGCTCAACGAATTACTTTTTATAGTTTGGATGGTCTTGATGTAAGAGTTTAAGTAATGGTTCTAAAGTCTAGTTGGTTTAAGAATTAGTATATGAATACGTGAAGCAAAAACTTTGTACTTCTTTTTACGAAAATTACGCGGACGGAGGAGTATGAAATTTGGCATAGTTAAAGTTTATATGGAGAAGGAGTGCAGAAAGCTAATCTTTTTATATAATATACATTAGAAATAAATTAAATTAATAAAAAAAACATTACAGTCACTACCATGCGTTTGACACAAGATGGCTACCTTAGAATCATGAATAACATTTAAATGAATTATGGTCGAATTTCGACCTCTCGGTGACCACTAGTTCATATAATTGTCTCCAATCTTTGTTTTAAATTATTCTATCAGGGTGTCGCCACAAATCATAGTACATACACATTGGGTACTTAATATAGCTACGCATTGATAAAGTATTATGGATTGAACCGCTTCTGTGATCTAGTGGTTAGACCACCTGTCTCAGACCCAGAGGTCCGGGTTCAATACCCAGTGGTGGCAAAATTTTCTGTTCGGTTCGGTTAGTGGTACGGCTTGTTCTAAGTCCGCATGGCTAGCTTCCACCATCTTATCTAAGTCTGTCACCATAACAGCATGGTTGTGACTCAGTAGTTAAGAGGTCTTAATAGCCAGTTCCTCTGTGGTTGAGGATTCCGGGTGAAGCTCGTTTCCACCTTTGGCCTAATAATTGCTTACCATCAGGTGAGATGCAGGCCAAGAGCGTCCCCGTAGTGGGTAAAAAAAAAATGTAACACAATTTGTTGTCAAACAAATGAATTCTTGTCGATGCATAGAGTTCGCGCCACCACTCAGGTCCGATAGAAGCGGCGCTAGTGTCTATGTCATTGCACCAAATTGAATTAAAAAAAAATAGTTATATATAGTTAAATAAATAGTTTTTTCGGCCGGACTTCAGTGGTGGCGCGGAATCTAGGTAGGTCATCTTTTGGTGATTGACTGTCAGTACCTATATATTAGAAGAGTTAAGTAGGTACCTATAAGTAGAGTTTTTTCTAGGTTGGCAACGCACCTACAAAGTCTCTGGTAATGCAAATGTCCTAAGGTGGCTGTGACCAGTTACCATTAAGAAAACAACCTACTTCTTTGCCAACCAAAAGCATTATGACATTTAAAAGAATATATAATTTAATCCAAACACAGCATAGCTTTCCCTGTTTCAGCGAAAACAACATAAACTTTATTGAATATTGCTTTTATATCCTCTATTTTATACCAACAAATGCCGTAAAGCTGCGCACTAACTGGACCGAGCGCCGGTGGAGCGGATTATTGCAAGATGCGCCATTGTAATCCCATTTTATGCGGCATGTCCGCGTTATTGATATTGTGTGCGGTAAAGTGGATTATGTTTGAATTACGTACCTGTTTCTACATATTGGTTTAGCTTAGGTCCTAAAGGGCTTAAGGCTTGCAACTTTGTAGCTAGAAGAAAACCTCAGCGAATTTGAGAGTTTAATGAAGAGTTATTTTTAATTAGGCACTTTGGTTTCAAATTTAGTTCCAAATCGTCTTTTCTTTGTTTCATAAATCATCATCATGATTATTTAGGCTTTTGTACATTTCTTGATGTAAGTACCTACCAGCTTTTCGTTTGATCACGGACGATACTATCTGCTCAACCCTAGGCTCACTGTAGGATGCCTTTGAGAAAAATTGTGTAGCTATGTACAATAAGGAGTATCGTACCTCTCTTGCAACTTTACATTAGCGTGCCGCTAGACCTCCCGAAGGAATATCGGGTGTCGAGTATTAAGATTATCACTCGATTCAGTTGATCTTTGCGTGTCCCCAAAGAATGTAAGTTTCAAATTACTTTATCTTTTTCTTACTTATTTTGTTATAAAAGTCACTTTTGTTGTTTGGTTGTAGTTTTGTTGCCAGGAAAAGTATCAAGGAAGAAATCTATAATATGTATATATTATACATCTTCTATCTTCTATATATACACGGTGATTTTTAATTCACCGTTAACCTTTCAAAAGGTGAAACTAATCATGATTATAAACAACTTTCACTATGGGGCCAACTACGAAATACCGAGAAAATAACTTCCGTTTCATACATTTTCATCGGGTAAATATTGTATTTTTGTATGAAAAAAGCTGATATTTTTATCGATATTTCAGAGTTTGTCTCATAGTGAAACTTGCTCATAATCATGAGTACTTTCACGCCCTGAAAGGTAAACAGTGAATTAAAAATCACCGTGTATATAAAACTCAATTGCCGCGCATTATTGAGGAGCTCGTGGCTAAGTAAAAACAGCTGCACGGGTCGACCGATCAGGTTAAGCTACGCTTACCGGGGTTGGCCCGTGGATAGGTGATCATCTTTACATATCGAGATTCCTCCGTGCTTCGGAAAGCACGTTAAGCCGTTGGTCCCGCCTGGCATTCTTGGATCTTTGACAGTCGTTACGGGTCGTTAGAAGCCCGAAAGTCTGACAACCAGTCTTACCAAGGGTCCGGTGCATCCGGTTAGACTGGATGCCGATCCCAACAGGCTAGGCAGATTGATTGAATTGCCGTGCATTCGTTTGGCTAAAACTCGAAAATGGCTTGGAAATGGCTTTTTTTGTTTTATTCACCTCAATACTGGGGTGGTTTTAAAATGAGGAAAAACCCAAAGAAACAGCCGAAAAATCGAAATTTGTCTCACTTGGTACGAAGTTGTAATGATATAAATTAAAAGGCCGTTAAATAAGTAGGTACCTGCCCTACTGCATAGTATAATTGACTACTGAACTATGAAGAAATAACACCTGATAGTACAGCAAAGATATACGACTACTCTCTACAGTCTGCTTTGACAGATGAGAAATGAAAAGAAATAAAGATAGGATAAAAGTACGAGCATTGGAACAAATGCTAATCTTTTTCAATTTCTTTTGAAGAGGTGTTTCTTCGGGGAAATCAAAATGCATTATTAATTACTTAGCTCGGTAGACTAAGTTGCAGACGATGAGCAATGGGTAGCTCGCCGTCCGATAGGGACCAGCCATGCTATCCTGTCAACATCTCACCGTGAAAACTTGGGTGAAGTGAGCTGTCAATAGTGTCAACCCCTGTGGAATGACAGCTCACTCCACGCTCACTTCACCTAAGTTTTCACGGTGCGATGGTTACAGAATAGCACTGCAGGCCCGGGTCGACGGCGCCCTGTGTTCCACGGGGTCCGGAAGGCAATGCCTGTCGGGGTTGCGAGTTTGTCCGAAAGGGATATCGCGACCCCGGCACACAGGCAACGGAAGGAACACGGGTGGGTTTTAGTCAGTAAAAGTCTGACACGCCCTTCCGCTCCGTCCAGAGCGGGAGAAGTTATTTGATAATTTCCAACCATGAAAAAAAACGGCATTTCTATACTCTTATCTTCCTATACGGTTATTTTAAGTTCAATACAAACTTTAATAATAACGCGTGCACAATTCGATGGCTCGCTTTGTACTATTTTTTCATCAAACAAAAACAACATTCCTTTTTTATTTGAAATACAAATTATCAGAATGTTCGAATGCTATTTTCTTAACAGTGTACAACATAAGTTTGCTTAACGCATAAAACCCTACAGCTCCTACTAGCACCTCTGCCCTACCCTTCAGGGAATTCAGGCGTGATGTTGTTTGTGCATAAACAACAATATTTGGGTTCCTTCAGATCTGATATTACTTAAGGAAATTTTCAATATTCTTAAAACAGGGTTTGGAAAAGTGCGTAGAGGAAGAAACTGACGCTCGTTATGTTGGAATACGTAGAACGAGAAATAAGGTGAAGTTTGTTCTAACATAAGAAAACCGGGACTAGGAAAACTTCAGCATACTTAACTCATAGGCATCATCCATCAATACTTACAGACCTACACTAAAAAAAGTCTCTGACATAGTTCAGTCGGTCAATTTTGTAAAAATATATCAACGTGAAACTCAGGTAAAGTGAGCGTGAAGTGAGCTGTCACTGCCACAAATCGACCGTCCGGATGCTAGGGATTAACACTATTGACAGCTCACTTCACGCTCACTTCGCGCTCACTTCACGCTCACTTCACGCTCACTTCACGCTCACTTCGCGCTCACTTCACGCTCACTTCACGCTCACTTCGCGCTCACTTCACCTAAGTTTCACGGTGATATTTTTACAGAATCGACCGGCTGTTCTAACGTTACAGTTCTACGCCAAACTTTTTCAAAGATGCAGAAATAAAAAAGTCTGCCCCACTAAAAATGCGCTAAATAAAAAAGAAGAGAGAAAATAAAAAAAGCGCCGAGTTTCAATGACATGGCTAAATATGAAAACTTTGGAAAGTTAGAGTGAGACGGCCTCAGTTTGCTTTATGACTGCGTTTTATGTTCAAGGAGATACAGCGTGTTACGGCAATTTGTTAGAATTGAGAAGTCTTGCGTCTGTTTCTTTGCGTTTTTACGAAAACGTAGAAGACTTATTTTATTTTTAACTCTCAAAAAACAACCAATTTCATAACGTTTGTTATTTTGGAAGTCATTAAAATAGACAGCTTTATTTTGCCAATTATCTGAGTGGCACTATAGTTAAATACTAGACAAATTGAAAACGGAACAGAGCAGGTACCTATGTAGGTATTAAAATTATCTGGCAGATAATGGTAAATAGACCATTCCAAGAATTTCTGATTTAGTTCCCAATTTTTTAATGACAATTGTATAAAATATCTATCTACATTATGGTGGATTTGACCAATGAAACTGAACACGATCAGCACACCTAAGCCGCGTTCAAGAGCTGTCAGTCTCATCATTACTGTGGAATATTGACACTGACAGCTCTTGAACGTTTTATTGGTGAAATTGGCACTAAGTATGTGTATGGGTTCAAAGTTAAAACCATTCTTAACATCGAGAAAAATTGTCGGAAGCACGCTTGCGGTAAACAAATTCTTTAATTGTTTTTTTTTGACATCCTTCCTTCACATACTTTATTACATATATACATCAACTACATTATTTTAAAAAAATGCAATAAATCTAAACTGACAAAGAACAAGAGAAACTTGAACAAAGCAGGCAAACACTGGCTTTTAATAAATGCTTAAAGTATAACAATAAAACGTCTGCCAGGGTGATTTATATTGCACTCTGGTGCAGAGTATAAATTACCCCTCGCTTAGCGGAGTGACACCGGCGTTGAAAGGTAAGCTCCGAACTAACTCTGTAATAAGAATGTTAAAGGGGATTATGGAAGCCTGAAGCAGCGTAAAAAGTTAGCTATGTTTCGATTGTTGGATGGTGTTGAATGGGAAGTAGTTTACTACGATACAAAATCGTGAAATCAGGTTACATTTGTAATATCAATCATGTCATTTGGTTTAAATAGGTTTTTATTTTTATTATTTTATTTATCTTCTATTTAGATTCTTTTTTATTGTGGGAATGTGAGAACGTTCTAGGCTTAGTGGACTGTTAGTACTTGTTGAAAGGTCTGTCCTCCCATGCCTATTAACACTGTTATTTGAAAATATTGTAAAAGCCAATTATTTTTAAAAGAGCAATGGAGTTTCTTGCCGGCTCTTCTACATAGGAAACGACTAATTGGAACCGTGCACCTACCTTCTGACGTTCCATGAGTGCCCATGTAGGTTTATGTGAAATAAAATATTTTGATTTTTATTTCAGGGCGCTTGCAGACAATAAGATTCTTGGCTAAATCAAGTCCATAATCATACACAATATACACATCCCGACGTCTCCCACTACTGATGCTGAGCATATGCCTCTCTTGTGCCAATCCCCATGCTCCTCCACCCTCATCCAGGCTCTGCCCGCGATAGTAACAACATCGTCCGCCCATCTTGCCGCCGGACGACCGACACTTAGTCTAGCAGGTAAATCAGGGTACCCTACTTAATACTTTCATGTTATTAGGTAGCAAAAAAGATGATAGTCCACCTGATGGTAATAGGTCGAAAGACTCCTATAATACCGCCAATACCTGAGGCATCGTAGCCCAACAGACACAACACCTAAAGTACTAGGAAGTGGGGAAGGGCGGGCGTTTTTGGGGGACTGTCTTATGTAATTTTGACGTTCGAAAAGTGCTGATTTTCAGCCTAGTTTGAAAAAACTACTTTTGAATTTTGTTTTTTTTTACCCGTCTGGTCGGAGGATCCTCCCTTTTCTATGAACGATGAGGAACTTTACACCCTGTTCCTAATACCTCATTACGTTTGTTGCCATAAATATTAATGGCTCTTGGCTAAGTAATAACAATAATACATAATAATAACTTGGATAAAAAATAAGTAAAGATGGTCACCCATCCACAGACCAACCGCCTACAATCATTACAGTATTTTATTGAGATAACGTTGAAAAAAAATCTTGTTGATTTTGTTAAAATTTTAGTGCGCGGTAAGCTTTCGTTTTATTTCATTTTACAAGCATGCGGCATCAATTCATTACATCGGCTTTTTTTTTTCTCAGTATATTTTTTTATGAATACGGTAGTGTTATAATCTGCTCTTCAAAATACTTGGAGAGAGAAACAGAGATTGGAAAACACTCCCTAATTTAAAACGGACGAAAATAAAATATGTATAGATATACATATTTTATTTTTGTAACTTAGATAAGTTCAATATCGAATGAAGATCAGCAGGATATCATGTGAAAGATGCTACGCGGAGAGTAGACGCATACTTACTACCAAAAACATAAGATATTTTGCCTACTTTAATCTTTTGAAATAGTAGATTATTTTGCAACTTTGCTTTTCCCCTAAGTCCCAGTTTTAATCATCGCATCTCATAAAAAATCTTCCCAGAAACTGCGTGACTTCGTTTTCTATAATACCATGAATCTTGCCACTAAGCTGCTTAGTCATACTATAAAACGTCTTCGTTGCTTCGCTAAATGACGTTCTTATTATACAGCGGATTAGTCAGTCGTGGCACGTTCGCCGTCTGGTTAGGACGTCCCGCACGAAGCTTCCCGGAGTCGGTGGCAGTTTAAAAGATTATAATGTTGTTTAAGTGGAACATTTTATAAGAGTTTTTGTATCAAAGGCTTCTCAGTCAAATCTACTGTTTTATAAAACAATGACTTTTGTAATAGAAGTATCCGAATCTTCATTTTATAGAAGACAGGCAATGCTGATCAAGTGAATATAGTCCACATAAGTACTTGTTTTAATAATTCTGTAAAATACTATGAAGACATACAGCAAGTACCTATTTCTATTTATTATAAATTTTCCTAATTGAAAAATAAGTAATAAGTATTTTAGTCTATTTGCAATAAGCACAATGTGTGAAATGAAACTTTTAGAGCCAGTACCTAAGTATTTCATTACCTAAATACTTAGAACCCTTATTTCTCCAAAATGAGCCTTATTGCAGCCAGCACAGTATTTAATTTAAAGCCTAGAAAAAATTCTCAACGGTGAAAAATTAAAAAGTCGCAGTGTGAAAAGAATTCATTGGGGCAGGGCCGCTCTCATTTCGCTCAGCTTTCGCTCGACTTTCGCTCCACAAAGAGATTGCAACAGGTTGCGATGTAAAGATTTTCTTGAAGCATGTACTTACTGTTTTGGGGAAGTGTGTCGGATGAAATATATGACTGTTTGTCGTTTGTTGATATTATTTTTGGCCTTTTATTCGGTTCTTTCAGTCAGAGATACTGCTGTTTTATGGTGATTGGTTGGTTTTATGCCTCTGATGTTTGTTTTGATTGATTTATGGTGTTTGGGTGAGTCAAATAAAACCGAAAGGAGTTTTTCTCTTTAGTACCTACTACTATACCTATATCCAAATGCTAATACTTTTGTGTACTTTATATATAGAAATATAGGTTATTTTAAGTCTTTAACTCTAAAAATAACCTATATTTCTTTACTTCGCACTTTGAAGAATACATCGCAGAAAGACAATAAGATAACATTTTTTTTTTTTTTTTTTTATAGTACCTAGGTCAAAATACAAAAAGAATGGAGAAGCTCCATTTTATTTTCTTTTTTATACAACCAACAACGTTACATTATAGTATGTTCCAGAGTATGTGTATTACAGTACTGTATAACTAATAATAGGTTTCCCTGTATAACTAAGGAATAGTATAAAACATGCGAACGGACTACTTAGAAATATATTGTAGCGGCATCTACATCACCACATGCGAACTACGCATCAAAGACCTGACGTCACACAAATCCTGCATCGCGCAATTAGAGTTTACCGCGCGATGGACATATATACTAGCTCCCGACTTGAACCTCTGGGCAGTTGCCCGCCAGACATGACACCCGTCTGGTCGGAGGATCCACCCTTTTCTTAGCCGGATGAGTGAACTTTACACCCTATTCCTCATACCCCTAAAATATAAATTAAAAAAAGTGCAATTTTAGGTATAGTAGAGTTAAGTGAATAAAAATTTCAAAGAAAAAAATTTGATTAGAATATTAAGAGATTAGTTGCTTGTCATTAGTTTCCCTTCGTTTATTATTATTTGTTTGACTCATTTACTATTTATTGGCACCATTGGAAACTATAAAAGTCATGTAACGAAGTTCTAGCTTCTTATCTAATTCTTATTTTTTACCTTGGAAATACCTACTTCCAAGGTAAAAAATACAATTCAAAGAAAATATATAGGTCAGCAAGATCCTTTTATGAGAAGTGTATTGTTATGTCGCAAAGAAATGCTCTGAGGGATACGAGGGCTCCTCAGGGAGGTACTGCGGTGTCTACAGCGTTTATGTAATGGGTAACTTTTTACTATACTTAGGTGTATATATACTTGTATAGAGAGTTGTACGAGTAGATTACGGGTCGTCGAAAAATCACGTGTATTTTTGGGTACAAAGTATGTTAATAAAAATCTGAATATTTTATCTTTTAATAGAGGTTTAATCTTGCCTGGTAACGGCGAGTCAAGGTCACGTGCCGCTTTTCGGTTTTGAAATCGCGCGTTCAACAAAAATATTAATACACGTGACATCTCACTACTAATCTCAAAAATCACGAAATAATCACAAGGGGGCTTGTTATTTTTTTTTTATATAGTTGTTTAGTAAACTTTTTATTATTTAGTCCCTATACATTTTAACATATAATTTTTTTAATTGTTTATTCCCATGGGTCTTAAAACATAACTGGCGAAATGTAGGTGTACTATTAGGTGCGTCTTTGCCTAACTCTTCGGGAATTACAGGCGTGATGTTATGCTATGTTTTTTATTATTTTAATTTCGGCATGCGTTCTGTTTTTGCACTCTGAAAAAGTTGCACATTAAGGAAAAATATATCTGTTATTACAACGTAAATCCGTTTTCATTACATAATACAGATTGTTAGTTTACGGAAGGCAGCACTTCTATCTACATAGGTTTTTCCAGAGCAATTTCCTGTATAGCCTTAGCGGTATATAATTACATTAGCTGAACTACAACGCAAGACCAACCTGATTAATCTTCAAGTTATGAAGAAAATAATTATGAGTACCTATTATTAGAGAAAATGTAATAATGGACTGTTCTTCTTCATTGTAGCGTTTCCGGAAATTATCTTTATTTCTATGTTTCAAAGAACACGTTCATCAGAGACTTCACAGAAATAAAAACTATCTTGCATTTCAATAATATAAATTAAAATTCGATAGACGACGTATATTTAGTAACCTAATCAGCTTAACTTTTCTTAAAGAGTCATAAAGAACCCTGTAAGAAATCAATAAAAAAATTACCAACAATTTTTTTTTAGTTTTTTTTTTTTTTAATTACCCTTTTATATCAACTCGGACTAAGTTGGTGCATAATAATATGAGGAATGTCGAATGTGTGTCAAAGAAAAACAAAAAAATAATATAGCAGTAACCTGAAATTAAGTCTATAAGTAGTAATTTATGAAATATTCTGATAAGAAAACAGTCATGACGTCCTACAGATATTTAAGAGGGCTTATCCTAACAGTTGGCAACGTCGCAAATAGCTCACAAATATTTAGCTATTTTGATAATTTGGCAATAATATTGTATGAAAATATGAAATGCGGCTAACTAGTGAACTAAAATATTGATTTTGAAATGCAATATTTAATTTAGTTATAGATGTAAAAAAGTATTTGGAAACTTTCCAAATGCCTTCTTTCCTACAACATCAAATTCAGTGTTATAATTGCAATTAATTATTAACATTCTAGTTCGCTAGTTAGTAACATTTCATATTTCCATACAGTAATATTGCCAAATTAATCAAAGCAGCGAAATATTTGACATGTATTTGCGACGTTGCTCACTTTCAGAATAAACGTTCTTAAACGTTTACACAACCTCAAAACTGTCTGACCGTGTACGCTCCAAGTGACGAGACCACCCTTATCTCAGTCACACAAGTACCTTTCCAGCGTGGGTTTACTAATTAAATTAATTAAAATTCTCCCGGGCAACACTCCCGGGCGCAAAGTTAAACTGGCCCTAAGGGCTTTAATGTTAACTTATAATGCTTGCTGTTAAAAATTTAAGATATCGGAAGGAAGGAGTGGAAGCCTTTTTAATAAAAACAAAGAAAGAAAAAGTGTTTATTCTGCACAAACTACAGGCACATTACACAAAAAAAAAACAATAATAATATAATATTTTTTTTTTTTTCTTTTTTTTTAATAATTTTGTTTAGGATTTACTCCTGAAGGCTTACGATGAAAGTGAGAGGTTTGCAGAGACTACTCTCGCGAGAACTCGCTGTGTGAGACAAGCTATTCGCTACGACTAGATTCATTCGCCGCGATTATAATTGTTACATATTCGCCGCGAGCATTCGCTGTGAGACAGGGGTACTCGCCGGGAGTAGCCATTCCACTCAGCGCGTCGCTCTATCTAAATTCGCGTGTAGAAATCGCTGCAACCGAGGCTATTTTGACCTTTCAGTCAATTTTGCAAAAAGCTACGTGAAAACATAGGTACGTCAAGTAAGCTGTCATTCCATCTGACAGCTACTAGGGATTGACACCGTTGACAGCTCACTTCATCTAAGATTTTACGGTGGGATTTGTATAGATTAGATCGGTTGCTATACCTATAGCCTGCCTTTACCAAAAATAATGAAAATATAGGTACTTGGGTGCCTAAGTCTTAGGCTTTTCCATTACTCTCCAGTATTTCATAACAAATTCACTGATCAGGGCTTTGCTTATTGTTTCAGAAACCAATTTCACATTAGTACCTTGCTGTCGAGGTCATCCATCTTTGAGGATAACCTCTTTACACTTTCGACTCCACCCACTTTTCATAGAACTCATACGCCATGCCGCCATATATATTGGAAATGAGCCCTCCGGGAGGGCTCCCGGCATCCCATAAGCGACTAGGTGAACCCTCCAAGAGGGCTTCCGGTGCTGAACGTGTTAACGTGTACTAAAATAAAGGAAGACATGATTCAAAGGCCTCTTTTGGGAGGAAAAGCATTTATTCAAAACCAATTAACGTAAAATTAAAGACAAAAGGCCACAATTTTGTCAAAAATAACATTTTTCCTCAAGAAAAAGGGGTAATACGTCTTCCTTTTTGACGAAAAATGTCGAAGGAAGCTGTTGTTAAAAATTCATTCGCTAGAATCTCTTTTGGAGTTTTTTAGGAACGTTCCTTTTTGATTGCGTGGTTAGGGGGCCGAGACAATGTTGCTTGGGGAGTAGCGAAATGCCATCTTGATTACAAAATTAATCAAAAAGTGACACTGGAGAGGTTACGATTTTTTATAGAAACTAAATTTGAATAGGTACTTACAACTTCATTCAGCAATCATTTTTGTAAAACTAACAAAATTAAAAATGAAAATGGGACAGAGTTAATTTTTAGTTCATTTTCATTCGCGTCGAGAGAATGCGTTCCTGTCACCTGTTTGTTGGACAATCTATAGTAGTAACAAGGATCAAATTCGCAAAACACATATTCATTAGTATAAAACAGACAGGTGGCAAGAAAGCATTACCTCGACGGCCGGACTGTAGGACTGTACCTAGACAAGTACCTCAAAACACAATTTATGTATATTCCTAGTATATCCCAAGCAACAAACAAGTGTTTTTAGAATCAAAGACTACATGATACTATATGAGCTCATATAATTGTTTGGATTATTTTATTTGACTGTAAGTCAATTTATTTTAAATTTTGTTTTCATTTATTGTTGACATAATCTACTCATTAAAATGTTTTTATTTTATGAGTTGATTGCAATTTGTGCTTATGTAAATTATTTTTGCATTAAAGCATTATTATATAGAATCAAGTTTTTCTAACTGAACAGACAGCTGTGCTGCTGGGGAGTTTGTTGCGCCACTTCTTCTTCCCAGCTTAAGCACTAGGAAGTGGTGAAGGGTGGGCGTTTTTGGGGGACTGTCTTATGTAATTTTGACGTTCGAAAAGTGCTGATTCTCAGCCTAGTTTGAATAAATGACTTTTGAATTTGAATTTGAATTATCGTAGCTAATATTGTTTCGACCATAAGTACCTACAATTAATTAAAACTACTACGTAATTCTGTAAGATACCCTTATCTAAAAGAAAATCTCTATAAGAGGAAGTATCAGGTACTATCGAGCTAACGAGCAAGTTGGAGTCTGCTTTCTTGCTTGTTATTACGAAACCTAAGAACACTTGGAGTATGAACAGTGAACAGGATAATCCACAGGATATTGCAACGCTCGTATTATGAAAATTAATTAACTTATTATAAGGCATTGATTAGCATATCATGAATTTGTTAACTCTATATTTGTTTGTTATTTTAGGGGTATGAGGAACAGGGTGTAAAGTTCACTCATCCACCATAGAAAAGAGAGGATTCTCCGACCAGATGGGTGTCATGTCTGGCGGGCAACTGCCCAGAGGTTGAAGTCGGGAGCTTGTATACAGGGTGTTTGGCAGAACGTTGAACATACGAAAATGGTGGATAGGTGGGGTCATCTGCTACTTACTCAGCCCTAATTTATTTGGCTCTGACCCCCTGGATATGTAAAAAAAAAAATTTTGTTTTCTTCTAGTTTCACCACTTCCTTAACTTTACAGTGTAATTTTTTATTAAAAATGGGTAAAACAAGCATTTTTGATGAAGCAGGATGTTGTGTGACGTCAGGTCTTTGATGCGTAGTTCGCATGTGGCGATGTAGATGCCGCCACATTATTTCTTAAGAAACAAGGCTCATGTAAATATCAATCGTATGACAGTAAAAAGAAAACAGTTGCTCCATACCTTCTTTTTCATAGCATGTCGATAGCAATCTAAATAGAGTCGGCCCAGAATTTGACAACGAGTTTAGTCAAAGTCAAAGTCAAATAATTTATTTCAATTAGGCACATAAAAGGCACTTTTGAACATCAAAATTTACAAAAAATTATATATTTCATTCTAGTCGCCCCTTCCAAAAGGTAGTTTTCGTTTGGAGAAGAATGAGCAAGAAACTCCACCGTTACTCTTTTAAAATGTTTTACACTATTTTGTATACATTAATTATATAATTACGTACATGTGAAGACGATGCACCTAGAAAAAAATACTATATCACAATAGGTAAAACGAATTAAAAATGAAGCAATGACAGATAAACTAATTAACTTATAAGCATGGTGCTCACATATTTACAAACATTGTAAAAGTAGACGATATTCCTAAAATTTTACAATTAATAAGTCAGTGTGTGAGAAAGTAGTCACAGAAAGTAAAATCAATGTCATATAATAATTAAAAAAAAAATACAATTAAGTTACCAACCAGTTTGATTTCGTCTAGAAAGTTTGGCACGTTCAGTAGCATCATACATACATACATTTCCGCCGTAGGTCCTTTCTCCGGTCGTGTTGGATTGCATGCTGTCCCATCGAACTATGAGAGTGCGGGAAGAGTGCACCTGTGTCTGCGCACACACTTCAGTATAATATCTCCCGCGCCGAATGCGAGTCTCCGTTAAGATTGGCCGCCATGACCGAAATACGTTCTGTAAGACTATTATTATTATTATACATTTATGTTCGCGTAACTCGACAAAATGTAGGGAACAACAGATTTTTTTATTTTACGAAATATTCGCAAAAAAACAGAGTTTACCGTTGACACTCAATTTTATTTTTTCGCTCAATTTATTAAATGGTCTTTTCACACCATATTTAATAATGCCTGAATAAAGATAATCCTAGTGATCTTAACTAGGATTTATTTCGCATATTTCGCTTTAATTTGACTTATTTTCCTGGGTTAATAATCAAATTAAACCAGTCAATTTATAAGTGGCACTACAAACTGGCAGCCACAGGTACATTTTCAGATCCATTTCTTAACTTTTTAATCAGATATTTTTGATACAAACTATCATTTTGCACGACATATTTTTTGCAATCACCCACGAAACCGTGAAAAAATAACTGAAAAATGTACATTAACTAAAAAGATGACCCAGTACGCTGACATTAGAATGTTCTATGAAAAACGTTGTCCCAGGTTTGAGTTCCGCACCTGAGGGCACTTTAGATAACAAAGAGTTATTCTGCAGACAACGTGCCACGGGAGGTACTCCCCTCAGTCACCCCCGGGGCGTCGCTAAGCTGAGAGCTTGTAGCGCGCTTAATGAAATGAAGGAGCTGTGACGGAGCGAGTTTTACGTTCGTATGAGTTGGGTAGGTAAGTAATTAGACTGGAAAGAGTCGTACGGAGAGGTTTTGGGGACAATTTTACGTTTTAAAATTACCTTTTAACTTTCATTATGAACAAAATTTCAAAAAGCTGGTCAGATTGATGCGTCTTTTTGCTAATCATGTAAACGAATATATATATAGAGGTCCGAAAGAGGTGAAGTTGTTTGTTAGTTTGTCAGAGGTAATCTCTAGAAATGCTGTACCGATTACAAAAAAATATTATGATATCGACTTCCTCGCGGGCGGATGTCACAGGTAGACTAGGCCAGTGGTTATAAAATAGTCTCATTTAATATCGATTTCGTGATTTAAAATTGTCCCTGTATATTAAACTATATTCAAATAAGATTAATATCTATGAGTTCTTTTTGAACGTGTAGGTTTATTAGGTCATGGGTAGTCACAACTAAAGAGTAATTCATGATTAATCCTATCAAACAACGACAACAACTTAACATAAGCTAAGTTATTTTGTTACTAGCACTGTGAAGCTTATTATAGTCCGAGTAAATAAAGTTTATTATTATTTAATGTTCGATTTTACACAAAAATCCCGCAAAATAAACTAATCATCTGTTATGGTCCCGCCGCCGCCAGGTTGCGCACGGCGGGACTATCTGTCCGCCAGGTTCCGCACGGCGGGACTATCTGTCCGCCAGGTTGCGCACGGCGGGACTATCTGTCCGCCAGGTTGCGCACGGCGGGACTATCTGTCCGCCAGGTTGCGCACGGCGGGACTATCTGTCCGCCAGGTTGCGCACGGCGGGATCTGTAGCCATGCCGCTGCGCCAGCATGTGCTCTTCACGTCGTCAGGGTCGCCGTCAGTTTGTGAAAAAAGGAAAAAAGTAGAACAGAGATCCGTATTTAAGTGTATTATCTATGAGAGAGATCTCATGGCGGACGTATCGCTTTTCAGATTATTCAGAAAACTAAAACAGATTCATCAAATATCAGGCCTAGTTCATTATTTTCGAAAATTCATAGCGGCTACAGCCGGAACTCACCGAATCACAACAGACTTACGCAACAGTATAAATAAGTAACAGTATAATATCTAGGTAGATAACGGCCGAAATAACGCGCTTCGAAATCTCAGTGTATATCAGTACGCAACAGTAACGAATGCGCGGCAGTTACGCACGAACGCGGAAGGTTTATCTACCGAGCGACTGTAGGTAATTATTTCAAGGTTACTGCCGAGATAATACTGTTACTTTGTTATACTGTGACTACGCTTACGAAGCCTACGCCTTTGTTGTTGTAACGACAGCGCATAATCCTTTTTGTTAGCCTGTTCGCGACAGCACAGCGGACGACTCGTATTTATAATTGAGGAGATCTATGGACAGGACACGTATTCTTCGAAATTAATGTTATCTTTTCGTTTGAAGGTAATGAAGTGTTTAATAAACACTGAGGCCTGTATTCTTTAAGGGGTTCGGACATGAATCTCTATTTAAAACTCAATTTGAGTGGCGATTAGTATGAAATCTGACTTAGAATACCTTACATTATTAAGGTTTAACTCATTGACTGCCATGGTAGATCGATGAAAATCGTTCAAAATAAATAATATTCTACTCTACTCAACTCTACTATATTCTATTCTATTCTATTATATTCTACTATATCCTACTATATTCTACTATATTCTAACCTATTCTATTATATTTGATTAAATTCTTCATCATTAATTACCCAACGGTTTGGAGATTTATTTTAACTTGAATACCAACGTGTGTCTACTTGATTAGATAATAGCTATAAAATACTTGTGATTAATGCAAATGTAGCTTTTAGCCATTTTTATTTAGCCCGTACTGACAAAGGAAGAAGTCATACAAATCCAATATTAAAAAAATATTAAATCAGAATTTTTGAAACCCCTACTAAAGTCAACAACTCTTAACTCTAAGCTCGGGAAAATAGGAAGCAAAATGGAAAGTCTTATAAAAACTATAAAACCATAAATGGAAACTATAAAACAGGAAAGAAGACCCACATTTTTTCTATTCCTACAAAAAAGATCGAAACGACACATTTTCTCAAGGAAAAGCTAGAACCTACGTGACACGGTTTCATATGAATGCAGAAAAAGAAAAAGAAGTATTGGGAATTGGCATCTAACTTTCAAAGGCGGATATGGCCGACAGGTCACACGCGAAAGGTTTGGAAATAGCCTCCGAATTTCAGGTATCGACAGTCTGGTAGTCTACGTCCATTTTTTATTAGGTTGCGGCCAACATCGTTTGTTTGAATTCTTTGGAGGTAGGTATAATAGAACCTGCTAGTGAAACTGTATTGGAAATAATTTTTTCCGATAATTTGTTACCCAGGCAAACAGGTTTCATACAGTTGCTTTGAAAACTTGTGCATAATATTATTACATTATTTGTTGCTTTTAAAATTTTACTCGCCAAACTTTCCAGTTTGAAGGCGAAATGGATGGAATATTTAAAGTATATTTATAAACAGTATGTTACCTAACATAGACCTGCAATAGTATAGCGTCCAAACATGCAAAAAAAAAGAAGTTTTTAATTATAAAATATTCACAAAAACGATTGAATTCTTACGTATTACTGTTTCGGGTTAACGGGAACGCCCTCTGTTAGATAACATAGTGTATTCTTTATTGTACACCAGAAAATACATAGCAAAAATAAATTTCACACTACAAAACACACTGGGCGGTCTTATCGCTTTCTGCGATCTCTTCCAGGCAACCTTGCAACCATTATTCAAACAATTCTTAAAAGGAAATAAATGACTTTTAAGATGTTGCTACAGACGTTTTGTTACATAATTATTTTCCTTTTGACAGTCTTTGTGATTCTGTCGGCCTAAGCAAAATCTACAAATAAAATATTAGCTCCATCGTATCGACATACGCACAAAAAGTTATAATTTATTGCAGTTACCAGGAGACAGGACACTCGTCAGCAAACATAGATCATACAGATCATTATCTGAGAACAGTCGTCTCCGACGTGTCTTTTATCAACGCATCCTGTATCTCGTCCAATGACGTCACTCTAACCAAACTTATCACAGAATTGTTTCTGTACTTTCTTTTGAGATCTCCCTTCAATCTTCCCTTTGAAGATAACAATCTAAGATGATTAAAGGCATCCCAACTTACGGTACATTTGCCTCGGTTAACACTTTTCGTTGTTATATCGAAATATTCGAAATTGCTGCCAAATTCATGCTCGAATAAATTGAGACCTTATCCGATGTTTATTAATAGGTGTGTAATATTGGGAATATTACATAACGCATGCGAATTTCGTACATTGGTACAAATTCAGGCGCGATTCTATATTTCGCTCTCAAAGGTTTCCTCCTACATAATATACTGAGCTCCGTGTGAATAATTACAGCGATATTTCGAGTATGTACTTATCTAATTAAATACGTCCAATATTTTACGAAAACGTGGATTTACGAGAACGTATTTAACTCCGCGTAAAATTCACAAAAGACGTCAACCAAGCGTGATACTGTTTGCACGGTAACATTTGATGCGTTGTCACATGAAATATTAAACTCAAACCTACGTTTCAGTAATTCCAGGGACAGATGGTGAAAATATACCGAATTCTGGATTACACCGCAACAAGGCGTATAAATATATTCTGTGGATAAGTACCTGTAACGAGTACCTACCTAGTTTTACGTAAGAATAATGCTGAAAGGGATTAGGAATACAGATGACAGCGGATTCTGTGGCGTGGGAGATATATCATAATTTAAAGTAAAGGGAAAATGGTACGCTAGCTCTAAGTTTTCATTCTACAGATATTTAAATCGAATTGACAAGAGATCCCTACATTTGTAGAGAGCAGAAGACCAGTTGGAGAGCAGTGATGGCCCAGTGGTAACGATTGCGACTTTAGAGTTGTAGGTCATAGGTTCGTACCCTGACAGGCGCTTTACTTTGTGTAAATTATTTCATCACTACTGCTCTTAAAACTGTTAAGGAAAACATCGTGAGGAAACGGGCATGTCCAGAAACCAAAAATTTGAAGACATGTGTCATCTACCAACCCGCACTGGGCTCGCGTCGTGAATTATGGCCCACTCCCTCTCACAGAGAGGAGGCCTGTGTCCCAGCAGTGGGAACATTATAGTCTAATTGTGCTATGATTATGCCTACATTTGTTACCACGAGTATTTCATTGGCTCTGATATTCATACTTGTTGAGGGTCGTGCAAACCGGGTGCGTCTCATATCATATAAAATTATTGGGTATACTTTTTTTTTTTTTTTCTTCTATGAGAGTATGAAAAAAATTACTAAAAAAATATCATTTATTTTTATCATATTAGGCTAAATAGGTTTTATGTCTTTTGAGTGGTATATCAAACGATTTTATATTCAATGTATGGTTATACTTATAAAAAATCGTTATTTCAACATTATAACAATCGTTTATTATATTAACTGATCATTATATAAAATAAAATTATAGATTCACTTGTTATATTTTGTAAATGTTAGAGATTTTGTAATTATATCATATATTACTTACACGTGCAAACCAGCGCGACGTGACTTGAACAATACAATTTCTAAGAAAACTTCACGGTAAAACAATAACCGGTGTCGCGTCACGCCGTTCTGCAAGACGCTTTACAGTACATAAATATTAATATGGATATCTAAAAGGTACTTTCAGCTGATACTTACTTTAAAGCGATGCTTTAAAGAACTCTTCCACTCACAATTTTAAATCAATTAAGAATGAATTTCCTTCCCCTATTAATCTATTTCCTTCACAGTCGTAAATCTCTCTGAAACCGACGTATCTTCAAGCACAGGCCGTCAGTTCCACAAAGTTGTTCGTGCCAACGGGTATTACCGATGTAATGGTCTGTACGTACCACGTAATTATAGGCCGAAGTAAAGGTACCATCAAAGAAGTTCATAACTTACCACTCTAAGGACTATTCTTGCTTGCAGCGCTCGGCGACTTTAGAACCGGGCCGGTAACAGTTGTGGTCATCGTGTTCACGGGATTTTGTTATAAAACTGGTTAGATATGAACTTCTTTGATGGTACATCCCATGTCCTATAGGATTGTTTAATTTAAACATTTAAACAAATAAATAAAATTGATGTCTGTTTGTAATGTCAGAATAACAGCTTTTTACTAAATGCAAACAATATACGGTAACTATAACAAAAAAAAATTTTTGTCTGTCGGTCTGTCTGTTCCGGCCAATCTCCGAAACGGCTAGACCGATTTTGATAGAACTTTCCCTGACAGATAGCTGATGTTACAAGGAGTAACCTAGGCTTTTATTTTAGAAAAATAATTAAGGTCAACGAGTGTGATACCAAGGGCAGCAGATGTATTGGATGTTAAAACAGAACTGTTATGTTCTCAATAGCGCAGCGCACATTTAGTCGAGTCGCACAACATTGCAAAATTCACTTGCTTCACTTTCGTACATTTTCTATGAACTACCGTACACTACAGGCTGGCCACGTAGCACTTTTTTGTATTGAAATGCAGTGATCAGCAACTTTTCGTCGTCGTCATTAGATCAGCTTCTGATACCATGCCACATTGAAACAATTAATTTTAAACAGACATGATGTATATATCAATTTACGAACACTTATTTAAATTATAATTATTGACATTATTTATAAACCTAATCAATAAATTGATGAACTGTCTTGAGATATAATCTAATATACTAATTTAATATATTTTATAATGTTAATGTGCCTAATTAATATTAATGAAGACTGTTTTTATGTTAAATATGATGTATATGGCTAATGACATTGATGTTATTTCATGATAATAATTTAATAATTATTATCATGAAATTACATACAAAAAACACACAACAAACACAAACACAAATTCATTTTTTTTTTTTTTTTTACAAATATTACGGCTGGTAAGTCGAATATAGTGAGACTAAAATTATTTTACCATGTTATTATGTAAGTATATTCTGGCAAATAATAGTATATTATGCAATTAGTGAATAAAGGACGAATTTAAAGCGAGGGCCATAGATGAATCACGAACAAGTGAAGGATTCTAACGACTGAATCACGAGCGTAGCGAGTGATTCAAGTGTTAGAATCCTGAGCGACGCGAGTAATTCATGGCCCTCGATATAAATCCGTTTTATTCAAGAGTTGCATACTATACTTTATACCATGACTACGAGAAAAAGAAAGATTTAAGCTTAAATAGACATTTCATGAAGAAAAAAGGTAGGTTGAATCAATTAAAATGCACATTAAAATGGGAACAATTACTAAAATTAAAAGTAATTTTCTTATTTTTACTAATAATAATCAACTTGTGAAGTGATATTTATTTCCTGTGTATCGGTATGTTTTCGCAAGGAGATTGTATAGCATTGAAATGGAGGTCGCATATATAGATGAGTTCTAAATTCAAACACCAAGAAGGCAATTCTCGCGCATCTCACACTCGTTATTGTCGCTCGATTCGTACTTTTCCCTCGTGAAAATCATGTTTTCGCTCGTGAAAATTGGGTAGAGCTATTCTCGCCATGTCGATTCGACGATTTCTCGCAGGAAAACACGCGACATGCCTTAATTTACATGCGACATGCAAAGAGTGGTCGGGACCAGTCGGGACGTTCATGACGTCATGTCGACCTTCGTACCAACGTCAAACAGTTGTTGTGTCATTCATGATTAGTCAATGCGGAAGAAAATAATAAATGTTTATTTTACAAAATGTGTTACACGAGTTCATAAACATCTCAGAAACGCTGCGATCGCCACACCAAGGAAAAACACACGAAGAAAACTTCCCGCCTTCGTCAAAGTTGTCAAGCAGTGGATCTTGTGCGGCGTCGATTAATAAGACACACATCTGAGATATAGAAGCGGCAGGCTTCTAAAACCAGTCAAATGGACGAAGACGGCTTTACTCTGATTGACGGCAAGAGAAGGCAATCGCGGGGCAGCCACAATAAATACCGTACCACCACTCCTGCAAGCGAGGATTTTTGAGCTACAGTGCTCACCACCCTCATGTATATTTCCCGGTGTTACCCACAAACATTAAAAGAGGAGCCAAGGTCTTATCAGTGCAGCAGCAAGGGCTTTGCTGAAGCTGTCGTGGATGAAGTCGAGCTGTACTACAAATTTTAAGTCCTTCATCCTCGAGGTTCCCGCGCTGCAAAAGGCTATCGTCCATAGCCCATAATTTTGCCAGGCAGGTGTTGCATGAAGATGTTACAGGGAACTATGACCAAACCTAAGTATTGTGTGATAATAATTATGTTGTTGTGACTCAAGTCTAATTAGTCTGTGATATATTTATGTAAAGGGTGACAAAAGCAACACTCGAATTATAATATAGCTATTATGATTTTATTACCACAGGTCCAAAAACATGATGTAGAATTTCAAAAGCATTTCAAACAATAAAGATTTCAAACATGTATAATTGTTTTTCAATATGAAACTCAAACTAAGAAAAATACTACACTTAAACAATATAAAATCACTAGTTTACACGATTAGTCGGCGTCATTATATATGTGGCGCGCTGTTTAGTAGCCAGTTTAGGAATCGCCGGATCATTACACCTCTTGCCCAAAGTCTTCATGAATCTCGACAGACGTTGTCCAGGAGTTTCACCCCAAAAAGAATTTAATTCGTGTTGTGACGAGACTCTTCCGCTTGACCCTCAGGGAGGAAATTGGTTTTTGCAAGGATTAACAATATTTTCAGACTTTGTAGATTTTAATGTAGCCGTAACACGTTGATACAGCTGCGTCGTTGGAACGGTAGAACGCAGGAGCCATTATGAGAGCATTCTGAGAGCCCGTGATTCAGTCCGGTCTTTACGACAATCACGTTTCCTCTTCTCCATGTTGATAAACCTTGATGTTATTTCGGTATTCATCAGTTTACTCAGTTTAATCATTAGCAGAAATTCTGTTTTTATTTGATTACTTTATTATGACGTGACTAAAATCGTTGACATTGACAAATCAGCATCAGCCATGCATTCTGTTGTACCAAATACAAAGGAGAATTTATAGAAAAATTCATCTATATCTTTCTATACTATTAATAAAGCTGAAGAGTTTGTTTCTTTTTTTGTTCGAAGGCGCTAATCTCTGAAACTACCCGTCTGATTTGAGAATATGCTTTTTGCATTTGATAGTCTAATACTTGAGGAAGAACATCATTAACATCACGCTTCGACCCTTAGGAGCCAAGCAAAAAGAAAAAGTCAGAAAGAAGGCTAAGCGAAAACGAAGTAACGGTAGGCACAGCTAAAGGATATGCGAGTATTTTATGTTAACACAAGCAATTTTACGCGGACAAAGGCGGGGGCAGAAGCCAGTAATTAAATAAAAATTGAGTTACGCAATCAATAATGAATATTTTTTTGATAAATGTTTATGAGATACGTATATAATAGTGTTCGAAACATTTGTTTCACTTTGAAATAATTTTTCAAGATTGTCGACTCCTTAACCAGTCAAATGGACTCGGAGGGTTTTACTCTGGTTGAGGGCAAGTAGGTTTGATCGTGACGCAGCCACAACAAACGCGGTACTGCTCCTGGAAGCGAGGATTTTCGAGCCGCAGTGCCCCACCTTGCTCCTGTACATTTCCCGGTAGTGGTAGGTGCCACCGATAGAAAACGAGCTAAGGTCTAGGAAGGACGATGCAGTCGAACGAGATTTTAATTCTGACATCCTCTAGGTACACGCGCTGCCCAGAATTTTGGCCGGCTGGAGATGTGTATAGATGTTACAGAAAAGAATGACCAAAACTAAATTTCCATGTGTGGTGTGATAATAATATGCTTTTGTGGTTTATAATTGGGTGTATACTGAATTTTCAGAGTCTGTAAGGTATTTATGTAAAGGTTTTTTTGTCACTAGAATTAAATGATATACCTACGCACTTATTATTATTGTACCACCAACATGATGCAGTATTTCAAAAGTATTTCAAACAATATAGATTTCTAATGTTTTTATATATTTTTTTCAATGCAAACTTATATATCTAAAATAAATACTATACGTAAACAATACATTATAATTATCACAAGTTTACACGAATAGTCGGCGTCCTGTATCGCACGCTGTCCGTGAGCTTAGGAAACGCTGGACCATGTCCCTTCTCGACCAAATTATTCATCAATTTCGAAAGATGTTTGTGCGGTACTTTGACCACAAATAAATTTGAATTCGTGTTGTGACAACGTGAAATTTGTTTTCGCTAGGATTTCCCAACTATCTTTTGGGCCTTTATAAAGTATTATAATCGGGACACGTAGGTACAGCAGCGTTGATGGAGCAGCAGGACAGTCTAGTTGATGCAGTACCACACTTGTTACGACAACCACACATCCTCTTCTTCTTCTTTTTCTCCATCTTGATAAGTCTTGATCTTATTGTGGTAGTCATCAGTTCACTTATAATATCATTGGCAGGCATCCTGTTTTTATTTAATTACTTAATTTATGTAGAGATAATCAATGTAAATAAACAGAAATTATGACATTAATAATTTGACGTGACAAATGACATGACACATTAAGCATCAGCCATGCATTCCGTTGTAGGAGAACTTATTTTAATGTTAATAATAAAATAAAAATGGAGTACCGAAATCAATAATGATGATGGTATTCATAAATGTTTATGAAATACATACGTATAAAATGTTGCTCAAAACCTTATAGATATACGCTTAAAAGTCATTTTTAATAAACTATAAGAAGTACATCTACGGTATCATTTAAAAAGTAGCATCATTTTGTGGAATGGATCACTTCACGCGACGTATAATGACAACATTTTTAGGGTTCCGTACCTCAAAAGGTAAAAACGGAACTATTATAGGATCACTCGTGTGTCTGTCTGTCCGTCTGACACAGCCGATTTGCTCCGAATCTAATATACCAATTTAGTTGAAATTTGGTACACATATGAATTTTTGTGACCCAAACACGGACGTGTAACGTAAATAAATGAAATTTGAATATGGGGGTAACTTTTCGGGGGCATATTGGAAAAAAAATAAAGTTTTGTAAACTATATCGTGTGACAGACCAAATGAAAGGGCTTGTTGTGAAGATCTCAATATTCTTTTATATAAACTTTAAAAAAATAAGAATATAGCCCATAATATGCCCCCCCTTATCTCCGAAACTACAAGGCCTAAAATTATGAAAAATATACAGAGAATCGTTCTTTACTCATAGATTACAGGAAAACCTATAAGTCTATGGTCTTAAACAGGTAAATCACTCAATATTGTGCATTCAAGCTTACATTTGCAGTTGGAATGTATTCCCATACTAAACATGTTTTTCAACTACAATGTTAAGTTTGTTCTTGGGATAAATTCATCCCAACTACGGAACCCTTCGTTGTGCGTGGCCCGACACGCACTTGGCCGGAATCTGGATAATGTCACCATTTTATAAGCGACATAGGAAGTCGAGCGGCAATACGAATGCGACTTGAACGAGTGAAAACGCGAGAATTGGCCTCCAAAATAGTGATTAAAAGTGCTTTTTATTCACTGAAAACAGTGAATAAAATAAGCTTTTTAGAGGGGGAATGGTATAAATAAAATTTCATTTCATTTCATTTACGTGGATTGGTCGAAAAACCAATAACAATGACATATATACGACGTTATGATATGATGCTTACGACATTAATATTGGTGTTCATTCCCTGTTATGAATAAGTCTTACGAATTGTCTCGAATATTTATTGAACTGAATATGACAAATCATTCTATAAATAGTAGGTATATAAATAGTGTGAAAGTTCATCGTCCTCAGTGGCCTTTCCGCGCCCGAATTTAAAAGGGAGCGACTGTCCTGACCTCCTCAACCCAATTACTGCAGATATCGAAAGGCGATATTTTCCGACTTCTAATTAAGTACCTCAAACGCCTATTGTAGCACAGGTTTTTGGCTTTTTAGCACTTTCGACTCCGCCCACTTTTCATAGAACTCATACGCCATGCCGCCATAAATATTGGAAGTAAACCCTCCGAGAGGGTTGCCGGCATTACGTTTGCGCTAAAGTTAACCCTCGCGGACGGTCAACGGCATTAGGTTTAAAACCATGTTATAAAATACTGTAAATCAAAGTAAATTTGTGTCAGGGGGTTTTGTCGGTATACGTAGTTTCCAACGATTAATTTTTTTTGTGATTATTAGTAACCGAGAACAAAAAAAAAACTTAGATTTTAAAACCAACGCATATACTAATAAATCTTGTTAAAATATACATCATATTTTATTTTCACGGTTTATAACGCTGTATTCGCTAAGAAAAACCTACATTTAAAATCAGCCATCCGCGAGGGCTCCCGGCGTCACATATGCGACTAGGTGAACTCTCCAGGAGGGCTTCCAGCACTGAGTCGTGAAAATTCAACGAACGAAAAATGTGTGTCAACAAGTTGAATATACATAAATATAACTTATCATTACACCTGTATTCTTCAAAGGGTTAGGCGGAGGTGTACCTTTAGTAGGTACACCCACATGACGCTAGTTACGTTTAGATCCAATAGGAGGCAAGCCTATTGCCATCAGCCGGGCACAAATCCAGACTCCGGGCTGCTACTGAGAAATTCCATATTGAGACTCGGGAATCGAACAAATCTCAAGATCAGTTGTAGCACTTTCGATCACTAGAGCAACGAGGTAGTTATAACATAAATAGACATATTTATCTTCTGTTCTATTAAATCATGTAAATCCCTCTATTTGATGAAAATACTACCATACATTTACCTAGAACACAAGGCAAATACGGTTTCATTTCGCTCCAAAAGTTTCAGAAACTGACTATATTGAAAACTCCCTCAGACTTTGCCCACCGACCAGGACGCTTCCGGAGAAACTCTGTCGTGCCAGCCAGCCCTAAATGCACAGCTATAGGTACTACAGGTACTTTAAGTACCATTACGTAGGTACTAAGCACGTATACTCGTACGTAATTAAATTGAAGCCGGCTTACATAGTTGTCGGTTTGAATAAGATTAGGTCTGATTTGTAAGGGTTGCCACGAATTAAGGTTTTAGAGGCTTGTAAAAAGGGTTGCTAGAATGAAATTGGATTTATTGGTGTTTTCCTTTGAATTTTATTTTGAGTGTGGAATTTAAAGGTGTGTTGGAGTATTGAATTGAACTAAGACAGGTTGTATTCATGAAAAATACAAGCATGAAAAAGTTCAAGTAACAAACGTGTTTATACTCGTATTATATTTATTTTACACCGCAAAAATACATAATAAAATATTAATCAAACACGACAAAATATACAATTGGCGGAAAGCGATATCTCCCAGGCAACCTTGAAATGGACAGTGACTCTTTCTTGGGAGTCCAAAAACAAAGACACAACTTTGAAAAACGCAACATTTGCTGTTTTACCTTGTAACATACGTATAGCTTTGCTTAGTCGACTAGTGTGTAATATCAGAATGTTCTACACTAGTTTGTGATGCAAATTGATGAAGGACGTTACACTGATATGCATTCCTGATTCCAATTTAATTTACGCGGATGAATGTGGTTGAACTGAAAAAGGATATCAAACTCGCACAGTGAGCCAAGAAGTGTCTACCTAATTATGTTATGTTATGTGCTATCGGAACTCAAATGAAAGTTCTTTTGACGAAAAATTTTAATAACAAACCTTATTAATATCTTATATCATATGTATTTTAATTTCCTCACCTTCCTCACCTACATGAAGTTACATAGTGAATGTTCGTCTTGCAGCAGTCTTCCCCTCTACAAGTAATCCTGTATCACACAGATTTGAATACGCTGTGTTACAAGCCTGCGTAATTTTGTGTTTGTCGTATTTTAGCGTAAAAATTGTATAAAGCGTATTTGCAACATTTTTCGGTACGTACAAGAAAATGATTATTTTTGAGTAAAAAGCTCATGGAAAACTTAAATTGTAGGTGAATTTACTGAACATAATTTTAAATGAAATACTTCTAACGAATATAATGATTTGTAACTGATTGGGGTCGAGTATATAATGATGGTCGATATTAATAATGAAGGCAGCTGCGTCCCAGCAATAAAACGACGGATAGCCATGGCTAAAGATGCTACGACACGTCTCCAGAAAATCTGCAAACATCGTGGTATAAGTTATGAAACCAAAGCCCGATTGGTCAGAGCACTAGTTTTCCCAATTTTCCTATTTGTATGGAGTTGAGACGTGGACAATCCGAGCAAGAGAAATACAGAAAATAGTCGCATTCGAAATGTGGTGCTAGAGCCGGATGCTCCGAATTCCATGGACAGCCAATTGTGTCTGTCCTTTTCCAACTCGATATCAAGACTCTATTGTCTACAGTTTGTCTACAACGTATTTTGACCTATTTCGGCCACATAATGTGAAGGGGAGGTAGTAGCCATAAAAAGCTGGTAATTGTTGGCAATACCGAAGGAACGAGAGCACGACGCCGGTGGCTAACACGATGATCCGACCAAGTAAAAGAAGCTACTTCTTCAAGTAAATTTCAGCAGGTGGTGACGGCAACTTTGGACCGGAGTCGATAGAGGCAGATTTTCTGCTTAAAGGGGTTCAGTGACCACGATCCTTTGTGATGAAGGACCGATTGTAGAAGAACGAGTCGAGTAATTTTAAATAAAAGGATCAGTGTATTTATTACAATTTTGCTGACCGAAACTCCGACCCCAATTCGCTTGCAAAAGAGTTACAATAAGATCCTATAACAAGCAAAGTTCATAGATGAGCCCCAAGCGCCCAAAGGGAATATTGTAATACAGAAAAGTAAGATTACTTTTGGATTCTTTTAACAGAAATGAGGCCCAAAGCTGCGGAGAAAAAGTCAGCAAAAGTTAGCCGCTTATACGAAGTTAATGTTAATCGTTGTACCGAAGAAATTAGGAGCACTTCTCCTTTAGTTTTATCTTGAGCACGACAGAATTACTTTTGATGTGGTTTTCTCTGCGATAAACTTGTTATTCGCTGGGGTAATGAACGAATGAGTCATTTCGTGTTCGCTTTGCTAACTCCTAACATCTAGCTAATTTGGTAGGTATGACTAGCTTAGATTTTTTTTGTGGACAGAAATTAAAACGTTTGTCGTGTAGATTAACTTATATCCTGAAATCACTACAGTATTTTCAGCACCAAGTGTTTGAGATATTTTTGTAAGCAAATAAACGTAGGAACGTTCGAAATTATTTTTACGTAAATTTTTCTGAAGTCTCTTGATTAAACCTGAAGAGCCTGCTTCAGGCTTAAATATATATATAGGTAGGTAGATAAAGCTCTAATGGAATATACATGTATATGTATGCAGGGTTTATATAGAAAGGAATTAAATGATAATTAGACTGCTAAATCACTGAAAATCCTTCTCAATAGCGAATTAAAGGAATTTATTTGACCCCTCACCATTTAATCGAGTGCCGGCGCCATTCATGGGACGGAAATATAGCCGCAGGTGAGAATCCCGAGCGGTTCTTTTAAATAAATTGTTTTAATTAGAAGCCATTCAAGAAATGGGCATTTTAAAAGGCAATTTCGTTTGGATTGAGCTTTTTCTTTTAATGTATCGTGCTATATAAAATGGAGTTTTCGCCATTACTTTAAGAAAATGTCTTTAGTAAGTTTTGATTGAACTGCGGTAATTTTTATTGTGCGATTCCGTTGTATACGGTATAAGATTGAAAGATATAATAACCTATTCGCAGCTAAAATCTAGTTCTACTATTTTAGGAGCTCACTAAGCATTTGATTGAATTGTTTTCCAACTCCAAGTTTATTATTTTTAGACAGCGAAGTTTTGGTAATTATTACTAAAACTTGCTCGGAATTGTATGTCATCATGAATATTTACGATATCGTCATTCTTTCCAAGACTTTTTATGTCCTTGGGCAACTTTATTTATAAATCTGAAGGTTCCATGTTTGCGAGTAATTTTATCCGATGAAGTAGAAAGAAGAACTTTGAAATTATTTCATTTCTTTTTCTAAAATATAATACAGCGATACTTTCAAACTTTCACACTTCGACCTCGAAAACTTGGAATACAACGTTACGTGACGAAAATAACGGTCGAAAATATTAGACAAACCTTTGCCACTAGAATCGTTTATTTACATAAAAGTACGAAAAAGTCTATAAAAAGAATTTATTCGATTCTTTTTTTATGAGCTTTTTTTACTCTGTAAAGTTTTTTTTTTAATCTCCTTTTTATATCCATATGTTTTTAGAATTGAACGATTTGGGTCTAATAAAGCAATCTATCCATAATTTAAATCTGGAGTAAGCTGACACGGCAGGTTTTGAGTAACCACAAGTACTTAAAAATGATCGTAAACGCAAAAGGATGGCCTCAGCGTTGTGTACTAAGCAAATTGATTAATTTTCAGGAGAGAGAGAGACATCAAATTTTTAATCTCCCTAAGTTTCTGTCTCTCCTTTTCAATTATTCATGCCATGTTCCGAATTTAGAACGTTCCGTGAAGGAGATTGTTCTTTAAATTAGGGCGAAGGTAGATTGGATTATATTGAAGGGTTTGCTTCTCTGAAGTATGAAGATGGTTGCGTTCTAATCCTTTTTTGTGTTTCTTTGAAAATGTATAAAAGGTGTCCTAGAACATTTTTTATTTGAATCTTTGTTAACCAACTCCCAAAAAGGAGGAGGATGTTCGACGCGTATGTATGTTTTTTGCTTGGATAGTTTTTGAATAAGCTACAATAATACGTATTTTTTCCCACTTAGTGTATGTGGATGATATGATGATATCTTCCTGTCACTGTTATTTACATAGCAGGTAGTGGTATTCGAATTTGTGTGGGGTAGATACCATAACTAAAAGGATAAAGATAAAAACTTTTTACAAAAAAAAAAAACAACTAACTTCCAAAAAAATAAAAACGCTACAAAGTGGAAAATAACTTTAATTTCGGAAGTCAGTGGCAAAAAACTAAAATTCAAAACCAAAGACACCGACTTCCGAAATTAAAGTTATTTTTCACTTTGTAGTGTTTTTTTTTTTTGGAAGTCGTTTGTTTTATCATACAGTTTTGCCGTATAAGCCTTATTATATAAGTTCTTTTTGTTTCTAAAATACCTAGACGGAAGAAGACGTAGCATTGGCCACAAGGTGGACCGATGACCTGGTGAAGTCCGCAGGAATCCGCTGGATGCAAGAACCGCAGAAGCACAGAACCGGTCGGCGTTTGGGAGAGGCCTATGTCCAGCAGCGAACGTGAAATGATGATGATGATGATGAACTATTATAATTATATAGCGACTTCTCGCATTTTTAAACGGCTGTGCCATATTGTTTGTTCAGCAACCTAACCAGAAGGCAACCTAACAAGTGGGAATCGCTTTCAAAGCGTTTCGTATTTCTACGAAGATTTTGAATTGAATTAAGCTTATGTATGTTAATTCAATACGTTTTTTACTTTTCCTTCATCGAAATCGCTAATAGAATGTCACTATGTCTTGGCTCTCCAGATAAAACTGCAATTGTAAAGCTTTTTTTTTTTTTACCTATTTGCTATTATGCATATTTACAATTATAGGCTCCCGCGGACATGCGCGATGCGACAGCGCGACGCGACTCTCGTAGTCGCGTCGCGCTTGTCTGCGGCAGGCTTATAAACACGTGTAGGTACCAGTTAACGCTTCAAGCTAGCCTATCCCTTCCTCAACCCCATAAAATCAGCAAACAATACATATCGTCGATCGAAGTTCCCCATTTAAGGCTGGAACCAAGGTCAAACAGCAGTACTCCGTTGATAGTTCAGCCGAGTTCTACCGCAATCAATTCACTGAACTCGGCTAACTCAAGCAGCCATAGTTCGTAAACTTTGTCAATAACTATGAATAATTTTCCAAACAATCGTTTTAGTCCCTTAGTGTCTGTTTACGGAGACGCGGGGCGTTGCGCGTCGCGCGCGGCGTGCCGACTCGCGGCGCGTCAGACGTTTTTTCAGTTTACAGACAGGCGGCACGTGCAGCGGCCTGCGTCTCCGCACTTATTGCGCGTGCGACGCCGCGGGCCCCGCCGCGGGTGTCGCTACGCCCCGCGTCTCTGGAAATGACGCCACATAGTACGTACGTCAGTGGTCACAAAACCAGTTTAAGCTGGCCTCTTGTGGCCGATTCTTATTAGTTGCGGGTCGTTATTGGATAAAATTAAGACTCTTGTATTTTTTCCAATAATGAAGCAAAGTCCTCATAGCTTTGCATAGTAGACCCTACCATAAAGAAGTAAGTAGCTGCCACAGGTAAAATTAGCTGATATGCCCAGTTTGGCAATAAAAAAACATACCATTCGTAAGCTATACGATTCGTTTTCGTTTATAGGAACCGAGCAGTATTCTATTTAAACTCCATTCTACACTAGGCCAGCTCAAGATCAAAGTGTTACCGACAGTACGTGCGGTCTTCGACAGTACTTCAAATGTGATGGCGGTCGCAGAAAGTTCGCGCCATAACCAAGGGGTAAGATGAGGTAAGATCAACAAAGGTTAAGCCGATAGGATTAGGGTAGTTTCAACATGTAGGTATACCTGTAGGGGTGTAGCTAGTTGTGTTTGAGTTAGGAGATGAGCAGTATGGAAACGGTATACGGGTTAGATGTTATCGCCTTTTGTTTGAAAACACAAGATTAATAGTTAAGTATATGGGTCAAAAGATTTACTTCAATACTGGGTCATATTAAATTAGCTAGCGAAACTCTGCAGGCGTCAGGGTATGAACGATATCTACCACGATAAAATAAAAACAAAAAAAAGAACAGACTTTTTTTTTTGGGTGTCAATGACTGCTTGTATTGTTGTTACTGGAAGTATGACTTGAGAAAATCTGTTTTTAACCCCGGACGCAAAAAGAGGGGTTATATAAGTTTGATCGCTACGTGTGTCTGTCTGTGGCACGGTAGCTCTTAAACGGGTGAACCGATTTGAATGCGGTTTTTGTATTTGAAAGCTGGTTTTCAAGCGATGGTTTATAGATGTTTTATCAAAATCGGTTCAGCCATTTGAAGATTGTCAGCGTTTTTCTACTTAATCTGAATCTAAGTCTGATCGATTTGAAATTTGGTATTTTGTTACTTCAATGATATTAGAAGAACATACTAACCTTCAACTCATGCTGCAGCATCACCGGGAATTTGCAGGATACCCAACTCCCTTACCAATTTACAGCACAGGTATCGTGTTTGGGCTCATTGGAATGATCTCAATGAATAGGTTATACTCGTAGATAGATGATGAACAGGGTCTGGTGATGAAATAGGAAGGAGAAATGAGTAAATATTTGTGTCGGGGATTTTTTTATTTTTTTTATAATTTCACTTTTATTTTGTTAAATCGGGTTTAGATATACCTACCCATCACGTCTGTCAAGTTCGCACTAAAAATATATTTTTTAGTGATATTTCAAGTGTATACAGTAACTGCGGTCGATGACATCTCAAATACCTTAAATCGATGCCTATATTTCTTTTTTGTTTTATCATATTAGATATTTATTTATACCCATTACATCTGCGGAGTTTTGCTAGCTAATTTTATTTGACCCTGTATATTAGTGCTAGAAAGTTGTTGACATACATTACCATTGCTCGCTGCAGACTGCAACGACAACCAATAAACCACGTCACTATGGACTGTTGCTTCTTGTGTGTACTATAACTTGTAAGAAGCGACGCTCGTAACTCACAGCGTATGCTTTGTTGCAGTCTGTTGCAGTTTATAGATCATCTATTTTGTCCCAGTTGTCGCAATAGCTTAAGGCGCTGGCAACAGGCAAACTGTAAAAGTAGGCTTGACTTAAACAAAAAAGAAAGCCAAATCTATATAGTTTGTGGTAGCGAAAAAATAAACGTTAATCTTGAACATATTTCTCAGAACTTGATAGTTACCAAAACAGGTTGAAAAAAAAAACTATATAAATTAACGGTAATCTAACCTTTTACCTTGAGTTCTAATCCAAAATATCTGTATTTAATAACAACGTACGGTTGTATTTTAATTAATAGGTACGAGTAATAAGACCGTCTTATTTGAATGGAGACCTTGGTGGATTTTTATTTACGATTACTAATTTTCTTTTTTTTTATAGCTTCATATTTTGCAATAAATTACAAGCATTGTGTCATCGTGCTTCTCTTTCTTTTCTATGCAGTCCGACAGTGACCACGGTTTAGCAATAGTCAGCGTCTCAAGGGGGATTTGCAGAATTTTGGATTTTGGCGAACTCGCTTTAAACGACGAAATATAAACTAAAACACAAACAAATAGAACATAAACTGCCTTTTCGAATTTTCCAATGGGAAATATTTAATTTGACAAACTTTCCATGAATCTACAGATAAAATTATCCCTAGATATAAATAGATCCACAACTTAATTTCCAATAACCGCCTGTCCAAAGTTAAGCTATTAACCGGAAACCGGCGTCCGCTTGAAATTGGGGTGTTTACCTGAAATCAGTCAGAAGCAGGGGCGCCTACCCTACCTGCCGCGATAATTGTGGAGTCCAATCAATTAAAACTTTTTCTACAAGACAACTGTGTAGGTGTAAACAATCGGGAAGTTTTCTCATTTCCTCTTGCACCTCGCGAGCGGGATTAAATGTTGTGACTGATTCAAGTGAACGGAAAAATATTGGAAGGGATTTCTTTGTAGGGAGTTAGTGTTATGACCAGTTTTGAGATTTAATACCGAGTTATTCTCGAATACAACAAACACGTGCACTAAGGCTCTTGCAGCACAAATCAGTTAACGCTAAACGAATATAAATCATTCGTTCTATTACTTCTAGCTATTCCTAATAGAACGGCAGCAACACGGACGTGTGGATACAAATAAACAAACTTACAACAAGCAAACTCTGGTCTAGCTCTTATCCTGCCCTTCTGTCACTCAAAACTCTTGTCAGGCGTAAGTGATGTAGTATAATTTGGAACCAGGACGCGCGCGTCCACGTTACAAACTATACACGAGCAGTACGCAAAATTCGTGTATACATTATAATCCCAGATTTAAAAATAACATTACAATGTATACGCGAGCAGTTTCCTATGGCTGCGTTCCTGGCCTTGTATAGATTGGGAATACGCAACATTGTCATTGTTGGTCTTTATCGAACAAAGTGGTGATGTAATTTGTATTGCTTGATCCTGTACACGTTGCTGACAGCTTTATGAACGATAAAATATTATAAGGGTCACTTTTCTGTGAATGTTCTCCCATGAGCTTCTGCCCGTGATTTCATCCGTGTGTTTCTCGGCAATAGCGTAGCTTACTATCAATAAAATCATTTTTTTAATCGGATCAGCAGTTTTGGAGATTACCGCCTACATCCAAACTTACAAAGTTTAGCTCTTTATAATATTATTAGTGTAGATAACGTTTAATGTTAACGTTAATGTTTCTCGGCAATAGCATAGCTTACTATCAATGAAATCATTTTTTAAATCGGATCTGCAGTTTTGGAGATTACCGCCTACATTCAAACTTACAAAGTTTGTCTCTTTATAATATTATTAGTGTAGATAACGAAGGGCATCCATGATAGATATCCTCACCAAATTAGGTCTGTTTATTGCTTTAGTTAAGTGGACATCAAAATCCGTAGGTATAGGTACCTACAATGAAGCTTGTTACGGGAGAAGCTATTAATGTGAGATGCATTAGAGACAGCAGTACTCCAGTTTGAAATGATCCTGTTACATTGTCTAGCGGATGTTTGAACGATCTACGTGTAGTCTAGGATAAGGTAGTTTACGAGGTAATCATACAAGTTTTGGTATCGTAAAAGTTGTAACTTTGTATCTTGTACTTTAATTCTAGACGATCAGAAGGTTTAAGACCGCAGACATATTGTCTTTCGTGATGTTTAGAAGTTGAAGTACCGAACGTTTTCCGTCGATAACTAACGAAATGCAAATGGTTATAAGTAAGACCCTGACTTATGCGTTCCCAAGACGAAATCCAAGAAGGTTTCGCAGCATAAAGAAAAGGAGCTGAAGATATGACGACGGTGACATTGATTTAGAGACAGAGGTCAAGATGGCAAGCCTTTACGGCAGAACCATCTTTAATCGTACCGGTCCAGCACATGTTATGGTGAAAATATTAGCCAATAAACATGTGGTATTAAAGCCGACTGCCCATGGTGCGCAGAAGTACATGTCCAGGCCAGGCCGGGCTCTCAGGTTCAGTTGAAAACCAGCGTCAGGCTTATAGTTGTTTCGAATTTTTGCTGAACTGGGCCTTTTTGGCGCAGCCCTAAGGCACACTCCCCATCGAATTCCTGCTTACATCGCACTTTACACTTTTATATTTGTTTCTTTTTTTTAAATATTCTGTGTAATTATATTGTGTGTTTTAGTCTGTGCTAAATAAATGTATTTTCTTTCTGTCCTTCTTTATGTATCGCGACTCATGCAGGTGTTGTTAAAATACTATTAGAAGTTTAAAATACCCACAGTAAATCCATCGTACTGAAACATTGAGGAGGTCGTGGCTATGTAAAACAGGTGCACGGGTCGATCCATCAGGTAAAGCTACGCTTGCCGGGGTTGGTCCGTGGATGGGTCCATCTTTACATACCGAAACTCCTGCGTCGGAAAGCGCGTTAAGCCGATGGTCCACGCTGTCATTCGTGGATCTTTGACAGTCGTTACGGGTCGTCAGAAGACCGATAGTCTTACAATTAGTCTTACCAAGGGGTGTCTTATTACCCAGTTACTGGGTTGTCGAGGTGAGATAGGCAGTCGCTCCATGTAAAATACTGGTATTCAGCTGCATCCGTTTAGACTGGAAGCCTACTCCAACATAGTTGCGAAAAGGCTAGGCAGAAAACTTAACATGTTAGAAAGGAAACTAACATTTTATCACTTAAGTGATAAAATATTAAGTAACTTTATCACTTAAGTGATAAAATATTAAGTTTCCTTTTTTACGCATTAACCCTAGAACCTGGATTTTCCAGTGTGTTTAATGGCATTAGTTATTTCTGCTCGTGCAAGCGTGTGTAAGGCTAAACGTAACATTTTTATGCAGACGCCCTGAGCTTGGTTTAATGATGTACCTTGTATTCTGATTAAGGTTGGCCTGTTTTCTTCTTATTATGGATAATTATATGAGGAAAACTTGTTTAGGTATGTTAGGTGAGGGTTTGTAAAGCATAATGAATGTAACTAGCTTCTGTACACAACTTCGTGGAAGTTGTAAGACACATAATTTTTATACTAATATAATAAAGCTAGGCGGCGCAGAATGGTACCTCGTTGATACAAGGTCTATTTAAATCCTTGTTCCCAATTGATGTGATTTCCACTTAAACAAACATCAACTATACGCAGGTGTAAATAAAGTTGATTTTAGACTGCCCAGTACTGCTGAAAAAGTCATAATAAATATGAAGTTGTAGCGCAAACTAAACCTTATATGTAGGCACTACAGTTGTTTTTCCTAAAACTCGTGTTTGTTTACATGTTTGGCAAATAAATTGCGAACGCAGATTAGCTATGCACAGTTCGGCCTTTTTCGGTTCCTGTCGCGCGGCCGCCCTCGGCTCCCGACAAGAACCCGCGTTGCCTCGCATCGCCCGCTTGCGCTATTTGTTTTCGCATGTCGTTCTTTCAGACTTTTTTCTTTTTGCTCGATTCCTAAAGTCGTTTGCCCATCACTAAACGGGACGTCCACTAGAACGAGATGACGATACCTAAGTAGCGACAGTCGGTACATTTACTATCGTCGCGTAATCTCGTTTCCCGTTGACGTTCCATTCACGGTGCGGTGGACAAACAGTGTAAGGGTTAAGGCTATGTTAAAAAACCTTACTCAAGAATTGGACTATCTAATGCAAAAGGAATTATTCAAATCCGTTTGGGAGTTTCAGAGATTAGCGTGTTCAAACAAACAGACTCTTCAGTTATAGTAATAAGCATAATAATGGTTACTGTTTAGCCGCTAACATTATTGGTAATTCTGCGGTTCATGAAACATGATTTTAATCAAAACAAACATTGTTAAAGTGGTAAAACTGATTGTTTTATCTAATTAAATGGTTTCGAATGTTTGATTGAATTCACAGTTATTTTGTTCCTATTTATGTAGCCGTTAACTATTTAATCATAAACGCGGTCAGTGGTTTGAGTATCCAAGGCACAACGAAAAATTTCGTTAATGGCCCGGTTTTAATTATGGAAATCGTTGCCTAACTAAATATTTTCGTGGAAAGCGAAAAGGTGTTGTAAGTCTAGAATTAAGGTCGACGATAGAAATAGAGCGTAAGTAATGTCAATTTGATAGGCCATCGCCGCCGAGCATCTTAGCAAGAAATTTCCATCAAGACACTTATAAATTAGGGATTTCAGTCATTTTTCAGTGCCAAAATAAATTACAAAGTAATTGAAGATCAGTTTTTGTATAATATATATATATATATAACGGAGGAAGGTAGGTGTCTCTTTCGTTATTATCAGCCATATTTTAACTACTGGGGGCATACTGTGGGTAGTGTTGGTTATTGCGCAGTAGAAAAGAAAAGCGGACATTTAAAAAGTTAAAAACTGCTATTACTTTTTCCACAGGGTGCAGCCAAGATATTCAGCACACTAGTGTGTGCTGGATATCTTGGCTGCAGCATCAGACAAAGAACTCCATAATCTTGCATAGTTGTTAGTTCTTCATTCTTTAAATTTTAATGTTACTTTGGTTTTTATTTATGTTTAGTGTGTTTTAGTTTAATGTGTGATTTCCTGTGCGAGTCTCAATAAATACTTTTTCTTTCTTTTCTTTTAGTTATATAGCATACATAGGTAGCAAATTTTAGGTCACACTCATGCTTGAAAGTAAAGTAAATACCCATTATGTGTCTATGATCCCTACCGCATCTAACACAAAAGAGCTGATGACCTTGAACCGGTTGAACCGATTTTGATAAAACATGTCTAAGAACCATCGCTAGAAAACCTGAACCTCTTTTTGCGGAGGGGGTTCAAAAATAAAGCATTATGACGTGTGTGTGCTACTGACGCGACGTACAGTCTACATTCTCTTCTTCATTTAATTTTGTATGTTGTACCATTAACAGTGTTCTTATTGCATCATTAAATTCCAATCTTAGCACATAAATATAGCTCAATAACATAGGAATGTCCAATAAACAGCACATAAACAGTATATAGACCAATAATTGAGTTCGAAGCTCTGTAATAAATTGACTGTGTCTTCTGTTCAATTCTATTTGCTTATTTACTGTAGGTGTGATCAAATATTTGGCGTGAACCTGTAATGTAATTATTTACTTTAGATAAATAAAGTTTAATGTTGAATTCTGTTCGGTCACTGAGCGAGGTTCCAAGTAGGGATTTTACAGAATAGTACTTCTGTACCTAAATATGGCCTCACACTGACTCCTCTACGTCCATAGGTTCGGACTGTTCGGATTGAAACGCTGTGTGCTAATAATAAATAATAATAATAAACTTTATTTATCAAAAAAAAAATACATACATACAGAGTTTGAAAAATAGTTTGATATTTGGTTTAGAAATAAATGCATTTAAAGGTAGTTTAAGTTACAAAATCTGTACAAGAATAATACTCTACCTCTTAAGCTAGGGTATACCTGTATTTTAAGAGGTAGTGCGCGTGTAGTGCGCGGTGTGTGGTGTGTGTGTGGGGTAGTGTGGTGTGTGTGTGAGGTGTGTGTGTGTGTGTGTGTGTGTGTGTTTTGCTGTGTTTTACGTCCGGATAAGGCGATCATGCCCAGGCTTTCATTACAGTACTTAGTTGTGGCATCCTCTCTTAACCATCCATGTACCGACAGCAACACAAGCAATAGGGATGTCGACAAAACATTTTTTTTTGTCCGTCAGGTAGATTATAAAAAAATATTTGACACGTATTTTTTCTTTTTTTACGTAGTCTAAAGACCGCGGCAATACATTGAGTAGGCAATGCGTTAAAATGTGGCATGACTGACGTCACTGGCCGGTAGATTTTATACTGACTTGTGATGTAGCGAGCCCCCCTACTCCCCAAGTTTAATGCGTTTTATGTAAACCATTTTTTATTAATATGATAAAGCAAAAAATACGTGTCTAATATTTTTGTATTATCTGACCGACGCGACGGACTAAATAGTCTTTTCCAGTCAACATCCTTATTAGATAAATAAATTGCCTCTAAAGCTTAGCGCAAGTTAGGGCGGGACGCACCGCAACGTAACGCATTGCAAAAAACTTCGTACATCTATGAACCAACGCACACTACAAGCCAACTGCACCGCACTTTTTCGTATAAAAATCCGTTGCTCTGCGGCCTGTTGCGGCTATAGTGTGCGTAAAAAACCCAATATATTTTAATAAACAAACAAAACACTAAGCCCTCGGCATCGATCACGAGCGCACGCGTCTGTCTGTCACACGATAACGGCTTTTGTCTTCCCCCCATAATTGAAATCGTGTCAAATCGGTTCAGTAGTTTATGAATTACAAACAGTGCGTGGGTATGCCAGTTAATGTGGGTACGTAGATAAAAAAAGAATGTAGGTAAAAATAATGTAAGAATGATACATTACCGCTGAATAACATAGGCTATAATTTATAAAGATATCACGCGGCTGGAACTGTTTGTGGAAGCTAGTATTACATATAAGTAAAAAGAGGTAGATACGTTATACACGCTCCGCAATTGGTAAGTCAAAATTTTGCTACTTAGCCACATTTTCTTCGTCTTGCGTCTCTTTTTCGCTCCCTATAATAACAATATGTCGTCCTACTTGTACGTGTCATCTAATAGTGTGACATTGTGTCGTTTTTGAAGATCGAATGTTGGGTGTTTTTGTACCTATGTACGTCTTTTTACTTATATTATCATTGGTATACACCGTCCAGTAAGTAAAGGTTTGTGCTTAGAGTAAACATAATTCAATTTAGCAAATTGTTCAGGTATAATCTGTACCAAAAGAATCTGATGAAAATGTAAGCAAATGGATCAGAAAACGTATCTGTGGATGCCAATTTGTGTGGCACTACTTACTTGCGTAGGTGTACTTATAGTAGGTCATCTTTGCCTAACCCCAGTTTTTATAACCTCAGTTTTCGTCCATGATTTTTAATTACAATATAATTATTTTATTCAAACAATGATTGTTGAAAATAGTGTTAAGATATAAAGTTGAAACCTTCTAAATACAGATGAACGTGTTACTAATTCCCTTTAGTGAGTGATTGCGTAAGAATTTAACACGAACAGGGTTTGTGTACAGTTTCATCAGATACTTTTGGACCAGACCATACCTTCCAATATCTGCTGTTGATACATTATATAATTATATTGTTTTGAACTACACCTCCTATCTAACTAAACTGTATTGTTATAGAGCACCTAGATATCATACTGACTATCTTTTTCTAAGCAAGTACATAGAAAGCAATCTAAATTGTGTCAGCTCAGAACTTACGACGCGTATTGCAGTATCAGTAGCATCCATTAGTTCTTCTCAAGTAGGTGTCAGTGTGCTGGGCGTAACACTAAGTGTTCCATCGTTTGCAGAACATATCGAGTTTAATAGAGGATAAAAGTAAAATGAAAAACGCACTCGGACATCGTAAAAACCTGGAATATTCGGTTTTAGTCAAATTATATCTTTTGATCTTGTCTTTATTACAGCTTTAGTAAAAAAAAAGAAAATACATTTATTTGGCATAGACTAAAAGGCCCACAGCACAACATAATGTACTACAAGTAAAAAAAAATTATTAAAATATATATATAAAATATAAAGAATTAAAATATTTAGTATAGTGCGTTGTGCGTTGTTTTTAGCAGGAATGTGTGTCTCACGGCTGCGCCAAATAGGCCCAGCGGGTCTACCACCACCTCTAAAGCAGTATTATTTTAATATTACTTTAGTGTGGGAAAGAGATGAAACTCTACAGGACGTATAGCTCCATCTCTATCCCCCATGGAAGTAAAATTAAAATAATACTGTTTTAGAGGTGGTGGTAGGCCCCCTGTTCAGCAAAAATGCCAGACAATAGTACCTGACGCTGTAGTAGTAACTAGCTTTTCCCGCGGTTACGCTCCCATGGCCTATCTCACGGGAAATGTGGACTTTCCGGGATAAAAGTTAGGCTATGGTACTCGGGCATAGTGTCGCTTTTTATTAAAGTTTTTTAATAAAATTAGTGGGTACTTACAGAGATTAATAGTTGAGAAGATAGTTTAGATTTAGATTTATTTATTTATTCTTTAGAGCAACAAATAGATTAGTTATTTCTTTTAAATTTTGTTTTCATATAGTATTGTTTTTCCTTATTTTTTAGCCTATATTTACTCTATGTAATATTATAAAACTTTAAATATGTAAGTGCTGTTCACACCTGTAAGTGACAAATTCACTTTAGATTTTAAGTCTAAATGTTACAGT